>JBAIAC010000029.1:42085625-43289687 GCA_037349315.1 Chelydra serpentina | reverse complement strand
AAAAGGACAACTGGAAGAGAAGCAGAAGAATGACAAGATGGAGAATGTGCAGTCTGAAGATGAAGTTCTTGAGAATGGGACAGATATGCACATGATTGATCTGCAAAGTAAACTTAATTTCCATTTTAAGAGTAAACTGCTATGTGTGGTATATGGATGATAAAAGTGCAAATATTGGTTTACACTTGACTCTTGAATTCTGAGTCTCTCACTTACAGGCTCTCTTGTCTAGCCACTTGTTCAATTCATTCTTGGTATGTTGGGAGAATTTTTAGTGCAACGGGCAGTAAGATAAGATTCTACAGTAGGTGCAGGAGGGGGGTGTTCTTAGCGTTTCAGTTTCTACTTTCAAGACTATGCTGCACAGAAACCTCCCTTGTATTATCAAGTAGTGCTGGGCAGGGGCTCCTTTCACACTACCAATTCTGCTCTTAGAATTGTCAAGTGATGTGATCTGAATCGCTCCCTGCTCACAGGGACTGGAGTGTGTATGCGTACCAGCTTTCATGTATAGGGGAACTTTACAGAGTAGTTCATGCCAAAGCACAGAGCATGAACCACCTGCCCACTAGCCAGCCCCACATAGTAACAATGCAACATTTTAAAGCTCTAGCATTTTCTGTACTGGAGCCCTGTCCAGATTGTTCCTACATTTTTGATAACAGATTTGTAATTTTTTTAGGAGATGCCAACAGACAGATCAGTGACCTCAAATTTAAACTTGCAAAGTCTGAACAAGAGATAACAACTTTGGAGCAGAATGTAAGTTTGCACCTGGAGAGAGAGTAATCAGCTAAGAAATATAGTTCCATGATAAACTAAGGCTATGTCTGCGCTGCCTGACAGGTCAGACTACGGGGGTGTGAATAACAGCGCGCACCAAAGTGCTGTAACTCCCCTGTCTGGACACTGTAAGCGCAAACTAAAAGGTTCTAGTTCGCACTAAGGGATACTCCTGGGGGAATTCTGCACCCAAGAAAATTAAAAATTCTGCACATATTTTAAAATGCTGTATATTTTATTTGTGAAAATAACACAATATAATCATGCCAGTTTCGATTCTTTTACTTTTTTATTTCAAAATGCCTATCTGTCAGCAAACATGTCTGCAATACAGACAACAAAAAAAGATTCCCCCCAGTAGAGAGTGAAAGAAATCCCTTCAACAACCCAGTTTGTTGTTTTTCCTGTTGTGCTTTCGTTGGGCGCCTCAGTCTGGGTGTGTCACACATGCCAGCTGGGCACATCTTGGGAGAAAACTCTGCCCCTGTGGTCTTTTAGTTGATTCTCGTTTTTTCGCCCTGTCCCCGTAGGGTTACCATATAGAGGTTTTCAAATAGAGGATACTGTTGGGGGGAGTGGGAGGCGAAGCTGGAGGGGGTACAGTTGAGGGGTGCTGGAGGTGGTATTTGGGGGATGCAGGAGAGGTCTGTTCTGGGAGATGATATTTGGGGGGTGTTTCATAGATTCATAGATTCTAGGGCTGGAAGGGACCTCGAGAGGTCATCGAGTCCAGCCCCCTGCCCTCATGGCAGGACCAATTACTATCTAGACCATCCCTGATAGACATACTCTTAAATATCTCCAGAGATGGAGATTCCACAACCGCCCTGGGCAGTTTATTCCAGTGTTTAACCACCCTGACAGTTAGGAACTTTTTCCTAATGTCCAACCTAAACCTCCCTTGCTGCAGTTTAAGCCCATTGCTTCTTGTTCTATCCTCAGATGCTAAGATGAACAAGTTTTCTCCCTCCTCCTTATGACACCCTTTTAGATACCTGAACACCGCTATCATGTCCCCTCTCAGTCTTCTCTTTTCCAAACTAAACAAACCCAATTCCTTCAGCCTTCCTTCATAGGTCATGTTCTCTAGACCCTTAAGGGCTGTGTAGGGCCTCCCAGCCCAGATACCCACACCCTCTCCCCACAGAACTCAGCCACGGGGCCAGACACCCGCACTTCCAGAGCCCAGGCATCCAGAAGGAGAAACAGCATGATGCTGAGTCCCAGGTACATATGGAGTTTCCTGCACACCGCCTCCTTCCTTCAGGGCATGCTGGGAACTTCAGCTGCTGGGAACTCTCCAGCTCCCCCTTCCCTTGGCATTGTTCTCTATTTGCAAGTTTGGGATCCAGGCTCTGTGGGGTCCAGCAGCCTTTATGGGCAGCCAGCAGTTTTGCAGTGCAAATTCTAAGGGAAAAAATGAAATTCTGTGCAAATTCTGCCTTGTGCAGTGGTGAAGCATTCCCCCAGGAGTAAAGGTAGTCCTGTTTGAAAAGAACTACATTAACGCGAACTATGAACCTTTCAGGTAGTTCCCGCAGCATCCGCATGGGGGAGTTACAGTGCAACAATTTGGAGTGCACTGCTATTCACACGCTGTGGTCCAAACTCTGAGGCAGTGTAGAAAATCCTTTAGTCTTGTTTGCTGTAACAAGCTTTGAAGAAAGGATTGTTAGGGATTCAGAGCTATCTCATTGTGTTCACACAGACTGGAAATACTTTCATTTACGTATTGGAAATATTATTCTATAAATGTAGAGTTCAAAACAACAATCAACTTCAAGGAACTGTATTAACACCATTTTGAAAATACAAGAACACTTTAGAATGTGGTTATATCCAGATACCTGCAGTTCTTGACTGTCTGGAGGCAAATGGTATGGAGTAGGAGTCATGCATAACACAGTTGGGTGTCACTGCTCATTATGCCTTTTGTCCTGAATAAGTCAGCAACACAGTTATTCTTCAGAGAGGAAAGAAAGGCCCTACTTAGTCACTCGTTGTAGAGAAGTTTCCCCTGTTTAGCATTCAGTGTAGGTAAGTTACATTTTTTTAATACATTGAAGCATTTCCCCATATCGTTGATAGAGTATTAGAGAAAAATATGGATAAGCAACCTGGAGTTACCAGTAACTGACACCTCCGTGGCATAGTTTATTTCTCAGAACATGCCCTTCATTCTAATAAGAACACAGTGTAGACTCCCAACTTCACTGGGTTGCCAAAGGAAAGACAGGATTAGAAGTTATTTTACCTGTACACAGTTCTTAATGGTATACTTGCTTTTTAAACTTAGGTAATACGGTTGGAGGGTCAAGTAGCTCGATACAAATGTGCTGCTGAAAATGCTGAAAAAATAGAAGATGAACTGAAAGCTGAGAAACGCAAACTCCAAAGAGAGGTAATTTACTGTTACAACATTATAGACAAGCAAATTCCGTTTCTACAGAGGAGAAGCAGACACCTCTCTGAAAGCTATTTTTTCCAGTAGTTGCCACCATTCTTGGGTTACTGCAAGGTAAATGGCTACTTTTGCATTGTTCCTGTTAGTCGTGCTGAAGGATTTGGCCAGCATCTTAGCACTCTTCGATCTGGTTAATGCAAAAACAACTCAGGAAACCTCATCCTTCATGCCTAGCACCTCTCTCTTATTTGTATCAGACTTGGTGCTACTGACTAAACTGGAGCTCTCATGTCCCCGGGTCATATCCTTCAGTACAGTTCTACTTCAATGACCAAGTGTCATTTATAAGTGTCAAATCCAAATGTTCATTTGAGTCAGTATACATAAGACTTGAATAATTGGTGTTTGTACTATAAAAACAGTTACAAGCGTTGGCATACATGTCCTTTAACTAACTTCATTAAGAATCAGTTCTCAATTACAGCTCTGTTTTTGTACTTTCAAATCTTTGACCCGATTGGGATGTGTAAATGAGAAATGAGTGGGAAGCTGGGAATACAGTAACTCCTCGCTTAACGTTGTAGTTATGTTCCTGAAAAATGCGACTTTAAGCGAAACGATGTTGAGCGAATCCAATTTCCCCATAAGAATTAATGTAAATGGAGGGGGTTAGGTTCCAGGGAATTTTTTTTCACCAGACAAAAACCTATACACACACACACACACACACACACACACACACACACACACACACACACACACACACACACACACCCCCGTATAAGTTTTAAACAAACAATTTAATACTGTACACAGCAATGATGATTGTGAAGCTTGGTTGTGGTGGTGAAGTTAGAGGGTGGGATATTTCCCAGGGAATGCCTTACTGCTAAATGATGAACTAGCATTCGGCTGAGCCCTTACGGGGTAACACATTGTTGTTAATGTAGCCTCACACTCTACAAAGCAGCATGAATGGAGGGAAGCATGGCAGACAGAGAGAGACACCCTGTGTGTGGGAGAGAGAGAGAGAGACTTCCATTGCCCCTTAAAGTACGCTGACACCACACTCTAAGTACACTGCCTTTTTAAGTATATCAGCAAGTTGAGACAGCAGCTGCGGCCAGCAAGCTCTCTCTGTTCTGAGCCCTATTGTGTCTACCCCCTGCTCTATATGGAGAAGTGGTAAGCAGGGGGCAGGAGTAGGGGGGAGGGAGACACCCTGACACTAGTCTTCCTTTTCCCCCTTCCCCTGCACAGCAAGCAGGAGGCTCCCGGGAGCAGCTCCAAGGCAGAGGGCAGGAGCAGCACATGGCAGTGGGGGGAGGGACAGCTGAACTGGCAGCAACTGATAGCCAGCTGGGTGGCTGCTGCACAGGGAACTTAGGAGAGCGGGGAACTGATGTGGGGGCTGCCGGTCCACCCTGGTTCCAAGCCCCCACCAGCTAGCTCCAACGGGCTGCTCTTTCTGCAAGCAGTGGACAAAGTAGGCGACTGCCAAACAATGTTATAAGGGAGCATTGTGCAACTTTAAACGAACATGTTCCCTAATTGATCAGCAACGTAACGAAACATTAACCGGGACGACTTTAAGTGAGCAGTTACTGTACTGCCATTGGGGTATCAGGGGTCGTGTTTCATTATTTAACCGCAATGACACAGAATCAACAGTAAAGGACATAGAAGATAGGCCACACAAGCAACTTTACATGTTTTGCAGAAGTCTAAATTTTATATCAACATTTTCAACCTTTGGTGCTTAAAGTCAAGCACTTACATTGATTAAAATTGCAGCTGCTGAACTAGTCTTCCTTGTGTGTTGTTTTGATCATGTCCCTCAACAGGCTCCCCATACATGATCACCTCAAATTTAAACATCTTGTCATCACCTTCAAAGTTCTGTATAATTCTGCCCCTTCCTACTTATCTTTTTGTCAAGCTTCATATTGTCTGCCCCTCCAGTCCACCAGTACTCCAGCCCTTGTCTGCTCATTTGTCAGTTTCTTACACAATAACCTCTGTGCCGCCTTCATTGTGGCCCTTTCTGCATGGTGCAACCTCACTGATCTCATCCACAGTGCCCCTACTCTGTTGACATAAGGCCTTCTTAAAAGACCCATTTCCTCCATGCTGCCTATAATGAATCAATTACTTTATTACTTGCTTATTGACGCTCCTGTTCCGTTTCCCCAAAGTGTGAGACCACTGGAGCAGAAACTATCCTTCAGGAGTGTTTGGGAAGTTGGTGCTACCATAAATATATAGTAAGCAAATGTAATAATATTCAGGCATCTAAGTAAATGGCCTGAATTTCAGAGGTGCTGAACACATACTATTCCTCTTGGAGTTTGCCTTGACTTGAGAGAGAATGAGGTTTGCTCAGCACCTCTGAAATTCAAGCTATTTAGTTGATGTGACATTCCCCACGGTAGAATGTGGAGAGCTGAATAGTGTCCCCTTAACTCTAGCCTGGGGTGCCTTTTATGCTGCTGAGCTGTCAGAACATCCACCCTTGGCCTGCTCTCGCAGCCTTCAGCGTGCAGATTCACTCCCAGCTAAATACATGAGCACTCTGACCAGTCACTCATGAATTACATACAGGGCGACACCCGCAAATTCCTAGTCCCAGACTTTCCACCAAAAACGTGCATCTTGTACTGTCCAGCACACTGCTGAACAATGCAAGCTCATAGAAAGTCCATCATTTCATCAAAGGAAAAGGATAAGGGCTTATCCCAAAAAGAGTTTCTCACGCACTGTAATCCAAACACACTGGTTAAGATGAAACAATAAGCTAAGTTTATTAACTACAGAAAGATAGAATTGAAGTGATTACAAGAGATAATGCATAAAAGTTGGAATGTAGTTACAAAAGAAAATAAGATAATAATAATAAGCAAGCTAATACCTAACTTAAAAAGCTAACTGAACTTAAAAGCTAAGGTTTTCTCTCACCATACACTGTTGTAAATTTCACAGGCTGGGTCTCCTTGCAGCCTGGGACCACTCCCTCCTTAGTTCAGTTCTTTGAGATTCATTAATGTTCTGAGCAGAGAGATGGGAGAAGGAGAGGTGAAGTCAAGCTTTTTCCTCCCCCTTTATAACTTAATTTCTTGTGCTAGAAATATCCTTGCTGAGTCGTGGTGACACTCAGTCTGTTGTGGATGTGAGGTTTGAAATGTTCCTGTGATGCAATGTAAATTGCTTATTCACACCTGCCCCTTACCTCCCCCCTACCCCACACAGTGGGAGAATGGCCGCATAAGTATCTGGTGGTTTTTTAACACCTGGCTGTGGCCCGTTTCTTTCTCTCTGAAAAACTGGTTTGTGGGTGTTACCCAGAATTACAACATATTTCAGTAACTTTACATATAGTGTTGCTACACATATTTCAGTGGGATAATAATGTTCAGCAGATTATGACTTTTCAAATGATACCTCACAAGGCATACTTTGTACAAAAGTTATCAGTCTTGTAAAAGAGGTGACCATAATAGTATAGACCGTCACACTTGGATTCTGAATGGAGGCATCTTAGTTTGGAAAAATGTCTTATGAATAAAATACACTCTGTGGCTTTCAAAGTAATGGTGCAGGCAGTTGCTTAATTTGTCAGAACTCGTTGAAAATCCATCAGGACCTTCTGCTTGTTCTTGTAGTGAGGTTGCAGCAATATGGAAATCAGAATAGATTTAGTGTTGGTAAAACACCCAAGCCACATTCTTTGGGAAAGGAAAAACATTTCAAAGGCTAGTGATGGCTTTTCCTTTGCTTCTTCCTTTCAGCTTCGCTCAGCATTGGATAAAACTGAAGAGCTTGAAGTTAGCAATGGCCATCTAGTGAAACGGCTGGAGAAGATGAAGGCCAATCGAAGTGCTTTACTATCTCAGCAATAATAGCCAGTTTTCACTGAAAACTACTACTTGATGGAATGAGAACAACATTGGAGATGCTTGTCTTTTGCTGTTTGGGATGCTTTATCATCATGCCTTCTGAGAACAAAAAAAAACCTCCAAACATGAACTCATTTGCTATATGCCACCAAATTGTGGTTCTCTCTACGCAGATTCAATCCTGCTGCACTATATACATAGGAGTAGCTGATCCAAATGGCTGTGCCTGTAGATGCCTTTCCACACTGTATGTTTGGTACATTTGCAGTACAGTACCTGTATACCATTTAACAAGCACACCGGGCATCATGTTAGTTCTTCATCCCGAAAGGCACAGCAGCCATTTTTTGCCATTTAAAATGGTGTTAAAAATAAAGATTAAACTGGGACTTGAATTTTGTCTTGCTGAAATTTAGAGGGGGGGGAGCTGTAATTTTTGGACTTCTCATGGCAGTATGTGCAATTTAGTGACTACAGTAGTATATTCATAGTAGGCTGTTCATTAACGAAACACTGTGGAACCACAAGCCATTACAAAGCAAAACTCCTTCAGTGGAAACCATGGAAGATGATGGTCTTGGAAGCAAAAGTGACCTTAATTGACTTTGCCAATAAAACGAAGGTGTTTGGAAGGATTTTTGCACCAGTTCAATCATACAACTCTTTTATTTCAGGGTGAATAGGCAATAGCTTCACTGAATTACAGCTTTTTATGTGTATTATTTAATCCCTATATTTGGAATTGAAGTAAACTACTTCTTTTAAAGGATGTAATAATGTTGCATAAATAAACCAGAGCAAGGCCATGTTTTAAAAAAGGTGGATTGCACTTACGTCATTTCACTACAGTTGTCAAAGCAAATATCACTGGTTTAAACAAAATGTCTGAAGGGTTCTTCTACATCAGAAATCACTTACCAGTAGTTGAGCTGTTAGGACTCTTTGTGCTTCTACAAAAGATCTACCAGTCTAATGTTTGATAAGTAGCTGAGAAATAAAGAAGCAGTTTAGAATACATTGCTACATACATTTTTTCTGTAATTGCAAAACTTTTCCTTGGGTCTTTTACAAAACAATTTTCCACTTGAAAAAGAAAACATAACTAATTAAAATATCCCAGGCAGTTTTTACTGTCTAGTGACTCTGTTAGCATTACAGCTCTGCTTCATTAGAAAAAAATTATGTTGAATTCAAAGCAGTTATCTGAGAAATAAAGCCCAGCAATTTGTCCCCCCTCCAGAGAAATGTAGTAGTATGTAAGGAATGCAGACTATTGTACAAAACTCCCAAAGACTCTGTTCCAGATATAAGATTAGATATCTCTTCAACAGAAATAATTTTCCATGAATGCTGACTGTTCTAGACTCCCTTCACTTGTGTTGCTTGCCACCTACTAAGCCAAATTCAGGGTCAAGAGGCCAAATTTCTCCTTAACCTCAGCGTTAGGTTTCCGATCCACACACTATTCTTGCTTCTGCCTCTACATTTAGAAGTTAAAATACAGGACACTGCTGTTGTCCACTAAAGGAAGTATTGCTGATCTCTATGCTTAATTACCTTCAAAGATCAATTAAAAATGTTAATTGGATGTGTTTTGCTGGCTAGAGAAGAAACACTCCTCATTCCATCTGAATGAATTCAGGCATCTGGCTTACCATCAGTGGAGAAGTAGTACATCGGTGTTACGGAAGAGGGAGTTGGGATGAGGAGGCTTCTGTGTTCCTAGAGAAATCAGAGAAATGTAGGGCTGGAAGGGCTCTCAAGAGGCCATACCTCTGCACTGAGGCAGGATTAAGTATACCTAGACCATAATTTCTTGCCCTTGTCAATTGGATATAGACCTGAATAGTGGGTAAAAGGACTCCTTTAAATGAAATCTCCACCTCCAACTGGGCTTTTATGGCAAGACTCTTCAGATGCAGAGCCAGGGTTCTTGCTGAATACCTCAAACTGGATGTAGAAACCAGATTTGCAACTTTCTGTGACTTTTATCATTTCTGGTGTATAGAGCCTCTAGTGTCTACAAAATACAATGACGTTTTTTATTAAAATAAACATACCATAGTATTTTATTAAAGGATTAAGTTGTGTGATTGATTGCTGCTTAGCATCTCTTCTTGTGGTAGCGATGAAAATACTGTCTTGTGGGAAAAATCAATACTGTCTTGTGGTAACAAAATAAGAATTGGGCCAAAAAATTAAAACAAATACTTTGTTCATCAGGAAGTGCTGTGATATTTTTAAAGAAACTTTCATCTTGCATCCATAGACAGAAATCAAATCCAAATTTCATAACCTGGATGTTTATGCCTCTAAGAAATCTTTTAGTGTGATAAACTAGCTGAATATACAAACCATAATTTGTTCCCTCTGAATCTCCGTATGACCTAGGTTTAGTTGTAAGGGGGAAAAAATATCAATTGGTTGTAGCACATTAATGTTTATTTTCCTATGAAGAATGCACACTAAACGGGCTTTAAATGGTGGTGGTAACATTGGCTCCAACCGCAGGGAAGCCAATGCATCCAGTTGGAGTTCAAGGGTATGTCTACACTGCAGCTGGAAGTGAGCCACCTAACCCAGATAGAAACACCTGCTACGGCTAGTGTGCTAAAAATAGCCATATGAACATGTGGCTTCGGCAGTAGCTCGGGCTCTTAACCCGACCCCCTGCGTCTGAGCTTAGGTGGTAGCCTGAGTCTCTACCATAGCTGCAACATTCACACTTATTTTTAGCATGCTAGCTCCAGCCAAGCTAGTGTGAATCTGTCTACCTGGACTGGCAGATGTGCTCCCGGCTGCAATGTGGACACAGCCCTGCTGACTTCCCTGGGACTCCATATGGCAGCTCATTATAGAATCAGAATGAATGTTCCAATAATTATATTTAAATTTGCTGTCCTTTGACTTGTTTTGACATGTTTAATTTTATTGTATTAAAAAACGATGGTGTGTGTTAACTTAAACGTTTTTTAAAATCCATTCTTCTATTAAAAAAAACAAGCACATACAGAGCTGAACTGATCTGGAGATCCATAAGCAGAAACCCATGTCACTTATTTGGGCATTTTTATGGAGGGGTTTATCATGACAAATGTCTATATTGGAAAATGTAGGCTTTTCTTCTTTAACCAGACATACAAATTACAGTAACATAAAAGTTTTTCAATTTAAATTAAAATGTACATTTATAAGGGTTTCTGTCTCTGAATGTAAATATAAAACCTGTAAAATGCTAGCTCTCCTACAGACCACTGCAATGAGAACTGTAGTTTTTATTTTAAATGGATTGAAATATGGCGATAACCAGGGTTCAAACTTGCCATAAATAGGTTTGAAGGTGTCAGTCCAGTCTTTTATAGATGCTTATTCACCACTGTACAGTGAGGCACAGTTGGCAGTCTTGAGTTTGGAAAATACCCAGAATTAGAACATTGGTTCTGCTGGATGAATTAAACTAGTAGTGTGGTGCCGTGTCTGGTATAGTCACTTATTTATCACATTTTGTATATAAGCCACCACTCACTTTTCTTTTTCATCCAAAAGGGTCCTGTATAGACATAGGAGGTTATTTTTATTCACTAAAATCTTTTAAACTTCGTATTTTCATCTAGCTCTGGCCATAAAGGTACCCCAATTTACCTATATACAGTTTTAAAATGTACTAACTGGAAAATGCAATATTTGCCTTTTTTTTTCTTCCTCTTACAAGATTTCTCAATTGGTATATTTTTTCTCTATTATAACCAACTAATGGCATTAAACCAGTTATGAGGTCCTAATGCCAGTAAATGTCTTCCTATTTTAGCTTGATGTCTGTCGCATGAGATTAGGGATATATGTGTAAGGCACAATTTTATTGGACACACACTGGATTCAAGAGTAATGTAAAGGACAGGGCCAAAAGTAGTGTGGCTTTAAATTTAGCATAATTTGCATTTAGATAATTTATAGTATAAGAATGTATACAAATTACCATCAAAACATCTTGTCTTGATAGTCATTGCTTTGTGTAAATGCTTGTTATATTTTTAGTGTCTAACTCCCCAGACATGCCATAACACAGCCATGTCAGCTGATTGAAATCCTCCTTTCCTACTCTACTTTTATTCTTTTGACTTCTTAGGTCAGTATCTTGCTTTGACAAGTCACTGATTCTTTGTTCTTCCTACTAAACTTCCTTCTTGACGTTGTCAGAGCAATGTAGGTTTTTACCCCTTAAGCCTATATAATTGAGGAAAGGTATATTTTGTAATTCATATCTATAATGTTGCTATATATAGTGTATGGTAATGTAATTCAGGTCAAATACTTTTAGTATCTCAATTTTAATAGCTTTACCTACAGTGCAAAAAATGCAGTTGTTGAGGACCCTACAGTATGTGTGCCAGTTGCTGTATATATATCTAGCTTTCTGTATTACATATAGTAGGGGGGAAACATATTCCATAGGCACTATCACCATACAGAGATATGGAAAAATGTTAATAGTAATGGCTAGTGTTCTTATCCTGAAGGTCTTATTCAGAAAAAACTCCCATTCTAGTAAAATTATTAATGAAGACTGCAGAACTGAGCCCTACACTCTCAATGTGTATTTGACAGACACCTTGGTCTCCCAACAAGCAATAGCTTAGTTCTCACTAGATCAGTAGTTCTAAAATGAATTGGGCCATAAGAAAAACTAACCCCCCCCCCCCCCCAAATAAAGCAAATGTTTGTGCTTTCTATTAATTGGCAAGCAGACAATCTAATAGCCATGTATCAAGATAGTAATTAAGGTGCAAATACAAACTTGTCTGAGAGTTTGTCCCAATGTGTTGCATTAATAATTAGCACAAGATTCTCTAAATTATGCCTTTAGATGTTGACTCTCCTTAGCCTTAATAATGTATTTAAGTGTGATGTGTTCGTAAACATTTGCATTTGGTAGGAAACACACAGTATGAGTATCCCAGCCTACCCTAATACACATTTTATTTCAGAAAGGAAAAATGTTTATCCTGTGTGTATTTCTGAATTGATCTGCTATAGTCAGTGTAAAGA
Organism: Chelydra serpentina; assembly: GCA_037349315.1. NCBI lineage: Eukaryota > Metazoa > Chordata > Testudines > Chelydridae > Chelydra > Chelydra serpentina. The sequence continues at coordinate 43,277,561 of JBAIAC010000029.1, read as the reverse complement.
GGTTTTAGTGTACACGCACCTATATTTCAGCAGAAATTTCACAATGATGTTTAACAAGTCCTTGCAATAAGAACTTTACTACAAAGCTGCTGCTGCACTGTTCTGAAGTTTGGTAGGGAAGAGTCTCTCTTTTTCTCTAGGCTAACTGTTCCCAAACAGTAGTCCACAGACTGCTGACATGCTGCTGCTTTCCTCATTTCTAGATGTTATTCCTTTTAAAAGAAGCTTGAAATAAATTCATTATTTTTATAACATTATCTTTACATGTTAGAAATCCCTGTCATTTTACAGAGAATTTTCCATTCAGTGATCTCTTAATGTGGTCCACTCTACAAACAAAAGTTTTAAAACCAGTTTAAAATATGACCCAAGCCCCTAGATGCCAAATATTACTATCTGTAAGTTGTTTCATGAATCATAATCAAAGTAAAATGAGCTGGTGATTTCAGTCTATTTCTTCAGCAAAAGGCCCAGCTAGGACACCTCACTCAGGCCCTGGCTGATGGGTTAATGGAGACCATCGGCCGTTCAGCAGTGTTTCAGACTGAGATACACTGGTGGCAGTGTGAGGAAGCTTGTGTGGCTGGTGCCTATTCTATGAAGAAAGGGTGTGTTTCAGTACACAGCCCTGTCAATGCTACTTATGTTGTGGAAGCACTAATTTCATTTTTAAAGACAATTATTTTATAAAAGTCTAAATAAAAATGGTGTATTCTAAATAATGTAGTGTGTGTAAGCTATTTGGTATTGGGAATGTGTGTTTGTACAGCATCTGCCATACTGGAACTATGATATTGACAGGCCTAGGAGGTGCTACGGTAATATAAATCCATAGGAAATCAACCTGAAATATTTTAATTTAACACTCTAAATATACAAGAATGTAAATAGCTAAGGGCCTGTAGTGGCTATTACACTGAAAAATAACAGGAGTACTTGTGGCACCTTAGAGACTAACAAATTTATTTAAGTATAAGCTTTCTTCAGCTACAGCCCACTTCATCTGATGCATCGAATGGAACATATAGTAGGAAGGGAGGGGTGTGTGTGTGTGTGTGTGCGCGCGCGCGCACAAAAGGTGGAGGTTGCCATACCCCCTCTAGGGGTACGTCTTCACTACCTGCCGGATTGACGGCTAGTGATCTATTGGAGATCAATTTATCGCATCTCATCTAGATGCGATAAATCGATCACTGAACGTGCTCCCCGTTGACTCTGGAACTCCACCTCGGCGAGAGGTGGAAGCGGAGTCAACAGGGGAGTGGCAGCGGTCGACGTGCCGCCATCCTTACGGCCAGGTAAGTCGACCTACAATACGTTGACTTGAGCTACGCTATTCACGTAGCTGAAGTTGCATATTGTAGGTCGACCTCCCCCTAGTGTAGACCTGGCCTAAGAGGCTAATTAATTAAGATGAGCTATTAGCAGTGGGAGAAAAAAAATGTTTGTAGTGATAATCAAGATGGTCCATATCAGACAGTTGACAAGAAGGTGTGAGGATACTTAACCTGAGGAAATAAATTCAATGTGTGTAAGTATTTACTAGGTGTAAAGGTTTCCCTTGGTTCTAAAGCTAAACTGCTGGTTTGAGCCAGCTTTTAAATTACATGGCCAGGCTTCAGCATGAAGAATTAAAGTCGCCCTTCCCTCCTGTGGTCAGAGGACAACACTTATGTTCAGGAGGCCATTGCCCCCCAGGCCTTGCTCCCCTTTAGTGCAACCCTCATGCTATGCAGCTGAGTGGTCTTATGAGCGGGGATTTCGGCAGGGGCTCACGCAGCCCTTGAAGGCAGCCTAAGCAGCAGCCCTCCCTGGCACGGTGCCAGGGGGCTGTGATGCCCCCACCCCCATGAGCCAGAGATACGTGAAGCTTGAGCGAGTGCCCGCCATTTTGGCTTAAGGGCGCATTCACCCGCAGCCCCAAGGGGGCAGGGCGCCTCAGGCGCGACCCTCCTCCCGACCCGCAGTCCGCGCGGAGGGTCAACGGATCCGGGCGCCGCGCAGGTGCCAAACCAGGCCCAGGCGCGTGCTGGGAGCGGCCGCTCACTTCTCCTCCCGCCGCTTTACGAGAATGACCAATCAGGAGATAGAACCATTCTCCTGCCAGCCAATGGGGTGGGTGCGCTCCTGGGTCGAGACTATAAAGAACAGGCGGTCGCGCGCGCCGTCGCGGGGTGCTGAAGGGTTGGTTAAGTGGACGTTTGTGGCGGAGAGGCTGCTTGGCCCGTGCGGGCCAGCGCATTGCCCCTCGCTCAGGTCTGTGCGCGCGCCCCTCGGTGCCTGTGCCCTCCTACCCCCGCAATGCCCCTCCTCGGGTATGGGCCCCCGACGGCTGTTAACCCCCCCCCCCCGCCGGAGCGCCGCTTCTCGGGTGTGCGCCCCTCGGTGCCTGTCCCCCCTTCCCCCAGAGCGCCCCTCCTCCAGCGTGTGATGTGCCCCTCGCGGTCTGAGCCCCTTGGTGTCCTGGAGTACCTGCCCTCTAGCCTGCACCCCTTCCTCTGTGCGGGCTCGCCCCCATGTGTTCTCCTGTGTGTGCCTTCCCCCGGAGTACCCCTTCTGCAGCATGCATCCTCCCTGCCAGGAGCTGGGAACGGGCCACAGGCGATGATGGATCACTTCATAGAATCATAGAAGATTAAGTTTGGAAGTGACCTCAGGAGATCATCCAGTCCAACCCGCTGCTCAAAGCAGAAGCAGGACCAACCCCAACTAAATCATCCCAGCCAGGGCTTTGTCAAGCTGGGCCTTAAAAAGTTTGAGAAAAGTGAGAAGATGGAAAGTTTACTTTGCCCCCTTTGCCTGAGTGATAAGAGAAGGAGCAGTGTTTCATCTAACTGGGTTGTGGGGACACCTGGAATTATATTAGATAAAATGTGTTTTCATTATACTTAAAATAAGTAAGAATAGCAAATCTTTCTGGGGTGTTTTCATGGGTTACCTGATGACCTCTGAGTGAGATTTTCTGTTTTTAGAGAACACACCATACAACCCTGACTTTATCACAACATAGTTGATCACAGCATAATACCACTTCTATTTTATCTGACAAAATGTTTAATACATTGACATATTTTTGTGCAGAATAGATCATTTTGAACTTCTCTTCTTATTTTTAATCAGGCGAGAAACCAATAAATAAAAACAAGCTGTTGACTTCAAGCGCAAGTGAATTGGAAGAAACTGTGTTTGAGCTGATTGCTTCTAGTGACAACTCTGATCCTTGGACCATGGAACAAAGAGAAAACATCAGTGATAAGAGTAAAACAGGAGTCTTCACTGAGCCATCCTATGCAATAGACAAGTCTGATCAAATTGACTGCATTGATATTCTGTCCAGTGAACTTGCAGAGGGCATCAACTGCTCTGTTTCAGGCCAGGCATATTCCATAAATGTCTCAGACTTAAAGTTTCCAGATGAAAGCTTTGCTTGTTTCAGTTCATCACTAGATGCAGGACTTGAAACTTACAATAAAATAAGAGAGAGGATTTCCAAAGTGTATGAAGACAAAAGTGAAGCTGGTATGTTTGGAAAGGTCTGCAACAATAAACATTTCAGTTACAAGGAGAGTGAGGACAGACACAACAGTGATGTAGATGAAGACTCACAACTAGAATATCACAGTGCTGAAGAGCAAGATTATTCTTGTCAAAATACCTCATATATGCCTTTTGAGCAAATTAAAACTCTAAGGACACAAAATTCAGAAGTTCTGGAATTGGAAGATCCACTTTATGAAGTTATATATGATGGAGCCATAGGTGGAAATCCTGTTAGCAAATTAGGTGATGGTTCTTTTGCCTCGGATTATGGTGTTGTTGATGAGTTTTATAATAAAGCAGCTATACCAGAATTCTCAAAAACATCTCAGGACTCCATATCACTGATGGATTACAAAGGCCTGAAATATGAAAATCATGAGGAGGAACAAACTGATGATACATATCATAGCATACTTGGTGAAAATTCATTTGAAAGTGATATTGTGAATGGAGAAAGGGCTTATCAAAAATCACTCTCCATGAGCAGTTCAGAAAATCAACAAAAGATGGAGGCTGTTTCTTTTTGTGATGTTGCACAGTCATCACAAATGGCTATTAAAAAAGTGTTTAAAATTAGAGGTGGTCACAGCACTAACAGCATGTTGCAGAACCATGGAAATACTTGTGTATTGCCATGGGAAAGATCTTCTGTGACATCCACACAGATTTCTAGCAAAAATGCAGATGACTCAATTTCTTGTAGTTGTGAAGAATCATTTTTGTCTGCATTTAATTCTGATTGTCATGATTGCAGCCAGAAGACTGTTGAAAGGAAACCAGATTTTTCTTTTGCAATCCCCAGAATTCCAATGAAAGATGGTCATTTGTCTTGTGTGGAAGTTATAGATAAGTATGCTGTTGATAGTACCAGACATCAAGTAGATTTTCCTAACTCAGAAATCAAGTGTCTCACATGCTTGAATAATGCTACAAGTAATAATAAAGTTACAGTTAACCAGACTGTTGATGCAAGTTCTGATTTTAGGGCTTGTTTCACTACAAGTAGAGCTACTAGTACTAATGCTTCTGTGGTATCTAAAGCAAACAACACAAAGTTAACAATGATGAACAAAATCAAGTCTGAAGAATGGCAGACTGATACCAGTAGAAGTGTTGCCTGCAATACAGATTTGTCATGTGTAGGTGGCAATATGGAGCAGATTGCCTCATGGCTTGCTGAGACATGGGAAAATCGTATCTACAGTGAAATCCCAACAACTGAGTGGAATTCACAAATTAAGGTAATTTTGAGCTCACTGAGCAACTCAAAATAAACTCAGTTTTTAAAACAAAATAATTATATTTGTAACTCTTTCAGTGTCAGTAAATGCAGATTGAATAATTATTTTCTTTTAAATTATTACTGTTTCTAGGATCCTTTGGAGTTGAAAAATAAGTTGAGTGTCAGAGATTTAAGAGAAAATCCTGACAGGTATGTCATAAATTGTAAATATTTGTATTTATGGATGCTCAGTGATAAATGCAGAATTTACTTAATAGTTTTCAGGTTTAATCTCTGAATAAGCAAATTAAGAATTCAAGAAAAATATTTATTTAGAATGCTTGCACTAGGGTGACCAGATGTCCCGATTTTATAGGGACAGTCCCGATTTTTGGGTCTTTTTCTTATATAGGCTCCTATTACCCCCCACCCCTTTCCCAATTTTTCACATTTGCTGTCTGGTCACCCTAGCTTGCACTGAAGATTAACAGAGCCACTGAGCTTCATTTCATTTTTATGACTGCACTTTCTGCATAAAGATGACTAGAGTGGTAGTGCCATTTCCTCTTCTGAGTTAGGGATCAATACAACGTGAAAGCCACCATACTTGATACTGTGGAGTAATGTTTTTCCTATTTGGCTAGTGGAGAGTAGGAATTAACTGATTTTAAGTTTCAAGTTTTCCTTCTAAAATGTACTCAGAAATACCTTCTAAAAGTTATACATATGTCAAGATAGTACATACACAATAAATTAAAAATATTCTCTCACTTAATTAATTCAATAATATATTTTTCCTTTTAAAGGATGTTGCATTTTAGCAAAGAAATTGAGAAGAATTATTCATCAAACTGTTGTAGGATGCTGCTGCAGAGAGCTATAAAAACAGAATTGCAGCTTCTAAGAACTCACTATTGGATGTGTCATCAGCACTGCTGGAAGATTTACAGACTTGTTATGGAAGAAAGAGAATGTTTTAACAGGCATGCATTAATTTTATTTTTCTTGAATAAAACAGATATGTGATAGTCTTTAATAATTTAGAATTTAAGAAATCCAGCTGCTCATTAATTAAAGAGAGCAACAGCAAATGCTTTCCTAAAATCCATTTGAGCGTCAACCAAATAACTGTTAGTTATTTGATAGTATCTTGTGAAATTAAAATATTCCAAATCTAATTAATATTAGTCACAGTTATGAAAAATACTGAATGCATTCTTGCACACATGTAGTTGTAATATATATTCAAATACACTCTCTGGACCAATTAATCAGTTCTGCGGAAGACACATTCTTAGGGTGTAATGCCAAAACATCAGAGTATTTTGACCCTATCAGAAGATGATGGTGGTTGCCACAGAGCTCAAATTGCTAGTAATAATTTGCCTAATTCTTTCTTTACTTTTGTCCCTGCAGTAATATTTTGTGTTTTGTTTAAGTACTATTGGAGGGCATTAGTTGCTGAATAGGAATGCTTTATTATAGTTGGAACAGGTAGTGATGCATATAATTGATATTGCCTGACACTTTCCATTATTAGATCCTGTTTTCAGTTGCTTATCATTGTCATACTTTAACCATTCAGCCTGAAATTTTCCATAATAGGTGTTTGCCACAGGCTGTGCGTGCGCTTTGAAAATATCAGCTAAATCAGTTCACTTGTTTCCAATAACAAAGTTACAGGTAAATCTCTGCAGAGTGACTGAACATGCTCCCTTCCAGGAGCTGGTGTGGCCGCTGTAGTGCCAGGTACTGGAATTTAGAATAGGAAGTCTCCTATGCTATCATTGTACCACTGCTGGTCCCAGACAGCACAGAGGAGGAGGAAGCAGCCTGATGCAGATGCCAGAGGGTGAGGGCCAGCGTAGGAACAGAGAGGCACAGGGGAAATAGAAGCTGAGTGAGACAGAAAAAGGAGCTGGAAGAATGAGTAGGTGCCAATTCGTACTGAGCAGAGGGGAACGGGAGTAGGGGAGAAGAAAAGAGGGAACATGGACAGGATCCTGAGGATGGTTAGGAGTAAAAGGGTCAGACAGGCTGGGGGTGAGGCTGGGACAGGTACAACCACTAAATCACACTTCCTCTTCAGAACTTGGAATTTAACCCATGATTCCTGAGCCTCACAGTCTTCTTGTGCTAGCAAATAGTTTTGCAACCCATTGACAAAGTTTGTGTTTCATCCTCCTTTGCTGGTTTGTCCACTTAAAGGGTAGCAGCCTGTTCCTACTAGTTACTTTGTAAGCTCAAATGATAAGAGTTCTGTGCAGTGGATTTAAAGCTCCCAATCCTGTTGATGACACATGTGGAGGTCAGTATGATTCTGCATGATGGAATATGATTTTTTAGTTTGCTTAAAAAAAAAAATCTTAAGACGTTGCATCCAAAACCACTTCAGACTCCAGGTCGATGCACCATGAAAGAAAATAGAACAATGCTTGGTTTTTTCTTCAATTGTATTCTCTTAAACTAAATGCCCACCAGTCTGGAGGAATTCTTTGGGGTTGTTTAAAGTGATTTAAGATCCATTTGTTATCTTTGAGGCAGGTATATTTCAATCTAGCCTTTTAATACACTTACTATGCCCTAGGAAAACAAATTAGACTCAGCTGTTTCCAGTTGATCCCATGGGTGGATCTTACACAGAAATAACTCTGTATTGATGAATTAATGAAAAGACAAATGAAAAGACAAATTTACAAATAGGAAACAAATTGTCCTACTGTATTTTTTACATTTATTTTTATTAAGACTTTTAAATAATTACAAATAATCATTCTTTAAAGGGCAAAGTGAAGGAGTCCCATAACACTTCAATGCAAGAATCTATATAGAAAAAAGAAATTCTTGTAAAAAAGAAAGTCCACAAATAAAACTGCATTAGAGATCACAAAAGACCAAGATGGCTTAAGCTAATATCAGAAATAATAGATTTCTTCGTATGTGGTGGGGAAGGTGCAGGGACATGAAAAATCTTGAGGCACCATAAAATGTTTTTGATAGTTCTTGAAGCAGTAATGTAACAGGAATGTCCTATTACATATTTGAAGTGCTCTTTTATATTTTTTCAGGAATTTTAAAAGTGACATTGCCAAGACTGAACTAGGGTCGTCTATGTTGTCTGTTTTTGAAGAACTGAAGGCTAGGTATGAAAGCATGAGAGAGAAATTAGTCATGGGTATACCATTGGATTCACTGCCCCCGTTATCAGTAGAGTCAAAATTGCTCTCTATCTTTTCTTCTTATGTTCCTTCAAAGGTACAGTAGGGTTGTTGTTTTTTTAAGCTACTCTTTGGCTTTAAGTAGGAATGTTTTTATTTGAAAACTAAGGGAAATCTTTTTTTTCTTGACAGTTAGTGAAAGACGACCTTCTTTATAAGTAAGTAATTACAATTTTTATTTCTATATTCAGATTAAGGTATAGGCTAGAAGTGAGCGCAAAATAAATAGTGTAAGTATTTTTGTTTTTTTGTGTAAGAACTTCACTTGTTACTTCAACTCCATTTAGCTGAAAAAGCAGGTTTGGTACTTTTGGCAGTGAGATTTTATTTGAGAGTGAGGTTTTATTTTACTCTGCAAAGTAATTGTATACAAATGGTATTGTAGAGGTCTATGTTTGCATCCTCATGACCTTCAGTTCAGATTTTCTCAATTTACAAATAAAAAGGTGTATTTTCCCTAGCATTCAATTTCTATATGGGATCTTAAAGTCAAGCTGTGTTATTTCTGGCTGCATATATTCACCAGTAATAAAGATTTTTGCATTCAGCACATAGTTTACAGTTCTGTTGTTAATGTGCAAGTCTGAAAGGAGTCCAGTTCACTATTCCATAGATCCGTTGTCTGCAGCGCTAATGGGTAACAAGTAAGGCTGTCAAGAGATTTAAAAAACTAAATGCGCTGTTAAACAAAATAGAATTTAAATATTTTAAAAATATTGTTGGATGTTTTCTACATTTTCAAATATATTGCTTTCAGTTACAACACAGAATACAAAGTGTACAGTGCCGACTTTATTTTTATTACAAATATTTGCACTGTAAAAAAACAAAAGAAATAGTATTTTTCCGTTCACCTAATACAAGTACTGTAGTGCAGTCTCTTTATCATGAAAGTTGAACTTACAAATGTAGAATTATATACAAAAGAAACCTGCATTCAAAAATAAAACAATGTAAAACTTTAGCACCTACAAGCCCACTCAGTCCTATTTCTTGCCAATTGCTCAGATAAACAAGTTTGTTTATATTTGCAGAAGATAATGCTGCCTGCTTGTTTACAATGTCACTTGAAAGTGAGAACAGGTGTTTGCATGGCACTGTTGTAGCCGGTGTCACAAGATATTTGCATGCCAGATGCACTAAAAATTCATATGTCCCTTGATGCTTCAACCACTATTCCAGAGGACATGGGTTCATGCTGACAACGGGTTCTGCTTTATAACACTCCAAAGCAGTGCGGACCAACACATGTTGGTCCTCAAGGAATCAATTCTGAACCACTTAAAGGAGAGGAAAGTGATCAGGAACAGTCAGCATGGATTCACCAAGGGCAAGTCATGCCTGACTAACCTAATTGCCTTCTATGATGAGATAACTGGCTCTGTGGATGAGGGGAAAGCAGTGGATGTGCTATTTCTTGACTTTAGCAAAGCTTTTGATACAGTCTCGCACAGTGTTCTTGCCAGCAAGTTAAAGAAGTATGGGCTGGATGAATGGACGGTAAGGTGGATAGAAAACTGGCTGGATGGTCGTGCTCAACGGGTAGTGATCAATGGCTCCATGTCTAGTTGGCAGCCGGTATCAAGTGGAGTGCCCCAAGGGTCGGTGCTGGGGCCGGTTTTGTTCAATATCTTCATCAACGACCTGGAGGATGGTGTGGACTGCACCCTTAGCAAGTTTGCAGATGACACTAAACTGGGAGGAGTGGTTGATACGCTGGAGGGTAGGGATAGGATCCAGAGGGACCTAGACAAATTAGAGGATTGGGCCAAAAGAAATCTGATGAGGGTCAACAAGGACAAGTGCAGAGTCCTGCACTTAGGACGGAAGAATCCCATGCACTGCTACAGACTAGGGACCGAATGGCTAGGCAGCAGTTCTGCAGAAAAGGACCTAAGGGTTACAGTGGACGAAAAGCTGAATATGAGTCAACAGTGTGCCCTTGTTGCCAAGAAGGCTAACGGCATTTTGGGCTGTATAAGTAGGGGCATTTCCAGCAGATCTAGGGACGTGATTATTCCCCTCTATTCGGCACTGGTGAGGCCTCATTTGGAGTACTGTGTCCAGTTTTGGGCCCCACACTACAAAAAGGATGTGGATAAATTGGAAAGAGTCCAACGGAGGGCAACAAAAATGATTAGGGGGCTGGAGCACATGACTTATGAGGAGCGGCTGAGGGAACTGGGATTGTTTAGCCTGCAGAAGAGAAGAGTGAGGGGGGATTTGATAGCTGCTTTCAACTACCTAAAAGGGGGTTCCAAAGAGGATGGATCTAGACTGTTCTCAGTGGTAGAAGATGACAGAACAAGGAGTAATGGTCTCAAGTTGCAGAGGGGGAGGTTTAGGTTGGATATTAGGAAAAACTTTTTCACTAGTAGGGTGGTGAAGCACTGGAATGGGTTACCTAGGGAGGTGGTGGAATCTCCTTCCTTAGAGGTTTTTAAGGTCAGGCTTGACAAAGCCCTGGCTGGGATGATCTAGTTGGGGTTGGTCCTGCTTTGAGCAGGGGGTTGGACTAGATGACCTCCTGAGGTCCCTTCCAACCCTGAGATTCTATGATTCTATGATTCTATGTTCATTTTCATCATCTGAGTCAGATGCCGCCAGCAAAGGTTGATTTTCTTTTTGGTGGTTTGTGTTCTGTAGTTTCTGCATCAGAGTCTTGCTCTTTTAACATTTCTGAAAGCATGATCCACACCTTATCCCTCTCAGATTTTGGAAGGCACTTCAGATTCCTAAATCTTAGATCGAGTGCTGTAGCTATCTTAAAAATTTCACATTGGTATCTTCTTTGCATTTTGTCAAATTTGCAGTGAAAGTGTTCTTAAAATGAACAACATGTGCTGGGTCATCATTCGAGACTGCTATAACATGAAATATATGGCAGAATGCGGGTAAAACATCAGGGGACATACAATTCTCCCCCAAGGAGTTCAGTCAAATTTAATTAACACATTTTTTTAACAAGCGTCATCAGCATGGAAACGTCCTCTGGAACAATGGCCGAAGCATGAAGAGGTATATGAATCTTCAGCGCATTTGGCACGTAAATATCTTGTGATGCCAGCTACAACAGTGCCATGCGAATGCCTGTTCTCACTTTCAGGTGAGATTGTAATTAAGAAGTGGGCAGCATTATCTCCCGTAAATGTAAGCAAACTTGTTTCTCTTTGTGATTGACTGAACCAAGAAGTAGGACTAACTGGACTTGTAGGCTCTAAAGTTTTATATTGGTTTGTTTTTGAGTGCAGTTATGTAACAAAAAAACCTACAGTTGTAACTTGCACTTTCATGATAAAGAGCTTGCACTCCACTACTTGTATGAGGTGAATTGAAAAATACTCAAGTATCAGAGGGGTAACCGTGTTAGTCTGGATCTACAGAAGCGACAAAGGGTCCTGTGGCACCTTATAGACTAACAGAGGTATTGAAGCATAAGCTTTCGTGGGTCAATACCCACTTCTTCGGATGTTTCCACTGCTTGCATCCGAAGAAGTGGGTATTGACCCACGAAAGCTTATGCTTGAAAAATACTATTTCTTTTGTTTATAATTTTTACAGTGCAAATATTTGTAATCAAGAATAATATAAAGTGAGCACTATACACTTTGTATTCTGTGTTGTAACTGAAATAAATATATTTGAACATGTAGAAAAACATCCAAAAATATTTAATACATTTTAATTGGTATTCTGTTGCTTTTTTTATCGCGATTAATTTTTTTGAGTTAATCGCGTGAGTTAACTTCGATTAATTGACAGTGCTAGTAACAAGTAGCAAAAACATACAGCCCTCAGGTACACAAAACTACAAAAGCAGGGCAGTTAGCCTTTATTCCCCCACACATAGCCACACACCATATCATTTCCACGACTGCCCTATACCATAGTCCACATATCATAGCATTAGCTCTCCCCCCTACGTATGTCAGCCTTTCAGTACATGGTTTACAAAAGTACTCCTACAGCCTTCCCTTGTGCACACCACCTTCACAACTACTGCCCTCTTCCTTTACTGTTAGTTTGAGGTGAGGGAGGTAGCTTGATAAACAGGATGCAATAAAGCTGGCCTCTCAAGCAGAAGGAGATTTGAGAATAATGGGAGAAGGTGACCATTTTGAAAGAAATTATTTCTGAATTTTTCTGAAGGAGATTATTCTTCAGCCTCTGCTGAATGATAAACTTTCATTTATAAAGAATAACAGCAACAGATTCTAAATATATATTTTCAGAAAATCCGCTATATCAGATATACTCAAGATTGACGTCTACACTAATTTTTGTATAGTTTTCAAAGGAGACGTCACTAATAATTGTCTGACTACAACAGATAAAGTTCAACAGACCAGTTTCAAGTTTCTTATTTAAAATTATTAAAAGAAATCAACAACAAAAAACAAAAATTGTCAAACGATTGAAAAATTATGAAAAATATTTCAGTACTTCAGTGAAGATTAAAAAATTCTGTTTTTCATCTGCCCAGACCACATGAACAAGCAGCTCAAGGAACTGCACTTATATTTCCTGTCTCTCTGGAAACAAAGGGCTACTGTTACATATATGGTGGTGTTGTCATATCTACAAGTCAACACAAAGCTGGTACAATAGATTTAAAAGTATAGAGTCTGACAGTTGCCCTGTAAGTATCATTAAAGTTTCCTGAGTAACATTCAGTTAAAATGAGCTCATTAAATTAATAGTAATTTTATTCGTGCTATCTCTAACATGAAACCAGCACATGTTTCTGTATTTCTTTTTTTATTACACAAGCAGTGTCGTATTATGTCACTCAGAAGCTATTGGAATATGGTGTGATGTAATGGAACTGGCTGTAGTTTGTTTTATGGCTAATGGATAACACATGAATCTGCAATAGTGCAGCTTATCAGAATTCTATCTTTAAACAAATATTATGACAGTGTAGATAATTTTCCAGTTTTCTTTTGTCAGTATTTTAAAAACATGTACGTTTAAATACTGTATCATAAAAGAATGCCACAGTACAATAATAAATGATTGCCATATTATGACCTTATATAAGTAGGACAAATGGAAAAGAGAAATAAAACTTCCAGTATTACTGTGTAATTGCAAAATTATTTGTCTTGTGAAAAAGAATTTAAAAATCAAGCAAATCATATCTCATAGCTACTTTTAAACTTTCTCTTAATCATGTTACGTGTAGTCAGACTGAGTAACATGCAGTATAATCTTAAAATGAAAAATATAGCTACAGAAATAAGCAACTTAAAGAATTGCTGGTTACATGAAAATGTATACAAAATATTTGCATAAGATGAATAGTGATTTTATTAATAAAAGTAGGTGAGAGACAGTAAGGTAGTATTACAATGGATGACTGAAAGGGCCTCTAAAATGTTTCCTGGAATTGAAATTTTTGTTTTGGTATGCATCACATTACCAAATAATTGACTTTAACTCCCAAACAATTGTTTTTCTAGAAATCTTAATTAAATTAAATGGTAAAATATTCCTAGCAATAGGGACAAACTGTACGTTTTTTTTCTGTGTTAATATCTAGTATGTTTATAGAATCTTCAAATGTGCAATTATTCTTTTCTCTAGAAAATTCTGTATTAAAATATTAAACTTTAGTATCTTTTACACTGGATATGTTGATGTTTATATATTTATTTTTTCTTAGTACATTAAAGACGAGGAAACATTAAGTTGGTAGAGACCATCCATTTTGAAAATTAAACTGAATAACGGGAGACTGTATTAGAATTTATAATCTATTTTTAAAAGTTGCATGTTATTTTTTAGTTCTAGTTCTGGGGCAAAAAAATCAGGATTAGAAATGTCAAAACCTCAAGAGAGTGAAATTTCCTCCAGCCTGAAAAGAACACCACCTTTAGTGAGTTTCCTGAACATTTACTTTGGAACCTTCTTATAGGCTAATAATCTTTTTAAATCCTATTCTTTATGCAGACATATTTTTAGAACAGTATATAAAAATATAATTTTGATCTTTACACTGTATCCTAGAATTGGCATGTCTTAGCATATATCTCAGTGCTAGCAATAGGATGCAATGCAACTGATATTACCAAGGGATTATAATACTGCTTTCAAAATGCAAAAATGATTGAGATCTTGAACAAAGATTAGTGGGCAAAAGTTTTTCTATAGCTGATTAGCGCATCTATAGTGTGAAATTTAGAAAAATATTAAATTATGCATTTTAAGCCAAAAAAAGTATCGTTACTCAACAAATAACTAATGCAAGCCTATTTATAGGTCACTCCTCAAATGATGTGTTTAACTGACAACAGGCAGCATAAGCAATATTCTTCCTACAAGAACTTTATTTCAAAGTATGAGGCTCAAGATATAGAAAGGGGTAAGTTAGATGTATCTAATTCAAGATTTGACAGTAAAGTTCAGTAGGAACAGCACAATGTATTTGTTACTTGTATTGTGAATTTGCAAAAACCCCAAACCTCTGAATAAAATACCCACGTTGATACTCTATTGCCCTTTCTCTAAGGCAGGGGTCTCAAACATGCGTCCCCCCGGGCCACATGCGGCCCGCGTAGTTATTTCCTGCGGCCCAACATAGGCTCCGACTCCACTGGCAGCCAAGCTCCAAACATTACTGAGTGTTTATATTTTATTAAAACCCCTTTGCATTATAGTTTTTAAAAAGTTAATACATTGACTTTTAATAGACTACTATATTACTCTTCATTTTTTTCATTTTTGACTATACTTTTGTATCATTGTATGAAAAGGTTTCAGTGATGCGGCCCTTGGGCCAATTTACTAGTTCTCATGTGGCCCTTATGGTGATTTGAGTTTGAGATCCCTGCTCTAAGGGGTCATTTAATGTTAAATCAACTACACACTGCAGTTTCAGATACACAATCTGTGGGTAATGTAACAAAGAAATGGAAACACGCACAAGTATGTTTTCTATGTAGCTGCAAATCACAGTATCTTGAATAATGTTAGGTAGAGGCCTTAGAAGAATGATTCCCTTTTAAGTATAGTGTGAGTCAATGGTGACGGAAAAGCCGTGTATTTTACCTACATGTTAATGTTCTTGTCAGTATATTACTACAATTAAATTATTTTCTCTAGGTACTGGGGAATGATTGTAGTTAGGGCTGTTGAGTGATTAAAAAAATTAATTGTGATTAATCACTCTGTTAAACAATAATAGTATAAATAGTATAAAATATTTTATATATATATTTGTGGATGTTTTACACTTTTTCAAATATATTGATTTTAATTACAACACAGAATACAAAGTGTACAGTGCTCACTTTCTATTTATTTTTATTACAAATATTTGCCCCGGAAAAATAAAAGAAATAGTATTTTTCAATTCACTCAATACAAGTACTGTAGTGAAATCTCTTTATCACAAAAGTTGAACTTACAAATGTAGAATTATGTACAAAAAAACCCTGCATTCAAAAATAAAACAATGTAAAACTTTAGCGCCTACAAGCCCACACAGTCCTATTTCTTGTTCAGCCAATCGCTCGGACAAACAAGCTTGTTTACATTTGCAGGAAATAATGCTACCCGCTTCTTGTTCCCAATATCATCTGAAAGTGAGAACAGATGTTCGTATGGCACTATTGTAGCCGGCGTCGCAAGATATTTACATGCCAGATGCGCTAAAGATTTATATGTCCCTTGATGCTTCAACCACCATTCCAGAGGGCATGTGTTCATGCTGATGACGGGTTGTGCTCGATAACAATCAAAAGCAGTGCAGACCGACGCATGTTCATTTTCATCATCTGAGTGAGATGCCACCAGCAGAAGGTTGATTTTCTTTTTTGGTGATTCGGGTTCCATAGTTTCCACATCAGAGTGTTGCTCTTTTAAGACTTCTGAAAGGATGCTCCACACCTCGTCCCTCAGATTTTGGAAGGCACTTCAGATTCTTAAACCCTGGGTTGAGTGCTGTAGCTATCTTTAGAAATCTCACATTGGTACCTTTGTATTTTGTCAAATCTGCAGTGAAAGTGTTCTTAAAATGAACATGTGCTGGGTCATCATTCGAGACTGCTATAACATGAAATATATGGCAGAATTCAGGAAAAACACATACAATTCTCCCCCAAAGAGTTCAATCATAAGTTTAATTAACGCATTATTTTTTTAACGAGCATCATCAGCATGAAAGCATGTCCTCTGGAATGGTGGCCAAAGCATGAAGGGGCATACCAATGTTTAGCATATCTGGCACATAAATACCTTGCAATGCCAGCTACAAAAGTGCCATGTGAACACTTTCAAGTGACATTGTAAATAAGAAGCAGGCAGCTTTATCTCCCATAAATGTAAACAAACTTGTTTGTCTTAGCAATTGGCTGAATGAGAAGAAGGACTGACTGGACTTGTAGGCTGTTAAGTTTTGCGTTGTTTTGTTTTTGAGTGCAGTTATGTAACAAAAAACTCCTACATTTGTATGTTGCGCTTTCACGATAAAGAGATTGCACTGCAGTACTTGTATGAGGTGAATTGAAAAATACTGTTTGTTTTGTTTATCATTTTTACAGTGCAAATATTTGTAATAATAATATAAAGTGAGCAGTGTGCACTTTGTATTCTGTGTTGTAATTGAAATCAATAGATTTGAAAAAGTGGAAAACATCCAAAAATATTTAAATAAATGGTATTCTATTATTGTTTAATGGTGCGATTAATCACGAATAATATTTTAATCGCTTGACAGCCCTAAACATAACCAATATTTTTAATATTTTCCTTTATTTTGAAAAAGGAACTAACATGATGTGCATGTTACACAAAAAAATTTATGTAGACGCGACAAAGGGTCCCGTGGCACCTTATAGACTAACAGAGGTATTGGAGCATAAGCTTTCGTGGGTGAATACCCACTTTGTCGGATGTAAGCAGTGGAAATGTCCAGAGGCAGGTATAAATATGCAGGGAAGAGTCAGGCTAGAGATAACGAGGTTAGTTCAGTCAGGGAGGGTGAGACCCTCTTCTAGCAGTTGAGGTGTGAACACCAAGGGGGAGAAACTGCTTTTGTAGATGGCTAGCCATTCATAGTCTTTGTTTAATCCTGAGCTGAGAATCTGGTGAGAATATACTTCAGGTTGGCGGGTTGTCTGTGGGCGAGGACTGGCCTGCCTCCCAAGGTCTGTCAAAGTGAGGGATCGTTGTCCAGGATGGGTTGTAGATCACTGATGATCCGTTGGAGCAAGACAAGCCAAAGAAAGAAACCAACAGAACTCCACTGGCCATCACTTACAGTCCTCAGCTAAAACCTCTCCAATGGATCGTCAGTGATCTACAACCCATCCTGGACAACGATCCCTCACTTTCACAGGCCTTGGGAGGCAGGCCAGTCCTCGCCCACAGACAACCCGCCAGCCTGAAGCATATTCATAGAATCATAGAATATCAGGGTTGGAAGGGACCTTAGGCGGTCATCTAGTCCAACCCCCTGCTCAAAGCAGGACCAATCCCCAATTTTTGCCCCAGATCCCTAAATGGCCCCCTCAAGGATTGAACTCACAACCCTGGGTTTAGCAGGCCAATGCTCAAACCACTGAGCTATCCCTTCCCCCCGGGTGGTGGTGAGCTATTCTCACCACCAACTACACACCGCAGCATAATAACTCTAACTCAAGAACCAATCCATGCAACAAACCTCGATGCCAACTCTACCCACATATCTACTCCAGGGACACCATCATAGGACCTAACCAGATCAGCCACACCATCACCGGTTCATTCACCTGCACATCCACCAAGTAATATACACCATCATGTGCCAGCATTGCCCCTCTGCTATGTACATTGGCCAAACTGGACAGTCCTTACGCAAAAGGATAAATGGACACAAATCAGATATAAGGAATGGCAATATACAAAAACCTGTAGGAGAACACTTCAATCTCCCTGGACACACAATAGCAGATTTAAAGGTAGCCATCCTGCAGCAAAAAAAACTTCAGGACCAGACTCCAAAGAGAAACTGTTGAGCTTCAGTTCATTTGCAAATTTGACACCATCAACTCAGGATTAAACAAAGACTATGAATGGCTAGCCAACTACAAAAGCAGTTTCTCCTCCCTTGGTGTTCACACCTCAACTGCTAGAAGAGGGCCTCACCCTCCCTGACTGAACTAACCTCGTTATCTCTAGCCTGACTCTTCCCTGCATATTTATACCTGCCTCTGGACATTTCCACTGCTTGCATCCGACAAAGTGGGTATTCACCCACAAAAGCTTATGCTCCAATACCTCTGTTAGTCTATAAGGTGCCACAGGACCCTTTGTCGCGTCTGCAGATCCAGACTAACAAGGCTACCCCTCTGATACTTGAGACCAACATTTTTTCTCTATCTTACTCTCCTACAGGTTTTTTCTCTATCTTACAGATGAAACTGAGACAGAAAGGTGAAATCACTTGCCTGAGACCATACGAGTCGGGATTAGTGCTCAGGGCATCCTAATTCTCAGCCTTGTGCTAATTTCTGCAGGCAGCTCTGCCTTCTCAACATCGTTGCTTGAATTTTAGTATATGAAACTAAGTTTGCTTTAACTGTCTTGCAGACTGCAGAAAAAATCAAGAAATAAATGAAGACTGGTTTGATGCTAAAGAAAACTTTACAGTGACTGATTTTTCAGTAACACTTCAAGGGAATGAAAAGGAACAAGAAAATCTAGAAAAGGTCATTAGTACAACAGGTGAGTTGAGCACTTTATTGGTTTAGGTAAAAATGACTTAAGTGTTGCTTTATTAGACATTGCTTGTCCTCTGAAGGATGAACTGGTTTTTCAGGTACTACTTTTTCATATTCTTTTAGTACTATTCTCTTTCCTTGTTTGTGATGAGTTTCCTATAAAGAATTTCTTCTAGCTGTTGTGTAAAATTTACCACTTTGGTCAAGATTTTCAAATGTGTAATGTCATCAGACACAGAGCTGGAAATATTCCTCTTTAATTTTTCTTAATACTGACTTCTCCAGAGAGACTTAGGACAGATTCACACTCTTGAGATTGTGCCCCTGTATGGGGACATGGTTGGAACTACTCAATTAGAATCAATTTATGAGATTTTGTAGAAGTACATGAAAAAATGTTTCTGGTCTTCATGCTCTTCTTTACAACATTTTAAATATGTATTTTTCTATGTAGTGTTTTAAGGCAACTATTTGAAAACAAATGGCATTTCTCCCTTTTCCTTTTTGTATCATGAATAAGGCTCTACCAAATTCACGACCATGAACTCTAGTCTCACGCCATGAAATCTGGTCCTTTGTGTACTTTTACCCTATACTCTACAGATTTCACTTGGGAGACCAGCGTTTCTCAAACTGGGGGTCCTGACACAAAAGGGATTTGCCAGGGGGGTTGTGGTATTGCCACCCTTACTTCTGCGCTGCAGCCTTCAGAGCTGGGCAGCTGCAGCCGAAGAGTGGTGGCTGCTGATTGAGGACCCAGCTCTGCAGGCAGCAGCCCAGAAGTAAGGGTGGTAATACCATACCAGGCCATCCTTACTTCTGTGCTGCTGCTGGCGGCGGCTCTGCCTTCAGAGCTGGGCTCCCGGCCAGCAGCCGCCGCTCTCCAGCTGCCCAGCTCTGAAGGCAGCGCCGCCACCTGCAGTAGCGCAGAAGTAAAGGTAGCAGCACTGCAACCCCCCTACAATAACCTCGTGACACCCCCACACACACACACACAACTTCTTTTTGGGTCAGGACCCTACAATTACAACACTGGGAAATTTCATATTGAAATAGATGACATTTAAGATTCATAAAATCCTATGACCATGAAATTGACCGAAATGGACCATGAATTTGATAGGACCCTAATCATGAAACACATTTTCTCCATTAAATCACTTTGATTTTTTTACCGATACCATTTGCCCTTTACATATTTTCTGCTTTTTTTTTTACAATTAATTTATTGTAGATTGAATTGAATAAGGAATAACACATTAATATTTTTCTTGTATATTTCTATACTACCAGAAATAAAGATGGTGAAGAGTACAAAAAGTGAGCCAAATAAGCATTATTTTATTCATGTTGGTGGCTTAAGTCCTTCAGTATCAGAGGTAAAACAGCCTTTCTTTAAATAATAATAATATTAATTACCTTGTTTATCTAGTAAATTACTTTCATGCTGTTCTTTACAATCTAAATATGCTATCTGTTGTAGGATGATCTAAGGTCTCATTTCCAGAAGTATCAGGTTTTGGAGGTTTCAATATGTGAGTTTTCTAGTAACTACAGGTACATTCATATTAATGTAAATTTTATTTGTATTACATTTGTTACTGACAAAATAAGTGGCACTTAGGAAAGTTTTTGTTTTTAATGTGTAAGTTACTTTAATGTCAGTGGAATTTTAATTAAATCAATACATTTTCTACAGGTTATATTTTAAAAGTAGACTGGCAATGTCTGAGTTCCAGAAACAGTTGACATGTTACTGGAAAATACCAATTATAAAATGTCCTTGCTGGATTAAAATATTGTAGTTCAATTAAAAGATGTAGCTAACATTTTAAAGCAGAAAGTTGCACCATAATCAGAAGCATTTAATTAATGGATTTGGTATCATCCACATATGGAAGCTGGTTAAATTGCATATTAAAGGGTTTTTTCTTAGTTCTTGCACATGTTTTTACATTTTAGATATGCATCTCTGAGTTTTAAAAAAGCTAGTAAAGCAAAATTGGCTGTGGAAGAAATGAATGGGAAAGAAATAAAAGGAAAAGCAGTAAATGTTGGTCTTGTAAAAACTGCAGGAGAAAATATACTTCCAGCTTCTCAAAAGGTTTCCAGACCACTTCACTATGAAAACCAAGCCATTGATACTTTGGAAAAAAATATTCAAGTCAGAACTACCTGCCCTGTCCTGGACTCTTTGAAAGTGCCTTCCACCATCTCAACCTCTTTGAAAGTGCTTGCCCCTCCCTCAGTTTCTTCAGCAGTACCTGCCCCTACCCTGGCCTCTTCAAAAGTGCTCAGCTCTGATTTAAAACCACTTAGACATGAATCAGGACACCTTTTATTCTCAGTTGATCAACAGGTAAATTATTCTTCCTGGGACAGATTATGATGAGTTTTTAAAGTTAATTCTTACTTTGTACTTAGGATATTTTGCAGTAGTGTTGGCTTGTGCAAAGTGCTTAAAAAACAGTATTTATGGCATATTGTGGAAGGGACATAGCTCTTCATCTTCTCCTGCCTGATGTTGACACATCCACCTTTATTTCTTTAATGATGTAAGCTCATCAAGTAACTATACCTTTACATTTCACCTCTGGAATAACTATGATTTTATTTTGGTTTTTCTTTTAGATTTAAAAGTTTTCACTTTTAATAAGTTTGTATAAGTGTAATGGATTGTGATTTATTAAAGTACAAGAAAGATTTTTGTGTTTGGCAGAAGAGCGGGAGGAAAAACTGTTTAAATTGTATCCTAAATTAATTCATTTTCAGATTTTCTTCGTCCACTCTTTGTCCAATAATAAAGCTTTGTGGTTGTGATTAGTAAAAAAAAAAAAAAAAAACCACCCTGAAAACTTATTCTACTTTGATTTAATGTGAAAATGACTGTTCCTAGGGTAATCTAGATTTTGCCTAATGTAACATGGTTAAACATGAAAAAACATAAAAATGGTAACCAAAATAAGAATATTTTTAATTTTAAGATATATGCAATAGTTGCATTGTAACATGATCAGTTTTGATCCTGATATACATATCTATAAATATTTTACTATTGAACTAAATCTGTAATTGCTCCAATAGTTTGAAAAATGGTACATAACAGAAGCGATAATCTTTTTTGTAAAATAGGATAAGCAATCCATACAGTACTTAATACATTCTATGTTCAATTATTTTAATTTGCATCTAGAGTATAAGAGAGAATCCTCTGCAGATAAAATCAGTTCAATTCTCTCCTAATCCATCTGCTACCTTTATACCTCCTAACACACTGAACTTGAGCAGCTTTACTAAATTGATGAAGAAACTAAAAGAACTGCATCCCAAGGCTAGTAGGTAAGAATATCTGATTTTTCTCCCCTGATTTATGAATCTAATATTCAGATAGTCAAATGAAATGATAAATATGGAATTGGTGAAAACATGTTTATATAACGTCACTCGGTTAAAGACAATCTTATTTCTGTTTCACTTGTTTAGCGACAGTATTGTGGATGCTTTGCTGAAGGTCAGAACAAATAATAAAGGTTTTTTAAGTGGCTTGTCTATTAATGCTATTGTGGAAATGGCTTCCTTTATTCTAAGGCAATCTGCATCCAGTTGTGAGAAAAAGTAGCATAAACAGGTGAGCATTCTAGTGCAAAAAGAAGAATACTTTGAAATAGAAAATGTATTGTTTGTATGGCTGTATAACATAGCTATATGTATAGCATAGTATACAACACTTTGCTCTTGAAGTACCACACATGAACTTCATTGCCAGTGGGGAGTGCACTGAAAGAATTGACATTGAAGAAGAATTAACTTCTTTTGGAATAGTTGTGTGATGATCAATTACAGTTTTTAATGTCTACCAAGTTAAATTGCTAACTCTATCAGATATAAATATAAATCTCACTGTGTAAAATTTTGCATACTTGGGATGATATCCAAATTGTTTCCGAATTTCTGCTGATTTCACAACAGAAAGGTTAAATCTCCGTTAACATTACTGTACATATTGATGGTGCTGCATTTACAAAAGATTTCCAGACAAAAGTGACATCTAATGGCCTGTTCTTTTAACAGAAATCCATATAGATAGTCCAGAGAATATATACTAGACCCCAGTTTTGTATTAAAAGTTGACAGTCCAAGTTCTGTTAAACATGAGGATTGGATGGATGATTTGCCAATCTTGGTCTTTTGGGGGTGGGCGAGGGGATTTATCTGATGGGATTCTGTGCTTGGGTGGTTTTTTCTTGGTGGTTGTTTTTTTTTTTTAAGGAACTCTGATCCTTCTTTCTGCAGCCCTGCATCTCCCACAGTTCTTGACATCGGGCTGCTCTGATCACTTTGCAGCTCACAGGGGCAGATCAACTTTTTGGCCCCTCCAGTCTGGTTGCTGCTCCTCTGCTCCCACTCCAGGCCAATTTTTCTTCTTCTGCAGCAGAGTGTGGATGGCTGTTAGTGCTCCCGCCTTCTCATCTGCCTAAGGGGGTGGGGGTCGTCAAAATTTGGGGAAGTGGTGAGCAGTGATCTCCCTCCTAGCCCCTCTTCTCACCCCTTGGTTAGTTTTTTGGCTGGGTGTTTGAACACTCCCACTCCGGAGCCTTCACTGCAGTGCCTCTCTGCTGGTTTCTCTGCACCTTCCAGTTATGCCAGAACAGCTTAAAACAGAGGTTCTCAAACTGGGTGTCGGGACCTCTCAGGGGGTCATGAGGTTATTATGTGGGGGGTCGCGTGCTGTCAGCCTCCATCCCAAACCCCGTTTTGCCTCCAGCATTTATAATATATATATGTAATTTATATATTAAAAAGTGTTTTTAATTTATAAAGGGGGTCACGTTCAGAGGCTTGCTATGTGAAAGGGGTCACCAGTACAGAAGTTTGAGACTCACTGACCTAAAGAGCACTGAATGAAAGCCAAATAGTTTTCCATCTGTGAGACAACCGCCCCAGGATCGGCTGTCCCATCTGTGAGACAGCTGCTCCAGGATCGGCAGACAGTGAGTTGTGCCCAGTCTTCCATTGTTAACTGTGTCAGGTCAGGCTGAGTCAGACAGGCATGTAAAACCTCCCACCCACCAGAGCAGCCATGATTCCAATGTATGTGGAAAATTGGACCCAGGAGTCTATAGCAGAGCAGGGTGAGGCTCCAAGGATGAGGACTCCAGTCAGCTGACTTGGGATAAATCCCAAGGGGTCCCTGGAAAGCAGAGGGTAGACTTGCAGGGTCACAAATCCCCCAAGTCCTAAAATATGTCCTAAGCGCCATGGGAAAAGAAGCGGGGCTCATAAACACCCCTGGCCCTCTCCCATTTGGCTAGGAGGGCTCTGGAAGCATTTTCCCTCCCCACTCTCTGGGGTAATGGGACCCATTAGGCAAGGACTCAGAAATCTTGTCAGAGGACTTTGGGTCCTCAGCATGACTAGCTGCAAAAGGCCTCATCAAAGTGCAACAGAGCTCATCTACTAAGTGAGCTAAAAAAGGAAAGAAAAAGCATAAGAGATTTGAGAAATAGAAGCTCTCTATCTCCTCTTCCCCTTCCTCCACAGAGGATAATGAATTGTTGAACTCTGATTCTGATCAAGACCAGGAAAAGACTTAGCAAAAGTTTGTTCCCTCTGAGAAATTCAAGGCCATGTGCAAAAAGGTTCATAGAATCATAGAATATCAGGGTTAGAAGGGACCTTAGGAGGTCATCTAGTCCAACCCCCTTGCTCAAAGCAGGACCAATCCCCAATTTTTGCCCCAGATCCCTAAGTGGCCCCCACAAGGATTGAACTCACAACCCTGGGTTTAGCAGGCCAATGCTCAAACCACTGAGCTATCCCTCCACTGTTCATATTCAACCCAAACAGAACCCCGTGAGTAAGCCTATAAGCAAATTTCTCTTCTTGAAATGCTCCCGAGGTACCATTCCACTAGATTTCCTCCTTCAGGGAAGTAATCAGGGATGAATGACACAAGTCAAGCAAGGGCACACATACTAACAAAAATGATCCTAGATTCTACAGGATCCAGCAATCCAAGGTCCAGCTTACCGAGATACAGAAAGTTGACGCTCCCTTAGAGTTCCTGGCAAAAGATATGATTATCCCTTCAGAAGGGGAGTTCTAGATAATACTTAGTCCTGCCTTGAATGCAGGGGACTGGACTAGATGACCTCTCGAGATCCCTTCCAGTTCTATGATTCTATTCTAAGGATCCCACAGTTAGAAAAATGGAGGCCACTCTCAAAAAAGACTGAGGCCTCCTCAGCCTCCAACAACAGGGCATCCCTAAGGGCTGCTTGCTTTGCGAGAGCCTCTCCTAGCTGGAAGATCTCAGAGTTCTGAAGGATAGAGATCACCCTGACTTCGATTCTATTTTGAAGAAAGTTTCCCAAGCAGCAGCTTTGCTGGCACCTCAATGGCTGTGATCAGATTCTCAGCCAAAGCCAGGACCTCCAGCTCACTGACCAGGTACTACCTATGGCTCTGTCCCTGGAAGGTGTATAGCTACTGTGACAAAGTTCCTCCTCTATCTTGGTGGTCCTGCGCTTATTGGCAAATTTTGCTTGCCTCAGAGATCTTCCCCTCTGGTAGAACCCACAGTCCAGGTTAACTCCTCCTGTGTCTGATCAGGAGTTGGGAGTTTTGGGGGGAACCCGGGCCCGCCCTCTACTCCGGGTTCCAGCCCAGGGCCCTGTGGATTGCAGCTGTTCAGAGTGCCTCCTGGAACAACTGCACACAGCTACAACTCCCTGGGCTACTTCCCCATGGACTCCTCCCAACACCTTCTTTATCCTCACCACAGGATCTTCCAGCAGTATGCCTTCTCACTCTCAGCTCCTAGTGCCTCTTGCTCCCAGCTCCTCACACGCAACCTCCTTCCACAGCTCCTGGGGCCACGCCTCACACTGTGCAGTCCTTTCGAATGAGAGGAGATACGCCTCTATGTCATCTCCTGACGTAATCTTTGGCAGACAACCAGTGGCCCTCAGGGTTTGCGTCCCATTGGAACCCCGGGTCTGGGTGGTGAGGATCTTCAGCTGGTCCACTACCTCTCGCAAGAGGGCACGATCTTGGGGCACCTGGCTCAGCAATAATTGATTGGTTTCCTGTTGTAGCCGCACAGACTCCTGTTGCGCCATTGCCTGAACTCGGGTGGCCTCCTGCTGGGCTGCAGTGGCTTGTACCAAAGCTCTTACCACCTCCTCCATTGTGGTATACAGCAAACAAATAAACCAACACACACACACAAAATCCAAAACCCCAGTGCACTTTTTTTTTAAACCTCTTTCTTCCGCCACGCTGTGAACAATAAATCCCACCCCTGACACCAGTTGTGACAAAGTTCCTCCTCTGTCTTGGTGGGTCCTGCGCTTATTGGCGGATTTTGCTTGCCTCAGAGATCTTCCCTTCCGGTAGAACCCACAGTCCAGGTTAACTCCTCCTGTGTCTAATCAGGAGTTGGGAGTTTTGGGGGGAACCTGGGCCCGCCCCCTACTCCAGGTTCCAGCCCAGGACCCTGTGGATTGCAGCTGTTTAGAGTGCCTCCTGGAACAACTGCACGACAGCTACAACTCCCTGGGCTACTTCCCCATGGACTCCTCCCAACACCTTCTTTACCCTCACCACAGGATCTTCCAGCAGTATGCCTTCTCACTCTCAGCTCCTAGTGCCTCTTGCTCCCAGCTTCTCACACGCAACCTCCTTCCACAGCTCCTGACATCCTCCCATCACTGACTAACTGGGAGGCTTTTAACTAGTTCTAGCCAGCCCTTGATTGGCTTCAGGTGTCTCAATCAATCTAGCCATCTCCACTGTTTTTTCTAGAAGGATCTTAATTGGCCCCAGGTGTCTTGATTAACCTGGAGCAACTGCCATTTGGTTAACAAGGTATCAGGGATTTGTTTAGCCTGGGGCTAACATACTGGTTCCTCACCACTTTCCTATAGCCATCTGGCCTTGCCCCATCACACCACTCTAAACTGGTGCTGTTCTCCAGATTTATGGGAGTCCTGCTTTTTGGAGAGAAGCTAGACAAAGTAGTGGCAGACAGTGCTGCAAAATCTGAACAGTCCCTCCCAATGCCACACCATGCATTTAAGAGAGAGTACAGACCGGCCTTCAGACAAAGATGTTCCAGATGGAAACCCTAACCTCTACGGTGTCATCCCTGTTCCAGAGGTACCTTCTGACTTCAGAGGATCTGGTTAATGCATACGTCCACGTTCTGATCAGACCATGCTATTGGAGGTTCCTACAGTTTGCATATGGTAGGGAGCATTATCATTATCTGATGCTCTTATTTGGCCTGGTCTGGGCCCCCTAGGTTTTTACAAAGATCTTGGTTTTGCAATCATAGCCAGACTCGTGTCACAGGGGCCCACATGTACCCCTTGCTGGACAATATCTTAATCACAGCTCCATCCCTGACAACAGGACAAAGAGCAATGTCCCTGACTTTAAACCTCCTGCTGGCACCCAGCTTTACTGTTGATATCGAGAAAAGCTCCTGAATTCCGTCCACCAAAATAACCCACTTGAAAGTGGACATAGACATCTTGATAGCAAGGATACCCATGTCTGAAAAGGTTCCAGAAGATTCAGGACCGTCTCGTATTGTTTCAGAGCTGCAAGAACCCCACCATAGCACTTAACCTTCAACAGTTAGGCCTCCTAGTTTTGTGTATATGGATCACTCCATCGGTACAATCACACATCAGGCACCTTCAGGCCTTCATCCTGAAAGTATGAGACCACTGCATGGAATGCATGAAGGATCAGATAAAGGTTCTGGTGCAGGTGATAGACTCCTTGAAATGGGGGTGACCCCAGGGCAGTGTCCACAAGGGTATGCTGCTTCTTCTTCGAGTGCTTGCTCATATGTATTCCAGTTAGGTGTGCGCGCGCGGCGTGCACGATCGTCGGAAGACTTTTACCCTAGCAACACTCGGTGGGCCGGCTGGCGCCCCCTGGAGTGGCGCCGTTAGGTGGCCCAATATATACCCCAGCCGGCCCATTGCCCTCTCAGTTCCTTCTTACAAAGTGGTCGAGGTGGGAGCTCTCGTTGGTACCCTCTGGGCTTCGTAGTAGGCCATAGGGGTCCAAAATGGCCATCGCTCCTGACCCTGTCCGGTCTCTGGCAGGTGTCCCTGGTCACTGATGGTGCGGTCCTCAACATAGAGGTCGCTGCCAGCTCTGGAAGAGCGGGATCCAGAGCGAGAAGGCCAGGGTGGGGCAGAGTAGCCATGCAGTGACGTCTGCGTGGCCAGGGTCTGCCTCCTTGGTGGGGACCGGTGCAGGGATGGTATCCGGTGCCGGGAGTCGGCTCGGTACCGGGATGGCGTCCGGTGCCGGGAGTCGGATCGGTACCGGGATGGCGTCCGGTGCCGAGAGCCTGATCGGCGCCGAGAGCCGGATCGGCGCCGGGATGGAGACCGGTGTCGAGAGCCGGATCGGAAGCGAGATCTGGAGCGGTACCGGCGATGATCTCGGTACCGGGACACAGATCTGGACCTTGAACGTCTCGGTGACCTGCGCGTCGACCGGCCGCGGGACCGGGAGCGGCGTCGAGAGTCAGGGTACCTCCGCGTGGAGGGGGACCTGGAGTGGTACCGCGAGTACGAGCGGCGCCGGGATTGAGATCGGTGCCGGGACTGCGAGCGGTACCTTGGAGACGCCGGTGGCTGCTGCTGGCTGGTCTCCGCCTGCGGCACCGGGTGGAAGATGGCCGGTTTGCCGCGTGAAGTGATGATCCGCACCGGCGGTACCGTAGACGGGGTCGGTGCCGGAGCGGTCATCTGAATCAGGTCCTGTGCCGCTGCGAAGGTGTCCGGCGTGGACGGCAGCGTAAGCTCAACCACGGTGCGGGCCGGGGAGCTGGCGGCTACCGAGCTCAACGGCCCTCGCAGGACCGGAGTCGTCGGTACCGGAGCCTGCAGAGGCTGACCTGCACTCAACGGCCTCTCGGGTACTGGAGTTGGCAGGGCCGGCGCCGGTGTTGATGGCGGCGCCGGACTCAACGGCCTATGGTGGGCCGGAGTAAGTGGCACAGAGGCCACTGGCACCGAACTCCACGGTCCTTGCGGTACCGGAGTTGGCGGTGCGGGCGCCTCTACAGACCTAGGTAGATCTGGAGCTGGCTGCGCATGCAGCGGCGCCTTAGTCGGTCCTCCCGACTTCTTTGCCCTCGGTGACAGAGGGCGGCTCTGCGAGGTCCCAGGCAGAGAAGGACGGTGCCGGGGTTCTTTCCCGGAGCTCGGGCGCTCCGGTGCCGTAGACGTTGAGGCTGCCGGGGTCAGTGCCTGGGTTCGTTGCGGCGCCGACATCGGGCTGAGCGATGCCTCTAAAAGGAGCTGCTTTAAGCGAAAGTCCTGCTCCTTTTTGGTCCGCGGCTTGAATGACTTACAAATGCGGCACTTGTCCAGAAGGTGGGATTCCCCGAGGCACTTGAGACAGGAGGCGTGTGGATCTCCTGTGGGCATCGGCTTCTGGCATGCCGAGCAAGGTTTAAATCCCGGAGAGCCAGGCATTGGCCCGGTACCGGGGTGGAGATAGGGGAGGAGCCCCTTATCTCCCGCTACTATTGACACTAACTACGATAACGAACTATCAATAACTATTAACAACTAATTAAGCAGTACTTAAACTATCTAGAAGATAAACGAGTGCTAATGAAGCTAGGGCTGTGGAGGTCAGCGAGCTGCTCTCCACTGTTCCAACGACCGACACGGGCGGTAAGAAGGAACTGAGAGGGCGATGGGCCGGCTGGGGTATATATTGGGCCACCTAACGGCGCCACTCCAGGGGGCACCAGCCGGCCCACCGTGTTGCTAGGGTAAAAGTCTTCCGACGATCGTGCACGCCGCGCGCGCACACCTAACTGGAATACATATGAGCAACACATCTCGAAGAACACCAGTTACTACGGTGAGTAACCGTCTTTTTCCTGTTCCTCACAACTGATCCCAGCCTGAAGGGCTGGGGAACACACAGCTTAAGGCACTTGGAAAAAAGGACTCACAGCATAAACCTTCTAGAACTAAGAGCAGTCATGGTTGTGCTATGAAGATTACAGTCCATCTTAGAGGGGAACCACATCCTTAGATAGTCAAACAACATGATCACAGTCACATGTATGAACAACCAAGGAGGAAAAAGAATCCCAGTGTTACACACCAAAGCAATGGAAATCATGCAGTGACAGAAAATTATTCTGCATAGGGCAGTTCACACAAAGGGAGACCTGAACAAGAAGGGGTGGAGTGGCTCAGCAGGCACAAGGTAAACAAGTCTAAGTCATGCCTGAATCAGGAAGCCTTTGAGTTGATCATCGAATCATTCAGTCTGTGCTTATGTGACCTGTTTGCAAACCACATGAACACCAAGAGACCAGGATACTTCACCACGGAGATCAACATGGGAACAGATGCCCTATCGCACAGATAGAATCATAGAATCTCAGGGTTGGAAGGGACCTCAGGAGGTCATCTAGTCCAACCCCCTGCTCAAAGCAGGACCAACCCCAACTAGATCATCCCAGCCAGGGCTTTGTCAAGCCTGACCTTAAAAACCTCTAAGGAAGGAGATTCCACCACCTCCCTAGGTAACCCATTCCAGTGCTTCACCACCCTACTAGTGAAAAAGTTTTTCCTAATATCCAGTAGCAAAGTCTCCTCTGAGTTTCCACCCTTCATGTTATTAAGGAAGTTGATCCAAAAAATAAACTGGAGCAGGTGACAGTGATACTGATACTTCTCCTTGTCTGAGGTGACCGAATAGCACTGAAATTAGGATCGCGACTACAGCTGCCAAAGAGACAAAACATCTTCTCACAAGGTCGTCGTCTTCATCCGGACCCAAACTGGTTGCATCTAACATCCTGGCTATTGAAAGTGAAGTGCTAGTATCATTGGGCCTTTCCTCGAGAGTCATCCGGACACTTTTCTTCTAAAAGAGCATAGAATTTGAAAGCGTACTCCTCTCTGTACCATAGGTGCCGATTCTGTGGGTGCTCCGGGGCTGGAGCACCCATGGAAAAAGAATGGTGGGTGCTCAGCACCCACCGGCCCCATGGATTAGCTCTTCCCCCTCCACCATAGTGTCTCCTCCCCTCTGGTGAGCCCTACTGATCAGCACCTCCCCCTCCCTCCTAGCGCCTCCCGCCTGCTGTGATCAGCTGTTCAGCGGCATGCAGGAGGCACTGGAGGAGAGGGAGAGAAGTGGGAGGCAGGAAAAGTTGGGGGTGGAGTGGGGGTGGGGCCTGGTGCAGAGTGGGGGATCGAGCCACTCCTCCAGGGAACCCACAAAATCAGCACCTCTTGTCTGGACCAAGTTCTGCAGATGGTGCCAGGAACACAAGACAAATCCCAGAAATCCAGGAATTCTGGCTAACTTGGGTTTTCTCCAAAAGGGTTTAGACAAAGGTTTCCAACCCAGCACCAGTGCATGCTGGGTGTCTGCCCTTAGTAGATTGATACTCAAAGGTCTCACAGGTTCATTGGCAGAGAGCCCTCGGGTAGCCAGATTCCTTAGGACAATATGATTAGGCAAGCTCTAGTAATCAGGCCTTTTTTTCCTCAAATGGAAGCCACTAATGTCTGTGTCAGCATTTTTTGTCCATCAAGACTTGTTTCCAGATCGCTGTCATGTTCATCAAGCGAGTGTCAGAGCTGGCAACCCTTTCTATGCAGGAGTCTTGCTTCATGAGGACAAAGTGGTGATCAGGATTCCGGAATAATTTATTCCAAAGGTGAACTACTCTTCTTTCCATGCATCCCAAGGGGTGATTCTCCATTTTAACCAAGGCCGCAGCATCCCATCAAGGAAATTTGGCACACCTTAGATGTTAGAAAGGCCCTGAAAATCTACATCAAACATACACTGTCTACGAAGAGAATGGGGTGCCCTACTTGTATCTTTCTCCATGAAATGCCAAGAACTCAGAGCATCCAACTTCTCTCTCACTAGTGTATTAGACTATGCATTGCAGAACGGAATTGTACAAAGCATTGGAGAGTCTGGCTCCAGCAGGGATCAGGGTACACTACAAGAGATCCCTCATGACCTCATGGGCAGAAGGAGCTAGTGCATCCATACTGGAAATGTGTAAGGTGGATACCTGATCAACTGCTACTACCTTTATCAAACAGTACAAGGTGGACTTCCTGTCCGTGGCCTTGGCATCCTGTGGCAGTATCCCGGAAATGATTTTGCATTTGAGCAAATGTTGTAAACAGTAATGGAGACTGTTTTTCTATTCCTCTGACCTTATCCTTTACTCTCCCTACATCTGTTCACTGCTCGCTACTTCCCAGACACCAAGAATGGTGGGAGACGCAGGGCTGCAGAACGGAAAATTTCTTATAATTTCCTTTCTGCGAGCAGCATCTCCCATACTTCTACCCACACTAAATGGCTCAAGAGCCAGAAGGTCAGGTGCTGAGAGGGATCTTTACCATGAGACTGTATTTTCTGTATATAATACGCAGTTAAGTATTTCATACTAATATAGTTAAACATGTTTTTGCAGCTTTGGAATAACTCATCTGGCCATAAGCAGGAGCAAAGGGAGTGTGGCCAGAGCGCAGCTCCAAAAAGTTGATCTGCCTCTGTGAACTGCAAAGTGAGTAAAGCAGCCCAGATGTCAAAAATTGTGGGAGATGCTGCTAGCAGAAAGGAGATTATTGGTAAGACATTCTCCCTGATTCCGGTACATGCTCTTGCCCAGGTCGTCTCCTGCCTGATCATAGGGGGCAGGCCTGCTGGGACAGCAGTGGCTGCTCTAGAAAGCTGCAGCAACCATAAGAAGACACGAGGGTGACAAGAAGAGAAAGGTGCACTCTGTTCCCCCTTCCCCCACCCTCTAAAAAATAGGCTGCATCTGAGCCCAGGTCTACACTAACCCCCCCTGTCGAACTAAGATACGCAACTTCAGCTACGTTAATAACGTAGCTGAAGTCTAAGTACCTTAGTTCGAACTTACCTGTGGTCCAGACGCGGCGCGCAGGCTTCCCCCGTCGACTCCGCCTACTCCGCTCGTCGAGCTGGATTACCAGCATCGATGACGGAGCACTTCCTGGTTCGATTTATCGCGTCTTGACAAGACGCGATAAATCGAACCCAGAACATCGATCCCGCGCCTCCGACGCGACGGGTAAGTATAGACATACCCTTAGAGAAGGAACACTCTGCAGGAGGGAAGACAGCAAGAAGCCTGGGAAGAAAACGGGGGGTTGGGAAGGAGCTCTTGTGACATCTTTCATTGGAAATGGGGCTAGTCCTGGAAACAGTGACACTGACCTCCCTACTGCTGATGCTGCAGGGTTGCTAGTGGCCCCACTGCACTTCCCTCTTGCCCCAGCATTTTGAGCTGCCTTATGGAAGGGAGGAGATATGTGGGCTGAGTTCCCCTCACATATGCAGGACTCCTCTCTCAGAGGGTTCATACAGCCCAGCCGAGGAGATAGTCGTTGGGTGTGGAGGGACCTCAGTGTACATTTACATTCCCATTTGCTATGACGTAAGTATAGTGGGGTTCCTTTGAGAGCAGTGTGCGTGCACACCATCTCCTCCATTATTTGTTGTTTGTCCACCTATGCCTCGAGTCATTGTACTCTCCACTCTAGGGTATTACGAGTTCTCTTTCTCAGTCCCCCAGCTCTTTCATGTTACAGTGGGTGGGATGTTTCTTGCACTTTCCCCCACACTTCCAGAATTGGTTCAGGGAAGGAGATCTGTCCAGCCCCATGATGTCTATTCTCTTCTGGTGTTTCCTCCCCTAAGCTGCACCAGATGGTTTATTTGGAGGGCGGCATTCTGCTCCTCAGTACAGTGTCTATGGTGAAAGGAAGTTGGAAAGGTTGGTGTTTATGTCATTAAAAAATAAGACCATAAGAATGGCTGTCAGACCAGTGGTCCATCTAGTCTAATATCCTGTGTCCTATCAGTGGCCAGTACCAGATGCTTCAGAGGGAATCAGCAGAGCAGGACAATTATCGAATGTTCCATCCCTGTCTTCCAGTCCCAGCTTCTGGCAGTCAGGCTTAAGGATGCCCAGAGCATGGGGTTGCATACCTGACTCTCTTGACTAATAGCCATTGATGGACCTATCCTCCGTGAACTTACTTTACTCTTTTTTGGAACCCTGTTATACTATTGCCTTCACAACATCTCATGGTGACGAGTTATACAGGTTGACTATGCATTGTGTGAAGAAGTACTTCCTTATGTATATTGTGAACCTGCTGTCTATTAATTTCATTGGGTGACCCCCTAGTTCTTGTGTTATGTGAAGGGTTAAATAACATTCCTTATTCACTTTTTCCACACCATTCATGATTTTATAGACCTCTGTCACATCCCTCCTTAGTTGTCTCTTTTAAGATATTAACAATATATATTGTGACAGACCCAGACAAGTGGGGTACAGAAGTCTGATCAAAGGCAAATATACTGGCCATTGGATGAATAGTTTTCTGTTCCCTGAGTGACCAGAGCAGGGGCTGTACTAGAACAAGCAGGAACTTTCTGGAACCAATTTAAGGAAGGCAAGCAGGCTAATTAGGACACCTGGAGCCAATTAAGAAGAACCTGCTAGAATCAATTAAGACAGGCAGGCTATTCAGGGCACCTGGGTTTAAAAAGGAGCTCCCTTCAGTTTGTGGTGTTGCGGACGAGGAGCTGGGAGCAAGAGGCATTAGGAGCTGAGAGTGGGAAGGCATACTGCTAGAAGATCCTGTGGTGAGGATAAAGAAGGTGTTGGGAGGAGTCCATGGGGAAGTAGCCCAGGGAGGTGTAGCTGTCATGCAGTTGTTCCTGAAGGCACTCTAAACAGCTGCAGTCCACAGGGCCCCGGACTGGGACCCGGAGTAGGGGGCGGGC
The DNA here is from genome assembly GCA_037349315.1 of Chelydra serpentina. Classification (NCBI taxonomy): domain Eukaryota; kingdom Metazoa; phylum Chordata; order Testudines; family Chelydridae; genus Chelydra; species Chelydra serpentina. Next base: position 43,243,020 of record JBAIAC010000029.1, on the reverse strand, counting down.
CCGGGTTCCCCCCAAACCTCCCAACTCCTGATCAGACAGAGGAGGAATTTGACTGTGGGTTCTACCAGAGGGGAAGATCTCTGAGGCGATCAAAATCCGCCAATAAGTGCAGGACTCACCAAGGTACAGGAGGAACTTTGTCACAATATCTATAAAACTATATATATTTTATCATCTTCCCCATCCTTCCTATGTCATTCATCTTCTTAGGCAAGCTCTTCAGCACATATACTGACTACCTTTGTGTTTGTACAGCACATAAAATAACAGAGTCCTAGACCTGAATAGAGTCTCTGGGCACGATGCAGTATAACTACTAAAAGGCACCAGCTGGCCCTGCCCTTTTGTGGTGGTGATGAATTTAGTGTGGGGATGCATTTACCTGAAAATATGGAAGAAAAGGGGGAGAGGGTTAGTCCATAGCCCCAAATGTGTATTTAAAATGATAGATATAATTTTTAAATACACATTTTAAAGGCCAGTATTGGCAGTTTGCTCATCCTAATGTTTGCTTTTAGGAAGTTATTTGAATTATGAGAACTGTGCTTTAAGTTGATTACTTTAAAGCTTCTGGGATTTTATTTATTGTGTGATTAGGGTGCCTAGAGTCTTGTATAGGCATCTTTTTATTACTTTAAATCTAAATAAAATTAAAGATGATAAATGTGCTAACATTTCTACAGAATGTCTAATACTTACAAACAATTATTATTTTCACAGCATTGCAAGCATGAGTGAAGAAAAGACCAAGAGAACCAATGTGGAAAAGTGCTTGGTTTTTAAATAATTTTTAGTTTTATTTACAAAACATTTGTAATATTTGGAAGCCCTGAAATGTGTTGTATTCAAGTGGATGACCATTCTCAAAATAGTATTTTATAAACTTTCCTTTGCAATTGTTTTGTTCCACTCATGAAAAGGTAGTCACAACAATCTGAAGGAAAATTTTGACTTTCATTGTGGGGGAGCAGGATAAAATGAAAACAGCCTTCTGCCACTGAGGCTCTGAAGCAACCAGGTCATTAGTTGCCAATAGGAAAAAACTAACATCTGTGTAAAAACTGTAATCTTATTAGAGCATGTTAATGAGAAAAAGGTTAAAAATAACTTTAAGAAAAGTTTGCTCTTGTTAAAGTTTGTTTATAGATATTCCAGTATGTGCTTTAAAATTTCCTGTGGATGAACATCCATTGAGGAAATACCTTTTGAGTATCTTAAAGTCAGTCCTGGAACCTGATGTAATAACTAAATGTATTTTGCCTCATATTATGTGTAACACCTTAGTGCGAAACAAATGTTATGTCACACTCTTCCATACAGCAAGTTACCAGTGTTTGTTTTACAGGAGATTGTGATATAAATATCAGTTGTAGACTTTGGTTTCACAAACTCCTATTTAGACTCCTAAAATATAAATGTTTGTAAATGTTGCATATGGTCCTTGTTTCTTAATTTTGAGGTTATGTTTTAAATTTTTCCTAGATTAAGTGCAATAGACAAATGACACGGAAGTTTTTGTATTGCCAACTTGTAGCACAGTATAAATGTGCCAGGACAACTTCTAGTTGCATAAAGAATGTGGGTAGTTCATTATAAAGCTGTTAAAATTCAGAATTTCCACTTCAGGGGAAAATTTAGAATTTCCCACAAAATAGAATTTCCAAAATATTTCTGTTTCAGTATTGTGAAATTTGCTTCAAATTTTATTTTATAGGGCTTTTCATTTATATATTTTATATTATTTCATAACATGTCAGAAGTATTAGTACATACTACTTACATGTCATAATGTCAGAGGTAATGTAATAGTTCAAAAAAACTATTTTCATTTTATTTTTAAAATCAAAGGCACCTGTTACTTAGTACTAATTGAAATGTCATCTTTTCCAGATCAGAGTTCCTCCTGTTTGTGTTTCAGTAAAACAATTTGACGACAGTGTTTGTAAAAATCAACATTTTTTAAAATTTTATGATTTCAATGACAATAGCATTTCTCGGGGGGCATGACTAAAAGTTTCTGACCAGCTCTACTTCATTATTTAACAATAGAACAGTTCAGCATTTGTAAACAAAAATAGGTGAACTTTGACCCTGATTCAGCAAGGTACTTCAGCACATGCCTAATGTTAAGTATGCGAGTAGTCCCCGAGTTAGACACATGCTTGGCTATCTTCCTGCATTGGAAGCTGTGTGTGTGGAGGTGGGGGGAAGGGGGGTTGTTGGCCAGGAGGCTGAGCAGCTGGACTGTCTCTCTCAGGGGTTCTCAAACTGGGGGTTGGGACCCCTCAGAGGGCTGTGAGGTTATTACATGGGGTGTCGCAAGCTGTCAGCCTCCACCCCAAACCCTGCTTTGTCTCCAGCATTTATAATGGTGTCAGATATATTAAAAAGTATGTTTAATTGATAAGGGGTGGGGGGTTGCACTCAGAGGCTTGCTATGTGAGAGGGGTCACCAGTACAAAAGTTTGAGAACCCCATGTCTAGCTCCTGTTGCCGGGGAGAAGTGGGGAGGCTGAGCACACAGGCTCTCTGCCTCACCGTACCTGTGGGGGTATTGGGAGAAGGCTGAAGACCCAGGGCTGTCTGGCAGCGGTGCTGCAAGTGAAATTGACAAGAGCATTCCCAGCAGGAAGCTTAAAAAAATCCACTTTGTTTCTACTGAAACACAATTTCCCTTTCCATAAAAAATTTTGCTTTGACATTTTGAATTTTTTTCAAAAACACAATATGTTTTCACAGGAAGATATTTCCATTTTATGGCCAGCTTTACATGAAGTGCTATCTCACATTAGTGTGGAGAGTCACAAACGACATTTTAGCAGAGGACAAAAATGTACTCAGTGAAGCTACAGGGATTTTTAAATGGATTGAAAGTTTGTCAGAATGCTTGCAGTTCCCATTTTTAACTCCACCAAGATCAGTAGTGAACAAAAGTTGTTACAATCTGATAGTCATTTGTGGACCATTGAAAATGGCTATCTTACTTAATTTCCAAGTGTCCACGTCCAAAAGCCTTGCTTGCAATTGATAGTCTCGCCATGGTTGCTAATGATTACAAATGCTATGGAAATAGAACTACAGTATTCTCTTATCCATGGAGATGGTCCCACCAGGTCATGGTTGAGGCACATTGCTTGTGCAGTGTGGACAAGTTTGTTGAGTCTGCTCTATCTGCTGACTTCTGTTACTGCTGAGTGTTGTCCATCTGGCACCTTTCACCAACATCAAATTCTCTTCACCCCAAACCCAGATATTAATTTGGATAATTCACTGCCCTCTTTACACTCAAGTGCAATTTTGAAAACTGTTTTATAGACGTATTTGGGGAAGTTTTCATTTTATTTTTGCACTGCAGCCTTGTTTAGTTCAAATTTTCCAAAATAGTTCGATTTTATTCCTAAATTGTGGCTGTTACACTACTTTTTTTTCACAAGTATAACCATGTAAAGATATAAGTACCAGTTCTTGATTACAAGGTGGTAATCATTTTATTTTGTCTCATTTCACTGTAGATCTGGTGATCTCTGACTGTTCGAAAACTTTACTCTTTGCTTGTCGTCATGAGCTTGTTCCAGCTCCCATTGAAGTCAATGGCAAAATTTTCATTGGTTTCAGTGGTATACAGTCAAGCCTTTGTTTGTTTCTTACAAAAAATTTAATGACAAATTGCTGATTGTTACTTAAGATTTTTCTACATCATAGGCTTTACTATAGTTCAGAGTAAAATGTTGTTCTTACACCTGGTGCAACTTCATGAATTTCTATGGGAGTGCACGTAGTGGTGGTGGATAATTTGATCCATAGACAATATATGGACTGCAGTGAGATGCAAAATAATACATTGTAAAGATCATATTCCCAAAACAAACAATTCTTCAATTAATTTGTTTATGTAGTTTTTATACTAAAGTCCTTTATATGGCTCCCAGAACATCTCACAATTTTTAATAGATTTATCCTCACTCACAAGGTAGGGAAATACTATTTATCCCCATTTTACAGATGGAGGAATTAAGGCACAGAAAGACTAAGCAATTTGACCAAGGCCACAAAGGACATCTATGGCAGTGCAGGGCGTAGAACTCTGGTCTCCCAAGTCCTAGGCTAATGCTCTAATCCAGGGGTGGGCAAACTATGGGCTGGATCCATCCTGTCAGGGCTTTGAATCCAGCCCACGGGACTGCCACCCCTGTGGCTCCGCGGGCCCCGCGCCACTCCCAGAAGTGTAGGTAGCTCCCCCTGCAACTCCCATTGGCCGGGAACAGGGAACCGCAGACAATGGGAGCTTCGGGAGAGGTACCCACAGGCAAGGGCAGCGTGTGGAGCACTCTGCCTCCTCTCCCCCAGGGGCCGCAGGGAAGTGGTGCTGGCCGCCTCTGGGAGCAGCATGGGGCCAGAGCAGGCAGGGAGCCTGCCTGAGCTCCCCTGCATGCTGCTGCCACCCTGGAGCCACTCCAGGTAAGTGGGGCCGGAGCCCGCACCCCAACCCCCTGCCCTGAGCCCCCTTGTAAACCCTGCATCCCTCCTCTGTCCCAACCCCTTGCCCTGAGCCCCTTCCTGCACACTGCACCCCATCCCGCACCCCAACCCCCTGCTCCAGACCTACATTCACAGCCCTGCATGCAATTTCCCCACCAAGATGTTGCCCTTGGGCCAAAAGGTTTGCCCACCCCTGCTCTAATCACTTCCTTTCTATGTGTTGTGTATACATAGAGTTTAGCCTTAAATGGTCCATTGATTACCTCCCTGCAGTTTTGTTCTTCTCCAGCAGTTGGCTCAAATGTTCCATAACTGATATTTCGAGGTAATATAAGTAAAAAGATCATATTTCAGTGAAACAGGATTTCTTTTATATTGGAATGTCATTTCTATTTCAGGTATTACTAACGCACCTATTATTGTGGTTCTTAAGTGCCCCTTAGATTTAGGCATGAAAATAGCTATTTAAGCATCCACAGCTTTAGTGTACTGGATCTTTAATAAGTTGTCAATGTTATGTAAAAAAATCTACTCCAAGTTCTTTCCTGAAAATGAAATGTCCATAGTGTGGCCTAAATGTACATGCATATCTTAATATGGAACATACAGAAGCCAGAGCAGATTGTATTTTAATTAGTAAAAGAAATCTTGTTTATCAAAGCTGAAAAAAAATCCACTGTAAATTAGCTCTGTAGGTTGTATTAAGTGCTCCTTGCTTGGCTAATGAGGACACCAATAAAGTAATGATAGAAAGCTCTTAAAGGGGTCTAAAACTGTATAATAATTAGAATTCTGAGCTGCTGGTGCATAACTTAGAACATTTGTTTAAATGTGGCTGTTTTATAAAAATGTTAAAACTATATTCCATTATGGTAGTTCACACAGGAGGGACACCGATTTGATGGAAGCTATGCTTCTGTTATCTCCCCCCCCCCCCCCTCCAAAAAAAATCACATTGGTGTTTTGCTCTTCTCAATTCAGATGTACCCCTCATTTCCAATTTAAACCCCTGCTGAGTTGGAAGTGTATCTTATCTACTGAAGGTAAGCCAGTAGCTGGTATTGAGGTGTTTTATTTGTAACAGCCAGTATTGCAAATTCAAGCCTGAATATGAAATTCATGCCTCAAAGCTGTTGTTTCCTGCTCACGCTATTAATGAAAATTCTGCAGGCAAATCCTGTTGCACCATTGGCTTCAAATGCTGGCCTTACTGTTACACTTGTCCATGCAACCCCACTGAGGGCAGGACCTGATCCTGTAATTGGATTTTAGTTGATAATTCTGGGATATAATCCAACTGTGTTGAATCTGCAGGACTCGTAGTAGTAAAAATGCATGGTTAAATACTAAACGCAGGTATGACTAAAAGCATACAGGATATATTGGATGTGTGCCATCTTTACACACTTCTCAGGGTAGAGTTACACCAAAAGTCAATAGGAGTAATTTGTGGTGTACCTGAAGAAAGCACTGAGCTCAAGATTAACCCACACACACATCAGACTCTTGCCTACCTTTAATTATTAGTGAGCCAGCTGTGGTTTGAACCTTGTTAGCTCATTAGTAGTCCACCACTAATCACCTTATTTTAAAAAACGGTATTTCCAGGTAAAGATGGGCTTAAGTATATTATGCAAGTGAAGCCACTTAACTTTACAGGAGGTAATAGATTCAAGGTAATACATTAATCAATTGTAACATCTTTTATAGGCCTTTATCCAAAATTACACAAACTTCAGTAGGTTAGAATTTATGTATAATCAGATCTAATCTTGTGGAAAGGTGTCTGTACGGGGGTGGCTGCCCCACTCCTGAAAAACGGGTTAAAAGCAGCCCTGCAGAGGGCTGCAGCTGTGAAAGGCTGATTGGGGCATGGCCCCAGCTGTGGCTGCTTCCCCAATCAGGCCACAGCTGGCCCTATAAAAGGGCTGTGGGCCAGAAGGCAGAGAAGTCTCACTCTAGCCTTGGAGTGGGAAGGGCTAGCTGCCTGGGAGTAAGGCACCGAAGCAGAGCAGAGTAGGGCTGGGGGAAGGCAAGAAGAGCTCCAACCTGGTAAACCCCCAGACTACAGGCCTTGTTAAAGGCCCGAAAGGTACTGGGGCTGCAGAGGTGCAGCCTGGGAGTAAGTAAAGGCAGCAGGTCCTACCCCCTGGCCAATGATGAGTGGCCATTACAGACTGCAGTCTGCCCCAGTGAGTGGGGGCTGGATGATGACTGGCAGTAGCCACTGAGGCAAGGTAGGTTTAGAGGGTTGGGGTTCCCCTGGGAGGGGAACCCAGAGTGTGGGGTACTGCTGGGGCAGACCCCTGAGGAAAAAGGCACCGGGGTCCAGGAGGGACACTGGGCCAGCGGCACGCAAGACACCAAAGCTGGAAAAGAGCTAATTCCCAAGATGACCAGCAGGAGGGGCCACACCGCTGAGCCATCACTTTGCTACAGGGTCACATTCTCACCCATTCAATATTTAGGGTAAGTTTTAGTACTGAAGGAGTAATGTTTCAAAGTCATACCTAATGACTTAAGGAAATGCAGTTGCCATAATGAAAAGGTAAGGGGATTATCAGAGGCTTTTTATCTACATGAATGAAGCCTGCCTTCCTTAGCATCTCAACTGGCCACCAATATTTTTTTTCTTCTTTCCTCCACTCTTTTTTGACATCTGTCCCTAATGGCTGCCATCCTTCCTTGAGCCTAACGCAGTGGGGCCCAACATTAAACAGGAGGTCCATATAAACCTAAGCACAAACTTGTGCGGGCCAAACAGCTTGTACGTATTTTAATAAGATTTAAAGTCCCCTGTATTGATTTATATTTAAGTCCATGTTTTGTATGTTTACACACACAAAGTATTGTCTGTTTACACACTTTTGTCAACTAAAATGATGTAAACATGATGACAAAATGCTAATGAGTCAGCCGTTAGTATATTGTGCTAAAGCAGACTGCAGGCCTTATGAAATGCTCTAGTGGGCCATGTATGGCATGGGCTATAGGTTGGGCACCCGGCCTAGGGAAGATGGAGCAGTTCTGTCCTGTTCAGAGAGCACTTTGACCTGTAGTGGGGGTATAGGTTCTGGATCCCTTCCAGGTGTATGTCTGATCCAAAGGCTGCTGCAGTCAAAGAAAAGATTCTCTTGACTTCAATTGGATTATAGACCCCTAATAGTTATTCAATAAGAGAACCCCAACAATGCATGGTGGTGGGGGGAATTCCCTATAAGGTGGAGCACTAACTAATCTCCGAAACCTCAAAAATGACAGCTGTAATGTTGTGTGTTGTGACACCTTATTTACTGGTTCCAAGCTAGCAGGTCTCCTCATATTACAACAGATGGCAGCAGAGCAAAGGATTTTGCTGTCCAAAATAAATTGGATTTCTATCCAAGCATCTAACTTTTCTTTTTCCTAAAGGAGTGAAACTATGAATGTGCCTTTTTTGTGGGCATATATTCAGTGTCACCAAAGGCTCTTAAGCAAAGTAAGCTGTCATGGGATAAGCGGGAAGGCCTTCTCATGGATCAGTAACTGGTTATAAGATAGGTTTCAGTGTAGTAGCCGTGTTAGCCTGTGTCAGCAAAAAAAAAAAAAAGTTTCTTTCCTACTGATAACAGTTCCTTTCAATTAATTAGCCTTTTACAGTTGATATGGTTACTTCCACCTTTTCATGTTTCTCTGACTGTATAAATATCCTCTCACTGAGTGTTCCATTCCATGCATCCGACGAAGCGGACTGTAGTACACGAAAGCTTATGCTGAAATAAATTTTAGTCTCTAAGGTGCCACAAGTATTTCTTTCTTTTCTTTTTGGTTATAAGATAGGAAACAATGGGTAGGCATAAATGGTCAATTTTCAGATTGGAAAGAGGTAAATTATGGTGTACTCTGTACTGGGACCAATGCTGTTCAGTGATCTGGAAAAAGGGGTAAACAGTGAGGTGGCAAAATTTGCAGATGATACAAAACTACTCAATGTAATTAAGTCCAAAGTTGACTGCTAAAAGCTACAAAGGGATCTCACAAAATTGGGTGACTGGGCAACAAAATGGCAGATGAAATTCCAAATTGATAAATGCAAAGTAATGCACATGGGAAAACATAATACCACCTATACATATCAAATGATGGGGTCTAAATTACCTGTTACCACTCAGGAAAGAGATGTTGGAATCATAGACTCATAGACTTTAAGGTCAGAAGGGACCATTATGATCATCTATGATCATTGTGGACAGTTCTCTGAAAACGTCCACTCAATGTACAGTGGTAGTCAAAAAAGCTAACAATGCTGGGAATCACTGAGAAAGTGGTAGATAAGACAAAATATATTGCATCTGTATAAATCCACGGTATGCCCACGTCTTGAATACTGCGTGCAGATCTGGTCACCCCATCTCAAAAGAGAGATATTGGAATTGGAAAATGTTCAGAAAAGGGCAACAAAAAATGATCAGGGGTATAGAACAGCTTCCATGTGAGGAGAGATTAGTAAGACTGGGACGTTTCATCTTGGAAAAGAGATGAGTAAGGGTGGATATGATAGAGGTCTATACAATCATGACTCCTGTGGAGAAAGTAAATAAGGAAGTGTTATTTATTCATAAGACATGAACTAGGGGTCACCAAATGAAATTAATAGTCAATAGGTTTAAAACAAAAGGAAGTATTTCTTCACATAACACACAGTTAACCTGTGCAACTCCTTGCCAGGGAATGTTGTGAAGACCAAGACTATAACAGGGTTCAAAAAAGAACTAGATAAATTCATAAAGGATAGGACCATTAATGGCTATTAACCAGAATAGGCAGGGGTGGTATCCCTACCTGTTCTGTTCATTCCCTCTGGAGCACCTGGTATTGGCCAGTCAGAAGACAGGCTACTGGGCTAGATGGACCTTTAGTCTGACCCAGTATGGCTGTTCTTATGTCACCTACCCTCAAGAACAGTTACAGTTTTCACTTGATGCCAGATAAGAGACACTCCTTGATTCAGTTGAAATGTATCCGATATTAAAGCCACTATATGTGACTATAATTTAATGACAATGTTTTGCCTATCCTTTTATTAAAAATGAGGTGGTCTTTGGTTTAAACATTTACCACCAGGGTTCTTCCTTAAGCGGACTATAAATGTTAAATTACCATTTTAAATGTTCCAACAGTGGAGGAAAACTCCAATGCACCCTAGCATTTTGTGATTTTTTTTAACATTGATTTTTCACAAAAAAGGGACAAAAAGGTAAATGATGTACAGCATGTATATGTTCCTACATACCACATGCTTCACAGGATCTGAAATAGAATGATGTGGTTTTTCAGCTCCTCAAAGCTACACGCCTAAACGGGACGACAAAAACATAACATATTAAGGTACCCTCTTCTCTTTTACACAAAGGCGAAGGGTATGTACTTTTTAATTAGTTATGGACATGATGTAGCCATCAGGATTTACGCAGGTACTCTGAGTCCCAGGGCTGGCTTCTGCTTAGAAGCGGGATGACACCGTGTGGCCCAATGATTTTAGGTGTAAGAATTCAGCTGTGTGGGCCGAATCAGCGTGAGGTATTGACTTGCTAAGGAACAATATTGAATGTGCGCCACAAGTTTTACACCGCTAGTAAGAAAGTGGAGCGATGTTGTGGAACTTGATAATAGATGCAAAAGAGTGGAATGTTTCCTTTTAAAGCTAACAGGCGTGCAATGATTAATTATTAGCCACAGTTATTGGCGGTAACGATTGTATACCCGGCAACCCTCAAACACGTGGAGAGGCGGTAAAATCACAGCGTCAGACTGGCCCGTCCACAGGGGCGCATTTGCGGTGTCTGGCGATCGATACAGCGCGTTGTTGGCATCCTCGCCGAGGGAAGTTTGTACCAGTCGGATCACGTTCCCGCGTATTAAAAAGAACCGGTCCCCGAAATGTCGCTCCGTGGCAGCAGCCAGCCAGCCCTGTCCTTTGCTGGCTCCCCCACCCCCCAGCCTCCATGGACCTGCCGCTCCTCAGTCCGTTCTCCTCTCCAGGGCTGAGCCCCGCTCGCGGAGCCGCCAGGGCTGTGGGGCTGGGACCAGCCTGACGCTGATGATTTATGCCTCGTGTGTACAGCGCTGCTGGCGCAGTTGACAGCGTCTGTCAGGCTATTTTTAAAGCTCAGGTTGTTCTGAACTTAGATCCGCCCCTTGATCTCCCCCGCCAGCGCCTCAGCCCGCCCCTGCCCGCGGCTTGCTCTGGGGCCCGTGCCCTCGGCCAAGGGGGCTGGGGCTGCCTTGTCCGTCTCAGCCCGCTCCCCTACCCCGCGATCGCCCAGCCCCAGAGCCGGGCAGCCGGGACCGGAGAGAACAGCGCGGCAAGGGAACAAGCTTCACCATGTGTTTCCCCCCCTCTTGCCACTGACCCGGGCGCGGCCGCTTGCTGCCCTGGGGCCCAGTCATCTCGCGCCCCACCTGCGGGGCTTCCATCCCCGGGGATGTTATTCTGCTCTCGGCAGGGCAGGGTCTCCCCCCTCCTGATGGGGTGTTCACACCGCTCCCGTGGCTCGGGATAAACGGATCCGAAGTCAGATTTGTGGCGTAATTTGAATCATGGCTCTGGAGAAGATTTTCGTCCCGAGACGCTTCCTCTGGTTTATCCTAGGTAAGTGCGTGCGTGCCGTTGTTGGTGCTGGGCTCTTTGGGACGCGTGTTCCTTTGTAAAGGGGTTTATATTGGCTGGACGCTGGCCCTGTAGCCGCAATGAATGGAGGCTAGGAACCGCCGATAGTTCATCACTCGGGAACATGATCCATTCTAATAAGGAAACACACGAACCAATTCCTGGGGCGGAAAGAACTTGCACTAAACGTCCTAATTGCCCGCTACGTTTTACTGGGTATGTTGCCTGCTTTCTGTTCCTTGTAACTTCGCGGGTGAGATTCATGAACAGCTTCGCTGCTTTTGCAGCCTCGTTCGCTGCAGATTGCTGGACAGCTGGTTGCTTTGCAGGATTTTTATCCTCTGTTGACTTTACTATTTTCGCTGTTCTCACGATGGATCTTAACGTTAAGCTGTTTAATTGGCGAGCTTGAGCAAGCAGTAAAACGAGTTAAACAGGCTCACTCAATGCAAAACCAAACAAACCCTGTTGCGGTTCTCTGGCCGGTTTGTGTGATGAGGTTGTGGGGGCTGAGTCATAATTTACTAGTAAACCAAAATGTGGGGATACGACAGTAGTCAGGTATTCAACATGTGTATTCCTAGTCCCCATGCCTACTCACTGTCATAACTACAAAGTAATGTCTAGTGCAAACACTGATAGCTGCCTGTTAAATAGTCAGTTAAACAATTTGTCCCCACAGTATGTTTATGTACAATAGGTAATTGCGAAAACTTTTCACTTTATCTTCTGAAGCGATCACCTTCAGAAAAATGTGTAGTTTATCTCCTGGTTCTCTACTCACTAAATGAAGCCTTGGCTAAACTGTCCTGCCATCTCTATCCTGACTCAGGAGGGAGTCATGACATTGAAACCTGGCCACAGGAAAATCTCTCTCAGCAAATGTGCTATAAAAATACTTTAGTGAACCCACTGAAAGCACTGCAGTTCAGACACACTTTTGGAATTTTTATGCACATGCTGAAATAATTTTTCTTTTGTCCTAAACACTATATTTAGTTCCATTCTCATTTTTACATTATGCATTGTAACTTCACTAAGTGACAATTATCTACTTTTAACTGCAGTCTAAGTGTGAAAATGTCTGTATTTTGAAAGCAGCGCATCTATTTAAATAGAGATTTAAATTAGAAATCATTCTAAATCACATGGAATTGAAACTAAACATTTAACTTGGCTCCCAACATGTCAGCTGGTAATGCCACCTCCATCAATCTGCTTTAGATGTAATTTTCTACTTGAAGGAAGGTCTTCTTTCTAAAGCAGGCTATGGTTACAGTTCTTTCCGTTGTAAAAATTTCTCAGATATTTATAAATGGATTGTTCTACAGTTGTCCTCCCTAGTATCTATTTCTGACATATATGCATTTAGAGGGCCCAACTGGAATGACCTATTTTGAGAAATATTTATACCATTAAGACTGGGATTCCATAGTATATAGTTCATTTTAAGTCTGTCTCTTTAAAATTAGTTTCTCTGGTAATTATTTTTCTTGCTTAATTATTTTCATGTGGCATCATGTGTCTCTCCATGTTCTTGTTAACAGAATTACAGATGCAACAGGTAGAAACTTGTCTGTTGTTTTGCTGTAAGTACCCGAAAGTCAGTGGCAAAAAGCTTCGAAGAATAATCTATCTGGCATTCTTTATAATAATAAATATATTTATTTTTAGATTACTTAAATATTCAAAAAAGAGCTCTATTTGAATCATTGTGATACTGACTTGAAATACAAAAATCTAAGGATTATTTGAGGAAATGTGGAAATCCGTTTTTCCTGTCTTCAGTTCTTCCTTATTTTCCTCCTCAGAACCCTAGTAAATAATGAACTGAGCTGTTTTATCTGTACAACGTAATTAACTATTTACCACTTTTTAGCTTGTGACTATTCACAAGGAAATAGTAGACAGCACAAGTTAGGCAAAACTTATTCTCCATGTTTAGTTTTAGAGACATCCTCATTGTACATGACTAAATAGTAAGTTGTCCTATTCAGAAACTATGGTATAAACAATACATAGTGAACCCTAACTTTACTGCCCATACATAGTCATTCTCATTTACCCAGGACAGTTGTTCTCCTGCTTTATTTTAGACTAGAAATCTGCTTGTCAGTTTTTATCAAAGCTGATGTTAAGAAAACTGTCAATGTGTTGGCTGCAGCTTTGTTTTATATTCTAGAAAATCTTAAATTGAATATTATGACAAGATACGAAAACCAACATAAATTGGTCAAATCAGTGACAGTACTATGCATGTGTTGGGCCCAATCATACAAAGTGCTGAGCTTCTAATTAACATCTCTTCATCTCATGGAATTGGACTGACACATGTCATTTATTATTCCAGAGTTAGCATTGCCCTTTGATAAAGTAATCCTGGCCATAAAGTCGCCAGTCTAGACAACTGATTGAAAAGCCTCAAGTCCACTATGTAAAACCTGCCTATATTGAAGCTGTTTATTGCACAGTAATAATTTGTTCAGTTCCCAGGTATTATCTCTTGGTTGTGCTCATGGTGCAAATATTTCTGATATTCGTCTGCTCTGTTAGATGGAGGGTGTGGTAGTATACGGCAATTTAAGCATCGGTTCTGAAATACCTTTACTGCATATGTAATGTGACACCTTGGTTGTGGGGATGGAACCTGGGACCTCTGGATTCAAAAGCATATGAGCCCCTATTGCCTGAGCTAAAAGATCCAGCTCTGTTAGCTGAAAACCAGTAGCTGACTTGTAAAACTGTGATCCAGCAACACTCCCCCAGAGAGGGGAAGCTCTCCCAACTGTGTAAACATAGGTTACACACAGCACCATAGGTGCAAATCCTGGCAGGATCAACTCAGCCCTTCTTTCCGTGCCAGATACATCTGAGCACGATGCAGATGATTGCTCAGGTGTCTTTCAGATATGAGCCCTTACAAAACAGTAGTGACCAGAACACTGACTTTCTAAAAATAATCACATTCTCACTCAGCAGATCTGATACCTGTTTGTATCCCTGGGTAACGGTTTACAGTAATGATAAAAATAAGCTTTTATTATCATTCCTGCAGAAATAACATAGCTAGGAGAAAGTGAATTGTGTTCTCTCTGGACTGTGTACCATTGCCAGTAATAAAGGTTTGCAGGCCCAATTCGTCCCTCAGTTACACCTGCACAACTCCATGTAAGCATTTATGGGGTTGCACAAATGTAACCAGGGGTAAAATTCGACCTGCAGAATCGTTATTACTAGCGATGATGGATGAGCCAGAAATAATTCAATTTGACTCAAATCCCAGGTTGAGATTGCACGGCTGGCAGTTGGGGGGGCGGGGCGGGGAAATCTTTGTACTTGTAAACTGAGCAAATGTGCTTTGCAAATCATTGAGACACAATAACATGACTCCCACCTGATGCTGTTTCTACAATGTCACTTTTAAGTAGGGAACCGCACTTTAAAAACAGGATCTTCCCTATTTTGCATTGATACTAAAAAGGCAGGATTTTTCTTTGTTTTTTGTTTTGGTTTACTAAGAAAAAGGTTCTTGTTTGTATTAATGGCCAAAATTTCTCATCCCCCTCACTATTGTACACTGTACCAGTTGGCTGCTACATTCCAGAGGTACTAACCAGTTGCTTGAGATCTTTTAGAGTGAAGGGTGGTGTACAAACTTCTAAGTATAAATATGTGAGAGAGGAATACTTGATGGTATAAAAGTTTTATTGGTTTGAGTTTGGGGTGGCTGCATTCCTCACAAATGAGTTATGCAGAGCATCCCAAACCAGCACTTGGTACCATAGCACTAGGGTGACCAGATGTCCCGATTTTTATAGGGACAGTCCCGATTTTGGGGTCTTTTTCTTAGAAGGGCTCCTATTTCCCCCCCCCCCCCCCCCCCGCATCCCCGTCCCGATTTTTCACACTTGCTGTCTGGTCACCCTAGCACTCCATCATGTATTCTGGAAAAAGGTCACAATTAAAAGATTAGAAACCTTTAAAAGTGACCTAAAATGGCTCATCTGAACATATAAATATCAAGTCCATTTACCTCTGGACCTTCCACAGGTAGAACCAAGTTCTATGTGTAGCACTAAGAGTTAGGAATGTAACCCTTCCTGTTGGTATAAAATGTAAATTTCTAGCAATTCAAGGTTGTTGGGGTATTTAACTTTAATCTTTCACCGAGTCCTCAAACCAATGTAATGGGGGTGGGGGAAGAGAGAAATTGTACATCTGAGGGAAAGTAGGAAACATTTTTGTTTATAGCTGCTCAAGTATGTGGAATTTTAGACAGGCCAGATAGAGATGGATTAGTGAGCAAAGCACAGGTGAAGTGGTTCAAGGTTATGTGCTAAATGCAGTTTATTACATAGGTATTGTATTATATCTACAGATACACAGAGGCAATGTGAAACAGGTACTTCTATTACACAAACACACACCCAGATGATCGTGATCGTATTCCCACTTTTCCCCATAACTTTTTAATACCATAGATTAATAGATTCAAAAGCCAGAAGGGATTATTATGATCTAGTCTAACCTCCTGCAAAACCCAGCCATAGAATCTCAACCAGTAATTTCGGCATGAAGACGATAACCTCTGAGCTGTAGCATATCTTTTAGAAAGAGATCTAGTCTTGATTTAAAACTTAAAATGATGGAGAATCCACCAGGTCTCTAGGTAAGCTGTTCCACTGGTTAATTACCCTTATAGTTAAAATTGGGCTGCCTTGTTTCCTATAGGTTTCCTACAGATGAAATAAACAACAAAAATAAAATGGGTTCAGTTCTTAAAAATAAAACCATCTCTGGAACATAACTGTTGCAGTTTACATCTTACATCAATAGCTGCCAGTTCTGTATAGTTAAATATAGCGGTGATTGTGCACTGATGGGGCGGTAGCCTGCTTAACATCGACTAGCAGGAATCTGCTGGGCTTTGAGCAATTGAATGACATCAATTAACTCTGCCATGTTGTTGAATTAAATATCCGTTAAATACTGATACGTTAATCTCTTCTGTGTAAGTGCCCTGAAGATTGCGGATGACTAAAATACAAATACCGTGACCTGGAATAAAATTAGAAGCCTTGTAAATTATCATTAAGAATGGGACTGACCCTTTTCAGACTTTCAGCTACAGTAAAATCAATTATAGATTTTTCTAATTATAAATTTGAGAAGATCTTGGAATTTTGAAGATTTTAATTTATTATTAAACTGTAGCTGGTTCTTTTTACCATAGCAACTGGCTATAGATCTGAAGCTATATCTTGGAATATTATGTATTTAAATGAAAATGGTTTATATTCACTTACGACAGATAAATAGTCTTAAGTGAGCTGGTTGAGAAATGATTTTTTCCTGCTTTTTTTTACAAAAATGAAAAAAAACAAACATTTTGGAGTTTTCATCCAAAAAAGAAAAAGCTGAAAACTGAATCTTTCATTTTTGATTAAAAACCTGATTTTTTTTTTTATTAACATGGAATTTGTGGGCAAAAATGTGCTTTGTTAAAAAGCCATTTTTCCGGGGTGGGGGGTGAAAGGGGAGGAGGGATGAAAGAATTTTTTACCAGCTCTAATTCTTAATTTTAAAAAAGGAGATACAATACTCTGGCTGGTAGAATAGTATCAGTTACTATATTCAATGTATTTCATGGATATTCATGAAACTGTTTATTCCATTAATGCTTTGAGATATTTGACGAGCTTTACATCTGAATATAATTCAGCAAGTTGATTATTCTCTGATTACCAGTGAAATTTTCTAGTGATATCGTTGTGAATATGAATTCCTGATATTTGACTAGCCCTTGGTTCAGTGTAGTCTTTTTGTGTGTTTGCTAACTTATCAGACCACATTTTCACGCAAAGATCATTACTGTTTCACAATGTCCTTCTATAAAAACCACTACATTGCATATCTTTACACAGTTGTGACTTCCATATATTTGTTTTTCCTGAAATTCATTTGTGATATGTTTTGTAAAACGAAGTCGACATCTGTCAGTTCTACACTTCAGTGACTAGTATTAATCAGTCTAGATTTTTGGCATCATATTCTTTGTTTACATTTTAAAAACAACTCCAAAGCATGAATTTAGCACTGCCAAAAGGTGCCAGAGTAAATGTGATAGAAACTAAAGCCCTCTCTTTATCTGTAAAACAGAAGCATCCCGTTCTAACCAGATCCCTTTCAGGTGTGAAATGACAATTTGTACACATTCAAGCCTTGGCTTTCTTCTGCCAACTGTGATGGTGGTTAACAAAATGTGGACATGAGGAAGTAGATTGAGATCACTAGTTCATTTCATATAGAGCAACAAACAGAAATTTGGTGGTGATGATGAACCCCTAGTCTGATTTGACTAGGGGTTAGTGAAGTAAATGGAGTTAAACTTTTGCCAAACTCTCAAACTGCACAAAACCTAGTGCAAGTTTAAGAATCAATTTTTTCCAGTAGTTTAATCAAAGTGAGTCAAAAAAAAAAAAAAAAAAAGCTGTGCTATGTATTAAGGAGAGAACAATCCCAATATTGATTTTTATGCCAAACTTCCCCTCCCCCTCTCTCTGTTCCTTTCTGCAATTTATTCCTAGTTGTTTTTCCCTCTGACTGGTTTCTGATCCATTTTATACCCCCTTTTTTGGGGGGGGAGGTCTACTCCTTTTCCCCCCACTGTCTGTCCTTAACAGAATGTGAGCCTAGTAATGGTCAAGTCAAACTGTCAAACCTCTAATGTTCAAGTGGGTTCAAAATACGTTTGCCCATCCTTTGTCATCAGTCCTTTGAGCCATCAAGTTTTTTGTTGCTGTTGTACCAAATTCAGAGTAGGCATAATTTTTGTTATCGATCTAATATTTAGTTTTATGTTTCCCATTACTACAGTATCTGAGCACATCACAATCTTAACACTCCAGTGTAGTGGGGAAGTGATGTTTATCCCCATTATACAAATGGGAAACTGAGGCACAGATTGAAACTTGCCCTCGGTCACACAAGAAGCGTGTGGTGGAGCAGGGAATTGAACCCAGTCCCAGGCTAGCTAATCATTGGACCATCCTCCCTTTTTTTGCTAATCTTACAAAGCTGAGTTTATAAAACAAAACAATATGAAAAAAATAACCACGTAATGACCTGTCCTCTGAGCAAAGATGAATCCTAATACTGCAATGTGCTGTGTGGCCTTACTCCTCCTCCCGATCAACTTTTATATGCATTTTAATAGGGGTTAAGGACACTCAGTACCTCACAGGATCAGCTCCATCATTTGGAAGACTAAGGAAGGAACCAGTACAATTATAAATTGGTTGGGGACGTTCAGCCAGTCAGGTAGCTGGAATGGATGATTACAATAAAATGGTTTGGTTGAAAGCTTCAATCTCATTGGCTGAAGACGGTTCTGTGAAACCAATCAGTAATCTCCAAGAAACACATACTGATGAGACCTGATAGCTGAGATGCTCAACAAAATTCAGTTCTTGAAAAGGCCAATTCATAATATATTACAACACCAATATCTGCCATTTACTGTATCCTCTTTAGCAAAAACAGTGATACTGAAAACACCACAGAAGAATTCATTCAGTCTCTCAGGGGAGCTTGCTGTAGCTTTATTTGATGGATGCTTTGGTTCTATTTGTGAATCAGTTGCCATCATTTCTTATTTTCATTGCAGTAGCTGGTGGTTTAAAAACTATCCAGGACCCACTACCACAATATTATCTTGCATTTTAGATCCTTCAGCTAAATATGAGAGTTTCAAATGACCTTATTTTTGATATTGAGGACTGGAGATGCCAAGTACCTGTGTTTTCCAGCCTACTGCCTTGAAGCTACTACATTTAAAACCATATATCAGAATTAAGGGAATAGATCTGGCAAGAGACCTGTTAAATGAAGCCCTCGCACACAATCACTGTATCTTTATTACATAGAGGAAAAAAATTAAATAGCTAAATCCATCCAGGAATAACTGGAATTTTTTTCTAGGTTTGGATATTATAACAACAATAAAATTGAAATATCCATTTGATTTCAATGTTGAAATACATTGGGCCCTGCAAAAGATCAGACAAATTATACACCAAGCTGATGTAGACAGTCCTACAAGAATATATCAGTTTAATTACAGCTAGAATTCCATTAATTCTCCTTTCCAGAGATTCTTGTATTTGAGTCAGCCCCACAGCCAGAGACAGATAAAATGGGAAGATTTTATTGGTTGTAGAGCTGGATGAATAGTTCCCCCCCCAAAAAAGTGAAAGTTGAATCAAATTTGTAAAGGAATTCATTTCACTCAGGTTTGTGTTCCATATTTTTGTTCATTGTCAGCAAAACAGTCAAGTGTTTCAGTTTTGCTGGCAAACCTATTCATGGAAAGCGAATTTCAAAGTTGGATGCATAAGTGTTTCTGGGAAATAAAATGAAAATGATCATCTTCAAGTATTTACATGGGAGAGAGCTTGTGCACTTCTCTAACGGAGGAACAGAAATAATGCTGGGGGATTTATTTGGTTAGTCACTAGTGAGCAATATAGCTAAGATTTTGAAGGTTTGTGAATAATCAAGAGTAAAAAAAAATTGAAAATATTTGTCCAATGCACTTGAATAACACATACATTTGAGAACATTTATGATTGGTCTTCTCTCATGTATCCTGTGTGCAGGAAAAAGAGGATAACTTAGCTGAAAAACATATTCTGTCCGAATTATTCGTTGACTCGAATTGGCAATATAACAGTCAACAGCTGCTAGCCAGATCCAACACTGTAGTGTAACTGGTTAAATTCTCACCTCTAGCCAGAGACTCTCACAACTGGTTCAATACCAAACACACTTTATGATAACAGTAAAAGAACAGTCCAAGGAAGAGAAGAAGAGCAGTCTCCTGTGGGCTCTGAAAACTCACTGTATTATCACATATAACAGGAATGACCTTTATCAGAACACATCTTCCACAGTAAATTGACCTGGCCTAGATTCCTAAGTATCAGAGCACATGTCCCAGCCAACTCAGCAATGGTTTAAGCTAACAGAAGTGAGAGCAGTGTCTTCCTTAGGATTACCACAATGATTCAAAGCTGAGATGGCCAAAGAACACACATTGTCTAAGGGCTGGTCTACACTAACCCCATAATTCAAACTAAGATACGCAACTTCAGCTACGTGAATAACGTAGCTGAAGTCGAACTATTTTAGTTCGAATGAAAAAGCACTTACCCGGGGTCCACACACGGCACGCAGGCTCCCCCGTTGACTCCGCCTACTCCATTCGTTGAGCACTTCCTGGTTCGATTTATCGCGTCTAGACAAGACGCGATCAATCGAACCCAGAACATCGATCCCGCGCCTCCGACCGGACACGTAAGTATAGACGTATCCTAAGACTAATCTTGATGAGGATTCTACTTAACGTGACAATACCAAATTCTGAAACCATTCTTTGTACGGACTCAGTCCCTCCAACAGTGTATCTAAGTCGCATTCTAACAGGTGATTTGTCTGTGCAGATATATATATAGCCTGCCTGCTGTAGGAAAAGTCTTCCTCTTTCTCCCTTTTTCTCATGGTGGGGGTGGGTGGGTGGGAGAGAATACACAGGACCTGGTCTTGACTATTGCTGAGTACCCGTAATGCTTATGGATTTAGATTGTAAACTCTTTGTGACAGGGACTGTCTGTCTGTACAGTGCCTAGGGCTCCTAATTAATAATAATTCATAACTGCTGTGGGGGTGTTGGGCATTCAGCACTTCTCAGGATAAGGCCCTTTTTCTCATACTGTGTGAGTCTCCCATGCATGTAGATAATGATGATAAAAGTTGTAAGCTCTTTGTGGCAGGGACTGTGTCTTCATTAGTATTTGTACAGCACCTAGCACTTTACCTGGAGAGTCATTTTCCATCAACATGATTTTTTCAACAGAAATATTTTTTTGTTGCTGGAATTTTTTGATGTCCTCAAACAGAAAATCAAAACAAAACGTTTTTGGTTTGTTGAATCGAGCCCAATATTTTGTTTTCAGTTAGCTTGATATTAAACTGTATTAACCTAGGGTGAAGCCTCATGGGAGTTGTAGTTCGGGTGCTTCATGCTCCCACTCTCAATTATAGGGCTACTTGGATGGACTATATCTCCCATGATGCACTGAGCAGTGTGATGCATCATGGGAGTCATATGACCGTAGTAAAGCTTGAGAGATGTAATCCAGCTAGGGAGCCTGGCTTATAAGGAAGAATGAAAGCATGAGGCACTACTCCATCACAGATGGATGCAGTTTAATATTAAACTGAAACAAAATGTTTCAACTGGGAACGTCAAAACGTTTCATTTTGATTGAAAATGTCAAAACGAAACATTTCCAAATCAAAATGGTTAAAATCTTTTTTGTTTTGTGAAAAATTTTGATTTTTCTCCCAATTCGAAATAACTATACATCAGTATTTCCCACGGGACGGAAATTCTGATTTTTCACTCAGTTTTACCAAATGCACAGTGGTTGCTACTTGAATAAAGTAATAAAGCATAACAATAAGTATTGTATAATTTTGCAACTTAGTAGCCCCCTATGTTCATTTTCCCCAACAGACAGTGGTCACCATTAACACGTCAGCATTAGCCAATAGCTCTTCTGCAATGGTCTGAGGGAGCACATCACATCCTTTTACTTTGAATAGGAAACAAGCTGTAGAATGTGGTAATGGTTGGCAAATGCTGACTTTTTAATGGCAGCCACTGGAATTTCTTGTCCATGTCTGTTGCATGCATGGAAGAAAATAGGTTCTATATCTGGTGGCCAGAAGATGGATTTTATGTTCTTGAGTGTGCATGTGTATTTCTATATGCAGGCTGGTGGATAAAGTTTTAGCTTCAGTGGAGCTGTGCAGTCTACATCAACTAAGAAACTGGTCCTCTGTTTCTTTCTCTGAATCAAAATTCCCGTTTGAGGCAGATAACAAATTATGTTTTGCTTAAATGGTGAGCTCTTTTCTAATGTATAGTTCTAATCACCATACAACAGAACTTGGCTATTGAATGTAAATGTTGTCATGGTTGAACTTTGTTTTAACTTGGCTTTTTGAACACTTAACATTTTGGATCAGGTACTGTGAGAAAGTTCCTCCTCTGCCTTGGTGGGTCCTGCGCTTTCCAGCAGATTTGCTTGCCATAGCGGTTCCCGGCAGCCCTCAGTTTGAGCCATTTGCAAATGTGGTCAAACATGCCGTTCATTCAGCTAACCTCATCACTGGCCAGCATGGGGGAAAAGGAAGGAAAACAAACCCCGCAGTCTCTGTTGTCCCACCTAGTGGGCCAGAGACCTTCCCCTCTGATATGACTCATAGTCCAGGTCAACTCCTCTTGTGTCAAATTGGAGGATGGGGTGGGGGGGGACCCAGGCCCGCCCTCTACTCCAGGTTCCAGCCCAGGGCCCTGTGGATCGCAGCTGTTTACAGTGTCTCCTGTAACTACAACTCCCTGGGCCACTTCCTCATGGCCTCCCCCCAGCACTTTCTTTGTCCTCACTGCAGGACCTTCTTCGTGATGGCATTTGTACTCCTCAGTCCTCCAGCAGCACATCCTCTCACTCCCAGCTCCTTATGTGCCTCTCTCTAACTGAAGGGAGGTCTTTCTTTTAACCCAGTGCCCTGATTAGCCTGCCTGCCTTAATTGCTTCTAGCAGGTTCCTGATTGTTCTGGAATAGTCCCTGCTATTTTATCCAGGGAAAAGGGACCTGCTTAATCTGGGACTAATGTATCTACCTTCCACCATGCTCCTGTAGCCATCTGGCCTGACCCTGTCACAGTATTTAGAAAATATTGCAAAGGATTCTGAGCTTTGTTTTCAGCCATGGTTGTGTGAAGTTAGGTAATGGCTGGACATGCATTTCTTTCATCATGGCCATTGTTAAAATAGCCTTATTTCTGAGTCAAAGAAACTTGCTGAGAGTAGCAATATGCTGCATCACAAGCAACATTGAATGGGAGTTCCCCATGTTACAATTCAGTACAGATCAAAGAGGGGCAAATTGCTAAAAATAATTTCAACCTGCGGTCTGATCCTGAACATTGAGCACAAATGACAGCCATTAGACGTTTAGCCTCCTGAGCTGCAGGCATAATCAGGAAATTACATATTGAAGGCCTCGCTTACACTAGAAAGGGTTTGTCGGTATAGCTAAACCGGCAACTACCCTAGTGGACACACACACAGGTTGGACCAGCAAAAGAATTCTGAACTAATTTGCCAGTATAGCTTTTACCAGTTCACGGACCGAAATAAGCTATACCGGCAAAAGGACTTTTTTGCTGGTATAACTGGGGCTATGTCAGGGGGTTTGCTGGTATAAAAATGTGGTGAATAATCACACCTCTAACCAGCATTAGTATGGTGGAAGACATTTCTAGTGTTGACCTGGCCAAAATGTTCTTGTATGTCCCTGCTATTCCTGGCAGCTGCACATAATAAAAATGCGGACCCAGAACTAAGGCTGTGTCTACATCATAGCTGAGAGTGAACCTCCCTGCCTGGGTAGGCTAGCTCACTGGCATGAGCTCACCTTGAACTAGTGCACTATAAATGCAGTGCGGTTGTTGCAGCAACCCAAGTGGAGGTTCAGACTAGCTGCTGGAGCTCAGCCGTGGGGGAGCAGGGTGTGTGTGTGTGTGTGTGTGTGTGTGTGTGTGTCACATGGCTCTAGGGTGACCAGATGTCTTGATTTTATAGGGACAGTCCCAATTTTTAGGTCTCCTTCTTATATAGGCTCCTATTACCCCCCACCCCCCATCCCGATTTTTCACACTTGCTGTCTGGTCACCCTATAGAACCATAGAATATCAGGGTTGGAAGGGACCTTAGAAGGTCATCTAGTCCAACCCCCTGCTCAATGCAGGACCAATCCCCAATTTTTGCCCCAGATCCCTAAATGACCCCCTCAAGGATTGAACTCACAACCCTGGGTTTAGCAGGCCAATGCTCAAACCACTGAGCTATCCCTCCCCAATGTATCCCTCCTACATGGCTCCGAACTTGGGTGGTTACCCCATGCCTCAGCCGGTGCCATGGCATCCCCGCTGCTACTTTTAGTGCAGTACCAGAGCTAGCGTGAGGCTGTTTCTCTGGGCAGGAGGCTGGCTGCAAGCTGCAGCGTAGATGTAGCCTTCCAGACTGGCCCTGAACAAAAATCTCAAAGTAAGGGAAGGAAACTTGCTACTAATTACTGAGCTAGAGCATGCGTTTAAAAGCAGTTTTAACAGATTTTGTCCCATTCTGCACTGGGTAGGCTGCACAGTGTCTGGCCCTGATTGAGCTAAGCACGTAATTAGGTTCCATTGAAATTAACCCCGTCCTTGCAGTGCTTTTCTGGATCAGTCTTAATTGGTCTGCAACTGAGTTTAACACCCTTGTTCATTAGTTGTTCAGTTAATGTAGGCGGGAGACGTAAGTTGGGGAGTGACTTCACTTCTTCCCTCTCTGCCTCAGCTTCCCTATCTGGAGTGTCAGTATCATGCCTAGAGAGTGTGAATAAAATGCTGTCCGGTCACCTTCTATGTTAGAATCCATGTGTTCGCCTCTTTTAAAGGAGTCCATTTTTCCTTTCATGTGCACCAGCCTTATCCAGGCACATTTCCCTTGCTGGAAAGAGATTCTCCTGTTAAAAGGAGAATTCAGGGTTCAGAACATGCAGCCGGAAGAGGCCCCTCCATGGCAGGGACAGGCTGTGCTGTGTGTGAGAGATTCTTTCTGCTCAGTCTCCCATGTCGTGTGGTGTGGAGTGCGAACTGCTTTGTGCTGACTGGGCAATCTGGAAATAACCGGAGTCCCCTGTGTTCACACTTCAGCCATTGTTATACATGTTCTCTTGCACTGGGGTTATCCCTGCTGCATCTGGAGCACATCGCAAGTTCCTCCTGGCTCTTGTGTAACTGGAAACCTCCATCCGCTATTCTGTTGCCTCTACAAAAACATAGAATCGTAGGACTGGAAGGGACCTGGAGAGGTCATCTAGTCCAGTCCCCTGCACTCATGGCAGGACGAAGTATTATCTAGACCATCCCCAACAGGTGTTTGTCTAACCTGCTCTTAAAAATCTCCAATGATGGAGATTCCACAACCTCCCTAGGCAATTTATTCTAGTGCTTAACTACCCTGACAGTGAGGTAGTTTTTCCTAATCTCCAACCTAAACCTCCCTTGCTGCAATTCAAGACCATTGCTTCTTCTCCTATCCTCAGAGGTTAAGAAGAACAATTTTTCTCCACCCTCCATGTAACAACCTTTTATGTACTTGAAAACTGTTATGTCCTCCCTCAGTCTTCTCTTTTCCAGAGTAAACAAACATATATTTTTTTTCAATCTTCCCTTATAGGCCATGTTATCTAGACCTTTAATTAATTTTGTTGCTCTTCTCTGGACATGCCCTGGTTCTAGATATATTCCCAATGCCACTCCCTACTCCCCATCCACATTTCATCAGAACCCATCCAACTAACATGACCTGAGGCAGCTGTGGGGAGGGGTCACTGTATGGGGAGCTGCTTCTCCTGTCCACCCAACCCAGATCCCCTGCACCCAACCGCCCCCTGTTGAGCCTCACCCCCCCCAGCACCCTTATCCCACCAAGCCCCATACTCCCCCACACCCTAACCTCCTCCTGCCAAGTCACCCCTCCTCCCATGGTGCAGAGCTTCCTGCAGCCAGGGGAAGTTTCTGGGTCTTGATCTGACCCAGCCCCGGCTACTCTGTAGCGGAGGGGGAACTCCATCTCCAACCTCCTCATCGTTCCCCTGCCCCCTGCCAGTTGGGACTAATGTCCCTGGGCCCCCTTGGGGCATCCCCACCTCCTCCCAAAAGATGGTCCTAAAAGATGCTTCAGCCTTCACCTCTGACTGGCAGGCAGAGCTGAGTGTGAAACTTGTTTCATTTGCGGTTTTGTTTGCAAACTGGAAACTCAGCCCAAGTTTCTTGAAGGCACACAAACCTTTCGAGGCTGCTTGGATTCAGTTATGAGCCTGCGGGGCTTGCTGTTGAAACCAGGCAGTGTTCACGGTATGCATGTTTCTGAATTGAAACCAGGGCAAACTTGGCCGTTTAGAAAGACTTTCCTTTTTGCTTTGAGTATTGTGGGTTTGCTTGAACCTATTCTATATAAGCGACAAAGGGTCCTGTGGCACCTTCTAGACTAACAGAGGTATTGAAGCATAAGCTTTCGTGGGTGAATACCCACTTCTTCGGAAGCTTATGCTTCAATACCTCTGTTAGTCTAGAAGGTACCACAGGACCCTTTGTCGCTTCTACAGATCCAGACTAACACGGCTACCCCTCTGATACTATTCTATATAGGTTCTTATATCACACTCGTCATTGTAGTATCTGAGCACTGTCCCGTAGTGCATTAAGCAACATGACTGTGTCACTTGTCTGTTCTCTCATCTTCTCTCCCAGGAGAGAAACATGTGCAATGGAGTGACTTGTTTTGGGAGTGTTTTTATTATACTGTTGCGATGTATTTATGTTAGAGAAGGGTAGGTCAAAGACATGTGCCTTGCACTTGGAGCAGAAGGTGGTGAGGTTTATGATGGTCCTTAGTTCCTGGGAGTGTTCATTCCACGGTCTCAGACCTGCCCCTAAGTTCTGTCTCCTGCACAGATGAGCATCCCCCTGCTGTAGAGAGTTCCATTGTGCTAGAGGAGTGAAGTTGTCGATCTCCGTCTCATCCCAGAGCTTTAACCTGATAGTTAAGGGTGAGGAAAAGATTTCCACAAGCCCCCAAAGCCTAAAAATGCAGAATTCTACTATCTTGGAAGACAACTTGGCTTTAGATCAGCTGGGTAGCACAGCTGAGACCACCAGCTTCAATTTCTTTCATTCTTGATGAATTTTCACCCGATCTTAGCAGGGCCAAAGGGGCATCACTCCACTAATGTTGAGTCCCTCTAGTACTGTCCTGTTGTACTGATTTTTTTTCCCTGCCAGCAGGGACAGTGCCAAAACCAAAAGGCCCTTGGGGGGCAGGGGAAAATAACATTTCATTAATCTCATTTTATAAATGGCCTTTCTTCCTGGCCAATTCTACAAGATTTCAGTTGTTGGTGTTCTGAGTCTTGTTGTCTTTGGTTCTGTATTTTATGTTTGTTTTCCCGTCTGTAGAGGGGTTTGGCTGGGGATCGTCCCTCTCCAAAGTGGCGGGGAACCACACCGCCTCCCTACTTCCTTCCGGTTGCTGACAGGGAATTAGGCTGGCCGCGGGAATTTCCACGGCAGCAATAGAGGCACACACAGACAGTTATTCGTGCCCGGTGGGCAATAGCGAGTCAATGGCTCAGGCCCTCAGCCAGGGGCTGAGCAAAAAGGTAAACAGCAAGCCCAGGCTCCTGGCTCCGAAGGGCCTGGGAGAGGGGGAGACTGTCACCCACAAGTTGGGTGGCAGGGGGGACACAGGCCCACCCACTCCACTGTGTCCCAGCCCGGGGCCCTAGCAATGGCAGAAGACCCACTGCTGTGTCAGTGGGGATCCTGACCGCAACACACTATAGCCTCTAGCAGTGCTGCAGACAGACTAGGGTCGGTTGCTCCCGGGCTACTTCCGAACTCCCCCTCTGGAGGTACCTGGGTTCGGACGGTGTCCTCCGGGGGGGTCAAGCACCATGGGCTCCTCTGGGTAACTGGCAAGGGGTGGGCTGGGCAGCTCCTCCGGGCTCTGGTCAGCATCGGCAGGACAGGCAAGTCCTCAGGTCCACTGTAGGTTGCCAGGGTCTCCCAACCAGGAGCTAGGCCGGAGGCATCTGGCCTTTCCAGCGGCTGCTCCTCAAGTGAGCTCTGGGATCAGGCTTTTATACTTCCTGTCCTGTGCCTTGACTCTGGGGGGCGGCTGCAGAACTTGCTGGCTCCGCCCACTCATGTCGGGAGGGGCTCGTTCCTCTCCGTGGTGCCGGGGAACCACACTGCCTCGCTACACCATCACACACTGCACGTGAGAACTTTTGAGCCTTGCAGGCAGCGACAAAACGAAATGGCTGCTTCTGTAGTTGAGAAGTCACATGGGTCAGAAGAAGAGAGGTCTGAGTCCAT
Source organism: Chelydra serpentina (assembly GCA_037349315.1). Lineage (NCBI taxonomy): Eukaryota > Metazoa > Chordata > Testudines > Chelydridae > Chelydra > Chelydra serpentina. The sequence goes on along the minus strand of JBAIAC010000029.1, from coordinate 43,214,836 downwards.
CCACAGGAAGTTCTCTTGGGTATCTTTTTGATCTACAGGCTACTTTTTCCAGTAGCAATTAGATGAAGAATCTAATTTAATGGACATATCTATGGGTGGGACAAGAGAGGAAGGTATGCAAGGCCTAGTTCTTTTTTGGGGCCAAAAATATGTAAATCCTGTCTTTATAAATCAGAATTTCTTGGCAAAATGTAATGTGTTTAATTCATTCTGAGTTTAGCTCCATGCCACAAAAACCTTGATGTGTTTATTAATAGCATCTGGCTGACTTTGTAAAGTTGAGAAGGGTAAATATTGGAACAAGAACAATACTCTGGGAAATGTGTTCATTTTTGTTCACTAATGAAATCATCACAATTAGCCACATGTATGAATAGCTTCAATCCCTCTTGTTATTTGCATACAAAATATAACAAGCCTTTTGGGCTGAATTTCTCGATATCTAGATTTCAGTAATGTGCTGCCAAGATTTTACTGAAGGGCTCCCACTAAATTGTTCCTCCTTTTCCTGGATTAGAAACCCTGTCGCCAGCGAGCTTTGTGAGCTGACACACAAGAATAGGGCATCTGGGGGAATCTTTTTTTAAACAAAAAACTATTGCTAAGGAGGGAGGCAGCTCCAGTGAGCAAACAAACATATCTTAAGTGCACTTTGTGGGGAATGTTTATCCTTTGCTCCTGAAAAATAAATGGAGGCTATTAGTAGTGTGGCACCATATGCAACTTATGGAATATGAAAGGGGGTCAGGGGATGATGGGGAAGGAGGGCTGCAGGCTTTGTAGGGTGGTCTGGCCTTTTGGAACATTTCTGGACAGAGTCTGCTTTTGGTGCAATTGGATCCATTCCAAAAGTAAAATATTTGCTCGTCAAAAGTATTTTTATGAGCTGCAGGCTCATGGGCATTCTCCTGAGGTGGGTCAGAGGGAAATTGACGCCAACTGTCTTTTTTCAGATTGGTAGACAACTTTAATAGAGGGGTTTCCAGCTAGGCCCTTCCAGTTATTCATTGCTCAGTGTTTTCAGGTTGCTCTTTCCTTGACTTCACTGCTTTGGACTCCATGGCGCAGTTTTCTAAAGAGCTCAGCTCCCACTAAGGCACATTGGGTGCTGGACTCTTGTGAAAACCTGAGGGTGCTGAGTGCTTGGCAGGTGCTGAGCCCTGGTCTCCTCTTGAAAATCTCATCTTCTATCATTTAATCTTATATCCTGAGATTCTGCTCAAATGTTGTATCATAGAAATCCAGATCCAGATGGTTTTCTGTGGCTTGGATACATGCAGAAGTACATAATCTGCATAGAGAGAAGCATTGTTTGTCTCCCCGTGGCATCAGTATTCTAATACAACATGCTGAAGTTTCCGTTTGATAGTGTGAATTAAAGGGGACAGAAGAACAGCCTTGAACAGTCCCTTTCAAGGTGGGGAGGGATAGCTCAGTGGTTTGAGCATTGGCCTGCTAAACCCAGGGCTGTGAGTTCAATCCTTGAGGGGGCCATTTAGGGATCTAGGGCAAAAATTGGGGATTGGTCCTGCTTTGAGCAGGGGGTTGGACTAGATGACCTCCTAAGGTCCCTTCCAACCCTGATATTCTATGATTCTATGATTCTTTCTGCAATAAGAATAGCTGGGAGTTAAGACCAGTCACTGGACCAGATTGCCACCCCTAGACAAACCTGCTGGAGACCGGTTTTGTCCCCCTGCAGAATGGGCAGGAGGTTCATACCCCAGAATATGCAGATCCTTGAAAGTCAGAGAGCATTGCATGGATGCATTGTTGCTTTGTGCTTCTTCCTTACTCCCTTTAGCATGGTTCAGCCAGATCTGTGCTGATAGGACCTTCCCTGGTCGCCATTCTCCGTTGGCACACACCTTAAAAAGCAGGGGAAGACATGGTGTGGAGAGGCTATCTGGGAAAGGTATCATCCTCTGGTGGCATTTATTTTTCAATGGATTCTCTGTTGGTTGCAGTGGGCATTGAGTCAGGCACAATGCATGTACCACAGTAGTCCACGTTAAGAGAGTGCACTCTGTTTGTATATATGTAAATACTGTAGTTAATTGGTCAGGTGCCAGTAGACGGCGCTCAAGAATATATAGTGGGTTTTGTTGGGTCAGTAAAAGTTGTTGTGCACTGCAAATGGCTTCCATTGTTAGAGGCATTTGGCTGGAACTGTGTAGTGTATTGTATACCGTCACAGCCTGTGGTTAGCAGAAATTAGAAACCTGTGCTAAAGCCTTAACACAAGTCATGTGAAATGGGGAGTAACTACGTGAAAGCACAATGCTGACCAGAAAAGTTTTATTCTGACGGTTCACTAAGTGGCAGGAGACCAGGATTTGAGATCATGCCAGGTCATGGTGGGTCCTGTCTGGAACAGTGAGTAACACATAGTGACACTTCAAGGTTAAGTGCGTTGCCTGCAGTGCCATACACCAAATGCCCCTCCAGGAAAACAAACTGACCTTCCAACTGCCGTCAAAGACACTTCATAAAACACCATTTTCTCAAATGAAATGACGAAGCCAAATCAAGCTAACAGTGTTATGCAAAAATAACACTGCTCTACAGCCAAAATGCTTCTGAAATAAATGTAGTCAAACTTTACTAATTCTGGGTCACTGAGAACGAAAATGATGCTTAAAATTGTTGATTGGCTCTAGTTTTCAAGACACGCTATTGGGTCAGTATATACGACCCTTGACTTGGGAATGGCGGAGGATAAGTGAGTTATAAAGGGAAGGGATCTCAATTTAAACGAGAAATGACTAAAATACATCTTTGACTGGATCTATGAATAAATCTATGACTGGGTTTGGACAGTACTTGCTTTTTAGGCAAAACAATGAATGATGCAATCTGAAGCTGGTATTGCGTCATACATGATATGAATTGCATCATGTTATTCCTAGAAGTCATGGATGATGCAATCATAACGAAGCTTACATCACTCTGCTGAACAAATTGCCCTATATCAGCTCTAGAAATCATACAGTGTTGTGTTCTCTTATTTGTCAGTGTTTGATTTTGCAAAGGGACACATTTCTGTTTAGCCAAAGTGAGCAGAGATGCCTCGTACTTGTGTGAACAGTGCAGATAACTTCTGCTATGTTTGTGGTGAAGTGATTTTTGCATCACAAAAGCGCAGTATAACCACTATGGTTAAGAAAGCCTATCACCTTTATTTTGGCTGCAAAATTGGAGATCAGGACAAGAGGTGGACCCCACACATATGCTACAACACTTGTGCAACAAATCTTCACCAGTGGTTGAACAGGAAAAGGAAATCTATGCCTTTTGCAGTGCCAATGATTTGGAGAGAGCCAACAGATCATACCAGCAATTGTTACTTCTGCATGGTGCCTCCAGTTGGGAAAGGTGTGTCAAAGAAGAAAAGGTGGACTGTGCATTATCCAAACATTCCATCAGCTATACGCCCAGTACCCCACAGAGAAGGACTGCCGGTTCCTGATGCACCAGAATCATTCTCACTTGAGTCAGACGAGGAAGAGGATGAAACTTCTGGTCCTGAACCATCAATGTAACAGGACCCACATTTTCTCCCATCCTCCTCCTCTGAACCACACCTCATAACACAAGGTGAACTGAATGACCTTGTCAGGGATTTGGAACTACCCCAGAGTAAGGCAGAGCTGTGGGGCTCCAGACTACAGCAGTGGAATCTCCTGGCAGGTGATGTTAGGGTTTCCATGTTCCGTGACCGTCAAAAAGATCTTGTCCCATTCTTCTTCATGGAAGGGGATCTTGTAGCCTGCAACAACATCGATGGTGTGATGGCAGCCCTCAACATCGTTCACGATCCAGATGAGTGGAGACTGTTCATTGATTCATCGAAGACGAGTCTTAAAGCTGTTTTACTGTATAATGGCAATGTTTTGCCATCAATTCCAGTTGGTCATGCAGTCCATATGAAGGAAACCTATGACAACATGAAACAACTTTTGAGGTGCATAAACTATGACCAACATCAGTGGCAGCTTTGTGGCGATTTGAAGGTTGTTGCTCTCTTGCTTGGTCTGCAGACTGGATACACAAAGTACTGCTGTCTTCTCTGCGAATGGGATAGTCGTGCAAGAGATTCCCACTACATCAAGAAAGATTGGCCACTCCAACAGTCATTGGAGCCTGGGAGGAAAAGTGTTCAGCATCCACCACTTGTTGAATCAAGGAAGATTTTGTTACCACCCTTACACATCAAGCTGGGTCTGATGAAGAACTTTGTCAAGGCCATTGAGAAAACACAAGCAGCTTCCACCTCCGTGGAAAATTTCCAAGGTTAAGTGAAGCTAAGATAAAGGAAGGTGTCTTTGTTGGTCCTCAGATTGGTGAACTTCTTTGAGATGATGCATTTGACCATGCACTGCGTGGCAAGGAAAAAAAGGCATGGAAAGCCTTCCAGTTAGTGGCAATAAATTTTCTCGGAAACAACAAGGCAGACCACTACAGGTTGTTGGTGGAAAACCTCCTCAAGGCATACAAAAGCCTTGGTTGCAACATGTCACTAAAGATACATTTTTTGCACTCTCATCTAGATTTTTTTCCACCGAACTGCGGAGCAGTGAGCGACGAGACCAGCGAGCGATTTCACCAGGACATTGCAACAATGGAGAAACTTCTCAAAAATTGTAGACCAGTGGAATGTTCTCTTTTCAGAGCCCTTCTTTTGCTTGCTGGCTGCCCTCCTGCCCTGAGAAAAGCGGTCTATGAGGTTAAAGGTGAATATTTTCAAACCTGGGTGGGTCTAAATGTAAGTTCTTAAATCTGCATTTGGGCAGCTAACTCAAAGTTTGGTCTGTTTTCCAAAGTTGCCGAGCATCTTGAAATGGGACGTCAGCGGGAGCTGCTGGTGCTCAGCACCTTTTGAAAACCAGGCTTCCATGAATGGGCTTTTCAAAAGCGACTTAGGAGCACAAGTCCTGCTGACTTTCAGTGGGCCGTGTGCTCCTGAGTCACTTAGGCTCTTTTGAAAATCGCACCCAGTTTGCCCAAATACAGATTTTTGGTAACTAACTTGAAAGATCCAGGTATGAAAACTTTGGGCAAGGTTCCTAAATGGGATCAGGGCCCAGGCATAAAAAAATGCAACACTGATTGACTGTAGTTCCCAGACTGATACGTAGATGGCTACAGGGCTGATGCAAGGAAGTTTCGCACCCTAGGCGAAACTTCCTTGCACCAGCCCTGCGCGCCTCCCCCTCAGCCAGCCACGGGAGCTGAGCGTGGAACCGGGAGGCAGGGGGGCGGCTCGCCGCGGCTGCCTCCCAACTCCCCACTCAGCTGCTGAGCGGGGAGCCGGGAGGCAGGAGGCAGCCACCCGCCGCCCCCCAAATCCTGGCGCCCTAGGCGACCACCTAGGGTCGCCTAGTGCTAGCGCAGGCCCTGGATGGCTATGCTTAGGGGTAAGTATGGGGGGATTGGAGAACATCTCCCTCTCCACCCCTAACTGTCTGTCTGGGGGTCAGCAACAAATGCATGTGTTTATTTGGGAAGGAAAGAGAAGGTGGCCTAAGGCTGCTTGGACAGGAACACTCAGCCTATTTCTCTCTTCCTGCTGGCCCCGCCAGCCCAGTGTTGCGCTGATCAGCTTTGCAGGGAGCTGGGATTGGCTCCTCCTGTGCCGAGGGCCTGCTCTGGACAGGCTGGAGGCTGAGGCTCCTGTGTGCCATCTGCTCAGACCCTTCCCTGGTCAGCGTCCCTCCCCCTTGCTGGTGCTGAGATTCTGCAGTCCAGAGGGGGCCTGGGTCGGATCAGAGCAGAGCTACTCTGTCCACTCCCTGCCCACCTGCCTAAGGGAGGGACAGGTCCAAGGGCAGAGTAACTGTGGGTGGAGGGTACTTTTTATTTTTTTTAAGGGTGTAGGGAGAAAAGAGTTTGGGTGGTTGGAACATCGTTGGGGGTGGAGCCAGGAAAATATACCTCCCCACCAACCACACACACACACGGTTTGAGGTCAAATTATGCCACTCTCGTTATGGCTGCTTTGGGGCCCAGCAGCCACCAGGACCAACGGAGAAAAATTCCGAGCTGCAGTTCTCTAAAGGACTGGGGAGGGGGAAAGGGAAATAACAACCCATGGGGTTGCAAAAATGTTTTTGGGGGTGTGTGTGTGTGTGTGTGTGTCACAACCACCCCATTCTGTATAGCTAGATGGGAAGTGGGGCCTAACGCTTTTCCTTCTGTTGTAACGTGGACCCTGGTATTGAAAGGGTGAGAAGTACTGATCAAGGTAGATGAGGTTTTACCCAGAAACAGGGAGAAATTATATACTGTAGAACAAAAACCTAAAGGAGAAACAGCTTTATACTGGACACTAGCGAGAAGGAATGATATTGGAAAGACAACCAGGGATTGTTTTTTGTTCCTCAAGGAAACAAATCACTGTTGTTTTGTATGATTATCAGGACCCATTCAATTTGTTTATGCGCACTTGACCCACTAATTCGTGTAGTAATTGCATAGATTCCATGCCATCTGCCTTTGGGGGAAGCGTGCAAGTGAATAAAACAGACATGTCAGGTAGAGCAGGTATTTGGAAACTTTCCATTCTGATTGCTCAAAAACAAGCTGCATTTGAGAAGATGTTAAGATAGCGATGACGATACATTTCCATCACAGCCTCTAAATGGTGCTAGGAGGAAATCGGACTTACTATGCTAAAACATGTTGTGCCTAGCCACCAGATACACATCTTTTCAATCTCTGAAATTCTGCCTGAACAGTGACTCATCAAGGGAACAAAGTATATTGAAATATGCTACTCACTCTATTTTTAGTGCACACACAGCCACTGAATATATGAAGCGGGAGAAATGTTCCTTAATTTGCATTATTAACTGATATGTTAATGTTAAAAGGCTTTCAGGATGTATTAGGCTGCTGTCATGTTACCAAATATTACTGCTTTAGGGACAGTGTCGTCGTAACGATCAGGAAACTGAATGACTTACAGCTCCCAATCTTTCAGTTACAACATCTGGAAAAGGAGTAGACCACTTATTATAGCAGGGTTTGTAAGGCTGCAGGAGGTAGGTTAGGGAATAAGACAGTTGAAGAATTATTAACCTCAGGGCACCAAGGCAAAAAATGTTCTCAACAGAATATCATATGGCACTATTCCACCCGTAATCCTAAACTACCCTGCATTTGGCACTCAGTTTTGTCTCCTCTACTACAGGAGAAATCTCCTCCTGATGGCTGATAAGGTGACTGGGTGGGCTCATGCTTTTGGGGTTACCTTAATGACAAATTAAGCAAAAGAAAAAGGGGACAGACCTGGAAGGCTAGGTAAAGCTGATTAAAGGAAGCAGGGTCTGGGACCAGTCAGAGCAGCCCAAGTCCAGAGAAAAACAGCTCCTGAGGATGAGCACGGGGGCAGGCTTTAAAAAAAATTATTGGAAGCGTCAGGCAGCTGGACCCAAATGCTGGGGAACGTGAATTGTGACTTTGTGGTTCTTTGTACAGTAAAAGCTGTGTTATCCAGCACTTTACCAGCCGGAAAGCTCTCTAAACCAGCATTTCTGATCTTCATAGAAAGTCCGGTTTATAGTCCGGTCGGCATGGGGCCGGCAGGCTCCCTCCCTGGCTCCGCGTGGCTCCCCGGAAGTGGCGATATGTCCCTGCTGCTTCTAGGTGGAGGATCGGCCGTCAGGGGTTCGAAGTGCGGTAGGGGGTGTGGGGCACGGGCTCTGGGAGGGAGTTTGGGTGTTGGAGGGGGCTCAGGGCAGGGGATTGGAGGGGTTTTGGGGTGCAGGATCTGGGCGGCGCTCACCTTGGGCGGCGCTCACCTTGGGCGGCTCCCCAGAAGCGGCAACATGTCCCTGCTGTTCGTAGGCGGAGGTGCTCCCATTGACCGAGAACCGCGATGGTGCCCCAGATGGTGATGTAATCTGAATGCAGCAAGACAGAAGGGAATAGACTCTGAGCAGAACCAAAAGGAGAGTGGTATCCACCTACACTGTGGCTGAATTTCTCTTTCACTCTTGAATTCTAGACCCCTGCTCCCCTCTTTACCAAAGACTGCTTCAGTCACAAGATTAGATTTCTATTGAGGCCCCTTGGCTGTTCATTTAAGGTGTCCCCTCTTCCATTCCCCTAAAATAGAACAAAAGCCAGATCACAGCTCCGATAACGTTTGTCACAGGCCAAGAGGCTGTGTGTGTGTGTTTGTAAAGCTTCAGTTCAAATGGGAATATATTATTACCATAACAGAGTGTATTAACCCCTGATATAAAGGGAGAAGGAAAAAGTCAAGCTAAAGAAACTTGGGCTTAGGTCTCTCTGAATTAGCCCCAGATAATACAAGTCTTCCTACCACCAGTTCTGCTTCTGGAGTTCTTGCCTGTGTTGGCATTAGGTTTCTGTTGCAAAGCTCTGCCTAACCTGGAAGCTCCATGTTACTTCAAGGTCTGCTGATGACAAGTTGCTACACCTGTGACTCATTTAGCCACAGCTGGGCTGGCCAGGTTGCACCAGGAAAGTAACTGGGAAAGACCTAGCAGATTCATCACCTCTCTGGAGCTTGCTGTAGCAGGGGTATCTAGTACTTCAGGTAAGGGGGAAAACCCCAAGCAAATTCCCTGCTTAAGTCCTCCTTGTTGTTAGGTGACACTAACCCCTCCTTCCCACTTCAACTGCTGCAGTAAACCACCTAATTCGCCTCTTAGCTAGAGGTAAAAATATACCATTCTTTATCTGGTTCTGATAAAAGAATTCTGAAAGGAATCTGTAAAGGGAAACCCAGTCCCAGAGTCCTAAGAGGAGAGGGGCAGACAGGCTTACTGCCTGGCTAGTATTTGACTGGTCTGGACAGTTTTTTTTGTTTTTTTTTTAATGGATTTGCGAATTGCCAGAAAAATAATTCAGTCTGCTGGTTTTTTGTTTTTTTTTTTAGTCGGTCTAAAGATTTGCATTATTCTCACAATACACTGGGATATCTAATGCTAAAAGTTTCTGTCTGGCTAAAGATGCTGCAGTGTTCCCACTTGCCCAGTTTAAGCGATAACTGGGCAAAACTGTTGGTGGGCAGACAGCAGCTGTATTTTCAACACACAAGCGCCCCACGCATGTGTGAGAGAGGGTTTGTCACACGAGAGTGAGGAGACATGCGATGTTGTCAATCTTATAGTCTCTAAAGAGAGAGAACACATATAGATAAGTGGCAGTAGATGGAGGAGGGTTGTGGATTTGCCTTGTGGCTGGGGGTTGAGGTTATGTCAGGCTTGCCTTGTGGAGAGGGGGGCCTGGGTTTTTTTGCATTTCAAAGGCAGTAACCCTAGGGACAGAGCAGAAATGCTACAAAGAAATAAAAGGGATTGGGGGGAAAACACCATTTTAGGCCCCAGTCCTGCAAATGTTTACTCAGACTCCCCTCCCAACCTGCAAGTCACAATAAGTATGTGATAAGTATTCTACTCCTGATTTGATTTTAGTTTTCATTCATTAATTACCCGTACACTGAGTCTTCACCCACACTGTCTCAGCATAGCAGTACTCTCTCCCTTGTAAAATCTATGGCTTATGCCTATATTTTTCCTTCTGATTGAAAAGACAGCTCAAATCCTTGTTTTCCAAGTTATCTGAGCTGCTGCTCTTTCTGCATTGTGTGTTTCCTGCAGTATAGCAGTGCTTGCGGGGAGTGTGATTTTTAGATCTCCAATAAATTAACTAGAGGTTGGCCTGAATGGCCAAGCTTAAAAATCCCGAACTGCACCGAGTGTACCTCTCCCATAGTGTGTTCAGATTTGGTGGTTTGGATCAGCCCATTACAGAGATTGGGGCCAAGCTGCAGAGATGGGGTAAGGATCAGAGTGTTCTAATGGGAGGCAGTGTGGCCTAGCAGGCAGCTCGCTAGACCTGGGTTCTGTGCTGGACCCTCTGACTGATTTCTGTCTGCTCCTAGATAAGTCACCTTGCCTATTGCTTCAGTTTCCCTATGTGTAAAAGAGAGAGAATTGCATGTATCCACCTTTGCTGTGCAGATGAAAAGCACTCTAGAGGTGCCTCTTATTATTTTACATTGTATTCGTGGGGGCAGGAAGGAGGTTCTGGTTTAGACCGTCTCTAAAATAACTAAGTACTGGCCACTGTCAGCTATGTGAGGTGTGCCTTGCAACTCAGACTCCCCTAGCCTGGTGCCCATGGACAGCAGCTCCCTCGTGGCTCTCCTCCTGCCTAAGGACTGTGAGAGGGGCTGCCAGGGTAATGTGTCGCGTAGGCGCTAGGTTAGTGCAGCCACTGGGTGGGAGGACTCCCCCGACATCATTAAACCTGCTCAGTTATCTGCCCAGCAGGGAGAAGACAACCGGCTGAGGCTTCTCCTTCAGGGAACAATTTTGTCAACTCTGACAACACAGGGACCCGACCCTGCTGCCCTTGGAGTTTGAGTTTTTCTGTTCACTTCAGTGAGAAAAAGATCAGACCCAGGATTAGTAATAAACCGTAACCAAATGGACATGATGTTCTAGTGGGTGACTCTGCAGTATGCACAGCCACCGGCTTACTGGACATATTCGTACCCTAAAGCAATCAGTAGCTATCACCAACAAGCTTTAGAGAGAGTGGCTTGTTTTGTCTCCTCCCCCATGCTTTTACTACTTGTAAGAAATAAATGCTATGGAGCCTACTGCTATGCGGGGTAGAAAACCAAGCTCATCTATTTCAATATGTATTAATTAGCCAGCGACTTGTCAGTGCTTTGAAAATGCTTTACTAGTGCTAAGCATTATTACAATATATTATTTATTAGCACCAGTAATAGTGGATTGACCACAGTGATAGAATAAACAGGGCAGCTCAGAGTGTTTCTGGTGGGCTGAGGGCTCTTTTATTCTCTCTCCCTTCATTAAATAATAACAATCCCTAGCTCTTCTACTAATGGAAAGCCCTGTATATCTCAACGTGCTTTACAATGGAGGGCAGTGTCTTTATCCCCATATTACAGATGAAGAAACTGAGGCACAGGGCAGTGAAGTGACTTGCCTCAGGTCTTGTGCCAGAGCTGGGAATAGAACCTAGAACCCTGAGTCCCAGCCCAGTGCTCTAGTCACTAAATTCCCTTTTATGACTAAACTGCTTTATAATCAGTTAAAGCACAAAATTTGTCTGTTCTCCAAACCCGGGAGGATGGAGGATGTCACTCTGCTGCCCCAACATTCATCATCCTATTTAATATATTTATTATTAATAATACTGCTTTGCTCTTCAATAGCAACCTTCCCACTGAGGAGCTCAAATCGCTTTACAAACATTATTGGATTAGACCTTATGACACTGCTGTGGGATAGGCAGCTGCTGTTATCCCTCTTTTCCTTTTATTTATTTGAAGCACTTGGTATAATAGAATACATCAACTGGAAGCGAATGTTGTCTCAGGGTGAATGTGTCCTGACTGCATCTTAATGGCTTATCCTGGTAAATGCCTTATCTTTGCCTCAGCACACATTTAGCAGCAGGAGAGCATTATCTGCTGACAACGTTCTCCTCGGTTGCAGGATTGCAATCTTATTTGTTGTTGTTCAATATTCAAGTGGTCGCTATCCACTTAAACATATTCAGACTGTGATTTTTATCTCGTGGTGGTCTGAGTATTGTTTTTGTGGATTACCATAATGCCTAGCAGCCCCTGTCATGGACCTGGACCCCATTGTGCTAGGCACTGTTCGAACACACAACAAAAACACCATCCCTGCCCCAAAGAGCTTTCAGTAGAAGCGATGGGAGGAGTACAAGGAAACCACGAGACAATATTGTCCAAATAGACAAGACAGACAAAGGGTGGGGGAAGGAGCACAACACACCAACAGAGTAACCAATGTGAAGGCAGCAAAAGGCACGTTAGGTCACCAATTTATTTTGGGTGGGTGGGACGGACTTCCCTGCACAGATCGGTGTCCTCAAGGGTGGAGCCCCATTTTAACCGCCTCCACACCAGTGAAGCAGTCCCTGTTTTGGCTCCTGTTCCTACCATCCGGAATAACACCTCTGGTGACTAAACCAGAAACCGATTAGAGGAAAATAATAGAACCCTGCTTTGTTCGGTTTGCTCAACTAGTACAGTGGCTCTCAACCTTTCCTGACTACTATACCCCTTTAAGGAGTCTGATTTGTCTCACATACCCACAAGTTTCACTTCACTTAAAAACTACTTGCTTACAAAATCAGACCTAAAAATACAGAAGTGTCCCAGCACACTATTACTGAAAAATTGCTGACTTTTTCATTTTTACCATATAATTATAAAATAAATCAATTGGAATAGAAATATTGTATGTACATTTCAGTGTACAGTCTATAGAGCAGTATAAACCAGTCATTGTCTGAATGAATTTTGAGTTTATACTGACTTTGCTAGTGCTTTTTTCTGTAGCCTGTTGTAAAACCAGGCAAATATCTAGATGAGTTGATGTACCCCCTGGAAGACCTTTGTTTATCCACAGGGGTAGACGTGCACCACTCAACAGCACTTGGGAAAAATCACTTGTGCTGTTTTTCCTGGACAGCCAGTGAGCTAGGCCCTGATCCTGTAACTGCGTCTGCTCCGGTGTAGGGTGTTAACAGCTGCATGATAAGAGCTTCACACACTTGCAACATCAATATGTTTTTATTGGTCCAAAAATCCACTTACTTAACCCTAGGGACAAAAATATAGAGGTTTTTTTTATGTGGTTTGGTCATGGGAAAGGAATTCCCAAGCAGTAAAAGAGCTAACGGGAAACTTATTCCCAGGCTGCTGGACTGGGGAGGAGCAGAGAGAGGGGATGCTTCGAAGAAACAAACTCGCCTCCTATCTGAGAAATCCCTTTCCCTAAACCAATGAAAGAGCTTGACAGGACCAGTGCTGCATATTCTTCAATGCCATCTACTGGCATCTTATTTGTTAATTAACCATTACGTAAAAACAGATACCTCTTTTATAGCACTTCGGGAACCACGCAGGTAAACCAAGAGTCAGTTTTCTGTGCTTTTTAGTACGGGTTTTGCACATGGCAAAGGGGGCAAGATTTTTATTTTTTTTTAAATAGGAAAATGGAATTGCAAAACCATAATGTTGGGTGGGTGAGGCAAAGGCAAGAATATTACCCCAAACTGCTGTTAACCCAGATTTTGGACCGGACTGGAGGCCTGATCCAAAGATGATTGAAGTAAATGGAAGCACTCCCATTGACTTCAATGTCATAGAATCATAGAATATCAGGGTTGGAAGGGACCTTAGTAGGTCATCTAGTCCAACCCCCTGCTCAAAGCAGGACCAATCCCCAATTTTTGCCCCAGATGGCCCCCTCAAGGATTGAACTCACAACCCTGGGTTTAGCAGGCCAATGCTCAAACCACTGAGCTATCCCTCCCCCCGAGGGATAGGGGGGAGGGATGTCCCTGTGTTAAGCCCCATAGTGTGAATGGTATAGGCCCTTTCGCTCAACGTGGAGAGCTGCTTTATTAAATTCACTCCTCCCACCAAATTTGTTAATCATCTGGGATGGATTCAAAATAATCCACGTGCTCTACTGAGATCTAATGTGAAACCTTTCTGAGTTATGTGTCTAGGGTTTTAGGGGAGGGGGGAAATTAAAGCAACTTAGAAGTCATCTGTTATGAGTTGGACAATAGTGGGAACTGAAATGCTCTCTTCTGTGTCCTCTTCACAAGATAAGCTTAGAGAGAATTTAAATAATCTGTTTTGAAAATTTTCCTTTTAATGTTTCCTGGAGTCTCTCTTGTTCATCTACCATTGCAGGCCCTGTTTTTCCCCTCTAACCAAGGTTGGTGAAATGTTTTTTAAAAATGCGATGCTAATACAACCTTTAAAAACGATCTCAGCAATGCTTCCCAGAGGATTTTTTTGCTGAGAGAGAAGCTATCAAGGCTGAAATGTTCCCTCCTATTGTAATAACAGGGTTCTCTTAGCTAACAGCATGTTCCAAACATATGTGCCCTAAGATGTCCAGAATCCCAATTGGTAGAGTTGGTCAGGGACTTTTTGACAAAACCTTTTTTTGTTCGAAAATGCTAATTGATTGAAACCGAACCTTTTAGTGGGAAAGGGTTGGTTTTGTTGGGAAAGTCCAGATCCAGGATGGAATTTCTGGCCAAAAGCAGAGCAAGAGCGACACCACAGAATAGCCAAGAGCCCGCTGGTTAGGGCATTCATCTGGGATGTAGGAGACCACGGTTCAAGTCTCTGCTCTGAATCAGGCTATTAGCTATTCTTGGGGATGAGACGCTTTAAAGGTCTCTCGATGAATTTAGAAAGATCTCGTTTTCATTCCAGTGCGGAACAAAAACAAATATTGAAACCTCAGTGTTTTTCATGATGTGAAAGTCGTAAGGTACAATGAACCCCCCCCTTAACAACCAGCAGCTATGGCAACCAGAGGCCACTAGGGGGAAGTAGATGCCTCGCCTACACAGGACCCTGAACTTTTACATTGGCCTTCACTGAGGCAGAAATCACTGTCCCCGACCGGTTTACACTGACCAGATAGCAGACATCCGAGGTCTGGCTACCACCAATCAGGTATTAACATGACCAGGGCTTTGTCTAAGTGTGTATAAAAGACCTGTAATTTCTGTGTAAATTAGAGTCTTGTACCAAGGTACAAACTCTTCTTTTTTTCTGCAGAATAAAGTAACCCTTTTTCCTTATCCCTGTCTGGCTGTTATTGGCTCTCAGCTAGGTGGACCCGATATTTCGGTAACAATGAAACAGAATTCTGGTTTTCTGGCCAATAAGTCCTGTCATGGAATTAAGTGTAAAGAAAAACTGGGGAGGAGAGATGCATGGAAAAGGTGGTATAGCAGCACTAATCACAAATTATCCTTCAGTCCAAGTATTTCAAAACACATAAGGTAATTCTCCCAACACCCCTGAGATCTAGAGTAAGCATCTTGCTCATACATCGATGGGGACAAAGGCATCCAGTTATTGTTCATGGAAGGAGACCTAGCTTCATGTTGATTGCATCTGTTAACCTTTACATAATGAATGGAGTTCAGCATTACAGGGCTGGTCCAGCACCTTTGAATCGGGGCCATCTGTTGCTATCTAGCTAGGAAGTGTCCAGAAGTCCAAAATGTCCATCAGTAGGGAAGGATGCGGGGGGTGGGGCGCGAGAGAGACCATCTGTGATCCCAGATGGTGATCTGTTCTCCATGGCGTCTGCCTCTCTTGTACTCGCCTCCTCTTTCAATAGGGGTATCAGATGCAGCTCACTCAATTAAGGGCATTTTAATCACCCTGATCCTCATTGGTAGGTACACTGAGTGGTGTACTTCCATGGTTTGAAGCATTTAGGTAAGAAAGGGCCCTGGCCAGGGGTTATTCCTTTGATGGAAGGAGAATGTGTGGCACAGACACGTAGTACCGTCTTCCTAGTCTAATATAGTCACAAATGTTTAGACCCATGAGAGTTTGTTTCCTGCTTCTCTCAAAACTGTCTGAACCCTGTTGCCAAACATAGCAGAGATGGGTTTTGGTAAATCCTGATTCACCCACAGGACCAAATCCAGCTCACCTAACTCATGCGAGTAATCTCATCAGCTTCTCTCATGCTGTGTTTTATGTTGGTTCAGTATCAATCAGTGCAGCATAACAATAGTTACCATGGAACTGTGTTTTGCAACATGGAATTTGGCTCATTATTTCAGGAGTAGAGCAGCCTGGCTGGTGTCCATTTGTGCGTGTAGTTATTTTTTGCATGCACTATAGGGAGGCAGCTAGGTTTTCAGTAGTAGCTACAGTTCGTGTCTCCGAAAGAGAGGTTTTCACAGGAGTACCCATGTGGGAGCAACGATGAGAACAGCAGCGTCCTCTCGGTCCTGATGAAAGTATTGCCATATGTGCCTGGTCTTGTTCAGTATAAACTGTTTCATGTGCCACATGTTGGGCAATAACACGAAAGGACTCAATGTTTGTTCTCCTAAAGAACTCATTTAGGTTTACAGTTTTCAGATGTTGCAATTCCAGCTGGTATTCCAGCCATGTGCACACAGACTGACTTCCTGGTGCCCTCTCCAAATTCCTCCCTCCTGGAACCAGTGCTCTTCCCTCTGAGTTCCACGCGGGACTGACAGTCTGGCCTTTAAGGAGCTTGCATTGTAAGAGCCATAGCACAGCCGTTAGTGAGAGCAACAAGGGAGTGTATACACTAATACCAATCTCAGGAGATATTGAGCCTGTGGAGTGCTGAGCCAGGCACCGTGCCTGAGGGAGCACTGTGGGGAGTGTGTTCTAATGTAACACTGCTCTACAGCCAAAATGCTTCTGAAATAAATGTAGTCAAACTTTACTAATTCTGAGTCACTGAGAACGAAAATGATGCTTAAAATTGTTGATTGGCTCTAGTTTTCAAGACATGCTATTGGGTCAGTATATACGACCCTTGACTTGGGAATGGCGAAGGATAAGTGAGTTATTAAGGGAAGGGATCTCAATTTAAACCAGAAATGACTAAAATACATCTTTGACTGGATCTATGAATAAATCTATGACTGGGTTTGGACAGTACTTGCTTCTTCTTCGAGTGGTTGCTCATATCTATTCGAGTTAGGTGTGTGCGCGCGCGCGTGCACGGACGTCGGAAACTTTTACCCTAGCAGCTACCCGTCGGGCCGGCTGGGGAGCCCCCTGGAGTGGCGCCGAAATGGCGCTCTATATAGTACCCTGCCGGCCCGACCCCCCTCCAGTTCCTTCTTACCGCCCGTGATGGTTGTTGGAACAGTGGTCTCTTGCTCGCAAGTGCTCCACTACTCCCTAGCTATCCGTTTGTTCTCATTGTATTTAGTGTAAATAGTTTTCATTGTTATAGTAATTAGCAGTAGTTTCTACTGTTACCGGGCTCCTCCCGAGCCCTCCGGGCATAGGGCATGCCTTCGCAGGGATTCAAGCTGTGTGGATCCTGTAACAGGCCCATGCCCACCGGAGACCCCCACGACTCCTGTCTTCGGTGTCTGGGTGAGTCTCACACAGCGGACAAGTGCAAGCTGTGTAAGTCCTTCAAGCCCCGCACCAGGAAGGACAGAGAGATCCGCTTAAGACAGTTGCTGATGGAGGCGGCACTCTGCCCCTCTCAAGGTGTGGGCTCTACCATCTCGGTGCGCAGCGCACCGCCATCGGCGCCGGCTGCGGCACCGCACAAGGACTCCCGCCCGCCTCGGGGCCAGGCGCCGTCGGGAACCCGGGGCTGTCCCCGACACCGCTCCCTCTCTCCCGGACGCAAGGCACCGGACGTCGCTGCGGCACCACCCTGCCCCGCTGTCCCGGAGCATAGGAGCGTCAGTCCGCGCCCGCAGACACCCCCATGCCCAGTCGTCTTGGTCGCACCCTCGACGCCGGACACGTTTGAGGCTGCCAGGGGCTTGATCGAGATGACCGCGTCTCCCGTGCCGGCACCAATCCAGGCACGGCCCCCGGTCATCTCCAGAGGCAAGCCGACGCTCCTCGGACCGTCAGCTCAGCTACAGCCTCCTTCACGCCGCTCGAGGTCCCGGCGCCGTTCGGAGTCCCGGCACCGGCTGGTGTATCGGTCTGACTCATGGCGCCGGTCGGACTCGCGGCGCGGGTGTCGCAGCTTGGAACCTCGGAGCCGCTCACGCTCGAGGTCCTCCTGGTCTGCCAGATCATGGTCCCGCTCGGTGTCCAGGATGAGCGCGACGCCTTCCCGGCACCGCTCTCCACCACGGGCCCGACCCTCGGCGGAGACTACACGCCGGAGCCCATCCACACGCCGAGAATCGCCTCCTCGGCGTCAAGACCTGCCGCACCGGTGTCTCTCCCCACGGCACCGGGACTCCCCATGGCGACGGGACTCTCCTCGTCGCCAGCCCGAACGACATCAAGGGCTCTCACCGCGGTACCGAGACTCGCCGCATCGAGATGCACCCCCGCGGCACCGGGATACCCCGTGCCGGGACGCGTCCCCACGACACCGGGACACCCCGCGCCGAGACTGGTCCCCACGACACCGGGACACTCCGCGCCGAGACTCCTCCTCGCGGCACCGAGACACCTCATGCCGGGACTTGTCCCCACGGCACCGGGGCTCTCTGCGCCGAGACTCGCCTCCACGGGACTCGCCCCCACGGCACCGGGGCTCCCCGCGCCGAGACTCGCCCCCACGGCACTGGGGCTCCCCGCGCCGAGACTCGCCCCCACGGCACTGGGGCTCCCCGCGCCAAGACTCGCCCCCACGGCACCGGGGCTCCCCGCGTCGAGACTCGCCCCCATGGCACCGGGACACCCCACGCTGGGACACCCCTCGCAGGGACCCATCCCCGCAGCGCCGATCTCCAAGGCACCGCGAGTCTCCATGGTACCGCGATGAGAGGGTGCGGTACCGCTCCCGGTCCCGATCGAGGTTGCGTGACCTACATGCTGCATGCTTTAGACCTTCCCGGGACCACCCTACGTCGCGCACCGCCCCTCCTTGGCCGTCCCGGGAACCCTCGTCTACCAGCTCGGCTGGGCCCTCAAAAACACCCGAGGCGACCCCACTGGCCCCAGTGCAAGACCTGCCGGCTGCCTGGCAGCCACAGTGGCCGTTCTGGACACCCTGGGCGTACCATGAGGCCCAAGGTGCACCCCTGCCCCACCGCCCGCTGGTACGAACCCACCCTCCTGTGGCGACCATCTCTCGCCCACCTGCTGAGGAGACTGCACCCGGCGACACAACCTCGGGGCAAAGGGCGGCGCCTCCCTCGCCTCAGCAGCAACCCACCCTAGAGCGGGACGACTTGCCTGAGCCTCCCCTCCCTCTCACAACCTCCTCCTCCTCACCCGATGAAGCCGTAGCGGGGACATCATCATCTGCGCCTCCGCCTATGGATTTTAAGGTCCTGCAAGAGCTACTCCGGAGGGTGGCTCTTAGCATGAACCTGTCCATAGAGGAGGTGGCGGAGGAGAAGGACGACCCGATGGTGGATGAACTTCTGAAGCCAGAGGGTCCCTCCAGAGTCACCTTGCCGATGAACAAAACTATCCGCGGCAATGCTACGGCACTCTGGCAAACCCCTTCCTCTATTCCCCCAACACCTAGAGGGGTGGAGAGGAAATACTTTGTCCCAAACAAGGGGTTTGAGTATCTCTTCACCCATCCTGCACCTTGTTCCCTCGTGGTGGATGCTGTCAACGCCAAGGAGAGGCACGGGCAGCAAGGCCCAGCTCCCAAGTCCAAGGACTCTAAACGCCTTGACCTCTTTGGGAGAAAGGTCTACTCCACCGCCGGACTTTCCCTAAGGATCGCCAACCAACTAGCGATCCTTAGTAGGTATGCCCATAACACCTGGTCGGCCGTAAGGAAGTTTGAGGACCAGCTTACACCCGAGTCCCAAACGGAACTTAAAGCCATGGCTGACGAGGGCAAATTGGTGGCCCGTACCTCCCTACAAGGTGCCCTGGACTCGGCTGATGCGGCAGCCCGAACGCTGGCAACGGGTATTGCCATGAGAAGGAGCGCATGGCTGCAGTCATCGGGTTTGCCAGCGGAGGTCCAGAACACCATCCAGGACCTCCCCTTTGATGGCAAGGGTCTGTTCGCCGATCTGACGGACTCACGCCTGCATAACCTCAAGGACACAAGAAACACCATCAAGTCCTTGGGGATGCATACCGTGGCGACGCTCAGGAAGCCATTCAAACCCCAGCCACTTCAACAGCGCTCCTTCCCTCCTCGACCACGTCAGGACTTCTCCCGACGTAGAACCAGCTTTGGTCGCCGCAGGGCAAAATAGAGGCCAACAGAAATCATCTCAGGGCGCTAAGCGTCCATTTTGATGGGACTTTCGAGGACGGCCACCTTTCACGCACAGTCCTGCCCCTCTACCCTTTCTGGATCGTCTGTCCCGATTCTACCATGCCTGGTCCCGTATTACATCAGACCGGTGGGTCCTCCGGACGGTAGAGGCGGGATATTCTATCCACTTCCACTCTACCCCTCCTCCCCACCCCCCCTCTCCATCCCTCTTCAGGGACCCTTCTCACGAGCAACTTCTCTATCAAGAGGTACAAGCGCTCCTCGAACTCGGAGCGGTGGAGGAGGTGCCTCACAAGTTCAGGGGAAAGGGTTTCTACTCCCGCTACTTCCTTGTCCCCAAGGCCAAGGGGGGTCTACGACCCATTCTGGACCTAAGGAACCTCAACAAATACATCGTCAACCTGAAGTTCCGCATGGTCTCCCTGGCCACCATCATCCCCTCCCTGGATCCCGGGGACTGGTATGCCGCCCTCGATATGAAAGATGCATATTTCCATATCTCCATCACACCGACTCACAGACGATTCCTCCGGTTCGTCGTTTGCAAGACACACTTCCAGTTCACAGCGCTCCCGTTCGGCCTGTGCACGGCCCCCCGTGTCTTTACAAAATGCATGGCAGTAGTAGCCGCGTTTCTTCGCCGCCACCACATTCACGTGTTCCCGTACCTCGACGACTGGCTAGTGCGAGGCCGGTCCCATCAACAGGTGCAAATGCACGTGCAGATGATCAGGGACACCTTCGCTCATCTTGGTATCATCCTAAACACCAGCAAGTCAGTGCTGGAACCGACTCAGTCCATCCAGTTTATCGGAGCGCTCCTCGACGCAACCAGAGCTCGGGCGTTCCTCCCAGAGGCTCGTCGCCTCGCCATCGTGGACTTGATTACTTCGCTCCGTCGGTTCCCGACCACCACCGCAAGGCAATGCCTTCAGCTGCTGGGTCACATGGCGTCCTGCACGTACGTGGTTCAACATGCCCGCTTACGACTTCGGCCACTGCAAGCGTGGCTGGCTTCTGTCTATCGACCCAACCGAGACAGGTTGGACATGGTCGTCACAATTCCGCCTCACACATTGAACTCCCTGTCGTGGTGGCTAGACCCACTGACATTACGCGAAGGAGTCCCGTTTCAGCCTCTCCTTCCCACGCTAACTCTAGTAACAGATGCATCGGCGCTGGGATGGGGCGCACACCTCGGGCAACTAACAACGCAGGGCATGTGGCTACAGCACGAGCTCGATCTCCACATCAATATCAAGGAGCTCAGGGCGATTCGTCTAGCATGCCAAGCGTTCCTGGCTCACCTACAAGGCCGCTGCGTCGAGGTTCTCACGGACAATACAACTGCCATGTACTACCTGAACAAGCAGGGCGGGGCTCGATCATCACCGCTGTGCCGCGAAGCCCTTCTGCTGTGGGACCTCTGCTTGACCCACTCCATCTCTCTCCAGGCGTCTTACCTCCCTGGAGTCCAGAATGTCCTGGCAGACCAGTTGAGCAGACCCTTCCTGGTCCACGAATGGTCCATACGCCCAGACGTGATCCATTCAATCTTCCGCACCTGGGGCTTTCCCCAGCTCGACCTGTTTGCCTCTCGAACCAACAGGAAGTGCCCGAGTTTCTGCTCCTTCAGAGGACACGGCTCGGGCTCCCTTGCGGACGCTTTCACGATCTCATGGTCACGTCATCTCCTCTACGCGTTCCCGCCTTTCCCGCTACTCCACAAGGTCATCCTCAAGATTCGCAGGGACAAGGCGGACGTCATTCTGGTGGCCCCTGCCTGGGCACAACAGTGCTGGTACCCCACCCTGCTGGACCTGTCGATACAGCCCCCCATTCCTCTCCTGATCAGCCACGATCTCATCTCCCAAGATCACGGTCGTCTTCTCCATCCAGACCTCCACTCGTTGCATCTGACACCGTGGAGACTTCATGGTTGAACCGGTCGGAGATGGCTTGCTTGGATCCAGTTAGACGAGTACTCCTTGAGAGCCGTAAGCCCTCCACAAGGCTCACGTACGAGGCAAAGTGGAAGAGGTTCTCTCTCTGGTGCGCTCAACAGCACATATCCCCACACCTTGCCTCCGTGCCGTCTATTCTGGACTACGTGTTACATCTCAAGGATAACCACCTTGCACTCGGATCCCTGAAGGTCCACCTTGCGGCCATCTCGGCTTTTCATCCAGGGTCAGAGGGCCACTCAATATTCGCGCATCCTATGGTGCGTCGCTTCCTCAAGGGCCTGGAAAAGGTTCATCCTTCAATAAAGCCACCTGTTCCAGCATGGGACCTCAATCTCATCCTCTCTCGACTTACAGGCCCTCCTTTTGAGCCAATGGCCTCCTGCTCCCTCCTCTACTTGTCGTGGAAGGTCGCCTTTCTAGTGGCCATCACATCAGCCAGAAGGGTATCCGAACTAAAGGCCCTCCTATGTGACCCTCCGTATACCATCTTCCATAAGGACAAGGTCCAGCTTCGACCCCATCCGTCCTTCCTCCCAAAGGTGGTCTCGCCCTTCCACATGTCACAAGACATTTTTCTACCTGTCTTCTTCCCTAAGCCGCATGCCAACTCCAAAGAGCAACGGCTACATTCATTGGATGTCAGAAGGGCACTCGCCTTCTACATTGAACGCACAAGGCCGTTCCTTCCGTAAGACATCCCAGCTGTTCGTCGCCCTCGCAGAATGCTCGAAAGGCGCTCCGGTCTCTTCGCAGCGCATATCATCATGGATTACAGCCTGCATCCGTGCCTGCTACGACCTGGCGAAGGTGCCGATGCCAGCGGTCACAGCCCACTCTACGAGAGCGCAAGCTTCCTCAGCAGCTTTCCTGGCCAACATTCCCCTTCAGGAAATCTGCAGGGCCGCAACCTGGGCTTCGGTGCACACCTTTACATCGCACTACGCCATCAACCGTCATTCCCGTAATGACGCGGCTTTTGGTAGGGCTATCCTACAAGCTGTTTTCCCGTAACTCCGAACCCGCCTCCAAGGTAAGGCTTGGGAATCACCTAACTGGAATAGATATGAGCAACCACTCGAAGAAGAAGAAAAGGTTACTCACCTTAGTAACCGGTGTTCTTCGAGATGTGTTGCTCATATCTATTCCATCCCCCCCACCTTCCCCACTGTCGGAGTAGCCGGCAAGAAGGAACTGGAGGGGGGTTGGGCCGGCAGGGTACTATATAGAGCGCCATTTCGGCGCCACTCCAGGGGGCTCCCCAGCCGGCCCGACGGGTAGCTGCTAGGGTAAAAGTTTCCGACGTCCGTGCACGCGCGCGCGCGCGCACACACCTAACTGGAATAGATATGAGCAACACATCTCAAAGAACACCGGTTACTAAGGTGAGTAACCTTTTCTTCTTGTGGTTGGTCCCTTGAGTCCAAGTTTCTGACTGGAGGCCCTTATGCTGGAAGAGATGACTTGCTCTCAGAGAGTAAGGGAATGCTTAATGGAGCAATGTGTTTTGAGGGTGTAGCATAAATGTTACAGCTCTTTAGTGCACATGCATAATTCAGAATAAGTGTATGTGTCTGCTTGCTGTGGCAGGATGAGTGCATGTGGTACGGTTGCAGTGTGGAACAGAAGATATTGTTTCTGAAAGAGGTTTCAGGAGCTTAAAGTGGGTCCTCTGCAAAATGCTCTTCAGTGTAAGAGGAAAAATAGCAGCCCCTATTGCATGTCAAAGTTTAATGTAAGTGTCTCAGTTACAGAAATGAAAATCATGCACTCCTCCCCTGCCCACAAATGGAGGCATTGGTACAAGGTGCCCAGGTACTACTGTGATGGGTAGTCTAGAGAGAAATATCCTTCACCTCCCCAGTGGGGTCTTTGGGATCCCCATCACCAACTTTCCCCCTAGGTTCTCCATCCTTTTAAGTGAGTAGAACTCCCAGGGGAGCCAGGAAACATTGCTGTGAATCTGGAGGGTCCCAGCTGACTGACCTGAGGCATTTCTTATCTGTCCAAAAGTTGAGCTGTCTGCCTTTGCAGCACTCCCTTCCCCTGTAGACCTAGAGGACAAGACCCTGGACTCGGTGATGTTTATACAGATATAGCTATTTATCTTGATTAATGAGAGCATCCATGATTAGGGTGTGTCCGTGTCCATATATTTAAAATAAGGGATCTAATCCATCATGCTCCAGGATATACATTAACTATGAACTGACAAGGTTAGAAAGAAACTTCTCCTATAGATAGGTTATTCCATAATGTCCATTACAGGAAATTTTGCACCATCTGATATTGACCACTCTGGGGGACAGGATACTGGTCTGACCCCAGGGGAGCCAGGAAACATTGCTGTGAATCTGGAGGGTCCCAGCTGACTGACCTGAGGCATTTCTTATCTGTCCAAAAGTTGAGCTGTCTGCCTTTGCTGCACTCCCTTCCCCTGTAGACCTAGAGGACAAGACCCTGGACTCGGTGATGTTTATACAGATATAGCTATTTATCTTGATTAATGAGAGCATCCATGATTAGGGTGTGTCCGTGTCCATATATTTAAAATAAGGGATCTAATCCATCATGCTCCAGGATATACATTAACTATGAACTGACAAGGTTAGAAAGAAACTTCTCCTATAGATAGGTTATTCCATAATGTCCATTACAGGAAATTTTGCACCATCTGATATTGACCACTCTGGGGGACAGGATACTGGTCTGACCCAGTGTGGCAGCTACTATTCTGGCCTGAAGATGACATTTCTAATGAGTGCTGACCTCTTGGGGGGGCTTAATCATTTTTCTACCAGCGGGCACCAGAACAGGGGAGTTTGAGTGGGAGTTCTGTTGGAGGAGAAGGCATTTGCAGAGGCTGGTAGGGGCAGTATGCTGGGAGAGAAGTTGAGCCCTGATTAGGGGGTGGGGCTTCTCTGATTAGGGGTCCTATAAAGGTAGCCAGCCAGTCAGGCAGCGGCACAGGAGCCAGCAAACAGAGCTGTAAACAGTGGGAGTTTGTAAGGGGAGTTTGCGGGGAAGACTAGGAGAACCAGGCAGAGGAACAGACAGGCTAGTGAAGGGAGTGTGTGGTGTTCTGGAAGTGTTGTGATGCTCGGGGGGGTGGAGGGGGAGGAGGGAGGGTTGTTTTGCTGTGGGTGGTGGTGGTTTGGTTCGGTTTTTGTTTCCCGGACTAACAGGACTTAGATGGGAAGGCTATGACAGATACAGAGGCAGCAGTGGTAGTGACCCAAGCAGTGAAAAACATTGAAGATGACTGGATGTGGAAGCTGCAGTATGTACATGATCCTGGAGGGGGTACCTGAAAAGAATTTTGTCTGCCTGAAGTGCCGCCTGCTAGAGCTGATGGAAGAAAAGATCCGAGGATTGGAGATGCGGGTGGAAACTCTGGTTGAGTTTAGAAGGGGGTTCGAGCAAATGATGGCGCAAAGACATGAGGAGGCTGAAGGGAAAAGCTCAGACTTGCAGATGGAAGCAGAACCAAAGAACTCTGAGGGTAGACTGCTGGACAGTGGAAACATGTGACTAAGAGAACCAAGTAGAGAAAAAGACGGGCTAGCGAAGAAGAAATAAAGCTCAGGAACAGGTTTGTGGAGTTCAAAAATGAAGGAGCACAGCAAGTGGTCACTGAAGAGGGGAGGGCAAGGAGGAAGAGAAGGGCAGCTAGTCCTATAGGAAGAGGGGAAGAGTCAATGGAGATAACACCAAATATGAGCCCCAGGAGGATACAGGATGGGTTGCAGAGGATTGCAAGGGAGAATAGGAATCGAGAGGACTTGCAGCCAGAGAGAACAGACCGGAGAATCGCACCATCACCAGGAAAAGGCAGGTGTACATGATTGGGGACTCCTTACTGAGAAGAATAGACAGGCCTGTAACCAGAGCTGATCCAGAGACCAGAAGGGTGTGCTGTCTGCCAGGTGCTAAGATAGAGGATGTGAACCTGAAGCTGAAGAGGATCCTAACAGGAGCGGGAAAGAATCCACTGATTCTCCTTCATGTGGGAACAAACGATACGGCTAGATTCTCGCTGGAACATATCAAGGGAGACTGTGCCAGGTTGGGAAAGACGCTTAAGGAAATCGAGGCTCAGGTGATCTTCAGTGGGATTCTGCCTTTTCCTAGAGAAGAGCAACAAAGGTGTGACAAGATTATGATGATCAACAGATGGCTCAGGCAGTGGTGCTATAAGGAGGGCTTTGGGATGTAAGGCCACTGGGAGGCATTCATGGACAGAGAACTGTTCTCTCAGGATGGACTTCACCTGAGAAGGGAGGGAAATAGACTTCTAGAATGGAGGCTGGTACAACTGATTAAGAGAGCTTTAAACTAGGAATTTGGGAGAGATGGTTGGGAGATGTCCAGGTAATCTCCACACCGGATTTTAACACTGAGAGGGAAGAAAACAAAGTAAGAAAGTATACAGCTGTGGGTAGGAGAATGGACATAAGGAGAAAGGGTAGTGTAGCTACCAGTCTAATAGGTGATACTGGCGGTAGAATGTCCGTGTCTAATCAGGTAAAGATTGTAAGCGAGGCCAAACAGCAAAAATTAAGATGTTTGTACACTAATGCGAGGAGCCTAGGTAACAAAATAGAGGAACTAGAGCAACTGGTGGAGGAAGTGAAACCAGATATTGTAGGAATAACAAACATGGTGGAATAGTAGTCATGACTGGAGTACAGGTATTGAAGGGTATGTGCTGTTTAGGAAAGACAGAAATAAAGGTAGAGGTGGTGGAGTAGCATTGTATATCAATGATGAGGTAGACTGAAAAGAAATAAGAAGTGATGGAATGGATAAGACAGAGTCTGTGCGGGCAAAAATCACATTGGGAAAGAAAACTACTAGAGCCTCCCCTGGGATAGTGCTTGGGGTGTGCTATAGACCACCGGGATCTGATCTGGATATGGCTAGAGACCTCTTTAATGTTTTTAATGAAGTAAATACTAATGGAAATTGTGTGATCATGAGAGACTTTAACTTCCCAGATATAGACTGGAGGATAAGTGCTAGTAATAATGATAGGGCTCAGATTTTTCTGGATGCAATAGCTGATGGATTCCTTCATCAAGTAGTTGCTGAACCAACAAGAGGGGATGCCATTTTAGATTTGGTTTTGGTGAGTAGTGAGGACCTCATAGAAGAAATGGTTGTAAGGGACAACTTTGGTTCGAGCGATCATGAGCTAATTCAGTTCAAACTAATTGGAAGGATAAACAAAAATAGATCTGTGACTAGGGTTTTTGATTTTAAAAAGGACTAACTTAAAAAAATTAAGGAAATTACTTATGGAAGTGGATTGGGCTGAAGAACTTGTGGATCTAAAGGTGGAGGAGGCCTGGAATTAGCTTCTGCAGCTTTGACTTAAAGTATCAGAAGCCTGCATCCCGAGAAAGGGGAAAAAATTCATAGGCAAGAGTTATAGACCAAGCTGGATGAGCAAGCATCTCAGAGAGGTCATTCTGAAAAAGCAGAAAGCCTACAAGGAGTGGAAGCTGGGAGGGATCAGCAAGGAAAGCTACCTTATTGAGGTCAGAGCATGTAGGGATAAAGTGAGAGGCCAAAGCCATGTAGAGTTGGACCTTGCAAAGGGAATTAAAAACAATAGTAAAAGGTTGTATAGCCATATAAATAAGAAGAAAACAAAGAAAGAAGAAGTGGGACCGCTAAACACTGAGGATGGAGTGGAGGTTAAGGATAATCTAGGCATAGCCCAATATCTAAATAAATACTTTGCCTCAGTCTTTAATGAGGAGCTTAGGGATAATGGTAGGATGACAAATGGGAATGAGGATATGGAGGTAGATATTACAACATCCGAGGTAGAAGCCAAACTCGAACAGCTTAATGGGAGTAAATCGGGGGGCCCAGATAATCTTCATCCAAGAATATTAAAGGAACTGGCACATGAAATTGCAAGCCCATTAGCAAGAATTTTTAATGAATCTGTAAACTCGGGTTGTACCGCATGACTGGAGAATTATTCCTATCTTTAAGAAAGGGAAAAAACATAGTTCCTATCTTTAAGAAAGGGGGGGAAAAAGTGATCCGGGTAACTACAGGCCTGTTAGTTTGACATCTGTAGTATGCAAGGTCTTGGAAAAAAATCTGAAGGAGAAAGTAGTTAAGGACATTGAGGTCAATGGTAATTGGGACAAAATACAACATGGTTTTACAAAACATAGATCGTATCAAACCAACCTGATCTCCTTCTTTGAGATTTTTTTAGACAAAGGAAACACAGTGGATCTAATTTACCTTGATTTCAGTAAGGCATTTGATACGGTTCCACATGGGGAATTATTAGTTAAATTGTAAAAGATGGGGATCAGTATGAAAATTGAAAGGTGGATAAGGAACTGGTTAAAGGGGAGACTACAACGGGTCATACCGAAAGGTGAACTGTCAGGCTGGAGGGAGGTTACTAGTGGAGTTCCTCAGGGATCGGTTTTGGGACCAATCTTATTTAATCTTTTTATTACTGACCTTGGCACAAAAAGTGGGAGTGTGCTAATAAAGTTTGCGGATGACACAAAGTTGGGAGGTATTGCCAATACAGAGAAGGACTGGGATATCATACAGGAATATCTGGATGACCTTGTAAACTGGAGTAATAGTAATAGGATGAAATTTAATAGTGAAAAGTGTAAGGTTATGCATTTAGGGATTAATAACAAGAATTTTAGTTATAAGCTGGGGACGCATCAGTTGGAAGTAATAGAAGAGGAGAAGGACCTCGGAGTCCTGGTTGATCACAGGATGACTATGAGCCGTCAATGTGATATGGCCATAAAAAAAAGCTAATGCGGTCTTGGGATGCATCAGGCGAGGTATTTCCAGTAGAGATAAGGAGGTGTTAGTACCGTTATACAAGGCACTGGTGAGACCTCATTTGGAATACTGTGTGCAGTTCTGGACTCCCATGTTTAAGAAGGACGAATTCAAATTGGGACAGGTACAGAGAAGGGCTACTAGGATGATCCAAACTATGGAAAACCTGTTTTATGAAAGGAGACTCAAAGAGCTTGGCTTGTTTAGCCTAACCAAAAGAAGGCTGATGAGAGATATGATTGTTCTCTATAAATATATCAGAGAGATAAATACCAGGGAGGGAGAGGAATTATTTAAGCTCAGTACCAATGTGGGCACAAGAACAAATGGATATAAACTGGCCATTAGGAAGTTTAAACTTGAAATTAGATGAAGGTTTCTAACCATCAGAGGAATGAAGTTCTGGAACAGCCTTCTAAGGGGAGTAGTGGGGGGCAAAAGACATATCTGCTTCAAGACTAAGCTTGATTAAATTTATGGAGGGGATGGTATGATGGGATAGCCTAATTTTGGCAGTTAATTGATCTTTGACTATTAGCGGTAAATATGCCCAATGGCCTGTGATGGGATGTTAGATGGGGTGGGATCTGAGTTACTACAGAGAATTCTTTCCTGGGTGTCTGGCTGGTGAGTCTTGCCCACATGCTCAGGGTTTCGCTGATCGCCATATTTGGGGTCGGGAAGGAATTTTCCTCCAGGGCAGATTGGCAGAGGCCCCGGGGGTTTTTCACCTTCCTCTGCAGCGTGGGGCACGGGCAGTAGCATAGCTAGGGCGGGGAACAGAGGGAGCGGCCGCTCCCCCGAGCACATTTTCCAAAAGTGGCGCCTTTCCAAAAGTCCCGCCGCTGGCCCCACCAAGAGCCCACTGCTGGCCTGGGCGAAAGAACCCAGGCCAGCAGCGGGCTGAGAGACCCCGGCTGGCAGGAACCAGCTCAGCCCACCCCGCTCTGGGATTCCCCCTGCGGGCTCCTGCCAGCCGGGGTCTCTCAGCCCGCTGCCGGCCTGGGTTCTTTCGCCCAGGCCAGCAGTGGGCTCTTGGTGGGGCCAGCGGTCGGGTCGGGTGGCGCCTTTTTTATGTGTTCGCTCCCCCTGGTGTTAGAACCTGGCTACGCCACTGGGCATGGGTCACTTGCTGGAGGATTCTTTGCACCTTGAAGTCTTTAAACCATGATTTAAGGACTTCAGTAGCTCAGACATAGGTTAGGGATTTATTCCAGGAGTGGGTGGGTGAGATTCTGTGGCCTGCATTGTGCAGGAGGTCAGACTAGATGATCATAATGGTCCCTTCTGACCTTAAAGTCTATGAGTCTATGAGAACAGCTAAGTATAAAGATACTAGGCTGTTGGGTATATTGGACAGGAGGATTGTTTGCACTGATTATGGTCAATCTGCATAGCACACATCTTCCTGCCTTTTCCTAATTGAAATAAGTGAGTGCCCTTATTTCCTTTGGCTTCCTTATTTAAAATCCCAATACCTTCCTGCATCTCATTTGCTGCCTTCATTGATTCATACCTCAACCTCTCACTGTGCTGAGGTTTTCGGAGGACCCTTCAGGAATTAGCCCATGTGAAACAGTGGATGGTCTAATTAATTAAAATGCATTTAATATGCAGTTAAGATCAGACTGGAGAGGGAAGTAAAACCTGGCAGCATTCCAAATTCCCGCTCCCCTACCAATCACAGAGCCCCTCAGTAATTTTTTCAGATGGGAATGCTGTTAACTGTGTGGCTTTTTTTGTTTTTTGATTGATTGGCTGGTTGGTTTGTTTTAAAGGCAGAAAGGATGGCTAGGGTAACAAAAAACAAAGCAAAAATTGCTTTCTTTTTGTATAAAGTACAGTTTATTTTTCTTATAAAATCACCTGAACCTGGGCCTTTTAGTCCACATGGGGGAGAGACTCCTGATTTCAGCCTGTGTCCACTGCTTCATATGTTTATGACTTAAAAGCACAGGCATCTGCAGAAAGGAATGTGTAACCTGGGGCGGGTGTGTGTGTTTGTGTTTTATTTATGGTCCTTGCCTTGTCCCAAGGTCATTCGAGGACCTTCTGGAATCAAAACACTAAGGTCCTGTATTAAGAGAGACAAGGCTGATCTTAAGCTGCTTTATCTTCACACTGAGTCATTTTAGCATCACAGAAACTAACTAGCTAACATCCCAATCCTGCAATCTGATCTCCGCATGCAGAATCCTGTAGAAGTCAACAGGCTCCATATGGGTGCAGGATTGGGGTCCGAAACCAGGGTGTGTGTGTGGAAGCTTGCTGTGAATTGGGGGGTAGAGGGATAGGAGTGGGAGCGAGGGGATCTGCTGAGATTTGGGGGAGGGAGCAGCCAGCTCCAGGCTGGGAAGTGGTGCTAGCACTTCCTGCCTGATCCTGGGTGCCACCGCAGCTGCTCCTGCCTCTCCGCGTCCTGCTTTCATCTCTGCAAGTTTACATGGGGGCAGAGCCTCGGTGATCTTTCCATTGTGGAGGTGCTATCCTCCACTACCACCCGGTTCTGCCCCCCCTGGCTGAAACACCTCTGGGAGCCTATTGTAAATCCTGGGTGGATTCTTTTGGGGAGATGTCGCCTTCGGTCAGTCCAAAATTCTGGTTAGACTGAGGGGGCGGGGTTGGAATTTGTTCCAAGGACACTAGTCCTCAGTGGAGAAGTTCTCGTAGACTTTAAGGCCAGAAAGGACCATGGTGATCATCTAGTCTGATCTCCTGCACATTGCAGGCCGCAGACCCTCACCCACCCCCTTTTGTATTAGGCCCGTAACCTCTGTCTGAGTTACTGAAATCTTGATTTAAAGACTTCAAGTTGCAGAGAATCCACCATTTACTCTAGTTTAAACCAGCAAGTGACCCATACCCAATGCTGCAGAGGAACATGAAACCACCCCCCAGGGTCTCTGCCAATCTGACCGGGAGGAAAATTCCTTCCTGACCACACACAGGGAGATCAGTTAGAACATAAGCATGTGGGCAAGAGCCACCAGCCAGACACCTGGGAAAGAATTCTCTCTAGTCATTCAGAGCCCTCCCCATCTAGTGTCCCATCACCAGCTGTTGGAGATATTTGCTAATAGCAGTCATAGATGGGCCATATGCCATTGTAGGCCATCTTATCATACTGTCCCCTCAATAAACTTATCAAGTTCCGTCTTAAAACAAGTTTGGTTTTTTGCCTGCATTACTAATTTGGAAGGCTGTTCTAGCATTTCAACATTGGACCTTCACTTAAATGTCTCCTCTCTTTCCCTAGGGTTTATCCCTCTGATATAGTTATAAACAGCAGTCTCATTTCCCCTCATCCTTCATGATCAGTAATTTTGACTTGAAAAATAAACTTTCTGGTTTCAAAAATGTCAACACAGAATGTTTTTGACAATTTTTGAAACTTTTTTCCCCCAAAATTGAGTCTGAAATGTGTCAAAACCAGCCCTAGTTTGTGAACAGCTTCAGTTTCAAAAAATCAGCATTTTCTCAGCAAAAAAGAAAAAAGTTTTGTCAGAAAATTCCCAGTCAGCTCTAATAATGAGAAATTGATATCACAGATCCATCCACATGCTGAGCTGTATTTGTTAATTTGGATTGAGCATAATTAGGGCATGGTTTTACCCTAGAAGTTTTTTGCCATTGATGTCCAGGAACAGGCGCTAGTTCACATGGTTTTGTTTTAGTTCCCTGATTGGATGACTTGTAACAGACTCGGGTTTCCAGTGCAACTACCAGGTTATAAATTCAGAAATCGCTTTGTCTAAATGTTTTCTAATTTTCATGTAAAATGCTCTATTTCTGTGAACATTCCTACCTATTCACTAGTATAGCCACAGAAAGCAAAAACACTCAACAAATGCATTACAAATTAGACCTAATCAGCGATTTTTGCACTGTTTTTATTAGAAAGATAATAGTTTGAGGTGTATGAAGGAGAGCACAAAAATCCATCCTTCCCCTCCCCGCCAAGCTTTCTGCTTCAGATATTTTTCCCAGTAGAATGTGACACTGTAGAGGCTGCAGTGGGAATTGGTGAGGCCTGGAATGGGTTATTGTTCCATTTCTTAAAAATTGATTAATTCCATGCACAAGATAGGTACATGTACTCCTCCCCCCTCCCATTCCACACATGCTCTCTCCACTCTTGTTTGATAAGCCCTTTTGCTTCTCTAGCCCTCTAAATACTGAAATAAGTTATTTTAAAGAGTGCTTAGGGCGAAGAGTTGAAAACAATATCTGAAAATCTTTGTATGCGGAAGGGGAAATTTGGAAGAGGGGGTGATAGAAACTTCATTTAGCAAGCAATTTGTTGGGAGCTATTTCCAGTGGCGTAATTGTGGTGAATTACCGTGTTCTTCTGGGGATAGTTTGACTGCATCATTTTTTGCCTTAAAACATTTCAAAT
Source organism: Chelydra serpentina (assembly GCA_037349315.1). Taxonomy (NCBI): domain Eukaryota; kingdom Metazoa; phylum Chordata; order Testudines; family Chelydridae; genus Chelydra; species Chelydra serpentina. The sequence goes on along the minus strand of JBAIAC010000029.1, from coordinate 43,181,873 downwards.
AAGTACAAAGCTGCTGAGCCATTTCAGCATTGTCATATCACAGAGATGAGAAGTGACCGCTTCCTTCTCGTTCTTTATTTGCGAACACAGCACAGATTGTATTCCCAGCTCTTCTGGCATAACCAAAGCAAAACAAAATTAAATCTCTCCAAAAACTTGCCTACTGTGGTATCAGCTCAGTGCAAGAGCTACTTCAGCCCTAAGCTCTGCCTAGTGTTAGGTTGTCGGTCCTTTATCATGTAGCTGTTTGTTAGGCATAAACATGATCCCCAGAATGAATTTATTAACCCAATCTCTTTCGTGTGTGACTGAAAGTTGAGGCTGATACATCTGCTCCTTACCGCATCCCCACAGAGCATCACCGGGCAAATTATGAGCCTGGGGTCACACGAGAACCATCTGGATTTGTAAAAATGTATTTACTGGTGTCTGTAGTTTGATATTTTCTGGAGCGTGGTTTAAGACTTCAGAGAGGAAGCGTGATCCAGTGGTTATGGCACTAGCCTGGGAGTTGGGCAACTTGCATTCAGTTCCCTGCCCTGCCACAGACTTCCTGTGTGACCTTGAGCAAGTCACTTAGTCTGTCTGCACCTCAGTTTCCCACCTGTCTGATGGGGATAACAGCAATGCCCTGCCTCACAAAGATGTTGAGAGGATAAATACATTAAAGATTGAGAGGTGCTCAGATAATTATGGGGGCATATAAGTAATATAAGACATTTAGCAATATCTTCTCCTAGTCTCTATTTTCCCTACCTGTTTTCTAGACCTATTTTCACTCGGCATGTAGTGCAATAGGTATGATGGGATTAGATGCTGCTTTAGTTGGCTGAGCTAAACTGGTGTGTCTTGTAATTATTCCGAGTTTAGCCAGCAGACTCCTGCTCTGCTTGTTAGTTATTCAGAGCAGGCTTTTGTGAACCACTTTATCCTGCTTCCAGTATGAACAGACTTCTATCCTGGTGTTCTGGTATACTTCTGCTTCCAGACTTGTCCCTAACTCCAGAAAATGCAGAATGTAAATAGGAAAAGCTACTAGTTACCTAAGATCCCTGCAAACCTCCAAAAAAGTGGTTTTGAGTAATGGGCCATGGTTGCATTGGTAATTCATAATCCTAGATTCTAAGGTCAGCAGGAACCAGTATGATCATGTAGTCTGACCTCCTGTCCGTAACTTCCCCAAAATAATACCTAGAACAGATCTTTTAGAAAAACATCCAATTTTAATCTAAAAATTGTCAGCGATGGAAAATCCACCACTACTCTCAGTACATTAATCCAATAGCTAATTACTCTCACCATTAAAAATGTACGCCTTTTTTCCAGTCTGAATTTGTCTAGCTTCTACTTCCAGCCATGTTGTACCTCACTCTGCTAGATTGATTGAGCCCATTTTTGAATATTTGTTCCCAATGTATGTACTTACAGACTGTGATCAAGTCATCCCTTAACCTTCTCTTTATTAAGCTAAATAGATAGATAGATTCAAAGAGTTCAGTCACTATAGTGCATGTTTTCTAATTCTTTAATCATTCTTGTGGCTCTTCTCTGAACTCTCTCCTATTTATCAACACCCTTCTTTATTGTGGGCACCAGAACGGGACACAGGATTCCAGCCGTGGTCGCACCAGTGCCAAATACAGAGGTAAAATAACCTCTCTACTCCTACTTTGAGATTCCCCTGTTTAAGTATCCCATGCTTGCTTTAGCTCTTTTGGTCACATCATCACGGGGAGTTCATGTTCAACTGACTATCCACCGCAACCCCCATATCTCTTTCGGAGTCACTGCTTCCCAGGAGAGAGTCCCCCACCCTGACCTTCATTTTTTACTTCCTCTGAACTGTTCTCCCCCCAACTCTATTTCACAGTTACACAGAGCCAGGAATGATCAAATGTTCCTCCTAGTACAGACTGCAACTACGAGAAATGTGGACGCCTCCCCATTTGCGACCTGATCACTCAGGCTACATCCCCTGTTCATGACCAGAGCTTACCCCTTTGGCAACTGCTTACACAGAAAAAAATACTGTCCTAATGTTCTGGTTAGGAAATACTATTTTTTCCCCCGACAAAACATTTTGACAAAAAAAAACCTTTGAAATTTTTCAGGTTTTTGCCAAAAAATGGAAAATCTTTCCTGTTTTGGGGTTGTTGTTTGTGACTCTGCCTGAGAACACTGGTCATGGACCCATAGTGCTAGGTGCTGTACAAACACATGCCAAAGAGATGATCTCTGCCCCAAGGACCTGACCATCAAAGTATAAGGAGACCAAAAACCCGAACATGTTTGACATAAAAGCAATTGTTTTGCGCAACCCCCCCCCCCCCCCGCCATTTTGTAGAAAAGCCACTTTTGGGCCAAAAAGCAGTTTGGGTGACAGTTTATGACCAGTTCAGATCTTTAGCTTTTAATGCAGTTTAGCAGCTAGAGCCATGGAAAGGACCTGGTACCATCCGACCAGCAAGGACTTCTCACACCCCTAGTATGCTGTATCTCATAACATTTGCTAGCCCACTCCTCTCTTCCTCTCTGCTGCAAAGGTGGATGGTCCCACTAGCCTGGGACTTGAGACCCTAGTTTAATTCCCTGCTCTGCCACAAGCTTTCTGTGGGACATTGGGCAAGTCACTTAATCTCTTTGTGAAGTTCCACATCTGTACAATGCACTGCCCCACCTTACAGGGGGATCATGAGGACAAACACATTGAAGGTTGTGAAGTGCTCAGAGATGAGGGCAATGGAAGCAATAGAAGCTAGCGAGGACAGGTGAAGAATGCTGATCCTGCCATCAGATTCAGCAAAACCCTTTAAGGAAGAAGGGAAGTTTAGAAACCCTGGGCTCTCGTCCACATGGGCCAGTCTTGTGGCTTCAGGCTTAAGTGTTTGCTCCTGAGAATACAATCAATAGCTGTGAGAAAATTGATGGTCTGAACAACATGTATTTAATGAATTCTGTTTATTACAAACATCCTTTTGGCCTAATTCTTTTGAATGGATGTGTAGAAAGGGCTGTGCTGGAGGTTAAAGCGGCTAAGAGCACAGAGCAAGTGGAAATGCACTTAATATTTCACAGGTGGGCTAGCTCTGCTAATGAGGATTACTAGCCACCAGCCCCCGAGTACAGAGCAGGTTGAAGAATACGTTTTGTGCAGCATGAAGTGTTTGCTTTTGTTCCTGCATATGGAACAGTCTGCAAAGGGCCCCCTCACTGTTCCTTCAGATCCTTTGGAACCTATTTCTTCCAGAAACCCTTCCGTCCTAGCCTGACACCACTAATTACCCCCACCCCCGTCCTGGACTATTATCCTGGGTCCTGTTTTGCCTCAATTGGAATTGTACACCACTAAGAGGCTCTCTACTATTAATTGTACTCTTTGTATCTGTTGTCTTGGGTGGGGGTTTGGGTTGGATGGTCATGGTGGTCTCCCATCTGACCTTGGAGTCTTCGGGTCCCGCTGTTAATCACCTTTATTTGTAGGCCTTGGGGAGGATGGGATTTCTTGCATTGGCCTTAACATGCGCAATAACACTTGTTGCTCTGTACTACCATAATGACTAATTTAATCCCATGCTTCAAGGCTTCAGCCAGTTACCTGCAGGGGTCAGGAAGGAAATTTTTCCCTGATGCATATTTGTAAACGGGTTTTTTTTTCTGCCTTCCTCTGAAACATCAGAGGCTGGTCACAACCAGAGATGAGAGAGCAATTGGGGTGGAGCTGTGTTCTGAGGTGGGTCAGAAAATCTTCTGTCTTACATGCCTGGCTGGTGTATCTTACTCACAGTCTAAGATTTGGGGTCAAGAAAGAAATCTTCCCCCCTCCCCAGTCAGATTGGCTGGACTGTGGGAGTTTTTTGCCTTCCTCTGCAACGCTGGGCATGGGTCACTTGCTGGTTTGAACTAGAAAAAATGGTGGATTCTCTGTAACTTGAAATCTTTGTATCAAGATTTCAGTAACTCAGCCAGAGGTTACAGGCCTACTACAAAAGGGGATGAGTGAGGTTCTCGCCTTCCTCGGCAGCTCATAGACCTAGTTCTAAGAGCAAACTCTTTGGCTTTGGAAACCACTGGGTTGCACCAAGAGTCAAGATGTTCCAAATCCCGCTCAAAGTTGAACGCTGCATTGCTCTAGCCGTGTAGTTTGCTCCTGAAAACTACATACTACATGTAATATATCTAGCAAAGCGCAGCTTCCTAGGAGTGGGTTGTGCCAGCAGATGTGCCTTCCCACAGGTTTGCGGTTATGACAAAGAACTGTTGTTTAAATGGGAAAGCAGATGGATTCCCTGTCCCTAACTCTTTCCCCCCTTGTCTCTGTGCATGCACGCATCCCTGGGACTTGGGATATAGGCCAAGTGACGGGGAAATGTTTGTGGGAGCCCACATTAAAATATTGGCAGCACAGCACAGAGGGGTTGCATTCCTGGCTCTGGTTTCTGGGAACCAAGCAAGTTCAAAATTGCTCAGCTTTGGGTTAAGCTCGGGGGCGTGTCCACGAATGAGACTTCTTGTCTTGGAGAACCCCCGAGCTCACTGCCCCGAACTTGCAGCCACCCCAGACAGAGAGGACCTGCTGCTCAAGTATTTGCAGAACCAGTGTGTCACGGCAGTGTCCAGAGGTCTAATGACGGGACAAGAACGGCATGAGCTTAAAACAAGCCACTGAAACTGTTCAATACCAGCCTGAGAGAGCTCAGGATGACGCACGAGACCCTGTTCTCCCACCAATAGCATCAACTTCACTAACTGAATGGGAATGGAGACGGAGCTGAAGTCTAAAATTCTTGTCCCCTGTCAGTAAAATACACATTCTGCTTCGCTTCCTAGGCCTCCCACAGGAACTGGCTGGCTGTGAGTCTGATAAATATAAGGGAACGTGTTATGGTTTCACCCTATAGACAGAGAAATTGGATAAAAACCTACATATTCTCGCTGGAAGGTTGCTGCATAACACTACTTTATTTCTTAGAGTTCAAAATGAACACACAAGAACCCCCAAAATAGAGAGAGCCAAAGCAGGCTGCTTTCTAAAACAGAGAGGAGCAATTCTCCCTACCTTACTCTAGGCTGGCTCTTGGCAGACTAATTTCATGTTTCTCTGTGGAGCCCCCTACCCTGTAAACAGGACGAGGAAAACCCCAGAGAATTTAAAGTGATGACAGTTTTCAATACACCACAGAATACACTCTAAAAAGGTTGGAAGCATCAGAGCCCATTACTGGTGCTTAACCATTACAATAAAAAAATAAACACTGGTGAGGCCTTTTTACGCTCATTGGAGCAGTACTGGAAAGAGAGAGATGCTTTTTGAAGTATTTGACTGGGATGTACCTTATGGAGTAGTGTGCGCCTTTTGATCCCACCAAAACAGTGGCCTATGAACCTCTGGGGGAGGTTGGCAGAGCCCTTTCTGGTTGGCCACAGATGGTTGATTGGTCAGAGGACTTGAACCTGGCCCTCCACTTTCTTTCCAGTTGCTTCTATTTCTCTTCAGCCTCTTCCTTGCAAAGAAATCCCTAGAAGCCTGTAAGCCCCGTGTAAAAACGTCTGGAAAAGCAGAAGTCAGCCGGGTTACTTCTGCTAGTGGGTGATGCTATGCAAGGGGAAAGAGGGACTGGAACAACCAGTGGCATTTGGGATGTCCGCCACCAATGAGAGAATGACTGTTCACAAAAACAGGACAGAGAGGAATAAGGCAGCCTGTCCCAGAAAGAAGGACGCACTGTGGCAATGGAGCATGTACGGGGGAGAGGAGGACAAGGGGACCAAATGGCAGGGAAGCATGTGGAGGGAAGTAGGAAGGCGGAATGGAACAGATGAAATGAAGAGCAAAACACTTATCACATTAGCCAGCTAAAGATACCTTGCATTCTTTCCTGACATCACTTCCTCAGCTGAGCAGTTGCCACTGATGTTTTACAATCCATGAATGAAAGGGGAAAGTGTCCACCAGACAGAGTCTCTAAGAAGCTGTGACCCCCCCTGCCTGAAACGAATCAGCGAGGGTCTCAATAGCAGAAGTACTGTTTATTTTCCAAATGATTATAATGGTTTGTTGCCAAGGCTGGCTTCTCACAGGCATGTGTGTGTGAGACTCGCTTGTCCTCTCCTTGTAATCGTCAATACTCTAAGCCCTTTAATATGTTCTACATGATTACATCAATCCAGGACAATCAAGGCAGCTTGGAATGACTGGAAAGCTTTGTCACGCAATCAGACTCTAAACATAAAGTGTCGGTATGTACAGCACTGAACAGAAAACGAGGGCTCTTACGGTACTTCTCTCAATCTGCTTTCAGTATTTCTCACTGCAGAGGGAGAGGTATCAAATCAACAATCACATACATCCTGATTTTGAGAAGGGCAGCCCAAATGTGTAAAGCTGTACATACCTCTAGAAATGTCCTCTTTAAGCTGCTGGAGCAAATGCATTGTGCAGGTGATAAGTTTAGACTCCTGGAAGCAGGCAATCTCAACCAACACCGCATACCAGACTTTCTGTCGTGAATCGGTCGTTATGACTGCTGCCCGTTGTACAGTATGAGGCTACCTGGGGTTGGGAGATGAGCAAATACTTGAAAATGCAGTTGCAGGGGAAAATACTGTTTAAGCCCCACGTATCATAGGATGGTTAAGGAACCTAAATATAATCCTAGCCTAAGTGAGTGAAGTGATGTGCAAGATCCCGTTCTCCCAACAAGGGATGGGGGGAAAAAAGGGTCTTAAAAGAAGCACATGTCGTTTCCTGGTGGCCAGCGTGAGCAGCACAGACAGAGGAAGATCTCAGGTTGAACTAGATAAGTGACTCAGTACCAGATGGGGAAAGGGGATGCTGTTGTGAGCATCTGAGTTTCCAGTTCCACCCTGAGGAGCCTAGCCTGTGGATATGAGGTTTAGCTGGTTCATAATGCAAGCAGCAGCAATGGCAAAGAGAAGTTCAGAATTCAGGTAGCTAAGCTTTTCCTCTGGTTTGGGGGAACCAAACTGGGAATTCTCTCCTAGCTCGAGACTGCATCTCTGTGGCTTACATTTTTTTCTCAGAAGTGCATTATTATTTCTTCTACTTCCAACAGCTGACTTCTTTGCACCATGAATTGATTTGCTTCTAATTATATTAAAAAATACCTGTTAGCCAAAAATATGGGCTCGTTCCCCTGTTGAATACAATATGTATATTCTTGTGGACACCTTCATACAAGGTGCTGATTTTGTTTCTGGCTCTCACTCGTTCACCACTCTGCTGCTTGCTGACTTTCCCTCTTCCCTTTTTTTTAAAAGTTTTAATCATTCTTCCTTTTCCCCAAAGCACAGCTGGCTTTAGGGCGTACACCCTTGGGGAAACCACCAGATGGCCACTCCTATCAGTCTGCAGTAATCCACACACATCCATCATGAAATATTTTGCTGTCCCTAATGATTTGTCTGTCCGCTGTGGAGCAGTTTACCCTTCTCTCTGGCTTTTCCTATGACAGACGTTGATGGTTTACTTTGGTTACTGCTGATCTCTTTTCCTTGGCCTCATGATCTATGTTTAGTTTACGTCTACTTCCTTTCTATTCTTGTTCCATTGCTCTCATGATACCCTTCCTTAATTTTTAAGTTGATTTCTCATCCTTATTACCTTGCATGTCTCACACTTGTATTTTTGCTTCTTTCTGTTTCCTCCTTCAGTTTGGTTGCTTGTCTCACTTTTTTTTTTTAACCTCCTCATTCTGCTCCTCTTCTCACAGTACTAGGGGTCTGGAACGGGTCCCATATGAGGAGAGATTAAAGAGGCTAGGACTTTTTAGCTTGGAAAAGAGGAGACTAAGAGGGGATATGATAGAGGTATATAAAATTATGAGTGGTGTGGAGGAAGTGAATAAGAAAAAGTTATTTACTTGTTCTCATAATAAAAGAACTAGGGGCCACCCAATGAAATTAGTGGGCAGCAGGTTTACAACAAATAAAAGGACATTCTTCTTCACACAGCGCACAGTCAACCTGTGGAACTCCTTGCCTGAGGAGGCTGTGAAGGCTAGGACTATAACAGGGTTTAAAAGAGAACTGGATAAATTCATGGAGGTTAAGTCCATTAATGGCTATTAGCCAGAATGGGTAAGAAATGGTGTCCTTAGCCTCTGTTGGTCAGAGGGGGGTGATGGATGGCAGGAGAGAGATCACTTGATCATTACCTGTTAGGTGACCCGGAGTGAGTGGACCTGGCATTGGCCACTGTCTGTGTTCTTATGTTCTTATGTTCTTACTGTGCTCTGCTCTGCTCTCCTCTATCTCACTACTCCCGGCTTGTTTCTTTTCTCCTTCCCTTCTCTTCCATCTAGCCTGGAGCTGTGTTTGTGTTTGTGTTTTGTGATTGTTTGTTCTTTTTGTACTGCTGGCTGGCTGCACTGGAAATGCTGCAGGGGTGAAGTGCAAGATACTAAGTTGACAATTGTGATGCGGCCTTTCTTGATGGAAAGGCCAAATCCTTGTTTGCTACCAAATCTGTGTTTAGCAGACCTTGCTCTTGGTTGACCAAACTGGAGTGGAGTGTCCTACAAACGTCTATGGTAAAATAATTTCACGGGTAAGCTGCCGCTTTGTGGTTGCACATAGTAAATATATTATTGTTCTCAGTCAAAGTGGACAAGAAGTTGTTTGAATGCTCCCAGCCCAGCAGCAGTGTGAATGGCCGTACTGTTTGCAGCACATTGACAGCCCCAGGGGCTTTGTTCGTTCACTGGTGGGAGTGAACGTGGAGCAGTGCAGTGCCTTGCCTGGCGGGGCTGGAGGAGTTAGTGTATAGGCCCAGCCCCATCACCCTGCCTGGAGACATGCAGTTCCAAACTGTGACAGAATTGTATTCTGCGCAGCCACCCTGAAAATGGCTTTGCACTTCCCATGATGCGCCTCTCCCCATTCAGGGTGACGAATGGAGATCTCAGCACAATGTCTCTCTCCGAGAAGCCACAGCACCCTAGTGAATATTTAAAAAGGTCCGCAACAGGTGTCTAAAGCTATGCTGACCTGGCTTATCCATGACTGTGCATTTTCTTCTTCTTCGGTTGTGTTCATCCTTCTTTCCTCAAGCCTGAGCTCCCGGCCTTTCCCTCCACTGAATTATCTCTCTCTACATCCTTCCTCCTCTTTGTTTGGTCACCCAGCACCTCTGGCTGCATCTTCAGTCCCCATGTACACCATATTACAATACTCTGTATGACACTGCCCTCCACAGAGCTGCATCGATTTATGCTAACGAGCTGCCGCTGAATAACCGATATCTGTGGGCTGATTTCATGTGTCTGGGCTGGAACAGCTAGACACAGCAATTGACAAGTTCTTCCACACCTCAGATGCTGGGTGGTTTTGAGGGAAAGAAATTTGTTATCCAATAGTAAATCATTTCTGAGCATGCTCAGTGTCAAGCTGTCAGGAGTGGCTCATGACCGGGAGTACCAAGCTCAGGGCAGACTGTGAAGAAGCAGGGCACAAACGCCACACGGGTTGTGTGTTCTATACTTAGATTTCACCAACCAACCATCAAGTGTGAACTTCTCAAGCACTAGAACAGCCTTACCATGGAGCACAGACAGTTCCCTTGGTCACTCTGGTCTATCTAGCCACCCAGACAAGCCTGCCTTTGTGATAGATGGTCCCTTACACCAAAAATCACAGCAATGTTCTGGTTACTCCCAGTCTCAAAGGACCAGTCACTTACCCCAGGTCAGCTGCACCCAAGATCTCTCACTAAAGACAATGCTTGTAGCCAATCCTATAATAGGATCTAAAGATTTATTAACTAAGAAAAGAAATGAGTGATTTACAAGATTAATGCGAGTAAACATACACACACAAATGAGTTACACGCTATATGTCCTTTAGAGCTAAGGTTGGCCGAGCACTTGGAGACTCTTGCTTATGCTTTGAAATCTTTGCCCCGCAGAGTTCAAGCAGCATAGAGATGGATTTTATTCCCTTCCCCCAAAATTCAATCTGATGGGATAAGTCCACCTGCTTGTCTTCTCATCGTGAGTGTGGGGGAAGAAATCAACAAGTCTTTTGTCCTCCGATGTTCCACAATGGTTCGTCTGGTGTCTATAGGCCTTCTTTTGTTGGACAGGAGATGGCCCGTCTTGTGGACAACTAGTATTTCACCCTTGGCAATGCTTCTCTCCTGACTGGCGGGGTTTGCCGTTTCAGAGCAAACATTTAAATATGACCTTATGACATTGGATCCAGATATTATAAGTAGGGATCCTAACAAATTCACGGCCATGACAAACGCGTCACAGACCGTGAAATCTGGTCTCCCCCCCGTGAAATCTGGTCTTTTGTGTGCTTTTACTCTATACTGTAGATTTCACGGGGAGACCAGCGTTTCTCAAATTGGGGGTCCTGACCCAAAAGGGAGCTGCAGGGAGGTCACAGGGTTATTTTAAGATGGTTGCGGTATTGCCACCCTTACCTCTGTGCTGCCTTCAGTGCTAGGCAGCCAGAGAGCGGCGGCTGTTAGCCGGGCACCCGGCTCTGAAGGCAGCGCCTCACCAGCAGCAGCGCAGAAGTAAGGGTGGCAGTACCATACCATGCTGTCCTTACTTCTGCGCTGCTGCTGGCTCTGCCTTCAGAGCTGGGCTCCTGGCCAGCAGCCGCCACTCTCCAGCTGCCCAGCTCTGAAGGCAGTGCCGCCGCGAGCAGCAGCAGCGCAGAAGTAAGGTTAGCAGCACCGCAATCCCCCCCCGTACAATAACCTTGCAACCCCCCCCCCCACACACACACACACAACTCCTTTTTGGGTTGGGACCCCTACAGTTACAACACTGTGACATTTCACTTTTAAATAGCTGAAATCATTAAATTAAAAAAAAATTAAATCCTATGACTGCGAAATTGACCAAAATGGACCATGAATTTGGTAGGGCCCTAGTTATAAGTGAAATTAATGCATACAGCAACTCAAAAGCATTTCATAAAGTCTAAACACTAAACACATTTTTATAAACCTAATAAATACCTATTTTAACTATACTAACACACAGGTGAACCAGACTGGTTTCCAGCTATGCATCTGTCAGTCGTCCGTGAGGCCTAGGGGCCTTGGCATGAGCTGGCATCTGGTCTGCCAGCGTCCCGCTCAGATGGCCTGTATTAAGTTTTTTCACAGGGTCTGAGCCCTCTCCCCTGTGTAACATTACACATTTTCTCATCCCAACCTCCCAGGCCTGGTCCGTGCACTGTTATACTGGTTTAATCAAAGGGATGATTTTTATACTGATTTAGTTACACCAGTGCAGCTGAGTGTGTGGACAATCTCTTGAATACATTTAAGCTTGGCTTCTATCAGTTTAGCTTGCACCAAGCAGCATCCCCTCTCACCTCTCCACCCCTCCAAAAAAAGGCTTTTTTAATGTCGGGGACAAGAGACAATTGTACATAGGTCTTGCAATTTTCAGGTCTGTCTCTGCAATTTTTGCAACATACTGTGCCCTTGATACATTTGCATTTTAACCACATGCTTAGTCTCTATCCTCTTTTCTATTGGAAAAATACCAGCACCAGTGTTCGGAGACATGGTACGGCCCCTCTTCCAGGCCAAACAGCAGCAGAAGCAAAGTCAGGAACTCCGAATGTGCTTATCCCCCTCAAGACCTATGACCTTTGCCCTCTCCTTCACCCCATTCATCTCACTGAAGTATGAAACTTTATTGATGCTGGTTAAGGGTCCTGACCTATTGTCTGAGTGAGAGCTACAGGATTAGATCCTATCTCTCCGTCCCACTTTTTAAACAGAAAACCGGACATTTAGAAGTTTCAGAAGTTTGTTAAAGGTGACCTGCAGAGGAGGAAAGAATAGTCTTCTTCATTTTTGTCCTTGGCTATTTATGATTTATACAGAAGACATTATTTGTAATAATAAACTAAATCAGTGGTTTTAAACCTGAATCACAAACCTCTCTGAGGTCTTTAGCAAAACAAGGGAAGGACCAGTCTTTGGTCACCAATGGCAGTAACTGGGACAAATCTCCAATCTAGAGAAGGCCTAAGATCTAATAAAGCAGACTCATTTGGAAATTCTAGTGTCCCAGTCAAATCAGGTGAATACAGCTTCCATCTACTCCATGGCGGGAGTTGTATCCTCCATCTTAAGGTTCCCATTGTGATTCTCAGTAACACCAAGCTGGCGACATAAGCAAGCCTGGTTTCATCAATAGCACATGTGTTCACCACCACGCACTGAAGAATTGGACATAAGCATTCCATTGCTAGGACAACACTCTCCCCTTAAGGTTAAGCTTTTGCTGAAACTGTTCCTAAAACTGTATGTACTTAAGAATTTGGTCCAGGTCTTTTGAATAATATAAAAAAGATTGGGTCTTCTTACTGATGTTCATAACTAAAACCCTTGGCTGCTAGAGACTGTGGTGCGTTGCTGTAGGGTTGCTGGTTTGGGCTGAGTCATTGTAGTGCTGGGTTTCAGGTGGTCAGTGCTCATTTGTCCTGGAAATAAAGCCTTTGTTCTGGACTTTGCGATCATGTATAGGAGGACATGATTAGATCTGATATTTGCAAACCTTAACCCTGGTGAGTTTACTCTGTTAGCGGAAGTGAACGTAACTCGCCTGATCTGCACTGACTGTAAGTCATGATTTGCATCATGTCATTTCACTCAGTTGTTCACAATCGTTTTCAAATGTGGCAACTTTCTGTAGCGTAGGCCAGGTCCCCGAGTGTGTCAGCACACCACGTTCAACTCACCATCCCATCATGTGCCGACCAACAGAGGGTGACCTGTTTTGGAATCTAGGACCAAGCCTCTCTGGCTTCTGCCACAAACCATGAGCCTGGCGTCTCCATCCAAATACTGAACAAGGCTCCCCCTCCATAAATGTCATGGAAAAACAATCTGTTCATGTTGATTCAAGGAACTCTTTTTATGCAGTGTCCGAGTGATTTATGGAACTCCCTACTGCGTGCTATTCTGGAGCCAAACAGCTTGGTAAGGTTCTAAACAAGATGAGACATACAGGTATGAATTATTCTAGCATCTGCTGCTATTATTAAGTAGATAGCCCTTGCAATTTTTATCCTATCAGTTCTCATGTGTCAGTGCATAAATTCATCCCTGGATGGACTCAGGAAGAAACTTAACCACTGCAGTATAAGATTGCACTCTCGGATGCTTCATGGGAGATATTTCTACCTTTCTTTGAATAGCCCAGTGCTAGAAAAAGACTTTTGGACTAAATAAAATGCACTGGTTTCTTTCTATGTCAATTCCTATGTTCTTCTCATATTCTTCCTAGGCCTTGGGAGGTGTTTCTATATCTAGGCTCCCGTGTGGGGACCACTTGACTGCCACGCTTCTGGGTCCAGCTCAAGAGCTGATAATGGACAATAATTAGTTAACATGCACATATAAGTGGAATCCTGCCATCCAGATACTGGCTCCTATGCTGGAACTGTCATGCTTGGAGAGGAGAGCCGAGTACAGTCCTCGGCAGAACAGCATTTGCCATTCTTTTCTAATGAGGATTGCGCGAGAGGTTGGAGGGGCTGTTTCTGAGGCTGCAGGGGATCTGGTATGGAAGGATTCTACTGAGACTAGGGATGCTAATGACACTCCAGTTACATGGGCGCAGAGCAGAAGGCAGGCTTCCTGACATATTAGTCAGCTGACTTATGTCAGTGGAATTATAAGAAAGAAAGAAATATTTGTGGCACCTTAGAGACTAACAAATTTATTTCAGCATAAGCTTTCGTGGGTTAGCACCCACTTCATCGGATGCATGGAATGAAACATACAGTAGACAGATATTTATACAGTCAGAGAAACATGATAAGGTGGAAGTGCGTATACCAACCCTAAGAGGCTAATTTAATTGAGAGGAACCATAACAGCAGGGGAAGAAAAACCTTTGAAGTGATAAACAAGATGGCCATAATGAATTATAATTATATAATTATTAGTGGAATTATAATTGCTATTGGCGGAAGAATGAAGGGAGTTGGCAGGCAAACTCTGTGAGGAAGTGCAGGACTTACCCAGCCTTACTGCCAAGCAGGGGGTGGTTTGTACCCCAGAGAAGGGAGAAAAGGCCAGATCCTCAAAGGTATTTAGGCACCTAACTTTCCTAACCCTTGTGAGTTAGGTACCTAAACACCTTTGAGGATCTGGGCCGGGGTGCTCTAATGGGGAGTGGGGGGAGAGGAAAGATTTTGATGACAATATTTTCAGTGCCAATAAATCAGACCATTAAAGTCAACCCAACCTTGTTCATTTTCTCTCTTTCAGCCCATCACTTTATCGTGGTCACCGCATGCCATGATGCAGACTATGGCCAGCTGATCGAGGATTACTGCCTAAGCCAGTTTAAATTTGAAATGGAAGAGATAGGGCAGAAGCTGTGGTGTGACTGGGATGAGACAGTAGGGTGAGTGTCTTGTTGCTATTGTCTCCTGCCCTTTCTGATTTCCGAAAGCAGAGTGTTCTGGCCAGAGACCTGGTGACCAGCGAAAGAACTACCAGCCTGCCTCTGCTACCCACAGGGTCTTGTTTTCAAGCTGTCTAGCTTAGGGTTTAGTACTAGTGCCTATCACCATAGTGTCTGAACACCACGCAACCATGGGAAGCTGATCACACCGTGCATTGTCCAGTGTGACCAGTGCAGAGTTTATCAACTGCACTAAGGAAGATCACGTAGTCATTACAGTGTAGCTTTGAGCGAACCGATGTAGCATAATAATATTGCACGTTGTCATTCCGAACAGTGCTTCTGAACAAGAGGCAGCAGTGTGCTGTGTTATGTTCACAAGTTGTATTACACACAGCTTTGCAACTGGTTTCAGTTTCTGGGGCCACCCTTCAACGCATTAAATATTGGAGCCTATTTTCCCATCACTGCTTGAGAGAAATATCTTGCATACTTTTCTGAATGTATTTCTGTTTGCCAGAAGCTGGGATTGAGCGACGGGGGATGGATCACTTGATGATTACTTGTTCTGTTCATTCCCTCTGGGGCACCTGGCATTGGCCACTGTCGGAAGACAGGATACTGGGCTAGATGGACCTTTGGTCTGACCCAGCAGGGCCATTCTTATGTTTTTACTCTGCTGCCTATCACTGAGTAACTTCCAGGAGTAAGTGTATCAGCAATTATGTCTCTGTCTGTCTCTCTCGCTCTCCTTTCTGCCAGTAGGGAATAGGCCTGAAGATGATGCTTTATTTTTAAATGGAATAAAATGGCTGGTGTCTGGAGTGTGTTTGAGCTATTGCTGGGAGGCTTGGCCAAAGAGGTGGGTTTTACACTTAGGACTTGTCTACACTGGCAAGTTTCTGCACAGTAAAGCAGCTTTTTGCACTCAAATTGCAGGCGTGTACACACTGCCAAACCACTTTGTGCACAGAAACTCCTCAGTTGCAGCGCTACAAAAAAACCCACCTCGATGAGAGTCGTAAGCTTCAAAGTGCAAAGGCTCTGGCACTCTATTGCTAGTGTAGACACTTTGTTTTCTGCACTGTAATTGGCCTCCGGAGCTGTCCTGTAATGCCTCCAAGTGACTGCTCTGCTCATTGTTTTGAACTCGGCGGCCCTGGAGACATGCGCCCCTTCCCTTTCAAAGCACCCTTTCTGACAGCCCTTGCGTGCTGTGCTGATCTGCTCCAGGAGTCAGGACACAAAGCAAACCGTTAATGTGGAATGCTTGTGCTGTTGAACACAGAGGCAGGTGTGTGTGTGTGTAGGCTTCTCCCACCCCATGCCTCAGGACTGGTTGCTTCCTGCCGGTGTCTGACAGCATTAGATTACAGGACAGCATACTGACTCACACACACTCACTCACTCACACACACACACACACACACACACACACACACACACACACACTCTGTCTGTCTGTCTGTCTGTCTGTCTTCCCCCCCCCCCCCCCCTACACACACACTCCCTGTCACACACTCCCCCGTCCACTTCAGTTGAAGAGCAGCTGGCAATGTAGTAGGATGCCCATGGAACAATGGGTTTGGGAAACCTGCGTCATGTGACGCTGTGCCTGCCCCATGAGGCACTGCAAACCCTTCCCAAAGCACCCTGCGGCCAGTTGCACAGTGGGATAGCTACCACAATGCGCTGCTGTCTTTGCCATTGCAAGAGCTGCTAATGTGGATACGCTCCAGCATCACAAGGAGCACAGTGTGGACACACAACAGTGGTTTAATTCCAGCGTTTTAATAAAAGTGGTATAACTCGTGAAGCAGAAACTTGCCAGTCTAGACATACCCTTAGTTTGGAATGGAGTGAGGTTAATAGTCATTCTTATTTCACGCAGTGATGAGTTTATCTTGTTTTGTCAGGAAATGAGAACATAAGAACGGCCCTATTGGGTCAAACCAATCGTCCATCTGGCCCAGTATCCTGCCCTCTGACAGTAGCCAATGCCAGATGCTTCAGAGGGAATGAACAAAACAGGCAATTGTTGGTTCATCCCCTATCATCCACTCCCATCTTCTGGCAGTCAGAGGCTAGGACACCCAGAGCATGGGGTTGCATCCCTGCCCATCCTGGCTAACAGCCACTGATGGGCCCATCCTCCATCAACCTACCTAGTTCTTTTTTGAACCCTGTTATAGTCTTGGCCTTCACAACATCCCCTGCCAACAAGTTCCAGATGTGACTGTGCATTGTGTGAAGAAATACATCCTTTTATTTGTTTTAAACCTGCTGCCTGATAATTTAATTGGGTGACCCCTAGTTCTTGTGTTTTTGAGGAGTAAATCACAGATCTCTATCCTATCCCGCTTGTCTCTTTTCTAAGATGAAAAGTCCCAGTCTTTTTAATCTCTCCTTAGAAGGAAGTTGTTCCATCCCCTTAATCACTTTTGTTGCCCTTCTCTGTACCTTTTCCAAATCCAGTATGTCTTTTTTGAGATGGGGCAATCACAAATGTATGCAATATTTAAAGTATGGGCGTATCATAGATTTATATAGTGGCATTATATTTTCTGTCTTATTAAATATATCCCTTTCCTAATGGTTCTTCAAATTGGGTTAGGTGTTTTGACTGCTGGTGCACATTGAGTGGATGATTTCAGAGAACTATCCACAATGATGCCAAGATATATAATCTCTCTCTGTCTCTCTCTCTCTCTGTCTCTCTCTTGAATAGTAACAGCTAATTTAGATCCCATCATTTTGAAATTGGGATTATGTTTTCTAATATGCATTACTCTGAATTTATCAATATTGAATTTAATCTGTCATTTTGTTGCCCAATCACCCAGTTTTTCTGAGAATAATTTGTAACTCATTGCAGTCTGCTTTGGATTTCACTATCTTGAGTAATGTTGTTTTGTCTGTGAATTTTGCCACTTCACTGTTTACCCCTTTTTCCAGATCCCTTGTAAATATGTTGAACATACTGATCCCAGTACAGATCCTTGAGGGACACCACTAATTACCTCTCTCCATTCTGAAAACTGACCATTTATTCCTGCCCTTTGTTTCCTGTCTTTTAACCAGTGACTGATTTGTTAGAGGTACTTCCCTTTTATCCCATGACAGCTTACTTTGCTTAAGAGCCTTTGGTGAGGGACCTTGTCAAAGGCTTTCTGAAAGTCCAAGTACACTATACCCACTGGATCACCCTTGTCCACATGTTTGTTGACCCCCTTAAAAATTCTAATATATTAGTGAGGCTTGATTTTCCTTTACAAAAGCTGTGTTGACACTTCCCCAACAAATCGTGTTAATCTATGTGTCTTTTAATTCTGTTTTTTACTATAGTTTCAACCAGTTTGCCTGGTACTGAAGTTAGGCTTACTGGCCTATAATTGCCAGGATCAACTCTGGAACCTTTTTAAAAAATTGGTGTCATGTTAGCTATTCTCCAGTCTGATACAGAAGCTGATTTAAGTGATAGGTTACATAGAACACTTAGTAGTTCTATATTTTCATAATTGAGTTCCTTCAGAACTCTTGAGTGAATACCATCAGGTCCTGGTGACATAATACTGTTTAATTTATCAATTTGTTCCAAAACTTCCTCTGTTGACATCTCAGTCAGGTTAGAAAAGGAGAAGGTGTTGCCTTGTGTATCAAAGATATACACACTTGCACTGACATTGAGATGGAAATAGGAGACAGACTTGTTGAAAGTCTTTCAGTAAAGATAAAAGGGGTAAAAAACAAGGATGATGTCATGGTAAGGCCCTACTGTAGATCACCTAACCCAGAAGAAGAGGTGAATGAGGTTTTTTCTTAACAACTAACAATCATCCAAAGCACAGGACTTGGTGGCGATGGGAGACTTCAGCTATTCAGATATCTGTTGGGAAAATAATACAGCACGGCGCAGATTATCCAACAATTCTTGGAATGTATTGGAGACCATTTTTTATTTCAGAAGATGGAGAAAGCAACTGTTCTAGATTTGATTTTGACAAATAGGGAGGAACTGGTTGAGAATTTGAAAGTGGAAGGCGGCTTGGGTGAAAGTGATCATGAATGATAGAGTTCATGATTCTAAGCAATGGTAGGAGGGAAAGCAGCAGAAGAAAGATAATGGATTTCAAGAAGGCAGACTGTAGCAAACTCAGGATTTGGTAGGTAAGATCCCATGGGAAGCAAATCTAAAGAGAAAAGCAGTTCAAGAGAGTTAATAATATTTCTTTGAAAAATTGCCCAGGGCATAAGAGGAAACTATCCCACTGCATAGGAAAGATAGGAAGTATGGCAAGAGACCACCCTGGCTTAACCAGGAGATCTTCAATGATTTGAAACTCAAAAAAGAGTCCTAGAAAAAGTGGAAACTAGGTCAAATTATGAAGGATGAATATAAAAAACAACAACACAAGCATGAAGAGGCAAACTTAGAAAGGCCAAGGCACAAAATGAGATCAAACTAGCTAGAGAGATAAAGGGTGACATATAAATACATTAAAAGCAAGAGGACGACCAACGATAGGATAGGCCCATTACTCATTGAGGGGGAAAAGACAATAACAGAAAATGTGGAAATGGAAGAAATGCTAAGTGACTTTTTTGTTTTAATTTTCACCAAAAAGGTTAGTAGCAATCGGATGTCTAACGTAATGAATGCCAGTGAAAATGAGGTAGGATCTGAGGCAAAAATAGGAAAGAACAAGCTAAAAATTACTTAGACAAGTTAGATGTCTTCAAGTTGGCAGGGCCTGATTAAATCCATCCTAGAATACTCAAGGAGCTGATGGAGGAGATATCTGAGTCATTAGCGATTTATCTTCGAAAACTCATGGAAGACAGGAGAGATTGCAAAGGACTGGAAGGGGACAAATATAGTGTCAATGTATAAAAAATAAGGTGGTAAGGACAATCTGGGGAATTACAGACCAACCAGAAAGATAATGGAGCAACTAATCAAGCAAGCAATTTGCAAACACCTAGAAGATAGTAAGGTGATAAGTAACAGTCAACATGGAATTGTCAAGAACAAATCATGTCAAACCTGCTTAATAGCTTTCTTTGACAGGGTAACAAGTCTTGTGGATAGGGGGCAAGCAGTAGATGCGGTATATCTTGACTTTAAGGCTTTTGATACTGTCTCACGGTCCTCCTCATAAATAAACTAGGGAAATATAGCCTAAATGGAGCTACTATAAGGTGGGTGCATAACTGGTTGGAAAACCATTCCCAAAGAATAGGTATCAATGATTCACAGTCAAGCTGAAAGGGCATATTGAGTGGGGTCCCACAGGGATTGATACTGGGTCCAGTTCTGTTCAATCTTCATCGGTGGTTTAGATAATGGCATAGAGAGAGTACACTTATGAAGTTTGCGGATGATACCGAGGTGGGAGGGGTTGCAAGTGCTTTGGAGAGTAGGATTAGAATTCAAAATGATTTTGACAAACTAGAAAACAGGCTGAAATTAATAAGGACAAATGCAAAGTACTCCACTTAGGATGGAACAATCAATTGCACACATACAAAATAGGAAATGACCCCTGGGAACGAATACTGTGGATAGGGATCTGGGGGTGATAGTGGATCACAAGCTAAATATGAGTCAACAGTGTAACACTGTTGCAAAAAAAGTGAATGTCATTCTGGGATGTATTAGCTGGAGTGTTGTAAGCAAGACATAAGAAGTCATTTTTCCACTCTACTCTGCACTGATAAGGCCTCAGCTGGAGTATTGGGTCCCGATCTTGGTGCCACATTTCAGGAAAGATGTGCACAAATTGGAGAAAGTCCAGAGAAGAGCAACAAAAATGATTAAAGGTCTAGAAAACATGAGGAAAGATTGAAAAAATTGGGTTTATTTAGTCTGGAGAAGAGAAGACTGAGAGGGAACATAATAGTTTTCAAGTATGTAAAAGGTTGTTACAAGAAGGAGGGAGAAAAATGTTCTCGTTTAACCTCTGAGGATAGGACAAGAAGCAGTGGGCTTAAATTGCAGCAAGAGAGATTTAAGTTAGGGCTAGTCTACACTTACCGGCTGGATCGGAGGCGTCGGATCGATCTTCTGGGTTCGATTTATCGCGTCTTGTCTAGACGCGATAAATCGAACCAGGAAGTGCTCCCCCGTCAACGCTGGCAATCCAGCTCGCCGTGAGAAGTAAGCGCTGTCAACGGGGGAGCCTGTGCGCCGCGTGTGGACCACAGGTAAGTTCGAACTGAGAGACTTCGACTTATTAACGTAGCTGAAGTTGCGTATCTTAGTTCGACGGGGGGGGGTTAGTGTAGACCAGCCCTTAGACATTAGGAAAAACTTCCTAACTGTCAGGGTGGTTAAGCATTGGAACAAATTGCATGGGGCGATTGTGGAATCTCCATCATTGGACGTTTTTAAGAACAGGTTACACCAGTGGTTCTCAACTGTGGTCCACTGCTTCTTCAGGGAAAACCCCTGGCACGCTGGGCCAGTTTGTTGTCCTGCCGCGTCCGCATGTTCGGCCCGCGGCGCGGGCTGAGGGATGTGCTGTCCGCCGTGTCCCGCAGCCCCCATTGGCCTAGAGCGGCGAACAGCGGCCACTGGGAGCTGCTGCCGTCTGAACCTGCGGACATGGCAGGTCAACAAACCGGCCCAGCGTGCCAGGGGCTTTCCCTGAAGAAGCGGTGGACCACAGTTGAGAACCACAGGGTTAGACAAATACCTGTCAGGAATGGTCTAGTTATTACATAATCCTTCCTTGAGTGCAGAGAACTGGACTAGTTGACCTATTGAGGTCTCTTCCAATCCTACACTTCTATGAAGGGTTCAGATGTGGGAATCTCCCTCACATGGTCTGCAGTGAAAACCGATGCAAAGAATTAATTTAGTTTCTCCTCATTGGCCTTCTCTTCCTTGAGTGCTCCTTCAGCACCTCGATCATCCAGTGGCCCCACTGAGTTCTTGTTCTTGGCTCTTCTCCTGTCTCCTGCACTCACCTGTCTCCCCGTCATTGTTGACCACACCTCTTTGGAGTGTGTGTTGTTGAAAGGACCATCTCTCCCTACGTGACTTACTTCCAAGTGGCTAGGGCCTATCCTATGCAGAGATTTGAAAATCAAGACAACAGCCTTGAAGTGGACTCTGTGTTCCGTGGGATACCAATGCAAGAGAGGAGCAGATGATGACTGAGAATATGCAGTGTTGCAGAGATGTCACACAAGAGGAGAATGGACTTATTTCCTTGCTATGCATGGAGGAGCTAATCCAACTCCCACTGAAATCACTGTGGAGTCTCCCATTGACTCAGTGACAGTTGGAGTAGGCCCATACATTCTGTTCACACCAGTAGAATACTTTGCTATATTGGAGAATAAAAAAACCTCTCTTTTTCCTCCTGAAGTATTATTGTCAAGTAACAAGTCTGGCTTTTTGATGCCTAACTGGAGTGAATAGGATGTGTTTTGCCTTATGTTTACTGGCAAATTTTTAAGACTCTGCATTGGAGGGAAATCAATACATTCTCTCAAGGAGGCTTATCTGGTTAGTCAGCGACTGTTTTAAAAAACAAAATACCTTCTGACCTTTTGAATTACAGTTTTATGGGCATTCCAGCATTTCAGTCATTTTTGATAGGGTGATGATATTTTTATGAAGAAACATGTCATCTTATCATTGCCTAGGACTTCAGGCACACTATCACCTTATGACCACTTTGAAGGCAACTGAAACACCGTGTTCTTTCATCTTAACTATTACAATTGCTTGTTTAAAGGAGATCTGCACTGATTAGTTGTCATATCAGCAAAAATATTTTCTGAATACGGATATGGGTGAAATCCTGGCTCCACTGAGGATTTTGCCCATTAAAAATTAAGTTTCACAAAAGTTTTTAGAAATACTTATTTCTGCTCCAATATCACCATGGTTGGTGCTGCTGTCTTTTAATGAGGGCTGCCATTTTACTGATGTTTCTAGAAATGAAATCTTGTAGTTTGAGACTGAGAATTTAACAACAAAATAATTCCTGACAACAACTTGTCTCATTCATTTTTAATGTTTAGAGATGCTAAGCTATCTCTCAGGCCAGGTCACTAGAATTGATGGCTTTTTACTGTTTATTTTTTAAATTATATTTAAGATGCATTTTTTCTACTGATTCATGTTTTCTTGGTAATTAGAAGAAATGATTAGAACATCTCATATATTACATTGCAGTTTTCTGCTAAGCCCTCTGTTTGTAATCAGTGTCAGTAATTCAATTCCAATTTATAAAATATTAGAAAGAGATGCAGTCTGTTTCTCTCCTGGAACATCCTGCCATGTTCTTTGGATAATAATAAAATAAGCATCTTTAATTCGGGTTGAAATAAATCCGCGATAAGAGGAAGAACATTGAGTCTGTAGAACGCACTGTGCTGACTTTACAATAAATAACCTGAGACGTGCTTGGTTTTATTTCTTTCCCTTTGGGATCAGTAAAATTCCATAGTACCACAATGTTTCAGACAAGGTGGTTTTGAGTAAATACTCAAAGACTAGCAAGTGGTGGGGGGAACCTAGTTCCTAATACTTTCTTATACCCATGTTAAATCTCTAACGGACACTTTTTCCACGCAACCCCCTGGCATATAACTATATAGTGCTCCCAGAGTACCACTTAGAATGTATTTTTATTTATTATTTGTATTGCAATGACACCTGAGACCAGGGCCCTGTTGTGTTAGGCATTGTGCAGATGGTGGTAAGAGACAGTCCCTGCCTTGAAGAGCTTGCTGTCTAAATAAGCAAGACAGACAAAGGCTGGGGAAGGGAAACCGAGGCACGGAGTGATGAAGTGACTTGTCCAAGGTCACTCAGCAGGCCAGTGGCAGAGCCAGGAACATAATCCAGGATTTCTGAGCCCTTTGCTCAGTGCCCTATCCAGTGCCTTTCAACTGAACCCCAGAACCTCTTGGTCCACTTCTGAGGGTGCTTGATAACAGGCACTGTGGGGACTGGCCCACTAATTTATAGGATACTTCTGACATCTGAGACAGTCCAGAGGCAGGAATGGCAGCTGACTTGTGCCTCCTCACACAAGGCTGAGAATTGAATGCACCACAGATGTGAAGAGAGGCAGAACCACCCTGACATCACTGGTTGATAAAGCTGACCCAGAGAGGAAAAAGGAGGGTTTTTCTTATATCCTGTTATTTCAGGATGTACCATTTCCAGAGGAGGGGTTTTCAGGATTTGGTGGTTGTAATGTTGCCAATAGCGGTGGGTGGGGTGGAGAAGATCTGTCTTATTAGTCCCCTGGACATATTGCATTCAATACTCTGGCTATAGTACTACAAGCTTGGCATCTAGGTATTTCTTTTTCAGGGTGCTTTCCAGACCTATTGCTTCCAGTTAAAGCCACTCTAGCCTGACTTTTATTGATCTGTATTGATGAGGCAGAGTGAAGGAAAAATCCTATTGTAACCAATGACTGTACTGGAGGAAAAGGGAAGTTTTTCCTCAGTAAAGTTAATATAGGAAATCAACAAGGAAAAACAGAATCAGCTTTTAGGCTTCTTTCCCACAGGGGTCTACATGTACTGTCCCCATCACAAGAACTTCATGTTGTATTAATGTAGAGTATTTTTTGGAAAACAAAGCAAAGTATAAAAATAAGATCTTGCTATCCTCAATAGCACAGAGCGGGTTGAAAAATGGTAGGTATGTGCTGATACTTTTTTTTTTTTTTTGTAAACCATCTTATACGAAAACGTAATTTTTTTAAAAAAAACCTGTCCTACCATCCTCAATAATGAAAATGTTTTGGCTTTCAAAACTAGTTTGTTTCTTCTTCCTCTTTTTACCGCCCCCCCTCCACACACACCTTTTTTGGTGGCAAAATTAAAAAAGGGGACATAAAAGCAGAGGGAATTTTAAGAGTTGTCAAATCAGAAAATTTGGAAAAAAAGGAAATTGCTTTGCAAAAGCTATTTTTTGTATTTAAAAAGCCATTTTTCTTTTATTTTTATTTTTTAATGTATTTATTTAGGAAGTTTTTAACAAGTTTACAAATCCTTGCCATATAAATATCAGAATTAAAACAACAATTACAATAGATAGCTTTTGTTTAAAGAGACATTATACAGGAATATAGTCATCAGATCTTTCTATTTCATCGTACGTTACTATATTTCAGTGTGAACATCATTACAACACCCACGTCATTTCTAATTATTTTAATAAACTGAGTAAAATCTCTGCATGCGTATATGTAAGTGGCCAGACATGTTTAGCAAATATTAATATTAAAAAAAATTAGATAGGTGTGCTGTTTTGTTTTGTTGGTGGTGGGATTTTTTTAAATTATTTTTTTAATTTTTACAGGCGAATGTACTTTGAGTATTTAAAAAAAGATAACCAAATATCTAAGTATCTCTCTGTCCATTTTGCTGGTTGTGTAATTGGTGGGTTAATTTTTCCACAACCTACCTCCCCACCCCCCTTTTTTTGTTTTTTGTTTTTTGTTTTTTATTTTTTTTTACACTGTTCCTCTAGGGTTGGGCTATTTTTTTCTTGTTCCAATTAGAGGCTACCAGTAGCCAAGCAGCTACTAGCAGAAGAAAGATTAATTCTTCATTTCCTTTTGTGGGACCATTTCCACTAGGAAGCCCCAAGAGGATTACCAAAGCATCACGTGGTAATAAAACCCAACAATTTGTGGTATGTAGTTATGGATTGAACTGCAATACTCTCTCATGACTGGACATGTCCACCATATATACTTAACATTTCCTCTTTCACCAGAATTTCTCCGACATCTATCTATCTATCCTGAGTGGTCTGAGATACCATTGAAACAGTAAAGAAATTGTCTTGTATTGTGTTCCAGGCTGAGATTGCTGGTCCTCTTTTTTCCAAGCAAAGCCCGTTCCTCTAGGGTAATTTGTCTATCCAGGTTATTTTCCGAACGTGTCATGTATGGACACTTTTTTGTTAGAAAGCTATCTGTAAAGATTTATATCAATTATAATTTTTTTGTCTTCTAATTGACCAGATGCCATTGCTTCTATTAAAGTTAGGTTCTGTAGGTTTACTAGGAAGTTGAGAAACATAATGCCTGACTTGAAAGTAGTGATACCAAGGGAGAGTGGACCAGTTAAAGTTAGCTTTGATCTCTAAATAAATTAGAAAAGTTTCTTTACTGGCCTGCTTTCTGTATTCCACGGCTTTGAAGCGCTGGTTTGCAACTTGGGTTAAAATCTGGATTATTTGCAAGGGGTGTCATTGCTAAGGGAAAAGAGCTTATTTTATCTCTAGTTCAATTTTAAACCCACAGAATAGCCTTTGCTAAAGGATGTGTAAATTTCTGGAGGGTGGGATTTTTATTAATCCATGGTAGCCGAACACGGTTCATACTTTCACAGTGTTCTTGTTCACTAAAGACCCAGTGTTCGACAGGATTAGAGCACCCCCAATCGAGTACAGTTTTGAGTTGGCGCGCTTGATAGCACCATAGAATATTTGAAGCAGCTAGTCTACACCTGCTTAATGGGCCTGTACATCTAATCTGCTCTTACTCTTGGTCTTCCTTCATTTTTCATTTTTTAAAAAAAGTTTAGAATAATTTTTTTTAACCAGCTCTAAGGTTTACTTTTCCATGACATCATAGAGGTGGTCTTTGCCCTCTAGTGACTGCAGGGTTTGTTCTATGGGATTATTCTTTATCTGTGGCTTTTCTTTTTTCTTCCAGGTGGTTTCTACTTAGCGTGTTGTGTCTGAGTCATTGGCAAATGTTGGGAACTTTCAGTGTTTCATTTGATTGCTTGAGCCCATTTGTTCAGTATAAACCTATTGTGACAGTGTCCCCATAAAACTTTATGGGGAGATGCTTATAACTATATATGTGTAACGTTTTATGCTACATGTGCCATGTAACATATCTCTGTGAAAGTTATGACCTACTGAATTTATTCCTCCTGTTTGTAGGCATGTATCATTGTTGTGGTTGAAGTTATGAACATTGGTTTTATATTTGCTGGTTTTATGCATAGCTTTTGTAAGAACATGGGACCAGGTCCAGAGGAAGGAATGTGCAAGTTGAGTACAAGTACTTAACAGACAAAAGAAGGTGCAGACCCCAATCCACATCGGGGCCCCAGTCAAGGATGCAACTGGTTAGACTGGTTAGGGCGCATGGACAGGTGACTTGCCCATGTGATCCCAAAACTCCAGGGCTACTGGATCCTACGCAGGGAGAGGAAGAAAGGGTATAAAAGCCCTTGCAAGACCCTTCCATTTTGTCTTCAGCTGGCTAAAGGGAGAGGCTCTCCACCCCCCCAAGGACATTCCTGAGGGGAACTGAACAAAGGACAAAGACACTAGGGGGTGTGTGCGGCTACTGGACCTAGGCTAATTCTACAGCCTGTAAAAAGGAAAATATCCAAATCTGGTGAGGCTTTTATCTGTGTTAACTTTGAATAGACATAGACGTGCGTGTTTTATTTTATTTTACTAAGTAACTTGCTTTGTTCTGTCTGTCACTAATTGAACTCACTTAAATCCTATTTTCTGTACTTATTAAAATCACTTTTTACTTATTAAGTTTCCTTGAGTACGAGTTAGTGCCTTGGGAAAGCGAACAGTGGTGCATATCTTTCTATCTTTGAAATAGAAGGCGAACTATTTATGCTTTATACAGGGTAAAACGGATTTATTAAGGGTTTGAACCTCCTTGGAGTTGAGCAGCTGGGTGTCAAAGGCAAGAGCGCTTCCAGGGGCCTTACAGTGGTGAGTGGACTTGGTTCGGACCTGGGTCTGTGTTTGCAGCAGATCAGTGGAATCTGGCTCAAAACAGACAGGATTCGGGAGTCCCAAGCTGGAAAAGGCCTGGAAGCAGGGGCAGAAGTAGCCTTGGCACACCAGGTGGCAGCACCAAGCAGGTCTCTGTGGCCCCAACCCGTCACACCTATAATTACCTGATTGGTTGGCAGAGCTCTTTAATTCCGAAGTAGAAGAGAATCCTTACCTCCTCAGATGTACTTGGGAGCTCTGAGGAAAACAAGAAGAAAAAGCTTTGCTATTGATCTGGACAAATTGATGCTGCCCACTGACACTGATTTTGGATGCTTGGCTTGCTCCGTATCCCTCAGATAGTGGGGTGGGGGAGGAGGAGGTATATCATGTATGACAGTTAAGGTGGACTTACTTATTTGCCAGAGCCTGACTTGTCCATTTTCCTTAATGTTTGTTAACGGTGGACGCTGGGGAGGAAGCATCAGAGAGGGGAGAGGATTAGTGTGCATTGGGAGAGGAAGGGAGGGAGCTGCAGGATGTCAGGGAACCAGCCAGTAGCGGCGCCAGGGTTTTTGCTGCCCTAGGCGGCGGCGCTTCGGCGGCCGCTTTTTTTGCCACCAGGAAGAGTCACTGCCGAGGGCAGCAAAATGCTGCCCCCAAATCCTGCCGCCCCAGGCGACCGCCTAGGGTTGCCTAGTGGAAGTGCCGGCCCTGGAACCAGTGGCGAAGGAAGGGAAAGCGTGGAGGAAGTGGGGAATTAGTGAGGAAGGCAAGCCAAAGAAGTCATGGGAAGAGCACTGTCAAGGCCAAGGAAAGGAAGGAAGGTGCCTGGAGAACAGTGAGGTGGCTTAGGGTCTCGGAGAAGGTGCAGGGGCTGCTAGAAGAGGCCAGAGGTGATTAAGACAGTGGGGGAAGCCCCAAAGGTAGCTCGGGATTGATTCAGAAAATGTCCACATAAACCAGCTTTTGTATGGCTCAAATGACAGCAATATACATAGCAGGTGTCCATGTGTTGGCTGGGCACAGTCTGACAAACTGCATCCCCTTGACTCTACTCAACCTTGCTCCTCAGGAAGGAGCAATCTGGCCCTATGTGTTTCCTTCACAGAGCCCCTTCACTGAGGCGCAGATTTGGAAACACATTCTGGGTTGAGGGAACTGTCAGAGCAGGGCATTGGGGTTGGGTGGAGCATGTTGTGTGGGGCATTGTGGGAGAAGGTGGTGGATCATCTGGCACATGGATTCCTTGGAAATTCCCAAACATGCTTTCACAGCAGCCACTGATATTTAAGGACCTGTCTCAGTGGGGAGAGCAGATGTGCCTAGAACCCGAAGGGCAGGTGAGTGGCTAGAATTAAATGAGCAGACACATTCCTGTATACTCAGTTCTGGCCTATAAACCCTGCATGCTTTGATTCCAGCTTCCTAGCAGGCCCTGTCTTTCCTTTTGCACCACCTCAACAGTGTTTGGTAACACTTCCTGGGTTGGAATGCCTGGGGGTGGCAACGGGACATTCTAGCTGGAGGAATTTCAGCACCCCCTGTTGATCTGACATGGCCTGAGTCTGTAGACCTTCAGAGCACCTATAAGGCTTGTTTATTATCTCAGGCTTCTGCCCGAGTGGATTTGTGGGTGGAATGTGTCTCCTTTGTCCTGGGGGCATCTATTCAGAGCTCACTTTGGTCAGCATGTGGTGTATTTATTTTTGTTCAATTTGATTTTAAAATATTCACAGAGAATGTTTGCTGGAAGCGTTGGCAGTCTAAAAGTAAATAAATAGAGCAGTCCCGGAATTCGCTAATCTATCGCTGAGAGAGGCTTGTCATAGCAGCCGGAGGGCACAACTGTGTGTGTCAAATCCGGCTGAGCTCAAAAGAGACTGAATTTAAGTTTCTCTTCAATCCGTCAATTATATCTTCATTGCCGGCTGCAGGAGCACAGACAGGGGAGATTTGGCTGATAACAGCCGCCTTCTGTTTCTCGCATGCCTCCCATTGGGAACGATCCCTGTGTGTTTTACAAACGCAGGAGCGCGTTCTGCACAAGGGGAGGAATGCTGCAGGGGGCCCATTTCTCCATCTTAGTGAACCCACGTGGGGGTGGGGGCAGCTAGAATCCTGGTGGGCTGCCCCAGGGCAAAGGTGGGATAGAATGACAGCACCAAGAGTGACCCTAGACACCAAAAAGGGGACAAAGCGGGACCATTGCCCC
The DNA here is from genome assembly GCA_037349315.1 of Chelydra serpentina. NCBI lineage: Eukaryota > Metazoa > Chordata > Testudines > Chelydridae > Chelydra > Chelydra serpentina. The sequence continues at coordinate 43,152,508 of JBAIAC010000029.1, read as the reverse complement.
ACCCAAAGGGCAGGGCTGGCGCTGGGGGAGCACAAGCTCTGCACCAGGGTCATGCCAGAAGAGCCTCCACACCTCAGTTTGGAGGTACACTGCCTGCCATGATGTCTGCTGCAGATAGAATGCCTCCAACACTGCCGCTAGGGCAGGGCACCACTTCTCTGTGTGTCTCACGCTCCCGCCTGGTGGGCACCCAACCCTTTCAGTTGACATACAAACCCTGCGCAGGGTTGACTAAACGCACTGCTGAAATGCAGTCACGTCTAGGGTAAGCCATGGCTGCAGCCTAACCAGCAACCCTGCACAACAACGTAAGTCAGGAAAACAGGTACTATTGAAGCGTCTGTTCTTTCCTAGATGTGAACCCCGAATCCCCAGTCATGCAAACTAGAGTTTAAAGTATGCATGTCAAGGATGAGCTGCCTTGTGTGTAATTGCTCCTTGATGGCTTATAGCTAGCTCATTCATTCATCTGTAGGTTACTTTCATCTCTTGGTGAAGCTAAATGTTCTGCAAGGAACGCTCCGATCTAAACTCACGGCCTCTGAGCCTTTTATTGATAAGGCCTGTAGCCAAGGGGGCACATGTCTAAGCAGTCAAAAGGCACTGAAATGAAAGTGTAAGGGAAAGTGACTACAGACTGAAAAAGGACCGTTTCCTTGGCAGGTGGGTGTGTTGCACACATCTCCATTCACATGAAGAGAGTGACGTGAGTGCCTCAGACAGCACATAGATTCCGGCACGTCAGCCTTGGACAAAACTTGCCAGCCATGGCAAATAAGTGAAATAAACTGCGGGCTTGATCGTGGTTAAATTCACTGAAACGTGCCTTCTGTCATGGCTGGGTCTAGCCAGCCCTGGCTCTGCAGTTTAGGTCAAGAGTTGCAAAACACCTCACCCCTCAGGTTTATTGTGCCCCCTTCAAATTGTGCTGCAGCCCCTTTGACTCTGACATCAGTGGACCAGACCCTCAGCTGGTGTCAGTCGGTGCAGATCCATTGATATCAGTGGAGCGACACTGACGCTCATTGGCACAATGGGACCAGTCACGTCCGTAAGTACTTGCAGGATTGGGGGCTCGGTCCGTACTGTACTAAGGGTACTAAGCTCAGCATCGCATCCCATGTTCTAACTGGGACATAGAACCCTAGAACTGAGTGGGACCCCGAGAAATCATATAGTCCAGTCCCCTGCACTCATAGCAGGACAACGTATTATCTAGACCATTCCTGACAGGTGCTTGTCCAACCTGCTCTTAAAAATCTCCAATGATGGAGATTCCACAACCTCCCTAGGCAATTTATTCCAGTGTTTAACACCCAGATCTTTGCATTAAGGTAGGAATGAGATCTGGGGTCCTATGTATAGCATAGCATGTGGAGAGAGGCATTTAAATGAACTCCATCAGTTTCCAGCTAGGTTGAGATAATGTAAACGAAAGAGAAATGTCTGTGCAGAGCTTTTCTTCCTGCAGCCAGGGTTTTGAGTTGGAGAATTTTACTGTCTGAATCCTGTTTAAAATGCAAATTAAGAGGAGGAACATTTCGCCATTATTTCAGGGGCTGTAGCAGTGTCTCAGGTTTTTGATTTCAGGTCTGTGATTTCTTATATAGAGCCTGGGTGAAAGTAAGGCGGCATGGGTCAGTACGGTGTACTGGTAAAAAGTGGCCGCCAATACTGGCCCATACCCAGCTGATTTTAAAGCTCTGCCGTGGCAGAGTTTTAATGTCATTGCCCCTTTTGCTCCCACCCCCGGCCACTGACGGGGCGTGTGTGGGGCAAAAGGAGCAGCTGCAGTGGCTGGAGCCCTGGGCCTTTTAAATCGCCACTGGAGCCCCGAGCAGCGCGGGCCAAGCAGTGTGGAAGTGCTGGCTGGGGGACGCTGACCCTCCCCAGCCCTGCCCCTTCCGCCCAAGGCCCCGCCCCTTCCGGGGGCCAGCGGGAGCCCACATACCGGTAAGTCTTCGTTGTTACTTTCACCCCTGTGTAGAGCATTCAAGTAAGAAATACCTGTTGGGTCAATTATTTGTCACCTCCTGACTGATAACAGCTGGTGTTACGTGATGGATAAATTGATTCAGCGTTTTTCATCAGATGCTTTATTTTTAGGATGCAAGGTTTCACACCTATGTTGAACCCAAAAATCTGCTCTGACATTTGGATCTTAATATTGCATTTTATGGCTTTATACATCATTCATTGTTCTTCTGTGGACCACTTTTCTGCAGAGATGCAGGAAGGGTTTGGGACTCCATTAGTGAACTGCATGCTATACTGTCCATAATTATTTTTGGTTCGTGGTAGTGCCGAGCAGCCCAGTCTTGGACCAGGGCCCCATAGTGCTAGTGCTATACAAACACAGAACAAAAAGGCAGTCTCTGCCCCACATAGCTTACAATCCAGGTGTAAGGTGGTATTTTAGAAAATCTGGAAAGCTGAAATGAAGTCCTTTTTGGCAGAGAATCTCCAGGCTGATCAGAATAGAGCTAAAACCTTTGGGCTAGTGGGGCCCCAGTATTTCTCTCTCTGTACACTCTGGGTACTCAATGCACCTTGCAAGAATGACTCTGTCCTCATCTGTGGAAGCTTCCCTCCGCCCCTGTTTTTAAATGCACCAATTCCACAGTTTTTGGAGTATTTATGTCTGGCACCTTTCCAGGTGGCAGCAGGGGATCTCACGGGAAGCCAGTCTCTACTAAGCAAAGTCATGTGCATTCCGAATGAATCAGTCTTGTACTGTATGGAGAAAAACCACATGTTCTTCAGACTGCCAAGCGAGTTTGCCCATAGTTGGACAGTTCCCCTGAGTTTTTTATCATGGTAATTCAATGCAGAGCAGTGGTGCTGGTGGTGTTTTGCAGAGCTACAGCGGAAGCATGATACGCTGTACAAGCTATCGGGAGTTTGACGTGGCAATGTGTGGGTATACCCCCACCCTGGGAGAACGGGAACATTTTGTTTTCATAATAAATCTGTTGTAGAAATCAGATGTGAATGTGTACTCCACGGACAAGCACAAATGTTAGCAATGGAAACACATCTCTGTACATTTGCCCCTCACTTCCTCCTCTGTCTCTGGGTTTTATTTATTCACTCATTAAAAAATTCAGGGCCTGATTCATCATTGCCTTAGACCAGTCTGATGCTGTTGCAACTGCATGGAAGTCACTGGCCTAAAACTGGGGAAGGGCTGTGGCGAATCAGCCCCTAGATTTGAAATGGTGTAGGTACGGAATGGAACTCACTCAGCAGAGACCATTTGTCTGCTGCCTTACATGGATGTGTGAGTGTGAGGCTGTTTTCTATGTTCTGCACCTTTAAGAGTATAGTGGTTCCCTGGGCACTCCCTATGAGTTTGTTCATGGTGGGTGCTGCTTTAGAGTGAGTGAAACACGCCTGTGGAGATATTTGATTTTGTTCCTCTCTTCTCCCCCTCCCCACTGATCTGAATTAAATACAGTCCAGTCTGGAATTGTGTGTATACTCTGTGTATGGAAAACCTGGCCCTCACTGTTCTGCTGTGAAAGGGATGTGGGAAGAAATCTCTCCCCCACTTTGAAGCAATAACTCCTAAACTGGCACAGATGAGGTGATGGCACTTCCCAAATTAAGGCAAGGATGGTCCAGTGCTGTCTGCTTAACTGGTCACCAGCCAGAGATTTGGTGGTGGGCGGGGAGGAATAGGATTTCTTCCTCCTGGTTTGTTTACTTTGTGCATGGCTGGCGCCTGTGTTTTGGGGACAGTTAGGTGCAGCACTCTCATGCGCTGTTCTGGGGGGAGTTCACCTACACACCTTCCTCCAGCCGGGCCAGGGGATGTCTACCAGTAGCAGCAAGGCTGAAACTGAAGAGGCAGCAGGCAGGTACGTGTGTGCAGTGAGAGCAAAGATTAAGCCTGTGCATATTAGGTGGTGGTCACCTCAGGCCTGCCCATAAGGCCCTTCAAAAACTGCTATCAGGGCGCCTCTTTCCTTTCACTGCATCTTCGGTGTTTGTAATGATGTGGTCTCATGAGCTGGGCTCGCTCTAGAGAAATCTATAGTGCTAACCACCATCGCAACCCCTCACACGCCGGTTACCCACCCCCACACATCAGTATGCAGCACTGCTCTCAGTGGCGCAAAGGCATACATCTAAACAGGCTGTAGAACGCCTTGCTCAGCTATCCAAGCCTTGGGTCCGTGATCCTGTTCAATGGTCCTTTCCAGCCTTACCACCTCCAGGCCTGAGCTGCAGAATACGCAAATCCATGGCCTTCCCTCCCTCTGGAAGCTGGCAGAGAGGCCGTTCTTGCAGGTCTCTAATAGAGAACAGACCAGGGTGGTTAGTAAAATAATAGCACATTAGGCCTGGAATCAGCAATCGGCTACCCAAAGAACTCTCCAACTTACCATCTGGTTGCTCTCCTGCCACTAAACTCCTCTCCCCAGCTGCCATGCAGAGCCCCTCAAGGGCGCTGCTGTCACAGCTGTCATTGGGCACAGGAGTCCACAGGAAACTTCTGCTTTGCCCACACCTTGGCCCTCGGGATGTGCCCATCTCCGGATCCTCGGGAACAAACGCAAGGCAGATGGAATTAATCACTGCAGCTTGGAAACAAGCTCAAGAAGCAGCAAAACTTCACAACAGACTGCGTTTCACACAGTTCCTCAGGAAAGCAAAGGACAATTAACTCGCCTTTCCAGGCAGCATCACCCCCTTGTGGCAGTGCTTGTTAGCGCATAGGTCTGGGGCCCAAGCCCACAGATGATTTGGTGTTGGGGGTCAAGGGAATACCATGGGCAGCCCCTCCCATCCCAGCTTGCTGTGGGGAAAAGTCTGAGGGCACAAGAAGTGTGGCCACCTCTCAGGGTTTTATCCCGAGTCTCGTGATATTTGGTGTTTCGTTGAAAGCTCCAGATCCTGGAGTCAAGTGATTTAAGTGAGCATCTTCCTTTTTATTTTAAAAAGTGAGTTTCTAATCATCCTGATTATGGAGGAAAGTTTGATGTGACCCAAGTGTGACCTGAAGGCTCCAAAACCCAAAGGCAAGAAACAGACTCCTGGATGAATTAATTTAGGGGGGGAAAATCTCATGACTCTCTGAGGCTTGACTTGTGATTTTTGAACACGTGGGGCTGGCAGTACTGCCTGATCCTAGGGGATCCTAGGGAACCCCTGCACAGATTGCCAGCAAGCGCAGAACCAGTTGGAACGATCATGGGACTAAACTACTGGGACTTCGTAGCTAAGCACCAAGGGCACAGTGGTAAAACTCCCACTGATTTCAATGCGAGTGGCGTTTGGTCAGCGCTGAGAGCTTTGAAATTGCAATGCAGAACATGAGAAAAAAATCCGCTAAAATAGTAAATTTGTTGAAAAATGCATTTTTGGGAGCACCAGCTATTCACAAATTCAGGTATAACTCAGTGAACAACTTCCGCCAAAAAACCCCAAAACATTGGAATTGTTTTTGAAAAAGTCAAAATGGTTCATTTCGGCCATTTCAAAACTACACCGTTAGAAACTTTTCATTTCAAAATGGTATTTTGTTTTGAACATTAGCGCATTTTAAAAGGTTAAAAAAAAAACCTGAAAATGAGACAGACCAGCACCAAAAAAAAATATTATTTTGGGTCAACAAAATGTTTCTTTTTTGCCAAAACAAAAAAAAACTGGAAAAAATTTTTTGGTATGAAGGGAACCACATTTTTTTTTGGATATTTTCATTTGGCCCCAGAACTGAAAAATCAATTATTCGCTGAGCTCTTCACATGTGACTGCTGCACTGGCAGAACGCAGCGCGTCGACACAAGGCGGCGGCGCCTGTGTAGGGTGACCAGATGGGAAGACCCGAAAATCGGGACTTCCCACAAAAAAAAAAACCCGGCTCAACCAAACTTGTTGAGCAAAAAAAAAAAACGGCTCAACCAAACGGCTCAACCAGCCATCGGTCGGGACGCGGGACAAATGGTCGGAAATCGGGACGGTCCCGATTTTATTGGGACGTCTGGTCACCCTACGCCTGTGAAACAAGACGGTAGTGCTGATGTGCTGGGCCACTGCTGTTTGAGCCAGTGCATTTCTACAAACTCAGTTATCAATAGGACGATTCCCTTAGTTTAGACACACACTGGAAGGAATAACTAAGAGTCCTCAGCCCCGTGGGTTGTTCATAATGCAGTTAAACTTTGAATAGCTGCATTTGTAATTTCAAGGCTACAGATGCATTCATTTATTTACTAAGGATCTTTCACAGTTGTGGGTTGTCTTTCTGTGTGTGTGTTTTTGTTTTTGTTTTAAAAGCATTTCAGTTAATTCAAAGCTACTGCTTCATTATGCTTCATGGTTTCATGGTAATGTGACAGATGTTTGAAACAGGAACTCAGCTGTGGATGACTAATTATCCCAAATTACCAGCATGTCAATTTCTCTTCCATTTAAAAATTGATCAGTGTGATGATTAATCAGGAAGGGTTAGCTGTGGTCTCTTCTCTAGTGGGTTATTTTGAGGAAGCTGAGCACTTACAATGTTACAGTGAGAGGGCCATTAGAAAGGGGTGCTTTTATTTGGGGGGCGGGGAGAAGCAGAGAGGGGTGATTAACATTGGGCTGCTGCAAGACCACAGAATGAATGCTTTAGGTTGGATTGTGGGCAGACTCAGCAGGGCAGAATTGTACTTGCACAGAAGAAGAATATTTAATCATTTAGTAAAATATCAGTAGTTGTGGTTTTTGTTTTTTCCTTCCCACATCATTTGTTATGGTAAAGGTTGTGCCTGGATTAGGGCTGAGTGAATAATGGATTTTTCAGGTTGGAAGCGAAATCGAAAGATCTGGGGAAAAAATCCTGATTTATTCCAATCAAAACCATTTTTTTCCAAAACATTTTGTAGAATTAGTCAACGCGAAACAACTCTTTAATTTTTTTATCAGTTTGGCCATTGTGGGTGAGTGTTCCTCTTTTTATGGTGTGTTTTTTTAATTGGCCATTTTTGAAAACAGAACGCCCATCTGAAATGAACAAGTCAAAACAAAATGTTTTGATTTAAAAAAAAATCAGGGCTGTAGTTTTCTGGGGAGCGAGTGGACTGAAACTATTAATAAAATTCAGAGCCCTGGAAAATACACTTTTTCAAAATAGCTCCAAACTCTAATCTGGAGAGGTAAATTTTCATGACAGGTTTGTAACACCTCTGGTTTTCCAGAGGGTTAATGTAGTTATGCACACAGATATAGCAAGAAAGACACCCTTTCCAAAAGAGACTCCAGTCATTCCCATACCTGACTATGCTTTTCATTAAACTCAACTAGCTGTTATGTGTGTGCACTTGTCAGTTGAGACTTAAAGTGGCCCCTAGACAGCAATGCTGGCACTGTAGATTTCTAGGCCATGTCTACACTACATTGCTGTAGCTGTAGCGAGGTCAATGGAAGAATTCTTCCGTCAACCTGCCTGCATCTACAGGTTAGGGCGACCGAATTAAGTCACACATGGCACAAAATTTAGCGATAGAGCTAGGTGAATCTAATTTTTAGGTGTAGAGCGGGCACAACTGAACCTCTCTGAACCTAAATATTACCCTCCCACTGTCGGGCCTAAACGTCTCGAGAGAATGCTGTCAGTACTGGTCTCATGCTTTCTTCAGACTCAGAACATCCATTGATCCAGTGGAACAGACTAAGAAGGATAATGATGGATGAGGGCTTTCTTCCATAAAGAATCCAAGGCTCTTTTATAAACTGATTTTATGTACTATAGGAGGGGTCTCAAACTCATGGCCCGTGAGGTTATTTTGTGCAGCCCGCGAGCTCCCTGTGGCCCCGCCTCCCCTCCCCCCCCCCCCCCCCGCATTTACCTAGAGCAGCTCCAGCCCGGAGCACACTGGGGGCAGGGCAGGCTCCCTGCCTGCCTGCCCTGCCCCTGCGTGTTTCTCTGGCCGCTACTCCAGGTACCTCCCCCAACGCTCCCATTGGCCGCAGTTCCCAGCCAATGGGAGCTGCTGGGGGCGATGCCAGGAAGCAACGATTGACGTGGGGGCAAGGCAGGGCAGGACCCTGCTGCACCCTGCACCCCTCCTGCACCCCACACCCCAACTCCCTGCCCTGAGCCCCACCACACCCCACACCCCTCCTGGAAGGGATGGAGTGGGGGCGGGGCCAAGGGTGGCAGGGGGAGGTGTCAATAATGTGGCCCTAGGGCTAGTGTACTAGTCCTCATGTGGCCCTCATGGTCATTTGAGTTTGAGACCCCTGTAGTATAGGCAATGATTCACTTTGCCCACTACTGTAGTGCAGCCATTGCTGTGGTGAAACATTGTCTTCTGTTTAACAGCACACAGCTGCGTGCAAAGGAGAAGAGGTGAAGAACATGTTTTGCAATTGAAGCCACAAGAATTTTAGGTAGGCAAATGCAATCAATCAACTTGCACTTTGGCCATCACGCCAAGATTAATCCCCCAGCCTCTAATGTTTCAGGCCTTTGAAGCTAAATGGGAATCTTTCCATTGATCGCAGTGGGTTTTTGATCAGACTCTTAGGCTACGTCTATACTACCCGCCTGATTCGGCGGGTAGCAATCGATCTTCTGGGATCGATTTATCGCGTCTCATCTAGATGTGATAAATCGATCCCGGAAGTGCTCGCCGTCGACACCGGTACTCCTGCTCCATGAGAGGAGTAAGCGGAGTCGACGGGGGAGCCTGCCTGCCGCATCTGGACCCGCGGTAAGTGCTGTTTAGTTCGAACTAAGATACTTCGACTTCAGCTACGTTATTCATGTAGCTGAAGTTGCGTATCTTAGTTCGACCCGGGGTGTTAGTGTGGACCAGCCCTTAGGCTCAAATTCACTTCTGAGTTATACCCCACACAACCCTTATCTTTAAGTATAGATAGCCACTTTGGCCAGCACCAGGAGAAAGTTGACGAGGCGGTCTCACAGTTGCGCGGGGCCATGGATGGGGAGAGCATAGATCAGGAGGTATGGGTTCTTAGAAGAAGGTTCTGGAGGAGCCGGAAAAGGGGCTGCAACCTGATGTACTCCAGATAGATGATGTGCACCAGGGTCTCCCTCAAGCCACAAAAAGGGCAGGTGTTCGGGATGGGGGTGAACTGCTCCAATGCTCAGGAGATGCAGCACAAGCTGCCATATCCCCAAATGACCTCACAACTCCTTGCACTACACATTGTTTGCTACAGAAAGTCAAATCACTGAACTAGTGGAAGTTATTGGAGTGCTAAACCTACTTTTGACAGCATAGCCTGTTTTGTGAGTGCACAGAGAAAAATTTATTCAACTAGTTCAGTTCAATGACTGGTTCGTTCAGTTTACAAAACCAATTGGGAGCTGAAAAAGCAGGAAAGCTTGTTTTCCCTCTTCCAATCTATGAATAAAAACTAGCTGTGAGAGGATGAGATCTACAACTTCTAAAATCTTGAAGGACATGGTGACCAGAAACAATTAGTTAAATTCACTTATTACATATAAGACTTCATTGTTTAATAGTCAGTTCTAAATGCAAAACGTGTTGATAAACTTTTTTCCCCCTTATGTATCCAGTACTTTTAAGGTAGTTTTATCTAATAGCTTTTTAATTTTTGTATCTGTGCATTTTTAATTCAATTGGTGTTTCCATCCAAATAGAGTGGGATACAAATCACAAATAAAAAATTAATTTAGTAAATGTATCATTCATCACTTTTTAACGTATGTAAAAATTAACTTAATTGATTCTTAAGCTGTATAATTGCTTAAATATGTATAGATATAGTGTATGCTCCTAATTAGCAAAAAAAGAAGCACCAAACTTGGTGGAAACGCTATATTTTAGTTGCAAATCAACATGTTTTAGTGGTTACCAACTAATGAGAATCAACCTTTCTTTAGGAAAATAGCTAAAAAGTACAAATGCAAAACATGATTAAAATCAAAGATTTAAATTAAGGTTTCTTTCTAGCTGATTTAAATTGATTTAAATCAGTCCACCCTGGAAGAGCATCACCTATTGAATCACCAATCCCCCATTCTTCAATAACTGGGTTTTTCCTGACAGTCTCCCACCCAAGTGCTGAGTCAGATGAGCTGAGAGCACTGATGAGCTAACAGTCCTAGACATAAGCGCTGACTCCATGGGTGCTCTGGGGCTGGAGCATGCACAGGGAAAAAAAGGTGGGTGCTGAGCACTCACCAGCAGCCCCCCTACCAGAACATCCCTCTCCTTCCAGCGCCTCCTGCCCGCCAGCGGGCCCCACAGATCAGCTCCTCCCCCACCCTCCCATTGCCTACTTCCCACCATGGATCAGCTGTTTTGCGGCGTCTGGAGGTGCTGGGGGGGGGAGCTAGGGCACAGCGTGCTCGGTGGAGGGGGAGGAACTGGGCGGGGAAGGGGTGGGGCAAAGGTGGGAAGAAGCGGGGTGGGGGAAGAGAGGGGTTAGGAAGAAGCAGGGCATGGGTGGGACCTTAAGGGAAGGGGTGGAGTGGGAGAGGTGCCTGAGTGGAGCTGGGTGGGGAGGGTGCACCCCTGGCAGATTAAAAACTAGGCGCCTATGGTCCTAGACGGTCTAGCACCAGGTCCTTCCCAACAGAGCAGCTACTTCTCTGCTGTTCCTAAGGTTCTGTATAGAAAGGCAAAAGTATTAGCACAAAAACCTTAGCCACAGATCAATAAATAAGTACATCTGCTCTTGCAAGTACTTTAGGAAAGGTCCCTTCTGGTATATTGAACTTGTAGCATCTCTTTCTGTCCTATATTGCAGCTGCAGGCTGCTGCAGCCTGGGTAAGAAGTGAGACATTTTGATGGCAGCTGAACACTGAGATTTTTCACAGGTCAAGGCGATCAGCATGAAATTATTTAACTCAGGTGACTCCGTGCTGTGGCTGCATTAAGAAAATGTACCTTGTCCCATCACCCTGGAATTGAGCTGCGTGCAGATCTGATCTTGTGTTCCTAGGATCCTGAGCTATAACATAAAACCTCTAGAATACTGGCTGGCCCAAGATATCTCTGGAAGGTAGATGTAAAAAATAATAATTATAATAAAACATGGAGGCCCACAATTGTTAAGGTGAAAGCAGGTGACTATGCTGGAATTTTGCATGGTATAAACTTGCAATCACCAAAGTGGGCAGTGCAGGGAAATCTTCCTGATTTTTCAAAAAAGCATATGTGCATAGAAATGCATGTACAGTCATGTGCCCAGTTGGTGTGCTCAATTATTTGATTTAAATCTCATGATATTTGGTTGTGACGGGATCCCCAGGATGAAACCTGGGACTGTGGGACCGCTGTGTCCCCTTTTCTCACTATCCCGGGTTGTCTCTCGCAATGCCTTACTGGTGTCAGGCAACAAACCCCTCCAGGTGTTGTTACTGCTCAGTTCGACCTCATGTGGAGCCCCACACCCAGCTAGATCGCATGAATGCTCCCAGAGCCACTCATGAATCACACAGCGAAAGGCACTAGTCAGATCCCCCCAGCTCCCAGCCTCGTACCCCAGGAATATACCGTCTTGCACTGCTCAAGACCCTTTCTTGAACGTGGCAAGTTTATTAATTGGTTCACCTCTTCATCAATGGAAAGTGGACTGCACCAGCCTTTGTGACCTGAGCAGATTTACCAAACACTTTGGGCAAACTCACTGGTAAAGATAAACAGTAAAACAAGTTTACAGTTGCAAAAGATAGATTTTAAATGATTACAAGTGATAGGAAAAAGAGTTGCTAACAAAGAAAATAAAATAAGTGCACAATCTAAATCCTAAATCTGTAAGACTCTAAGCAGTATTAAGATCAAGCAGTTTTCTCACCCCATTGGATGTTACAGTTCAGAATACACAGGTTTCACATTTGCAACCTGGGCCAGTCTCCTCTGTTGGAGTCCTCTGAGCGTTCTTGTTGCTTGCAGCGTAGGTGCGGGGAGGAGAAAAGGCAAAGCATGAGGGGCCACTTTTTACACTTAGTCCATGTGCTTGGAGAACACAAGTCCAGGCATGTCTGGTGGGCATTGCTGAGTCACCAGGCAAGGTTGAGCAATTCCCCTGGTGTGGCCTTGTCCAAGTGAGTCATTGAATTGTAGCTCCCTTGCTGGGCAATGGCTGTTGATGGTTGTTCGACACCCACCCAGGCATTGGTTAGCTCCCTTGTTCTTCTCTCTGGGGATCTAATATCAGGGTGATTCCCCAACTCACAGCGTATTTTAGTGACAACCATAAAACGCAATCTCATAGCTTCATATGCACTAATGATATGTTTAGATAGGTTATGATCTGCTGAAACCACTGTTCTTTCTCATGATACCTTACATGGAATGCTTTATATTAAATATCCCAAATTATATATAAATGATTAATAGGGGGGTTACAGGCACTCCCCCGAGGTATAGAGTGTCACATTGGTGTTTATACTTAAAACTCCAGCTGCTGGAATCAAGAGATTGCATGAGGATCTCAGTTCTATTTAAAAAAAAGTTTTTAGGTCTCCTGGTTGTGGAGAAAAGTTTGAAAGTGTGAAGTGAATACACCCAAAAGGGCCAAAACCAGAAGGCAAATAAAAAATAGCCCCCAGTTTGTTTATTTATTTATTTTATTTGTATTAAATCTCATGGGTGTTTTGGCCAGTCTTGTGATATTTTGGAGCCTGACTCCTGATTTTTGAACAACTGGGCTCTGCAAGTCTGATGATTGCAAGTTGCAGATTGGTTATATGATTGCACAAATATCCAGGCATGCATCGAAGTGGTAACTTGTGCATACAGACCCTTGATATACATGTAACCAGGGCACTTACATGCACAAGTTAGATGTGCAATGGTTCATGCTTTTTTTTTTTTTTTGGTTGTGCAGGGTACAGGCACTTCTTTGATAACCAGTCTGCATCGGTCACTCCCTCAGGCAGTTCCTCCCATTTCAAACCCAAAGTCAAAGCTTCAGCTTGTGAACCAGGTATTGAAGAGTTTGTCGCATAAGCGCTATGCCCAGAGCACTGGGAAGCCAAAGAAGGCTGCAGCTGCCAAACGTGTAGGATGAGAAAACCACTCTTGTGCAGCCTTGAGGTGTTTCCTCTTGCCTTGTCATATAACTGAGATAGCGACATTGGATTATGCAAGCAATAAACAGCTTTGACAGTGATGAGGTACTTGGAAAAACAGTTTATTGCTTTGTCCACTCTTCCACTTCAAGAGTTATCCCTTACATATCGAGCAGGAGGCTGGGACTGGAAAGGTGAGAGTGTCTCATGATTAGCACATGATGTCCTTAAGGCACCAGGTCGATGGACAGTCAGTTATTTGAATACCTACTATGGAAAGCTATAATTTACAACTCTTACCCCTCCCCTAGCCCCAATCTCTCTCAGCCATGAAGCTCTGTAAAGCTAAGATCGCGAGGGCTCACATGATATCTGGATAAGGCTCCCCCGTCGACTCCGTGTACTCCTCTCGCGGAGCAGGAGTACCGGTGTCGACGGCGAGCACTTCCGGGATCGATTTATCACGTCTAGACAAGACGCGATAAATCGATCCCAGAAGATTGATTGCTTACCACCGAACCCGGAGGTAAGTATAGACATACCCTTATAGATTAACAAATTTATTTCAGCATAAGCTTTCGTGGGTTAGAACCCACTTCATCAGACGCATGGAATGGAACACACAGTGAGCAGATATTTATACATTCAGAGAAACATGAAAAGGTGGAAGTGCCTATACCAACTTTAAGAGGCTAATTAATTAAGAGAAACTATATCAGCAGGGGGAAAAAAACTTGTGAAGTGATAATCAAGATGGCCCATTGTAGACAGTTGACACAAAGGTGTGAGTGAGGATAGTTAATTTAAGGGAAATAGATTCAGGACTGCACCTCCTTCCTTCTGTCACTATATCAGTATTTTATTGTGATGCTTTAGTATTTGTTGCTTATTCCCCCCCCCCCCACACACACACACACACAAACACCTGGCTCTGGTCTCCAGAGATCAACAGAACCATTAGCGCCTCATCCTTCCTTTGTCATAGAAGGGATTTTAGCTCTGCAGCTGTTAACAGAGCTTAAAGAAACTTGAACAAGTGAACCTGTGCACTTTGTGTCTGGTGGGGCACCTGCTCCATTTGCAGTAAAGGGCTACAGATTATGAATTGTCCAGGAGACTGAGGGGATGAGCTGCTTTGGAAAATGCAGGGGATCATGTTTTAATACCTGTCATGAATGTTGGCATAGAGTGGTTCACGAGGGAAATACCCTGCGGGGGTGCTTCAGTAGGCGCCTACGATTCTGAAACTGCCCCAGAACTGCCAGCCCCAAGCACTCAAAAATTATGAGTCAACCCACCCACCCCCAAATCATGAGATCAGCATCAAAACCATGCTCTATTTTGGGTTCTTTGAATTGGCCGCTGGTTTTTGAGCCTTCAGGGGGTGCTCAGGTCACATTTTCAAGCTTTTTCTCTGCGAACAGAAGAGATAGAAACCTACTTCTTTAAAAAAATGAAAGCTGTGATTTTTCACCTAATCATGACGCCAGGAGCTGCTGGCTTTAAAAAAACACACCAAACATTGCGAGACTTGCAATAATGTCACGATGATTGGCAACATGGGTGGCATAAAAATCATGAGAATCAAATTCTGGGCTGTGTTTCACTGGTGAGATCAGTGGCATTACTCTGAATTTACAGGAGAGTAAATGAGAATTTGGCCCATTATTGTTGGAGAAAATATGTTGTTACTTGTGTTACCAATTACAGCTTCCAGTATAAAACTGGAAGGGATTTTTGTAAAATTCTTGTGCCGTCTGACACCTTTTTGCAGTTCACTCAGCTCAGACAGTCAAACTGGACTGGTTGCTTTCATTTTCTGCTCCTGTTGAACCCTGATCCTGCCAACCCTTGTGCCCAGGAGTGATTATATGCAGGTGAGCAGTTCCAGTTCTGTGGAGCTGCTCACCTCTGTAAAGTTACTCGGTGCTGAGTGTTTGCAGGACCAGTGCCGGAGTTGGGCTTGTTTTCTGGTTCTCCTGCACCAGCACAAAGCAGTACTGTATTGGGTTCCCAGCGCTGCTATGGACTGTTTAAATCAACAGCAAAGTGGTTTCCACAGTATTTCTATTCACATCAGGTTATGTAAAAATATTTTTAAAATTCAAAGCTGCAGTTTGGCCCTGGATTAGTTGCCTGTGTCCCTTTTAGGACCAGCCTGAATAGCTTTATCGTAATCTGTGCGTGAGAGCGCTGTGTGTAGTGTCCCAATGTAGGGCTCCTTCCTGTGAGATGCACAGCACCTCCAAGGTGGGACTTATCACCTGGCAAGATAGGAGTGGACCCGTTCACTATGGGGATAACTCCATTGATTTCCACAACGTTACACCAGAAGTGAATTTAGCCCACTATTTCACGTAGGTGTGGTGGTTTGGGCATTGGCCCCGGACAAGTGCGCACGTCATGGAGAGCAGGACCAGTATAGCTGGTAGTCTCCGCTGGTAAGCCACTCACTGAATGGGCATAGAAACTAGATCAGGTCTGAGGCAGCCTGGTGATGCAAACTGGTCAGCTTGCACTGCCGCTGCCTGTCCTGTACCTGTCCTGTGGATCCACCCACACTGACAACCCCAAGACCCCAAAATCATGAGACTAGCTTAAATATCACGAGGTTTTCACTAATAATACAGGTTTGGGTCTTTTTGTTCGCCTCCTGTTTTTTGAGCCTTTATGGGTCATGTTTGTCAAGCTCTTCTCTACAACCATGAGGGCTAGACATGTTGTTTTAATGAAAGCTGAGATTTTTCACACACTCATATGACTCCAGGAGCTGGGGCTCTAAGAAACACACCCCAAATCACAAAACTCATGCTAAATTCATGAGAATTGGCAAACAGGGGGCTTCATCTCCAGGTCTGTGAGTCCAGCATGTCTCACAAGCAATGTGGTCTTGTTCCAGCAAAGCAAGTGAATGGCCCAATTGATTTCATTGAGACTACTCGTATGATTAAAGTTATGCTTTGCTTTGCTGGTCCACAGCCTAAATTCATGCACTAATATTTAATATAAAGACCAGAAAAGAAATCTGGGGTGGGAGAGATGAGAGAGATGCCATCTAAAATGAGACCAGCCACATATGAAATGACACACTGGGTGTCTGCAGTGAGCAGCCCACTCCCTTGCAACGTGACATGAGTTTTTTTTGGTGGTGATTGAATTTGAAGCATGTTGCTGGGACAGAGGCATGTTGTTGGAGCTGTGCGGGGGTTTGCAGCGTTACTCTGATTTCCTCAGATCATCAGTTCTATATGAGTGTTTATTTGCTACTTGGCGTGTGATGGTTGCCTGGGGCCCCTTCCCGCTCCTCCTGGAGCACGTGCTAGTGAAGTTCATTTCACAGTGTTGAGGATGAATCTTCAAATCTGAAGGTTGCCTCTAGAGTTTATTTCTCCTTTGCTTTTCTGTCACATTTCTAATCATAGACACTTTGGCCTTCAGGGCATGTGACAAAAGCTGCTTTACTGCTCCAGCATTTGAGTAGCTGCGCCAGCTCAGAGGAGACTCGTCATCCAGGCAACAAACTTTGGCTTGTTTCAGCTCCCTCAGTCCATCTGGCTCAATGCATAAATCCGTGAAAGCAGCAATATTCAAAGTATATGTGAGTCAGTGAAGGCTGGTATTTCTTAGACTCATAGATTCCCAGGCCAGAAGGGACATGATCATCTAGTCTGATCTCATGTATAATACAGGCTATATTCAAAGGGGTCTAGGGGATTTAGGCACTCAATCCCCACTGAAATTCAATGAGCACTTACATTGCTTAAACTCCTTTGGAAATCCTAGTTGAAATTACTATATAGGGCCTGTTTTTGCGCCTACTAAAGTCAATGGAATCTCTGCTGTGGGTACTTCATGCATGCAGCAGAGAGCAGCTTTCATCACATACCTGGAAGGCTAATGCACCCATGTGAATTGGATCTGAGAAAGAAAGTGAAAAGGAAATTTAAAAAAAACCTTGAATTTGGAAGGGTCTTCCTTGATGATATCACACATCCCATTGATTCAGCTGAAGCCAGGACCACTCCCAATGGGGACTGTGTTCTCCCCATAAAGGGTGTGACTTTGATGCCTCTTGTTGCAGCTTTGAAAGATATAATGGAATGGTTTGGTGTTCCTTCTCCTAGACAGTTCTACACATCCTCAGTTTGATGTAGCGTCCGGTTGGAGGTTTGAGATGAGTATGTTCTTCTTCGAGTGCTTGCTCATATGTATTCCAATTAGGTGTGCGCGCGCAGCGTGCACGATCGTCGGAAGATTTTTACCCTAGCAACACTCGGTGGGCTGGCTGGCGCCCCCTGGAGTGGCGCCGTTACGGTGCCTGATATATACCCCAGCCGGCCCAGCACCCTCTCAGTTCCTTCTTACCGCCCATGACGGTCGTTGGAACTGTGGAGAGCATCTCGCTGACCTCCACATCCCTAGCATACTTAGCACTCGTTTATCTTGTAGATAGTTTAAGTACTTCTTAATTAGTTGTTAATAGTTATTCGTAGTTCGTTGTGTAGTTAGTGTAAATAGTAGCGGGAGATAAGGGGCTTCTCCCCTGTCTCCCTCCCGGAACCGGGCCAATGCCTGGCTCTCCGGGATTCAAGCCTTGCTCGGCCTGCCAGAAGCCGATGCCCACAGGAGATCCCCACACCTCCTGTTTGAAGTGCCTCGGGGAGTCCCACCTTCCGGACAAGTGCCGTATTTGTAAGGCGTTTAATCCGCGGACCAAGAAGGAGCGGGACTTTTGTTTGAAGCAGCTCCTCCTGGAGGCCTCGCTTAGCCTGATGTCGGCCCCGCACCGGGACCCGGTACCGACCCCGGCAGCCTCGTCATCTGCGGCACCGCAACGCCCGAGCTCCGGGAAAGAGCCCAGGCACCGTATGCCTCAGGCTGCGACTTCGCAGAGGCGTCGCTCTCTGTCTCCGAGAGCGAAGAAGTCGGGCACCGCTCCAGCACCGACTACGGCGCCGCTGCTCACGCAGCCTGTTCCAGACCATGCCAGGCCTGGTATGGCGCCAGCACCGTTGACTCCGGTACCGCAAGGACCGTTGAGCTCGGTGCCAGTGGCTCAGATCACTGTGCCACCTACTCCGGCCCCGCAGAGGCCGTCGAGTCCGGCGCCGCCACCGATACCGGCGCCGGCCCTGCCAACTCCGGCACCCCAGAGGCCGTTGAGTGCAGGACAGCCTTCTCAGGCTCCGGTACCGACGACTCCGGCCCCACAAGGCACGTTGAGCTCGGTAACCGCCAGCTCCCCGGCCCGCACCGTGGTAGAGCTTCCGCTGCCGTCCACCCCGGACACCTTCTCGGCGGCGAGGGACCTGATTGCGATGACCGATCCGGCACCGACCCCATCCTCGGTACCGCCGTTGCGGATCGTCGCTTCCCGCGGCAAACCGGCCATGTTCCACCCGGTGCCGCATGTGGAGACCAGCCAGCAGCAGTCGGCGTCTCCTCGATACCGCTCGCAGTCCCGGCGCCGGTCACCATCCCGGCACCGGTCGTACTCGCGGTACCGCTCCAGGTCCCCCTCCAGACGGCGGTATGTCGACTCCCGGTACCGATCCCGGTCCCGTGGACGGTCACCACGCAGATCTCCGGACGATCGGCATCATTATCGTTCGCCGAGGCGTTCCCGATCTAGGTCTGGATCGGGAACGCAGTCACCGCCGGTACCGTTCCAGATCCCGGTACCGATCGAGTTCCCGGTACCGATCTCCGGCACCGCGACATACCATGGCCATGCAGACCACCATCCATGGCTACTCTGCACCACCTTGGCCTTCTCGCTCCGTCTCCCACTCTTCTAGAGCTGGTAGCGACCTGTACGTGGAGGATCGCACGGTGGGTGAGCAGGGCCACCTCCGAGATGCCGGACAGGACCCGTCCCACGACCAGGGACAATGGGCCTTCTGGACCCCGATGGCGTACCATCAGGCCCAAGGGGTCCCATCTAGAGCCTCCCTCTCGGCTCAATCCGAGCGTAGAGCACCGGAGGCTACGGTATCCCGGCCTCCACCAGACGTCTCGGAATCGGTCGCGGCCCCAGACTCGGAGGCCCCAACCCTGGACCCCTCAGCGGCCCCCCCTGAGGACCCGCTCGCTCAAGGTCTGTCATCCTCCTCCTCCCCTGACGAGGCAGTGGCAGGAGCATCATCTTCCGGCCCACCTCCTATCGATCTCCGGGACCATCAAGACCTGCTTCGCAGATTGGCCCTTAACATGGATCTGCAGATAGAGGAGGTTCCAGAACTGGAGGACCTGGTGGTGGACATTTTGACAACTGACGCCCCCCACCAGGGTAGCCCTGCCATTCATCCGCACGATACTGGCCAACGCCACATCTATCTGGCAGTCCCCAGCCTCGATACCCCCCACTGCCAGGGGTGTAGAGAGGAAATATATGGCACCTCCAAGAGATTTCCAGTATCTCTATACTCACCCCCCTCCGTGCTCACTGGTGGTCCAATCAGTCAACGAGAGGGAGAGGAATGGCCAACAGGCCCCCGCCCCAAAGTCTAAGGACACCAAGCGCCTAGACTTATTTGGGAGAAAGATTTACTCGGGGGGGGCCTACAGCTCCGGGCTGCGAACCAGCAGGCACTCCTGAGCCACTACGGCTATAACACCTGGGTCTCCATGGAGAAATTCAAAGAACTTATACCTCCGGAGTCCAGGCAGGAGTACAAAGCCTTTGTCGAGGAGGGCAAGAAGCTGGCCAGGACGTCGCTGCGAGCCTCTCTCAACGTCGCCGACTCGGCCGCCAGAACTATCGCCTCAGGAGTCGCCATGCGGCGTTTCTCCTGGCTACAATCCTCCACCCTCCCCGCAGAGATCCAGCACACGATCCAGGACCTACCGTTTGAAGGTCAGGGTCTGTTCTCTGAGAAAACTGACCCAAAGCTGCAGACCCTCAAAGATGGTCGAACCATCATCCGCACGCTGGGGATGCATACCCCAGCGATGCAGCGCAGACCCTTCTGGCCCTTCGGACAACGTCCCTACTTCCCACCCGCACCACGACAGGACTTCTATAGGAGGCCGCGTGGTCGAGGGGGCAGGAGACAACAACCCGGTCGACAGACCGGCCAGCGGCAGGGCCCCCACAAGCCATCGTTGGGGCCCAAACAAAATTTTTGAAGGGACGCTCGAGGCCAGAGTACCAGTTTTAATCGATCCTGTCCCCCTGTTCCTGGACCGCCTTTTCCTTTTCTCCCCGGCGTGGTCAGAAATCACCACGGACCGCTGGGTCATACACACGGTGCAAAAGGGATACCATTTGCAGTTTGTCTCCCCACCTCCATCCCATCCTCCCTGTCCCTCTGCAGGGACCCTTCTCACGAGCAACTCCTCATTCAGGAGGTACAAGAGCTCCTCTCCGCAGGAGCGGTAGAGGAGGTTCCGAGGGAGCTCAGGGGCAAGGGTTTCTACTCCCGTTATTTCCTAATCCCCAAGGCGAAGGGGGGGCTACGTCCTATTCTGGACTTGGGGGACTCAACAAATTTATGGTAAAGTTGAAGTTCCGTATGCTCTCCCTGGGCACTATTATCCCCTCTTTGGATCAGGGAGACTGGTACGCCGCCCTCGACATGAAGGACGCGTATTTCCATATTGCAATCTACCCACCTCACAGGCGCTTCCTCCGCTTCGTGGTGGGCCAGAGACACTTCCAGTTTACGGTCCTGCCCTTCTGCCTCTCGACGGCACCGAGGGTTTTTACGAAGTGTATGGCAGTGGTAGCAGCCGCCCTTCGGCGTCAAAGAGTTCAGATGTTCCCCTACCTCGACGGCTGGCTTATCCACGGCAACTCCAGCAGCCAAGTCCAGTCTCATATTCGCACGGCCATGGGCATGTTCAGGCGGCTCGGCCTCCTCCTGAACGTAGAAAAGTCCACTTTGGTGCCAACACAGAGGTTAGACTTTATAGGGGCAGTACTGGACTCCACTCTCGCCCGGGCATTTCTTCCAGAGGCTCGCTTTCTGACTCTTACAACTACCATATGCAGCCTTCAGGCCTTCCCAACGTCAACGGCCTGCTGTTGCCTCAGCCTCCTTGGTCATATGGCATCCTGCACCTTCGTGACAGCTCACGCCAGGCTGCGCCTCCGGCCCCTCCAGGCATGGCTCGCCTCAGCATACCGGCCGCGCAGGGACAGCCTGGACATAATTCTGACGGTCCCGGCACAGGTCCTAGCCTCCCTCAACAGGTGGCTGGACCCCAAGAAGGTGATGTCAGGTGTTCCATTTCATCCACCTCAGCCATCCCTAGCCTTAACCATGGATGCTTCATCCCTCGGCTGGGGAGCTCACTTACAGAACCTCCAAACGCAGGGCCTGTGGTCCGAGCAGGAGCTGACTCTGCACATCAATGTCAGAGAACTGCGAGCGGTACGTCTTGCCTTCCAAGCCTTCGCTCAACATTTACAGGGCCGCTGTGTCACCATCCTTACAGACAACACGACGGCCATGCATTACATCAACAGACAGGGAGGGGCACGCTCCCTCCCCCTCTGCCGAGAAGCGATTCATCTCTGGGACTTTTGCATAGCCCACTCCATTCACCTGGTAGCCTCTTTTCTCCCAGGGGTCCAGAACACCTTGGCGGACCGACTGAGCAGGTCCTTCCAGACTCACGAGTGGTCCATTCGACCGGACGTCATCCACTCTGTCTTCCGGAAGTGGGGATTTCCCCACATAGATCTATTCGCGACTCGCGAGAACCGGAAATGCCACGTGTTCTGCTCACTCCAGGGTCGTTCCCCAGGTTCCCTGACAGACGCTTTCTCCATCCTTGGACGGACCACCTGTCCTATGCCTTCCCGCCAGTTCCACTGGTCCACAGAGTCCTGCTCAAGTTGTGCAGGGACAAGGCCCGATTAATCCTGATCGCTCCGGCGTGGCCCAGGCAGCACTGGTACACCACTCTCCTGGAGCTCTTCGTGGCCGCCCCAATCACTCTACCATTGTGGCCGGACCTGATTACGCAGCAGCACGGCAGGCTCCATCATCCCGACCTGCACTCTCTTCACCTCACAGCGTGGCTGCTGCATGGCTGAACCCGTCTGAGCTACGTTGTTCCAGCCCGGTCCAACAGGTTCTGCTGAGCAGTAGGAAGCCTTCCACCAGGTCCACCTACTCAGCTAAGTGGAAACGGTTTTCCCTTTGGTGCGGCCCTCGGGGTCTTAACCCCTTGCAGGTGCCGATACACACCATTCTAGACTACCTCCTGTCCCTAAAGGAGCAGGGTCTGGCCCTCTCGTCGCTAAAGGTCCACCTCGCGGCGATCTCGGCCTTTCACCCTGGTGACAGGGGGCTTTCCATCTTTTCCAACCCCATGGTTAGCAGGTTCCTCAGGGGGTTGGAGCGGCTACACCCACTGGTGCACCGCCCGGTCCCCACCTGGGACCTCAACCTCGTCATTACCAGGCTCATGGGGGCCCCATTCGAGCCTATGGCCACTTGCTCACTGCTGTACCTCTCCTGGAAAACAGCCTTCCTCGTAGCCATTACCTCGGCGAGGCGCGTCTCTGAGCTCAGAGCGCTTACTTCGGAACCCCCTTACACGGTGTTCCATAAGGACAAGGTACAGCTGCGACCACACCCGGCCTTCCTGCCCAAGGTAGTGTCGGCCTTCCATATTAACCAAGACATTTTTCTACCGGTCTTCTATCCAAAGCCCCATGTCTCTAGGAAGGAGCAGCAACTCCATTCCTTAGATGTCCATAGGGCCCTCGCCTTCTACATCGAGCGAACGAAGCCCTTTCGGAGAACGACTCAGCTGTTCGTAGCCGTGGCGGACCGGATGAAAGGTCTCCCGGTCTCTTCCCAACGCATCTCGTCATGGATCACGTCATGCATCCGGACATGTTATGACTTGGCAGGTGTCCCCACCATGCACCCTACTGCCCACTCCACCTGAGCTCAGGCCTCGTCCTCCGCCTTCTTGGCACACATACCAATTCAAGAGATTTGTAGGGCAGCGACTTGGTCATCAGTGCACACCTTCGCCTCTCATTATGCCATAGTACAACATTCTAGGGAGGACGCCGCTTTTGGTTCGGCGGTCCTACACTCCGCAGTCTCACAATCCGACCCCACCTCCTAGGAATGGCTTGGGAGTCACCTAATTGGAATACATATGAGCAAGCACTCAAAGAAGAAAAGACGGTTACTCACCATAGTAACTGTTGTTCTTCGAGATGTGTTGCTCATATCTATTCCAAACCCGCCTTCCATCCCCACTGTCGGAATAGCCGGCAAGAAGGAACTGAGAGGGCGCTGGGCTGGCTGGGGTATATATCAGGCACCGTAACGGCACCACTCCAGGGGGCTCCAGCCGGCCCACCGAGTGTTGCTAAGGTAAAAATCTTCCGACGATCGTGCACGCTGCGCGCGCACACCTAATTGGAATAGATATGAGCAACACATCTCGAAGAACAACAGTTACTATGGTGAGTAACCGTCTTTTGTGATGTTGCACCCCATAATGCTTTATGGAAATATGCTTATGAATGTGTATATGCCATAACTGGAATATGTTTTATGCTACATATGCCATGTAACATATCTCTGTAAAGGTTATGATCTACTGAATATATTCATCCTATTTGTATGCATGTATCATTTTTGTATTCAAAGTTATGAATATTGACTGTGTACTTGTTTGATTTTAAGTAGCCTTAGTAAGGCATTTGGTCAGCTTCTTAAGAAAGGAATTTGCCCAGTCAAGAAACACTTAACAGACAATGTAACCTTGGAAGACTCCAATCCACATAAAGAGTCTACCTGAGAATGTTCAAGATAGCATGTGAGCAATGGTTGCCACCTGTAAAAGTTCTGAGGCATGCATGGACATGTGACTTGCCCATGTGACTCCAAAACTCCATCTTGTAGCTGGGAGTCTACACAGGGGAAGGGAGGGGTCTCCATCCACGAGAGTCTATATTAAAGTCCTGGGAGACCCCGCCATTTTTTCTTCAGCTGGCTCAAGAGAGAGCCACCCCCAGAGGATACCTGAAAGAAACTGGAACAAAGGACAGTAACCACAGAGGTGTGAGTGATTGCTGGACCCAGACTAGAAGGAGGCTAGTCTGTAAAAGGAGCTTACTGGAACATCTCTGGGGGTGAGATTTCATCTGTAATCACTTTCTTACAGTATTAGGTTTAGACTTGCGTATTTTATTTTCCTTGGTAATTCACTTTGTTCTGTCTGTTATTACTTGAAACCAATTAAATCCTACTTTTTGTATTTAATAAAATCACTTTTTACTTATTAATTAACCCAGAGTATGTATTAATACCGGGAGGGGGGGGAACAGCTGTGCATACCTCTCTATCAGTGTTATACAGGGCGAACAATGTATGAGTTTACCCTGTATAAGCTTTATACGGGGTAAAACGGATTTATTTGGGGTTTGGACCCCATTCGGAGCTGGGCATCTGGGTGCTGGAGACAAGAACACTTCTTAAGCTGTTTCCAGTTTAGCCTACAGCTTTCAGGGAACGTTGTTCAGACCTGGGTCTGTGTTTGCAGCCGGCTAGCATGTCTGGCTCAAACAAGGCAAGGTTCTGGAGTCGCAAGCTGGCAGGGGAAACAGGCTCAGAGGGAGTCTAAGCACATCAGTTGTCAGTTCCCAAGGGGTTTTCTACGATCCAACCCGTCACATATGTACTTAGCAGTTTTCATATTGTCTCCTTGTTCAGACTTTTCTGAACGTCCTTGAGCTGCAAAGCTGAATGGCAGAATCTTTCAGTAACAAGTGCTTTTGTGAGATTTCCAAGACTTTCTAGTCAAGAAAGAAATGCTGTGTGAAAGGTCTTTTTTGTTGTCGTATTTTACAAGCAGATCCAGCCACTATACTTTAATTTCCAACCAGGGTTTTAGTAAATGAACTTTTAATTAAAAGACAAATATAAGATCATTTTGAAATCACACACAAATCATGGCTTAATAATGAAACTCTGTTCTCAGCTTTGCTCTGCTGTGCCTTTTATTCACAGCCCATGAGATATGATATGCTGCTAAAACACCCTCTGTTCAAGTTACTTCCTGATTCTGATTCAGCGGAAATATCCTGACTGTGGACTCTCTCTAGGATACTTCAGTGTTGTCACTCCCAGTTCTGGCTGGAGTGCAAAAATGAATGGAAAAATGTAACCAAACATTTCATCCTCAGAAATGGTTTTGGTTTGAGTGCGATTTCAGGCTTGCATGAGGGTTCTGGTCGTGACTTCATTTACCCCAAATCACTTCTGAAACGGGCTTTGGTAGCTTTTACTGGGGCTCAGCCCATAGTGTGTCATGCAATAAATCACTCCCAGGGTTCAGCAGCTGTGATAAGACTGCCACTTCAGCCATATTTACAGAGGAGCAGGGAGTTCTCGGTCTCTGGGACATATGAGGAGAGGATGTGGACTGCACTGTGCAGAGATTTCCTAGCACACACATTGCTGTAGGTTCTGAGCTGCAGCGTTAGTAGGGGCTGAGTTTTGCCTTCTAGGCCCTGGTTTGCACTACAGAATTCTACTGTCTCTTGACACGGTTGTCAAGGCTCTTGCATTTTAACCCTGGCACCGTCAGACCCTTTGCAACTTGGTGCTTAAAAGGCTCATTGCCACCGGAGCCTTGTCTACACTAGTGCTCCCAGTGTTGCTTCCCGCAAGGCCAGACAGGTCAGAGCCCAGTAGCTGGGCCTGAAACTGAAAGCTAAACAGGAGAGGTTTGCTGTACTTCTATGTTTTGTGAAATGGTGGGGGATGGGGTGACAACTATTCTTAAAAAAATATCCTGTGCTTACTGAGCCATTGGGCAAAACCTGCAGCTGTTATTTCTTGTCGAGGTGTTAGTATTTCCACTTTAATTGCAGCAAACACATCAGCCTGCGCTGCAGAGAATCGGCCTGAACGTTCCTGGGATGTTGATGACTTTGGCGTCAGTCCTTGCGTTAAATACCTACATCGCTTTCACGACCCTCTTGTAGTCCTGGGGAGCTGCACCAAAAAGCCCCCCTGTTGCTTTTCTGCACCATGTTTCCCCAAACTGCCAGGGCTCATAGTAGGATTGGACAGAAGTGACCAGAATACTCTGATTCACAGCCCAAGCAGCATAGTCCTCATAGTGTGAAATAGTGATCTACTTTTACCCTTGTCTCTTTGTATTAATAGATTCGTGCTCCACTTTGCCAGCTTGCTGCCCTTCTGTATGAACTACAGGGTGTCACTGTCAGATGGAGCATTTGGTTCTTAAAGGAGACATTCTCCCGATGTTACTTGGAGCAGGTCTAGAGGGCCCAATGGTAAGAGCACCTGCATCCGGACTATGCTAGCACCTGCACTTGTGCTAGACTAACACTGGGGAAACTGCCCCTGTAGACAAGGCCTGTGTGTGGAACCAAGACTGGAAACGGCTCCTTTCCATTCACAAAGGAATAGTCTATTGACTTTACTTTGGGAGGCTTTTCTTGTACTGGAGCCCAGAGTCGTGGGAATGATTTGAGGAATGCAGTGGTGCTTAGCCTCCCTACTGAAATAGTCTCAATTAAGGCTAGGAGGTGGGAGGATGCTGAAGTCCCAGTGGCATCGAGCGAGAAACAGAGCTGGTCGGAAAATGCCAATGTGTCAAAGCTGAATCGTTTTGCAAAACTGGGTTGGATTTGATGAAGTTTCATTGAACCTCGGGCAGGTTTGCTTTGTTTGCTTTGCTTGCGTGGCGGCTTGCTGGGGACCAGGGACTCCAGGATCCCCAGTGCTGTGGCAACCCTGTCATGCGGAAACCAAATTTCAAAATATCAACATTTCCTGTGACCCGGAAATCCCAAGTTTCATCCCGCTCTAGAGAGAAAGCGCAGGCAGGAAGCTAGAGGGAAGAAATAGTGCTGTACTTGTCAGGGTGAAAGGAGAGAGAGACTCAAAGAAGGAAAATGGCAGGACGGTGTTCGCTAGTGGTTTTGTCCCCCAGATCTGGAAAATTCGAAGCAAACTGGAGTCATTTTAATGGCAAAAGAAATTGGATGGCTTCATTCTCCTTGCTTGCTCCAGCATTGTCTGGAGCCCGAACTGGCTCTGCCTGACATACTAATGGGCCAAGGGAGAGGATCATGGTGATGGTGGATGGGGATGTTACGTGGTCAGAGGGGTGGAGGCAGAGGGCTGCTGAAGGAGGGGTGGGGGTCAGTCTGCCTGTGGAGTGCCGAGTGTGCCACAGCATATACCCTTGTACAGGGGGAAAGAATATAATGACTTTTGGCAGCACCCTTTGAAAATGTAACCTCAAATATCTTCCTTTTTTTATAATTGTGCATCTACTCAGAAAGTGACGATGTAAAAAGTGTCACCTTCTGCTCAGCAGCTCTGCTCCCAATGTGCACAACAGAGTACTCCTAGCTGGCACTAAAATAAGTTTTTAAGGCCTTTCACAGCTCTGGGTGAGGGAGTTAGGATCTGTTCCTTCTTGTGCATCATCAACAGATTTGTTTACTGAGCTCCAGTTACAGGGCCAACCAAGTGCAACCGACTAAAGGCAATGGGGTTGCACAAATGTCATTGATGCAGAATTTGGCCGGTGGAACTTTTACCACTGGTGGTGATATGCAAGAAGGAAAGAATCCAGTGAACTTTCAGATTCCAAGGTGATATTTTAGGGCTGGTCGTTAGGAGAAAAGCACTGTTTTCCTTGTAGGCTGTGTATTCGTTTGATATGGAATCATGCAGAAAGAATGAATATGTGTAGCGGGGTAGCCACCCGCTCCAGACATGAAAGGGTTACAGCCAGCCCTGGGAAAGGGCTGGATCTGTGAGCCCAAGGCTAGGCTGATGGCAAAGGCAGGCTTATCTGGGGGGCCATGCCACAAATGGACCCAGCTGGCCCTATAAAGGCCAGGACAGTCAGGAGCTCAGGAGGCTTTCTCTAGTCTTGGAGGGAGCAGGGCCTGGCTGCCTGCAGGAGGGATATTAGCACTGGAGCAGGGCTGGAGAAGGGCCAGGGGAGCAGGGAGACTCCAGGCTGGTAGTCCCCCAGGCTGCAGGGCCTGGCTCAGGGCTCAGAGAGGTACAGGAGTTCAAGGGCAGCCCAGGGTAGGCAAAGGCAGCAGGTCAAAAACCTGCTCTGGTTCTTACACTGCAGTCTGCCCCAGGGAGTGGGGGCTCGTTGCTGACTGGCAGTAGCCGCAGACTAAGGCAAGGTGGGAATAGGGGGAGGGGGATCCCCTTGGTGGGGAGACCCTGAGAGCGGGTATACCGTCAGGGTGCAGCGCCCAAGACCAAGGGGCACTGGGGTCTGGGAGGGGCCTGGGGCCAGCAAGACAAGTGGGACACCGGCCTGCAGGGGCGCTCCAGAGGCTGGACGAGCTAATTCCCAAGTGACCAGTAGGAGGCGCCGCAGGGGTGAGTCGCCGCACGCTTACAATACGTGAACCACAATCCCTTACACAGTGAAGCCGTGCTCTCAGTCAGCCATCCCCTAGAGAATCCCCACTCTTCCCTGACAAGCCACGCAGGGGAGAAAAGATGGCCTGGGGAAATCTTTAACTTATGCTCATAAATAGCAACTCTGTGAAGCAGAGTAGAAAGAGAAGGTTGTCAAGTGGCATTTCACGCAGAGTTCGTGCTGACTGAGAGAAGAAGCGGCTCATAAAATAGTCCTGTAAAATACATTCTCTCAGATTTTGGGATGGTGAAAGCCCACAACTGTTTGTTCTCCGACAATGCTGAGAAATCCAATGTTCTATCTGAGGACAGTGATTCTGTAAATTCTATAACCGAGACTTGTTTAGCAACATTGGCTGTCATGTATTTTGGGTCTCTGAGGAGGTCAGGGAACACGTGACGAAACTGGCTGTTTCAGTAAAAGATCTGGGCTCTGCCTAACAGGGAAGGTAGAAAGGACGGTTAAGTCTCAGAGGTGTTGTTTTGGGAATCTGTTTGAGTGGCAGCAAGAGCACAAAGCTGTTGTGAAGCTTCCACAAGAAACTGCCCAAGCACACAATGATATATGTTTTCCACAGGGAAACCCGATGCTGTTTTCATGTACCTGGGTCCCGCGGGTCTTGTTTAGTACCAAAGCAGTAGTGGCACAAAATGCTGTCTTGTCTTTGCCCAATCCCTTTGTCAATGGTAAAATCAACTCCACAAGAGTAACCGCTATGCCTTGAATCCAGGGATTATCCCACAGTGAACTCAGACTTGTGTAACTACAGTTACTTTAGTAGGCTTCCCCATATGACAGTAGCCACTGGAATCAGGAGACACTGATGTGTCAGCCATGTGATAAGGGGTAGTAACCATTTGTAACCCTAACCAATCTCACGTGGGGCCAGGAAATCAAGATCAGTCCCTTACCAACACTCGGGCATGTTGCACCCTTCTGATAACCATGATACTGTGTCCCATAGACAAAGAGTTTGTTTCTTTTCCCACATGCAAAGACAGTCCCTCTCAGATTTTTTCCAAGGGTCTTCCGTATCTCTCAGAGCGCTCTGGAGATCCCGCTCAATGTCCCATCACCTAATTCTCTCTTTCAAGGCCCTGATTCACAACCACCATTTTACTATGACCAGGAGGACTAGACAGGACTTCTCTTCAGGCTCATCAATGTAATTCCTTAACTGGCATAGGGTCACAGAGCAGCATGAAGCATTCCTTCCCCCACCCAAGGCCAAATGTGCTGTTTCCGCTGGTCACAGACTATGAAAGCCTGAGGAGAAAGAAATGGAGAATGGATAAGAACTATAATTAAGCCTCAAGGGTGACTTTCAGATGGGAGTTCTCTAAACATTGGGCCTGGTTGGTACATGAGTCTTTCGTAGCTGATGCTGGAAAATACATTGCAATTCTGTAGGTACCACTTTTCCCTCTGACTCACAGGCTTAGGACGGTATTAGAGGATAATGAAATGTCTGCAAATCAGATATTCTGCTTGTCAGAAGGCTTAATAGATAATGGATTTGTTTAGGCTCTTGGGGCTTACACTTCTTTGGTTGACTTGTTTATAGAACATCTATAGAAGCACTTTTTTGTACTGCAGCTGCCCCAGTATTTCTGGACACTTAATGCAGAATTTGTAAATACAGCAAAAAATACTTAAAAAGCTCCCGTGACAAATCTCTCTCCCTGTCTTCATCCACCTTCCCAGCTGCCCAGGCTGTAATTATTAACTCAGATTTAAAACCTTTTGACAGTGTGCACACAATGAATGATAGGCGGGTTCAGTCACTGGGAGAACGAAAACTCATAAAGGAAAAGAGAGAATGAATAATCACACTGAGGATAAAAATAGAAATTTACTGAGCTTTGGCACTTCCATAAATTCCTGTGTCTGACTACGTGAGCTGAAAAAGCTGCTGCTTATTCATATCTGAAAGATTGTCCCTTGAACTAGGACTCTGATGAACAAGGATGCTGATAAAAACAAAGGTCCGTTTTAGGACATTTGTGCTTCAATGAAATATTGAATTGCTTCCCCTCCCCCCCTCAAGTTCACTGGTACAATCTCTCACCATTTACGCACATCACATGAGTCACCGAGGTGCAGTGCCAGAGAGCAATGGTATCACTGAAGTATTAAGGTGGGATTGAATGGATCATCTGATCCAAGCAAGACAAACACTGAGGCTTAGCATACTTGAAAGTTATACCCGGAGACACTTGGGAAGAAGAAATAGTGACCCAATTCGTAACTCCATTGACATCCAATGGGCTAAGAGAGCTTTCTGAAAGGACAGAGTGGAATGGTAAGAGCGAATTTTCTAGAGACCAGTAGGAACAATCCTTCCCACCAAGGACAGCTGATGAGGTGGCTTAGTGGAATACAGAAGCCCCTTTCCCCAAGCTTTCTGAAGATCTAGGCAAGGCTCAGAAACTGAAAATCGCATAGCAATGGGAAAAACAGGGGAGAGTACATGGGGATCCCTGGAAAAGGGTTTAAAGCCAAAGGAGATTTGGCAATTTCTTGTCAGCTTGGCCACTTTTAGTTAGGAGATTCCAATTTCTAACCTCTCTGTGGGACAAATGGCTGCCTTTTTGTTAGTTGTATGCAGGATGGTTCTCTGGGTGACGGGAGAGGTCTATTAAGAGCTTTCGACAGCCTAGGAACCTAAGGCAAAACTATGTGAAATGCAGCTCGCTAGGTACCACAGATGAGAGGCTGCCTTAAGCAGAGAAAAGAGCAGGCTGCTGGTCTCCCTAGTGCTGCACCTGCAGGAACTCACAGGTAGGAAAGACTGACCCCTCCCTCCCCCTGCCCACGCAGTCCCTGAGAAAATACTAACAGCCTTGTTTTGGTCCCATTTAGGCTTAATCCATTCTTGGTGGTAATATTTATAAAGGATCAGTGATATGAACGCAGGCTGAAGTCCCCTTGGGCCTTTGGCGTATGCTGCTCCACCATGCAGGAGACCCTCAGTCACACAGGGCCGTGCAGCGTTGCATTGCGGTAGGAAGCCGTGCTCTTGCTTAGCAAGCGCCTCAGCTCCATCGGTGCACAAACAGCTGCAACATAGAGAAGGGGCTCGCTCAGCTCGCACTTAACATCCTCTCTTCTGTCAGCCGCTCCATATGCCGAGGCTCAAATCTAACTTCTTCTGCGCAGGGAGTCCAAGATTATTTAGCTCGTTGGCTCTTCAGGACTCTCTCACGTTGGGTTTGCACGGTGCCTAGCACACAAGGGGCCCTGGTCTTGGTTGAAGCCAATGGGCACCACTATAACACAAATAATAAATGCACCCTACGAAGCAAATAGCAAACTGAGGCCTTGACTCAATCGCATTCACAATGGGCTAGACCAGTGGTTCTCAACCTGCGGTCCAATCAGCACAGAGCTGCAGCCCATGTGACATCCTCAGGGCCATACAGGTAGTATTGGATGTGGCCCACATAACACATCGTGGGCCACATATATGGCCCATGATGGTAAATAGGTTGGGAACTACTGGGCTAGCCCATGCTGTTATCTTCCCTGAGGAAGAGGTGGGGCTTAGTCACACCAAGAGCTAATGGTCACATTTGTTACTGCATATAAATGTATCCCAGAATCACAATCCCTCCCTGCTCTCCCCTTGCTCTGGAGGAGGAGTAAGTATGTCACCCCTTTTCATCTTCAGCTAGTCTGACCAGCCATTGGGGGCGCTGGAGCAATCTAAGCAGGGCCAAGCTGACTGGCCCTTACTCCCCCCTTACCCTCCTGTGTGGTTGTCAGGGCTGGGGCAGTCTCGCCTGCAGCCTTGGTGCCAACCTGAATGAATCTGCTGCCTTTGCTTTTCTCAAGGGCCCCCTTGGATTCCTGTGGGGGAATTGCTGACTCCAATGTCTGCGAGAAATGGCCGCTGTCATCCCACAGGGGCTAGGGTCCAAGGGGATGTGGAGGGCACTTTGATATGTGCTGCCAAGTGAGGCTAGAAGTAGCATTCCTAGTTGAAAAGTGGAGCTGCTGCTCTCTCATTCTAACACCAAACAGAGAGCGGAACTGGAACAAACCAGGAAGTGTGGAAAAACCAATCTGCGCCCATCAATCATGTCACTATAGCCTAACAGAGCATGGCCCAGCAGTAAAATGAGACATCTGTCTTAAAAATAAAGAGGGGAGAGTGACACCAATGAGATCTTTGAAGAGAAACCTCAGACTAGTGTGTACTTAGAGTGTAGACATGGGGATTAACGTCTCACCCTTATTTATAAGGGTGGTAATACAAATTCTCGTGTTAAAGGATTTCCATAAGAAGCCAATGATGCCTGCATTGGGTCAATAAGTTGTGATTAAACTAGAGTGCTTCTTTTTAGAAAGAAATCCAATCTTAGTTCAAAGGTTCCCAGTGATGGTGAATTTAGCACACTGTTTGGTAATTTGTTCCACTGGTTAATTACTCTCTCTCTCTCTCTGATAGGGCAGCACGAACCACCCCTAGGAATTCATTCATCTAGTTGCTTTGGAATATGATCATCAAGACAAAACAAAAAAGCAAGACATTTTACTGTGCCCATTGCTGAATCAAGGATTTCCCAGTGTAAGCAGGTTAGCTGTGGAAACACATTAGAGCTGTGCTAACATAGAAACTTTAGTCTCGGTTTGCTGAGAGGGTGAGCTACTATGACCTAAGTAAATCTTCATATGTTGCACCTAGTTAGTGTGCATAGGTGTACCATGTGTGTCTTTTGAGTCATAATTGACAGAGAGCTCACTGCAATCAGTACAAGCAAGCTGGGTGCTCATCTGCTTCTGGCACCAACACAGCCAGAACTGTGATGGTTACTGGTGATGATATAATGTATGGAGCAGTAAGAGCACAAATTGATCTTACTTGGATATATCCCAGGCTGAATCTCCTAATGCTGGCTGTTGCACGAAAGTCTCGGTTTGTCTTGCAAAGTTTGCAAATGTGATACAGAAATCACTGGTTGAGAATAAATATGGAAAACCACGATATCGTCTTGTCATTAAGAGCAGTGAATTTCTAGTTGTAACCTAGGTTAAGAACAATGCCCTTGACTCCATGGGAGGAGTACCTATGGTTTTCAGTATCAAGCCATAACTCCTAGTCACGTCCCCTATCTGTGCCTCAGTTTCCCCATCTGTAACATGGGGATAATGATACTGACTTTCCTGTAACGTGTTCTGAGATCAACTGATGAAAAGCTCTATTGGAGCAGAGATTATTTTATTATTAATGTAATCCACATCGTATTGCAGTAGCACCGAGAGGCCCCCAGGGTGCTAGCAGCTGTACACGCACAATGAAAAGACGGTAACTGCCAAAAAGAGCTGACAGTGGCACAACAGGTGGACACAACAGACTCCTTCTAATAGGAGCAGTGCCCTGTCCATCAAGTGATGAGGTGACAGCATAGAGTAACAGTGAGTATTAGCTTACTGGGCCAAATCCTCCCTGCCTTATTCTGGCAACGCCTCTGGTGAAATCGCCGTGCCGATGGGAGTTTTGCCAGAGTCAGGTAGATGGGATTTTCACATTGTATTTAGTAACCAGCTCATGGTGTTTAGACCTTTTAAAAAATGGCTCCAAACCTGTCCCATTGACTTCAGTGAGAGCAGGATCAGGCTCAATCATCGTAAAGAATGTCAGAGACTCCATAGTACGAGTATTAATGTATACACTGAATGAATGCTTGACTTCACTTACCTATAATGTACTTACCCCATGCTGTTTTCATGGACACTACAATGATCAGATATGTGCTGTGTACAAACACTTGTTTTCTGAATTAAGGATGCCCAGGATTTAAAAAATGTCCCATTCACAGGGGAATCTGCCTTCAATAGCCACCCAAGAGAACAGCAACAATTATTTGCTTAGTAGAAATGATTCATAACTGAAGATGAACCAAGTTTTACTAGAAACCTTGAAGATACTGTGAAGAGTTTGGTTAAGTCAGGGGTTGAGCATAGGTGTCTAGTTTAAGTGCGGGGTCCAGAATGTATGGTTTGATTTTAATTGAGACCAGCCCTTATCTTTTGTGGCTAGTTCTGTCATACAGCCTTTGTGTTATACCTTTAAATTCCAGAAATGGGCCCATGTCACAATGTTATTTGTATTACCATAGCACCTAGTAGCCCTTGTCATGGACCAGATACTGTACAAACACAGAACAGAACAGCACTCATACTTGGTTTGGAACTTCCCCACAGCTGGTTGGTATTCAGGGATTTGGAAGAGTCCATTACAGAGAGAAAGTCCAGGCTGCAAGATCTGAACAATTCCAGAGCTGAACAATGTTGGGATTTTGATTCAGACTTATCTCTGTCTGACACAGATAAAGCATTTTGAGGAGGTTATTCATTTTTAATATAATGAATCCTATCAAAGCTTAGACAAGCACTATATATTTCATTTCCCCACCCTTGGGACCCAGTGTAATACTTTCTTTCTCCCTAAGGGGTATAAAAATCTGTTTTAAATTTCAGTCATGCTGCACTTCCTCTGGTATGTGAGGGCTGACCTTTTTCATCCCCCCAAGAAATGGAAAGGAAGTCTTGGAAATCGCTTGTGGCCAACTCAGTGCATCTTCCTGGTGGATTTCCTGTATAAACACTAAGCTTAAGACTGGCATTTCTCAGGCACCCAGAATGTGAAACATATTTTTTTTAAAATATCTGTCCAGGAAGAGTACAGTGAATAGAATGTCAGAAATGCTTTTTGAATTAGCTCTTTTTCAGACTGGGATAAAAAAGTCAGTCCTGGGAGAAGAGAGTGGGATTCAGGCTATGGGAACTGTTCTTCATGTGTCCATCTAAGGTGTTCATCAAAGAGAGCCCCATGTGAAATGTTCTGTAGCACAGGAAAGCCACATAAAGTTGATCGTTTCCTAGTGAAGACTATAACTTACCCAGCTGTCACTGCGTCCTGAGACTTCTAGCAAAATACCTTCCCACCAATGTACATTCAAACGATGCTGTTGTTCAGTAGAGAGAGAGCACTAAATATGGTTCTTGCCTGCAGCTGTGATTTCTAGTTATTTTATTATTTGTACTGGGGTAACAAATAGAGGCTCCGAATGAGATGTGCTAGATGCTGTCTATATAAGTGGCTCAAGTGTAGAGACTTCGACTTTTAGCTCATGAGGTCCCTGATTCCATCTCCAGTGTCAGCCAAGATGGAGGCCATTACAGTGTCCCGAGTTGGAGCATTAAAAGCCAGGCTAGTGTGGGGAGGTGAGGACGGAGATGATGGTGACTGTTGAAGGAACACGAGGACAGGAGCACTAATTAACCTGTGTGTGTAATGCATACACACACGTGACAAACAGAAACATCCAATAATATCATCTTAATATCACCCCACCCCCACGTTTGAGGGCCTATTGTGATCAATAACCCCAATCCAAGAGGTAAAGCAAAAGTACCAGGAATATTTAGAAACTATTCCTACTACAAAATTTCCCTGAAAATAAATCTCTCCCCAAACTATCACAATTCTTGCTCCTCCGATAAGGCCGATCTTAAAATGCCCCCAGGAGTACAATGCTTTATGAAGTCAAATAGTCTAATAAGCAGAGACTTTTGGAGCAGGTAGTAACCACACTATATCCCCTTGGGATGTTATATTCTGTGCTGTTTCCAGGTCTCTTTGGTTGCAAAGCTACCAATGACTTCAAATTGACAAGGGTCCATCATAGGGTGACCAGATGTCCCGATTTTATAGGGACAGTCCCGATTTTTGGGTCTTTTTCTTATATAGGTTTCTATTACCCCCCCACCCCCTGTCCCGATTTTTCATACTTGCTGTCTGGTCACCCTAGTCCATCATACGGAGACTGTTGCCTTCAAGGATATAGAAAGACAGCTCACTGTGCTCTGTGTCTAAAATGATTTGCTCTGTGTTTCTCCATTCTACACTCTTCCCTTTAATCTCCTGGTTCTCTTCCACTCTCCAAGTTCCCCTCCCTGAATGAAGCCCCAGGGGCCAAGATCAGCTAGAAAAAGCTGTGTCTGCGCACCTCTTCATGTCACAGAAAGGGCTCTGTGCATGGGCGACCTGGCTGAATGATTTACTGGAGACTGCCTAGAGGGTTAAGTGCCTTGTTTATTAACAGCAGCTAAAGTTAAGACATTGCTGTGCTGTAGGCAATGAGTTCAAGGATTGGTTGGCTTCATGTTGCAAACCTGTTGAGAAAGGAATTGGCAATCAAGTAAGTAGCTGAAGACCTTGAAACAACAATACTTCCAGTGCAGGCAGGGGCGGCTCTAACATTTTTGCCGCCCCAAGCAAAAAAACCCAAAACAATCCCAAACCCCCTCAATGCCCGCCAAAACAACACCCCCCCCCCCACCCGCTCCTACCTGGAGCGCCGGCGAGGAGGACGACGCGCCCACGGCCCCGCTGCCGCGGCCGGGGTGCCGGCAAGGAGGGTGGCGTGCCTGCGGCCTCATAGCCCCGGCCGGGGGGAGGGCGGGGTGCTCGCGGACCCGGCCGGGGCACGAGGCACGGGTGGCAGGCCCGCGGCAGGCCCCGCTTCTCCGGCCAGGGCGCCGGCGGGGCGTGCCGCGGGGAGGGCCCCGAGCCCGGCCGCAGCCCGGCTCTCCCAGGCGGCCTGAGAGCCGCGGGGCGGGCGGCGAGCCCGGCTGTGGCCAGCTCTCCCGGGTGGCCTGAGCACCGCGGGGCAGGCGGTGAGCCTGGCCGCAGCCAGCTCTCCTGGCTGGCCTGAGCACCGCAGGGCGGGCGGTGAGCCCGGCTATGGCCCAGCTCTCCTGGCCGGCCGAAACGCAGCGGGGAGGGCGGCGAGCCCGGGCGCTGCCCCGCTCTCCCAGAGTGCCATGGGGCGCAGTATGTTTGAAAAAACAAAAACAAACCCTGAGCGCCGCCCCCCCTCCAGGTGCCGCCCCAAGCAGGGTGAGAAATGGCTGCAGTTGAAGTAGTTTGTATAAGCAGGTCTCTGAAAGCTTGTTGGGCAGGGGCAGATGTTGTAGGGTACATGAGTGGGTGGCAGATTACATCTGCTGTGAAATAGCTAAGAAATACATCTGCTCAGAAATATTCAGCTCCGTCCCATATTGTGCCAGGTCTCTGCCTGATAAATTATAGGGCCCGCTTCCTAGAGTGGGCCAGACAGGTAGG
The DNA here is from genome assembly GCA_037349315.1 of Chelydra serpentina. Lineage (NCBI taxonomy): Eukaryota > Metazoa > Chordata > Testudines > Chelydridae > Chelydra > Chelydra serpentina. The sequence continues at coordinate 43,114,963 of JBAIAC010000029.1, read as the reverse complement.
ATGCATGTCCCTCTGAACACAGGGCTATTTGGTGAGTAAGTTTGGGTATGCTTGTTTAGCCTTCTGAAAGGCCACACTTTAAGGGCTCTCATGTTGCAATGCCACTCTTGAAATCTGTACTCATTGGAAAGAGATTGCAGTGTCCAAGGCCTCCATTAATTAGCCTTGTGGCACCATTTCAAGAATTGCCAGTTCTGAGATGTAGCATCTCCAGGTCTCATCTTAGGGTCTGATTGTCTAGTTCACCAACAGGTAAATGAGTATTCATGGGTATATTTTTCATCCAGCTTTTATTAAGTGAATTACAGCCCTTTTACCAACCAGAACTGCAGCCACCAATCTTACTGCTTTAACATAGCAAATTTTGTGTACTGAATGGGGTTGTTTTAAATGTTGTAATGCTCCAAGAGTCTGCAGCTGCTCCCATATAGTCTAATAAATAACATTCTGGAAAGGATGCAAGTTAGACCTGAACTTAATGCTGCCGGGCATAAAAATTGCAATTGAATCACTGAATGTCCCAGGCTTCCAACTGAGATTCTGCCTGTCCCGCTGCCATATTAGATAAAACTCTGACTCTCTGCTGCGATCAATAATCTGTGTTTTATTAAATGACAGCAGAGAACTTTAGGGCAGCAGGGCTCTTGGGTCCTATTCCTGACTCTGCAAGTGATTTGCCATGTGATTTTTGGGTAAATTACTTGACCTTTCTGTGCCTTATTCCACTCCTGTGATGCCTTACTGGGGGGTGTTGCGAGACTTAATTACTCAGTGCTTTTAACCACATTCAGATCCCTGGATTAAAAGTGCTGTATAAATGCAAAGAATAAATATTATCTGTCCACTCACTTTTCTAAATCTACCTGCACATCATCACATGTAATAATCAATGTGCCTATTAGCAATCATGAGCAGCGTTTAAATAGGGAAAAAGCCAAGCAAACAGTGGGGAAAATTGTCCTTAAATATTGATTCAGATTAATTGATTTTATTCAGTCATGTCTTGACCCTTTCATGTTCAATTTCTGAAAACATTTGATCACTTTAGGTCTGGTAAGGGGTCACAAAAATAAAATGTGAAGTTTGAAAGCTCTACTATTCAGCAAAAGCAAATTTTGAAATGTCTATTTGATAGTAGCATTTGCAGGCTGTTTTGTATTGCATGTTGAGTCACAAATGTGGTATGGATGCAGTTGCATACATCAAAACCTTCACAAGCAATCAACAGGCCAGAATTCTTTGCTGAAGGAATATGCAGATAATTGTGAATAATGAATTAGTTCAAGGATTTCACAAATTGAAAAAGCCAAAATTTGATGAATAATTCAGAATGAATGTTCACTCAACTGATGTGTGGAGAACTACATAGTCAGCAAATGGTATTACTTTACCTTTCAGCTGTAATGTGCCCTTGAATAGTTCTAGCAAAGGGAATCTTTAAATTGCATATGTTTGCTGTCCTCCACCAAAGCAATTAAAGGTTTATTGGGTGCATTTATTTTCCAGCAGAAGCATTTCCTTTTGCTGATGTGGCCTTTTTAATGGCTATGGTAGCAAGTAGTGCAACCCAGTGCATTGGGGAATGATCAGGGCCGGTGGATTATTTATTTTACCAACTGCCTTCCTATCCACACCCCACCCCTAAGCAATGAATATACACAAAGAAAATAGGAAACAAGATGGTAGGGGATGGGACTTCCAAGGGTTGGATCACAGGAGTGTGAGAGAGAATCAGCATCATATATCAAAGGTGTTAGTCAGGCTAATTGCATCAATACATCTGCCTGACAAGTTATTACTGGAAAGAGAATGTGAGGGTCCTTTTAAATTACCAGTGGGAAATCTTTTTATTTATTACATAATGAAAACAGAAACCTGTGTCACTGCAGAATTGTCTCTGCAATCTAATGTGGTGACTCGGGCAAATGGATGGGCAAGACCATTCATCTGACAATAGACGTGTGTGGCTCAGTGAGCACCGCTGGACTGTGGTCTAAATCCTGTTGCTATTGAAGTCACTGGCAAAACGACCATGGCCTCGGCGGGACATGTATGTGTGAGTGCGCCCATTGGGCTAGCTCTGGGACAGAAAGAAAGGGAGCGCCAGGACTACAGGAATATCCAGCAGGATACCAGGCTAAGCACGTTCACGTTCCAGACCTGTTGCACAGGACGAGGGAGGTGACAGAGAAATGGCCAACCAACTCCTTTCTCTCTTCTGGATTCATTGTTCCAGACAATGGCTCTGTGAAAGGCAACAGAGATGGATAAAGGGAGAGTTTTTCTCCCTTGTGCAGTGCTCATCCAACCTGCCAGGTTATCAAAATTTTAATGGCTGGATCCTGCTCCCATTAAAGTCAAGAGCTGACTTCCAATGACTTAGTTGGTACAGTGGGTCCTGTAATACTTCACAGCCAGCACTCCTGTAAATAGGTATTCTCCTCATCTTACAACTGGAGAAACTGAGACACAGATGTTACCTGGCTGGGAGAGCAGAGAGATCTAGTGGATGATGCATGGGTTTGTGATCAGGAGAGCTCTATTTTATTCCTGGTTCGGACGTTGAATTACAAATTCTGTGGAAAGGGCATTTTTCTTTGACATTCTGTAGTTTAATTGCTGTGGAAACTTGTAGGTCTTCTGCCAAATCCTATTTGTTTGATCCCTCCTAAATGCTATACCTCAGGCTATGTTTTAGTCATGGGTATTTTTAGTAAAAGTCATGGACTGGTCATGGGCAGTAAAGAAACATTCATGGCCCGTGACCTGTCCATGACTTTTACTAAAAATATCCGTAACTAAAACCTGGGCGGAGGGCCGCGGGTGCTCAGGGGCGGGTGGGGGCCAGCGGCGCCGCGAGTGCTGGGGGAGGTGGCCCGGGACCCCCACTGGTGCTGTGGGGGGCGGACAGCGGTGCGCAGCCCGGGACCCCTGTGGTCGTGCAGAGGGGGGGAAGGGTTGGCGGGGCTGTCAGGGGCTCCCTACACGGCTCCGTGTTCCTGCAGCTCCTAGGCGGCGGAGGAGCCAGTGGGCTCCGCACACTGCTCTCGCCACAAGCGCTGACTGCCGCAGCTCCCATTGGCCAGGAACTTGCAGCCAATGGGAGCTCAGGGGGTGGGGCCTGTGGGCACGGGCAGCGTGCAGCACAGAGCACCCCCACACACACAGCCCCTCCACTGCCTAGGAGCTGCAGGGCCATGCCAGTTGGAGCCGGGGGGTCCCCATGCCCCCTCCCACACACCCAAACTGCTGCTGCTGGCCCAGGGGCTGTCCGGCTTGGACAGCCCCTGAGCCAGCACCAGCCGTGCAGAAGTCACAGAGGCCACGGAAAGTCATGGAATCCGTGACGTCCGTGCAGGCCCGCCGACAGCAATTCCAGCCCTAGCCCCAGGGCAGAATAGTCAATGGGCCCCCCACGCATGCACAAACTGTGCCTGCACAGACACGGACCGCCTGACATTTGGGTGGTGCGGTGCCTGCGGTGGCTGGTGCCCAGCGAGCTGCCAACTACTCTGCTGGGCGCACTCTTCCAGCATGGCCAGGGCTTTCACATGCCTGCCAGGTAGGGTTGCCAACTGTCTAATCACGCAAACCCAGAGACCCTTGTCCCGCCCCGCCCCTTCCCCGAGACCATGCCCCTGCCCTGCCCCCTTATCTGAGGCTCCGCCCCCTGCTCACTCCATCCCCCCCTCCCTCCATCACTCACTCTTCCCCACCCACTCACTTTCACCAGGCTGGGGAAAGGGGTTGGGGTGCGGGATGCAGGCTCTGGGAGGTAGTTTGGGTGCGAGGGGGGGTGAGGGGTGCGGGCTCTGGGAGGGAGTTTGGGTGTGGGAGGGGGTGAGGGGTGCCGGCTCTGGGAGGTAGTTTGGGTGTGGGAGGGGGTGCGGGATGCAGGCTCTGGGAGGTAGTTTGGGTGCGAGGGGGGGTGAGGGGTGCGGGCTCTGGGAGGGAGTTTGGGTGTGGGAGAGGGTGCGGGATGCAGGCCCTGCCAGGGAGTTTGGGTGCGGGAGGGGGTGAGGGATGCAGGCTCTGGGAGGTAGTTTGGGTGCGAGGGGGGGTGAGGGGTGCGGGCTCTGGGAGGGAGTTTGGGTGTAGGAGGGGGTGCGGGATGCAGGCTCTGGGAGGGAGTTTGGGTGTGGGAGGGGGTGAGGGGTGCGGGCTCTGGGAGGTAGTTTGGGTGTGGGAGGGGGGGTGAGGGGTGCGGGCTCTGGGAGAGAGTTTGGGTGCGAGGGGGGGTGAGGGGTCAGGCTCTGGGAGGGAGTTTGGGTGTGGGAGGGGGTGAGGGGTGCGGGCTCTGGGAGGTAGTTTGGGTGTGGGAGGGGGGGTGAGGGGTGCGGGCTCTGGGAGAGAGTTTGGGTGCGAGGGGGGGTGAGGGGTCGGGCTCTGGGAGGGAGTTTGGGTGCGGGAGGGGGTGCATGGTGCGGGCTCTGGGAGGGAGTTTGGATGCAGGAGCAGGTGCAGAGTGTGGGCTCTGGGAGGGATTTTGGGTGCAGGTGGGGTTCGGGATGCAGACTCTGGGAGGGAGTTTGGGTACAGGAGGGGGTGCAGGGTGTGGGCTCTGGGAGGGAGTTTGGGTGTGGAAGCGGGTGAGGAGTGCAGGCTCTGGGAGGGAGTTTGGGTGAGGACTCTAGGCTGGGGCAGAGGGTCGTGGTGCAGGAGGGGCTCAGGGGGTCGGCGCTTACCTCGGGCAGCTCCCGAAAGCGACCGGCACACCCCGCTGGCAGAAGCTCCTAGGCAGGGAGCCCAAGGGGTCTCCACGTGCCGTTGCATGCAGACAGCGCCCCCGCAGCTCCCATTGGCCACCAGCCAATGGGAGCTGGGGAGTCAGCACTCGGGGTGGGGGTAGCACATGGAGACCCCCTCCCCAGGGGCCGCAGGGACGTTGGTCACTTCCAAGAGCAGCGCGGAGCGAGGGCGGGCAGGAAGTCTAGCCCCGCTGCACCGGCAGCAGCGGCCGGGGACCCCCAGGCCCTTTTGAATCACCTGGGCCCCAGGACAATTGCCCCCTTTGTCCCCTCCCTCCCCCCTCCCCCCCGTCGGCAGGCCTGCTTCCATGACCTCCGTGACAGACTCGCAGCCTTAGCTATCGCACCTTCCAACAACAGTTTTGTGCCCTTGGGCTAATCAGTTAGCCTTTCTGAGACTCAGGTTTCTCACCTGTAAAATAGGGCTAATTATATTTAACTGCCTTAGGGAGGTGATGTAAGGCTTAAGTAAATATTTGTGAAGTGAATCATAAAACGTTTCCCTTTCCCCCGTGAGTTTCGTTTTAGAAATGTACGTCTTGTCTGCGCCGTTTCTCTTGGGTGAACCAAGAACTAATAGGCTTCTGCAATCAGAAATACAAAGCAAGTGAACCCGGATTAGTTGTGATAGGAAGTAAATTTTTTTAAATTCCCCCCCTTAAACTGCTGTACCTATCAAATATTTAAATATCAGACTGCAACATAAATGTCTTTCATCCCTTCATTTTACTCTGCCCAGTAATCCCTCTCCGTCAGGACTGCTTCTAATATTTCAAATCTCTGAGAAGCCTGAGAGAGAGAAATATTTCACAACCCCCCCTCCCCCAAATATGGAATTTCACCCTCCCGATTGCACCTGTCCAGAATGGGCAGTGTTCGCTCTTGGACCAGTGACAGGGTGTGAGATCAGATACTTTATGGCCCTGCAGAGCTACGAGTGGGAGGGTTGGGATGGAGGGACTGGGAAGCTAGAAAGGGAACATGGATACACATCCCTTGCTTTTAGCTCTGGTTGGTCCTAAGAAACCCAGCTGTAAAATTATGTGTATAAAAAGCAGTCATGAAAACTAAGGCAGGTTGGTTTAAATGTGGAGGGACACAAAATATAGTCCCCATCACTTTTTAATGAAGCATCCCTAAAATAGTATTTCTGTAATGTGTGCAGCAAGGGCTGCATACTTGGTGGCATGGAATATATAAAATAAATAAAAGGTTCATTGGTACTCATTTGAGATATTCTAGCCCAAGGCTTGTAAAAACTTTGTATCACCATGCTGAGTATGTGTGTTTCATATACTCTATGTGCCTAGCGACAAAGGGTCCTGTGGCACCTTATAGACTAACAGAGGTATTGAAGCATAAGCTTTCGTGGGTCAATACCCACGAAAGGGTATTGACCCACGAAAGCTTATGCTTCAATACCTCTGTTAGTCTATAAGGTGCCACAGGACCCTTTGTCGCTTCTACAGATCCAGACTAACACGGCTACCCCTCTGATACTTGATATCTATGTGCCTATATATTGGTGGTACTATAAAAATTGTTAATTGCCTTAGATAATGAACTAACTACGTGTAGTCAGTAAGCGTAGGGAAGTAAAGTGCACTACTGCAGATATTGAGGTAGCTGGATCTTGTCAAGTTAAACAGGAAAGGGGGGGTTGTTTTTTTGTTTTTGGTGCCTGATTTACACTTTTGGCTGTCAATACTGGAACTATGCTTTTCTCTAACAACGCCTCCTGGGGACATGCATTATTATACGCTGAAAATGCTGTAACTCAGTGAGAAAAACCAGAAATCAAAGTAAGATCCCAAGGGTATGGTTATCCTTATTTAGCCAATCAGTGCTGCCCATTTTCTAAAATGTGTTGGCTGCAAGTGTTATCCCCAAAGAGAGTGGCAGGATATGGCTTTTGAAAAATAACGTAATACTGTTATGGAGACACTTCACTCGCTAGTGCTAAAGTTTCAATTTTCAAATTTAGCAATTCCTCCCCGGATCCTATGCGGTCCAGGTTACTAAGAATGGCCAAGAATGCCCGTGGGAGCTCAAGCAAAGACATTCTAGTTTCGGCACTTGGACTGCTTCAGAATTGTAAAACAATTGAAAGCCACTGGTTTTTAAATTGGCAGCTTATAGTCTGCTGAAGAAGAAGCCTTGTCTCTCTGCCAGTATTTATTGTTTTGAAAGAAGAATTAGCTCCCAGCATGGTTCTTTTGCGGGAGAGCTCTCATTTGTGAAATGGTGCTTGGAAAATTTACGGCTGCTGCTTAAAAGGATTTGAAATCAGTCACTGCTGCTTGCCATTGTCCTGCCAAAGACCAGTTTGGAAAATTTTCATTCTCCCGGATTGGGTATTGTAGCCAGATTCTCAAATGGAAGAAAACTGGTCCAATAGCCTCCCCTGTCCTCATTCAGGAGTGTCGTGATGGAGGACTGGGATACTCAGGTTGGTTCTGAACAGGCTGGCAAAAAGGAGTTTGTTTGCTCCTACCAACTGGCTAGATGGGTGTGACACACACCCAGCATTTTAGCCATTAAAATATGTACTATGAAATAGAAAATCTGTAGATCCCAGGGGATGGAATTTCTGTAATTCCATTGTAAATGATATGGTAACTAAATTCCGATCTGTGACTGGCAAAGGTTTATATTTACAAGTGTGTAAATATAGTTGGATAAATTCTTAACATGAAAATGCACACACAACTCCCCCTATCTTCAGTGACAGGTTGTAAACACACCTACGGACAGAATTTGGCCATGTGTTTGGAAAAATATACAGATGTTAGCCATGTCCAGTGGGACTCTGGGATTTCACATTTGCAAACCTAATTCAGTGGCAATGCAAATAGTTCACTAAAGAAGGTTGATTGTACCATACACGTGGTTGTAACATTCACATTTATTTAGAGCCAAGTTCTGAACTCCTTAGGTAGTTTTTACTTGATCCCGCTGCAGGCAAAACTCCAATGGGAATTCAGGCTAAGTAAGAATGTGTGGACTTAGACTGGTAAGGCTCCCATTGGATTTCAATGGGGTATGACTCTGACTCCCTAGCTCTTAGACAAAATGCTTTTGATTACAGCTTGATTACTTGGCTTCCTTTGTGAGCAAATTCAGTAGCAAATGTGGGGAACCAATGTACTTGCCTATTGCTTTAAACATATTAGCATTGGCCAAAGGTGGCTTCAAACTCTTGTTGATTTCAATCAGGGTTGCAGCATTTCGTAGGTCCTGGCATTAATAATGACAATTGTTGTTGTTTTTATTATACACATATACTGTACGTGTGTGTGTATATATATATATATATATATATAGTTATAGTTAGTTATAGTTTTTAGTTATGGTGCCCACCTGCGGAAGAGTGAGGATGAGCAGATGGCCCGCTACATCCATGGGTGCTGGAACAGTTTGTAGAGTGGAGGTGCTGAGAGAAATTGAACCAAACTGTAAACCCTGTGTATGATGGAAACCACTTCAAGTCAAGGGGTGCCTCCACAGCCCCAGCACTCCTATGGCTACATCTTTTCCAAGGGCCAGCTTATAAGGGCTAATACCTTATGTAAATAAACCAAAACGGATCAGAATTGCCCATCAAATGGGAGGGTGTACTGGCCTGACTAACCAGTCTGCTAAAGGGAGTGCAGTGACTGCCCCCTTTTTTAATCCATCGGCCAGATCTGCTTCCACAAGGGCTAAGCACCGTGCTCAGCTTCGTGAACTCAGAAAATGCCCAACACGTTGGACTCAGAATATCTCACCAAAGAGCCTCTCCGTCCTTCCAGAAGTCAGTGCTCTGTACTCAAAAGGTGCATCTACACGGCAATAAAACACCACAGCATGGCCACTGCTGGCCCGGGTCAGCTGACTCGGGCTCGCGGGCCTCAGGCTGTGGGGATATCAAATTGCAGTGTAGCTGTTTGGGCTTGGGCTGGAGCCTGGGCTCTGAGACACACACGCCCCCATCCCCCCACCCCCCCGAGTGGGGAAGCGTGTTAGATCCTGGGTTCCAACCTGAGCCCAAACATCTACACTAATTCAGGGTTTAATATTATGGACACTGCGTGGTTTTTTTTGAACCTTCGCATCATATGTAGAGTTAAAGTGATCAGAGGCACCAACTATTATTTCGCTTTACTATTTCCCTGGGTCTGTGAGAAAGGCAGGAAGGTTCATTATTTTCTACAAGACATTGCGTATAGGGAGTCTGGGTATTTTGCTACAGTTGCCCTGGTGCCCTGCAGAGTTTCACGCAGTCTAACTGTACATCCCTGCATGGTTATCGTCCAATTGTCTCTGCTGGCCAGTGCATTCGCATTCAGTGTGGAAGGTCTGGCCACGTAACAGCCACTAAGGGCTAGATCCGGAAAGGGATTTAGGCAACTCACTGCCACTTTAGTCACCTAATCCAAAATGTAGATCCTTAAAACCCTGCTCCATTGTTGCCTAACCCCCTGTAGGCATCTGAATTACCCGGGTGCCTACATTTTGGGTAGTAAAGTCCCCTACATTTCTGCAAGTGGGCATGTGCACACAGCCTCCTCAGTGCTGACCCCTGGCACCGTGGCTCATGCCCAAGTCTCAGGAGGATCGTTAAACGTGGCATTCCCCACCTGTCTCGCCTACAGGACCAGCTCTTGTAGCCATACCTGAGCCACATCCCTCTCCTTAGCATTTTCTTATTGGTTAGCTTAGGCAGCTCCCCCTCAGCTTGCTGGCTTTTTGTGAAACCCAGGCTTAGGCACCGAACTGTCCCTATGGATTGCATAGAAGTCTGGGTTCCTAATTTGGTGCTGTGGCTTTCACTGAGCAGCAGAATCTCCAAAAGTTGGGTGTTGCAACTTTGAGTCCAAGTCCCCTTTGTGGATCTAGCCTTAAATCTCTCCCAAACCACTTGCAGCTTCTATTACAGGTTCATGTCACTAAGCAGGGCCTCCTCGACCAGCTCTTTTAAAAGCATCGCATTTTGCTAGTGAAGACCAGTCTATTGCTTATGTTTTCTAGCAGGATCCCATGGAGTCAGGGCTACCTGACTGCACACTGAATTCACACTTTTTGAGGAGCGAATCTATGGATGCTTTGGAGCCTTTCAAATGTTCACTTAAACTCACAATAGTGTTTTGAGTGCAACAATAAAGTTTTTAAAAGCTTCAGAAATGGGCCACGTGGGCAGAGCAAATCCAGTGTGGCAGCCGGGAGAGCAGCAGCTTTTCACAGCCCTGCAAAACTGAATCCTTTGTCCCTCAGATTCCTAACGGTGCCATGTTTGTCTCAGTCATTCGTACTCCTACCTCGTTGTCGCTATACAGTACACCCAACAACTGTGAGTGGGATTTTGAAACAATGTTGGCCTAACTCTGCACCTGCTGAAATCACAGGTAAAGCTCTTGTTGGCTTTAATGGGAGCACAGTTAGGAAAATGCCGAGCGCTCTTAAAACCCCATCCCATATAGTTAATATTTACACCCATCCATGTTAGGCATTTTTAGATTAAAACATGCAGGTACAGATAGATACATATTCTAATACAGGGGTCTCAAGCACGCGGCACGCGGGCCACATGCGGCCCGCGGAGTTATTTCCTGCGGCCCGCCATAGGCGCTGACTCCATTGGCAGCCAAGGTCCAAACATTACTGAGTGTTTATATTTTATTAAAACCCCTCTTTGCATTACAGTTTTTAAAAAGTTAATACATTGACTTTTAATAGAATACTATATTACGCTTCATTTTTTTCATTTTTGACTATACTTTTGTATCATTGTATGAAAAGGTTTCAGCGATGCGGCCCTTGGGCCATTTACTAATTCTCATGTGGCCCTCGTGGTGATTTGAGTTTGAGATCCCTGTTCTAGTATGTGGGTGGGTATATTATATAAAAATTGGTGTTGGTTACATACTACTTTTATTGTTTATAGTACAGAATTTTTCAAGATGATTGTAAAGCAGCACTTATTAACAACTTACAGGAAGGTGAGGAGGGGAAAATGAACTTGTTGAAAGTGTGTTAGAAAAGCAATGTGGCCACAAGCCAGTTATTGCCGTAGAGCTGGTCAAAACACAGGAAGAATATCATGCGAACATTTTCATGGAAGAACATGTCCTTTTTTTTCCCAGCTCTACTCCTGCATTCCCAACTCAGCTCTGCCACTGACTCATTTTGTGCCCTTGTTCAAGTTACCTGAACTCTCTGTGCTCCAGTGAAATGGAGAGGGGAGGGAGTTGCAAGGATAATGCAATTGGTTGATGTGTTTTAAAGCAGCAGTTCTCAAACTTTAGCCACCCAAGGACCCCCATTTTGATTTAAAATTTTTCGTGGATCCCCACGTCCGCCGCTCAGCCCCCAGGCCCTGCCCCCACTCAACCTCTTCCCCCAAGGCCACACCCCTGCCCACCTCTTCCCGCACCACCCCTGCCCCTCCTTTGTCCCACCTCTTTCCACCCCTGAGCGAGCCCATCCCCGCTCTGCCCCCTCCCTCCCAGCACCTCCTGCATGCCACTGCACAGCTGTTCAGTGGCATGCAGGAGGCACTGGGAGGGAGGGGGAGGAATTGATCAGCTGGGCCAGTGGACCCCCGGAGTATCCTCGCAGACCTCCAGGGGTCCGCGGACCCGTTTGAGAAACGCTGTTTTAAAGCATTCTGAAAAGGTAAGTATCAGAGGGGTAGCCGTGTTAGTCTGTACTCACAAAATCAACGAGGAGTCTGGTGGCACCTTAAAGACTAACACATTTATTTGGGCATAAGCTTTCATGGGTAAAATACCCATTTCTTCAGATGCATGGAGTGAAAATGACAGATGCAGGCATTATATACTGACACATGAAGAGAAGGGAGTTACCTTACAAGTGACAAAGAGTCCTGTGGCACCTTATAGACGGTACCACAGGACTCTTTGTCACTTCTACAGATCCAGACTAACACAGCTACCTCTCTGATACCCTACAAGTGGAGAACCAGTGTTGACAAGACCAGTTCAATCAGGGTTGATGTGATCCACTCCCAATAACTGATGAGGAGGTGTCAATACCAAGAGAGGGAAAGTTGCTTTTGTAGTGAGCCAGCCACTCCCAGTTCCTATTCAAGCCCAAATTAATGGTGTTAAATTTGCAAATGAATTTTAGTTCTGCAGTTTCTCTTTGAAGTCTGTTTTTAAAGTTTTTTTTGTTGAAGTATGGCTACTTTTAAATCAGTTATAGAATGTCCAGGGAGATTGGAGTGTTCTCCTACTGGCTTTTGCATGTTACCATTCCTGATGTCTGATTTGTGTCCATTTATTCTTTTACGTAGAGACTGTCCGGTTTGGCCAATGTGAATGGCAGAGGGACATTGCTGGCACATGATGGCATAGATCGCATTAGTAGATGTGCAGGTGAATGAGTCCCTGATGGTGTGGCTGATGTGGTTGGGTCCTCTGATGGTGTCACTAGAGTAGATATGGGGACAGAGAAGGCAACAGGGTTTGTTATAGGGATTGATTCCTGGGTTAGTGTTTCTGTGGTGTGTAGTTGCTGGTGAGTACTGGGCAGGTATTCATTAGTATTTATTGCTTCCTTCCTTCCCTCCATTGTTTTGTCTCTGGGGCTGGATGGATGAGTATCAAAATAGCTGAAGAGTAGAATTAGATTGTCTGTGGTGTCGGACTGACCATCAGAGCTATGAACAGGGGGCGAGTGGCACTCAGAGCTACAGAACATAGTACACAGTCTGCCTACAGGCTTGATGGTTTAAATTGCTGGATTTGTAAGATGAAAGGGGAGCTACTGTGAAAATGACAGTAGGTTGACAATCTTCTGGCTAGCTTTGTTAGGGAATGGGGACCCCACAGTGCTGCTGATTTGAGATGATTGCGAAAGGAAAATAGTTCTGAGTGGTGTGAGAAGACTTTTTTTTTTTTTAAGGGATTTGAAGGGCAGGGGCAGTCTGACAGTCCAATCCAAAGCTTATCTGTGTCTATGGTGTCGTTCTATTGAATTCAGTGGGCTTTGGATCAGGCCATACATGAAATTCTGCCAATGATATGAAGAACAGCATTTATATGAAAAGGTATTTCCGAGTATTGGTGTCGAAGGACCCGATTTTCCCCCGTTACAGTCAATGGGCTTTTTATCATTGTTTTCAATGGTCGTGGGAACAGGCTCCGATACTGTGTATACACACACACACACACACACACACACACGTATGCTGTGTATATACATACGTAAATGCATACAGTGGAGACCATTTCACAAAGCAAAGGGGGTTCTGAGAGTTGGGAAATCCTCATTACAATATTGAGTTTTTCTTCAAGTGATTGTTCATGTCAATTCCAATTAGGTGTGTGTGCGCATGCATGGCAGCCGGAAAACTTTTCCCCTAGCAGCATTCGTCGGGTCGGCCTGAGCACCCCCTGGTGTCACACCTTCATGGTGCTCAGTATAGAGCCCTGCCAACCCAGCACCCCCTCAGTTCCTTCTTACCGCTGGTGACGACTCGCCTGAACCACCACTTGCTCTTGCTTTTGCTTGCAGTGTCCACTCTTAGTGTTTATAGTTAGTCCTCAGTAGTTTGCTAGTGTTAGTTTAGTATTAGTAATTAGGTCGTAAGTTTCCTTTCAGGGGTTCCCCCCCACCAAAGCTCCCCCAGCACCAGGGTATGCCCCGGTCCCCAGGATTCAAACTTTGCGAGGACTGTGAAAAATGTATGCCTAAGAGCAACCCGTACTCTTCCTGTCTATGATGTCGCGGGGAGAGCCACCAGAAGGAGAGGTGCAGAATTTGCAAAGAGTTTCACCCTAGGACCTTAAAAGTCTGGGAGCAAAGGCTCAAGATCCTTCTCATGGAGGCAGCACTCCGGCCACACTCCGACCCCAGATGAGACCGTGGAAGGGACATTGACAGCTTTGGCCTTGGAGAACAACAGAGTCCTACAACAGCTGCTGCGACGTGTGGCCCAGACTCTGGGGATCCAGGCAGAGGAGGTGGTAAAGGATGCCGACACTATGGTAGACATCCTCACCCCCTCTGGGCCCGCCCACATTGCCCTGCCGTAAATTAAGACCATTGCTGAGACCACAAAGACCTTGTGGCAGACCCCGGCCTCTTTGCCCCCTACAGCCAAGAGAAATGAAATATGGTACTTTGTTCCCTCAAAAGGATATGAACACTTATATACCCACCCATCCCCCGATTCCCTGGCGGTTGATGCAGCTAATCCGCGCGAGTGCCAGGGCTACCAGGGGCCCTCCCCTAAAAATAGGGATGTTAAAAAACTAGGCCTATTTGGGAGGAAGGTCTACTCCACTAGGGGGTTGCAGCTCCGCATATCAAACCAGCCGGCCATCGTGAGCAGATACTCGTATAACACCTGCGGCGCGATGGGCAAGTTTGCGGAGCTGCTGCCACAGGACTCCCATGCGGAATTCTCTGCACTGGAGGAGGAAGGGAAACTAATTGCACGAGGAGATGGAGCATTGGACAGGGCAGACCTCAATCTGATCCTTTCCAGAGTCATGGGTCTGCCCTTTGGCGACGTGCTCCCTGCTCTCTCTCTCATCAGGGTGGCATTTCTGGTAGCGATAACCTCAGCCAGGAGGGTGTCTGAGCTCAAGGCCCTAACATCAGAACCTCCTTACATTATGTTCTATAAGGACAAGGCTCAGCTCAGGCTTCACCCGCCTTTCCTCCTGATGGTTGTCTCCCAGTTTCACATCAACCAGGACATCTTCCTCCCATTATTCAATCCTAAGCCACACTCGAGCAGCAGGGACCAAAGGCTTCACTCATTGGATGTCTGCAGGGCGCTAGCCTTCTACATCAAGAGAACAAAGCTGTTCCATTCCAATACTCGCCCTCTTTCCCCTCTGTCGGAGTAGCCAACAAGAAGGACCTGAGGGGTTGGCGGGTTGGCAGGGCTCTGTATTGAGCGCCATGAAGGGGCGACTCCAGGGGGCAGCCGGACTGACCCGACGGATGCTGCTAGGGGGAACGTTTTCTGGCTACCGTGCACACGCGCACGCACACACCTGATTGGAATGGACCTGAACAACACATCTCGAAGAACAACAGTTACGCGAAGGTGAGTAACCGTTTTTTTCCTGCATGGCAAATCTGGCAAAATATACTCAACTTTTCAGCTGTCACCATGATATAGATACGGGATGCGTTTCTGCTACACTCCTGGTTTTGGGATGGTTTTAAACTGAGGTTTTATAAAACTTAAAAAATGCAGCCTGGATAATCCCACAGCAGCTCCGTCTCACCAGGACGCAACAACAACCTTTCTTGGGCCACAGCTTGCTTCTTTACTGCCTTCCATTTTTCCCTTCATAAGTGCGCTAAACCCTGGCAATAAACTGGGAGTACCCTGATGTTCCCTTAGGATTGCTACATATTGGTAGCTGTAGACTACAAGGTTTTATTTTTAGGTTCTAGTGACATTATAAACACAACAGCAAGGTTCAAGTATTTTGAACATGTCGCTAAAGCAACCAATAAATCCCCCTCCCCCGCACGATGGAATTATTTAATGTTCAGAGCGGGGGTTATTTTGAGGACCCTTACAGACTGACTCTACTTCAGTGCCAATATGTGGGAAGGGCAACCAAAATCCATGACAGTAAGATCTTGTGAGAAACTGCAGAATCTCCAAGAACCTCAGAGCATCCTACTCACACCGGTCAACTTTTGCTGAAGAGAGTCACAGGACTGGAACGCTTTGAGGCAATGTAGGTCAAACTGTGATACGTTTGCTGATCTGTGTGAGGAAAACTTGATTGGGCACTGTTAATACGATGCCAGCTTCTAGCCAACCCTCAACTTCATGGAACCGTCATTCCAAATTAAAAACAAAACAACACATGGTTAAAATAATTTTAAATATTAAAAAAATCCAAAACAAATAAGTGGATACAAATTTACTAAAAAAGATAAATTGACATGGTCTTTTTAATGTGGCATATCATGTCACCTAGGCCTGGCTAGATTATTTACCACTGAAACTGGGGAACAACAATTGAAATGGGAAAATGGTTGAGAGTTGCATTTTTTCCATCTAAAGCTCACTGAGCATTTCCCTCTCTGAGAGTTAAAGGCCTTTCCCTGTGGGATTAAATATTAAAGATGGTTCAAATAGGTTATTGTTTCATCAGTCTTTTTCTTTGTAAAGTAAATGTTCACTTTTTAAAAAAAATTGGGGGGGGGGTTGGGGGGCTGGTGAAAACCCCAAACTAAAAATGTTCAAATTGTCCTTTTCTCATTCTTATTTCTTTTCCTTTTCTTCTTTTTAGAGGCGAAATGGGAATAGGAAAAAAGGAGGGAAGAATCCTCAAATCGAAAGCTTTCAGCACCAAACCTTTTAAAAAAAAGTTTTGCAAAAAATTGAATACATTAAAAATCTGTCCATTTTGAAATGAACACTGCAAAATGAACACTTTTAAGGTCTCAGAACTTTTCATAGCCTACCTTTAAAATGTTTTCTATCAGCTATATTGAAAATGCATCTAATCTTGGTTGCCATTGGGAATTGAATCCAGGTTCTATGGAGCTAAGAGCACGAACCACTACAGCTTAAGTGATAAGAACTAAGTTCCCCCAGTGGGGAACGAGAGCAGAGTTGTATTCTCTGTGGATCAGGCCCAGAGGGGGACACAGAGCACACAATGAGCAGTGAGAGCGCTACAATATCATTCCCCACTGGTCTGTAACAGTATTTCATGGATTTCTCTCTTGTATAGAAGCATCTCAACATTACAAAGCCATGCAAAAGTTTGGAGTCCATTATAAACTCAAAACTCAGCCCAGATGGGCCAGAAGGTTACTGCAGTGGGAATTCCAGCTGAACCAAAGTAAATGCTTTAGAGCTTAAGCTAGTGAGCGTTACACAGCCTTATATCACACATGCCCAGGGCCGGCGCTATAACTAGGCGACCCTAGGTGGTCGCCTAGGGCGCCAGGATTTGGGAGGCGGCCGTGGCTGCCTCCTGGCTCCACGCTCAGCAGCTGAGCCGGGAGGCAGCCGCGGGGAGCTGCCCCGCTGCCTCCTGGCTCCGCACTAAGCTGCCGCGGATGTGGGCGGGGGGGAGGGGCTGAACTCCCGGGGGCGGGGGAGCTGGCTGGGGGGGGCGGCGCTGTGGGGGCGGGCGGCACAGGGCTGGTGCAAGGAAGTTTCGCCTGGGGCGCAAAACTTCCTTGCACCGGCCCTGCACATGCCATGCCATCTCTTGCTTGCCTTGTGCACAAAAGTAGCCCAGTTGAGACTAACTCTGTGGAGTAGCTCCACTGAAGTCAAGCTCCTAAAACATGCAGGGGCAGAGATCTGCTTCTGCAGGGATTATTGCTATGAGGAGTCACAGGACTGGAACATGAGGGGCAGGAATATGCCCCCTCCGCTCAGCTACTAAGCCACAAAGGCAGTTGCCATCTGTATCTGCTAAGTCCTAGCAGAGGGGGAGCTTCAGACCTTCGGATGGCTGAGCTGGCAGGATACTACCTCTAAACCAGTGCTTCGCTGCAGTTCCATTGGGGGAGGTGACACTGCTTCATTGTGGTGGTCATGCATAGTAAAAGATCTCCCTCTTGATGTTTCTCACTCTTTCCTTTGCAAGAAAGCAGCTTGGGAGCAGGCTCCGTAAACCCCCTGAGCTTCCCTGTGGTGGGGAAACAAACATAGCCATAGAAAAAGAAGGAAGGAATACTGGTGAATGGACAAGCTGAGGAGCAGAAGATAGCAGGAAAATGGCCATTTACAGGGAGTTACAAGGAGGCACAGAGGTGTGTTTATCATCTTGCCAAATAGATATATTACGAGGCCATTTGTATGAGTGCAGTAGACACAGGGCCCTGTAAATAACTAATAGGCAATGCTTGACTGATGAATGTGCCCATATATAGAGACCCTTCCCCCACCAGGCCTAGACAGACACATGTTCCCACTGATGAGTTCAACTACAGCAAAGTCAGTTGAAAGGTTTCTATTAATGTGTGTGGGTAAATACGCAAAGCGGAGGCCTTGCACTTAGCCTTTGGAAATGGCAAACTAAAGTAGTCTACGTACAAAGAGATCCCAAATGATTAAACATGAGGGGCTAGGTGGAAGTCAAATCAGTCTGAGTTTCTAAGCAACCTCTGCATTTTCACTTTGCAGAGGGTTTTTCCTCCCCAGCTTTTCTTCTTTCTTTTTTGAACTGCCTCGCAGCTAGACTCCAAATATGTCCTCTGTTAAGGACATGGGCCAACAAAGAAAAGGAAGTGGTTTCCAAGCAACAGGAACTACACCACAGTTTTCCGAATTGATTGTCGCCCTCTGACTCAGATATCCTTTTATTCATCCATGCTCCAGTATGACAGTTCTCTGCATGCTCCCTCAATGATCAGAGAACTGGACGCCTGCAGTATAATTTCAGTACAAAAGCCACATTGATAATCATCTCACAGCAAAAGGCACCTGGAAATACAGCCTCCGAGGAGGCCCATAGGCCTCCGTGGTTTAAAGAACAGAAAATGAATGGGTACAGTATCACGGTTACAATCACGGTCTGACTGAGTGACTGAGGTTTGAAAATTCTGTTCTTTACTAGCAGTGCTGCAGTCAGAACTGGTTGAAGTCCCCTCAGATGTAAGCCAGTATGTAGTTTCCAAATTTCAGATCACTTGCCGCCTCAGGGGGTTCTGGAGATGCCTTTGGGTGGGCTGGGGGCTCCCAAATTGAATGACATTTTTGTTGGAAGTATCGCCACCAAATATGACTGTCTGAGACAGTGGTCCCCAACCTTTTTGTGGCCAAGAGCACATTCATGTTTTCAGAAGAGTGTGGCAGGTGCCAACAATTTTTCAAGACTTATTTTGTATTTGTACATTAAATAATATGAAAACCATCATATTTAATATTACATAATATATGAATCCATAAGATAAAAAAGGTAATTTTACATGTAAAAGGTATTAATTAAATTATTCGGCAATTATTCTTTCACCTTACCATGTGCATTTGCTCTTTTTTATTTACTTTTTTTGGGGCAGGGGAGGGGGCACAGTTCTGGGCAGCGGAGAGGGAAGCCGCAGCCCCATGCCTGCCAGGGACAGAGAACACCGGGGCCTGCAGCCCCGGAGTGTCTGTCTCCGGCAGGCGCGGGGCTGTGGGGCAGCGCCGAGGGAAGCCGCGGCCCCAGGGCCGGTGCAAGGAAGTTTCACGCCCTAGGCGAAACTTCCTTGCACCAGCCCTGCGCTGCCCTCCCCTACCACCAGCGCCCCGCCAGCCCCCCTGCCCACAGGAGCTCAGCCCCTCCCCACCCCTGCGCCCCGCGGGAGCTGAGCGGGGAGCCAGGGAGGCTCTCCGGGGCTGCCCCTGGCTCACCGCTCAGGCGCTGGCAGGGGACAGCGAGGCGGCTCCCCACTCAGGCGATGAGGGGGGCGCAGCAAGGTGGGGGGCTCGCCGCGGCTGCCCGGGAAGCAGGACGGCTCCCCATGGCTGCCCCGGGCTCCCCGCTCAGGCGCTGAGCGGGGAGACAAGGGGCAGCCGCGGCAAGCCGCCCCTTGTTTCCCAGCTCAGCGGGGAGGCAGCGGGCAGCCGTGGCGAACTGCCCCTTGTCTCCCCGCTCAGCATCTGAGCGGGGAGACAAGGGGCAGCCGGGGCAAAGCCACCACTTGTCTCCCC
The DNA here is from genome assembly GCA_037349315.1 of Chelydra serpentina. Classification (NCBI taxonomy): domain Eukaryota; kingdom Metazoa; phylum Chordata; order Testudines; family Chelydridae; genus Chelydra; species Chelydra serpentina. The sequence continues at coordinate 43,095,577 of JBAIAC010000029.1, read as the reverse complement.
ACTCAGCCGCTGAGCGGAGAGACAAGAGGCGGCTCGCCGCAGCTTCCCCTTGTCTCCCCGCTCAGCGCCTGAGCGGGGAGCCCGGGGCAGCTGCGGGGAGCCGCCCCGCTGCCCGGGCAGCCGCGGCGAGCCCCCCACCTTGCTGTGCCCCCCTCAGCGCCTGAGTGGGGAGACAAGGGGCGACTTGCTGCGAACCGCCTCTTCTCTCCACTTAGCAGCTCAGCCGCAGAGTGGGGAGAAGGGGAAGCCGAGGCAAGCCGCCCCTTGTCTCCCCGCTCAGCAGCTCAGCGGGGAGACAAGGGGCAGCCGCAGCAAGCCGCCCCTTGTCCCTCCGCTCAGCAGCTCAGCGGGGAGACAAGGGGCAGCCGCAGCAAGCCACCCCTTGTCTCCCTGCTCAGCAGTTCACTGCGGCTGCCCCTTGTCTCCCCGCTCAGATGCTGAGCGGGGAGACAAGGGGCGGCTTGCTGCGAGCCGCCTCTTGTCTCTCCGCTCAGCAGCTCAGCCACTGAACGGGGAGGCAGCAGGCAGCCGCCCGCCGCCCCCCAAATTTTGGCGCCCTAGGCAACCGCCTAGGGTCGCCTAGTGGGCGCGCCGGCCCTGCGCGGCCCCGTGCCTGCCGGGGACAGAGAACACCGGCGCCTGCAGCCCCAGAGTTCTCTGTCCCCGGCAGGCACGGGGCTGCGGCTTCTCTCCGCGCTGCCGCACGGCCCCGCACCTGCCGGAGACAGAGAAATCCCGGGCTGCAGGCTGCGGCCGCCTGTGTTCTCTGTCCCCGACAGGCGCGGTGCTACGGCTTCTCTCCGCGCTGCCCCGGCCTGCCGGGGACAGAGAGCACCGGCGTCTGCAGCCCCAGATTTCTCTGTCCCCGGCAGGCCGGGGCAGCAGCTTCTCTCCCCTTCTGGGCACTAGTTGGTGGGCGGGCGCCCATAAATGCCCCGGCGGGCACCATGGTGCCCGCGGGCACTGCGTTGGGGACCACTGGTCTGAGAGATGGCACCATACCCAGTGCTGAACAGATCTCAAAAGGTCTAGGGGTGAGGTGAAAATAAGCAGGAATTTGGATGATCACCTGAACCTCTCTGGGTTGTAGAATTGAGGTGTTGTGAGAACAAGTGACTCTAGAAGATTTCCAGTACTTCCTGTCACTTGTGTGGTCGGAGATACCATGGGCCTTTGTCCTGGAGGGGTACTTTTGCCTCCAGTCCTGACCACAAAGTGCAGGGGAAGTGAAAACAAAAGTTATCTCTTGACACTCAGAAAAAGATGGATTTAATTTTGGTGTGCTGGCTGGGCAATGGTTCAGATCCGTTTTTATTTTGTGTGAACCATTTCACCCACTTCTAATTATTCACCCCACTTGTCACCATCTTACTGGGCAGCACCAATTGGCCACAGCTCGACATCGCTCCAAGAATTTCTTCCTTCTGGGTGTGGTATGAAAATGTGGCAGTCCCTGGTGTCGCAGTTTCAGGGTAACTGCACCGGTATATCTCCTCTGTGGTCCCTCAAGGGCACTCACTCAGGGTTACCAGCTCCCAGCCATCACCTCGCTTGGACAGAAACCTACCTCTCTCTCTCTGACTGGGGTTTTAAGGCTTCACAGTCCCCTGCCTTACACTGCGATATCCCCAGCAAGCCAGTTTGCCTAAACACCAGTGTCTGTGTTTTGCTTTCTCTTCGAGTGCAATCAACAGCGTAATGCCAGCAGTTACAAGCTAGCATACTGCCCTTTCTAATCAAGCACACTTATTCTTAAGATGAAAGCATTACAGAGAAAACATAAAAACAATAGGCTGTATATCCATGCTGAAAACGTACCAGAGGTCACCCGTTAGTGTTATGGGGCCCTAACAGGCAGGCCAAAGTCCTTCCAACCATTCTGCAAGGATTGGGACATCCGCTCCGCCCCCCCACCCCTGCTTTGGATAGAAGGTCTTTCCCATTTGCTGGACCAAAATAAAGGCCCTGGGTGAGTTCAAACACAGCCCTTTTAAGCCAAAACCCTTGCATTGAGGTGACCATCCTGATGCTGGATACTTTGGGTTTAAGGCCCGTTTACATTGGTGACATAGTGCAATACGGTCATGCCAAAAGGAAAATCTGCCACACACAACTTCATTTTGCTTCGCATCCTGCACCAGCGCGCACAGTGATCTTCACTGGGGGGCCTGTCGTGTGAGCCATGGAGAAGAAACAGGAGAATGAAGAACCTAGTTTGACAAGTCAAAGTCATACAATCCGAGCCTTGCAGCAGCCTCCCTGAAGCGCTGCACGGTACAGTGGTTAATATTTAGCTGCTTTTGTTTTACATCTTTCCCCTGGGGGACACTCTGAAATGCATTCTGTTTAGAAAGTCTGCTGCTCAGATGGTGGGGCCCAATCCAGCCGCCCCTGTGCTGAGTAGGACCTGCCTCTGCAGTGGGACTCTGCTTCACAATGGGAGGTGGGGGACAGAATTAGTCCCTTAGGTTTTCTGGATTTCTTTTTCTTTCCTTGGGGCTAGATTGTGCCTTTCTGCACAGGCATGAGCAGGGGGTGGTGCGCCACCTGCCCCACCCAGGAGGCACTAGCTGCACACACACCTTTGCTCCCTCTTGTTTTTTTGGGGGAGGGGGGAGACGAGGTGGGGGAGGAAGGAAGGATTAAGGCATGATGAGGAGGGAGTAACTTGTTGCAACCCCTTGCAAACTTGTGGTTTTCTCCCCCTTGCACCTAGCCAATTGCTGTGCTCCCCAAGTGGAAATGGAGCCCCGCCCCACTGGCTGGCTTCCAGGGGCTGTGCTTCACACCAGACCCAAGATATGGGGAAGGAGAAGACTTACTTCCCCACACAGCCTTGCTCTGGCAAAGATGACAAAGGATGATCTAACCTTTGGGTTTCTTACTAAAGACCTTTGCATGAAGCCAGCATCTGCCCCTAGGAGTTCATCTGCTCCTGCTTGTATCCTCAGGAATGGGATGTTTGACATGGGGCCACAGTTAGCTAGAACTGAAATATCCAAGGTGTGCTTCTTCAGTGTTGGTCAGACTATTGTGTGTTTGAAGGAGAAAGGGGAGATAGCCAATGCCTGATTGACAGAAGGTATTTCGATCAGGGGTGGCACCAGTTGCTCATGACTCATTTTCACAAGCCAGGATGGGCCTGGGTTGGATTCACAAGTCTTGGGTCGAGACTCCTTTAGGATGTCCAGAACTTCTTGGTGAGTGAATGTACTGGACTCTGGGTGTGCCGGCGGGCTGTTGGTTGAGGGGCATAGGTGATCCATGGTGTTTTAGAAGCCTTCCCCAATGTGTGTGACCTTTCTCGTTAAGTAGGATGACAGTTCCTCACAGCAGTTGGTACTGGGCTCTGTCAGGGTTCCCTCCCCACTCTAAACTCTAGGGTAAAGACGTGGGGACCCGCATGAAGAGCTCCTAAGCCTATTTTTACCAGCTTAGCTTAAAACCCCCAAGGTACAAAATTCCCTGCACCCTGAGAAATGCTTCTCCCACTGCCACCATCAAGTGTTTTAAACAGGAATCCAGGAAAGGAGACCACTTGAAGTTCCCTCCCCCCCCCAAAAAATACCCTCTCAGGCCCGTACCCCACTTTCCTGTGAAGCTTGAGAATAATCTCCTAACCAGTTGGTTACACAGTGATCTAAAAACCCACCCCCTGGGTTTTAAAAACCATAGAAAACAGTCAGCTTCTTAAAATAAGGATTTTATTAAAACAAAGAAGGTAAAATCAGCTCTGTAAAATCAGGATGGTAACTATTTTACAGGGTACTCAATTTCCAAACTCAGAGGGATTCCCCCTCTGGACAAACCCTTAAAGTTACAGGGGGAAAAAAGGAATAACCCCTCCCTCTCACACAGGGACCATACCAAGCAAAAATAAACAGAAATCTACTCACTATGCTATCTAAACTTACTTTAGAAAAGTGAGGATTTGATGAAAAGATGACTGGTTCCTTCTGACTCCAAGATCACTCTGAGTCTGACAAAGACCCACACACAAAGCTTTCCCCCTCCCAAGATTTGAAAGTATCTTGTCCCCTTATTGGTCAGATGCTGGCCAGGTCAGGTGTCGGTCTGGTTACCTGCATTTCTTAACCCTTTACTGATAAGAGGATTTTATCTGCATCAGACCCTCTCCCCCTTCCCTTTATATTTATGACAGGCTCTGATGCAGATTCCAGCGACTCAGGATTAATGACGCTGTTTACCACCTTGGATAAGGCTTTGGGGAGGGATTTGGCAGTCTCAGTGGAGACTGGCTGGAAGGTTCGCTTGGCCTGCAATACAGGCTCAGCATAGGCTTTGAGGAATACATTATGTTTCACCCTGTCAGAATCAGCCTTTTTTTCCCCACCATTGGTGCTTGAGTTTCTGCCCCTCTCTTCATCTGCCGCAGGGTGTCAGAAAACCCGGGAGATCTGTGTGGGTGGTGGAGAGGAAGGAGCCGCTTGGGGGCCAGTATGTCAATGGCCAAGACCAGTGTAGAATGGAAACTATTTACCAGGTCCTCGACTCCTCGTCCTGTGGGCAAGGTTGTCCTTTAGCAAGCTGTCCGTCTTGTGGGCTGGGCCCTGGAAGGTCTCTGCACACTCCCTTAATGAGGTGATGGTCTGTCCAAGACAGTGGCTGGGTTGTGATGTCCTCCGTCTTGACATCTAGGCCAAAAATCAAGTCCAGGGTGTCAGTCGCCGTATGGGTTGTACCTGAGATGAGGAGACAAGTGAGGAGGTGAATTTTCAGGCTTTCGCACCCACAGCCTTGTGGATGTGTGTGTTGAAATCTCCCAGGACAAGAAGTCTCGGATATTTCACCACTATCATGGACTTTTTCTTCATAAACATTACTTCCACACACACAAAGCCTCCCCACCGCCCAAAAAAATCAGGAAAAATGGTTTGTATAGCTGGTCATTTCTAAGATGGGGGTTAACTAAAATCAAGGTTCTACTGTACTGATGTTCAGAGAAAACCTTGAGATACTTTTTTATGCTGCTTAAGTTTAGAAAAGGTATTACCTACTGGTTACCACTAATTTTTGCAGAGTGCTTAATTTGTCAAAATAATATATTTCAACATAGATTGATTATAATATTTTTTCTTGGCTTTGCAGAAACTGGAAACATTGGCCATGAATTTTTATTAGTCTGCAGTTGAGGGAATAAAAAACTTGTCTGGAGAATTAGTTCTAAATAGACTATTTTAAAAGCTGCCTTGAAATCTCAGTAGCTATTTGGTATAGCAGGGATACATTCAATTTACAAGTATATCAACGGATTACTAAATAAAGTACACTGTCATATGTAATATAAATAAGTGGGGGTCTACCAAAAAGGGCCTTTTTGCACCCCTTAATAAAAGAGAACTAATAGCAAGGATTACAATCAAATAAACTAGTTAGCCACTCCCCTACACATCCACCAAAAATCATATTATAAATGCTATAGAATTCCCTGTGATGTTTCATATTCTTTATGAAAATATGCTCGTAAACTCATAGACTTTAAGGTCAGAAGGGACCATTATGATCATCTAGTCTGACCTCCTACACAATGCAGGCCACAGAATCTCACCCACCCACTCCTGCAATAATCCTCTCACCTATGTCTCAGCTGTTGAAGTCCTCAAATCATGGTTTAAAGACTTCAAGATGCAGAGAATCCTCCAGTAAGTGACCCGTGCCCCATGCTGCAGAGGAAGGCGGAAAACCTCCAGGGCCTCTGCCGATCTACCCTGGAGGAAAATTCCTTCCTGACCCCAAATATGGCGATCAGCTGAACCCTGAGCATGTGGGCAAGACTCACCAGCCAGACACCCAGGAGTCTTATGATATGAGTGACATAACTGAGACATACTTTATGCAAGATGTGTCTTGTAAGATATCATTGGAAAGGTTATAATTTACTGAATGTGATTATCCATTTTTTATGCCTGTATCATTTCTGTATCTGAAGTTAGGAATATTGACTTTGTGTCTGTATCTCAACTATGCCACTTCGGGTGACACCCACAGATAACACTTCAGGTACAATGGAAAAGCCAGACAGGGCTGATGACCCATCAGCGAGTACAATGGACTGTGAAAAGGCTTGGCTCTCCTACAGGGCTCCATACTACCACTGACTCATGGACGCTGTGATACTACTGAGTCAGGTGGTCTTACCTGATACTAAGCATTACCTGGGACTTCTTGTAACTTTCCACTGGAAGGGAAGGGGGTCAAGTTTGGGAAACAAAGGATTCCTACCTTATGTAAATCCTATTTAAGCGTGGGGAGGAAGGCACACAGGACTCCTCCTCTCCATGGCCTGTCTGCCCAAGAAGAAAGACTAAATAAACCACCTGAAGGGAAAGCAAGGGGGGAGTCCAGACTGAGACAGGGTCCAGTCTCAAAAGCAACATAACTGGAACTCTGAACCACAGAAACTTTGCAACCTGCCTAAAATAACATTTAGGGTGAGAATTTACATTTTGTGACCAGTTTCTTAAGTATATTGAGCTTAGCTTGCATATTTTGCATGATTTGGTCAGTAATCTGCTTTGTTCTGTCTGTTATCTCTTATATTCACTTAAAATTCACCTTTTGTAGTTAATAAATGTATTTCTTGTTTATAATATAACCCAGTTTATGTAATTTCTAACTGGGGGTGCAAGAAGTTGAGCATATCTCCCTCCACATGGAGGGAGGGGGCAAATTTCATAAAACCTTTGGGTTTGGCCCAAACCCATCACATTCCCAACCTAACAGCACAACTTGAAAAGGAACACAAGTTTTGCGTTCATTGTCTGGATCTCTTGTGAATGTGAAATCCTGTCCGCTTCCAACATGAAGAATTGTGGTTTGGGGGGCTCATTAGCCAATGGTGGATCAGAGCTGGTGATTGCCATTGTTCTCAAGTGTGCTGTAAATGTACGGTGAAGGCATTTCCGTCACCCCAGTTGGTGCTTTTCCCTGAGCTATGGATGTCATCAACTGTGATGTTTGCTGATCATTTTCTAAGCACTAATTTGTTTTATTTTCCTCACAAATCCAGGTTCTAAAGCCCTTTGGAGTATTTCTTTGAGGAGCGAGTGAGCACAGTGAATACCCCTCACCGTTCTCTCCTTGACACTTTTGCATTATTGCTCAGTCAAGCATGAAGCACCTCAGGCTGTGACTGCATCCGATCCCCCAAGCTCGTCAGTCTCAAATCTTGGGCTTGTTACGTGCTCCTAAGACCAGTGGGAGCTGAGGGTCCTTTCACCTCACAGGATCCAGCCCTCAGGCTTGGCCGATAGTGTCCAGTGTAACTAGAGCTGAGAGGCCCAGTTTTCAAAGCAGCTCCCACTGCTGCCAGGCAGAGTTTTGGGTGCGGAGCATCTCTGAAGAGCAAGCCGGAGGTGTTTTAGCTCACTCTGTTTGGTGACTGACAGCTCTGAACTCATCTAGCTTTCTGACTAATGCCTTCTTCTTTTCCAGCTCCTACGGCGAGCTCACCAACTGCACCATCCTGATAGCCAAGAAACTGGATTGCTATTGGCCGAACCAGCTGGTGGACGAGTTCTTCATAGCCATTCACAAGCACTATTTCAAAAACTGCTCCCTCTCTGGGAGGTCTCTACGCGACCCACCTAACAACATCCTATGCCCGTTCCTGGTGGTCCCCATCCTCATCACCCTGCTCATGACAGCGCTGGTGGTGTGGCGTAGCAAGCGGAGCGAGGGCATTGTGTAAGCTAGCGTGCCCCAGGATCTCACTAAATCACTAGAGACCTACCTTCCTGTGGACTAATCCCTCTCTGTCAGACTCGGGGAGCCCTTGTGGAATCAGCCGCACGTTGGAAGCTTTGGTGAACAGCTGTAACCCTATGGCAAAAGGAGGAGAAAGAACAGTGCACACTTGACGTTTAACACTGTCCTGACCAGAGAGGTGTGCTGTACTCATATACATTTCCTCTGGATAACAACCCTTTGTTCAGGCAGAGATGACATGCTTTGGACTAATGCCGCTTCTCAATAATTACTCTCCGTAACTGCAGCACTTCTTGCCAGCCAATTACATGGTAATTTTAAAAATCATTTATGGGACAGACAATTAATTGAAAAAGTATATCTATATGTTAAGATTAGTATTTATACACTTAATCAATAAACAGCCACAGGATGGATCTGGGGAGGTACCATTCTGTAGACATCTAATTATTATAATGTATTTCTTGCAAAGTTTTGGCTTGAATGCTTCTGAAGTCTATCGTTGTTAATTAAAGGAACCCTTGATTACTTTGCAAACTGCTGTTGTCAGTTTGTGCTTATAATGTACTGAAATATTGCAGCACTGCTTCGCTACACAGAAGCCAGACTTTTCATGGTTAAAAAGAGATTTTTGCAAGTTATTTCTCTTATAGTTTCATAGAATCATAGAACTGTAGATATGTAGGGCAGAAAGGGACCATGAGAGGTCATCAAATCCAGCCCCCTGCTCTGAGGTGGGACCAAGCATAGGCGCCGACTTCGTGGGTGCTCCGGGGCTGGAGCACCCACGGAAAAAAATTGGTGGGTGCTCTGCACCCACCGGCAACTCCCCGCCATCCCCGGAGCTCGCGCCCAACTTACCGGAGCACCGGGCGATGTTCCGGGGCCCCGACGCCAGCGACGTTGCGGTGGCGTCGGGGGCGGGGCCCCGTGACGTCACCGGCGTCGGGGGCGGGGGCCCCGTGACGTCACCGGCGTTGGGGGCGGGGCCCGGCGTCAGCACCCACCGACGCTGACGGAAGTCAGCGTCGCTGGGACCAAGTATACCTAAACCATGGTTTACAGGTATTTGTCCAACTTGTTCTTAAAAACCTCCACTGATGGGAATTCCACAACCTCCCTTGGTAGCCTGCTCCAGAGCTTAAGTCCTCTGATAGTTGGAAAGTTTTTCCTAATATCTAAAGGATATCTAGAGACCTCAGCCAAGATCAGGGCTGCCTAGTGCCAGGCCCTGTGCAAACAAAACAAGAGACAATCCCTGCCCTGGAGAGCTTACAACCTCAACAGCGGGAGTGGGAAAGGACACATTCTTCCATGGGGAACTGAGGCACAGATAGATTTAAGTGACTTACCCAGGGAGTTTGCGGCAAAGCTGGGAACTGAATGCATCCTAGAGCTCAGTCTGGGGCCTTCACCACGAGCCCATTCTTCCTACTTGGTAGCACTCTTCGGGGGGAAGGTGCTATACACACGTTAGCATGAGTAATTGTCAAATATTATTGGCAAGTTTGTTCCACTCTAGAATCTTATTCATGAGATTTCTGACCATCTCCAAGATTGACAGGCAGTGTTAACACCCCCGCACACACAGTCACGCTCCCTTCCTCCACTAGCGTAGAGCCGCTGCCATAGGAAGCGTCACATTTTATAGTCCCCAAACATCGTAAGTGTCCAGCCACAGTCTGAATGGGGGGCAGGCGCAGGAAGCAACGGAGCAAAACCCAGTGAGACGTGGCACCAAAACAGCGGACGAACACCGCCGTCAGTTCTAGCAAAAGCACTGCTTGTTCCTAACAGGATAAGCTCTTGGAAGCAGACCTGTTGCTCCTGCAGGTTGTTTTCCTTGATTCGTTTTCCTCCCCTAATTCTAGTGAACGGTCCATTAGCCAACGCTGAGACCCCAAATATTATTGGAAAACTGACTTATTGCAAGATTTGTAGTGTACAGAAATGCAGCTTCAATCCCGGACAGCTCTCCTCCCCTCCACCGGCTCTCCAGATGGCTGTTACAATGAGCCCTTCGCTTCCTCTAGGCTGCTGGCCTCCATCCCGATCCCTCACTTTCACTAAACGCAAAACATCATCTCCAATGAAAATTGTATTTAGGTCCTTCTCCTGCTCCCACTGAAGGACAAAGTGTTATGCAGAGGATGTGGGGGAGGAGAGAGGGTGCTTTTGGTTTCATTGTTAGTAGGATAAGTCCCTTATACTGGGGTTGACAGCAGTTTAAGCTGGTTGATCTATACTGTTCCATTTGCTTATTGCTCAGCCTTATGTTCTTTTGTGCTGTTTTCATATTGCATGAAGATTGCAAAAATATTTTTATCGTCATTAGTCAAATCTCTTAGTCCTTAAATCAAGGTTCGTTGCCCCGGGCCTCTTAGAGGAAAATGTGTATTTTGTTCCAGATCAAAGAAGCATGACATCATCTACAAAGGTTTTAAATATTTACAGTGTTCTGTAATAGGAATAAGCACGTTGCCAAAGGGGTTAAGATGGGAGGGGGTTTCTGAGAAGGACAGCTTTATCGTTTAGCCGGGACGGGGTGATTCATAAAGCAATAACTTCCCCGGAAAAGGGAACTTTCTACCCAGAGGAGCCTGGATCTGGATGAGAACAAATTCTAGTTGTATTGTGGGAGGTGCAGGAATTTAAGCAACCACTCAAAGCGGCTCATTCAGACAGCAACACATGCATGTTCTAACTAAATGGTTCACGCACAGTGGCATGAAAAATAAACATCAGCTTTTCCAATAATGGGCACCTAAAGTTAGGTTCCTAGTTCCTGGTATTTAAGTGCCTAACTCCCATTGAAATCAATGGAAGTTAAGCACTTAAATTCCTCTGAGGATCTGAGCCCTAAGCCTGATTTTCAAAAGGGATGAGCACCCAGCATTTCCTACTGCAATCCTGGTCAAATGCTTTTGAATCTCACACAGAGCCCAGCTGGATTGACTCCACAGGGCTGGATTCCTTACCCTCCTCTCCTCTGGTGTCCTGCAGCATTTTCCTTTCCTGCTGCCACTCTCCTCTTTTTCAAGGCACAGAAGGCAGGTTACGGAGCTCCACTGAAAGGAGGCAGAGTTATAGGACCCAACACCCACATTACAGGGCCACCTTTCTATCTAACCACCAGGGGCCTAATTTTGAAAAGTGTCTAATTGACTTTGTGATGTATAAAGCCCACGCTGGCAGTGACAGGGTTACAGGGAGCTGGGGAGCCCAATTAGCCCATGCTGTGGCACCTGGAGAGGAGACAGGTAATTAAGACCCAGCTGGGAAGAACCCAAGTGGGTGGGTCCTGTAGCAATGCAGGGCTTTACTTACAGGAGACAAAGGAGAGAGGAAGTAGGGAGTTCTCTTCCCCCTGACAAAGGAACTACAGAGGGGCCTGCAGGGAGGAACATATACCTTGGGATTGGCCCTGAGGGGAGCTGGGGAGAAGGAGATGCCTAAAGGAAGCCTGGGAGAAGAAAAGATTGCAGGGCAGACGCTTGGGAGGTGCCAGGTCTCCAGAGAGAAAGCCCTGAGAGGCAGTGCTCTGTAACAGCGAGGAGGAACCCTGCAGAGCGGAGAGGAGTCTGTGGTGGACTGAGTTGGGGGGATGAAGAGGTTTTGTTCTGTTGAGTTTTGAGTTGGGCCTTGTTTCCTGGAAGGGGTGGGAGTTGGCTGGAAGACTGAGTCGCAGCACAGGCCACGGGAGGACCAGGGTGAGGCAGAAGGGCTGCAGTGCTGGGTCTTGCTATGAGGTGGCACCCTGAGCTGGTGAGTCATGTAAGCACTTTTCAGAACTGTACTCTTTGATCCTTAAGTTCCACAGGATTATGAGGTTACTCTCTGTAGAGGAGGTGGGGGCTGAGCTGTGAAGACAGGAGCCATGCACGAACGTGTACCTTCAGATTGTTAGCAAAGCACAGTGACTTATTACTTTCAATGTAAATTTGAACCAACATAACAATGCTCCTTTAAATGTACTTTTTAGAGTTGTGTTGCTGGCTAAGAATGAGCTTGTTTGGTCTAAACCACACTGCATCCTTGTAACATGCTTTTAAATGATTGTCTCGCCGCCAGAGAAATGACACTGTATTTCCTGAGTGTTTTTCCCTTTGTCATTTGCATGGAGTAATTGGCAGAAAAGCATACACCAATGCCATACAGGCTCTTCTGTAAAGCTAGTGAGACCCCCTGCCTATAGCAGCTGAGAGCCATTTGCATTAGTGTGTTTATGCTATTTGCTTTCATACTTTCCACGCTTTAGAACTTCGCTGCGTGTTTCCTGTGTGCCATATACTGTGCTAGCTCAATGCACAAGTGAGAATTAAATAATCCCTAGCACTTCCATATACTCTCTAATGTACTAAAGCAAGCAGTGGATTGGAAATTTGAATAACTCGTGACAACACCAGGCTTGAAGCATTAGCTTATGAATTCTGGCTTGTGAGAGTTTTGGGAGGGGGATCAGACATCAGCTAACACACATTCTGAGACGCTACTTTTTTATCCCCAAGCCACTTCTACACACGTGCCATCTTGGGCGCTATTCATGCCTGCGCAGAGGCCCAGTGCAGGACCCATGTGCCTCTTGCTTATTTTGGGAACATAATGGTGCCCTAGGCCTGGGGAGGGGCGGGCATGACATTGTGGGGTGCAGTCCAGACCAGTGAGGGGTTGTTACCACTTGCCCTGCAAGCTGGGGTGCCTCAGCTGTGCTGTTGCAGCTCCCAACGTGGGCTCCTCGCAAGCAGCCGAACAGCATGCCAGTTTGGGGAGAGGCTATTTTCAGCATATTCATACACTTTTCATATTCCACTTATTGGAGGTGTCTATCATTGATACCCTAGTGGGTGGGTGGGGGGGCTTGCAGGAGGGGACAGAGAGGAGTGGGTGAGGGGGCCTCAGCAGAGAGGAGGAGGCGGGGTCACAGTCCGGGCGCTGGTGCTCCCTCCCCACTTTTATGGAGTTTCCAGTGCTCCTGCCCAGCCTCCCCTAATGCAAGAGTGTCTCTGTGTAGCCACAGCCTTGGTCCAGCCACCTGTCAGCAAACGAGCAGCCTTGGTTACAACTTGCAGGTGACCCCAACACACTCCTAGTCCTGAGTTTCCCTGCAAAACATGTGTTCTGCGCTGTCCAGCTCTCTCTTGGACAGTCCAGATCGACTAGGTCTGTTCCCCCTCTAGGGGGATTAGTGTACAACGGTTTGCTACCCTAAATGGAATTACCCACACAGTTCACAACACTGGATTAATTTTGATTAAAGAATAAGAAGTTTACTTAACTACAAAGAGAGAGATTAAAGGAGTACAAGTATAAGGCATTAAAGTAAAAAATTGTCACAAGAGAAACAAAGATAAAATGCTTCCTTGTACTAAATGTAACAAATTAGACTTGGTTCAAGGTGAAGTCCCTTACCACACTTCCAGTTATGCTGCTGACCAAACTCCCAGGGCAGGATCTGCTCCCAACGTCCTGTTTCTTTTGTCGTCTTAAGTGAAAAGAAGAGAGATGGGTATGGAGAGAGAATTTAAGGTGTTTTTGCCCCTCACTTTTATAGTTCAGTCCCCCCCTTTGAAATACATTTTCTTGTGGGTTACGCCTAGTTTAAGATTCATTCAAACAGTAAAGAAGGCAACATGGTGTTTGGTGGTGAAAGAGGTTGAACACTGTTTTTTCTCACTTCCATTAACCAAAATGCTGATGTTTTTTTCTTGTCTCCTGTCTTCTCCCTCTCGTTGCCTGAGAACTCTGATTACAACTTATATGTAAACTGAGGTAAACACACATTCCTCTATTTCAACAGGACTGGTCAAGCAGCTCTTAATTGGGGCTATATGGGTTTGAATAATGTTGGTAGCAAATGTCCAGGGGGAATTCATAACTTTACATATAATGTTGCTACACATACACTATTGACCAGTGAGTGATTAGTTTTCAAATTATACTCACAAGGCATATTTTTACAAAGATTCCTACAATGGTGTGTAGGGTGTGAATACAGGAGTATGTTTTGTCACCGCTGGCTCTCTACACAAAGGTGAATTTCACTTGAAATAGCCTTCACCTCTCCTGTGATGAGCCCAGAGTTTGGCAGCAGACTGGTTGTGCTTCCCAGTAGGCTGGGAGAAAATGCTGAGGACTTGTCCTCTGTTGGGGAAAAGCAGTAGGTTTGTCAGGCCTGCTCCTCTGAGAATGGTGAAGCTCTTCACAAAGACGGGTGAGTGTTACCTCCATTCTCCAGAAGGGGAAACTCAGGCTAGCGAGGGTCAAGGCCCAAATTCAGACTTGGATGCCTAAAATTAGGTATTGACATGAGGAGGCCAGGAAGCTACTTCTCACAGGGCAGCAGCTCTGCACTGAACTGGGAGACCAGTAGAGTGACCAGACACCAAATGTGAAAAATCGGGACTGGGGGTGGGGGTGTAATAGGAGCCTATTTAAGAAAAAGACCCCAAAATCGGGACTGTTCCTATAAAATCAGGACATCTGGTCACCCTAGAGACCAGAAAAGCTAATATGGAACCTAAGGACTCTCCGGTATACCCCAGAAAATATAGACTAGAATTACAAGGCCTCCATTTCTAACAAAGTGAAAACTGGCTTTAATCTCATTTAGATGTATTATCGTAGCCTGAAGGACCAAGACCTCATTGTGCTAGGTGCTGTACAAACACCAAACAAAAAAGCCAGTCCCTGTTCCAAAAATGCTGACGGTCTAGCTGTAAGACAAGACACAACAAACGGATACAGACAGATGGGGGTGGGAGTACAAGGAAACAGTGAGACAATATTGTCTAAATAGACAAGACAGACGCAGGGTAAGGGAAGGGGCAGAACTCACCAGCAGAGTGAACAATGAGATTGTGGCAAACTGCACATTACCTGCCCACTTGTCAAGGGTAGTTAAGAGAGGCTCTGCTAATGGAGGGGGAGGGGTGATGGTGTGGAGTGCAGCTGAGGTGAAGAGGTTGTGAGGGAGTGGGAGGGTTGGAGCAAACAGCAGCCCATTCTACAGCTCTCACTGCAATGCCCAGGGCTCCCTGCATTGGCTGCTCTCACCATCTGAAACCTCTGCTGGCTGCTCTCTGCAGGTTTCCCCCAGGGCCATGCTGGGGGTGGGGAGGGGGGAGGTGCCTTGTGGGTCTTAGTGCCCCCAGTGTGTGGATGGGCGGGATTTCCCTTCATAGCTCTAAGTCCAGAGGGGCAATGGAGTGGGGGAGGTGAGGGGGGAAGAGGTGGCCCCATTTTAATAAACAGCCACAGGATGGATCTGGGGTGGTACCCCAGAGGTACTGCCTTGGCTTTGGCACTATGGTATTACCCCCTGGGTACCATGTCATAGAATCATAGAATCTCAGGGTTGGAAGGGACCTCAGGAGGTCATCTAGTCCAACCCCCTGCTCAAAGCAGGACCAACCCCAAATAAATCATCCCAGACAGGGCTTTGTCAAGCCGGGCCTTATAAACCTCTAAGGATGGAGATTCCACCACCTTCCTAGGTAACCCATTCCAGTGCTTCACCACCTCCTAGTGAAATAGTGTTTCCTAATATCCAACCTAGACCTCCCCCACTGCAACTTGTGACCATTGCTCCTTGTTCTGTTATCTGCCGCCACTCAGAACAGCCGAGTTCCATCCTCTTTGGAACCCCCCTTCAGATAGTTGAAGGCTACTATCAAATCCCACCTCACTCTGCTCTTCTGCAGACTAAACCCCAGTTCCCTCAGCCTCTCCTTGTAAGTCATGTGCCCCAGGCCCCTAATCATTTTCGTTACTCTCTGCTGGACTCTCTCCAATTTGTCCACATCCCTTCTGTAGTGGGGGGCCCAAAACTGGATGCAGTACTCCAGATGTAGCCTCACCAGAGCCAAATAGAGGGGAATAATCACTTCCCTCGATCATGCCAGTATTTGCTATGGAGTGAAAACAGCTGGAGGTCTGCAGCCTTCGTCCATTGTTCTGTGACATCATTATTATGTATTTGTATTTCCATAGCGCCTACAGCCTTAGTCGTGGAGTGGCCCCCATCGGGCTAGGCATTGTTCAAACACAGAAGAAACAGACCAGTGGCTTACAATCTAAGTGTAAGAGATGGCGGCTGCTGACAGACAGACAGTGGAGTGCAAGGAAACAATGAGATAATACTGGTCAGCGTGAGGGGCAGCTGTCCCAGCACACCAAACAGCCTCGCCTTTGTCTATTTTTTTTTTTTGTATCCGTCACAGTAAGGAGAGTTTTGAGGCAGGAGCTGAAGGTGGCTAATGAGTTACAGGAGCAATGGACGGTCCCTAAAAGCGGGGGGGCCACGGCACCTAAACTGAGGCCCTGCCCCTTCCCCATGAGGCCATGCCCCCTGCTTGCTCATCTCTGCCCCTCCCTCCCCCATCGCTTGCCCTTATGGCAGGTAAAAAGTGATGGGGGCCATGGCCCCCATCTGCCCCCCCATCCCCATTCCAGCACCTCTGCTGAGGTAGCTTTACGGATGTTTATGGAGAGTGCCTCTGAAGCATGAGCCGAGCATGGGAGAAAGCACACCGTTGTTTCAAAATGTAACAAGTAGTGGAGGCTGACCACCTAGGCAGATTGGAGATGACCATCGATGGTGAATGAGAGAATAGACAGGGTGGGGACTGACAGAGAAGGGTCCTGAAAGCAAAGACAAGTAGCTTATGTTGAATGTGATGGCGGAAGTGGAGGGATGCAGCACGAGGGATGCCCTGGCCACAGGGACAGGCGACAAAAACGACATGTGCAGCAGCATTGTGAATGGAAGTGAGTGGGGCAAGGCTGCGTTTGTGGAGGCCGGAGAAAAGGGTGCTGCCATAATGGAGCACACAGCGAGGTGGTGAGAACTTGGACGGGAGTTCCAGCTGTTTGGATTGGTAGGAAAGGCCGTATCTCAGAGGTAGTATGCCAAAAGGATCGGCAGGCTTTAGCTATCGCCTGGATGTGAGGCTCTAGAGAGAGGTCTGAGCCTGGTTACAGGCCTGAGGTGAGTGACAGGTGGATGGTGTGGCACAGTGATTGAGAATGGGGGGAGGCTAACAGCTCTAATTTAGCCATGTTTCACTTGGGCTGGCTGCTAGACGAGCACAAGGAGATTTCTGTTTGGACAGAAAGGAGACAAGGCTGGATGTAGAGCGGTAATAGGCAGTCTTCTGAGCTCTGCAGTCTCCAAACATGGTAACAGCCTTCCAGATAGGAAGGAGAAAAGCTTTTTTTTTGTGGTCATCTTGGGTTAGTTGTTTCCAAAACTGTAAGCATAGTACTGTTCTTCTGGCCAGAAACAAATTGTGAAGAATCTATGTTCAACTGTAGTTAAAATCAAAACAAGCGCAAGTTTTTCAAAAGAATAAAACTCTCACTCCAGCTCTATTATGGGAGATGTTTTGACTCGTGAAAAGAGGAAGAACAGTAGCAAAGCAGGAATTCTGTCAATATAAAAAAATAAGGGAGTTAGTCGATGTTTCCATAAAAAGTACAGTAATTTGATTGACAAAGTTAACAGTCTCACCCTTGTAGATTACAGCTAGTCAGGCTTTTCCGTGCTGGCCCTGCCCTCCCCCGATCACTTTTTCTATCTTACTACTGGCCAGGACGTCACCCTACCCCCACCCCGCCCAATTAATGTATATCTATAGCTCTTTCCTAGTCAATGGGAAGCTGCAATGTTGCATTCCTAGCAGCAGTTACAAGCCCCTCTGATCCAACAGTCTCTGCAGCAACCAGGCTTCCCCTGGCTCCAGCGAAAGCTTCTCATGAAGGTTGCCACAAGGTAAGAGTGCCTGCGTCTCTACTCCCTAAGACAAGGGCAGTTGGAAGTGTGCACCCTGCCGTTGGGGTGTCGTTGCCTGTCCTCCCCTTGAGACTTTACAGTGTCTCTCTGATGTGGGTGGAGGGGGAGGATGGTTGTGCATTCAATCCCAGGCTGTACAGCTGAGGGGGTTGCAACTGAATGGTTTGGGAGAGGGCCCTAGATTTATTTTAAGCCCCCACCCCCAACCCAAGCTGCCATCAGCTTGATCTCTTCCTAGCTGCTGAAGCTCATAGCACACCCTGGGGTGCAAATAACAGGGAAGCCTCTGAAAGCAGGAGCACATGGATATCTGAAAGGTGTGATAGCCTAGGAGCTGAGAGTAAGAGTCACCAGCTCAATGGAAGTTAGGAGTCTAGCGCCTTTTGAGCATGCATCCCTTAGTGCCCAAATCCCTATGCCAGTTGATTTTGTGCCTACCTCCTCCAGCCTGCAAGCTTCTCGGTTCTTACCCCACTCAAACCTGAGACTCCGCCAGCACTCATTCCTGGTCTCCCTCCTGCCCGTAACCGAAAGGTGCCCCAAATGGCTGCTTAATCTTCTGGCTTTCCGCTCTGTTAACACAATTCAGTTGGAACTTGCTGTGTTAGCGCTGCACGCCCTTAAAGATGCATTGAGCTGGACAGATTAGGGTGGTGAAAGGAACTTTGCCTCAAGCAAAAGCTATGAAATCTCATCTCCTTTGGTCCTGGGAGCCGAACTGAACTGACGTCACTGTTCTGGCTTCCCCCCACTCTTGTGTCTGGAGGCCAGCAATGTTTCTAGAGCAGTGGAAAATCTGGGCTTTCAAAAGAGCAGTCTCGCTAAACTGAAACTGACAGAAGCTTTTGCTGTAGCCCAGAGGACTTGACCTGGGTGAAATAAAACTTTTTCAGCCTTTTATTGCTTGCCCCCAACCCCTTTCGGCTAAACTGTCTAGTACCAGGAGACAAAGAACAAAGTTTCACTGAGCTAAAGGTTTGGAATTTGGCTGTGAGTGATCTAGGGAGTCAGAGATTTAAATGAAGAGGGGGAAGCTGTATCCTAAGGAATAGTTTGCCAGAGTAAAAAGGAGAGATTGGTTAACATTCGCTCTAATCGTGGATGTTCTCGCTCCAACCCTGTCTTGCACTAGCCTTTGCTGGGCTCTTCTGAAATATGGATTCTTGAATTTACAAAGGACTTGGGTGCCATTATGCCCATTTTATAGATGGGAAAATTGAGGTACAGATGGCGGTTACTGGTCTAAGGTCACAGCAGATCAGTGGCAGAGTTGGGACTAGAATCCAGGAATCTTGAGATCCAGTCCAGTGCTCTCTGCACTAAGCACCACTGCCCTCTGAGGTCACCCTGGATTTTCACTTGTGTAACTGAGAATTGGGCCCTGAGAAGTGCTGCTGCTTATGCCTCACAAGTTGGTATCTAGATTGTTTAGTCAGCTGACTACTGCATGACTGATGGTAGCTAAGAGTTTAGGTCCACCTTCCCATCTTTTAATTGTGGACTCCCAAGAGCACAAAGAAATACTTCCTTAGGCTCAGAGATTGTTTCTGGCTTTTGCACAGCGTGCGACCGGGGTGGAACGTTCCCATTGCATTACCCCTTCTCTCCCCTTTGCAAGGTGCATACGTGCAGCCCTGTACTATGGCCAGGGACAATCTAACCCTCTGGAGTTTGGTGTCCATTTCTACAAGATTCCAAGCACGAGGGATATATGTGTCTAAACCAGGACAGAATCTGTTGGCTAGAAATGATGATAAATCGTTCTCGGAAATCTTAGGTTCTGTGAAAATGGAATCAAACCCTCCCCTTCTTCCTGAAGGCACAGCGCTGTGTGTGCCTCCAAGATGCAGTACATATCTTTCGGGCCTTGTCTGATCCACTCCTCCCTCTTCAGAGAGTTTGCCAAAGGATTACCTCTTCTGAGCGGATATGGGCTTACGCAAACAAGGAAGTGCTATAGACAAATGATGCTTGAAGGAGATGTTTGATATTGGATTGCAAATCAGGAAACCTGGCACTTACAGACTATTATGGATGAAAATAACCTGCTGTGTACAAGGCTGACCGTGGTTCCAGTAGAGGCAAAGCAATGCACACTTCTACAAGATCTGCTGGCCTCCAGAAGAAAACGCCTACAGCTGGAGTTCTTGCCTACACGCCTGTCTTCATGACATCCTTCTGCAGCAGCTGTGACCGTGAGCTGGGCTCATGTCGGGCACTGCCGGCCCAGGGCCAATCTCAGATGAACAACGGCTTATTAGGGCCAATAGCTATGTCCCTGCAGAGTGGCAGCTACTCTGGGATAGAGAGAGAGAGAGGCACACAGGGCTTCTGAAATTTGCCAAACTTGCATCCAAGCGCAGATCCTGGCCTGGCTTAGCAACTGCTGCCTGGAATGGTCAGAGGGGCTGCCCCAATGCGGAAACATGGCTTAGTCCAATCTTCGCAGCTCAGGAGGCTGGGGTGGAGCTAGAGCCAGGTAGCCCATACTGTGGGGGCCCCAGCAGGGAGCAGGGAGGAACAGCTAATGCCTGACAGGCAGAGGCAGGATTTGACTTTTATATTTGGGGGGAGGGGAAACTGTGCGTGAAACGTCCATGCTGGCAGGCCAAACGCAAAGCCCTTGCAGGCTGGATCTGGCTGGCAGGCTGCCAGCTGAAGAAAGCTGCCTTACAGTTATCTGCTTATGGCCACATGACATGCCTTGGGAATTGACACATCGTGTCCAACAGAAAGAAGAATTATCTGCCACCGGCTTGGAAGTGACTAGAGAAACCGTGGCAGATGGCAGCGACCGCAGCAAACACAAGGGCACTGTGTCTTTGTACAGGACTGTTTCCCCAGAAGGAGCAGAGGCTGCTGACAATTGCTCTCTGATCCTGCAGACACTTATCTCCTGGCTTCTCTCTATGAATGAGACTAGTCCCACTGATTGCTTGCAGGATCGGGGCCTTATCTGCAGTGTGTGTTTCCCACAGGACGACAGGGATGTCTCTGGGTCAGGTGGAGAATGGTACTGTTGGATGAAGGTGGTTTCATTGCTTCCTCATTGCATGGTTATGATTGCCTTGGAGAGCAGATGGCAGAAAACGGAACTGGTTTGTCCTGCCTGAAGGAGAAAGCTTACTGCCAAGACTATAAATGCACAGACAGCTCCCTCCCTGAAGAGCAGCATCTCCTACTGTAAACGAACAGGGAATCATCCTCTTATTTCAGAATCACTTTTCCAGTGGCAGTGACTGCAGCAAACACAATGGCAGAATCAGTTGACAGAGAGAGTAGCATGTGTTGCAATGCATCTGAAGCTTTCTTCAGTTGGTGTTTTCTAAAGTGGCTCTTTCTTCAGGCCTCTGACAGCCTGACTGTTCCCCAAGCCTGGCTTTTTCTCTCAAGGAAAAACACCCCAACATGAACCTGCCTCAAGTTCTCCATCAAATGGAGCCTTCTGCTAAAGCTTGACCTTCAGAACAAGCAGGTCTGGGATTGGGTCAAACAGAAGTTGGGGCTGGGGAGAGTTCATTTCTCGTCTCCATTAGGAGAGCAAGGCTGTTGCTCTTCTCCATAAACCCAGAGGTCACTTTCATGCTGGGCAGTTTTGTAGCCTTTTTCTTTAACTGTACTTCTAGCACCTGTGAAAGAGGCTGGACTGCCAGCCCTGGAGAGTGGGGTACTGGGTTTGTACAGAACACATACAAGGCAGAGAGAAACCACGTAAGCATCCCTATGCTGCTTGCCCAGCCCTGTGCTAGAGGGAGCTAATGCCAATTAGTGCCATCTTGAAACCCCCAGGAACCCCAAACTCTGGATCTGAACACTGAAAAGTCTGGATCCTAGTGCCTACTGGTGTATGTCACAGTGTGGCCTCCAGGCCACCAGGACGTAGACCAAGACATTGGTATCGTTGGATGCCCCAGCATGAACTGCCTTGCCACTCAGACATGATGATGATATTAACTGGACATTGTTCTCCAACCCCATCTGTTTTCTCCAGTGTCATCACCACATGGGTTTCTTACTCAGTGCAGAATCCCCTTTTTGGCAATTCCCCACATGCGGGTTGCCAGCTCCTTGGTTTAATCAGCCAGCCCATTTTCCAGGATGGTGGATATTTTACTCCACCGACTGCATCAACATCTGAGCTCTGCTGCAGTTTCAATGAGCGGGAAGGACAACACTGCAGGAAATAACCAGCACTAAGCAATAGATACTTGCTGACAACTTGACGACCCTACAAGCTGTTAGGTGTAGAATGGCATCTGTATCCCTGTCAAAGGCATGTAGCTCTTGGCACTAGAGCATCTTGTGAATTAATTTTTAATTAATCCAATCTGAATTCTTTGTAAATGAATGAACCAGCTTGTGGTAGTTCACAGCAAAGTCACTGGTGTCTTTGTCCTGTACACAACAGAGGTGATGGTCTTCTTCAAGCTAACGTCAGACCTCGTTCCCTTTCAGTGCTTCCTGTATTGTTCTGTGGGGAGAAGTTTGGGTCAATGATGGAGACTCAAAGCTCAGTGAACTCAAACCCAAGTCTTCCCAAACTCGTATTTTAATTAAAAAAGGAAGGGATGTGCTTATGGCACTGGACTGGTAGGTAGATCTGGGTCCTGTGCCTGGCTTTGGCACCAACTTCCTATCACCTTGGATAGGCCACCTAAGGCCAGATTTTTAAAGGAATAGATAGGTGCCTAGTGAGATATTTCAGAAGTGTGCTTGAAAATCCTTCTAGTTCAGTGGTCCCCAAACTTTTTATGTTGCACTCCCCCCCCCCCCCTTGTAATTTGTCCATACCCCCTGCCCCCGGGCACCAGTCAGGGCCAGGAGCCAAAGCTGGGGCCTTGGCTGGGAGTGAGACTGGGGCCGAAGCCAGAGTGGGGCTGCGTGGTGCGCTCTCCCCACACTCTATGGGAGCTGGCCTGGACCCCACCATACCCCGTAGCGGGTATGTCCCACAGTTTGTGGGCCATTGATCTAGTTGCCTAGCTACATCTTTAAGCACCTAAATACCATTAAAAATCTGGCCCTTAATTCCTCTGTGCATCAGCTCCCTGTCTGTAAAATGGTGGGAGAAAAGACAGACAAATGAGGATAATACTTCTTGTGTGTTTTGATTGTGATCTCTTCAAGGCAGGGACTGTCTCTTACTATGTGGTAAGTTCCCAGCACAATGGAGCCCCCCGATATCCATTGGAACCTCCAGGTGCTGCTAGAATACAAATAACCAAAATGAGAATTGAAATATTTTTTTTACATTATAATTCTGCATGAAGAAGAGAATATCTATATCAGAAATATTCAGGTTCCGCTTAAGGTTTGGGTGCTGGCAATTGTTAACTATAAAGTACTTAGTCTTCGGCAACCATGTGATGTTACCACGAAACCAAACTCCTAAGTTCCGCCTTCCTTGAGGCAAATTTGAAAGCAGAATCTGCAAGCAGAACTTGAAACTGTTTTTACTTAAATCATCAGGCTGAGACCACTTCCTGTCATGCTAACCAGTATTCTCATTTCCTTGTACTCCCCTGTCTGTAGCCATTTGTCTCTTGTCTTATCCTCGCATTGTAAGCTCCTCGGGGCGGGGACTTCTTGTTCATTGTTTGCACAGCACCTAACACAGTGGAGTCCTGATCCATGACTGAGGCGTCTAGACACGATGATGATGATGATGATTACACGTTTGTAGGATTTGTTGGGGGGGAGGGGAACAGAACCATTTTTGCACAGCAGTACACCTGTTGACCCCACCCAATCTTGCCAGATTGGTTGATCTTTGAGCAAAGTCTAACATTTCACTCCAGAAACATGCTTTCTTCCTGTGAACACATGGAGCCAGATTCGTCCCTAGCGGAGTTAGACCAGTTAGCCCTCAGTGTCATTTGGTGAGACAAGGATGATGTAACAATTTGGGTGTCACAGAAGTACCCCTTTATAAGACAATGACCCTACTATGAGTATCTATATTGCAGTAGCACCTAGGAGATAGTATTTAGGCCTGCACTTTCATATGGCTGTGAGTATCATGTATTTCTTGTACCAATATGGACTAGCTACAGAGCTTCCTTTATATAGGGAGAGATACCAGAGAGATGTCTTCAATGAGATCCTGCATATCTGCTGTATGCTCAGATAAGGTATATTACACATGGTCCCATGTAGTGGCTAACTACTGTAGCGCAGTTTAACATTCCACTACATCTCCCCCTTTAAATTTTACATTCCTACTATGTACTATTCCTACAAATCACTGTCACGTTCACTCTCGTGCTATTTTTAATGTTCAGTACAGACCAGTCTATTAAGTGTCACTAAATCATACTGGTTTTCTAATTACTTGACCTGAATGCGAAACAACTTGGTCATCTGGCTGTCCATTAGCTGCAAAGACTGACTGTGGTTGGTTTAGAATCTGAGAGTCTTCTGCTTGTTTTGTATCTGATTTCTGTCGAGTTGGCTCAGTTGGTTTTTTCTGACGAACAAACTCGCGTCCGTGCTTTCTGCTGAACTCCCCACGGTCAGTCTGGATCCCACGATCTGGGCAATGAATTCCTTTTCTTTACAGCAGCTGGAGTTCTCCACCCATTTTCATGCAAACACAGTCACCAAGTTCTAGACCTGGCTGCTCTCCGAGTGGTGTTTGCTGTAAAAGTGTTTATAAGCTCTCTTTGCCTTTTTTATCTGATTTGGCTACTCTCCATGTCTGGCCACTTTGGAGACACTGAGCAAGAGACAGAAGTAGATCTTGACTACAGTGGCAATGAAACTATTAAGATGGATACTTGGAGTTACAAGGATGGGCCTTGTTCGAGATGAATGAATCAGGCAAAGTGTGAAGGGGATACCAATTATAGAACAGCTGTGGGGAATCAAGGCTTAGATAGTCTTGGGTATGCAAAAACATTGGAAGAAGAATTAGGAGACAAGGTGTTTAAGTTTAGGGGTGGAGGGGTTGGAAGATCCCAAACTAGATGGCTGGATGTCACACAAGGATTTGTCTCGCTGCAGCGTTTCAGAGGCACTGCTTCAGGACCAGCTGGAGTGGAGAGGAGCTGACCCCATATAGATGGGACTGAGTCTAGAAGGAGAAGATGGCAGTAGTGCCTGGAGGCTGCCGCTGTGATTGGAGCCCTGTTGTTCTAGGCTCTGTACAAGTGTAGAGTGAGCAACAGTCCTTGCCCCAAGGAGCTTACAGTGTAAACAGCTGAGATGCAAACACAGTGTGGGATGCAAAATGCCCGCACATAAAAGAGAAGCCATTTGCCCAAGGTCACCCAGCAGGATGGGGCAGAGCCAGGAACAGAGCCCAGATCTCCTGGCCGCACCTAGTGCCCTCCCCAGAGTGCACCCAATGGCTGGGAAGGGGGAGAGGGACTGGCTGGCAGGTGGTGGCTATGGATGATGATCCTATTGCAGGCTGGAATCAGGAATACTGCAGGGCAGGGGTGTACTGTGTCAGGGTCTCCTCCATCTTGACTGGCCACGTCACGGCCACTGCCACGCATGCTCACTGCAGAGTCTATGGCAAACTGGGCAGTGACTTGGTGCTATAACTGTCTGTCTACTAGGGAACCAAATGGTTACGAGTGGCCCATAAACTCACGTCCATTCGTGGCCAAAGGTCTCCAGAGCTGAAAACCGTGTGCGTGAAACCACCGCAGTCCCTGTCAGCGGCTGTATTTTTATAGTTCCGTGCAAGCATGAAATGAGACTTTCAGCTTTTCACTGCAGCTCTCAAGGCTCATTGTCCAGCACCTTCCCTCTGTTTGCCAATTCTGCAATGATAGCATGATCCTCACCACCACTAGGGGGACAGGTAAGAGACGCCCCTGCTGTAGGAAGCTGTCTTGGCTTGTGTAACTCTGGCTCCTCCTCCAGTTTCTTGCAAATGTGGGAAAGTCAACACCACTGCCCCAGAGTTTATAATGACCCTCCCTGTTTAAAAACGTGCATTCTCTTTCCAGTTTGAACTATGCTGATTTAAGCTTCAGGCCGTTGGATCTTGTTCTACCTTCGTCTGCTCGATCAGAGAGCTCTCTAGTATCACAGCACCTTCCTGTACAGGGATTAAATTATCTCTTAATTTTCTCTTTGATAAACTAAATAGACTGAGCTTCTTTAGTCTGTCAGATGGTAGGTTTATTGTCTGGAAAACACGTCTCCTAGTACATCTCTGAACCCTTTCCAATTTTTTTTAGCATCCTGTTTAATGTACAGACACCAGTATTCCAGTAATGGTCTCCCTTACACTGTATACAGAGGCCACACAACCTCCCTACTCCTGCTTGGCATTTCCTTATTAAGATATCCAATTATTGTGTTAGCCTTTTTGTCACAGCAGTGCAGTAGGAGCTCATGTGCAGCTGGCTATCAACAATGATGCCAAAGTACTTTTCAGAGTCCCTGCCTTCCAGAATACAGTCCCCCACCCCGCAAGGGTGGCCTGCCTTCTTTATTCCTAGATGTTTGGCCTGGCCTTTGACTGTGTTTAAAACATGTTGGTTGTGTCTAGCTTGCCAGGCTGCCCTGTCCTCATTGTAATTTACCACCTCACTGGTCTGTCTACAAGCTTTATGAACGATGACTTTTTATATTGTCTGCAATCGTTGATAATTCCCCCTTGACAACTCTCTCAATATGTTCGCTATCTTTTAGCTCATTTATTTAACTCATATTTAATATGTGCCTTACTGCTTTTGTGTACATTTTTAGCTGTGTGTGTTTGTACAGCACCTGGCATAATAGGAGTACAATCTCAGTTGAGGTTTCTGTGTGCTACTGGACTACAAACAATGTGCCGTTAGCAAACTTGAGTTTGTTACCATATCTAAATGAACACTGTGAAAATAAAGAATTCTCATTAGTGCCTAACATACCGCAGTAAAACTCTGGCTATAAACTCCCTTTAATTGGCCATATAAAGACAAACCCAAATGACATTTAGAAACATATTCCAGCAGTGTTACTGCTAATTAACACAGAGCAGGGGTGAGCCATTGGCCTGTCTTCCAGTTTAGATATCTATGAGAATATAAATAGAAACAGAGCCTATTTACTGGAATATCAGAAGTCTCTGGATGAGATTTCAGACCTGATCTGTATGCGAGTACCAAAGAATGAAATATAAGTAGGGCCCTACCAAATTCACAGCTGTGAAAAATGTGTCACGGACTGTGAAATCTGGTCTCTTGTGTAATTTTACCCTATGCTACACAGATTCACAGGGGAGACCAGCATTTCTCAAAAAGGGAGTTGCACGGGGGGTCGCAAAGTTATTGTAGGGGGGTTGCCGTATTGCCACCCTTACTTCTATGCTGCCTTCAGAGCTGGATGGCCAGAGAGCAGTGGTTGCTGACTTGCTCGGCTGTGGTGGTGGGGCAGGTGGGAAGAACCCCCTCGGCCCTGTGAAGGAGTGCAGTCAGCACACAATCTAGCCCTAAGTGAATTGAGCAAGGCACAAAGCATTAGCAGAGCCTGAACTACTAACTCCCGGTACTCCATTAGGCCATGCTACCTTTCAAACATACTGTACACACATTTTGATCGATCACCTAGTTTAACCTACACCAGTGGTTCTCAACCTATTTACCATTGAGGTCCACATAAGCAGCTCTCTGTGTTGTGAGCTGCAGCCACACAATATGTATACTATCCGTATAGCCATGAGGATGTCACATGGGTGGCAGCTGTGTGCTGATTGGGCCGCAAGAAGCCTGTGGCCCAGAGAACCACTGACCTACACACTGAAAACCTGAAGAGTGGACGCGATCTCCCGTGTTCCATGCACTCTTTTACTGAATAGGGCCAGTCTTAAGGGTGCTCAAACCGTCCTACATACTAGTCATGTCTATACTGCACTCCACAAAGTGACTGCAGCACAGGTAGAACTAGCATGGCTAAAAATAGCAGAAAAGAGATGGTGCCATTGCTTCAGCATGAGCTGTACAAGCCAGTCCAGGGACGCTGGGTACATCCTTGCATTGCTAGCCCGGGCCCACATACCCACACGAGCAGAGCTAAAAATAGCCGTGTAGATAAGGCTAGCATTGCTATGTCTATCTGAGCTGCAATTCCACTGAAGATTGCAGTGGAGACATAATGTTAGGTCAGCATGGATCTGCAATAACGCTCTCTCCAATGCAGGAAATCCTCATGCATACTGCTGACATATTAACCTGCCACCATTCAAAGGGTTCACTATCGGCTAAATGAATGCTGGGGACATACGTGGGGTGGGCGTTCACGCACTCGTTGCAGCATCCTCCAAAGGATTACATTAACTTTTTCCTGCAAATCTCATTCATTCCCTACAGGAGGGTGATGGTTCCAAGCTTTGTAGTGTCCCTCTCGGGAGTGGTGCGTACAAGGTATCGCCATAGCCCTGAGCACATACAGTGGCTCACCGAAGGTTATACTGCACCTCCAAGAAAAACCCAGACCCCTCTTGTGTATTCCAATTTTGGTCTGAGCCTTCCTTCATTCAGCACCAGGATTAGCCCCAGTATCCAGAAATATGGTTGGTTCTGAGCTCATAAGACAAATGCTAGTTTAAAAACATAGGCCTCTCCCCGCTGAACCGAAATACGCTTCTGCTTCCCACTGGCAGCAACGCAGGAGGGAGCCCATTTCTCATGTACAGCGTCTCAGAAAGCCTGTCTGGAAGAAAAACGTTTTGCCTTTCAGCGCCTGGCACTGCTGCCTGGGATACCCTCCCAGCACCATGCTGCTGTTCCACTTACGCAGTTCTCTCTTTCAGGACTAAACTGCTGCCATCTCTGACTTCCGTTTTTTCCAGTACTCAGTTCCCTGACTGGACATCGATTTGCATACAAATAGGAATGCCTGCTGGAAAAGGGGCCCCATTCCAGCTTCTCATTGGCTGTGGCAATGCAACTGTTCTCCCTTCTTTAGAGATGGATGCCATCTCTCCTTCGTCAGATTGTCTGCCAGGCAATGGGCCTGATCTTGTGACGCAAACATAAATCAAGATAATTCCACTGAGGCCAACGGGCCAGATCCTGGGCTGCATGAATTGATGCAGCTTTATTCAAATGGAGCTACGCTAATCTACCGCCGCTGGAGACCTGGCCCAGTGCACTTTTACCAGAGTCAGGCCAACATGTCGCTCCTGGTGGAAATCCAGAGGAACTTCCTTGACTTCAATTGAGTTACATTCTGAATTTATGAGATATGGCAGAGAAGGGATTCAAAAAGCTTTCCTTTTGGTATTTTACTCACCCAGTACTAGAGCATCATCACAGTGTAGCCATTTTCATTAAATTCTGATTAAATTCTGGCTGGCTGAACTGTAGCTCTTGCCTTGTTTGTGAACACAGGTCACAGTTTTTGATGCTGCTTTGAATATACAGGTCAATTAATTTGCACCAGCAGGGCATAAAACACAAGGGGCTATATTTTCACATACAAACATGTGTGCGCACCCGCACATACTGTGGAAGACAAATAGGTAACACCAGTGCAGGGGCTGCACACACTCCCAGCTCAGGTGTTTTGTGTATGTTATACGAACTATTTAAGGAATGTTTGTAGAGAATAAAAAGGACTATTTCTTGTATCCCTCCACTTGTAATGCCATGTGCCTAAGTTCAACTATGCAGGTCTTGGAGTGAGCCATTAAAAACCTTTACAAATAACCTAAAACCTTGGTTCGGCGACATCTTTGTTCTCTGTTTGTGCAGCACCTAGCACTATGGGGCCTATTCCATAACTAGGGCTCCGTGGCACTATGGTAATACAAATAATAATATACCACATTTTCCCCATCCATGCATGCACCACTGTCTGGTTCACCCACCCATTAATCCATCTCCTCAGGATTAGTCCTCACATTTCAAACTAGGGTGACCAGATGTCCCAATTTTATAGGGCCACTCCTGATTTTTGGGTCTTTTTCTTATATAGGCTCCTATTACCCCCACCCCCGTCCCGATTTTTCACATTTGCTGTCTGGTCACCCTATTTCAAACCCACAAGCCACTCCAGCCAGCCTCCATTTTCTTAAAACCCACCTCCCCCACAAATCTCTTCCCTCTCCTGAAAAATGTTGACAGACTCTCGAAATGTGGCATGTCTAGCCTATATTAACCCTTCCTGAGCACCGGGACTGGTGAGATCAAGTCCTGCGGTAGAGGGAACTTTTCTGCAAACAGTTCATGACTCGAGTCCAAGATCTTGTGCCTATCCAGAGCTGAGAGCGAGGTGCTGGGTTGCACTGGGAATCCCCATTGGTTTAAAGCAGATCTGGTTGAACGAAAACCAAGATAACTTTTCATTTGTTTTGACTGATCAGACATTTTTCATCCAGAGAACTCTTCACCCAAGCCCTCGTGAGCAGCTGTATTTAAAGCTGCTGTTTCTAGCCCTGTAAAATTGCGAGAGATCAAGTTTGGCATCCCGAGGATGGGTGTCAGTCCTCAGCAGCAAATGCTCTTGCTGGGATTGGGGAGAGGCTTTCCTCTCAGGAGCACTCGCTAGCTGTCTCAAAGCTTCTGAGGTGGCTTCCCGCAGAGGATTTATCAGAGGGAGCCTGAGAGGAAAGCTGGACACCTGAGACTCAGACCCCAATGCCTTTGCCACTTCCTGCGGTGAGGGGGGCCCCTGGTTCGAGGCCTTATCATGGCACCCGGTAGGGAAGAATATGAGCCTTGCTTCCTGGCCTCGAGGTCTTCTGGTGCTGCTAACTAGGGTGATGCTGAGATGGGGGCCATGACTTGGGCCCCTGAGCTGGGGGGAGGTGGGGGGCAGAGAGCTTGGCTGCCGGTGGGTGCAGAGCATCCACCAGTTTTTCCCCATGGGTGCTACAGCCCTGGAGCACCCATGGAGTTGGCACCTATGGCTGGGATTGGCTAGGCAGTTAGGGGGCGAGCTCCCATTGACAGTCGGTGAGTTAGGTGCCGAAATCCCACCCTCAGCGGTGTTTCAGATGTTCATAGAGGCTATGACTGGTTCTCCTTCCCCTGGGGCTGGGCCCTCCCACCTGGAGCTCAAGAACTGACCCAGCACTGTGATTCTTGTTTGGTTTCTGAGGTTGCTTTAATACCTATTCGGTCCCATGTTAACCAAAAAAAAAAAAATCTGTGTGTAAAGCCAATGATGTGTAGAGGTGGTTCCCATCATCCGGTATTCACAGTGGAGTTGTTAAGGAAGGGGGAGACACCTCCTCCCACAAGGAAAGGGTTTAATTTATAGCTAATTCAACTAAAACTAGGAAATGAGTTACAAAGTCCATTAAATATACACATCAAATGTACAATTACCGAAACCATCTTTACACATCATTGGCTTTACATACAGATTTTTTTTTTGCCCAGGAAGTGGCAAAGGCATTGGGTTCTGAGTCTCAGGTGTCCAGCTTCCCTCTCAGGCTCCCTGATAAGTCCTCTGCGGGAAGCCACCTCAGAAGCTCTGCGACAGCTAGACACCACCTCTACAGCTCACCTCCGCCTCCAACCCTGAGCGCGCCTCTCAGCTGACTTCAGCCATCTCTGGGCCTCTGCCTTGGCCTGGCGCCTCTCACAATAGAGGCAGGAGTGCTGGGGAGAGACTGCTCAGCATAGCCTAGCCCCGGGCGCCAGGGAAGAGACTGCTCATGATCGTGTAGCCCCAGTCCCATAAAGTGGGTCCGGGTTACAAGAGGCTAATGCCCCACTCTTTATCCATTGACTCCTGGTACAAGGGTGACTGGCTGCAGCTTGTTGTGTCTTCCCCTCCTTGGATGAAGGCCTCATGTGGTAAGCCGGACAGAGAGGCCTAGTCACGGCGGGTACCAGGCCTGCTTTGCTGGTGCTGGAGCCCCTGGTTAGCTTCCTGCCATGTGCTGCTACCAACGTGCAGCTCCCAGCCGCGAGGGAGCCAGGCCTTGGGGAGCAGCAGAGAGAGCAGGCTGCGATGAGAGGGGCCCTGCAACAGCTGGGCTGTGCAGCGGTGTGAGCCAAAACTCAGAGGCGCCGCAGCCCAGCTCCCTGAGGAAGCATTGTCCCTAATGTCAATGTCTCTAATGTCAATGCTGCCATTCTAACCCATTCAGCTAGGCCGGCTCTGGGCAGGGCACGTCAGCACCAGATGCAATGTGGTTTCCTGTTTGTCAAATAGGTCAAAGGTTGCTTTTGGTGTCTGTAGGCCCCAAGTATTCTCCTCCCTAAACGGGGCCTCAGGGGGCAGAGCTGTACAGCAGGGAATGTTGTATCATTAAAAATTAATTGAGGTCAGCCAGCTGGGCACATTAAGAATTAATGGCTCTTGAGTTGCTCGAGTGATTCATCCTTGCCTGCGGGGTACACTAAACAGCGGCCCCATCTCATGCAGCTTAGTGGCCTGCGCCACAGTCCCACAGAGCAATACGGGGAATTCCACTGTGCTTCCAAACACTGCCTCACTGCATGAAACATCATTGCCCAGAACTTCCTCATCCTGAATCCTATTAGCAGACTAGGCTATTCTCACTGGCCTTGTTCACGAAAGGGGTTGGGGCTGTGGGGAATGCATGTTCCTTGCACTAGAGTTTGATGCAGCAGGACTTAGATACCCCTCTCCTTGCCCCAAGCTGACAGTGATGATGTTTAGTGCATATTTTTACAATAGGCACACTAGCTATAAACTGTACTTTTACAGATACCACTGCTTAGATCTAGCACTACTTTCTCTAATACATACAAAAACTTTTTGGAGATGTTTTTATACACCCTGGGCTAGTGTAGGCGTTTGATATAGAAAAGGAATTAGAACCTATTGTATGATTAGAGGAACATAGCGTCTGTCACGCACGATTGCACTTCTGAAGCTATTCCATCAGTTGAGAGGATGCAGAGTAAACTCAGATGTGGAGACGGCCATCGGGGAAGAGCGAGGAAAATACTGCTGTTTATATGGGAGTCTGTTCCTCACCACTCCCCTTCCTTCCCAGGCTCTGGAGACCAACTTTATTTAAGTGGAAAAATAGAGCAGTGGCGAGAAAGAGCTTTGCTGGGTGCGGTGCATCTGTTTGCATAGAAAACATGAATGAAGGAATCTGCCCAACACTACTAGGCGTTATCACCATCTAACACACGAACTGAGGACAGAGAGGTCTGGGACACAATTTTCAAATGTGGGTGCCTAAAGCTAGGCACTTAAAAACCTAACGAAGTGATCTGACTCCTCAGAGGAGCTGAGCACCTGTAACTCACATTAAAGTCCGTGAGAGCTTGTGGAAAAACCAGGGCTGCGATTTGCACAAGTGACTCCAGTTGGGCTGCCAAAAATCAGTAAATGCCTTAATGAGGCCTGATCTTCAGAAAGTGGTGAACACCGTGCGACAGAAGGACAATATCCCAAACAAACCGTATGGAATTAGGATAAACTGCATTGAATTAAGTTAGACCTTACCAAACTAGGGCTAATAGGACCAAACTTTGAGCTCCCTTTGATTAAAAACGCAGTTGTGTACATGTGGCATTGTATGTACCCTCCCTATAGGGCGGGGGTGCCAATGAATTTCCTCCATTATCACCCCTTTGAAGCCCAACACCCCGGAGGTGTGCACATACCAGTTCAAACCAATCTCCAGGGACCAACACAGCCAAAGAGAGGATTTTTGGACAAGTAGCCTGGTTTTAAAGTGACTCGGGGCTGCCTTCCCGATCCGGGGAGTAACAATGATCGGCTGGGTCCCAAGCACACGTTTGACGGCGGCTCCCCATTCCCCTGCTCTGCCGGCTCTGTCACAGTGCCAGAAGTTCTTGCTAATCCGTGCCCCCCTACTTCTGACTGCAGGTGAGCAGCACTCAGCACCCACTGAAGAGAGGCAGAGGGAGTGGGTGGCCTAATACCAGCCTGTGGGGATTGAAAGCTGCCCTTTGTTCCACAGTGAGGGGCTGGGGTAAGGGAGCATGGGCAGAGCCAACGCTGGCACTGCATAGATGCATCAGAGGAGGCATGAGGGCGAAGGGAGCGTCTTCGGCGTCCAGAGACCTGCTGTTGAAGAAGGAGGTGTAAAGGGGCTGGTTTTGTTGTTGAGACTCAGTCCTGGGGCTGACTCTGGCACTTGCTCCTGGGGTATGTGTGGTTAACTTGCACCTATGGTGTGAGGGATGTTCATAAGTTTGGTGTGAAAGGAGATCTTGCAGCAGCAGGTGGCCCGGAGCCCACAGTTGCGCAGAACCTAATTAGGAGGTGCCCCAGGCAGCCCTGAACAATAGCTCTAGAAACCCTTGGGTTTAATTAGGAAACTGGTGCATTTTTCTGCAGTTGTCTGATCAGAATGAAATTGAACAAACAACTAGGGGATGTGAACTGGAGCTGCCTTTTTGGGTCTATTAAAACCAGTTGAAGCTGAACAAGCAAGGCTCATGTAGCTCTAAGGGAGTATCTGTATACTTCAATCTCCTCCTATATTGTAATCGGAATATTCTTCCCCTTGTCTTTTATGTAAAGTGGTGTTGATATGCACTGCTGCATGGCTCTCTGGATCTACCCAGAGATGACTGTACTTCAGGAGTGTGTGAAGTGACTCTTCTGTGAAAGCAACAAAGGGTCCTGTGGCACCTTATAGACTAACAGAGGTATTGAAGCATAAGCTTTCGTGGGTCAATACCCACTTCTTCGGATGCAAGCAGTGGAAAAGCATTTGGGGATTTCCTGGGGTTGAGAGGCCATTTATAAATGTATAAATGTAATAGGTTGATTTGTATTCAGCGTAATCCAGACTGTTGTGTGACCTAGAGCAGGGATCTTAACACAAAGGGATGCTATTCTGGGACGCTCACCTTCTTCTGCCTTCCAGACTGAGGTGTAGGGAAGGTGCTTGTAAAGAAACACAATGCGGATTAATCTTAGCTGCAGCTGTTTTGAGTTGCTGATACATGTAGTACGGTTGATTTCAGGATCTGATGGAAAGCCGGAGGGATAGGAGGAAGAATAGTGGAGCAGAAAGTAACACAAAAAGGGAAGGGAGACAGAATGGACTTGTATGTGCCCCTGACTGGAGCCTCTGCAGTGCTGACAATTAGGTATCCCCACTGAGGACTGGATGTCGTGATTTCAAGGACCCTCAGGAAGAAAATCCACCAGTCTAGTCTGCTCCTTTTGGCTTGTAGTCAGGGAAGATAAGCTGGGATGAGTTGAGATGCGGGGATGATTTTTCTGTGTCTGTTTTTCACAAACCCCGCAAAAAGTGGGTTTTTTCCCCCTCTGCCTGATTATTTTGGCCACCTCATTAGGCCTAACCAATTTTGGTTCATTAATTTCCAGACCTGCATTTTCTTGTTTACCAACATGATCTCAGCACAGTCCTGGTTTTATATCAGTGGGCCTTTTTGTTTGGACTAATTCAGTCTCTCCGTCTGGTTTTCTTGCAGTTGTATATAACATTCCTTACTGAAAATAACAACTGCCTTTTCGTGGTTAATTCCCAAGCAGACAAAAGTCATAGGACCGATTTGTTAGAACAGGGCCACAAAGTCAGAGGTGAGTGCCTTTCACTACTTTAACTTACACATTCCTGTATGTTCATTTTCCTGCTGTTCCACTCTCTTTTGGCCCCTTGGCATGAGAGTTAAACTCACTAAGGGTATGTCTACACTACCCGCCGGAGCGGCGGGTAGTGATCGATCTATCGGGGATCGAATTATTGTGTAGACGTGATAAATTGATCCCCAAGCGTGCTTCCCGTCGACTCCGGAACTCCACCTCTGCGAGAGGCAGAAGCGGAGTCAACGGGGGAGCGGCAGCGGTCGACTTGCCACCGTGAGGACGGCCAGGTAAGTCGACCTAAGATGCGTCGACTTCAGCTATGCGATCTTAGGTCACGCACCCCTCCCCACCCCGCCCTAGTGTAGACCAGGCCTTAGACTCAGTAGGCCTGATTCTCCATTCACAACTCCTGTAAATCCGGAGTAACTCAGTTGAAAGCACTGGACTTACACTATCTTAGAACTAGTGTAAGTGCCTCTGAATCAGCCCTCCTCTCAATGTGTACCTCACACCTCAGCAAGTGGGTGAGAGTCTAATTGAGTTGAAGGCCAACATCTTCCAACTTGGGTGCCTACATCCATATTTAAGCACTTGGATACAAGGCCTGGTCCTGGGAGGCCTTGTATCCAGCTTCCATTGATTTTAGTTGGAGTCTGAGAAGTTTTACGTGGGAGTAACTGACACTCTGTGCATGCCAGAATTTACAGCAGTTCAGACCCTTAGATTTACTTAAATGTGCTTCTGACTTCGGCCCTTATTGCCCCAGTGTTGCCAGCCCCAAATATTCAAAAAACATCTGTCAGGCCTTGTAAAACCATGCAATTTTAAAAAAAGGAATGTTTTGGGTTCTCTTTATTTGTGTCTAGTTTGTAATATTTTAAGTAAGTCACGTTTTCAAGTCATTTCTTAGCAAACATGAGGGCTAGAAATGTACTTTCTGTGACAGCTGAGATTCTCATGCAATCCCATGGCACTTTAAGAAAACCACTAAATATTACAAGATTGATGATAGAATTGCAAGAGCTGGCAACCCTGGTATCCCAGGAAGAAATCTGATTCCTTGGCCGACCACAGACTATAAAGGTGCTTGGGAACTATGGTGATGAGCGTAGTATAATGACCAATATACAGTAGAACCTCAAAGTTAGGAAGCCCTCGGGAATGGAGGTTATTCATAACTCTGAGATGTTTGTAACTCTGAACAAAATGTTACGGTTGTTCTTTCAAAGTTTACAACTGAACATCGACTTAGTACAGCTTTGAAACTTTACTATGCAGAAGGAAAAATGCTGGTTTTAACCATCTTAATTTAAATGAAACCAGCACAGAAACAGTTTCCTTACCTTGTCAAATCTTTTTTTAAACTTTCCCTTTATTTTTGTTAATAGTTTACATTTAACACTGTACTGTACAGTATATGGGTTTTTGTCTCTGCTATCAGA
Source organism: Chelydra serpentina (assembly GCA_037349315.1). Lineage (NCBI taxonomy): Eukaryota > Metazoa > Chordata > Testudines > Chelydridae > Chelydra > Chelydra serpentina. Next base: position 43,059,154 of record JBAIAC010000029.1, on the reverse strand, counting down.
TTGCATACCTCTGGTTCCAAATGAGGTGTGTGGTTGACTGGTCAGTTTGTAACTCTGGTGTTCGTAACTCTGAGGTTCTACAGTAGAATAGAACATGTCCACATTGTCAAGGCCTCATCAGCATCTGGTTCTAATCATAGCATGTGTGTGAGCTCAGTGGTATATTGCACTCAGCTGGATTACAGCATGACATCCCATGTCCTATTACATGGGAACCCAGAAGATGAGGTAAACCATAGAACTACTATACATTCTCTTTCTGACTGTTCTCTTTAACCACATGGTTGGGCAGGGGGAGGGATAGCTCAGTGGTTTGAGCATTGGCCTGCTAAACCCAGGGTTGTGAGTTCAATCCTTGAGGGGGCCATTTAGGGATCTGGGGCAAATAAAATTGGGGATTGGTCCTGCTTTGAGCAGGGGGTTGGACTAGATGACCTCCTAAGGTCCCTTCCAACCCTATGATTCTATGGTGCCCTAATCTGGGAAGCCTAACACATAGACATGCTTAGCATTGTATCAGTGACCTGGAAAAAAATCATCACTAATAGCATTTGCAGATAACACAGATGGGGGAGTGGTAAATACTGAAAAGGACAGGTCACTGATACAGAGCCTGGGTCAAGCAAATAAAACCAAATGTAAAGTCATACATCCTAGGGGCAAAGAATGTAGATTACGCTTACAGGATGGAGGCACTAGCCTGCAAAGCGGTGACTCTGAATAGGACTTGGGGGACATGGTAGATAGTCAGCTGAACATGAACTTGCAGTGCGATGCTGTGGCCAAAAGGGATGCTCCGACCCTTGGATGTATAAATGGGAACATTGAGTATGAATAAGGTGTATGTAGTGTATAAGGTGAATAAGGTGTATGTAAAAGGTAATATCTTTTATTGCACTAACTTCTGTTGGTGAGAGAGATGAGCTTTCGAGCCCCACAGAGCTCTTCTTCAGTGGGGTCGAAAGTAATCTGAACCTAAAGAAGAGCGCGAAAGCTTGTCTCTCTCACCAACAGAAGTTGGTCCCAAAAAAGAAGATTATCTCACTCACGTTGTCTATGAGTAAGGAGGTTATATTACCTCTGTATTCAGCACTGGTGTAATTGCTACTGCAATACTTTGTCCAGTACCGGTGACACTAACTGAAGAAGGAAGCTGATAAATTGGAGAAGGTTCAGAGAAGAGCCATGAGAATGATTAAAGGACTAGAAAACATAAGTTTTAATGGTTCCTTCAAGAACTGAAAACAGTCAAGATGGTGCCCAGTTTTGCTGATTATCCCATTTTGCTGTACTTCAGACTGAAATATGGCTTTCTTTTGAAATCCTCCGTTTACAGTTGATTCTTGTGATGTGGAAACTCTTCCACTGAGAAATGGACTAAGATGACAAATTCATTTCCACTAGTCAACAAAACAATAGTCATTATCCACCTCCGGTAGGTTAGATCCAGTGGCCTAAGAGTGTGCCTTTTATATCTCCATTAAAGGAAAATAGCTATGGAACCAAGTGTGCTGAAGTCCTCTCCTTGTTTCTTCTATGAGGTTGGGCAGCAATTTAAACCAGTCCTGTGGGGTTTGTGCTTTTATACTGAATTTATCTGGGCAGTTAACTTTTGCATCACTAAGTATATTGTTTCCCTGGGATTAATACATTCTATATTATTAGCCAGGTGTTGAGTAGATACAACAAAATCATGGTCTGTGTGAAACAGTGAAACACAGGAAGAATGGAAAATGAACAATTTGCTGACTTTTTTTTGTTTTAATCCACTATTTTGGCAGAGCAAGGCATGAAAAGTTTTATTGCTAAAGATGAATGACAGTAAGTTATGAGTGTGTCAAAATAAGAGGTTATAATGAAAACTGTTTCACAGCCTTACTGTCATTATAGCAGGAGCCATCAGCTGTAAAGGTTATTGGAATAAGGAAAATACTCACCAGCTGTTTCTTCCTTTACTCTCGTGACCTCTCTGCAGCTCAATAAAGAAAAAAGATAATATATTGTGGTTATGCTAAATTAGCTCTGTGCTGTATTGAATATTTTAATATCAGGGGTAAACTGGGATGTAGTAATGACGTCCTAAATTCTTAGCTGGTTTGTGGCATACAGGCCCCTTGTTTTGGTAATGTCTGTGATGCAAATTTAACAATGTGTAGTGTGATTTGATGGATGCGGTGTGACTTTCAACCCTACCTCAAGGGTTAAGGGCCCTAATTCTACACATATGATTGTAGTAGATCCATGGATCCTATAGGCTGCTTCTTGTGGGCAAACTCCTGCTCCCATCCAGAATCCCATTGACTTCAGTACAATTCCTGCAAGGGTCCATCCACATGGAGCAGCGTGTGGGACTGGGACTTTGGAATACAATAGGAGTACGACTCATGTAGCTCAGGATAAAAATAGACCTGTTGTACTCAAACTGGTTGGATTATCAAGCAGAACAGAAATTAGATCTGTGGCTAAAATCCATTTATTCCAACCTCATTTTCATTGTGTGGGTAGAATGTATTTAATTGCAAGTCTGGTCAACAGAATGTAATTGAACTGGGATCCTTCTGCTTCATTGGAACTATGAAGTCATAATGTTTAATTTTGGCTATCAATAGTTTTGTATTTCAGCACTTGTGAAAACTGCTGTATTGGCAGCCCTGAAGCCCTCCAGTTCCACAGAACTGGCTCGTTACAAGCAGCAGCTGGGAAAATGTCCCTACATTGGCCTTACAATGCAGGGCAAAAATGACAGGTTCATTTGACATCGACAAAGAGTCCCCATTTTGGAGACACACTGGTCACCTACCTGAAAATGGCTGCAGCCTGTATCTATTCCAGTGCTGCAATGCACCTTTTGAAGGTCCATGTAAATCCTAGGTTTGAAGGTAGTTTCCCTACTAAGTGTTAGGCAATGATAATTGCTTATAGTAGAATATCTAAATGTGCCTTCATCCCAAAAGAATAGAGCTCAAAAATTCCCTTTATTTGTAGTTGGGAGGTACAGTTCCTGAACATTTTCATTGTCTGCATATGTTGCCTGCAGCAATCTGTAATACTAGTCCACATCTCTAGAACAAAACCATTTTACCATGTAATAAACTAGGCACATAGTTTAATGATTGTACACAAACAGCCAAGGGGGATGCGGCGTGCATAGAATCATAGAATATCAGGGTTGGAAGGGACCTCAGGAAGTCATCTAGTCCAACCCCCTGCTCAAAGCAGGACCAATCCCCAAATGCACTGCCACGTGATTTGTAATCAGAAACTTAGTAATGTTGGAATTATTTTAAAACCAAGCATCTCTTTCATGTATACCGCTGCTTTGTAAACCATCTTGTCTGGGAACTCCCACACTTCCATTTGATAGAGCTGTTTGTTTTGTAATTGGTTTTACACTTAATTTTTTTAGACAAGCTACTGCAAACCTGTTGCTGTAGCATGTGTCTGGCTCATTGTTACTCCAGTTTTCTGCCTGTGTAACTACTCATCTCAGTGGAGATGTGCCAGACTGAACCTGGAGTCACACAACGGTGAATTGGTCCCTTTGGATTTACATTTGTAGCAAGCACACCCATGGGAATGGGATAGGGTGACCAGACAGCAAGTGTGAAAAATCGGGATGGGGGTGGGAGGGTAATAGAAGCCTATATAAGAAAAAGACCCCAAAATTGGGACTGTCCCTATAAAATCGGGACATCTGGTCACCCTAGAATGGGAAATTACAGAGGACATGGAATTCAGGCACAACAAAGAGGTGGAGCCCACATAGTGAGAGATGAATTTGAGTGATTGTTCATTTAAAGGCTCAGGTGAATAAGGCTCTAAATGCCCAATGCTGTGAGGTCCTGATCTCCCTCAGCACTTAACTGAAGCTATAAACTTATCCTGAAGTCATCGGTAGGTGAAAGTGCTCAGCATCTAACAGCATATGTAAGTCAACAGAGGGCCTGTGATCTCTTGCAATAGTTCAGGAATGGATCCCAGATTGGGTCTAAATTCCTTAGTCTGGATGGGCTCAGCAGATGGGTGCCAGGTCCAACAGATAAGAAATTCTTCTCTCCCAGTAACATGCATGAGGACTGCTAAACTTTCTATTATATTTGATCTGTTGGGGCACAGGGAATTTCTTCCAAAGGGCTTATTCTTTTCAGGGAGGGCTGTTTTTGTTCACTAGGTTCATTGTATTTGTGTGCCCAAAATTGCAACAGAAAATGTTCTTTTAAAAAAGGTCTTTTGCAGAGAGACTGGTGGAATAGATGAAATAACAGTAACATTAGGGGTGTGTCTTCTGGACGTCTCAAGCTGTAAAACACACAATGTTCTCTTCTAGGCAGACCTCTTGGACCTGGGAATCGTGGTCACTGCACTCATGAATGCTTGGAAAGGCTTCTTGAAAGATGGACCTATGCATAGAAATAAAAAATTGTCCAACTATTCCAAAAGCTGCATGCTAGATATAAAAGCCTGATACTAACTTACTACCGGTGGGAGAGAGGTCCTGGCCCTTGAAGCGTCCAGTAGAGCCCCAATGAACTCTATGCGCTGGACCGGGACCAGCGTCGACTTGGCCTCGTTTATTTGAAGGCCCAGATTGGCACATGTAGCCAAGAGCAGGTGCAAGTGGCTCTGCACCTGCGACCTCGAGTTGCCCTTGAGGAGCCAGTCGTCGAGGTACGGGAATAGGTGGACCCCTCGGCGTCTGAGAAAGGCCGCCACAACCGCCATACACTTTGTGAACATGCGAGGTGCGGTGAACAGGCCAAAGGGGAGGACCGTAAACTGGTAGTGGTCCTGCCCAACCAGGAAACGCCTGTGCCCTTCGAATATGTGTATGTGAGATCCAGGAGATCCAGGGCCGCATACCAGTTGCCCGGGTCCAAAGCAGGAATAATCTTTACCAGGGAGACCATGCGGAATCGGTATTTGACCATGAACCGATTGAGACCGCGTAAATCTAAGATTGGCCTGAGGCCCCCCTTTTGCTTTGGGGATCAGGAAGTAACGGGAATAGAACCCTTCCCCTTGGAATTCCCTTGGGACTCCCTCTATGGCTCCGAGACTGAGGAGCCGGCCCACCTCCTGCTGCAGCAGGGGTAGATGTGACGGGTCTACCGTGCTGTACCCAGGAGTGGGGTCGGGAGATCGGGGGTGACCTGAACTGGAGCGTGTAGCCCCGGGCAATGGTACTCAGGACCCACCGGTCTGAGGTTAACTGGGACCATTGCGAAAGGAATGGACGCAAGCGGTTGCTGAAGGCCATCTTTATTTGACGGAGGGTGTCCTCGGGGTTCACCTGGGTACCCTCCTGCCCCCAGTCAAAACCTCCGCTTGCCCTGCTGCTTGCCCCTGGAGGGCCCAGGCTGCGGTGCAGAGCAGGACTGCCGTTGATCATTAGAAACATAGCTGGGTTTGCAATGACCAGGAGAACCACATGGTGACTTGCCTGCCTACTGTGAAGGTTGCAGATCTCTCGAGACATCTAGATAGACTTGTGTGTGGTGCTGGGGAGGTACCAATGACACAGAGAGGTCGTGGGGGGCCAAATTTAGGCTTCTAGGTAAAAGACTGAAGTCCAGGACCTACATGGTAGTGATCTCTGAAATGCTTCCAGTTCCATGTGGAGGGCCAATTAGGCAGGCAGAACTGCAGTGTCTCACTGCGTGGATGAGATGGTGTAGGGAGGAGGGGTTTAGATTTATTAGGAACTGGGGAAACTTGGGAAAGTGGGAGCCGATACAGAAAGGATGGGCTGCACCTAAACCAAAATGGAACCAGATTGCTGGCACTTAAAGGTCATAGAGCAGTTTTTAAACTAAGGGCTGGGGGAAAGGCTGCTTTATGAGTTGTGCAGGCCTGAGCTAAATCATTGATGAAGATATTGAACAGAACTGGACCCAGAACTGCTCCGGTGGGAACCCCCACAGTAGTGTGTGAACCACTGCTATCTACTCTTTGGAAATGTCAAAGACAGCTATTAGGTTGGTTTGATACAATTTGGTCTTGACAAATCCATGCTGTTACGTATCACCGTATTATCTTGTAGGTGTTTTCAAATTGATTATTTGCACCATTAGCTGTCTGGGTACTGAAATTAAGCTGACTGGTCTGTAATTCCCTGGATTGTCCTGAGTTCCCTATTTACAGATTTGTTATAACTGTCCTTTTCCAGTCCTCTTGAATCTCTCTCCCATCCTCCATATTGTGCTGTTCTTCCCTGCCACCATTTCACTTTCACCCAAGCTGCTTTCCACTTTGAAATTCTCAACCAGTTCCTTCCTATTTGTCAAATCAGCCTCTCCCCCAGTAGCTTGCGTAGCCTTCTGAAATAAAAACTTGTCTCTAGCCAACAATTCTTGGAATGTATTAACCAGTGCCCTGCTGTGTCATTTTCCCAACAGCTGTCTGAAATCCCCCATCAGCACAAAGGATGATTTTTTATTTTTTTATTTTTTAAAAAGCCTCATCCACTGCTTCTCCTGGGTTAGGTAGTCTGTAGTGGACCCCTACCATGACATTCCCCCTTGTTTTTTTACCCCTTTTACCCTTTCCCAGAGACGTTCAATAACTCTGTCTCCTCGCTCTAGCTGAACCTCAGTCCAAGTGTATACATAAAGCAACACCTCCTCATTTCCCTGCCTTTCCTTCCTGAGCAAGCTGTACTCTTCTGTACCCATATTCCAGTCACGTGCATTATCCCAAGTCTGTTAGGCCAGCTATGTCATAGTTGTGTTTATTAACTAGCACCTCAAGTTCTTCCTGCTTATTCCCCCTACTTCTTGCTAAAGATCTAAGCTATAGATTTGATTTCTTCCCCCTATTCTCACTCTCATTTAAATGGTGTACAAACCACTAGAACTAGGTTCAGCATCAAATAAAACCAACAGGTGCATGGGTCTCCTGTCACTTGTGAGCACCTTAATCATCCTCTTCCTTAGCAGAGCTGGAAGGGCAGCAGCTGCTGTCTTTGGTCTGGCCCTTTTCACCCATTCTAGCTTAGAGGACCTGCAGGCAGGGGCAACCCAGCCTAGAATGAACACAGAGGGATCACCAGGGAAGGGTCAGCAAGTGGGTGGGGTCTAGGACATTTGCTTTCTAAATGGGCTGCTCATCCTGGGCGTGGTGACTGACATGCATTAATACCAAGCATCTCTCATCACAAACTCTGCCTGGGTGAGGAAACACTCCCTTTTCCAGTCATTGGCCACATACTGGTATAAGGTGCACTCACTGATTCTGGAGAGAAGCCTGCACTTAGAGAAAACTGCACTATTTTCCCCTCTTCCTGGCAGGTGCATGGCCCATGGTAGAAGAATGGGTATCAGAGGTGCTTAGTGCACAGCGTCTTTCAATATTTTCTATTGAACTTAAGGGACTCCTCTTTCTATACACTTTTAAGAACAGCAGCAGTACACTGCCTCTCTTACTAAATGTAGGGCTGCATCCTTGGTCTCACTTTTCTGAAATGCATTTTGGAAATAAAGATAATTTTGGGTAGGGATGAGCAGAAGAGATTTTCTGCAGCCCATGTTAGAAGAATGCCTTAGCCATGTTTACTTTAAGGAGAATAGCACAATATTCTCATATAGCAGCTTCTATAGATTTTTGGTTTTTAAATCCCAAAGTGTGGCTCCAGTCTTGCAAGCTGGATGGAGTCTTGGAGTCCTACTGAAGTCAATAGGGCTCTCTGACTTTCAGGGTCCAGCTCTAAGAAGCAGATTGCAGAAGCAGGCTTTAAGAATGCATAACCTAAGTTTGGAATATGCCAGTGGTCTAGTAACTTTTGGTTTGGATAGATAATAGGTAATTTCACTGGCGAATGAAAGCCCCAGCATTTAATAAAGAGCAATGATCAGAAAGTAAGATGACAAGCAGAATCAAGTAGCCTTCCAGGTGGTGCAAAATGTAAAAGCGTTACACACATGTACGTATGAAACCACAAACATTTATTTCGCTGCTTCATCTATTTATAAAAACTTGAATCAAATCCATTTCCACTCTCTGATCCCACCATGCAATGCATTTAGATGTCTATGGCTATATCCATTCATTTTCACTAGGCCAAACAGGATATTGAGCATCATTCTGATTAGCATAGGTGAGTAATAGGGAGCGATGGTATACAATACACAATACTCTTCACAGCACTGATTCCAAATGTTTCATGCCATTAGCTTTGAATGGATTCTCTGCCAGAGGATCTCTGCTTTCACATGTCCTTACTCTTCTTTGATATATAGCTACTTACAAGAAGAGGGATTATAGCATATCACTCCTTCAGCATAATCCCTCCCCCCGCAAAATTAATTAATAAATAAAACCTAGGCTCACAGGAATAATATAACAATGGTGCAGTGTGGTATATGAGCTATCAGTATGTTGCTCTCAAGGGCACAGGGTTACAGAACACAGCTGGGTCATTCACCAGAAAATTAATCCAAATTCCATTGTCAATTTATGTAACAGTCTCCAAATATTTCCTCTCCATATCTGGATCCGAAAGGCCTGTTTTGAAAAGTTAGCCTTTTGGTGCATTTGCACAGAATATATATTCCCCCCGCCCCCCATACTATGAATTTAGACTTTGAGGTTATGGATTAGCCTCTATTTCTCAACTATTTTGCACAAACAATACAAACTAAAAGTACTGTAGCTCAAACTCAAAGCAGCAATGTACAAGTCACAAATTTGTGCCAAAATGTACTTAGATTAAATATAATAATTAGAATTTGAGTATTAGATGAGTTGATTTTATGCATTCTGCCAAGCTCTAGTGACTCCTGGGAAAAGTTGATATTAGTTCTGCTCCATCAAAGGCAATAGCAGTATAATTTGGTACAGAGGGAGACCATTTTATTGCCAACTTCAAGTGTTCCAGAAATGCACCACTATTTTTACTAGGCAAGAAGAAAAGTGTAGTACAACTTCAATAGTGATTTCTTTTAACTCTCAAGCATATTTCATCAACAAGATATACAGTACAGTTTCAGAAGAGCAAACATTTTAAAAGTAAGCAAACAACTTTTTTTTAACCAACATACACAATTTCTTGCTGTATTTATGTTGAACTGTCCATTTACCTTGGACAATTACGAAGTTAGTTTTTTTCTTCAGTACAACATGGACACAGGACTAGTACAATCTGGGTTTTTGTTGTTGTTTTATAAGTTATAAAGACAACACTATAGTATGAAATCCATGGTCCTGCCATCAGTCTTCCTTCATCATCTTGCATACCGCTTAATGTAATCTTCAACTTTATTCCGAAAGTCGTCCTAGAGAAAAGAAGAATCCGAATTACACCACATACATTTCAGAAAAACCCAGAGCTCTGGAGGGGTGAAATTTCCATGGTAAGTACTCAAGGAAGTTGATCTGCAGTTCTCTCTCATAGATTCGTATGTCTTGCAAAAATGTCTCTATCGTAGCATCTTTGAACTGCTTTGAAAACTGGCTGACTCACTGCATTTTTCACACTGCAGCAAAAGTTACTGGAAAAAATAATACATACCACACTTAGAATCCTTGAAGTAACACTTTACTATGGAAGCGACAAAGAGTCCTGTGGCACCTTATAGACTAACAGACGTATTGGAGCATAAGCTTTCGTGGGTAAATACCCAATTTACTATGAACACCTGTCAAGATCGGTCCAGTTTGAACAGTTCCGACAGGATTCCCTTACCATCTAACTATGAATGTGTCACTATGTACAATATAGCCATGGTCATATCATTTTAGAGGCAAAGAGTCCTTAATCAAATGGGGAATGATATGAAATACACTATTAGCAGATGGCATGCCACATTATAACTTTCCCCCTCTTTTCTATACAATTGCATAATAGCTTATTTATATGGTAGTTATGAGATCTTTTAACTGTCTAGACTAGTTTATTATAACTCTCAACAAGTTATTAGTTTGCTATAGTGACTTTTAATTACAGAAAGATTATTAATATTACCCTTAAGGACAAAAATGGACAATATCTGACAGACCCTAAAGACAAGAATGAGAGATGGTGAGAACATACCATGGCCTGAAAAACCTCAACTAGAGAGCAAGCCTGCCAAAAATGGATGAAGAAATCATGGTACCAATGAAAAAAAAAATTCTGAACAGAAAAGCACTAGCTTATGATGTAATACCAACTGAAGTGTTAAAAAGTATAAGGGGATGAAGATCTGAAAGCTCTGTTAGAGGTGATAAAGAATATGTCTGAGACAGGAAAATTAGCAGAAGATTTTACAACCTCATGCATATTCAGATCCCCCCCAAAAGAACAGTGCTATGAATCATAAAAACTACAGAACAATCAGCCTAGTATAGCATGCCTCTAAGATACTCTTGCAAGTTGTTGAAGACTGAATACAAGGAAAGACTGATAAAGAAATAAGTGGACAACAATACAGTTTCAAACATGGAAAGAGCATCGCAATTATGAACCTGAAGCTTATATCAGCAAGATCAATTGAAAAGGAGAAAACAGTGTACTTGTGTTTCATTGACTTCCAAAAAGCATTTGACAGAATCTATCACTACAAATTGATCAATATATTTCGATCTGTAGGGATTGAGGGATATGAACTCAGAGTAATAAAACAATTATACTGGAATCAGACAGTGATTATAGTGGGTGACACAAATAAAATCTAATAGTAATCAAGAGAGAAGTGAGACACGGTTGTATGTCACTATTCAACATTTAGAGCAAGTGATTAAATTAACTGAAGAAAGTATTAAGATGAATGGAAAAATGAGTGAATGACATTCACTATGCAGATGAAATAGTACAGTTGGCTGATTCAGAAGGTCTGATGAAGTCAGTGAAGATTACATATGAACATGGCAAAGAATATAGTCTAAAGTTGAATGTGGATAAGACAAATAAGGGTGCCCTGTGACTATTTTTGCTATAGTGACAAACAGTCTCAGATTCTACTCAGAACTACTTTAGGAGTGAATTTGGGGTGTAGATGTGAAGACACTATCCTTATGGAATACAGTGTATGCAGGATGTGCCATCATCGTTTCAAGATTGCCAGTTCTTCTTGCTGAAGTGATGGCTACAAGGAAAGCGACCTTCAAGGAAAGGAGGGACATGGAGCAAGTAGCTAAAGGCTCAAACGGGGGTCTTATGAGTACTGAGAGAACAAGGTTCAAGTTCCATTGGGGAATAGGCTTCTGAGTAGGTGGGAAGGTTCTTATTAGGCCTTTCCAGAATCTACTGGTCAGTGTATGTGCAAAGACTGAGTAGCCCTGAGAAGGTGGATGGTATGTGCCAGCTGATGCCATGTACACTCGCAAGGAGCTGATGGACAAACCTGATGTCTTCAAAGATAGGCTATAGTCCAAGATGAGAGGAATATTTGTAGTCGCTGGGAGAGTGCCTCTTTGTTGTGCCCCAGAAGAGAAGTGCTTCCATTTAGCTAGGTAATATTTTCTAGTACAGTCCTTTCTAGTATTATAGAGCAGTGGCTCTCAACCTTTTCAGACTACTGTACCCCTTTCAGGAGTCTGATTGGTCTTGAATACCCTCAAGTTTTACTTCACTTTAAAACTACAAAATCAGACATAAAATTACAAAAATATCACAGCACACTATTACTGAAAAATTGCTTACTTTCTAAATTTTTACCATATAATTATAAATCAATTGGAATATAAATACTGTACTTACATTTCAGTGTATAATATATAGAGCAGTATAAGTAAGTTGTATGATACTTTAGTTTGTACTGACTTCGCTACTGCTTTTTATGTAGCCTGTTATAAAACTAGGCAAATATCTAGATGAGTTGATGTACCCTCTGGAAGACCTTTGCTTATCCCCAGGGGCACATGTACCCCTGCTTGAGAACCACTGTTCTAGAGGATGTCTCATATGGCTGTGGAGCATGAACGTTAAATACCAATCTGTCTGTGCAATCTCACAGCTTGGGGTGCTTGATCTTGCCATTCCAGTGGGTCTTGAAGCTTGGGGAATGTTGGGAAGATGATTGGTGGTTGGGATGACATGCATCTGGTTGGGAAATTAGAACTGTCTGGGTCAGAAGGGGGCAATCAGGATTTTGTGTAGAACTCGTGGCAGGAGAAGAAGGCATAGTTGAATTGGTCTGACCAAGGAAGAAGCAGAGCATCACCCTGGGAGTAATGATGTAGGGCTCCTCTGGAGCAATACGTGGTACATTTCTTGTTTGCTTGAGAGCCTTATAGATCCCTGGTTGGAGTCCCTCATAGAGTGAAAATATTGCACAGTAAATTGTGGAGCTCCCACTCATGGTCGACCACAAAGTGTTTGCTGAGGGAATCTGCAAGCACTTTGGCTTCTCAGGAAGGTAGGCTGCCGATAGGGTGACTTGATTGGGGATACACCTGTTCTAGAGGCTGATTGCTTCTGCACTCCCCTGCTTGTAGAAGACAGTCGTAACGTTTTCTGACATTATAATGACATGGTGAGTACGGATGAAAGGAAGAAAGGACTCGCATGTCTTCCATACTGCTTGCAACTCCAGAATAATGATGTGCACCCTGGATCCTTGAGATGTCAGGCACCTTATGCTGTGTGACTATTCATGTGGGATGCATCTGTAATAATGGTCCTGGTCTGGAGATGAAGGGAGAAAGAGAACAGATTTTTCAATGTTTACTCTGACTCCCAGGGAAGATAGGTGGTGTAGTATCATCATGGAAGTTGAGAGACAGGCTTCCTGGCGAGACTTGGCAAGAAGTAGCCATCCGTCAAGGTAGGGGAAGACAATGAGACCATGATATCTGATGCGGAGCACTACTACTGAGAGTATCTTGGTAAAGACTCTGGGGAGGTTGCTATTCGAAGGGGGATTACTCTGTACTGAAAATGGTCAAAGACTACTATGAATCTGAGGAAGTGTCTGTGGGTGGGATGAATCTCTACATGAAAGTAGGCATCCTTCATATCAAGAGCTGTGATCCACATCCCTTTTCTAAAAATGGAATTGTTGCCAACGTGATCATGCAAAATCTGAGTTTGCGAATGAAGTGATTGAGATGATGGAGATCAAGAACTAGTCTCCAACTACCCTTCTTTTTGGGTATCAGGAAGTAAGTCAAATAAAACTCTCTCCCTTGATATTGAGAAGGGACATACATGTTCTATTGCTCCTCACTGCAGTAAGGTATTCATTTCTTGTTTGAGAATACTCTCATGAGTGTGGCCCCAGAAAGGGAGTGGGAAGGGTGGTCTTTTTTTTTTTTTTTTAAGGTAGGGATGCAAACTATCATGTAGCCAGAGTTGATGTTCAGCACCGACTGTCCATGTTGAAAAAGAGTGCTAGATGATCCCCAAATGGTGTGGGGAGATTGGGAGCTGTTGGGCTTAGTGTTCTAAGGCTCTCGAGCTCCCATCAAAAATAAGATTGAGCCGGGGGTTGAGATGACAAGTCTGTTGCAGAGGCTGAAGGTAAGCAGGACTTTTGAACCTTCTGTCTCTTACACGGTGGTTCATAGGACCTCTGATAGAAAAACCGCTGAGCCATGTGTAGATTTGACTGATTGGCGGAACTTCCTCTTAGGGGGAGGTGTGTATATCCTCAGTGAATGGAGGGTAGCCCTGAAATCCTTCAGGGTATGGAGGGGTTTGTCCATCTTCTAGTTGAAGAGGTGTGACTCATCAAAGGGCAGGTCCTCGACGGTATTCTGGACCTCCGTAAGGAACCCTGAAGCATGGTGCCATGACTCTCTGCGCATGATGATGGGAGTAGCCACAGCTGTAGAGGAGGTATCAGCAGCATTGACTGCAGATTGGAGGATGGTCCTAGCTATCACTTTGCTCTGTTCTGTTGTGGAAGGCTGTCAGTAAACGCTGCAAACTGAGCATAGCTCAGGAAATAGTATTCAGCCAGTAGCACCTGGTAATTGACTATCCTGGACTGGAGGCTGGATGATGAGAAGACATTTCTTCCCAGCAGATCCCAGCTTTTGCCCTCTTTGTCAGCAGGAGTAGATTGGGGATGTTGCTGTCTAGCCCTTTCAGAAGCGGCATGGACGACCAGCGAATTGGGAGTGGGTGAGAACAAAATTCCACACCCTTGGTCAGCCCATAATAATGCTTCTCTGCCCCTTTGGGCACAGGTGGCAGGGGTGTGCCAAACTGTCCTAGCTGGCTGCAGTATGGCTTCATTAACAGGGAGAGCTATTTTGTTGGCTCCAGAAGTATTCACAATGTCTAGGAGTTTGTGCTGGGAGTCTTGGATCTCCTTGAGAGAAATCAGGAGCTCGTCGGCAATTCTGCAGAGAAGTCCCTGGAACTGCCTGAAATCATTGAGGGGGGAGGGGATTCCGAAGTTACCGCTTCGTCTGGGGATGACAACGATGATGGAGTGCCAGAACTCCTCCTTTGCCAGATCTGGGGGCAGATCTGACCATCCCCTTTAGCCGTGAAGCAAGGGGTGGATCCTTGGCAGGTTGGATTGACGGTGCAGGGGATACTGGTTACTAGTCCCCCAACACGGCTAGTAGAAGGGATTGATAGTTGGGCATGGGAGACCCCATGGCATGGGGTACCAGTGGCTCCAAGTTTGATGAGGCAGAGGTCGGTCCCAAACCACTATGGGTCTTTTGGATGGTGGAGGATATGTAGGGTAAGGGAAGAGCGGTTCATCGGCTGGCTCAGAATCTCTTGATGAGGATGATTCTGGTTCAGGCTGATGTACAGAGGGGATTCCCCTGCCTGGGTCCGACTGGGGTCTCATGGCCTTCTTCATGAGGTTTTTGTCGAGCTGAAGTTCCTGCCCTTGTAGGGTACAGCTGGGGAACAATCGGCAGATACTGGACCTCACCATGATGTGAGCTTTCCCAGGGCAGTACAGGTGGTCGTCACTGACCAAGGATTGCAAGCAGGAAGCACAGAGTGTAAAGCCTGGAGTCCTGGACGTAGTCTGGTACCCGAAGAAGCAGCTAGGTTTCCAAAAAGATTAACACAGATTACAAGGCCCCATCATTAGAAGTTATGTCTGACTAGCATCAGGAGCCGAGAGCCTCACTGCGCATAAATGACAGAGGAATGGCATGTCTCTTATTTACAGCCTGACTCTTCAGGACTATGCAGTCCTCTTCCCTCTCACAGGAAAGAACTGATGAGTTTAACAGAATACTGCATACAAGTAACCTATTCCTTCTACAACTCCAATTTTAAGACGTCATCTCCTAACCCTATTAAAATTAGAGCTGGCCGAAACTTGGGATTTCCAGTTCACGAGAAGTTATGGCATTTCAAAATTTGGTTTTGTTCCAAATTGGAATGAAATAAAATGTGTCAACATTTCCTGGGAATCAGAAAGCTTAAAAATCAAAAGGTATTTTAGAAACAGATACAAGGTGTCTCCCCAGAGGGGCAGCTGCTGACTCAAATGGACATTCTTGTCAGTTTCACAACTGGTAGTCATTCTGTGAAAGTCTGTCAAACCCAACTCTCTTTCATAAAAAAAATTGGATTCAATGAACTGGCATTTTCCAACAAAACTTTCATTGGAAAATTTCTGACAAGCACTAATTAAAATACAGTTTTCCCAACTCTTCAGTAAGGAATGTTAGACCTCACCTCCCCATTGTTCAAAAATAGATTAATCACTGGATAATTCAAGACTGTTCACAGTATTGTAGCTGGCCTGCTTAGACGAGTCAAACAAAACTCCCTCCCTATCAGGGCACTTAACTAGAGAATTCACCCATTCACTTGCTGAATCAGATTAATTCCAGACAGGTTTATTCTCATAAGAAATAAAAAAGAAAAGAAAGACAGTGGAAGGATATGAAATCACGTAAAGTGAATGTGTAGTGCTATTGAAAAGAAAGAATTCACAGCTCTGGAGATGGAAGACTATCCATCTATTCACAAACCCAATTACAGCCCAGATAGCAGCAGTGTCCTGCCAGTGGGCCTCAACTCTGCCAGTCAAATTCTTTGCGGTGTGGGCTAAACATGCCAACAAAGTCCCAGTTAATGCTAACTGGTTTGCTTTTTATTTTAAAACATGAATCTTAAGGGTTGGAGTGGCTACCTGACAGACAATGGTTACAAAACCAGTGTTTCCACGTTAAAACTACCTCACAAATACATGAAATATTTTGTGACAATGCAAATCTAATTGTCAGAATGGTTCCCAGACTGGAAATTGTTTGGGACTAGGATAGCACCTTGCCCGATGTAGCCTGGTGCTTTTTGAATATTGAACAAAAAATTAAAATAACCTTTCGCATTCGTACACAGTATCAAGGATGCTATGAGCTACCCGTAGTACAAATAAATATTACTAATCATAAAGCACCTCTCTTCAGCAGTCACTAAGAATGCTCAGTTTCATAGACAAGCCTCTCAGCACTGCAACTCATCTTCACAGGCTGTTCTTGTGTAATAATAATGAAATTACATCAGTCCACTCACTCAGAGCATTGAATCAGATACTTGATGTATTACAGGACTCCTGGGCTCATTGCCCTGTTTACTGAACAGTACTGAGCTAACCCAGAGGTAATAATCATGAAGAAATAAAAGGTCAATCTCTATGAAAGTGAAAGGTCATTTTAATTTTTTTGAGGTCAATACTGTAAAAGAATCAAGCTACTTTTTTTTTTTGCACCTATCTAGAGTTAAAACACTATCAGCTTCAAGCCCTAAATCAATGGAAACTGCTCATAATACAAATGGCTGCACGGTCCACACGAAAATAAAGCAAGCATGGAGTTATTACATCTCACCTCGTCAGTCTGAGAAGTCACTTTAACAAACAGCGAGAGGCAGGATTAAGGAAGATGCATATAAACTAAAATATAAACCATTACAAATGACTGCATATTCATTACTGAACAGAATTAGAGACGTGGCAACAACAAAGTACAGGAAGTTGAAAAGCACCGTTTTTCACCACTGAATCCAAAGTGTTACATCAGAACACAAGCTCTCTGCATTAATCGAAGGCAGAGACAGTGTCTAAATAGCAAAGATGCTCTAGAAAGGCAGTCTGTCACTTCTGCTTACCTTCCTGATCAAGGAAATGACAGCATTGGCCAGAGTACATTAAGCAGATTGTGTTTCATGTGAATCTGGTTACCGAACAGAAGGTTCTCATTACACAACTGCAATAATCTAATTTTAGGCACACCATATGGTTTAAAAGTTTCTTATTAACATTGTATATTTGTCTATGTTCACATCTGTATATATGCAGTACTGCACAATCAGAAGCAGAAATAATAATCAGAGGAGTACATGTTTTGCATTATAAACTGGTTAATATGAAACCTCAATATGAACACTGCAAAAACTTGAGAATTCATTAAAAAGAGTGAAAACTGTGGAACATGTCCAGTATATCTGATATGGAATAATATTCCACAATATTATCTATTTAAAATTGTGTAACTGCACGGGCAACTTATGTTAAATATACATTGAATTTACCAAATGAAACTTTTTTTCCATATTTATTGGTAGTTTTACTTCCTTTAAATTTAGTTTGCCTTGTTTAATTTTTAGCATGCAGTACTCTTGCAAGTGAAAATGCATCAAAGACAAGGTGGGTGAGGTAATATTTTTTATTGGAACAACTTCTGTTGATGAGAGACACAAGCTTTCGAGCAAAACAGAACTCTTCTTCAGGTCTGGGAAAGGTACTCTGAGCATCACAGCTAAATGCAAGATGGAACACTTTAAAAAGATGAGCCTGGGAGCTTAAACGCACAACTCCCCTAGAAACTGAAAAGCACGGGCTGAACAGAGACTCTGGATTTAGGGCGTATTACAACAGTATGTAACCCAACCAACCCTCATTTTTGTCCTAGGACTGCAGAGGTGATAATGGGCTACCCTAACTTGAATGGTTCCCTAGAATATGTGTTAACTACTTATGATAAACAGTCTGTTCCACCTTGCATTTAGCTGTGACTGGCAAGGAAGGGTGGGCTGGCGGCAAGGCCCCCCTCCTCCTCACCCTATGCTGGGTCAGGGATCACACCTCTTCACATCCCTGACTGAGCCAGCTGTGCTGGCAGAAGTCTGTACTGCAGCACTGCACTGTGTCACTTTCAGTGACATCTCTGCAACCATAAGGGCTGAAAACTAAGGCCAAAATTTTCAATGTGGATGCTTCTAGGTAAATGATTGCATAGGTAATTGCAAAACAAACAAACAAACAAAACGTCCAAAGTTAAACCAATATACCTGTATCTAAGCTAATGCACATATGTGAAAAGCAAGATATGCTGAAACTGAACTGATCTTAAAAAAAATATGGCCTAAGATATACAGCTACTGCCTGAACATATTTGTGGCTACTGTATACATTTTCCATACAGTAACTCCTCACTTAAAGTCGTTCCGGTTAACATTGTTTCGTTGTTACGTTGCTGATCTATTAGGGAACATGCTCCTTTAAAGTTGTGCAGTGCTCCCTTCTAACGCCTGCTTTGTTCACTGCTTGCAGAAAGAGCAGCCCGTTGGAGCTAGCTGGTGGGTGGTTGGAATCATGGTGGACTGGCAGCCCCCCTATCAGCTCCCCCTCCCCTAAGTTCCCTGTGCAGCAGCTGCCCAGCAGGCTATGAATTGCCGGCAGTTCAGCTGTCCCTCCCCCCACTGCCATGTGCTGCTCCTGCTCTCTGCCTTGGAGTTGCTCCCCAAGACTCCTGCTTGCTGTGTGGGGAGAGGAGGAAGAGGGGGGCTAATGTCAGGGTGTCCCCCTGCTCCTGCACCCCGCTTACCCCATCTTCCATAGAGCCAGGGCCGGCTCCAGGCACCAGCTTCTCGGGGCGGCAGGTCCGCCACTCTTCCCGCCACCGAATTGCCGCCGCGGGACTTGGACTGCCGCCCCATCCTTGCCTGCCGCAGCGGCAATTCAGCGGCAGGTCCGCTCGCCCACCGCCGCATTGCCATGGCGGCGGGCGAGAATGGGGCTGCAGTCCGAGTCCCGTGGTGGCAATTCGGCGGCTGGAAGAGCGGCGGACCTGCCGCCAAATTGCCGCGGCGACTGCTTGGGGCGGCAAAATTGTTAGAGCCGCCCCTGCATAGAGCAGGGACACACAACAGGGCTCGGGAGGGAGGGAGATTGCCCTGGCAGCAGCTGTGGCTCAGCTTGCTGATCTAATTAACAAGGCAGTGTACTTAAAGGGGAAATGCGCATCTTTCTCTCTCTCTCACACACACACAGGGTGTGTGTTTGTCTCTGTCTGCCCTCCCTCCTTTCCTGCTGCTTTGTACAGTGTGAGCGTTAACCCTTGAGGGCTCAGCCAATTGCTAGTTCATCATTTAGCAGTAAGGCATTCCCTGGGAAATATCTCACCCTCTGACTCCTCCACCTCAACCAAGCTTCACAATCATCATCACTGTGTACGAGTATTAAATTGTTTGTTTAAAACTTATAGTGTGTGTGTGTGTGTGTATTCGCTTAACATCGTTTTGCTTAAAGTCGCATTTTTCAGGAACATAACAACAACGTTAAGTGAGGAGTTCCTGTAGAGCACATCAATAAAATGAGAATTTAACAGAATTCGGCACGCGAACTGATTTTCAGTGGCACTGCCCAGGTCCTGGCCACCGGTCTGGGGGGCTCTGCATTTTAATTTAATTTTAAATGAAGTTTCTTAAACATTTTTAAAACCTTATTTACTTTACATACAACAATAGTTTAGTTATACATTGTAGACATATAGAAAGAGACCTTCTAAAAAAGTTTAAATGTATTACTGGCACGTGAAACCTTAAATTAGAGTGAATAAATGAAGACTCAGCACACCACTTTTGAAAGGTTGCCAACCCCTGATATAGACTATGGAAATGGCCAAAACCATTTTTGGGGGAAAACACATTAAAAAGAGAAATCTGCAACAAAGGCAACAACAAGATTTTAATAATATAATAAATATTTATGGTCAAGTTGCAGTTGACTGATAATGAAACAGATGTCAGAATCTTTATTACAGAAGATGCAGCTAAGCTAAATAATTAAGGGTCCTTTGGAATTATGCATGTTAACCAAGAGAAGATTAGATATCCTAAATAAGTCAGTTCTAATTAAAGTTTTAAAGGTGGAGATAACTAGTAGGCAAATTTATCCAGCTGAATTATGAAATATGACTTTTAAAGAAAAACCTTTTCTCGGTTTTGTTTCATATAAAAAAAAAAGGAAATGCCAAAAATGAATATACAGATCTGAATGAATACTTTGAAATAACACAAAAATATCTGAAGTGTGTGGTATTTTTCCAATTCAGATTTCTTCCTGGTCATTTTCTCTCTCACCCTATTTAACTGTTTTAGTATGACTCTTCCTTTAAGAATCTCAAAGCATTGACAGAGTGATGGTTTGTGGCATTTCCTCTAGAAACTTTTAGAACATTTGCAAGGTGCACAAAAACACGGTGCCAATTTTAATAGCCCATGGACTGGACGTGAAGATCAGTGTAGTGGAGGATCTTCTCTGCATTGCTCCCACTATGCCAAGGGCCTCAACGTGAAGTTCCTTGATTCTCCACAAGCTGTGGATCTACAGCAATTGTGCCACATTAGGGCCTTCCATTCCTACAGGAAGCTAATGGATGGTGTCAGCTAGTGAAGTTCTGAGCCAATGTTTCATTTGCTCTATCTGCAGACACAGGCTAGGAGCGCTTTGGTGGTATAGCTATGCCTAGCGTTCACGCAGTTATAATGGCAAAGCCATGCTTTGGTTGGTATAGCTCACTGCAGACCCTCCACCCCCAAGTGAAATTAGTTATGCTGGCAAAGGTGCACTTTTGACACTACAACTGACCTACCCTAGTAGCTTTTGCTGACATAGCTATGCTGGGTCAGGGATCACACCTCTTCACATCCCTGACTGAGCCAGCTGTGCGGGCAGAAGTCTGTACTGCAGCACTGCGTCACTTTCAGTGACATCTCTGCAACCATAAGGGCTGCAAACTAAGGCCAACATTTTCAATGTGGATGCCTAAATTATGATCTTAAATCCCTATTTAAGCACCTAGATTAGAAATGGCTTGATTTTGAGAACATCTGAGCATATGCAGCTACTAGTGGCTTCAATGGACCAATAGCTGTACATCTGAATGAAGCCACTTTTACATTTTATAGAAGTGGCAGTATTTTGTATCATCGTGAAAAGGCTGACAGCATTACCGATACTCAAGACTGGATAGCCAGAATTGGCTGCAGTTATGTTATCATAAAATTGAAATTATGCTGGGTTGTTCAAGTCAGCGCATGTGGGGAGAATGCCATTTCCCTCACAACGTGTGACGTTTTGTTGTTTTTCTCCCTCTGGTGTGGAAACTATAATACATTCCTTTGTGAAACTGAGACTGAACTGCTGCAAAGCTCTTTAGAAAATCTATCCATAGCTGGTAGCCTAGTTTTTGGCCAAAATATTTTTGAAAAGTTTTAAAGAAAGTTGAAGAATGTATTGATGTATATAAAGAGAGAGAGAACTGGTTTGCATGAGACATGAAGCACATTTTGCAGATCAGACACTATTTAAATAAGTCACATTATAAAGATGTCAGTCATTTCAGTAGTTACATGTTTTATTTATAAAATTATTTGATTCATCCTTGTGATCCTAAAATTCATATTCATGTGCCAAAGAATGAAGATCTGTTACCTTAGAAATTCCTCCACAAAGGGGAAAGATTTATCATTTGCATCAACATTACAAATAATTTTGCATTCCAATAGTTGTGTCCAATGGTAATGAAAACAACATGAGTGTCTGATACTCAGATGAACTAGAAGATTCTACAACTAACCTAACTTGGCATCAGTTATTGGACAATCATTTTAGGCTCTCTTCTGACCAAATGATTTCTGTATGGTTGGGTAGAAAAGCCTTAAACAAAAATAAAACAAAACCACAACCAGCCGGCTGAAGAACCCAAATCTGATTGAAGTAGTAATGGTGCTCAGTCAGTATTTAGAATGGATGCTTTGGAGTGGATGCAACCCACATCTTGACCTAGATAGCGTGATTGTGTCCCAGTCTATTCAGTGACTATAGAACACAATAACGGTCTAACTGAAGTGAACATTGAGAGAACACTGATCTTTGACATAGAGAAGAGCTCTAATGGGGAAGCGAACAACCCCATAACATCTCATCTATACAGAACCATTCCTTATTTGTTGTCTGTTGATGCTTTCGATAACAACCATTTACAAATTAGAGAATAACAGCCAGACATATCATCTGTCACATGTGTCAACCTACTCTGACTCACACAATGACCATAGTAGGAAACCAACTACCTCTCTTGCCTGCCGCTATCTATTATGGTGGCATTTTAAGCTGTTTGAGCAACATCCTGAGCATCCTGATGAGGGTAGGAGACACAACGTTCTTATTGAAGTTAACTTCAAATCTCTCATACAATCGAAGGGGTTACCTATGCCGAATGTACACGAGCACAGTGTGTACAGCCCATTCTTCACTATTCAAGTTCATACACCTTTGACTGGCAGCCCCCTTCTCAGGGAAGAAGCACAACTTATGCTGAACTTTTTTTGGAATCCCTTTTGTAAATTACTTTCTCACTGTTTGCTATGGGTTCGTAATAAAAGTGTGCCCAAATATTTTTCTGAGATCTGTTTGATACACTAAGTGGTTGAGTTCTTAGCATACATTTTAATCTGTTTTACTGATAGACAACTCTCCCATGTCTTCCTTTTATCCAATACTCAGATATTCTTTATTGGCACAAAAGCATCAACACATGTAACTGAGTTCAAAGCAGCAAGTGGTGCCAATCTGCCCAGTGCGCACACAGAGGAGAGCGTACCTGAAGAGTTGTCACTTGGACTACAATGCAGAGCTGTCTAGCTAAACCCTACTGTGTGTAAACCAGGCTTTAGAGTCAAGACAACCATGAACCAATATGTACGCAACAAGTATGACATCTACCAATGCACAGAAACTACTTCGTTTCCAAAGCTAAATGTATTTGTCTAAACAACAGTTTTCTAATGTGAAACAAGAGCTTCAATTTATACAAAGATCGTTTCTTTTGGATTTTCAGTTATCTGGATAAAGCTCACATCTGCAAAGCTTTAAACCAACTTTACTGAACTCAAAAAGTAAGGTTCCATCCATAGTTACAGTGTTTATGAAAGATGGGTAATAGTTTCTATAAATACTCTTAGCATTATGAAAATCTCTCTTACGTATATCCATTAGCATAGTTAGCAGATATACTGCTGCTATTCTTTCAACTATCTTATTTACTGCACTTTAAGCTCATGTGGAAAGAGAGCTTCAAAGTGTGCAGTATGTATGTACAGCACAAAAAAGGGAAGAGGTAGAAAAAACTGAGGATGTATGAAAAATAACCAGTTATTTAAACTGGGAGATTTATCAGTCAAAACCCAAATACTTATTTTCATTTGCAGTTGCTAAAATTCCTATGGAAAAACACCATGCATAGTAAGTAATTCTACAGAGAAAGAGAAGAACCTATTGTAATAAATATTACTGGGATAAACTAATGCAATATGACTGTCAGGGTGAACGTTTACTGAAAGAAGTCTTTGAACTGAAATAATGCCTTTGCCCTCAATATGACAGTTTAAACTGTAATCAAATGATGATACAAAACACTGCAATTGAACATACATAATTTCAACAAGGAAACAAATGTCTCAAAACCTTTAAAATCAAGTTAACTTCTAGCATGTGAAGGTTTGAAACATTAAAGCAAGTCTTTAAACTAACAGACCAAACTCTTTTTAGCAACTGCAAATGAAAATAAGTATTTGGGTTTTGACTGATAAATCTCCCAGTTTAAATAACTGGTTATTTTTCATACATCCTCAGTTTTTTCTACCTCTTCCCTTTTTTGTGCTGTACATACATACTGCACACTTTGAAGCTCTCTTTCCACATGAGCTTAAAGTGCAGTAAATAAGATAGTTGAAAGAATAGCAGCAGTATATCTGCTAACTATGCTAATGGATATACGTAAGAGAGATTTTCATAATGCTAAGAGTACACCGTGTGACCATCTTGTTTATCACTTCAAAGGTTTTTCTTCCCCTGCTGTTATGGTTCCTCTCAACTAATTAGCCTCTTAAGGTTGGTCTATGCACCTCGACCTTATAATGTTTCTCTGACTGTATAAATATCTGTCTACTGTGTATTTCATTCCATGCATCCGATGAAGTGGGTATTAACCCACGAAAGCTTATGCTGAAATAAATTTGTTAGTCTCTAAGGTGCTACAAGTTTTTCTTTCTTATTTTCGTTTTTCTGTTGTAGAGTTGATGATCAAAAAACCAGAGTTTTAAAACCTGATTCAATCATTTCATAGTGTGTAGGTAATTCCAGTGCCAAAAGAACAATGATCAGAAACAAAGGCTCTGAATATGAAATCGAATCTTGGACATATGAAAGTATCTGTAGACTCTACTTCCATATCCTCAGCTAGTTACAATATAAGGCCTCTCATAGTTTGGCATTTCCTCCCTAGCCCTTCTAGTCTCCTCCAGAAATGTCTTAGACAATAATGCTGATGGGCTAACACATAGTAAAAATAAAAGTAAAGACACCACTGTCTGTCAACTGTGGTTTTTTGGCCTTTGTACTGGGGAAATATATTAAAAACACAAAACCCTTTCGGAGGCTCACAGAAATTCAGCCAGACAGAAGTGTTTGTTTATCATTTGCCTTTGGATTCTTTCAGGTGGTGCTGTGACTCCACATGCTACTACTGTAGCATGAAGCCCATACTTTAAGACACTGGGATAGTGCCAAACTCCACATGTCATATGCAACCGCCACAGGAAAAGAGGGAAAGTCTACATGATCCAAAACTGTCACTAGTATTCTTGGACTCACTGAAAAATACAAAAAAACTAGGTTGTATACAGGCAGTGGGTTCATATGAACACAATAAAATGCAGGTTTCAATTCCACAGATACCATCGCTGGTTGATTTTAATTACAATAGTTCCTCATCCTCACAAAATCTTACAAAGTCACTTTTAAAAGAAAAGGGGAAATAACTCCATTCAGTTTTCCAGAGTATATGCATGTTTCAGAGCAGCTTGATAAAGAGGGTTAAAAAAAAAATATCCAAGGGCCTGCTGAAATACAGGCCTTTAAAGAGGAATTTTCACATACATGGACATTTTTTCAAATAATATGCTTCAGCAGCTGTTTTCTTTTGCTATTATTGCAGATACTATGGGCTGGTCCACACTACCCCCCAAGTTCGAACTAAGATATGCGACTTCAGCTACGTGAATAATGCAGCTGAAGTCGAAGTATCTTATTTCGAACTTCAAAGTACTCACCGCTGGTCCACACGGCGGCGCGCAGGCTCCCCCGTCAACTCCGCCTGCTCCATTCGTTGAGCAGGATTACCGGTGTCGACGGGGGAAGCACTTCCTGGTTCGATTTATCGCGTCTAGACAAGACGCGATAAATCGAACCCAGAAGATCGATTGGACTCCTCCGACGCGACAGGTAAGTATAGACGTACCCTATGAAAGGCCACCATCTTTCCCCAAACTCGTGTCTCCTTTTTCCTGGATCCTCTAGTGAAGTCATAAGCTTGTGTTTGTGACATTAATTTTTTTCCAAGGAATCACTGTGATGTCAGAAATTCAGCATTATACTTGCAAGATCACGTAGGAGTATAAAATGGACGGGAGCAGGGGGAATCCTGTTTAATATTTTCAAAAACTAGCATATGTAGCAGAAAATAATTTTTTTAAAGTGAAACCCTAAGGAGGGAGCAAAGGTGATAATTTAAGGCAACATTTTCGTGAAAGCAGTTAATAGGATATGTGTAATTGGAGCAGTAGGTATAAGAAATATATGCCTTTTCGGTTCATTACATACCCCTGCTTTTGCAAATCTGGAGAATTAATCATTAATCATTTAAGAGGCACTTACTGTTAAAAGAGCTAGCCTCAAAGCCTAGACCTCAATTATCATTAAAGACATCTTAGTGGAACACATCTTTCTATTGGTGCTATAACAGCAATTAGCATGCAATACTGAGAATTAAAAATTAGAGAACACATGGGTTCTGAGAAAAAGTCAGAAAAATTAGTGCCTACATTAGCCTGATAAGCAAAATCATGTTAACGTCTTTCTTTGTAACTACACAATGACAAAAAAGCACAACCATTGGTAACAAAAATCAAAACACTAACACTCTGATTAGTGTGGAAGCATGATATTGGTTGCAAGCAAGATTCCTTTACAGCAGTGATTCTCAGACTTACTTGAGTGGGCCTCCCTTCTTTGTGTCTGTAGTCTTTTATCCCCCTCAAGTACATATATCACCACCCAGCTCTGAAGGCAGAATGGAGAGCAGTGGCTGCTGGCTGGGCACCCAGCTCTGAAGGCAGCGCCATGTCAGCAGCAGCACAGAAGTAAGGGTGACACTATGGCCAATATCACCTTTGACAACAGACTTAATGCCTCACTGCCACCCTTACTTCTGTGCTGCTGCTGCAACGCCGGAGCTGCCAGCGGGAGCCCTGCTGCCTCCAGGTGAGGGATTGGGGGGAGGGCAGGAGAGCCCGAGCTGTGGGGCTCTGGCTGTCCCTTTCATCCCTGCCTCCCGAGGTGTGCACAGCCCTCATGCACGAACCCCAGCCACCCGGAGTTGACAGCCAGAGCTCTTAAAAAAATCCACCAAAACACACAACTCTCTCCTTCCTTGACACATTCCCACCCCTCCCTTGGGAGGCCCGCCCCATAGTTTGAGAACCACTGCTTCACAGGATCGAAGCCCAGTTTGTTAAAGGGGGAGTGCTTTTATTTGCAACTCCCCCCACCTCCATTTTTATAAAGATAGTTAAAGATCATCTAACAAAGCCTCCAAGAGCTTTAACAAAATTACTTAACCTGGGATTACATATTTTTGTTTTTACCCATCCCTGGCCTCCATGTCCTGTTTGAAAACAAAGGAGCTGGTGGGGGAAATAATAGAGCAATAGCAACGAACAGACAGGTAAATGGTCTAGATACTAGCAGTGTAGATCTCAGCACTCAATAGCTCTCCTTTGGATGCCTTAATAAGTGATTGGATTTATTCAAAGTGTCAGCACCCAGCAACTATCGCTGAGAATAGGAGTTGCTGGCTGCTGAAAGAGTATTTGAAAATCTGGCCAATTTATTTAGGTGCTTAATTTGGAGCTGGTCTCTTCTGAAAATCTAGCCTGAAATGTGAACACTGAGCACTTCTGACGTCTGAACCAAATGTAAAAACGTAATTTGACAAAATTTCCCCCATCTTCTAACAACAAAATACTATTTCAGATTAAAACGTGAAACTTGACCAAGTTCTTCTCTCCCCTCACCTGACAAAAGAAACTGAATGTTTGCTAATGATTCCCCAGGGCATACTTTGAAAGTGTCTAGGGAATGGGGCGTTAAAAACTACCTTTAAAACAGAAGCCTCACTCTTAAATGGCTCAGGGCTTCTGCTTACTGGATGGGAGGGAAAGAACAAGACAATCAGTCTTTCTTTTACAGTTATATTTAAAAAAATCTAGAACCAAGTTATTTATATTCTTGTATCATGCAAATTGCCTAGAAAAAGCTTGCTAGGTGAGTATTTAGTTATTCACTGTACATTTCTTCACTTTTTGTTGTTGTTGGTGTTGCTGCAGAGGTCCAGGACTGACAGTCTCCAGAATCATATCCAACTTTCATTATAAAAGTTAAGGCTAGAAAAAAACAAAATAGTTTTCTAAAGGAACAGCAACACCAGTGCTGACATTTCAGCTATACAACGGAGACACACCCCAAACATGGGAACATTTCTTCTTAAAACTGAAATGTTTAGTTTTGGATAAATGGCGGAATAAAATTTTGGGTTTGTCAATTATGATCATTCCTTTACTGTCAGATATATACAAAGACTGTAGTTCTACAACAGGAATTGTATTTTACAATCACATCATCATTTAAAGTCCTCAGGACCAAATTATAACCTATCCATAGATTTTCTTTTTTCCATAGCCAAGCGCATTTTTGCATCCTAGGAATTTTTAATCTAATCTAAAAATATTACTTTGAACTTGAAGTGCCCTGAAATTCTGTATCTGTCTCCACTTACAATAATTTGCATTAATTAACCATGCTAAATTGATTGCCTCTAATGATGTAGGAAAGGAAGATTTTTTTCTTTCAGTAGTTAAATGACAAAAATAATAGCTGTAGAGCATCTGATAGGACACAGATTAAAGTCCTGAGGGTATTCTCTATTTTTGTAGTTATATATAGGATGTCCCCAACCTCCAGTGTGTATCAGACACACTTTCCTTTCAGCTTAGAAACTAGGGCTAAAGCTCCCACTAGAGCTCATTATTACTTCAGTTGAGGGGTGAGTGTGGGGTGGGGGACAGAGGTCACTACAGAAACAATACAAGGCCATCCTAACTCTATGGCAGCCCAAGAAGAATACAATCAAAAATCTAAATCTTCTGCATTGCAGCGTGAAGCACTACAAGGCTATTTGAATCGTTTCCAGAAATGTGGTTTTTAATTTTCTTTTAACCCCACAATGTTAAAACTCACATTTATTGCCTTGCCAGACATTGCTGGGAATTTTTAGGAGTGGGTAAAGGGGCGGGGGGGAGAGGGAGGGAAGTGTTGATGTATTGATATAGCCACATCGGCAGGAAGAGGTCTATCTGAAAGTGTAAAAGAAGGAAGATTTTTGTAAACTTGCTGTAGCTGAACAGAAAACCTTTAACTGCAATAGATATTTTGAACAAGGTGGGCTTTAATGTCAACTTTAATATTAATGTTTTTGAGGTTTTCATTGCAGACATTTATTTTTCTGTATTGTGCATGCTGTATTTGAAGGTTACATATTCTCTGACAGGTGTATCCTCATCTATTACCTAGCCACGATAGAGAAGAAAGCTAATATGTTTCAGTAAATTGGAAAATAAATTAGACAAAGGCAGCAATCCAAGCAAGCAGCACAGAGCTGTAAGTCTCGAATTCAAGGCTATTGATAAGCACTCAGCAGGAAACAGGTTCCATAACTTATCTATACAATTAACAAATACCAAGCTATTTCCATTGCCTTAGAGTCAGATATTCCACCACATCCCTTCAGTAAAAGTCAAGTTACATTTTGTTTTATCTCCACTCATTTATGCAAAATTATGTTGGACAATTTTAAGAATGTCATTAACAGCTTGCTTCTCTCTCCATATTGTAATTAGCCCTTTCTTCCTTACATAGTGTAGCAAGATATGAATGACAGGTAATTGGCATTCTCACTTGAAGACATTCTTTAGTCTTGCAGGGATATAATGCATGTAGATGTGTCAGGTTGAATTAGAGGAAGGACAGTTTATTTACAGTATTGTGTGGGAAATCACTATAATACAATCAGAGCAAAACCAGAGCCAGATCTTGCCAAGTGCTGAATGTTGTGTCTTACTTCAGGGGTTCTCAATCTTATTTTTCCTGAGCCCCTCTCTCCCCAACCCAAACATACTACTCCACAACCCAGCTGTGCCACAACAACTGTTTTTCAGCCCTGCTCTGGAAGGGCTCTGGTTTCAGTTCTACTGTGGTGGGGCTTCGGCTTTCTGCTCTGGGCCTCAGCCAGTCTAACACTGGCCCTGAAACCTGCTTACAGATCCCCAGGAGGCTACGGACCCCCGGTTGAGAACTGCTGTTTTATTTCAAATGGGAACTGAAGGTGCTTAGGACCTTGCAGAATAAGACTCTCAATGAGGTCTATGACTAAATTTCCAACATGCAAGTAGTACAGCCCTTGTCGTTAGATTCTTGCCACTATTTGATAAAGGTGTTTGCCACCTCCTCAGAACATTAAGAAAAAGTCGTGTTTATGATTATCTAAATACTGTGCGTTATGTCACTAAATCAGACACAGTGGAGGCTTTATGACTTGTTTTCCTCCCCCCAGGATCTGGCTTGTTACATTATTATGATGCGATTCATCCAGCATTTAAAGAACCAACCCTAAAAGCAGACAAATATTTTTGTTGCTTTTCTGCTTTTGTAAAACTTTGGAACACCTAACAGGTGTAACTTTCCATGCTGGGAAGTTACTGAATTAGGACATACCTTAAGGATGACAATGGGTTTTTTTAGATGGAATTTGGTATTCACCTTGGGAAAGGATATTGGTAGCATAGGCGCCGACTCCATGGGTGCTCCGGGGCTGGGGAAAAATTGGTGGGTGCAGAGCACCCACCGGCAGCTCCCTGCCAGCCCCTCCACCCAGCTCACCTCTGCTCCGTCTCCTCCCCCGAGGAGCCGCTGCTTCGCTTCTCCCTCCTCCCTCCCAGGCTTGCTGCGTGCAGCTGATTCTCCGGCAAGCCTGGGAGGGAGGTGGGGAGAAGCAGAGCAGCTGCGCCTCGGGGGAGGAGGCAGAGGCGGAGCAGAGGTGAGCTGGGGCAGGGAGAGGTTCCTCTGCACCCCCTGCTCCGCCTCCTCCCCCTCCCTTCCTCCCTCCCAGGTTTGCCGCAAGAATCAGCTGTTTGGCGCGCGGCAAGCCTGGGAGGGAGGGGGGAGAAGCGAAGCAGCAGCACCTCAGGGGAGGAGATGGAGGTGGAGGTGAGCTGGGCGGGAGGGCTGGCGGGGAGCTGCCAGTGGGTGCTCTGCTTCTCCTCCCTCCCTCCCAGGCTTGCAAGCCTGGGGGCGGTGGGATGGAGGGGAAATGCAGAGCGCCCGGGGGAGGAGGCAGGGGTGGAGTTGGGGAAGGGGTGGAGTTGAGGCAGGGCCGGGGGGGTGCGAGCACCCACCAGCGCAGGCTAAAGTCGGTGCCTATGATTGGTAGAAGATGGAAAGGGGAAAAAACTGCAGATGGTGGCAGAGATAACAAGGAAGCTCAGCTCCCCAGTCCATCTAGCAGAGCTGGTAGCAAGCTGGAAGGCAGTTTTAAAATGACAGTGACAAAGTCTCCCCTTGGAGTTCAACAGGAGGCCCTATTAAAGCCTGAAGAACCAAAGATAAACCCCACTGTGGGACTGCTGTAGGGTGACCAGGCAGCAAGTGTGAAAAATCGGGACAGGGGTGGGGGGGTAATAGGAGCCTATATAAGAAAAAGACCCCAAAATTGGGACTGTCCCTATAAAACCAGGACACCCTAGACTGCTGGAACAAATCGCTAACAAAACAGAGAGAAAAAGTCTCGACATAGGGATGAATACCGTGTCCTGATCCATGGTGGATCAATAGTTTGCAAAGCCAGCTGAGGAATGGACAAAGAGTGCACTGACCTTTTAAGAACCTTTGTTAATCCTGCTAGTAGAGAGAATATATTCATATTCTGGACAGTGCAAACATTCAATAAAGACAACTACAAACTACTACACTTAAGAGGGAAAAAAAATCAAATGCACAACTATAAAATGGGGAACAAATGGCTAGGTAGTAGTAATGTTGAAAATGACCTGGAGGTTATAAATTGCATGTGAGTCACAAACTGAATATGATCACAAATTGCATGAGTGTCAAAAATGGGATGCAGTTGCAAAAAAGGCCAATATTATTCTGGGGTGTAGTAACAGGACTGTCATATGTAAGACACAGGAGGTAACTGTCCTGCTCTACTTGGCACTAATGAGACCTCTGCTAGAGTACTGTGTCGCGTTCTAAGAACCACCCTTTAAGAAAAATGTAGATAAATTGGAGAGAGTCCAAAGGAGAGTAACAAAAATAATAAAAGGTTTAGAAAACCTGACCTCCAAGGAATGTTTTATAAAAAGTGGACATGTTTAATGCTGAGAAAAGAAAACTAAGGGGGAACAATCTTCAAATATGTTAAGGGTAGTTACAAAGAAGACTATGATCAATTGTTCTCCCTGTCCACTGAAGGTAAGACAAGTAGTAATTGGCTTAATCTGCAGCAAATGAGATTTGTGTTAGATATTAGGAAAAACTTTCTACCTATAAGGATAATTAAGCACTGGAATAGGCTTCTAGGGGAGATTGTGGAATCCCCGTCATCTGAAAACAGGTTAGACAAACACCAGTCAGGGATGGTCCTGCCACAGCACAGGGGGCTAGACTAGATGACTTCTTGAGATCTCTTCCAGCCCTATATTTCTAGGATTCATTTATTTCCAACGTAACTGACAACCTTATTTGAAAGAACTGTAGAAGGGAGTTCAGTAGGAAGGGGATTTTAAGTAAAAGAGATTTTAAAGGCATGCTGTGTTGAAATTATGAGTTAAATGTTTATTTTCAGAATTTATTTTATTCTGAGACTGGCTTTCCAGCTGCCTTGAGCCATCACTAACTTTTAAATAATTGAACTTGAAAAATAAAATAGTCGTCTGACTGATATTCACTTTTAAATGAAGTTTCAGTTTCAAAATTCTTCATATACAGTTAGGCGCCTCTCTATACTTTTCAGAATAGTACACTCAGAAAAATGGAGAAAAGATTTCTTATTGTGAATTTTATTTATTCCTCTTAAAGTTTTACCTTCACAATGATTTATGGAATAAGAGTGGGTCAAAATTAATATAATCAACAATGAAGGAGCATACTATTATTAGCATACAAATATGTTACATATTAGGAAAACATTGCTGGTGATTAGATTACAGCATACTCATATGCTCTTGTTTACTTTGCAAAAATACAACCCCATTTCACCTGCAATCATCATTTCCTCAAAGAACATTGTGTCAGAGGAACATGCAGCTAATTCAGATATCTTGCTTATCTAACAAAGTAAATTTAATTATCCAGAAAAATTAAGCACTGGTTTAGAATTATTTTTGGTGCAACTGTTGTTTGCCATGCATTTATCATCTATAGCCAAGTAAAATATTAATTTTCTGCGATGCTGTTAATAATCACTACAATTTAGTGTTTAATATTCCAAATTTTGCACATTTAGTACATGGGAATAGCTACAAAAATATGATTGACTACTGAGCATTAGTAAGCACAAATACAATGAATTAGGGTCAGCCAACCTTGTAGATCTTTGTCTTCAACCACACAAACCTAATTATCTTAGTTCTGTGACTAAAGAGGTTTATTCACAGGTGACTCAGTCTCATAATTCCCAGAAAAGACAAACCAAACCAAAATGTTTTAAACAAAAGGAGTTAATGTACACCGAAGGAATGAAAACATTATCTGGATATCCCATACGCCGCTTTGCCTTTTGTGATGGTCACTATATATTGACTTCCATGTTCTAATAGAATCACCATGCATTTCTGACATGAATAAAAGACAAAGTATTACAGACTTTCCACTAAGACTTCTAAAATACTATACAAACTGATATTTTCAAGCTTCAATTACTCCTTTGTCACTTAATATGCAAATCCTAATTGAAGACTGTAAATGCAGTCAGATATTCAACAACGTGTCTACAGTTGTTGTTTTTTAAACTGCTGCTATGAAATTCCTTATAACTAGACATTTAGGTCTGTGTTCTTCATTTTTTAAATGCTCTCCATATATTTAATAGGGAAAGCCAACTATGGAAAAATTAGGTAGTGAGCATCCAATAGCTCAGATTAAAATGAAGCCAAGAACAAATGAGACACTGTCAGGTTACAAACCTCTCGTTCCTACCCTCTTAAAAAAAAAAAAAAAGATACATACTCCTACCTCTTAAGACTTCCTAAACACTAAGGCTCTGGTCCTGTACCTAGAACTCTGAGTAGAGCCTCTACCTGCATGGTTTTCAATGCAAGATTGGTTTGTACGGCATAGTATATTCAAATCGAATAAAGAGACTGGGCAATGAAAATAATGAATAGAACATTACAAATTAATAATTATTTTATTCAGACTTTACATAACCCCATAATTAATGGCAGAATTCCAATCTAGATAGCTCAGAAGAGAAAAATAAATTAGAGGGATTAATTTAATAAGAAACTAATGTACAGTATATGCTTCGTTCATCTGACTCCAACATCATATATTACAGTGTATCAATTGAACAGCAACATCTGATCTCTCTAATTGTTTAAACTGATCAGCACATCCAATATTTAACTGAAGAATTAGATTATTAGTAAATAAACATACTTCAGCCCGAAGTCATTTCCAAATGACCCTTTTTTCATTAATTTAAAGTGGTGTTGTTTGGAGGTTGGAGAAGGAGGAAGCGGATGTCTTGTCTGATTATAGGAAAGATGCACTGTAGACAGCTAACAAACAAGTTAACGACTATTTCCCACTAATTATCATAATCCTAACAGGTGGCTGCTGACTGTAGGAGTAAGCACCAGTCAGTTTCCATGTTATTTTCACTTTATACATCTCTTAAGAAAATATGAATCTGCACCCTAGATCATCTTCATATTGAGGGATTTCATTATAGGATCAGCCACAAATCCACAGAAGTCAATGGGTCTTTCCAGTGACTTCAATGCATTTTGGACCAGGCCCACACGGATTTGGTATGCATATTTCTCTTCTAAAGGGAAAACTCAATATCAACCTCATCACATTAAAGATTTATATTTTACTGTTCCAAAGCTCAGGGAGGAAAAAGGATTATTAACATGTAGACTCCCTACCCAAAAGAGTACTTTAATTATTTAAGCTATTAGTATTTTTGGACCTATAGATATGGCTGGCAGCTTCATAACATCAAGACAAGATATGGACCGTGCTCTAAAGGGCTTCTAATTTTTTTAAAATTCTGATGTGACAAGAAGTGACAGTAACAAACAACATAGGGTAAGGGGAGTGGTAGGAAAAGGGTTACAGTAAGATCATGTACTTACTGTGAATAGATTTGGTTTTGTTTATACAAAAAGACCCAATAGAAAAATTGATAATCAGAGACATTTCCCCCATATTCAGGATTTAAATACAGTTTATATAATTTATTATTCTTTTGCCTAGGAAAGGCTTCAGTCACTGACTCGATGTATTAGTCACACATGCATTTACATCCATATTGCGCTTTTCATACAGATGCATCAAAGAAGGTTTCATGTTAAAACAGATGAAGTTTAATGCAAAATAATCTGCTCCTTTGGCTAAATTATATCTAACGGGGAAAACTAATCTCAAAAGGTAGTCAATGAAAAAAGATCAAGACAGATCTATGTTTGAACACACTTATCTGTGTTTCAAATGCTTTTCTTCTTCAATCAAAACCAACAAATGGATTTTCAAGGGAAACTTTAAAACCCTAAGAGTAGCTATGCCCTTCCTATGTATGAGCATAGAGATAAAAAGCCAGGAGACAAAAGTATAGCTAGCTCTGATGTTATTTAAGAACCATCTTTAGTACAATCACATTTCAGTGATAAACAGTCAGCAACGTGAGTACATTTTATTTGTTTGTGGGGATTATTAGTCCATCAAGGACAAGACTGTTCTAAACCTCAGCGCAGCTGAAAGATGCTATGAGATCCAAATTATTCTGTTCAGCACCTTACCTGCCAGGAAGGCAGTGAGGTTTCCCAGCATAAGCGTGGGACAATAAGTCAAGAACTCCTGAGTTCTATTCCCAGACCATTATGAACTATTATTTTCAACTATAAGAACTACACAACTGTGTAAGCCTGTTCAAGCTATAACAAAGTGGTTTTCAACCTTTACATACCAAGATTTCCATCCCGTTTAGAAATATGGGAAGGGGAGTGTAGCTGAAATCATAATACCTGTTCTTGACCCTTAGGTTATGAAACCATGTTATAATATCTCTATATGGTATATATGAATTGTTCATTATATAAACCTTTACTACAATTCAGCTAACCTTATTTCTGGTTAGTAATTGGGTAATTATTAGTTGAAAATATTCACTGCAGTTAATCTATTCCATTCATTATCTAGGTAATTGAGTCAGATTTCCATTAAAATATTGAGAATATGTAAATACTCTGAGAAAGGCCCAGAAGATGCAAAAACTCAGAATTTTGTCACTCTCTCATGACTTTCAGAATGAGTATATTCCACTGGAAATATTTGTTGATTTCCCTGATGTAACTAGTGTGCACTAGGATAATATATTTTAACCTATTTACTTATGAATGGTCATAGTGGGTCAGACCAAAGGTCTATCTAGCCCAGTATCCTGTCTTCCAATGCCAGGTGCCCCAGAGGCAATGAACAGAACAGGTAATCATCAAGTGATCCATCCCATATCCCATTCCTAGCTTCTGGCAAACAGAGGTTAGGGACACCATCCTTGCCTATGCTGGCTAATAGTCATTGATGAACCTATCCTCCATGAACTTACCTAGTTCTTTTTTGAACCCTGTTATAGTCTTGGCCTTCACAACATCCTCTGGCAAGGAGTTCCACAGGTTGACTGTGCGTTATGTGAAAAAATACTTCCTTTTGATTGTTTTAAACCTGCTGCCTATTTAAACCTATTAATTTAATTTGGTGACCCCTAGTTATTATGTTATGAGAGGGAGTAAATAACACTTCCTTATTTACTTTGTCCACACCAGTCATGATTTTATAGACCTCTATCATATCCCCCCCTTAGTCCTCTTTTCCAAGCTGAAAAGTGCCAGTCTTATTAATCTCTTCATATGGTCGCCGTTCCATACTCCTAACAATTTTTGTTGCCCTTTTCCAATTCCAATATATCTTTGAGATGCGGCGACCACATCTGCAAGCAGTATTCAAGATGGGGACGTACCATGGATTTATACAGAGGCAATAAGATATTTTTGCCTTATTATCTATCCCTTTCTTAATGATTCCCAACATTCTGATCACTTTTTGAACTGCCGCTGCACACTGAATAGATGTTTTCGGAGAACTATTCACTATGACTCCAAAATCTCTTTCGTGAGTGGTAACAGCTAATTTAGACCCCATCATTTTACATGTATAGTTGGGATTATGTTTTCCAATATGTATTACTCTGCATTTAACAACATTGAGTTTCATCTGCCATTTTGTTGCCCAGTCACCCAGTTTTGTGACCCAGCTGGTGGCTCCTACCCTGTGCCGGGCTCAGCTGCTAGTCCCAGCTGGTCTGGGGAGGACAGGACTTCCTCTTTCCCGGCACAGCATCCAGGACTGGGTGAGACTTAACCCCAGATTTCTCCCCGGGCTGCAGGAAGCTCTGCAAACTCTCCCTCCACCCCCCGCTTCCTGTGCCGATCGCTCATCGGTTGCAGGGGAGATGCAACTCTCCTGAAACTCCCCGTCCTCCATCTGCCCAACTCCTGTTCAGCCAGACCCCTTCAAACCCAGATCCTCTTGCCGAGCCTCCCCCACCTCCCAGCTCCATTCCCCCTGCACCTGGACCACTCTGATGAGTCACCTGCACCCGGATCCCCACCCTACCGAGCCCTAACCACCTGCACCTGGATCGCCACCCACTTAGCCCTAGTCCCCCTAGCATCTGGACCCCCTCCCAGTAGACCCCCACACCCAGACCCCCCAGTGAGCTCTACCCCCCCTCCAAGCTCCAGCCACCTTCACCTGGACACCCCTGCAGAGTCCCATTACCATTGCACCCAGAACCCCCCAACAAACCCCTGTGCATCCAGATCCCCCACTGAGCTACCTGCACCCAGATTGGCCTGCACAGAATCCTCTCAACCCACACCTGGGTCCCCCCCCCACACACCAAGCCCCTCCACATTTGGATCCTGCTGGGCTGAGCCTGCCTGCCCGCCCACACCTGGTGTACCTGGCACAGAGAGGCAGGGCCCTGGAGTGTTTCTGGGGCAAGCCTGGTCCTTGCACCGTGTCAGGGTTGGGTGAAGCCTTACTGCCGAGTCTGTGTCCCCGGGGGGAACTGCACATGATCTCCCACCTCTACGCAGTCAGTGGCTTGTGCTCCCCAATGCCATGCTGGAGCCTCCACATTTATTTGACAAATACAATTTGCAGAATTTTGTACAATTTTAAAATATTTTGTGCAGAATTTTTTTTGGTGCAGAATTTTTAGTTTTTTTGATACAGAATGCCCTCAGTATAGTTAGCTCTGAAGGCTGGTAATTGTTTAAAATCTACCACTAGATACTTGGATAGGGAACAGTTCAAGGATCTGCAGAGTTCAAACACAAATTCTTCTGAAAAGCTTAAACAGGATAAAGATAAGATGGTTCAGAACTGCTTTCGCGGTCTGATCAACTATAGTACAGACCAGCTCCAACACCATGTCTTGAGGGATATGCAAAACTTCCCTTAAAAACTTCAGCATGCTTCCTAATGTTGTGTTGAAATCTTAAAGGACACAGTGGAGTGTTACTGAGCTTACAGAAAAATTAGTAACTCAGGAAGGCTGCACTGCATTGATTCACATTTGGAAAAGACATCAGATTGGCTATAACTACTTGTCTTTAAACTGAAAGCTTATGTTATGCAAAAAATATTGGAAATATCCAATTCCAGTGGGAGAACCTAAACCCATGGAATGTGTGGAAATCCAACATGTGTGGCTTCCCAGCATCTTACAGCTAGCACTTCTCTGATCATCTCCTTCTGGAATTTGACAACTTGAGAAGGTGTATTTCAGAAGTACGATAGTTTTAAATAAAGCAATTGTGAATCAATGACTATCTTTCAGACATCTTTCACGCCCATGAGGTACATCTATGGTAGTTTGGGTAAACCTAGAACTCCCACAAGAAGTACACGCCAGATAAAAACTTACTAGCTAAACCTACACTTACAAATGCACTATAATCAAACTTTAGTAGTCATATACAATAATCTGCTTATTTAGTGTTTTCTTTAAATTACTACGGTTGCATTATTTTCAGCACATTGATTTCACAGAAAATGTGAAATTGTTTTCTTGCTGTTAAAAACATGCTAGTCATGAGATTTATCCCACCAAGTCTCAGTGATGCCAATTAAGTCACCATTTAGCTTATGAGCTAACACTTCCAGTTACTCATTTATTCTGCATACTCCTTGCATTTGATGATGATGAGGACTATCATCATCATCTCTTCATCAAGTAACCAGCCAACTTGAACAGGGGAAGTCTGGTTTACAGAAAGCAGGTGTTTGGAGTTTTGTCTGAACTAGGACTCAATGAAGATTTTCCTCTACAGCGCAACATACACCTCTGTGATGCCTGAACACAAGAATTTCCCTTCAGATTGTCTCTTTTCTATGTTTTTGTATAGCATCCAGAACAATGGAGCCCCAATGGTGACTGGGGCCTTTTTGGAGCTATCAGAATATAATTATTTACTACTAGTAGTAGTACTACTACTAAGAGTGTTCCAAATAATTGCTTGGTTGGTCATAAGTATCAGAGGGGTAGCCATGTTAGTCTGGATCTGTAGAAGCGACAAAGGGTCCTGTGGCACCTTATAGACTTAGGGCTGATCCACACTAACCCCCCAGTTCGAACTAAGATACGCAACTTCAGCTACGTGAATAATGTAGCTGAAGTCGAAGTATCTTACTTCGAACTAAAAGGTACTTACTGCGGGTCCAGACACAGCAGGCAAGCTCCCCCGTCGACTCCGCGTACTCCTCTCACGGAGCAGGAGTACCGGTGTCGACGGCGAGCACTTCCGGGATCGATTTATCGCGTCTTGTCTAGACGCGATAAATCGATCCCAGAAGATCGACTGCTTCCCGCTGAACCAGGAAGTAAGTATAGACGTACCCTAACAGAGGTATTGGAGCATAAGCTTTCGTGGGTGAATACCCACTTCGTCGCATGCAAACATCTAGTCTATAAGGTGTCACAGGACTCTGTCGCTTCTGGTTGGTCATAAACTTTCTTGATTTCTGTACCTATGCTAAATATTTTCTAAAGTTTAGATAACAAATAGGTGGCTATAATATACAGTATATATGGCTGCATAGGATTCAGTACTCAAACTATTATACTGTTTTGGTTTTCTATTTACAACAGAGGCATACCACTGCTCTTTCAACTTTCATCCTCTTCAGCTACCATAGAAAGTGAATAAATTCAAGTCCATTTGTTCATTTATTTCCAAGCTGCACTGTGCACCCAGGCTTAAATTCTCTCAGAGTATTTCCCAAAGCTCTGGGCTTCAGGGCTTGGGGCTTCCACCCCAGGTGCTTGAAAACATTTATCGGAGCTCTGCTCCTGATAGCGCCAACTGAATTTAAGCCCTGCTGTGCATATAACAGTAAGCACTGCAGGAGCATCTAATGTTTAAACAAAAAGTCATCAAAATTAAACCACATTGATTCTATGGAGCAGTTTCAGAATCCAGTGTAATTGGGCTTAAATTTACAACTGTGGCTCTAGCTATTCAAATAGTTACTGTTACAGAGACTGCCTTGGGCAACTAAAGATTCCCAGCTCAGTTGATGTTTCTAGTGGGGCCCAACAGGCAGCACGCTTGGACCAAATACTATTCAAAATCTTTATCAATGATATGAAAGAAAAGTATAAAATCACTATTGGTAAAATCTGTGGATGAAAGAAATTGGTGGAGTGATAAATCATGACGGGGAGTGGTCAGTTATACAGACTGATCTGCATTGTTTGCTAAAGTGAGCTTATTTGAACAGTATGTGTTTGAATACAGCCAAATGCAAGATCATACATCTGGGAACAAAGAATGTAGGTCACTTAGAAGACAGGGGAAAGTATCCTAGAATGGAGACATCAAAAAGGACTTTGGGTTAATAGTTCATAAACACCTGAACATGAGCTCCCAATGGAAGGCAAACACAATCCGCGGATGCATACACAGGCAAATATTAAGCAGGAGTAGGGAGGTACTATTACCCCATATATGGCATTAGTGAGACCATTCCTGGAATACTGCGTCCATGTTCTGGTGTCCATACTTCCAAAAGGATACAAAAAAATTGGAAAGTGTTCATAAAAGTACTATGATCTGAGGTCTGGAAAATATGCCTTAGAGTGAGAGACTTAGAAGCTTAATCTATGTAGTTCATGCAAGAAGTGGTTAAGAGGTGCCTTGATGATAATCTACAAATATCTGCAAGAGAAGAGATTTCTGATAGTCGATGTGCCTTTTTCTGATTGATTAAAGACTCAATAGTTGAAAGCCAAAGCTAGACAAATTCAGACTAGAAATAACATGTACATTTTTCACCGTTAAAGTAAATAACCATTGGAACAACTTACATGTGGACACGGTGGATTCCCCATCACTTGCAGTCTTTAAATCAACACTGGATGTCTTTCAAAAAGCTATACTATCACTCAAATGGAAGTTATGGGCTTGATGCAAAAGTTACTGGCTGAGTTATGCAGGACGTCAGACAAGAATATTATAACAGTCCCTTCTGGCCTTAAAATCTGTGACTATTGATCTTATAACAGATTCAGGGGCATTTCCTTATTGATTATATCTACAATGTAACACAGGGGTAAGGCAACCTATGGTACGGGTGCCGAAGGCGGCATGGGAGCTGATTTTCAGTGGCACTCACACTGCCCATGTCCTGGCCACCGGTCCGGGGGGCTCTGCATTTTAATTTAATTTTAAATGAAGCTTCTTAAACATTTGTAAAACCTTATTTACTTTACATACAACAATAGTTTAGTTATATGTTAAAGACTTATACAAAGAGACCTTCTAAAAACATTAAAATGTATTACTGGCACGCGAAACCTTAAATTAGAGTGAATAAATGAAGACTCGGCACACCACTTCTGAAAGGTTGCCGACCCCTGATGTAACACTTGTTTTCTAAGAATCAAAGAGTAAGGATTCAAATTTTGTGCCTTACACAAACTACTAAAGGACTTTTTCCAGACTCTGTGAGAGGGCAGACATCTTTGTTATGACTTAACCCAGCCTAATGAGATATATAAGCTTCAGTTTTTCTACATAAATAACCAGAGGCTGGCTTTTAATTAGCTGTTACTACTCCTATAAGACAGGCATATTTAGCCAAATTGGCAGCAAGAGTGTCTCAGCACTTCAAATTTGAGTCCAGTGAAAATGACATCAATAAAATTCTGTATCACTTCCTTTAGCAAATCACAAGGGAACGCTTAATGTGCACTTCTGTTGCTGCTGGAAGCCAAACACACATAATACTAACTACAAAAGCTCTTTTCTTGAAACATTTGTTTCAGACCCTAGGGCTATGCTTGAAATTAAAGACATGTCTAAAAGTATCTCATTAGTAAAAATTATTCATTAAAATTCTCAATAACTTAACAGTATGAAAATATTTCTAAAAATACATACGAGGAGAGAGGACAAAAACACTGCAGAGTTTTAACTTCATGATAGTACATGTACACTACATGAGGTATCTATACCAAAAGACAGACTAAACCATCACAAACTTCTCTTCATCTCCCACTCTGAGATTGCTTGTCAGGCACATTAATTTCTGTTTACTGTAAACATTTTTATTCCCCCGAGGTGGCAGCCATTATCTACCTTGCCTGCTGGCATGATGATGATGATGCACCATTAGCTAGTATAGATCCTCAGCTACTGCAGTCGAGTCATCTCAGTAACTGTCACTGTCAGCGAGGGACCTCCTGAGAAGCCCTCCAACACTGTGCTGAATATTCATAAATTAAAGCAGCCTCTGAATGATGCACCATGATGGAAAAGTGAACTGAAGATGCAACTGTTACAACAAATCAACCTACCTGAGTAGGAAATTTATTAATT
Source organism: Chelydra serpentina (assembly GCA_037349315.1). Lineage (NCBI taxonomy): Eukaryota > Metazoa > Chordata > Testudines > Chelydridae > Chelydra > Chelydra serpentina. The sequence goes on along the minus strand of JBAIAC010000029.1, from coordinate 43,016,622 downwards.
TTAAAAACCGCTTTAGAGAAAATTACCAGCCTCTGCATAACAGAAAAAAAAAAAGAAAAAATTTATTCAAAAATTAAAAGATTTTTAACCCAACAAACCTTCCCAAGACTGCTCATCACTTGGAGACAAAAGGTGGGTGAGGTAATATCTTTTATTGGACCGACTTCTGTTGCTGAGAGACAAGCTTTCGAGCCACACAGAGCTCTTCAGATCTGGGAAAGGTACTCCCAGCATCCTGAAGGTACTCCCAGACCTGGAGAAGAGCTCTGGATGGCTTGAAAGCTTGTCTCTCTTACCAACAGAAATCAGTCCAATAAAAGATATTGTCTCACCCACCTTGTTTCGCTAACATCCTAGGACCGACACGGCTACAACTACACTGCATATCACCTGAAGAAGCACTGGACACTGCCTGGTATAGCAGTATGTATTTTCAAACTTTACCTCTTATTCCCCAATTGCTATTAAAACAAATCTTTCCCTGAAAATCCTATTACTACCATTTTCTTAGTATCACCATGGATTTTAAATTGTGAGTATAGTTACAAAGATGCAGGATAGTAACTCTTGGCTTTTCATTCTCTGATGAGTGAAACATTATTGCATGACGTGCATGGTTTATTTTAGAGTGCATGGTATTGTGGGTATCCATGTTTACAGTCTCAGCATATATTATGCAAATCGTTGTTTGCAAGTAGAGTGGTAAAATCCTTGTAAAAATCAACCTAATATCAGAGTCAAACTGAATTCTTTCTTTTTGGCACTTCACAATGAGCAGTAAAGTCTCTACATGCCAAATTATACTTTCAGGGACACCTGTGTCTCCTCACTGCATCAGAGGGTTTACACAGATTTAAATGACTATATCTTAGTGCACAATTCGGTCTTAAGTTGCATAAGAAGGAAGAGAATCCAGCTCACTCTTTCTTAACTGTACTGGCTCCATTTTCTTGTGTTTTTATTTACGGCTAGTTTCTCTCCTATTTAGTGGCTAGTACAGCTCCATGACATCCTCTGCTCAAAAGGTGTTCTCTTTTTGGTTTCATTCTATTTCCAGGGAATAAATTCCTTAAAAATGGAACTCAGGGCAGGAGCTGGACTAAAACTTTCCCAATTTCATGCCAAGTGTCTCCACTCTGTTGTTCTAAAAAGCACAAAGACGGATTAATACTAGAATTTACTGTACTATATTGTTATAAGAAATAGTAGGAAAACTAAGCTAGATACACTGGCACTTCTCTTAAAGAAATTATATTTGCTGGTTGACTTCTTGTTTTAATTGAACTCTTCCAATCACTATTCATCTGGAGAATGTCTTTAATCATTGTGCTTAACTTGATTAAGTTAAAGCAGCAAAAAAGCCAGAAGAGGTTAATTTGCAATTTAACGCTAAACCATAAGAGCTCCAAAGCCCCATAAGTACAACTGTTCAGGCTAAAACGGGAAACTGAAGTCATGCAGACATGTCTAGCCAATCTTCTGCAAAGGCTTTCACATAAAATCATGTTAAAGATGCACTAAGATCTCAAGTGCCTTCATCAACCCTCCATGATAAACTGATTTTAAACTAGTTCAAATGAGGTTGCTATGCATATGAGAGAGTCTGCATGCATATATGAATTACAGTGTGTCCCTAGACAATCTGTGCTGAACAAGACATAATTTTTAGACTCCACAAAACAGTAGAAACAGCTTGTTTGGTTTCTCTCCCCTCACCCCCGAATATACGTCACAGGAATATGCACTGATGATATTAAAGATAAATAGTTCTGGTCAATTACAGAGTCTATATCAAGAGTATTAACTCATCCTTATGAGTTTAGGTTCAAACAGACCCATTAACTTTAAATCTTCAATTACAGTCTCAGTGTAAGATGCATAGTTTTCTAAGCTCTTTATTACTTAGGCCAGTATTTAGTTCCTTGGTAAACCATGTTTTGATTTGTGCAGTTCTTATTTTATATGGGAAAAATTGGATAAGCAGGCATTGTTTTGACAAGAGCGAGACTGTTCACCATCCTTAAAAGCCTCCTGTTCCCTCTGGCTTAAATGAAAAACCATGCAATGCAGGGGTTGTGTAAGACTTACACAAGAAACAGGTGTCTCTTTGGAGGAGGCAGAGGAGGTGGTCTGCTCAAAGACAATGATGTAAATTTAAGGCAATATGAGGTAACAGTTTCAGAACAATTAACGGCCATCTGAGCCACAGAATACACTGGACTCTTAATGGAAAGTGTATCTTTGAAAGAGTGAGAGATCACTTATGTCTGGGTAAGTTTTAACATAGCAAAATGTGTGTAATGGTTCACAGTCTGACAGATAAGCACCATATATTGGAATCATCACTATTATAATAAAGTTAGTTTTCTTACATTTTGTTAAAATACTGGTATATTGAGTTAACTCTGCTTCCCATTATCAGAAGGCTATAAAAGTACTCATTTAGAACAATAAAGCTGTACACTGGTTTGGGAACAAAATGCTTTCAGTAAGTTGCTGACTCACCTTGTCCCGCAAATGATGTTCTGCAGCCTCAATATTCAAAGGATCATCAAAATTCAAGAGATCCTGGAAAAGAGCCAGGGGATTTTTTTTAAGAAAGAAAAAAATAACTATCATATTATGTAAGAGGTTGGAAACACATTTAGTGTGTGAAACAAATCAATAAGGCCAGCAAGTGCAGTAGGTTTAGTGAAATTGCTTCCTTTATACCTGCAGATCTCTGCTTCAGATCCCATGGGGGGTAAATTCAAACAAGTCTGGTGGTCACAATCCAACTCTCGATTAATGGTTGGCCAAGCGAAGCAAGGCTCTACACTCAACTTGATGCCATTTTTCTGATTGTCTGGATATCACATGATTATTTTTGAATGTCTCCTGGAAATTTTGGACTTGATCAGAGGTATGTTCTAGGCATCAATTGGCAGAGCCCCATTGATTTTGGTGAAAAGTGGAAAACTAGAAAAATATGATTTAGAGGAAAATCAACCCCACAAACTGGCTGGTGCTGCTGGCAGAGGAATCTCCCTGACGGCCGTTGCTGCTGGCTACAGATATTAGAGGCAGCAGTGTAACTTCCTGAGTGGGGAGATTGTGTTGTCTGGAGTCTGATAGACATGAAAACCTTAGAGGGAGGGCTTTAGGGGGGAAACAGGGAGAACAGAAAGACTGAACTTCAACACATTGTTTAAGGAAACCAAGAAGCTGACAAGAGACAGGGGGTTAATCAAGTCATTATGGAAAATAATGAATAATCACTATGGAAACAAAAACAAGTTTCTCTGGCCAAGGTTCGGGTCAGTTTTCCTAGTAGTTTGTGATAACAGTGAATCTTTTATAATATCTATCATTTTATAAGTGTGAAAGGCTCTCATCACTGCCACTATTTGGGATTTGCTTCCATGGCAATGAATCTCTATGGTCATTCATTTATTTTTTTTCAACCAATTTACAAGTTTCAATTTCCTTTCCAAACCAAAAGCTGAGCAAGACTCAATCATTCACTTACCTTCTTTTCTTTCTAGAAACAAGCCCACATCAGTTTTTAAAAGCTTAATTATTTACAAAAAGCCTTTGAGCATATGCACAGGAGAAATCCAAGATGCAGGCTGTGAAGCTGAGAGTCTTCTAGGACATTACAAATCTCTGCAGTCTGTCATGCACAATCATCACTCTTTTCAGATGATCGCACTGTATATAAGTGTTATGTGTATTCCTATTGCAGGATTGCACTCTTTTTGTTTCTCTAAAACAGACTCACCCTATTTTAGTTATTTAGAATACAGCACAAATATAATTACTCTGAATTGAAAAGGCAAGTGCTCTCCAATCTTTTTTTAAATTAATTTTACTAAATGTCCTAAATCCAGGCAAATTAAGCCTCATTGGCCCATGAAAGCTCTGAGTTTCCCAGGGCCCTGCAGCCATAATCTTCGTCTAGTCAACGAATTTTAGAAAAATATTCCTGGTGGTAGCAGTGATGGTTCAGCTCCTCAGTTCCTCCTTCAGGAAATGAGGGACAGAATCCTTCTATCTGAGCTGGGGCTTTAGGAAATTGGGCTGGGCAAACACAGCCAACAACTTTGCTCCCTGTCCCAGGTGCTTCACTGGATAGCTCTCTGGAGAAGCTAGGGTGACCCTTACTGCAGCTGAAAGGTGTGATGGCAATGAGCGCTCAGGTGGCCAGCCTGACCGTGCTCTCCTCCCTTGACCTTTCCACTGCCACCAGGCAGTGGTAAGGGTTATCCATGACAGTCACACCCCACACCTTTGCCTCAGAGGGGAGGACGGCTACCTCTACTTGCCTCTAATCTATCAATGGGGGCAGTTTCTTGGCTTCTGTTGTACATCTGAGGTGAGGGTTGCTGGCTCCAGTCCTGCCTGTTCCTGTCATTAATCCAGGGTTTTACATGTTTCCTCCACTTCTTGCAGCTGCCTCTTGTAAATAGGAGACTCGGGCTTCCTGCTTCTGCCAACTCCTTTCATGTCATGTGGGATTCCACAGGGCAACCTCATGTTTTAATTCAGCGTCAGGCCCTATTCTCATTCTGGGGGTGGGAGATCCTCGGAGCCCCTAACACTTCCAACATGTGTTTATTGATTACAATTGTCAATAATGAAACCTATATTGGGCAACTGTTTATTCCAACCCTCAATTTTTCAGGGGTACAGCAATGCCAATTATCTGCCAAAGTAATCCTCATATTCCTTCCCCTAACCCTGTACAATAACTCACTGAAATAATTTAGGATTTGTGGAAAACCCTAAGCAACTCGTTACCAAAGGCCACACCATAGATTTATAACTATAAGAAAAATTAAGGAAGGCAGCATATACCCTTCTGTATGATAATCCCCATGGCTAGCTAATATACGAGGCTAATTGAACACCACTAAAGACAGGAGGAACACGAAAATTAACTATAAGATACACTGGATCAGGTCTATACCAAATAACTTCAAAAACCACCTGGCAAGGAAAACAAAATTTAGCTGTATCGATTTCATCATCTTACTTACTGTAAATAAGGAATTCAATCCCCAAACAACATCCTGAAAAGGAAAAACAACAGAATCAGTCATGTGCATTTACATTATTTTGTACATTTTAACATCCTTTACATTTCTATTAACCCAGCAAAATGATGGAAAGTCTTAAATCTAGGAAAGGAGAAGAGTATTGGGTGGCTTTTCTTTATATCCAAAATGTTTAAACCTTTCCCAATATTTGAGTGTCTGGTCTACAGGTGTGTGTCCTGTGTTATGAATTTCACAGGCTGACAAACAACGAGCAAGATTAAATGATAAGACATTACTACAATTAACTGAATCAGAGACTGTAAAACAGAGCTCCTAGAAAACCTTCTCTCAGATTATGTCTTCAATTTAATAAAAGGTGGGTTTTATACAGCAAGATATCCTACACGTGTTAGGCATCCCACTGTAAACTCCTATTGGAGATGAGGCACTATAGTTTTTACCATGAGATAGACAAAGTCACCACTGTACCCGCCAGCCTGTGACTGACCTCACCTAGTTCACCTCACAGTAAAACTACAGTGCTGTGACTCCACTAGGATTTTACACCTAATTAGGATTGTCCTAATCTAAACTCACACTCTTTTTGGCCCTGCAGACAACCCCTTAGAGAAATAGACTCTCTCACTATGTCATAGAAAACATTTCATGCTCATTTAACATCTTGCGATATTTGCTTATAAAAAAGGTTGAATGAATGGATGCATTTTAGCTTGTTTACTACTCCGGTCCCTCAGAACTTAGTCAAAATGATGCGCTATTATAACACACAATACCTTAACAACTCTGTCAATAGTACCGATTACAAAGGCTGGCAGAGGACATGGTGTCAGCATTATCTGATCAATAGTTTTTTTACTACCCCATTTTCCCTGGCCCTGTTTATGTATTTTATACAAAAACACCCCCTGTTCATCTATTTTTAATCATGCAGATCAGCAAAGTAACATTAGGGAATAATATTTTAGCTTGTTCAGCACTTTCTTCTAATGGAGTTTCTAAAGTCATCAGTGCTAGTAAACACTGCAAACCTCTTGAAGTTCTAAGATATTCCACAAGGACAGAACATTATTGTTTAAATTTATAGTAAAAGAATAGGAATTTCAGATGTTTAAGGTGCACAAATAGCCTAGAATTCTTAACAATATGGTGGTGAGCAGTCATCCTCACCAGAAATGATGATGCTATCATTCATTTTCAGGGCCAGAAAACAAAAGTGTTTGGGAACAGGGAGAAAAGACATTATACTCAGACTGCTGGGAGACCCAAACGAGTTAGGGACCTATTGGAAATTCGTGAATTTGTGAATAAATAGAAGAACTAAAAATAGAAGGAACATGCAAAGTGTATTATTAAATCATGAATACTATACCTGCATAAAAAAGTATAGCACTATTTGTTCCTCTGAAAAGTGGGAAGAAACTAGCAGTTTATGTATTAACAACAACCCATGTAGTATGTGACTGCAGTCAGTGGCTGCAGAACTTGATGCAGAATTGTGCTAGAGAGAATTGAAGCCTTTTTGGGGGAGGGGGGTCTGGGAAAGAGGGGACCATAGGTTTCTTGCTCTTTTGGTTGTGACAAAACATTCCAAATGGGAACCAAGAGTGCAAACCACATCTGCAGAATACTAATTCTAAGAAAAATAGCGACAATTTAAATTTTTGCATATCGTTAACTATTGCACTGCTGATAATTTATCTTAAGGTGTTCTCTGCTGTACTGAGGTTCTTTAGAATTCAGGACATTAGATACAGTATTTAGGTCAAGCTAGCTCCAGAGAACACAGGATTTTGCTTATAAAATATGCAGATTTGCAAGGTTGTAGGTTGTCAGAGCACATCGCAAATCCCATCTATTTAACCGGGCTTTGGGGTTTAGGGAAGGTGCAAGACGATTGGTATTATTAGAGTGCGGGCTATTTTATGCAGCAAATGTTAAAAAAAAATTGTCTTTTTTATTTTGATTTATTATTTTGTATATTTGTATGGATTGTTTTATAATTGAAAAATATACCTACATAGTTCAATAAAACTTATTTGTTTGCATATAAATCAAAATTAAGAAAGTAAAACAAACAACATAACATGAGCCCCTGCAGAGTTCTGTGGCTGTGGAGGTCGAAGGTGCAATCCCTGGTATGCTGTCCAAGAGGGTGACCATTGCAATTGTTTCGGCCAAAGCATGGTGAATCCAACATAAGGCACATCAGAAGATCAACATGTCAGTACAAAGGCTGATTGATGAAGATCTCTCTCTCTCTTTGCCCCATCACATTGTTTCATACTTGTGTTGGGTCTAAAAATCATTACTTTGAAAAAACCAAGAACTCCCTACAGATGTATTTATGCCACCCCAACTAAGGAAAAATTTGCAACTCCAAAATGCCTCCCTTTCAAATTTAGCAATAGTGACTTAAAATACAAAGTGCTGCTTGTGAAATAATTTCTCCTGAGATTAAAGAATTTTAAAGCAACTCATCTGGTAGGAAGACCTACTTCTGTTCTAGTCACCAACCTAAGCAAGTAGGTAACGCACACCCATTTCACAATCTGCTATCAAACCTACACCAAAATTATGATTAACTACATAGTGTTGTTCAGAGTGTAAAAATGTACATTACCAAGTAAGATTTTCCTTTTATAAAAGAGAGATGTATTTAATGATTATTTAATTAAAAAAGTCAGACAAAGCAGCTAAATAACTACACCATGGAAACTCCCTAAAGAAAACTCTTAATGAGTACTTCTTATCTAATAGACTCTAGTTAATTATACAGAAGACTGAGACTTTTGCATCTTGTAGCTAACATATGTTTGACAAGACATTTGGTAAAATATTTATCACTTGAAATCAAGAAAAGGAAATAAAGTCATATTCACCCAAAGACTTCTCCTGTTCCTTTTTTTAAAACTAGAGTAGTGATCAATAGTAAAAATCTATTTCCACATGCTCAGTAGACACTATTAGTGCTTGACACTGCAACCTTAATATTTATTTAAAATGGTACTTTTATTACTTACTAGCCTAAAGAAAGCAATTTACTTAAGGTGTGCATCATTCTCTTTATATTTATCTAGATTACAGAGTATTTAAAATATTAGTATAAAATACTTTATTTAGCATGAAAGGAAGAAAGAACGAATGGGAAACAATTCCTCCTATGCTCATTTACTGTCTTCCCTCCAAAGTAGTTGTCACCAACTGGTAGATCGCAATCAACTGGTCAATCATGGAGCCTCTGCCAGTTGATCAGTCTCCGGCTGCTAAAAGTCCAGTGGCGCAGCAGGGCTAAGGGAGGCTCCCTGGCTCCCCTGGCCCCACACCGCTCCTGGAAGCGGCAGGCATGTCCCTGTGTTTGGAGGGGTGGGGGTGTCTCCACGTACAGCTCCTACCTGTAGGCACTGCCCCCGTAGCTCCCATTGGCTGGGAACGGGAAACTGCGGACAATAGGAGCTGCAGGGGCAGTGCCTACAGGGAGAGGCAGCGCATGGAGCCTTGTCCCCCCTCCAGGGGCCGCAGGGATGTGCTGGCAGCTTCTGGGAATGGCACGGGGCCGGCGCAGGCAGGGAGCCTGCCTTAGACCCACTGCACCACCCACCGGGAGCCACCCGAGGTAAGCACCGGCAGGAGCCTGCACCCCAACCTCCTGCCCCAGTCCTGAGCCCCCGCCTGGAGCCAGCACCCCAAAGACGCTCCCACACCTCAACCCACTACCCCAGCCCTGAGCCCCCCTCCTGCACCCAAACTCCCTCTCAGAACTTGCACCTCTCACCCCCTCTTGCACCCCAACCCCCTGTCCCAGGCTCAGCCCCTTCACACACTCCAAACCCCTCGGCTCCAGCCCAGAGCCCACACCCCAACCCCCTGCTCCAGCCCGGTGAAAGTGAGTGAGGGTGGGGGAGAGTGAGCAACGGAGGGAGGGGGGTATGGAGTGAGCGGGGTGGTGTTGATCCTGGGTTGCACTTAAATTCAAAAAGTGAACTTGTGCTTAAAAAGGTTGGAGACCACTGCTCCAAAGTAATATTTGAACGTTTCCGAAGAATTTCAGAAGCCGTAAACAAGGTCTGTTTCAGTTTCGGAGAGACAGCTCCAAATCACAAGCTCCAAATCCGTAACAGTGTGCATACAAAGTAACATACCTTCTTCTTACTGGAGCCCTTGATATTTGTCCCCACAGTTACATTACAGCATAGCAGACTCTTTTATAAACCACCGCGCCCCCTGGATTTCTCAACTAGCTTCAGAATGAACAACACTACAATGATAATGAAAGCTAAATGCAATGGCCCCCAGGAGACTAGTCAACAGGAATATACTCTCAGCAAAGGATTCTGTATTCAGAAAGTATTACCAAAGAGTTTTGGAAAACAGGAATGGCTTCATTAAATTCTTCTAGTGTACTTTGCCATCCTCAAGAAATGTCTTTTACATGTCTGGGAGCAATACTCACTGCCATTCAAAAACAGAGAAGTAGCAAAAAGCAGTTAAAAGAAACGGTATGTTTTTGCACATTTCTTATGAAGCAGGGGTTATTAAAGGTCATAGGTTTTTTTTTAAATAAATAAGTGTTCTTTCACTAATTTTCCAGAGAGACAAGATGTGTGTACTCTGTCTCTCATATATCCGGGGACCAACAAAACTATAAGCTAATTTTCTCAAAGTTTAAAAAATGAAAGTCACTCCCTCAAAAAGTCTGTAATGCAGTTATGCTATAGAAATCAAAACAGTGCACTTAACCTAGGGTAACCAGATGTCCTGTTTTTAAAGGGACAGTCCCATTTTTGGGGACTTTTTCTTATATAGATGCCAATTCCCCTCCCACACGTCCCATTTTTTCACAGTTGCTATCTGGTAACCCTAACTTAACCCATAGTCTTGAGACTAGGTAAAGGAGAAATATCAGACTCAAAGTGAAAGTATATTTTATGACAACAGTAGTATAAAGGGATAGCTCAGTGGTTTAAGCATTGGCCTGCTAAACCCAGGGTTGTGAGTTCAATCCTTGAGGGGGCCATTTAGGGATCTGGGGCAAAAATTGGGGATTGGTCCTGCTTTGAGCAGGGGGTTGGACTAGATGACCTCCTAAGGTCCCTTCCAATCCTGATATTCTATGATTCTAAAGAGTTCTCAGTTGATGTGAATCGCACCTGGTTAATGTGGGGGCATGGGCTGGTTCTCTTGGCCAGAAGACATTTGATTTTCTACGGTATTATCTTCCAGATAAGAAGTAGCTCAAGAGTATTCTCAGACATGCAGGGACAAATGTGGCGAGCTTTTTGAAAGCCTGATTTTATAGCCCCGTCAAACACTGCTCAGGAGCCATGTGCCTGAGGTGACTAAGGGCCATTTGGCTATAAACAGCTCCTGGTCTCATAGTAATTAAATTAGTTCTATTGGCTCATCTCAACAATAATATAGACGTTGAGAGGATTGGTCTGACTAGTTACGTAAGGTATTCAAATCTCTACACTGAAGGACTGACCAATCACAACTATATGGAAGTTTTGCTGCTCTGGTGCGGTCTGCTGCAAACACAGAATCATCCTCTGCTGTACTCTAGAATACAACAGAACAAAATATAATCCTGACAGGTATATAAAAATGAAACCATGAAACTGTACTGCATTTATCTTTCCTAAAAATAGTCCAGACCACAGCCTGGCTTTTAAAATGTATTGTTTACTGGTTGAGTTGGGACTTGTTTTTCTTTAGTCTACTTTAAATCAGATTTGTTATGTCTAATTGTTCATCTCTGGAACCAATTTATGAAATGTAGCCATGTCCAGTAAATGGAACAGAAAGATTATCTTAAATAAGAATCTAATGTAAATATAATCAAGACTATATTGGTATAGAAGACAATGGGTGAAATCTGGTTTAAAAACAATTGCAGGGATCTGATAGATGTAATTATACTAGCGACAAAGGGTCCTGGAGCACCTTATAGACTAACAGAGGTATTCAATGCTTCAATACCTCTGTTAGTCTATAAGGTGCCACAGGACCCTTTGTCGCTTCTACAGATCCAGACTAACACGGCTACCCCTCTGATACTTGTAATTATACTAGTACCATCAATAAGGACTCAAAATAGTAAACATTTTGTTAAAATAGCTGGGCAATTCATTTCATATTCATACATTTATCCATGCAAACTAAAATATTTTTATTAAAATTAGTGATGCAAAATGTTGCACAGAATTACACCAGGCAGTATATATTGTAGATGACAGGGATAGCTCAGTGGTTTGAGCATTGGCCTGCTAAACCCAGGGTTGTGAGTTCAATCCTTGAGGGGGCCATTTGGGGATCTGGGGCAAAAATTGGGGATTGGTCCTGCTTTGAGCAGGGGGTTGGACTAGATGACCTACTAAGGTCCCTTCCAACCCTGATATGCTATGATTCTAAGACCTCTTCCTATGATACTAAGGTATAAAGCCATTGTTTTATAGATAAATAGAAGCATTTGAAGTCTACTCAGGTTACAAAGGTTGGTGCATATTCGTACCCGTTGATGATATGACAAACTAATTAGCGAGCTTACTCTGATCAAGGGGTCTTGAGCAGCATAAAACCACATTTCTGGGGTGCAAGGCTGCGGATGGGGGAATTCGAGGGTGTCTCCCTATATACAGTTCATGAGTGGCTGAGAGAGCCTCCGTGTACCTTGCTGGGTGTGCCTCTGCATGCTGATGACTGAGTGAACAGAGCCTGTGAAGCTTGCTGTTCACTAGCATATCAGTGTAGGAGACAGCCTGGGCAGGAGAGTTAAAGGGGTCACAGTGGTTCCACAGTCCACACTGCAGCCTGGGGGTGTCACACATACCAGAAAAGATAATATGTTTAACTACTCTGTTACCCTGCCTCAAGCTGTTGCCTTCACAAAATGATAAATTACAGATCATTTCAAGCATGAGTTTTATACTTAAGTTTTACATAAACATTAAGGCTACCTATTCCTATATATTTTAAAAATATGAACATTACTGTCATGGAATCATAAAACCCATGCTTATAGCTCAAGAGTTTAGCTACTATATTTGGAGACACAAAAAACAGCTTTCTGTTATGCCTGGCAGTATAAGGGGGAGGAATAGCTCAGTGGTTTGAGCATTGGCCTGCTAAACCCAGGGTTGTGAGTTCAATCCTTGAGGGGGCCATTTAGGGATCTGGGGCAAAAATTGGGGATTGGTCCTGCTTTGAGCAGGGGGTTGGACTAGATGACCTCCTAAGGTCCCTTCCAACCCTGATATTCTATAATAAGAATCTTCCTCACTGCTGCACATACTAAACGTACTGACCTGCGTTTTATTTGCTCTACCTGCAAGTACCAGGAAAGCACTCAACCCAATAAGATAGAGGAATTACTGGTGGCATGCATGCCAACAGGCCCCATGTGATGACACACAATACCGCCCCCTCTGTTCCCCCTCCTCCCCGCTGCTCACTAGAGAAAGAGATGCAATGACCTCTCCCTGGGGTAAATGAGAGTAAGGAGGAGAACCAGCTAAGAAAAAAAATCCTTAAAGAAGGGGGCAGAATGTCATCCCCCTCTCCATCCCGTTTACCAGCAATTTTAATCTCTCAAACAACATGTCAGGAACTATTAACATGTGGATATTATTCAGCCCTGCCCTCTCAAGGCAGTCATCAAAGTTGTCAATCGCAAGCAGTGACATCAGAACCAGTCCACTGAACTCCCCTTCTTTTGAAGCCTGAACTTTGAGGTCAGCTATCAGAGCAACTGAAAACACAGCTCTGCATACAGAGAAGGAAGAATTATCAGATGTGCTAAGCAACAGAAAATGTGCAAGTCAATTAAAAAACTAGGCTCTCATCATTGCATACCTATAATCCTTACATGTGAGAGATGACTCAGCAGTAAGTTCACTACTTGCTATTGATAGCTCTGAAGACTCCCACACACTGGCTGGTCAGATCACCACCAGCATACACATTTACTGTCTTTCTGTGGCGTAACAAAGATTCTACAGTGATATATAGGCCGGGCTTGTAGCACCACATATTATTAAGGTTGCCCTGCACTTCCCATTACAATATACTGCTTTCAGTTGCTTATAACTTTGCCAAACTGAACATTCGGGTTGAAATTTTCCATGTTGGTGTCTGCCTCAACTATTTCAGAGAATGAGATTTAGGGGAAAATATCTTGTTTTGTCCATGTTAAAAAAAAAATTCATGAGACATTTTCTTTGAAATGGTCTAGTGACCCCATGCTTTGGAGCAGGGCCTTAAATTTGGCAGGGGGTGGCCTCTATATTAGGGAAGTGCCTTTTGTCATTCCTATGAAAATCCACCCGAATTTGGCTAAGTTTAAGCTTTGGAGGAGGGAAATCACAATTCATACATGCTCAATAGACTTCGATTTTTAACAGCAAAAATCTCTGATGATTCCTTTCTCACTTATTATGCTCAAGCTTTCCACAGCTTCCAGTGCTGACCAGACTGTGCATGCACCATCCGCACAGAGTGACTGAGCATGCTTCAGCCCGACAAGGGAGGCAAAGCCAAACTTTCCTGTAATTGCTGCTTGGGGCTGGGGCCAGGCCAGGCACTGTCACTGAGATCAGGGAGCCTCTCTCGCCAGTTTCCAATTACACCCTTCATCTCTGCTGGCACTTAGGCAGTGTGGAAGCAGCAGCTGTCGGATTTGAATGCAGAACCGACAAATGACAGACTGGGAAAGGAAAGGAGTAGACTGGAATGAGGAGTCTCGTGAGATTGGGACGGGAGAGACTGAAAGTTGGAGGGAATGGAAGGGAAGGCTGGGACTGGCAGGGCAAGAAGTCTGGGAACCAGTGAGAAAACTAGGAGCTAACTGGCTGTATGTGTGGTGGTGGAGAGGCACTGAGATCGGATGAGAAGCCAGGAGCAGAGCACTGGGCTTGGCCGGGAAAGGAGACAGACTGGATGTGGGGATGGAGAGAGAATGGAAGTTGGGGAGTGAGACATATATTGGGACTCAAACAGGAAACCCTGAAGGCTGAGCAAGAAGACTGGGACTAGAATGAGAAGTGTGAGTGGAAACTGGAATTACACAGGCAGGGACAAGGATCCAGGGCAGGAAAAGAGACAGAACTGAGACAGGTACAGGTTGGAGAGGACAGGGAAGAAAGGGCTATGCCCACTAAAGCACACTCCTCTGCAAAGTCTGGAATGGAACCCAAGATTCCTGAATCTATTATTCTTCTGTTCTCCACAAATATCTGTGAAAAGTACTGGCAAAGTGTGTGTATCATGGCCTTTTAGTTCTGGTCCATATAGATGATGAAAGCCTTACTCCTTTAGCTTAACTGGCAGAGGTCTATGCGATGGATCTAGAGGTTCCAACCTCACTAATCAACTCAGAAGATACCACCACATTAGGGCTGTCAAGCATAAAAAAAAAGCAATTAATTGAGTTGTTAAACAATAATAGAATACCATTTATTTAAATATTTTGGATGTTTTCTACATTTTCAAATATACTGATTTCAATTACTACACAGAATACAAAATGTACAGTGCTCACTTTATATTTTTTATTACAAATATTTGCACTGTAAAATACAAAAATATTTTTCAATTCACCTAACAGAAGTACTGTAGTGCAATCTCTATCATGAAAGTTGAATTTACAAATGTAAAATTATGTACAAAAAATGACTGCATTCAAAAATAAAACAATATAAAACGTTAGAGAATACAAGTCCATTCAGTCCTACTTCTTGTTCAGCCAATCGCTCAAATAAGTTTGTTTTTATTTGCAGGAGATGCTGCTCTCCGCTTCTTGTTTACAATGTTACCTGAAAGTGAGAACAGGCGTTCGCATGGCACTGTTGTAGCTGGTGTCGCAAGATATTTACATGCCAGATGCAATAAAGATACATATGTCCCTTCATGCTTCAACCACCATTCCAGAGGACACGCATCCTCTATTGTTTCTTTTGTCATTTTTACAGGGCAAAAATTTGTAATAAAAATAATATAAAGTGAGCACTGTACACTTTGTATTCTGTGTTGTAATTGAAATCAATATATTTAAATATGTAGAAAAACATCCAGAAATATTTAATAAATTTCAGTTGGTATTCTATTGTTTAACAGTGTGATTAAAACTGCAATTAATCGCGATTAATTTTTTTGAGATTAATTTTTGTGAGTTAACTGCGATTAATCGACAGCCCTATGCCACATGATGGAATTTGTTTTCTCAGCTTGCTTTTTTAAATACCTGGGAAACCACACACAAACATATGTGAAAAGAACAGTAAGGTTGCAAAATCAAGCAATCAAAAGTTGGGAAGTGTCAGAATTAAAGTTGCCTATGCAACCTTAATTCACCCCCCTTGTGCATCTGCATTATTCAACAGTTTAGTTACAGAACCATGTATTATTTTTCCCCACAGGACCCCTGCCTCATTCAGTGCACAATATAGACAGTGCTCAATTAATGAGCAGTTATTCAATATTTTGTTTTATCCTAATTGTTCAATGTGTGCCCTTAGGCCTTATTTACTACATGCTTTTCAAACTCCGCTCTGAAGACAGAACTATTAATTGCCTCATGGGTTTTTCTATGGCACTCACCACTTTACAAACATTAATCAATCTATTTTCACAGGACTCCTGTGAACTGAGGTGGTGTTATCCCCATTTTACAGATTGGGATCTAAGGCACAGAAAGATTAACATCAAAAGTATCCGCTCATTTTGGCTGCCCAATTTGCGATGCCTAAAACTGGATTTTTCAGAGTACTTAGCATTGTATAGCACTTTGTAGGTTCAAAGCATAGCTCCCATTGACTTCAGCTGCAGCTGTGAGTGCTCAGCATTTCTGCAAATCAGGCTCCAGGGCCTCAAGCTAGGCACCCGAAAATGAGAAATACACAGTTACCACCTGGGAGATGTTTGGTTTAAGCGACTTCCTTAGCATCACATGGCAACTCTGTGGCAGAGGCAGGGATAGAATAAAATTCTTCAGAGCAGCCTTCAACTGCCTTAACCATGAAAATACCCTTTTTCTTCCAACAGTCGCCTGTTTAATTCACTACACATCTTCCAACCTCTGCCACAAATGAGACAGAGTCCCACAGAAAACAACTGTCTTTACTATACAACCTGATTCCTCCTCTGAGCAATTCCATCCTGTGCACTGCATGAGGCAGGGACTCTGGAAAAAACTGTATGGGATCATGTAGTAAAAGATTATATCACAATGCATATGCACAAGGAAGACACATTAAGGCTGCACATGCAATCTTAATTATGGCATTTACTAACTTTTGAGTGCTTGACCTTGCAATCTTAATATTGTTCTTTCAGTGTAGATGTGTGTGTAACAGAGTCATAGAAGGATTTAGAAAATACTAGACACTGAATCAATGTCCATGCAAAGGCAGGACTGCAGCCAAAGTTAGACTTTATTACTTTGTACTCTTTAGCCTTGGCTACACTTGCACTTTATACCACAATAAAGCCGCCTAGTGCGTTCTACCTTACTCCCCGTCCACACAGGCAAGGCACGTAGAGCGCTCTCACTCTCTGGCTAGAGCGCTCCTGGTACTCCACCTCCACGAGAGGGATAACGGTTGTTGCGTCTTGGCTGAGACGCCCCAACATCAGTGTGAACAAGGAGTTAAGTTACTGCTCTCTGATTGACCTCTGGAAACGTCCCATAATCCCCTTAAATCAAGCAGCCTCTCTTCTCTTTGTTGTGAAATCGGCTGAGGAATGCGCAGGTGCCATTTCAAAGATCCATCTGCTCGGCTGCTTATCTGCAACAGTAAATGTTTGCTTTGAGTGAGTGAGAGGCGGGGGGGTGGGGGTCTGAACTTACAAGACAGCATGCTGACACACTCAGCACTCCAAAAAACTCACTCTCTCTCTCCCCCCGCATATACACAACACACTCCTGTCACACTCCACCCCACCCCCTGCATTTGAAAAGCACGTTGCAGCCACTTGAACACTGGGATAGCTGCCCATAATGCACCGCTGCAAGTGCTGCAAATGTGGCCACGCCAGTGCACTTGCAGCTGTCAGTGTGGACAGACTGCAGCGCTTTCCCTAGTGCGCTCTCCGAAGGCTGGTTTAAGCCAAAGCGCTCTACATCTGCAAGTGTAGCCATAGCCTTAGTAACAAGATCTGACCTTCATACTGTTCATCACAGCTGTGAAAACTTCAGTTTTGCCTTCCTCTCAGAATAAAGCCTTTATCTTCTCCTCCCTGCTACAACTGCTCTCACAGTGCCCCATCTCCCCTGGAAAGCTGTTACAAAAAATATACATGCGGACATTTCTATAGCCACAGAAAACTTGAAAACATTCAAAAACAGATTAGATTGAAACCAACATTAAAGAATCAATACAGATACTGAATACAGAATGTTGATTATTTTCATATTAAATTTATTTACATCTGCTTTTGAATTTTTTCCTAATTATTTTAAGTTGCCACTACTCCCAGCAGAACGTAGGTACAGTCTGTTGAGTGACTATGGTTTTAGATTAAGGAATACATCCTCCTGGACGAAAAGGTAATCCAAAAGGGAAGTCATTCCTGCTCTCAACCTTCCTTGAGGTCAATGCCATTAAAGTAACAGAAGAAGCTCTTCAAAATGGAACCTACCATAATTTGAAGCAAAAATTCAAGACAGCACACACCTCACTGGTAAGTGTGAAAGTCCCAGAAATAGTTAATTCCCCCAATTGTCCATATACAACCAATATAGTGCCTCCAAAGTAGGTTTACTTAGCAGTAAATGAAGCATTCAGTATCCTTGCAAATGTTCTCTATGCATTCTTTAAAAATAAAGGTTTTTAATGCTTTTTACTCCTTTTAGCACTGCAGAGCCAATACCGCTATGGGAAATGCCTTGGTTATTTTCATGGTTCGTGTATCAACACATACTGATTAATTTCCAATTATAGATTGTTTATTACTGATTATAATGGCAGAAAGAACACAGTTTGACTTTCAGAACTGATAAGGGAGTCACTGACACATACAAACATGAAAACTAATTTTCCCTATACTTTTTAAAGTAATACCAAGTTACGACAATTACTTTTTATTTAGCATAGTCAAGACTAGTATTATTAGAAATGACTGAAGAATATCAGGGGATCTACTTAAACTAGGCAGAGGGCAGATGAAATTCAGTGTGTACAAATGCAAGGAAATGCACACTGGAGGGATAATATGAATTATTCATACATATTTCTGGGTTCTAAATAACTAATCACTCAGGAAAAAGAATTTGGTATCATTGTGGATAGATCTATGGACATATCTGATTAATGCACAGCAGCGTTCCAAAAAGCAAATAAAATGTTAACATACATGCTCAATGGGAGAAAAAACTTCAAGTATTATAATGGAATTAAAGTAAATTATTTATATACCCCCATTTTGAAGACACTGTTAAGTCTTAAACATTTTTTTTTTTTAAAGCAGAAATGGAAAGGATCCAGACACAGGCTACAAAAATTATTAGAAGCGCAGAAAAACTTCACCATGAGAAATCAGAAAGTTTAGGACTGTTCAGTTTAGAACAAAGATGAACAGGGTATATGTCAGAAGTATATAAAATAATGAATGGTATGCAGAACGTAAATTAGGCACTCCTATTTGCCCTCTCATAATCCAAGAACAATGGGGGAGACTCAAACTGAAATAGGAACAATTTAAAACTGGTAAAAGGAAATTACTTTTTATACAATCCATAATTAACTTGTGGAACACATTGGAACAAGATAGAATAGTATCTCAGAATTTAGGATTCAAAAAAGGATTCAATCTTTACATGAATAATGAGAATGTCCATAGTTATGTTAGGTAAAATAAAAAATAAATGATATAACCCTCCTGCTGTACGGTATAAAGTAATCACTAACTTCCTAGGGTTAAGAAGAAACTTTTTCCATAGCAGGTTATTTCAAAATTGTCCATTCCAGGGATTCTAATGCTGGCACCTTCTTCCTAAGTATCTGGGACTGGTCACTGTCAGAGACAAGATGGACCACTAGTCTGACACAGTATAGCAATTCCTATGTTCCTTAATTCTAAGTCTGTTAGCTTGTATGTATCCCAACAAGACTAAAGAATTCCGAATGTTATTTTCCCCTTGCAACAGTATAACTCACAGGAAACACTTCCTTTGCAAGAGTACAATCACTGCTTTAAGAAAAAATTCTTCTGTTGACATTTTAACAGTTCTGCAGCAGCTTCAGACATGGCACAACCCAAATAAAATCATTATGATTTTGCACTCTAGAAAATGTCTTCATTTTTGACATTTGAGACCAATTTCTGTCCTTGGATGAAGATAAATGTCATGGATTTCAATGGGAGCTATGTGCATCCACAGGCACAACATATTGCTTTCTTCATGTTTTAAGAACATTTATGCTATGTAAAGGAGCTGCTTTCCCAGACACAAACTATGAAGTCTCACATATGGAGATTCTGAGACAGATCAGGTCCCATTTGCTCATGGGCAAGGTTCCGCCAGACATTTACACTACAGCATCTCTCAGAAAAATATGGTAGGAAGTATCCTCCCCGCAGGAACGGAGGAAGAATTTGGAATGATGTCTGAAAAACTTAGCTCCACAAATGGTGTCAGGTACCAGATACACGTTTCTTTAAAAGTTATAATCCAATAAAGAGGAAAAACATTTTATAAGCACACTACAACTCAACTATATGTCTTAGTCAACACATGAATTTCTTGAGTATTCTGAAGGCTTTGAGTGTTCCTTTTGTCTCAAGATGGCCATGGTGCGAATTGGACATCCTCTCCTGTCTCATCACTTCCATGTGAGTACTGAACACAAATGGTCTATTACCAAGGGTCCAACTTTAGGCTGGACCATTGTTTGGACACAGTAACCTGATATACAGGAGTTCTTCATTTAGGTCCAAGCCCATGTTGTTTAATCTTATCCCTTTGATGTGAAAGCTGGGAATGTGGCGCACATTGAGTTCTTGGACCAAGCACATCATATTGTTAAAAGATAAATACTTATGGTGAGAGTTAAGAAGCTGTGTTGAGAAGTTCTCAAAAGAGTGTCCTCTGTCAGAATGATGTTAGTCAAATTATGGGGCCTTGAAGATACAGGGGAGGGTGTATCAAGTAAAAAAGAATGGGTTGCTCTTCAGGATAGAGTGATATATGTAGAACCCCCTACCATGAAAATGAGAAGAATTTAAGACATTAACTGAAACGAGTGCAATAAAATGATGGAATGATTAATTTAAAGTTGGCTGGGAGTTTCTGACTGAAAATACTATATGCTGTCAGAGCATATTTAATCAAAGGAGAATTTAATAAAGTATTTGACACAAGTGTTTGAGAAAATTTAAAGAAAGCATAATTTAAATGCCTGTACAAGTGGCTATCCAATTAATGATAAAGAAAACATGTTTAATATTTTATCGCAACTCTATTTTAAAGCATTTTTCCCCATACATTTATACATAAGAGTTCTCTGCTGCCACCACAAGGATATAGTGGATGAAGCAATGGATTTTAATCACTTGTTCTGAAACATAATTATCTTTCAAAAAAGTACTAGCATTTTGTTGTTATTTGTGGATCCATATGAACAGTAAAGATATTTTCAGTCAATATAAACAAACACACCTGGAATATACATGCTAATGTGGTGCATTTTAAAGGTTTTAATCAGGATAAATTCAAGGCTGCTATATTATCAATAAAACCTTTATACAGTACAATCTTGTAATCTGAAAATGCCACATTTCTACAGAAAAAGCAGCATTTTAGGTGAGACTGAAAAATTATATTGGGTGATTTTGGATCCCTCCACCTGCAAAACTAGGTAGTGTACAAATCGGCAGTGTACAAATCACCAGTCCTGACTCCTATATGAGATACTGAACTCTAAATTAGTCACTGGTAAATGACTGGATATTGCCTGTCTTGCACAAGAAATCAGTGAAATTTTGGGAGAAGATTCTACATTTTGAAGGAAGAGAACACAGAACGTACTATTGATATGGCAGACTGAGTTTTACAAAATGGAAGTTGTTTGAAGAAGCTCAGGAGTTTGCAACATTAGAATAAGTCTTGGGAGATGGATTAGTGGTCAGAGTGCAGAAGAAATGGTGACAATTAAATTAAATCTATCATCATATGACTCTACAGTTTTACATTCAGCTCACAACTACACTCTTTTTTTAGTTTATACTATATACCTAGTATACATATATTACATATGCAATAACCATTCTGTGTTTTTGAATAATACTAACACAATGTACACACACAACATACACTTCCATGTGTTTAACAAATAATATAATTTGAGTTTATGTAGATCCATCCAAGGATCTCTTTTACAAACACTGAAAAACATAGCCAAAAAATCCCTGTGAGGCAGGCAAGGAAGCATAATATTGGTTTTACAGATGCAGAAACTCAGCTGGAGAGTTTAAGTGACTTATCCTTGGCCACGCAGAAATCCATGCCAGGTCTCCTTACACAGAACATTTTTCCTCCTTTGATGTACAAATTCAAATATTTGTATTTCAAACAATGTACTCATTTTGCGTATACTAAATTTGCAAAGAATGAGCTTACTGGATAGACCACAAATAATCAGAGGGGAAAAGATTAATCAGTCACTGGATTTTTATGTAGTGTCACTTCATATCCAAAAACAAGCTACAAGCATTTGCCATTACCAAAGCGGCTATTTCAGCCTCAGCACTTACTTTTTAAAGCCACTTGTGTATTGAAGAGAAGAATGAATTTACTATGCTTCCATTCAGGGTCTAATTTTGAAATCCGACATGCAGGTCTTATTGAAATCTACCACAATTATCCTGAACAATTGTTGAAGCCAAAATAAATTTATTTATGACATTTCTTTGCGCTTCAAGATATTTTAACATCACGCACAACAACTGTGTGACAAGTGAGAAAGAACTGAATGAAAAATTGCTTCAACACAGAGAACATTTTAGAAGAAAAACATGCAAAATTTTAAGAATAAAAGGCTTTACATTAAGCTTATAGGTAGATGAAGAGAAGACCTTCAGGGAAATGTATAGTGATTTCTTAGCTCTAAAACAGCATCCTGACAATTACGCCATTTGGTATTCTGTATCCCAACAGATCTTCATCCTCTACAAAAACTGGGCAAATGATTTAACTATTTTTTTCTTTAAAGGTATTAGAAACACTACCTGGTTCCTTTCTTTTGTTGAATGCTAAATTTCAGTGCTTATAAAAAACATTCACATGGCAAGTTTTTGGGTTTTTTAATTGGTAAGAGGTATAAAGACCAATTTCACCAATAATAAGGGCAGTTAATATTCTGAGTCTACCAAATGTGAGACTATAGATACTCACTCTATGGAACTAATTATGCCCAACCAGAGGCTACAAAACAAACCATAAGGGTGATCCAGCCAAGAAGGGAAATGGATGAGTTAAAAAGTAGGGAGACAGAATTTATACTGGCCTCTACAATCACTGGACAAAGACAATAAAATACAAAGTAAGGCCCGTAATGGTCCCTATCTGAAGTTCTCATCCTACCCCTCCTCGAAAGACCCAAGAAAAATGCTTTACAGCATGCATTGGAGGTCAATAAATCCAGGCTCTGAGGGAAAGGAATTGTATGATCAAGGACCCTTCTTGAAGGACATGTCAGCAACCTTCTCTCTCTTACTACAGGAGTTTTGGCTCCAATGCCTCTGATCACAATTGGTGTATGACAAATCACTCTGGCATGCCAGGATACTAACAACTCCATCCTCATGTCATAAACACCACCTTAACCTCCATCCAGCAACCAACGGGTAACCAGGATCTCAAAACATGAGTGTCTGAGAAAAACATTATATAGCCAATTAGCATGAGCCAAAGTTTCCTTGTAATCTTAAGTGTGGCCCAATGTGTGTTGCAATAGTTTAATCTTAAGGTGACCAGGGTTTGAGTAGTAGTCTCTAGGAGGGCATCTGAAAGGAACAGTTTTGTAATGGTGGCAGCCTGACCATTTACAGATCTAATAAAAACAAGAGGCTACAGAGGCTAGGTCTACAATACAGACCTATTGTTGCTCAGAGGTGTAAAAAAATCTACACCCCTGAGCGACATAGTTATATAGACATAACTCCCCACCCATCCGCCCCCTGGGTAGAGCTTCAATACTGATCATTTAAGGTCTGATTAAATATTAGATCTTAAATATTGATAAAAATCACATTTGCCAGCTCATGTGCTTATTCTCATACAAGTTATATGTTAAAAGATGTATTAGATGTTCCAAGAAAGAAAGTTGCAAAACTCAGAAGAGGAAAACTCATTCATAAATGAAGCTGGAGTTACATATCCAATGTTTTTTGTCCCCCCCCCGCCCCACCTCCCAAGGTTGATTTCTAGGACAACTTTGAAAACAGGGGTGTATGTAGCGAAAACAGTAATTACTAAAAAGTGCATGCAGATACTGCTGACACTAGCACTGTGCGGGCTGTCGTTTCCAGGTAGCCAACAATGATTAAACAGATTGAGGAGTCATGAAGAGAACGTCATCTATTTTCTTTAAAAACTGATACAGAAAATAGGGTATTAAAAATTAAAAAATAATTTTAAGCTTGAGATTCAGCTTTCTTGTAAAGGACAAAAGCTGAAAAATAAGCTAACTTCTAACACATTTAAGTGTGGAGTTGTGCAGAATTAAAAACATGATTTAAAGTTCTAAAAGTTATGACTTTTGGTATTCAAAATCAAATTCCAATCTGCCAAATATATTATTGTGATTATTTCATAGCACGAGTGCTATATTTTACTGTATATTGCGTCTGCTTCACAAGCACAGTCCTTATTTACATGTATTTACACAACTTGCGTGTGTCTTGTAGTATCCACAATAGTGATAAGATTAAACACAATATGTTCAATTACATTGCACATGAAAGGTTTACTTGTAGGGAGATTCTCTCTCAACCCCACCCCCTAAGCTGTCCCTAGTTCTAGCTTTCTAGTTTGTGGCTATTATGTTGCTGGGAAGCAGCTTGTTCACCACATGACCTATTACCGGAGCAGAGCATGGTCTGCTTGTGCAATACCCAAATATGGCAATTTTGTGTTGCTTACTGTTCCTAACACTAAGGTGAAACAAGTTTCCTGAATGGGAACAAGAACAAGAACAAAAACAAAATCTGTGCACTGTATCTTTTTACTGGAGTCTATCTACTTTGAAGAGAATAGCTAGATATTTAACTGATCCACCTCTTCAGAAACGTCTTCTACAGAAAGTCTCAACATTTCAAACCGTCGAAGGTCAAAGCGCACTATGGATGTTTTAGTGAGTGATAGTGGTGTCCACAGGGTGCAGCAAGCTAGTACACTGGAGATTTACATCGTGGCTTACTGAGCACAGAGTCTCCATGTAGACAATACCAAAAATCTGAATTTCATTTAAGTCAATAGGGCTATTCACATGAATAGGGTTTTGCAGAAGCAACCCTTACTACTAACCCGTCTTTCAGTGGGTAAAATGTTGCCCCATAAATATAAGTCAAAGAGTACAGAGAACTCACTAAAAGAGCCTAACATTAAAGCAGATGGGATGAAGTTTCTTTATTAGTAGCAGAGAGCCAGTTTACAAGACAATATACACAGAATATTTTGACTAGCTTTTTGGTTTGCCAAAGCATTGGTTTTTATTTTAGATCCACATTTGTCTGTCCCGCTATGCTAATGCGTTTTAACAAATAAAGTTAAAATTAATATTTTGATTATAAGGCAGAGAAAAGAAACAGTGCTAAGTACTAAAAAAAATCTTCATGTTTTAATAAATGCGGCATTGAGGCTCTTCTGAAGACAAAAATATTAAACTAACTTTTATAGAAACATCAATACTGTTACCCTAACCTGGCAAAGTGTATATTCTATAAATATGAACTGTTCAAAAGATAACTACATCAAAACAGATTTTTATAGCTAAAAAGAAATGGTACCTTTAATGTTCTAGTTGGAGCCCAGCCAGTGCCATCAATTGAATGTTCTCTCAATAAACTGGAACAGACAAGGAGGCATACATTATACAATACAATCTGAAACTGAGAAGCAGTTAAGCTTACTTAAAACTTTATTGACTGCAATCTCGCCACAAAAAATCAGAACACTAAACTTTTATATTCCTCAGAAAATTAGGAAATATTGGTTACTCTTGGGATGAAGAAATTACACCTTTTTTGTATTATATGAAGTATTTTGAGCTGTTAAAAATCCATATAAAAATGACAAAAGGGGAACTCCCCCAAACTAACTGTTCGTTCAGTTTCATTTTAGAACTCCTGATCTTTACAGCATAATCCAAAATAAGGAACTTTTACAAAATTCAGGGGTTTACAGAACTGAAAACAAAAATATGATCAAGCATGTATAGATATAACAAATGAGATAACAAGCCTAACAATGTCCCTTCTTAACCACTATACACACACACAGACACACACACAAGCAGTTTCTACTATGTCCCTCTCACCCATAGCCTGGGTGAATAGGTGGGCCTTGCAGAGAACCCTGAGAATCACCAAAATTTAGGCTATTTCATAAAACGGCCATACTGGGTCAGACCAAAGGTCCATCTAGCCCAGAATCCGGTCTTACGACAGTGGCCAGTGCCAGGTGCCCCAGAGGGAATGAACAGAACAGGTAATCATCAAGTGATCCATCCTGTCGCTCATTCCCAGCTTCTAGCAAGGTAGGGGCAGGGGAGATGTGTTCTGCCAGTAGCAGCATCCCTTATGTTGAAAGAGCTTCATTTTCAATGCCTCTGTTGATCAGGAATAGGAAAAACCTTGACTTTTTAAGTTTGTCTAAAGTGTACATATTAGTATTTTGCAATAGCCATAATTTTGAAATATGAATCTGTGTCAAACCCAGATGAGAAAATCCAGGTAAAAGTCCAATGAATCACACAATCCCTTGTTGGCTACTCCTTTTTTATGCCAAGGAACCTCCATCTTCAGGGTCTCAGTTGATCAACAGTTGCACCGTGGTTGGAAGAAAGAAGTGATATTGCAAGAGGAGAGGACCCAAGTCATATTGAGGCTTTAGGAGTCAAACTCAACACCTTAACTCCACTTGGAAGTAAAGAGGCCGTCAGTGTGGATCCCAGAGCATAGATGTCACATATTCCAGCTAAGAAACACTGATTAATGGAGGAATAAAAAGGGGAAATGAGAAAGGAATTCCTTAGGAGCTACCTGTGCTAAAACCCACACATAATGTACCTAATCCATGTGGATTTACATGGAACAGCTGTATGAATTACATATGGCTGGATTCTGCTATACCTACATATAATGTATAGAAGAGATTAATCAGTGCAAACTGTACATTTTTGTTTAGTACTGAAGTCCATTATTTAAATACTTCACCTAGTTTTAAGATGAATAATTAGGAAAAACAGTTGAACAGAAATTGAGATTTAAATTTTTAGCCTTTCTTTGAAAACACCTGGACCACTCTTAATTGTGCCAGACTATTTGGCAATTATGTGATGTACTCACATAGAGATTAGGATAAGAGTAAACGCATTTTCATTTCTGAACAGAACAAATTTTCACTCAGGGCAAGTCTATACTACAGTGGCAGATCAATGGAAGGGGTTCTTCTGCCAGTATAGTTAATCTACCTCTCCGAGATATCTTTGAGTTGACCTAGCTGAATCTACGCCAGGTTAGGTCAACCTATGTTGCACAAGGCACAAAATTTTTCCGTCCTGAGCAATGTAGCTAGGTCGATCTAATTTTTAGATGTAGACTAGGCCTCAGATCTGCAGAAATAACAGGTTAGTGCCCCATGCCTACTTGGCAATAAAAAGTGCTGCCAATTTACTACCATTTTGCTACAGATACCTTCCTACTTTTCATTTCATAGGGTTTTACTGAACTGCTGTTTTATTTTGCCATCTTTTAGCTACCTCTTCTGTCATCCATAACTAAACCACAAAAAAATCTTAAAAACAACCTCCAACACTCCCCCAAATTAGAGTTGATAGACTGCATACATAATATGATTCAGTAATCAAAGCTTTCCTATATGGTAATAACAATGAAATAAGTATGTGATTAGCCAGTATTCTAAGTATAGATATACTAGGAAATTAACCTCTAATCAAATGCCCTATGTTTTCCCTAAAATTCATTAGTAATGACATCAGGCAACATGAATCCTTGCTAGTTGTGATACTCAACTAATTATCTTCATCCTTCTGTTGCCTTAGTGCTAGTCTCGTTGCTATGCCCTGATAAAGAGAAATTTTTCAACTATCACTATATGATTCAAGATTTATTTCAATAGCACAATGAACTACAGTAGAACCTGAGAGTTACAAACACCTTGGGATTGGAGATTGTTCGTAACTCTGGAATGTTCGTAACTCTGAGCAAAACGTTATGGTGCTTGGAGTTTAAACTCCCTCCAAAGGCGGGGGGGCGGGGGGGGGGGGTTTCTCTAAAAATTTAACTCAACTTCTAGTGGCAAGGTGCAAAGCAAGCAGAAAGCAGGTGCCATGCTCTGAGCGGCTGTTTGGGCTGCTCCAGGGATGTTTCATCCCACAAAAGCTACTCTAAAGCCCAGGCGAGGGTACTTTAAGCAACTCTGGGCCCCAAAAGGAGGATGACAGAACTGGGGAAAGACTGGAGACCAGGCAGAAGGATGAGGAAAGGAGAAATGAAGGGACAGAAGGTGAGGAGAGCAACAAAAAGAAAAAAACCCAAAGGACAAGGACAAAGCACAGAGAAGAGATAATGGAGAAATAGGGGAAGATCTGAAACAAGATGTGGGGAAGAAAAATAAAAATCAGAGAGGCCTATAGAGGACAGGGTAAAGAATACATTGGGGGAGGGGGCAGGGTTGGCAATTGCTCCAGATTATTTCTTTGTGGGGGGAAAAGTCACTATCCCAGTGGTACCCCCTTTACTGCCACTGTCCTAAGAGCGGTGAGAAGATTTGTCCTCACATCCCCAGTCCACACCAGTGTAAGTATTGTGGTCAGGTAAATAGGGCAGCATGAGGCGAAGGGACAGGGAAGTACAAGAGAAAGGGGCACATGGAAAGAACTGAGTGGGAATGACAAAGAAGTTCTGAATAAGCAAGTGTGTGTGAAGTAGGAGGAAAGAGTGGGAGTGAATGAGTACATCTCTGGTTAGAAAGGCCCACTGAGTTGATTCCCCTTTGCTATATAAAAAGGTTGGGGTAGCGGAGGGGTAGACCTGCTGGTGGGGTGTTCTCTCTGAAGTCTTTGTGACTATGGAGCTTTCTTTGGACTCCCATTTTGCCCTTGCTCCCCCCAAAAACTAATGTAATGACCTTCCAGACATGCTGCAAAAGACATCCGTTTGAGAGGGTTTTGGGATACGGTGGAGGGTAGTCTTCCCAGAATGATAAAGGGAGAAAAGGAGGTTGGTTTTTTTTTGGTAAGTAATTGGCTGGCTGAGATCCTGTTTGAATTGAGTATTTTAATGCTGTTGGGATTTTACTGTAGTATTAATTACATGTTAGCCACCTAGAACCTTCTATAGGTGTCTATTATTATTAATCTATATAAATAAATAAAATAAATATTCAAAAGCCTTTTTTGTGATATCTGGAATCAAGTCTCATATCTGTTCTTGTTCAAACCCTTAAGTGTGCTATATATATATTACACATGAGAAAGCTTTTTCTGTGAAGATGATTTGGAAAAGCTTTTGCAAAACTATTTAAGCCTCCACATCACTAATGTGTACACATACTACAAAATACATATGGATTTTTAAATAATTGAATAAACAGCTCCTCCATTTACCATATCTACAAAGACTTAACATTCAGGATTGTGTTTTTCCTTAGTTGATGGCAAAAGAAGCACTTAAAGGGAGTAGTGGAGGGATTTGCTGCTTTTTACCAACTGGTGAGGTCATCAACTCTTGCAGGAAAACCAAATTCCTGAACTAAATAAAAGCACAGTTACAGTAGCTTACAATACACAAGTGTCAGAAACTAGTTCCAATAATGACAGGTTTCAGTGTAGTAGCTGTGTTAGTCTGTGTCAGCAAAAAGAAAACAAGAAAAATACCAAATTTGTTAGTCTCTAAGGTGCCACAGGTATTTTTCTTGTTTTCTTTTAGTTCCAATAAGTTACTCAAAGCTCTGAGGAATAAACTAAACCATGATCTACATACAATTTTTGTACCAATGTAACTGTTTTGGCTAGGGGCGATTGTTTTTAAGAAAAAAAGTTAAATCTGTACAACCTCTAGTATGGCTGAGATTATTAATTTAGGGGAATAATTTATACTCATAAGAACCTTCGCACTAGTATACTAGTAGACAAGCCCTTAGCAATTCCTTTCAGACTTGCCCAACCCAAGCTTTCCTTCCAGGCATGATGTTTAGTATCTTCTTGCTGAACAAACACCAACGGTATGCACTTAACTTTAAAAAGTTAATATAGTTAACATTAAGTTTAATAGCTGGAAGCAGACATTCCTAGTGAGTACACCACCTATCTCCTGCCTCCACAGTCTTCTGGCCACATTTCTATAGGATAACTTTCCAAAGCTCTCTTATACACACAATTAACACTCAGGTACTGCATATGTGTAATTACAATTAGAGAGACAGATCTGCTTTGGTAAAAATCTGAATGCTTGCCAAGTGCAGCAGGAGACAGTGAAGTGGGAAGGGAACACAAAGGGTGTAAGGTGAACCATGTCTGCAGACTCATCAGGACTTTGGGATGAGAACAGGCTGGGTCACTGACGGAGATGTAATTTCAGGTTGTAGGGGATGCTGACTGAAAGAGAGACTGGGCTGCTCTGGAATAAGTGGATTACAAGCAGGCAGGTCCTTCACAAAGTGCAGGGGGAGGAAGATAAGAAAATACTCCAATTTCCTTTGTCTAAATTTGGATCCCTTCCTAGAATATAAAGCCAGACCATCCATAATCAAAGAAGAGTTGAAACTCCCATGACCACATCTTAATATTTGGAATTTTTAAATTTAAAATGGCATATTCTATTTTCATTATCACACTTATCTGTTTTCCCTGAATACAAAAAAGGAGCTTTACTCATTTCACAGGAGTACATTTTAAAATTTAGTTACATTTAAATTCCTGTTCGGACGTTGTCAAGTATCATTCCCAACAAAGGTTCTGAAATCAAAATAGCCATCAATTCTACTCTATGGCTTCTCCTAAGCACTCTCTAACTTTCAGAATTATCTACGGATGTGACCTAATTCCAGCAGCAGTGAAGTGCATATATTTACATTACACATCCTTTCCAGGCCAACGCTGGCGCACGGAGGCAAACTAGTCTTTTCCATTCTTCTGACATTAGCTACTGCATCCATCTGCTCTACGGTATTGAGATTGACTGTTCTGCCCTCCCTGCTAAAGATTCCTCTTAAGATTTCTTTTGGGTGCCCTCATTTCCCCACACTAGTTGATTTCCACTTGACAGCTTCATGTGGGAATCTGTATGTTGGCATCTGGAGTACATGCCCCCAAAATGTCTAGTCCGTTCTTCTGAGGGCGGAAACAAGCCACTGATTGGTGATTTCTTAGATCTCTTCATTGGTAATGAAGTCTTTCCAACCAATGCCCAGAATCTTTCATAAGCACTTATACTGAAAACTAGATGCTTTTGAAAATAACATCTCCAGCTGTCATATGTTAGCACAGATTATATTTTAATTGAACATTTTCCATTTTCTTCTGGTGCTATATATCTTTCATTTCCATACATTGTTAAGTTTAGTAAACACTATGGATGCCTTTTCTACCATTGATATCACTTCCTTCTGGAGGTCTCCATTAGCCAATATGGTGCTGCCCAGGTAGATGAACTATTCTTTGATATTTTTGCATTCTAATGTGATGTTACAACTTGATGTCTGGGTTTCAAGGATGTTTGTTTTACCATCGCTAATTCTAAGCCCTGCGTGGTCTGAGGTTTTTGACGGCTGTCTTTAACTATCCGGAGATGTCACTCAGTAGCGCAAGATCATCAGCAAAGTCTAGGTCTTCTAGGCATTTGCCATTTACCCATACTATATCATTGTTTGTGTTGCTAATACAGTAACTCCTTGCTTAACATTGTAGTTATGTTCCTGAAAAATGCGACTTTAAGTGAAACGATGTTAAGTGAATCAAATTTCCCCATAAGAATTAATGTAAATAGGGGGGCTAAGTTCCAGGGAATTTTTTTTCACCAGACAAAAAACTATACATGTATACAGATACACATATATACACATATGTATACACACACACACAGTATACATTTTAAACTATTTAATACTGTACACAGCGATTATGATTGTGAAGCTTGGTTGAGGTAGTGAAGTTAGAGGGTGGAAGAGGGTGGGATATTTCCCAGGGAATGCCTTACTGCTAAATGGTGAACTAGCTTTTGGCTGAGCACTCAAGGGTTAACACATTGTTGTTAATGTAGCCTCACTCTACAAGGCAGCAGGAATGGAGGGAGGGGAGACAGCATAGCAGACAGAGAGAGAGACACCCTGTGTGTGGGAGAGAGAGAGAGATGTACATTGCCCCTTTAAGTAAGCTGACCCCACTCTCAAGTACATTGTCTTTTCAAGTTGATCAGGAATTTGAGACAG
This sequence comes from Chelydra serpentina, assembly GCA_037349315.1. Taxonomy (NCBI): domain Eukaryota; kingdom Metazoa; phylum Chordata; order Testudines; family Chelydridae; genus Chelydra; species Chelydra serpentina. The sequence continues at coordinate 42,984,921 of JBAIAC010000029.1, read as the reverse complement.
CAGCTGCTGCCCCAAGCTCTCTCTGTCTCTCTCCATGTCCCCACCCTGCTCTCTATGGAGAAGGGATAAGCGGGGTGCAGGATCAGGGGGATACCCTGACATTAGCCCTCCCTACCCACCCCCGCCCTGCACAGCAAGCAGGAGGCTCCCAGGAGCAGCTCCAAGGCAGAGGGCAGGAACAGCACATGGCAGTGTGGGGAGGGACAGCTGAACTGCCGGCAACTGATAGCCTGCTGGGCAGATGCTGCATAGGGAACTTAAGGGAGGGGGAGCTGATAGGGGGGCAGTCCACCCTGGTTCCAAGCCCCCACCAGCTAGCCCCCACCAGCTTGCTCTTCCTGCAAGCAGTGGACAAAGCAGGCAGCTGCCAAACAACGTTATAAGGGAGCATTGCACAACTTTAAACGAGCATGTTCCCTAACTGATCAGCAACGTAACAATGAAACGTTAACCAGGATGACTAAGTGAGTAGTTACTGTACACTTCCACAGTATCCAGACTATGGGAATGTCAAACAACAATAAAATAAAGATAAAATACAGCCCTGTTACATGACAGTGTTCAGATTGAACCACTCTGTTGTCTGGTTGTTCACCCTTCCAGGGGAAACAAAATGTGCACAGCTTTCTTTATATATAGTATCTAAAAAGAATTTGGAAAAAAACCTCTTATAAAATGAGAATTACATCCTACATGAGTAAACAAATATGATTGAGAGATCAGCCCCAGAAAAGATTCGCTTCATGTAAAAGAGCACCTTCTTTGTCAACAGAACAACAGTTTAGAGTTACTGTAAAAATCTAGATATTTTCCTTCCAGCACTGGAAGGAATGTTTCTCAAGCTAAGATCAGAGTCAATTTAAAAGGAAAAAAAGAACCACTTTCAACAATGTTGACCACTTGATCCCACAACAGAAAATGCGAACGCAAACATAGACAATACCCCAAGATTTTACTATCTCCAGGCTCAGACATTCTGATACATTATATCAAATAATAATAACGGTCAAAAAAATAAGTGGATGAGATTAAATAGAAAAAGCAGAAATGTACAGCAGCGGTTCAAGAAAAAGGTATGTGGGAGTATGAAACAAACCACAAAATGTATATTCCCGAGAGTTCCTGAAATATGCCAGAAGCTTGCATCAATGGAGGCAACATCACCATGAAGACGCCTATTTAACATTTGAGTAAAACATAGTAACCCTCAAAACATTTCTAAGTTTTCCTAACCAAATCTTTATGAAATTTGCTAAGGTGAGTTTTACATGTTTTTTGGTTCTTACTATGGAATGGTTTCCTATAAAATGCATATTGGAAACCATACTCCCAACTGTAGATACAAAATGTTGGGGTCTAAATTAGGTGTTACAACTCAAAAAAGATCTTGGAGTCAGTGTGGATAGTTTACAACATAAGAACAGCCATTACTGCGTCAGCCCAGTATCCTGTCTTCTGACAGTGGCCAATGCCAGGTGCCCCAGAGGGAATGGCAAACAGGCTAAGGACACCATCCCTACCCATCCTGGCTAATAGCCATTGATGGACCTATCCTCCATGAATTTATCTAGTTATTTTTTTAACCCTGTTATAGCCTTGGCCTTCACAACATCCTCTGGTAAGGAGTTCCACAGGTTGACAGTGTGTTGTGTGAAAAAATACTTCCTTTTGTTTGTTTTAAACCTGCTGCCTATTAATTTCATTTGGTGACCCCCTAGTTCTTGTGTTATGAGAAGGAGTATATAACACTTCCTTATTTACTTTCTCTACAAGTCCTCTGAAAACATCCACTTAATGTGCAGCAGCAGTCAAAAAATCTATCAGAACGTTAGGAACCATTAGGTAAGGGATAGATAAGGAGACAGAAAATATCATAATGTCATTATATAAATCCCTGGTATGCCAAAAGCTTGAATACAGCATGCAGTTATGGTCACCCCATCTCAAAAAAGATACATTAGAAATGGAAAAGATACTACAGACAAGGGCAACACAAATTATTAACAGCATCGAACGGCTTCCATAAAAAAGTCCCATAAAAATGGGACTGTTCAACTTGGAAAAGAGACGACTAAGTGGGATATGATAGAAGGAGTATTTCTTCACACAATGTACCATCAACCTATGGAACTTGTTGCCAAGGATGTTGTGAAGGCCAAAAGTATAACTGGGTTCAAAAACCAATTAGATAAATTAACAGAGGATAGAGCCATCGATAGCCATTTGCCGAGATGGTCGGGGATGCAACCCCATGCTCTGGGGGTCCCTAAGTCTCTGAATGCCAGATACTGGGTCTAGATAACAGGGGATGGATCATTTGATAATTGCTCTGATCTGCTCATTCCGTTTCAAGCATCTGGCATCGGCCACTGATGGAAGACAGGATACTGGGCTAGGTGGACCATTAGTCTGGACCATTGGTCTGACCCAGTATGGCCATTCTTATGTTCTTATGATTCATAGATTCTAGGGCTGGAAGGGACCTCGAGAGGTCATCGAGTCCAGCCCCCTGCCCTCATGGCAGGACCAATTACTGTCTAGACCATCCCTGATAGACATGATGATCACATACCATAATATAAACATCTATTTAGTTAGGAAGTAGAAATTAAAGTTTGGAAAAAATGCTAGTTAAGTATTTTAAGTAGAAAAATAAGCCAGGAATAATTTTGTACCTAAATTACATTAACTTTATTTCCTGAAAATCCACTGCAGACACAAAATAGGTCTACAAAAATTGAGAATCGGGTCCATAAAAAGCAGTAGTTATTATAGTCTTTTGTTTCCAAATCTAGTACCAAATTCTCTGATATTGAATTTCTCCAACATAACTGTCTCTCATAGAAAATATAGTATTCTCCTATGTGGATTAGCTGAAATTTAATCAAAATTAAAGATACTTCAGAAAACTTCATAAGTCTTGAGTACATTTTAAAGATTTCTGGCTTTTAAAGTAAAATCTTTCACAATAACATCAATTCAGGGATTTCAGCATAGACTCTAAAAGAAAGGGCTTACCCTGCCTTCTACTTGGGTATTGCATAAAGCAGCCGAATTACACTGTTCCAGTGTTAAATTGGTTTTAATGTTGACAGATAACTAATTAAAAGTAAAAATATTGGAAAAACACCTCCAAAGGTACATAATATAAAAACTATTTAATCTCTGAACACAGGGCCGGCTCCAGGCACCAGCCTACCAAGCACGTGCTTGGGGCGGCACCTGGAAGGGGGCGGCACTCTAGGTTTTTTTGTTTTAAAAAAAACAAAACAAAACACAACCCTTTCGCCGGCGCCCTGGCCGGGGCAGCGGGGCCGCCGGCGTGCTCCGCTCCCCGCCGGCGCATCGGCAGCGGGGCCGCCGGCGTGCTCCGCTCCCCGCCGGCGCAGCGGGGCCGCCGGCGCAGCGGGGCCGCCGGTGTTCCGCGCTCACCACTGGCAGGGGGAGCGGGGCGGCGGGCATACCGCCCTCCCCGCTGCAGGCATTTTGGCGAGGCGGCGTTGTGGGGGGGGGGGGGGGATGTTTTGGACGGCGTGAGGGGGGGGGTGTGCGGCGCTTGTGGGGTTTTTTATTTTTTGCTTGGGGCGGCCAAAAAGCTAGGGCCGGCCCTGTCTGAACACAATCTAAAACAACCCCTGTATTGCTTGAAGGAAAAATTCATCTAGGTCATCAAGTGCAAAGGTTTTGGTACCTGGTAGATTTCTGAAGAAACTATGTGGATTTGAACACTTACATTTATGAATAGCAATCCTGTACCTTTATATTAAGGTTATCTATGGGAATGGCCCTTCTGTATACATTCTGCTGTTGCACAGACTGATTTAAATTAAGTGTCTGAAGGGAAACAAAATTATTCTCTGGGCATTTTTAACCTGTTACATTTCTCCACATTGTAGATAGCTAACCTCAGCATTCCTTGTTCTGTAACTATTGCACAGATTTAAAAAGTTTGAATCTTTGACGATAAAGATGTGATTCTACATGTTAATGCCAACACTGAAGTCCTACTCTTTATGTTCTTTACTGTGCTGATGATGGTCCCACTCATCTGTATGCAGATCCAATGAGGGGCAGAGGTCCTGGGGCAGAGGGCTCCATGTTGGTGAGCAAAGCTCTGCATTTCCAAAGCCAGTTTATGTAATCAAACGTGTTATTGTAAGTAAAATGTATGTGCACTATTGCTAAGACATGTGGCACCACCACGCACTTTATTCCTCCCCTGTAGCACTCTGACAGGCATAGAACCAGCATGGTAAGAAGCACACACAATAATGCTTTAGAACTTTGTACTTTGATAATTAACTCCTTAGAAATACACAAAATAGAACATGCTTTTGAAACAATAGTTTGAACATGCCTTGCAGCTTGCTAGACTATATGCCTGGCTGCCATATTTAAGGTACAACAAGCTTTCCTATTAAAACATCATATCTTTATGCAGCATATTGGGCAGAAGACTATTACAAACTTTAAATTTAAAGGAGCGCAGCTATATGAAAAACAGGGTTTTTTAAAATTAATTTCCTTATCTACCATATAGGGTGACCAGATAGCAAATGTGAAAAATCAGGATAGGGAGTGGGGAGTAATAGGAGCCTCTATAAGAAAAAGACCCAAAAATCGGGACTGTCCCTATAAAATCAGGACATCTGGTCACCCTACTATCATACATTATAAGCCATATCTTGGATTTTAAAACAGGTTTATTAATTTTGTTTATTTTCACTGTTTATGCTGTATCTTTTTTTTGCATTTCTATTAGCTTGGAAAATGACAAACTTGTCCCACCTTTGATTTTTGCTTATAGTGAAACTGATTATCTGGTTCTCATGCTGTAATATTTAGGTTACAAACAACTGTAAAGCAATGTTTAAAATCAGTTTATCTTTGTTTTTTAAATCTCAAACATTTTACTAGTCGTATTTTTCAGAAAGTTAATTTTAAAACCTATATTTTGGGCTAAATTTGATCTGACTGTCAAGAGAGGATAATATATGTTTATTTTTCTTACACTTTATGATCATATCAGTTTTATATTACATATTGAAATTTAATAAATTTGCCATTCATACAAGTAGTTTGTTCTTGTCAAAATCCAAGATTTTTGTCTAACATAACTAACATCCTACCAATTTTTTCCCCTGGAAAATATAAACAGTTTCCTAGTACTTAAAATATTTTAGGCTTTAAACTAAGTAGAGGCTTAAACTGTGGGATAATTTAAAACCACCTGGATCAAAACATTAGGGAGGACATAGATGGAATTTTCCAAGTAGAAGACTTTGGGGAAGAATGGAAGCTAGTAAAGCTAATTCTGCCTCAAATTAACAATCACAAAGATAGAGGCTAGGTATTTTTCTACTGTGGAAAAATGACCTTTGGTTTTATCTGGAAATGGTGAAAGTGTAAGATCAAATGCAAATAGTTACATCATATGCTAAATTAGAACATGGGTTCTTAAGATTCTAGACATAAGAAAATTCTAAACCTCTTAATTTGATGCAGGCTCAATCTTTATGTCTCTCTAGCAGAATTGCTGTAGATGGAAAAGGTGAAATTTAGCATGCTTGGCCAGTTCACAGTTTATTTGTTCTTTTCTGCAAGAGATCTCAATAACAAGTATGCAATGACACAGAATCTTTTAAATCCTACAATTGGGTAATTAGGTAAATGGTTGCAAAGCCAGGTCTTGGTCAAAAGCACACAGAACTAGGATTTTAAAACTCTTCTACAAGAAGCAAATCTCTTTTTCAGGAAATCAATGGTTATTCAATGGAATTTATGTTGCAGGGCAGAAAATCTGCAGATTGGGAGAAATTTTAAAGGACTATGTTCTGAATAATTAGAGGGCATTGCTATATTTTGGAAGGGTGGATTCAAAAGGATATTGGACACCATAGCATACCTATTTGATTGGGATACATTTATGATCTTTTTTTCTTCTGAATCAGAAATGCGGTTTGGATTCATTTGAGTTTACAACTGATGCATGCTCAGCAATTCTGTTTGATATCACAATGGTTAAAATATTTTCAAGAAATTTCCTTTGCTTCTAAGGATCAAATTTAAGTATGAGACATTATTTGTCTACTGGTGCTAAAGTGAGAATTATGTACAAGGGTAATGATCGCTACAAAAAACTTTGGAGTAACAGTAAAAGAAGGCTGTTAACTACCTTAAACAGATTTCACCCGTCTCTGTGATGTTCGGATGCCAGATTCTAGTCAAACATTTTACCTTTGGAGGCTGCCAAAATACAAAACAAACTGAGATTACAATCCTGTCCTTTCAAATAAGTTAAATCACCAGCAAACCATTGTAAGTTGTACAGTTCCTGGAAGCTAACATTTAAATGTAGGTGACCTCAGTCCAAGTACTAATGCTAATCTGGCAGTTACCTTATGAAGCAGTTTAAATGGAGCAGAACAGGATATAAAACTACAGTGACACTGCTGCTTTCCCATTCAGTGTTATATTCCAATTTTTGGCTTTGTAAACAAGTGGAGGAAGAGCAAAGATTCGTTCCCGTGTGATTTCATCTTCTCAATAATTTTCTGGGTAAGGAAAGTATTTCCTATTTTTAAATGTTCACAGAAGTACTGAGGATAGCTGTTCCATTTTACTATTTCTTGGATTTTTACATCTTGATACAGATTTGTATTTTACAGTGACATCACTAAACTCAATTCAGCATGTAGCTCCAATGGATACTATAGCTCATTTTTAATGCATGTTGATTAATGCACATTTTAAAAAAATTAGATTCCAAAAAAGAGCCTCGTTGCTCTAGTTTTGTAAGTAAGTCAAAGGAAAGTCAAACAATTCTAATAGATTAGCAACAGCAAGTTATTCCATCCAAATTCTCCATATTACAATATTCACTTTTCCAATCAAGAGACTGATTTCCTCCAGCTGGTATATTACGTTTCACAGCATTAGCATGAACTTCAAATAAATCAAATTGTTTTTAAAAAAAAACAATTACCCCAAAGTTTTATATAAAGTCCTCAGCCAAGAGATAAAATCATAGAATCATAGAAGATCAGGGTTGGAAGGGACCTCAGGAGGTCATCTAGTCCAACCCCCTGCTCAAAGCAGGACCAATCCCCAATTTTTGCCCCAGATCCCTAAATGGCCCCTTCAAGGATTGAACTCACAACCCTGGGTTTAGCAGGCCAATGCTCAAACCACTGAGCTATCCCTCCCCTCAATGGTTCTGCTAACATCGCTCCACAGAAATAGTCTTCTTGTGCCTTATTTCATATATTGGTGTCTGTCCGTTAATCCAAAGTCTTCATGGTCTTCAAAAATGTAAGGACACATTCTAAACTCTCAATCCAGCTCCCCATGAATAAGGTGAAGGGAACAGTGATGGCAATTCACTGCCTCTGCTGTGCCTGTTCTGTGGCTAGAGGATTGTGGAAAGTTTAATGAGGAAAAGGACACCTAGGGCTTTCGAGATGGAAAGCTAGCTCTCTTCCCCTTCCACTCTCAATGAAGAGGGTGTGGAAAATGCTAGAGGGACACCAAACTAAGCACTGAGTCTGAAGCAGATATTTTTGGCACAGAGGAAAATACTGAAGCCTGTTAGTTTTATGGCATGCACAGCTCCTTAAAAGGATGCTCTATACCCAAACCTTGGTCCTGGAGAAAAATCTAAAGGGCTGGAATGCTTGGATCCTATCCTAGAGCAGTTCAGTCTCAGTGCCAAGCCTGCAGACAGCCCTTCAGTCACAATCCCATACACTATGTCACCTTGAATGGTCACAACACAGAAAATCAGCTACTTAGCAATGGCAAACCAAGAGAACCAAGCCATTTTTAATAGAACAAAAAAATAGAAGAATTATTTGATCTTCTTTCACTTCAAATTAGATTCATTGGATCAGGGTTCTCTGACAATGAATCTCAGCTGAAAGCGCTAAGAATATGGAATGCTTATTTGTATTACAGTAGCATCTGGAGTCCCCAATCAGGATGAGTTGCCAACGTGCTAGGCTTTCTGTGTAAAACTGATCCATGCAGAATCAAGACTAAAATCATGAATTACAAAAAAATTTGAGGCTAGTAAAGGGCAAATTGTTTAAATGTAATACATGCCCAGACAAACTCCACACATACATGCAACGCACTTCTTGTATGTATCAACAAAAAATATTTTTCAAAATGAGTTCTAGCTAAAATTTCCAGTGTGTTTTATTTTCTGGGACATGAACTTAAACACTGCTATAGTAAGCAAATAGGTACCTTGGAGAGAACAAATAAAGCAGATGAGAGAGTGAGTGAGAAATGTCACTGTTCGTATGCTCCGGGTCACCACTGCTCCTTTTCGAGGGAGTTAAGCATCAAAATTGAATCTCCTGACATAAGTGCACCAGTTTGACAACCTTGGAAAGCAGACGCTTTCATTCTCCCCCAGAAACACGTTGGCTTACTATAGGAATGCTTAAGCATACACCAAACAAAATAAGAAGGCAGAGGGAATGGGAGGAGTTCGCAGGGAGACTTTCACATGTGATTGGTGTAACTTCTAGTCTGTACTCCTGAGTAGGCTATTCCAGACTGCTGCAAATAGAAACAGCCTACAGAACAGATCTTTTCATCTTCAAAGGAACAGTCCTATGAAACTTTAGCCACGAAAGTATAAAATTGGTGACATCACTAGATATGGAAGATTCTTACCTACAACATAGCAAAACACCGAGTTGTCTGAAATTCCATTATTTGCAGAAAATGCAAACACAAAGAACTACTCTGTGTAAGCTCTGTAAAAGCTTGTATGTCACCAGCAGAAGTTGGTCCAATAAAAGATATTACTTTATCCACCTTGTCTCAACTGAGAAAAATGACAAATACTCACCACCATGTTATAGGCATCAGGAACTTCAATTTCAAACTGAAATTTCCCTCCTTGGTAATAACCCTCATCTATTAAAGAAACACAACATAAAAAATTAAATAAAGGAAAAGAAAAACAAATGTTATATGAGCATAAAGAAGATACAGCATAGTTATCATTGCGTAGATTATGATAATCACAACATCATTGAAATATTCTATTATAGTTGCACCATATCTTTTTAAAATATGTCATTTTACTAAAATTACATTTGAAAATCTCTTAACAGTCCTGCTTTTCATGATTTCAGGGGTTCCTCTCAGCCTTACATCTCTAACCTTGCTTGCTTTCATGCTTTCTTCCACACCATCACCTCTAGATAGAGCAACCTTCCCCAAGCTGATGGAGAAGGCCAGTATGATCTCATTATTCAAATCCATCTGCAAGATCCACTTTATGAGCACTTGGCAGTAACAACTATACTGATATAGTTAAAGCAGTATAATTCCTTGGTGTGGACTCGGTCATACTGGTATACAGATGCTTATAGAGGTATAGTTTATACCTATAGGAAGGGAATAATCTTTACCATCTAAGGGCTGGTCTACACTATCCACCAATTCTGCAGGTAGCAATCAATCTTTCAGGGATCGATTTTTCGCGTCTAGTGTAGACGTGATAAATTGACCCCCGATCGCTCTCCTTTTGACTCCGGTAATCCACCCCGACGAGAGGCGGAAGCGGAGTTGACGGGGGAGCGGCGGCAGTCAACATTGCGGCGTCCTCACGGCGAGGTAAGTCGAGCGAGGTACGTCAACTTCAGCTACGTTATTCACGTAGCTGAAGTTGCATACCTTACATCGACCTCCGCCCCTAGTGTAGACCTGGCCTAAAGGACCTATAAAGTAGTATAACTGTGTCCACACTAAAGGTTGTAGTAGTATAACTATTTTGGTTTAACAAACAAAAACAAAACAAAAAAATCTCACTTCTAACCAAAATCATGAGACTGGTACAAAAAGACCACGCCTAAGTAATTCAGTCCTGAAAATACTGCAAAGTCATCAATGGTTAGACTGAAAATTCAGATGCTACTGATGGACAAAATTCCTTGACAGTTTTTAATCAAAGTAGTTTCTGAGAAACTATGATATTTTCTTATATTCAAAATATCTTCAATGGAAAAAAGTTTGGCCTTTGCAACATGATTGTGAGAAAACCAAAGGATATTGTTTTTATGTTTAATATTTTTCCACAGTAGAGCCTAAAAATGAGGTTATGGCTTCCCAACTTTCTGTAGTATTCTTCTTCACCACTCTCTCTTGCTTTCTCCCCTTTTCCCCATAACTGTTTCAGATAAATATTCCTTACAAAACAGATAAAATGTTACATGTCTTGGTACTTTATAAATTAATCTAAAGATTTCTGTTAACAAGCATGTGGACAAGGGGGATCTAGTGGATATACATACAAAATGATGGGGGTCTAAATTAGCTGTTACCACTCAAGAAAGATCTTGGTGTCATTGTGGATAGTTCTCTGAAAACATTCACTCAATGTTCAGTGGCAGTCAAAAAAGCAAACAGAATGTTGGGAATTATTAAGAAAGGGATAGATAATAAGACAGAAAATATCATATTGCCTCTATTTAAATCCATGGTACGCCCACATCTTGAATACTACGTGCAAATGTGGTCACCCCATCTCAAAAAAATAAATAAATATTGGAATTGGAAAAGGGTCAGAAAAGGGCAACAAAAATTATTAGGGGTATGGAACAGCTTCCGGATGAGAAGAGATTGATAAGACTGGGACTTTACAGCTTGGAAATGAGACGACTAAGGGGGGATATGATAGGGGTCAATAAAATCATGACTAGTGTGGAACAAGTAAATAAGGAAGTGTTAATTACTCCTTCTCATAACACAAAAACTAGGGGTCACCAAATGAAATTAATAGGCAGCAGGTTTAAACCAAACAAAAAAGTATTTCTTCACATAACACACAGTCAACCTGTATAACTCTTTGCCAGAGAATGTTGTGAAGGCCAAGACTATAATAGGGCTAAATAAAGAACTAGGTCAGAGGTAGGCAACCTATGGCATGCGTGCCAAAGGTGGCACGCGAGTTGATTTTCAGTGGCACTCTGATGCCAGCCTGGGGTTCCGTCCGCCCGCCCTCTGCCAGCCTGGGTCCCAGCCGCCAGCCCCGCTCAGCCCACTGCTGGACTGGATGGACGGAACCCCAGGCCGGCAGCAGGCTGAGCAGGGCCGGGACCCCAGACTGGCAGCGGGCTGAGCCACACAGCCCACTGACGGTCTGGGGTTCCGGCCATCGGCCTCTTTCCAGTCGGGGTTCCGGCTGTCGGCCTGGGGCCATTGGAAAACTCAGCAAGGAAAAGCAAGGGCAAGGATCACACTAAACTGATAAGATCTGCATTTTAATTTAATTTTAAATTAAGCTTCTTAAACATTTTAAAAACCTTATTTACTTTACATACAACAATAGTTTAGTTATGTAATATAGACTTATAAAGAGACATTCTAAAAACATTAAAATGTACTACTGGCATGCGAAACCTTAAATTAGAGTGAATAAATGAAGACTTGGCACACCACTTCTGAAAGGTTGCCGACCCCTGAACTAGACACATTTGTGGAGGATAGGTCCATCAATTGCTATTAGCCAGGATGGGCAGGGATGATGTCCTTAGCCTCTGTTTGCCAGAAGTTGGGAATGGGCAACAGGGGATGGATCACTTGAACATTACCTGTTCTGTTAATTCCCTCTCATAGACTTTAAGGTCAGAAGGGACCATTATGATCATCTAGTCTGACCTCCTCTGGGGCACCTGGCATTGTCCACCATTGGAAGTCAGGATACTGGGCTAGACGGATCTTTGGTCTGACCCAGTATGTCTGTTCTTATGTTCTTGTTCCAAAATATTGTCTGCCATTTGTTCCAATTCTTCCTCCACCAGCTCTCTAAAATCCTCGTCCAGAGCAACGTGGCTTCTGAACCCCCACATCCTCTCTCTTCTCAGTCCCTGTTCACCCTCTTTTGTCTTTACCCCACACTGAAATCTCTCACTTGTGTCAACAGAAGCCCCCAGCCCATCTACATTACTCATGATTAAGGCTATGATTTGGTCATGGGTATTTTTAGTAAAAGTCATGGACAGGCCATGAGCAATAAACAAAAATTAATGGCCCATGACCTGTCCATGACCTTTACTATAAATACCCGACTAAATCTTAGCTGGGGGCCCGGAGGTGCCGCTGCTCTGGGGGGCCCCCAGGGCCAGCCCCATCAACCACTGCTTGGGCCATCCGTGGGGCCAGCAGCTGGGGGTCGCCAAGCAGCGGCTAGTGTGGATGGGACCGGGGCCGCTGCTCCAGCCGCTCCCAGGGCCAGACACAACAGCCGCTGCTCAGGCAGTCCCCAGAGCCAGCTGCCAGGGACCGCCGAGCAGTGGCCCCAGGCACATTGGCTGCTGCTTGGGTGGGACCTATGGCCAGCGGCCTGGGGCCACTTGAGCAGCGGCTGGTGTGGGTGGCCCTGGGGCAACTCAAACAGTGGCCGGTGCGGCTGACTGCAGGGCCGCTTCAGAAGCAGGAGCCAGCTGCTTGGGCAGCATTGGGGTCAGCCACATTGGCCGCTGCAAAAGCCATGGAGGTTGCAGAAAATCACGGAATCCATGACTTCCACAACCTCTGTGACAGACTAATGATGTCATGCTGCCAGGACTGTAGTCAGTTCCCACCTTCTGTCTCTTTGTCAAACTTCCTGTTGATCAGACAGCTTGTAAGGTGTCTCTATGGGTATGTCTACACTACAGTAAAAGACCTGTGGTATGGCTACAGCTGGCCAGGGTCAGCCGACTCATGCTCCTGAGGCTCAGGTTGGGCTTTGAGACTCTGCAAGGGGGAGAAGGTATTCAGACCAAGCCTGAACATCTATACACCAATATTTTTAGCCCCACAGCTCAAGCTCCGTGAGCCAAAGTCAGCCGACCCCAGCTCTGAGACTCAGTGCCATGGATTTTTTATTGCTGTGTAGAGGTACATGTGCCGGTTGTGTCAGAGTGCAAGAGGCATAGGAGAGACTCCTGGAATGGAAAAGGAGATGGCCAGAGGCTGACGATCTGGAGGCCCTCCTGCTGTCTGAGGGAGTGTGGGATGCTGCAGGAGTCATTGCAAATGACCAGGATCAAACAAAAAAATCAATGCAGAACTAAAGAACATTAGTACACAAGCCACACAAACTGTACACTTCGTATTCTGTGTTGTAATTGAAATCAATATATTTCAAAATGTACAAAAACATCCAAAAATATTTATAATAAATTTCAACTGGTATTCTATTGTTGTTTAACAGTGTGATTAAAACAGCAATTAATTGCGATTAATTTTTTTTAATCACATGAGTTAACTGCAATTAGACAGCCCTACAGAATATCTTTAAAAATGCTTTTTCTCTTTAAATACAACTCATACCAAATGAAAATCACTGCTACACACTATGACTGAAGAGCCTTTCAACAAAACATCTCTGATTTAAATTATGCAACTTGATCCTTCTCCCCAACAAATTATTTCAGATTTTACCATCTTTCTTCTTAGTATTTTTGAGTAAGGAGGCGTCGTCAATATCACAACCACTGTAATAAAATGAATACACCGCCAACTTCCATCCATTAATATTTTTTTTTTGGCAATGCTGCTAATGCTAATTAAATCTTTAATTAATATATACATTTATCCTGACAGTTACTAATTCCTGTTGATTAAATGAAGACAGCAGCCAGCTGGGTTTCATTATAGCAAGCTATCAAAACAGATATTACTGAACTTGAATTCTGTCACAACAAGGCGAAGTGCTGTATTATTGACATACAAACTCAGTCCGATACCGTGGCCTAATAAAAAATGGATGCCTAAAGTTCAAGTCAATGGGAGCTGCTGGATGCTCAATACTTTGAAAATTAAGCCCTTATTCAGCTGCCTAAATATAGATTCTAAATATAGATTTTGGAGCCTAATTTTAAGCGCCCATTTGTGTTTTTAATAGCTACAAAGTCCATAACTTTTCAGACAATCTCCTTTACAGACTATTTACAGAGGCATATGTAGTTGTTGTCCAGTATAACATAGGGTTAGAAAGATAGCTTGTCAAGGACAATGATGCGCAGTGTACTCAAGGATACTAAATCTCAAATGTGGTATAAAGCTTATAAAAATAAAGCATGAATCACTGGTGATAATGTGCTTCTAACTCTGGAAAACAAATGCTATATTCCACTACACTGCAGCAGCTCAATAATGGTGAGCTACGTATCAGCTGCACTCTGAGTGCTTTGGAGGGACATCTACTGCACTGTAGCCATTGTTCAACTACTGGTAATTCTTAAGTGTTTTGAAGATCTCTAAATATAACAACAAACAATGTGCATGCTCAATTGATCCTTCAGTTGCGTCAGGCCCCACAAAGGCTGAACTCACTCAGAAGGTTACTAGTGTATACACCAAATAGTTATAATATGGCAGAGACAACAAAAAATAAAATAAGTTCTTCATTCTTCTGTACACCATAAACCATGCACTACAACTCTGTCCCACTAGGGATTCCAGTATTCTATTTTCCCTTTCAGATGGCCCCTGCTGCGCATAACCCTTCACCAAACTACCTTCCTCCAATATAACCAGCCATACCACCAAACATCCACAACTACTAGTGTTTGGGTGGGTATTGGGGAGGAATAAAATGTTAAAGGAGTGTGTAGAGCAAGGTGAAAGGCATGCAGAATTCAGGTTGCAGTACATGGTATATGATAGTTGTGGTAATGGTAATTTGTGTGCTAGTGAGTGGAGTAAAAGGTGTATGCAATGGCAACTGACAACTTTTCATATCCTTGATTTTGTGGGTTTCTGTCCTGTATGTCATATATGCAGCAATCTTAAATGCTTCACAATTCTATTGTATTAATTATTTATGCCTCTATAAAAAAAGTGTTTGCAAATGTTTGTGCGTACACACATGCATTTATGTAAAAGAAAATTAATCCCACCAAAAGATCTACAGAATTTTAACTTACTGACGAACCCACAAAGCAGGAATACAAATTCCAAAGGATTCCAAACAAGCACAAGAGTGTGCACACAGACTATTACCTTCCCACCAGATACAAACACGGAAAAAAAACAAAGGACTCCAACTATCTCCTTGTACAACAAGGCCACCAGGCCAACAAAAATCCTCCATACAGTTCAAGAACCCTAGAGGAAACACAGGACCTCAATTTCATATAGGAATGACAGGCCTGTTAAACCACACTCCTCAGGAAAAGTGCACAAAAAATTGCAGATACAAAGACAGGGCTAAAAGTTAGGTAACTCTCAAAGTACATCTTGGGGTAAAACAACTAGTGAACCTCAGCACACTTCATCCATTTACAAAGAGCATGGGTCAGTATGTACTCCCATACCTCTGATCCAGCAACTACAAGAGACCTATACAGTCACAGTCCAGGCCCATGGCATCAGCATGTGAGGCTGGCCTTAAGGACGGGGCAAAGAAATCTACTTCTCAACTGTGGAGAATGAAATTAAACTTCTCTCTCAATCTCTTAAACAGATGGTTAAAACTCTCTTTTTTCCCCCTTAAATTTGCATTAATCTATATTACTATTACACATGCTTTTTTCCTCTACAACTCCATGTGCATTTTGCTACAGTATGTCTATAATATGAAACAGTAAAATAATATAAAAAGTTTTTTTAAAAATATAGTTAAAGTTACAATATAGGAATCTAAATTTAACATCCTCATGAGGGGGTCAGGACACCAAAGACGCCCACCACAATAGCATTTAACTTCAAAAAGGGGAACTACACAAAAATGAAGAAGCTAGCTAAACGGAAATTAAAAGGAACAGTCATAAGACTGAAATGCCTGCAAGCTGCATGGAAACTTTTTAAAAACACTAATACAGGCTCAAATTAAATGTACGGTAGAACCTCAGAGTTAGGAACACCAGAGTTACAAACTGACCAGTCAACCACATACCTCATTTTGGAACCAGATGTACGCAATCAGGCAGCAGCAGAGACCACCAAAAAAAAAAAAAAAAAAAGGCAAATAAAGTACAGGGCTGTGTTAAATATAAACTACTAAAAAAAAACCAAGAAAAGAAAAAGCAGCATTTTTCTTCTGCATAGTAAAGTTTCAAAGCTGTGTTAAGTCAATATTCATCTGTAAACTTTTGAAAGAACAATCATAACGTTTTGTTCAGAGTTACAAACATTTCAGAGTTATGAACAATCTCCATTCCTGAGGTGTTCCTAACTCTGAGGTTCTACTGTCAACCCCAAATTTTAAAAAATTGTAACAGGACCAAAACACGCCACTATGGATAAACAGAGTAAAAGACACAGTTAGAGGCAAAAAGGCATCCTTTAAAAATTGGATGTAAAATCCTACTGAGGAAAATAGAAAGGAGCATAAACTCTGGCAAGTCAAGTGTAAAAGTATAATCAGGCAGGCCAAAAAAGAATTTGAAGACCAACTAGCAAAAGACACAAAACTAAGCAAAAAATTTTTTAACTACATCAGAAGCAGGAAGCCTGCCAAACAATCAGCGGGGTCACTGGACAATCAGGGTGCTAAAGGAGCACTCAAGGAAGACAAGGCCGATATGGAGAAGCTAAAGGAATTATTTACACTGGTCTTCACTACAGAGGATGTGAGATTCCCACACATGAGCTATCTCTTTTAGGTGACAAATCTGAGGAACTGTCCCAGACTGAGGTGTCAATAGAGTAGGTTTTGGAACAAATCAATGAATAAAACAGTAATAAGTCACCAAGACCAGATAGTATTCACCCAAGAGTTCTGAAGAAACTCAATTGTGAAATTGCAGAATTACTAAGTGTGGTATGTAATATATTGCTTAATCAGCCTCTGTACAAGATGACTGGAGGATAGCTGATGTAGTGCTAATTTTTTTTAAAAAGGCTCCGGGGCAATCCTGGCAATTATAGGCCAGTAAACCTAACTTCAGTACCAGGCAAATTGGTTGAAACTATAGCAAAGAATATAATTATCAGACACATAAATGAATACAATATGTTGGTGAAGAGTCAACACCGCTTTTGTAAAGGAAAATCATGCCTCAGCAATCTACTAGAATTGTTTGATGGCGTCAACAAACATGTGGCAAGGGTGATTCAGTGGATATAGCGTACTTGGACTTTCAGAAAGTCTTTGAGAAGGTCCCACACTAAAGACTCTTGAGCAAAGTAAGCAGCCATGGGATAAGATGGAAGGTCTTCTCATTGATCAGTAACTGGTTAAGACAGGAAACAAAAGGATAGTTTTCAGAACGGAGAGAGATAAATAGCAGGGTCACCCAAGATCTGCACTGGGACCAATGCTGTTCAACATATTCATAAATGATCTAGAAAATGGAATAAAG
This sequence comes from Chelydra serpentina, assembly GCA_037349315.1. Lineage (NCBI taxonomy): Eukaryota > Metazoa > Chordata > Testudines > Chelydridae > Chelydra > Chelydra serpentina. The sequence goes on along the minus strand of JBAIAC010000029.1, from coordinate 42,967,609 downwards.
AGGTTCAACAAAATTAGATAAATTCATAGAGGATAGGTGCATCAATGGCTATTAGCCAAGCTGGGACTAGAAGACGGGATGGATCACTCAATAATTGCCCTGTTCTGTTCATTCCCTCTGAAGCATCTGGCATCGGCCACTGTTGGAAGACAGGATACTGGGCTAAATGGAGCACTGGTCTGACCCAGTATGACCATTCTTATGTTCTTAATCTGAATACAATGAATACAAATTATATACTACATATCACGTTTCACTCATTTTAAAGAGACTTACATGATAAACTTTTTCTCAAAAGAAACTAGTATTATTGTCATGCCTTATAGCAATAGTGGGTAATAATTTTTTCAGGGGGGCCAATCCACGAATTTTGGTAAGTCAACATGGGCCGCACATTTCTACTATATTAATGGAGGGGTTGTGGGGTCTGGGAGGGAGTTTGGATGCAGGAGGGGGTTCTGACCTGGGGCAGGGGTGCAAGGTGCAGACTCTGGCTGGGAGACGCTTATCACAGGCAGCTCCTGGCTGGTGGCGCAGCAGGGCTCAGGAAGGCTGCCTGCCTGCCATAGCCCCACGCTGCTCCCAGAAGCGGCTGCGGCCAGCTGCTGCTGGCATGTCTCTGCGTGTCACTTGGGGGGAGGGGGGCAATGGGTCTCCATGCGCTGTCATGCCCAAGCACCACCCCCCGCAGCTCCCATTGGCTGGTTTCATATGACAGCATGGCATCCTCCAACAAGTGGTTAATCTCCCCAAAATGGTGGTAGTTTACCTTTGAGTCACAACACTACTATGGACTGGTACAGAAAGAATAAGAATATCATATTTTCCACAAGAATGTCAATACAAGAGAAACGTCAAGGTATGTGAAGCTATTGCACTCATCAAAAATAGTGTTATAAAGTAAAAAAAATAATAAAAAAAATTATTTTTAGAAGGCTACTATATAGGGATGCCTCCTCCCCAAAAAGGGAGAAAAACTAATGTCCAAGGGAAGGGGAAGGAGATGTTTGATAGCCATTCTCTAATTCCAGAGACCTCCTTTTCACTAGATAAAGTTATGTCTTTAAGCAGCACTCCAACAGTGTATCCATACCTTCCCCTTCCATTTAGACTTGCATTTCATTTTTCTTTATAATCTAAATGTATTACTAATTAGTTAATGTTTGTAAGGCCTGGAAAATTAAAAAGTGCTATGTAAGTGCTAAGTATTATTACATCCAATTTACTGTTTTAAATGAACGTCCAATAACTAGGACAGGCCACAAAAGATACAGTTGAAAGCAGGTCCTACAGTCAGTGGCTCTGAACTTTCATACTTGCCAATATTTAAAGCTATAAATAGGCATATTTGGGGAAGGGGAAAAAAAGAACCTATTAACTCAACTGAAATGTTAGATAGGCCTGAAACAAAGCCCACTCCAGTCTGAACACCCTATTATAGGGGTAATGTGGGGAAAACATTCAACTGAGAGAACATGTATTTTACTTAAAAAGTGGCAACTGTTACTCAAACAGGGGCAGATAGCACTTCTGTACTAGCTTTCCAATTTCACCCCTTGGACTTTCCAGCAAGATCTCAATAAGTTTAAATCAGTAAATACAACTGGTGTCAATGCATTACATTACATTATTTAATCTAACATTCAGGGTTTTATATATCAATTACCGTACACAGACTAATTTCTAATTTAGGCAGCCTATGTTTCTCTATATTACACATTATATATACCAGACACTTTACTTACATTTATAGCAAATACTTATTCTTTTTTAATTTAAGCAGATATAATTTCTGACAAAACAAAAGTGTTTTTTGTGCAGGATTTGGAAATAAAAAAATTTAGTATGAGAGGTTAACAAGCACATATTTTAACATTTATACAGAGAGCTTTTAATTAGTGGGGGTTATCTTTAGGCAAAATACATTTTTTGAGTAAAATATTAGTGTTTTAAATTGTTTGCTTTGAACTATATAAAAACTGACTGCCTCTGAAGCAACAGACTCCCACAAAGTTAGTTCCCAGAAAGCAAGAAAGATCTGTAAGGACTGTTGGGTCCCTGGGCAAACATTAATCAACCCCAGAAAAAACTTATGTTTTGAGAGACAAGATAGTATCTTTTATTGGATCAGCTTCTGTTTCTCTCAGAAATTTGTCCAATAAAAGATATTACCTCATCCACTTTGTCTCTAACACACTGGGACCAATACTGCTACAACAGTGCATACATGTTACGTTTTGAGTATTTTAGATGTATATTTCATGAAGACCTAATATTATTCTCTTCAAACTTAAAACTCAGAATCTTGTTTGCACACCTGTCTGAGGGCACACACTTTACATATTAGCTACTATAAAACCATTTCTGAGGCACACATTAATTTACAAGCATCCTAATTCTTGACATAGATGTCCTGAATCAGATGATAGAGACAGTATTCATTAAATGCAAATCCTCATTTATGTCAATCATAGAATCTCAGGGTTGGAAGGGACCTCAGGAGGTCATCTAGTCCAACCCCCTGCTCAAAGCAGGACCAACCCCAACTAGATCATCCCAGCCAGGGCTTTGTCAAGCCTGACCTTAAAAACCTCTAAGGAAGGAGATTCCACCACCTCCCTAGGTAACCCATTCCAGTGCTTCACCACCCTACTAGTGAAAAAGTTTTTCCTAATATCCAACCTAAACCTCCCCCTCTGCAACTTGAGACCATTACTCCTTGTTCTGTCATCTTCTACCACTGAGAACAGTCTAGATCCATCCTCTTTGGAACCCCCTTTTAGGTAGTTGAAAGCAGCTATCAAATCCCCCCTCACTCTTCTCTTCTGCAGGCTAAACAATCCCAGTTCCCTCAGCCTCTCCGCATAAGTCATGTGCTCCAGCCCCCTAATCATTTTTGTTGCCCTCCGTTGGACTCTCTCCAATTTATCCACATCCTTTTTGTAGTGTGGGGCCCAAAACTGGACACAGTACTCCAAATGAGGCCTCACCAGTGCCGAATAGAGGGGAATAATCACGTCCCTCGATCTGCTGGAAATGCCCCTACTTATACAGCCCAAAATGCCATTAGGTTGGGTATGAACCTCTGATGAGGTTCAACAAGGACAAGTGCAGAGTCCTGCACTTAGGACGGAAGAATCCCATGCACTGCTACAGACTAGGGACCGAATGGCTGGCCAGCAGTTCTGCAGAAAAGGACCTAGGGGTTACAGTGGACGAAAAGCTGAATATGAGTCAACAGTGTGCCCTTGTTGCCAAGAAGGCTAACGGCATTTTGGGCTGTATAAGTAGGGGCATTTCCAGCAGATCGAGGGATGTGATTATTCCCCTCTATTCGGCACTGGTGAGGCCTCATTTGGAGTACCGTGTCCAGTTTTGGGCCCCACACTACAAAAAGGATGTGGATAAATTGGAAAGAGTCCAACGGAGGGCAACAAAAATGATTAGGGGGCTGGAGCACATGACTTATGAGGAGAGGCTGAGGGAACTGGGATTGTTTAGCCTGCAGAAGAGAAGAGTGAGGGGGGATTTGATAGCTGCTTTCAACTACCTAAAAGGGGGTTCCAAAGAGGATGGATCTAGACTGTTCTCAGTGGTAGAAGATGACAGAACAAGGAGTAATGGTCTCAAGTTGCAGAGGGGGAGGTTTAGGTTGGATATTAGGAAAAACTTTTTCACTAGTAGGGTGGTGAAGCACTGGAATGGGTTACCTAGGGAGGTGGTGGAATCTCCTTCCTTAGAGGTTTTTAAGGTCAGGCTTGACAAAGCCCTGGCTGGGATGATCTAGTTGGGGTTGGTCCTGCTTTGAGCAGGGGGTTGGACTAGATGACCTCCTGAGGTCCCTTCCAACCCTGAGATTCTATGATTCTATGTTCCTGATCACTTTCCCCTCCTTTAAGTGGTTCAGAATTGATTCCTTGAGGACCTGTTCCATGATTTTTCAAGGGATTGAGGTGAGACTGACTGGCCTGTAGTTCCCCGGATCTTCCTTCTTCCCTTTTTTAAAGATGGGCACTACATTATCTTTTTTCCAGTCATCCGGGACCTCCCCCGATTGCCATGATTTGTCAAAGATAATGGTCAATGGCTCTGCAATCACATCGGCCAACTCCTTTAGCACCCTCGGATGCAGTGCATCCGGCCCCATGGACTTGTGTTCGTCCAGCTTTTCTAAATAGTCCCGAACTACTTCTTTCTCCACAGAGGGCTGGTCACCTCCTCCCCATACCGTGCTGCGGAGTGCAGCCGTCTGGGAGCTGCCCTTGTCTGTGAAGACAGAGGCAAAAAAAGCATTGAGTACACTAGCTTTCTCCACATCCTCTGTCACAAGGTTCCCTCCCTCATTCGGCAAGGGGCCCACACGTTCCTTGACTTTCTTCTTGTTGCTAACATACCTGAAGAAACCCTTCTTGTTACTCCTAACATCTCCGGCTAGCTGCAACTCCAAGTGTGATTTGGCCTTCCTAATTTCACTCCTGCATGCCTGAGCAATATTTTTATACTCCTCCCTGGTCATTTGTCCAATCTTCCACTTCTTGTAAGCTGCTTTTTTGTGTTTAAGACGAGCAAGGATTTCACTGTTAAGCCAAGCTGGTCACCTGCCATATTTACTTTTCTTTCTACACATCGGGATGGTTTGTTCCTGCAACCTCAATAAGGTTTCTTTAAAATACAGCCAGCTTTCCTCGATTCCTTTCCCCCTCATGTTATTCTCCCAGGGGACCTTGCCCATCAGTTCCCTGAGGGAGTCAAAGTCTGCTTTTCTGAAGTCCAGGCTCTGTATTCTACTGCTCTCCTTTCTTCCTTGTGTCAGGATCCTGAACTCGACCATCTCATGGTCACTGCCTCCCAGGTTCCCATCCACTATTGCTTCCTCTACTATTTCTTCCCTGTTTGTGAGCAGCAGGTCAAGAAGAGCTTTTCCCCTAGTTGGTTCCTCCAGCACTTGCACCAGGAAATTGTCCCCGACACTTTCCAAAAACTTCCTGGATTGTCTGTGGACCGCTGTATTGCTCTCCCAGCAGATGTCGGGGTGATTAAAGTCACCCATGAGAACCAGGGCCTGTGATCTAGTAACTTCTGTTAGTTGCTGGAAGAAAGCCTCGTCCACCTCATCCCCCTGGTCTGGTGGTCTGTAGCAGACTCCCACCACGACATTACCCTTGTTGCTCACACTTCTCAATTTAATCCAGAGACTCTCAGGTTTTTCTGCAGTTTCATACTGGAGCTCTGAGCAGTCATACTGCTCTCTTACATACAACGCAACTCCCCCACCTTTTCTGCCCTGCCTATCCTTCCTGAACAGTTTATATCCATCCATGACAGTACTCCAATCATGTGAGTTATCCCACCAAGTCTCTGTTATTCCAATTACGTCATAATTCCTTGACTGTGCCAGGACTTCCAGTTCTCCCTGCTTGTTCCCCAGGCTTCTTGCATTTGTGTATAGGCATTTAAGATAACTCACCGATCGTCCTGCTGTCCCAGTATGGGGCAGGAGCCCTCCCCTCTTGCACTCACTTACTTGTGCTTCCTCCCGGTATCCCACTTCCTCACTTACCTCGGGGCTTTGGTCTCCTTCCCCCGGTGAACTTAGTTTAAAGCCCTCCTCACTAGGTTGGCCAGCCTGCTTCCAAAGATGCTCTTCCCTCTCTTCGTCAGGTGGAGCCCGTCTCTGCCTAGCACTCCTTCTTGGAACACCATCCCATGGTCAAAGAATCCAAACCCTTCTCTCCGACACCATCTGCGTAGCCATTCGTTGACTTCCACGATTCGACGGTCTCTACCCCGCCTTTTCCTGCCACAGGGAGAATGGACGAGAACACCACTTGCGCCTCAAACGCCTTTATCCTTCTTCCCAGAGATACGCTCAAGGTCATTCTTGGCAGTATCATTGGTGCCCACGTGGAGAAGCAGGAAGGGGTAGCGATCTGAGGGCTTGATGAGTCTCGGCAGTCTCTCCGTCACATCACGAATCCTAGCCCCTGGCAAGCAGCACACCTCTCGGTTTTCCCGGTCAGGGCGGCAGATAGATGACTCAGTTCCCCTGAGGAGAGAGTCCCCGACCACCACCACCCTCCTCCTCCTCTTGGGAGTGGTGGTCGTGGAACCCCCATCCCTAGGACTGTGCATCTCATGCCTTCCAATCAGTGGAGTCTCCTTCTGCTCTGTTCCCTCAGATGCATCATTCACTCCACTCTCTGCACTAGTGCCTGTGGAGAGAACATGAAAACGGTTGCTCATCTGAATATGCGTTTCTGGTACATGGACTTGTCTCATACTCTTTCCTCTTCTGGAGGTCACATGCCACCAATTATCCTCGCTGGTCTTCTGTCCCCGCTGCGCAGCCTGCTCTGAATCCTCACAACACTGCACCCGCTGAAGCCTATCCTGACGTCTATCCAGGAACTCCTCATTTTCTTTTATGGAACGCAGGGTTGATACTCGTTTCTCCAGACCTTGAATCTTCTCCTCCAATATGGAGATCAGCTTGCACTTTGTACAGACAAAGTCGCTTCTATCCTGTGGAAGAAAGACAAACATGGCACATCCTGTGCAGGTCACGACAGCGGATCGCTCAGCATCCATAGTTCCTTCCTTCGAAGAGTTTCCTCACTTGTGGCAGAAGCTACTCAGGGAAACCTGCAAGGGGGATGCCTCAGTAGGCTCTCTCCAGGCGAACTCCCAGGCTAACTCCACCTGTTTGCTTCTCTGCTATGCGCTGCTCCGCTGGTGCGCAGCTGACTGACAGTCTTTTTAGAAGAGTCTGCAATGAAGCACTCCCAAGTCACACTATTCAAACAGGAAATCAAACACTCAAGCACACGGTCAAAGTGCCAAACTGTCCCCTCAACAGATACTCACTCCCCCATCTGCAGCCACCTGGTTGCTCTGCCTCTCCCTTTTGTTTGGGTAAAAAGAATTAGGAATGGCAAGGATAGCTTGCCCCCTTCGCGCTCCCCAACTCCCTCTCAAACTCCCCTGTTTGCAGCCCCTGGTCGGTTGTGCACTGCTTTATAAAGCCCTGGCCTCCCTTATTGATTAGCCCCGCCCCCTGGTGTAGAAGCTCACAGCTTCCAACTGCCAGCCACAGCACACGGTCTTGCAAACAATGTAAATAAATCTATTACAACTCTGACATACCCAAAAGGCACATGTTCAAAACAATTAAACTCTTGTGATAAATAGAAATAAAATGCATAATTACTGTACTAACTGGATTTCTGCAGTTTAGTATAATAATTTGTATGAGACAGGCTCATCCTTTTCACGAACAAGTAGCAGAACTCTGATCATTTTGGCTATATCTAAGTTGCTTCCTCTTGCTACAAACTAAGTTGACATTAAGCTGTCAAAGTAGTTTCCTATAATAAGAGTTTGATCCTGCAAATACGTATGACTGGACCGAGTGTTTGCTATTTTGAGTAATTCCACTGATTACAAGTAGCTAGAACAGGGAGTGATCATAATCAAGAAGCAGCACAATAGCAGCTCAGGGAGAAAAAGGAGAAGAGACTATTTTCCACAACCCCCAGTTGATTGGCAGTAATCAGATTACCCTCTGTGAAAGTAGAATGAATTATATTGTAATTATAATTCATTAAAGAAATGCTGCTTGTTCTTGCTTTCTGTTGCTTTAAACAGGAGAAAGGTTTGTTGAAATATAGTTTTCAGGAAAAGAAACATTAAGGTGTGTGCAGGGCCGGTGAAAGGAAGTTTCGCGCCCTAGGCGAAACTTCCTTGCACCAGCCCTGCACCATCCCCCACCAAAAGCTGCCCCCCCCCCCCCCCCCCAGCCAGCTCTCCTGCCCGGGATCTCAGCCTTCCCCCTCTCGGCAGCGGGTGCTCAGCCCACCACCACCCCCCGCGGGCGCTGAGCGGGGAGCGGCTCAGGCGCGCGGGGTGGGGGGGGCACCAGTGAGGCAGGGGGCTTGCGCGGCTGCCCTCCGGCTGCCCGCTCAGCTGCTGAGCGGGGAGACAAGGGGCAGCCGCGACAAGCCGCCCCTTGTCTCTCCGCTCAGCTGCTGAGCGGGGAGACAAGGGGCAGCCGCAGCAAGCCGCCCCTTGTCTCTCCGCTCAGCAGCTAAGCGGGGAGGCAGCGGGCAGCCGCCCGCCGCCCCCTAAATCTTGGCGCCCTAGGCGACCGCCTGGGGTCGCCTAGTGGGCGCGCCGGCCCTGGGTGTGAGAGACAATGGGTCCTCTTAAACTAATGAGCTTAAGAGCTCCTACTGAGCTAGGAGATTGGTAAAAGTTAGTATGCAAATAAGATATGTATGTATATTTGTCAGTTTCTGCTATCTTTTGTTTCTTATGTTAAGTTTGTCTCCCCTTATCTGTATAAATAAGATAGCTTGTGCCTTTGCATGGCACTCACATATATCTGGGTGAATTGGCAAAGTGCTTTGCTAATAAACAGAGTGGTCTGACAAACTTTGTGAGTCTTGAATCTGACTGACACCTCTTTTAACTCTTTATTAATCTAGTCACATATCAGTCACTCCACTATTTTCACTGGGATCGATATCAGGCTGACAGGTCTACAATTACCTGTTTACCGTTTTAAAATATTGGCAAAACATTAACTTTCTTCTAGTCCTTTGGAACATCCCCAGTGATCCAAGAGTACCGAAAATCAACATTAGCGGACTAGCGAGGTCCTCAGCTAGCTCTTTTTAAATTCCTAGATGCAAGTTATCCGAACCTGCTGATTTAAGAGAGTCTAAATTTAGTAGCTGCTGTTCAAAATCCTCCTGGAATTACAATGGGGATGGAAAAAATTTTATCATCTGATATGAAAAGATCACCTGGCTTTTTTCCAAATACACTACAGAAATATGTATAGAATATTTCTGCATTATTATTGATAATTCTACCATTTCCATGTAGTAAATAATGGACTAATATCATTGTTAGGATTCCTTTTGTTCCTAAAATACTTCAAAACTCATTCTTACCGTTCTAAACTCTGCTGAGCATAGCTTTGTCCTTCTGTCCTTTTGCTTCCCTGATCAGTGTTTTTTTTACCATTCTGAGCTTCTGATTTATATGTATGACTTATGCAATTTCCGCTTTCTCCCATTTTACACATGTGTGTATAAAACATGCGCTCACACACTTCCTAACCTTTCACTTCCTTTCTAAGACAGGTTAGATTTAACCAATGCTGCCTTCTTTCTGGATTGTAGCTTTTTGAGCACCTAGCCAAATGTTCTTGAACAACTCCCCATTATCATTCACATTTTCTGTTTAAATTCTCTTTCCCAACTGACTGGACTCAGTTTTTTTTCAGCTTCGTGAAATTGGCCCTTTCACAGCACCACACATCTACATATTACTAGTTTGGACTATATTCTGTTGCTGTAACAAACATGATAGTGTCATGATCACTTGTACTTAAGCAACCACTAATATTAGTTTTGTGATCAATTCCTCTTTCATCAAGATGAGGTCTAATATAGAATCCCCTTAGTGTTGGTTACAACATTTTTTGAGTTGGGAAATTACCATCTCTAATATGTAGAAATTCTGAGGATGTTTTAGTACTGGCAGCATAACGCCTTCAGCATGTGTCACTCAGACTGAATTCCCCTATTATCACATAGCTTTCCCCCCCCTCCATGTTATGGATAGGTGCTTCAGAAGCTGGTCATCCTGGTTCCTAGTGGGATTTGGTGATCTTTGGCGGACACCAACTAGCATCCCATTTTGGTCTTTATCTGTTAGGTCCATAAACATTTAAGACCTTTTTTCTGAGTTGCCAACAACTCAAACAGGTAATGCCATTTTTAACAGTGTCATTTCCTCTCCCATTTTGCCCACTCTATCCTTCCTAAACAGGTTATAGTCACTGATTTTAACATTTCAATCCTGTGACTCATCCCCCCAGATTTCAGTAATACCAACTAGATTGAATTTATGCTCATAAATGAGTAATTCCAAGTCCTCTTGTTTGTTATCCAGGCTCCTAGCATTGGCTTATAGGCAAATACAGAATTTTTCTTCAAGTCTTTTGGTTTCTTGATTTATTTTGTTCTCAACATCATGATTTTGCATGAAAGGAGTGACTATGTTCCCCTTTTTCATCTTCCCATTTTTTATCAGTTTGATGCTCTCCTGACTACTCTAGCCAGCCTGCCTCTGAGAAGACTGGTTCCCCTTCTACTGGGATGGAGGCCAGAAGCCATCGAAACTCTACAACACCACCACTCCCCACAGAAAGTGGAACAATGTTCAGTGAAATCAGAGCCTTCCACCTTACACCATTTACCTTCCTGCATCTTCTACTTTGTATCTTCCTTCACTCTCAGGACAGGAAAATCTCCAAGAAGATTACTTGGACTTTCTTCTTCTGCAGCACCCTTCCGAGTTCTTAAAGTCATCTATAATCATGAGATATCCCAAGATGCAATGACATTAGTGCTGATGTACACCATCATCAGTAGATCCTGGCCCATCGACATCAGAAGCCTCTTCAATCTGAGAGGGACATTTCATATCTTGGCTCTGGGATGACAGAATACCATTCTGTTGGCCTCCTATGCCTTGCAGAATGCTCTTTCCATTCTTCTTAGCGTATAATCCTCAACGAGGATTGTCTGTTTTCCTTAGACTACTGAAGATCTCTTTGTGGGCAAGCTTGATTTTCTTAAAAGTTGGGCTGAGCAGCCAACCAGATACACACCTCTCCACTCCATTCGACAAGATGGATCTTCGCTGGTATCTTCTGTAGTTTCTATGCTGATGACATGGTATTAAATGGGAGCTTTATAATTGCCCTATGAAGGTTATGAGGCTTACAAGACAAGATCACTACTTCTCTACTTTTGAAGGTCCACAAGCCAAGACAGTCAACAAACAGTATATCTTTCAAGTTAAGTGAAAAGGAACAGCAGCAGCAATTCCAATGTGACAGTCTGCAAATTAGGATCCAAATGAGAATTATATTCTTAACTAGAGGCTTAATTATAGAAGTGGTAGTAAGCAAAGCAAAGTAGACTGACAGGTAGGTATAACCCTTTGACAAGTAGGTATAACCCTTCCAGATTTTCTTCCGGTGATTTAAAATCCACTTCTAGAGACAAATAAGATTATGAAATCATCTGCAGAAAGCAGACCAGATTTGTTACAAATCTCTCTGTTAACCATAAGAGATTAGTCTGGCTTTCCCCCTGGATAGCTCATAGCTCAGTGGTTTGAGCATTGGCCTGCTAAACCCAGGGTTGTGAGTTCAATCCTTGAGGGGGACATTTAGGGATCTGGGGCAAAAATTGGGGATTGGTCCTGCTTTGAGCAGGGGGTTGGACTAGATGACCTCCTAAGGTCCCTTCCAACCCTGAGATTCTATGATTCTTTCAAGGTCTGGTGGCACTTTTGTCCTACTGCTGATGCAGGCTCAACTATTAACCCAAACGGGGTTGCGTATCTGGAAGTAGACACTTGCCTCTTTTACTGTTTCATCACTTTAATCTTGTGCATCCCTTCAACTTTGCTCACGTGCAATTCCCTCTCTGGCCTCTGACCCTAGCAACTGAACAAGAAGAACCTCAGCACATCCTAACTCTGTGCTCCACCCCTTTCAGAAGTGGGTAATACTGACCCTGCAATTTTTAGCAGTAACTGAAACCTACATTGCAGGCATCTCCATGCTTTTCTTAGTTTTAACCCACTACTCCTACAAAAAATTAAAAACAAACAGTAACTGGTAGAAGCAGCTGCTGCCATGATGATCTTGCAAGACAGAGCAACTGGCTCAGGGAGTCGGCAGGAGGAGGAAGCTGTCCAGATAGTGACAAAAGTCAACTATGTTTCTGCCTCAGGAATACTAAAGAATATTTTACTGCCACAGCTGACACATTTAATTTCACTGTTAGAGACATTAAACTACGACTGCATGGCTTATCTGTATTGCACAAAGCTAATTCCTAAATTAATAAGAAACTCCCCGGAGCGCAGGTTCACTGTAAGTAAAAACTTGTTACATATAAGTATTCAGCCTCTTGATGCAAGATGTTCTATGTATGTATTTTCATTTCAAACTCATATCCTTCCTTGATAATTGTGTGTTGCAGGAATTAAAACAAATGTATACTGATATGTGGTGACAAAGGCTTCGGTGGGGAGTGAACAATGAAAGAAGTGTCTAGAGAAACTTATTTTGATTGTCTATTAAGAACTTGCCATAGTCACCAAGACTATGTAAAACAAAAAGCATCTAAGAACAGAGATTTTAACCACAAAGCAGAATAATACAACAAAATCAGGCCCACCAACTTTCTACATCAGATTTTTTTAAGAAGTTAAAAACCTCAAATAGAGCTGTTCTCTCTCTTTCCCTGCAATTGTAATGGCCCTCTACACCAGGGGTGGGCAAACTATGGCCCAGGGGCCACATCCAGCCCTCCAGATGTTTTAATCTGGCTCTTGAGCTCCTGCCAGGGAGCGGGGTCTGGGGCTTGCCCCAGTCCGATGCTCCAGCTGTGGAGCAGGGTCGGGGGCTTGCCCCACTCCAAGCGGCTCCTGGAAGCAGTGGCATGTCCCCCCTCCAGCTCCTACGCGTAGGAGTAACCAGGGGACTCCGCACGCTGCCTCTCCCCAAGCACCACCCCCACAGCTCCCATTGGCTGGGAACTGCAGCCAATGGGAGCTGCAGGGGCAGCGCCTGCGGACAGGGCAGCACGCAGAGCTGCCTGGCCGTGCCTCCGCAGAGGAGCTGGAGGGGGGACATGCCGCTGTTTCTGGGAGCTGTTTAAGGTAAGCGCCGCCTGGAGCCTGCCCCCCGACTCCCTGCCACACCCGAACCCGTGCCAGCTCTGATCCCCCTCCTGCCGTCCGAACCACTTGGTCCCAGCCCAGAGTACCCTCCTGCACCCCAATCCCTCATCCCCAGCCTGACCACAAAGCCCGCACCCCAGCCGGAGCCCTCTCCCTCCCACATCCCAACCCCCGATTTTGTGAGCATTCATGGCCCACCATACAATTTTCATACCCAGATGTGGCCCTCAGGCCAAAAGGTTTGCCTACCCCTGCTCTACACATTAAGATTCCTCCAGAAATTAGATTAACTAGTACAATTTATTGCAACTTTCACTTCCAGTACAAATTGAATTTTTAACTAAGTAATTTTCCAGCTTCTAAAATCATAAACAGAATGTGAAAGTTTAATCCCATCCTCACATTTCTATCATCTACTGGCTGTTTCATAGCAACTTCCACACTTTGGCCAGACACAGATGGCAACCCACAACCTATACATAAACCGAACACCTAGCAAACCCTCTGCTAAATGGAGTGAGCCAACAAGAAACATCATCGGTCCTCCAACCTCTACCGTGGCTACCAATCCTATCCTAGTTATTCTTCAAAGTCTGGATCTCCAAATCCTGATAGCGATGTACCATAAAAATACTACAGAAAAGGTTTAAGGTATAAAATTCACTGGCACCAAAAATCAGGCTGAGTCCAACTCTTGCCCTGTAATTTGAAAACTGCAAGGCTGATCCTTTGGAAGGCATTCCCTTAACCACCAAGCTAGAGAATGCCCCCATTAGGACACTTCTACAAGTGAGCACTTGAATCTAACTACTCAAAGTGGCTTTTAAATATGGGAAAGAGGAGGAAAACTGGCTTCTCCTGAACAGGTAAGTTTAAGGTTCCCTGGGTATTATAGTAACAGAGGTTCTCAAACTGGGGGTCGGGGCCCCTCAGGGGGTGGTGAGGTTATTATATGGGGGGTCGCGAGCTGTCAGCCTCCACCCCAAACCCTGCTTTGGTGTTAAATATATAAAAAAGTGTTTTTAATTTATAAGAGAGGTCGCACTCAGAGGCTTGCTATGTGAAAGGGGTCACCAGTACAAAAGTTTGAGAGCCACTGCAGTAACAGGTTCCTCTGGTGCACGTATAATACCAGTCTGAGTCAGGACAAGTCTGGGAGAAATACTTACCCAACTCTCCGCTGTCTCAGTAAGTGAACACTGTGATTGTGTGCCCCACAAACCGTAGCTATTTGGGAGGCTCTTTTTGGCTTGTTTTATTACATTAAAAGCAAAGGGTATTTTTATTATGTTCACATGAACAGATGCATGGGTTAAGTGCTAGTGGATCACAAGTTTTGTAACTGAATTATGCACAGCTGAAAATAGATGTTTATTTTGATCAGATTGTAAAAGCCAGGACTTCAGCTGTGCAGCTATAATTAGGTTAACAAAATGTTAACTAAAAAGAATAAAATCACCTCTCTCCTTGTAATTTCACCTCAGTAATGAAGCTAGCACAATGATCGTCATCATGAACATGAACAGTGCATGCCCCCTTGTTTCGCTGTAGTTTACAGTTACAAAAAGTAAACTATTGTGTACTACCTAAGCCGCTTCCGGTTTAATACAAAAAAAGAAAAAGCCATCTTTGTTTCACACTTATGATATTGTTAATTTAGATCCTGGTGACCCTACAGAAAGTCAACTAAAATTTTCCACAGTATTATGAAAAGGCATCTGTTAAACTGAAGGACAACAGTTGGCACATACCAACAGATTTGATGACCTTCACATGTATCTAATTAGCATACCCTCTACACCCTCTAGACCAGTTGCTAATATGAAACTTTTGCCACGTTTAATACATTCAGTCTTTGCTATCAGTTTTAGTGTACTCAATGGGGCAGTCTTGCCAAATTTTCCAGTTCAAGAAAACACAAATTAAACTGAAAGAGCCAAGATTTCTATTGCCAACTACATGTTATTTCATCTTTACTAATGAGTAACAACAGTGACCTCTAGTGTCTGCCTGGTTTAACTATTGGTACCAACATCAAATTAGAACGGTCATTATTATTGAAAACATTTTTATAGCACCACAAGTTTAAACTGTGCTTTACAGATCAGACATGTTTTCTGCGCTGATCAGCATGTTTACTGGCAACAGAGATTAGCACAAAATTACAGGGACAGATCTTAAAAGCTCAGTGCAATTAAAAACTACAAAAAAAAAAAAATCTACAAAGGGTCCTGTGGCACCTTATAGACTAACAGAGGTATTGAAGCATAAGCTTTCGTGGGTCAATACCTACTTCTTCGGATGCAAGCAGTGGCGTCCGAAGAAGTGGGTATTGACCCACGAAAGCTTATGCTTCAATACCTCTGTTAGTCTATAAGGTGCGACAGGACCCTTTGTCGCTTCTGCAGATCCAGACTAACACGGCTACCCCTCTGATAAAAAAAAATCTAGAGTCAGAAGGAAGACTATCAATTTCTCAACACACACTATTTTAACACCTGAACCTCAGCACTTTACATTTTTACAGCTAAGTGTTTCCATTTAGACAGTTTCACAAAATCTCAGAGACAGGACCAAGTTCAGTGGGAGTTCGATCAGGGTCTTAACCAGCTAATATTCTGCACAATTTTACCAAAAAGCTATGTGGGGATATACCCCAGTTCTTGTTTCTTGTTCAAATGTAGTGGCTTTAATTTTTACACAGCAGAACCTCACTGTGAAACTTATCAGGAAATGATGAACTCTGCAAATCAATATGTAAAACTCAGCACATATATCAAAAAAGCATTTTTCATTTTGAAAACTGTAGTTTGGTTTTTATTACCGATTTATTTCATGGTGTGCTAGCAAATATTTTGTTGTATATTTGTTTAAAAAAGGATGGCTGCGGTATGAGACCTCATGACAGCACAGTTACTAATATTTGCTCAGAAGCTAGCAGAGACCACTCTTTTTCTGAAATGTGTAGATCTGTGAAGTACTCCTGAAATACTTTTTAAATTTCTCTATTTTGTCATGTCTCCGTTGAATTAACCGCCCCAAAAAGCCTGCAATAAAGAGTTCCTTGTAAAACAATAACAGTTTATGACATCGTGCACAAAATCATTTCTGCTTAGAATAGTTTCAAGTGTCTATTTCTGCAATTAAAAAACTCCTTTAAAGGCTGAAGCTGAGCCAAATCCAGCTTGCTTCAGCCTATAAAAACTAGCAAATGAGATTTAAACATCTTTCTAGCCTCTATTGATGTTTATACTGAAGACTCCAGTCGTCAAAATCAAGATTTAAACTTTCCCATATGCCCCAACATAAGTTCAGTGTCTAAAATTTGCTGCCTTTTTTTAGTTGTATATTACCTATATGAGCAAGCCATACCCAAGCAATCCATACTCATGAACAACTTTGCCAGTATGTCTTAATCTTAACCCATTCCAGTGTTTCATTTAAAAAAGATACTTTGACACATTACCTGGGGTTACAGTTAGCTGAAAGTAATGGAGCTTGTTTGGATCTTGAAAATTCACTTTACATGTACCTGCAAAGGAAAAAAAATTGCATCAAACAATGAATGAAAATCTCCTCTTTCAATCTTCCGGGGCCCAAATGTACAATCTTGTCGAGTACTCTGCCTTCATTCAGTGAGTAATGCTTTCATTCTGGTGAGCTCATTTGATGGGGTTTTTTACAATTCCCTTCATGCCCCTGCCTAAATAGCTTGGGGTTAATGAAATTCAGGTCATCAAATCACCCACATGCTGGTGTTATGATCTGCAGTTATGAAGAAGGAAAGAGGTACCAGTAAAGGAAAATAGGCCATGTTCTTTTAAAATGCTAATTAGGTCAAATTATAGCATGCAAACAAAGTGTTGCCACAGAGAGATGCTAATCAAAATTTAGAAAGGTGGGACATACAGAACCACTTGGGTTTCCCTCAAAGTTCCACAGGTGGAAGCTCCACAATAAACTTTTCTGTCCCAAGCAATTCCTTAACTGAAGGTCAAATATAGTCTCCTTAACGGAACGTCAAATGTGAATTGCCATACTGAAATGGACCGGTCGTCTAAGTACAGTAATGAGCCTCGGCAGTGCCATGCAGATGATGCTTCAAAATAAGTCAAAAACTCCAGAGCAGTTTTGGCAAGTTACACAAATATAAACCTTTGGATGGATAACGTTTCCGCCCAACCCCAGACCATGATCAGATTAATGCCCTGAAGCACCTGACAAATATTAACTTGTCATTTTCACAATCTAGTTTGAGCAACTGCAAATATTCCTGTTCACTTAAAACAGCACTTGAAGGGAAAAAAATCTAATCACTTGTGGAGAGTAAATGGGGAAGAGATCAATGCCATAAATTGATACAGATGTATATAAAAATTTGGTAGCCCCTAGGGTTAAGTACAATTCTGGGATTCTCTAAACACCAGAACAGGCCATATGTTCTCTGTCACCCCTGAAACATAGCAATATTCTGTTTTTTCCCCTGCTATAGAACGTTTCACAATTTAAAAGCAAGACCTAAATCTCTCAGAGGTATGCTTCCTAAGTCACTTTCTTCACAAATTGGACAGAGAGAGACTGCTAATTCACTGTGCAAACCTTTATATTTTAATTTTATACAGTCTAAAAACCTCCCTTTGCCACACCATTTGAATCCACAAAGAAAAGCGGCCTCCAAGACTGTAGTGTACTCTAAATCACTCAGGAGCTGATTGGCATAAGATACTGTTATAGCAAGGAGAGTCCTAGCATGACAAACCATGTCTTTTGTGGCATTGAAGGTTAGTAGTTAATATTTCTGAACATTAGGGTTTCTAACTGGGACAATAACTTCTATTACAGCCTATGGTACAACATCATGCTGTTCTGCATTCCACACCACATTAACTAAAAATACTATTCACACCCACAAAGTGTAATAACAGCTGAGCTGTACTGAACAGAATATGCCTCCGTGACCCAGCCTTGGTGCCAGCTGGCAGTGATTTTATAGGGATCCCTTTGGTGAATTATTATGCAGATATCCGACCCAAGGGTGGCATGTGTAATCTTTATCGAGAGCTAGTAGCCAACTGCTCATCATAATTGTGAAATGTAGGTATGATTAACATTTAAGGAGTTATGTACCTATACTGAAAATTATGCTCCCAAGGTCTTGGAGTTAAGGCAGGTCACCAGAAATCTGATCATTAGCGTAGTGTATATTGCATGCCTCACACTGTATGTGTATTTGGATACTGAGACAGATGCAAATTGAGTGATTGCAAAATCTACAAGAGAAGAAATCTACAGAAAGAAAAACAGCAAGGGGGTGTGTCCTGCTTATGAAAAACGATATGTCTGGTATATCATGGAGCACAAAGATGCACACTGAATCCTTCCCTTAAGAGGCCAGCTGACAGAGAACATGTCCATGAAAGAGGGGCCACAGCCAGCCTGGCTACAAAGCTCTGCAAAATATTTTTGGTGAGCAATACTTTATCAGACATGAATATCTTGTTAATAAGTCTAAGCTCTAGAATGCTCATTATGATTTTTATGTAACCACTCGTTTCCAATACTTCTACTTGCTACTAATTGAATCTCCAAACTTAAATATGATTTCACTATAAACAAATTAAGTCCTGTAAGTTAAGTGGAGTGGTGATTTGAGATGGAACTGATATGCTAAGGAGTACTGTTTCTTTGGGAGCAGTGAACTGGTGAATACTGTATGTGTCCACTAGAGTAGGGGCTGGACATCCAAGGAGATGCTCGGAGGGCTGGAGAGTGCCTATCACTAACCTGCAGAGTGACATCAGGGCCTGTGACGCCTAGAGAGGAGTGCTTGTGTTGCCCATGGCTGGCGGAGTTGGGAAGCTGATCCATGGCAGGCACATACAAGGCTTCCTCAGGCTAAGGGCAGCACATTTAACTAGCAAGGTGCCTAACAACTCTGGGTTTCCTGGTGAGTATCACAGCCTACCAAAATGTGTTATTTCAACTGTCTTAGAGAGCAAATCTGTCTCTGTTCCTTGGTCCCACCATGGTGGCACAATGAACTCACACAAAACCATTATGCCTGCCACAGTAACAATTTCAAAACAAGTTACCAGTCTGATAAATTCTCCCTCTGAAAACAGTTACCTAAATCATTTTCTCTTTATGTGATTTTTAACAAACGTAAAGGTCAGTGATGTTCAAATTTCAATTATATAGTTTCTTGTACTCTTTTGGACTTAAAAACAGTATTTTCGGGAGACTAAAGCTGAAATCCTGTTTTGCCTGCATGTACCTTTTAGTTTGTAGAAAGTTTAATTAAATTTGTTAAACATTTCAACCTCTAAGACATCATATAGCCTAGCAGGGACTACTTGAATCCGGTGGCCACAGAATATCATTTCAGAGTAACTGCAGCCATTTAAATCTTCAAATTCATTTATAAAGCTACACTGTCAGGACTTACAAAGCTAACTCAGCAATACAAGAGCAGCATGCAAAGATGCAGTGTTTTAATCCCAATGTCTTCTAAGACAAAAGGTACAGACAGCATTTAACCGGTCACTTTATTTAACAGGCCAAATCACCTGTATTACCATCCAAGTACAAACTTTGCCAAGAGTATCTGGTATTTTTGTGCTTATGTTCTTGAGACAATACAGGTACAGACAGTTTTAACAATAGTGGGAAGAGGTGTAGAATAAGAAAAAAAGAGGGAAACAGGATTTCTCAGGGAATTTGATAATGGGATATGGAGTCTCTCTCTTCTAGGTCCCAGACCAACAATGATCAAAAGTCAATAGCATCTGCAGGCTGTTTGGTGGCCTATGTGGAATGAACAATGGATATGAGCCTGCAGCATAATGGCACCTTTGTTTGCAAACTACACAATCAGACGAAATAATAAATGGACATGGAAACTAAATTACACTCTCACCCACAGGGGAGTTTTTGCTGGTCAGGATGGAGATCCATTTGCAAGATGCTATTTGAAAAATCTGCACTGCTGCCGCCCTGACCATACCTATTATGTGAATTTCACCCTCCAGATTAGTAACATACATGTTTTTTAAGTGAGAAATTAAATAGCACTAAGCTCTCTGGAAATGTAGGTACAGCGCTGATGCAAGAGCAATTCTTTAGCACAAAACCACAACTATTCATAGACTCAGATTTTTAAGGCCAGGAAGGACCACTGTGATCATCTAGTCTGACTTCCTGAATAGCAAAGGCCACAGACCTTCCTCCAAAGTAATTTCTACTACATACCTTTTAGAAAAAACATTTAATCTTGATTTTAAAATTGTCAGTGATGGAGAATCCACTACAACTCTTGGTAAATTGTTCCAATTGTTAATTACTCTCATAGTTTACAATGTATACCTTATTTCCACTCTGAATTTGCTAGCTTCAACATCCCTCCAATGGATCATATTATACCTCACTCTACTAGATTGAAGAGTCCTTTATTAAATATTTCTTCCCCATAAAGGTACTTATAGACTGTAATCAAGTCACCCCTTAGCCTTTGCTTTGTTAAGCTAAACAGGTTGAGCTCTTTGATCTACCACTGTAAGGCATGTTTTCAAATAATTTTTGTGGTTCTCCTGTGAACCCTATGGAATTTATCAACATCCTCCCAGAAAGGGACACAATACTCCATCAGCGGTCACACCATGCCAGATACCAGGGTAAAATAAGCTCACTACTCCTACTTGAGATTCCCGTTTATGCATCCCAGAATCACATTAGTTCTTTTGGCCACAGCCTCACATTGCGAGCTTATGTTCAGCTCATTATCCAACACCACCCCCAAATCTTTTTCAGATATATAATCAAGACGGGTTTAAAAAACAAAACAAAATTGTATTACACTTTATAAATAATATTAAATCAAAGTCAGTTATAACGGACTCTCTCAAATTTCTAATTAACATTTCCTCACTGCATATTTTAAAACCCCACACACATTTAGATATTTTAGTTTGGCTGTGCAATTTATTTTGTGCTAAACAAATCTATCTAACATCCACCCTTGCATACAAAGATGCATTAGACATCAGATATTACCCAGAGTTGCAGACATAATAGGGAGGGTGGAAAGCCAAAATATCTGACTCCAGATTGGAATATCAGATGACACTTTGTAATATAAATAGCCATTTGTTAGGTATTTATTTGAAACCTAATTATGTTTAAGTTGAGTAAACACAGTAGTGTATAGTAATATTTCTACTACATACACAATGCACAAAAACACACATAGGTTCCTTTATAAAATTAAGCAGACAGCCAAATGTGTATTATGCAAAGATATCACCATGTCTGCACTAACCTAGCTTTTGACTTTAAGAAATAATGCATCCAATAAGCTGAAATAGCAGCAAAGCACAGCAAGGAATATAAATATTTTATTTACAGGCATGTACATGATGTTCATTATTAATCAGCTTATGAAGTGTCTCCATGCAAAAAAAATGATTAAGTATTTTTATTAATAAAGTTGAACATACTCTTGCACAATACAAAATACTTCTATACTTAGGTAAAACTGAACAAAACAGTGCAAATGTGAGATATTGAAATATCAGCATTAATTTACCTTCTCTTTTTCAATTATCTTCCCCTCTTGCATGTTCTCACCTTCCCTAGTGGCCAGCACCAACTTTTGCCCCTCCTCCTTTCTCCCACCCAGCCATCAGAAGGCAATTCTTTTTAGTAGTAGTTTCTTACAGAGAAGATTGAATTTGAGGGTAAGGAGTTCCTCCAGATTCAGAAACATTCCAAAGGAGAAAGTAACAAGTCAGGGACCTAAGCAGCACCACTCAGCTGCTTTGTCTACATGAAAGACATTTTTTTAAAGCTTCCGTCATATAGAAAAATGTCACACTAGCTTTGTCTACCCTACAGTTTATCTGCCAATATAACTGGAAACAGAGTTCAGTGCTCTGCTTTTGACTATGGTTTCTGAAATGGTGCTGAACACGGTTTTCCTTGCAAGCACAGACAAGGACAATAGTGTCCAGCAATGGCTCAGTGTACCCATTTGCCAGTACCCATTCTACGCAATAAATACGAAGGCTTTAGAAACTTGCCTCATCATCCCATGCCAAAACAGCTTTTTGTTTCACTCCAAGACAGCACAAGCCCTTCCGTTTTATACTAATACAGAATAATAGAGATACTCAAGGGGTCCAAATTATGACTGCTGTGAGAACAACAACTTTGAATTTCCAAGATTCTATGCATTTAAAATCCCAACCAAAACTCAGCAAGAGTAGTTTTTCCACATTTAATACATGACTATCTGCTTTACAGGAACTAGTTTTCACAGTAGCACCTATCATTCTTTGCTCCTGTAAGAACACACCTCTCAGGATTTTTAAGTAGTGTCCCTAATATTCTAATCTAGTGATTGTGTCAAGTGACAGCAGCCTGAAAGTGATGATGAACAACTATTTAATCTGTTTTACAGAAACAGTTAACTGTTTACTCTCCTTTATCCTTTAATTCAGTATCTCTCTTATCTTGGAAATTATAGGGAGAGAAGGGAGGAGGTACCTGCAAGTATCCCCATTCAGATAACGGAAAACCTTTAATCCCTGAAATATTATTGGAGAAGGGAATTTATTTCCCCAAATCTAGAGTAGTATAAATTAAAAACAGTTACTGCTGTTTCCAAGGGAGGCTAATAATTGCTTTGTGATACATACTTTGCCATACATTGCCTTTTTTAAGCCAAGTGAATGCTTAAAAACGATGTCACAGTGCTCAACATTATCAATCAGAAAACAAGCAAAGTGTCTCCATGCTCTTTATTCTTTTTCTTAAAATGCATAATATTGAACACCATACTTACAAGGTAAATTAACTTCAAGTTCTGCAACCTCTGTTAAAAAGAAAAGAAAGATTACTGTTAATGCTGGCTTCATGTTGCATGTGAAAATAAAAAGGTCTGAATGGACAGATCTGCTCAGTTTAAACAAACTTTTAAACATAAAGAACAGCAACATTTTTACTGCTTTAAAGATATCATTTACTGTATTCAAGACATCTCTTCAAATCCCTCCTTAAACCACACTTCTTCTGGAAATTCTTTTTATATGTTCATCACCAAGTTCAACGTCTCTTCATAACCCTTGGACAGATGCTATGGGGAAGGGCTGAGACACCAGCTCTTTTTAAGACAGTGTGTCTGGGGAAGAATGTCTTTGGGAGCATAGAGCTCCACATTCAGGGTTCATAGGACCTACTAGTGGGGGAGTTTTAAGTTATTACCAAAAATTAAACATATCTTATTGTGTTTAAGCCTAACAGTTGAAAGAAAAAAAATTTTTTTTTTTGCTGCCAGTACTGTTTTTCCTCATGTCATTCTATTGGCTTGCAGTTAAATGATAATTTTTAGGCCATTTTTAAAGAGCTCTTAACCTACCAGAACAATATTGCTCTCAAACCTAAATTACCTCCTCGGTGTATTGCATCAGTATACAATGCTTTGCACAAAAATGCATAGCTACAAAAACATATGCACAGCAAACCTCACTGTCCACAAACTAAAAATACATGTCACATCAGTGATGGGAAAACCCCAATATTCAGAGACTGGATAAACGCCCTGCTAGATACCTATCTGACATTTTGAAGGCTTCCACATTAAGCTCCACCCTCACCTGGATCCAGGAATGGCATGGTACTAGCAGGTAAAATCATGGTTTTTACCACCCTGAGAAAAACTAGTTACTCCAAATTTGGGGAGAGGGATAGCTCAGTGGTTTGAGCATTGGTCTGTTAAACCCAGAGTTGTGAGTTCAATCCTTGAGGTGACCATTTAGGGATCTGGGTCAAAAATCTGTCAGGGGACAGTACTTGGTCCTGCTAATGAAGGCAGGGAACTGGACTCGATGACCTTGAAAGGTCCTTCCAGTTCTAGGAGATAGAAAATATCTTAAATGGAAATATGCCAATTTTAAAAACTGTTTCATTAATGCACACCACATTACACTTAGTTTTAATTACATATTTAAATTGTGGTTACATAAGGCAGTAGATTCATAGTTTAATTTAGGGTTGTACAAATAAAAACTAAAACTGCAGTGGGCGTAACACTAATATACATATACGGCAATTATAATACGGAATGTCAATATATATTTTGGTTTGGTATTTTCCTCAAGGAAGTTATACGGCATGACTCAGTTCAGTTTTCAGTATTATATAAACAAAAGTTGAAAACATCTGATTAATTGAAAATGACAATAATGCAGAGTTTTAGGCTTGAAGCATGAAGCAATCAGAAGCATGCAGAATTGCACATTACCAGTCCAGGTCCATTTGACCACGCAGCATTTTGCAGCAGACCACCAACTCTGATGTAGGGGATAGACCGAGCCTATTCCTGACTTTTGAACAGATGCATCCAAAGTTTGAAAAGATTTGTTCTGTGCTTGCTGAACTTGTTGGGACACTGGTGCAATTATTTTTCCCAGTTTACCCTGGGTTTAAGCCTGTACTTACCAGTGTCCACTCCAAACTTTCCACCATTTTCCCCCCCAGGAAACGGCCAAGCCTGCCTAGATCCTCTCTAACTTGCATTCTTGGGGGAAGCCTAGTAGCCTGATACTGCATCAGGTGTGACTGAAACCAGCCAGTTAAACCTCCAACCTCAACAACTTCCTATGTTTATCTCCTTGTCCTATGTTTATCCCCTTCTAGGGTGTAATCACCACCTGCCCTGCAACCTGGGTGCCTCACAATGTTTTGTTGTTGTACCTCCCAACCAGGGCTGCCCCAACCAGCCTAACAGTATGCAGGTTACACCCTGAGTGCCTATGTAGAGCTGCAGCCCTGGTCCAGCCACTGTGACCCCAGTAGCCTGTCAGCAACACACCAGTCATACTCTGGCTTCCACCAGCCTTGGTTACTACTTGCAGAGTGACCCCCAACACACTCCTAGTCCCAAATTTTCCCAAAAATGTGTGTCCTGCACTGTCTGGCCCTCTCTTGGGCTGTTCAGATATTAGAGGTCCATTGGACCTAATATATCAATATTCAACAGTTTGCTGCTTTAACTGGAGTTAGCAAACAGTTCAGTTTAAGGATTACTGGATTACTTTAGACTAAAAACAAAACACGTTTATTTAACTACAAAGAGAGAGGTTTTGAGTGAGTACAAGCATAAGGTATTAAAATCGGAAATGGTTAGGGTTAAATAAAGATAAAACTCTTTTTAGGAGCTAAAATGTAACAAGTGGGACTTGGTTCGAGGTAAAATCCTTATCACATGTTCCCAGCAATAGGGCTGACCAAATTCCCAGGTCAGGATCTCCCTCAGAGTCAAAGGACTGGTTCCTTTGTCGTCTTATGGGGGAGAGAGAGAGAGAAGAGATGCCTTGGTGTGTTTTTGCCCCTCACTTTTATAGTCCAGTCACCCTTTACAGGGGCTTCTTCTGATTACCCCCAAAGCAAAATGTATTCAAACAGAAAAAAAAGTGACAGAGTCCCCATGCTCTTTCTTCTCCCCTGGGCATGCTGAAATGCAGATTTGGTTTATCTCCTGCCACTTCCCCCTCTTGCTGCATCAAGGATCTTGTTTACTATTTATATGTAAAATGAGGTCAACACACATTCCTTTATTTAAGATAGACTTGTTTAACAACTTTGCCTAGTCAGGGTTTGAACATGTGCTATCATCACACAGAGGATATTCATAACTTTACATATAATGTGGCTACATACGGTACATTTCTCCATATGATTGACCAGCAAGTTATTAGTTTTCAAACGATATCTCACAAGGCACAGTTTGTACAAAGATTATTACAACAGACTAGTGTGTGAATACAGGGATCCTTTCGGTCACACCACTTTCCTAAGTTTCCCCCTTCCAGTTCCTCCTTCACCTTCTCTTCGCTCTGTTTGTTGCGGCCCCTATGCTCTCTCCTCACCCAACACAGATGTCCCTTGTCATCGTCATCAAACCATTTTCCTCCCAAAACTACTGCCATGTTGTCTGCTGCCTTGCTGGTGGAAGCCAGCAGTAGGAGGAGTGAAGAACACCACAGGAAGAGACACAGACAGGCCAATAACTGTATTTGGTGCAGCAATCTCTGTTGGTTAGATGGAAAAAAAAGTACAGCAATTTTTTCACCCTTCCATGCCACCTACTCTTTATAAAGCCAAAGCCTCAGCACAGTTTCCTCGTTTTCAATTTTATTTATATTTACTCCTTCCCACAAGATTTCTGTTTTTTCAGCAAATCTTTTAAATATTAAAAATATATATATTTTAAAAATAAATCAATGCTTTTTTCATTTCATCCAGAAAAGGTAATAAAACAGACTACCACAGTTCCATTTTCTGACTCACTCACTATCACTAACACAATAGTTATAAATTTGTCTGCCAACAATGCAGGAAAGATGTCTAAATCCAAACCCAAATATACAATTTTCATTTTTATATTTCACAAAAATATTTCTATTGACTTTAAACTTTTAGAAACTTTTTAGTTCAGAACCCAAATTGATCTGATAGTGGCTCTAAGGAAAAGTAAGTTTTGAGACATTTAAGGGCTATTTCCAGCACATGTGAACTTTACTACAATTAATATTAAAATTGGGCTTTTCACCCTCCCTGATTTCTGTAAGGTAGTTTCTGTCATTTCATGGCAGAAATTATTCTCAGAGTAGAGCTTTGTGAGTTCAATATTTATCAGTCGTTGGGCCAAATTCATCCTTGTAATGCTTTTGGTTTCAATAGATACTGGGAAATGGATTAGATTAATATGTTTTCACAGTTTAATGAAAACCGATCCTTAAACTACACCATTTAAATTGTGAACTGATACAATCCTAACACATTACTAGGGGTTCTTCTGTAGACGAAATTCTTAGGACTTCTAGTTATGTTCATTGCAGTGTTGCAGTAACTGTGTTGGTCCCAGGATATTAGAGAGACAAGGTGGTTTAGATGCTATCTTTTTATTGGACCAACATCTGTTGGCAAGAGACAAGCTTTCAAGTCACATAGAGCTCTTCAGGTCTTCTACTTCAGGTCAAAGACCTGAAGAAGAGCTCTGTGTGGCTCAAAAGCTTGTCTCTTTCACCAACAGAAGTTGGCCCAATAAAAGATAGCATCCCACCCACCTTGTCTCTCTAGTTATGTTCAGGCATTCATTATGGGTTTATAAATGAGTAAACCTCCCACAACCCAAAAGTGTATCCCCCTGCTGTGTAAGAGGGATTTTATTTTTCTTTACGCCTTCACAGGAAAGGCACGGGGACATATACATTACACTTTAGTATGCAGATAATTACATTTCTGAGCACAATACAGTGCAAATGCAGTCTTACAAAAGTCAAATGTCGCAGCAGGTGATTCCTTTTGGATGATTTGATTATTCTGTAATCATAATCCTGATTGTATGGGTATCAATGAGACCATAGCTATTTACTAAGAATTACTTTGTGGAAAGAGCCAGACACTGAGTTTACAGGAAAGATGGAACAGGAGAATCCCAATGGTAACTGCATTCCTCAAAGGTATGTACTGTGAGGTGGGACAAGACCAGTGTTCCCTCTAATTTTTTCCATCCATGTGCGGAATAAATTTTGTTATGTGCACCAAGGTATGTGCAGATGTGCTCCACCAGTAGAAAAACAAACTAGATGTAATATATATTTTTTAAAAGTTACCATAGGGATAATTACTCCAGCCAGGACAGGTTAGGCATTTTAGAACTCATGACTCAAAAAATTAAATTTAAGTGTAAGAGAAATAAAAATTATGAAATGCATAGACAGTCAAAATACTAAAACAACACTTTGCAAGAGTAAAATGACAGAGAATATATGTGCATTGCAGAAAGTACCAACAATACAAGTATGTGTTGGGGAGTGAGAGAGAGAGCGAGAGAGACAGACACACACAAACAGTGTGTGTGTTGGCTGCTGGGGAGATGCCGTGCGCTGTCTTTTTAAGGCACTCACTGAAATCTCTCCTGCTCTGTCCTGAGCCCTGTCCCCCCTCCCCCGCTCTGCGGAGATGGGGACATGGGCACTGGGGGGGGGGGGGGGGGGAAGAGAGAGCGCTGGCAGCTGGGGAAGTCTTAGAGACCATGCGCTGTCTCTTTAACAAAGGCACTCACTCACTCATTGCCTGGAGTCTGGAGTCCTTCAGACCTCAGCAGCTCCAAGTCCTGAGCAGGCTGTCCCCTCTCCCCCTGCCACTGGATCCCATCTCTGCAGAGCAGGGGAGAGGGACACCCTGACATCAGCGCACTCCCCACCCCCGCTCTGCACAGCCAGCAGGAGGGTCCTGGGTGCAGCTGCAGAAGCAATGTGGCTGCAAAGCAGATGGGGGCGGGGTACATGCTGATGGCTGTGCATGCTCTGCTAATCAACTGCGCGGCACTTGAATCTCTCCTGAATGGCTGCCCAACGGCGCAGCTTAGAGGGAACACAGGACAAGACATGCTTTTCAGGATCCCTTGAAGCATGGTTTTATTAGCTGCTGCAGGAGGTTGTTTATTTCTGATCTTAAAGTCACAAAAAAACCAACATGCCTTGGCCCTTCACTTCACTTCAGAGCTGGGCTCCCAGCCAGCAGCTATCACTCTCCAGCTGCCCAACTCTGAAGGCAGAAGCGCCGCCAGCAGCAGCACAGAAGTAAGGGTAGCAATATTGCAACCCCGCCTACAATAGCCTTGCGACCCCCCCTACAACTTCTTTTAGGGTAGGACCCCTACAATTACAACACTATGAAATTTCAGATTTAAATAGCTGAAATCATGAAATTTATGATTTTTAAAATTCTATGACCGTGAAATTGACCAAAATGGACAGTGAATTTGGTAGGGCCCTATTTATAATATTTTAAATATAAAGAAGTGTTTTTAATTTATAGGGGAGGGGGGTTGCACTCAGGTTTGCTGCATGAAGGGATCACTAATACAAAAGTTTGAGAACCAGTGATCTAATTATTAAAGTTAGTATAGTAATTTATAGGAATGACAAAGGGAAGACATAAGTAGATTGCTAAACCTGCAGCTGAGAGATCTAACAGCAGCAAAGAAGACATTTACAGTGCCCTGGTTACACAAACTCCATGTGTCACATTGACCTCTACTTTAAGAAACCATTCCAACTTGATATTTACATTAGTAATGTACAGCTAAGAGATGAATTACTGTAAATTAATTTAAAAATTAATCTGTTTTAAGGCTAAATACTGAAGTGTTTGTCAAATTTATCAGGTGGGACAGGTTACTATAAGCAGTACACATCTGAAGCTGATGATTCAGTTAGGCTAAATAGCATACACTACAGTAGCATGTAACAAACTTCCTGTTCAAAATACAGCATAATCAGAAGTTAAACCCATATTTTATTAAATGTCTTTACAAGAATAATCAATACTTTAACCAAAACCTTAAAAATACCACTAGAACTCTGCTGATGTTTTACTACTCTACTGATGTTCTACATATATACACATTACAACTAGCTGGCCATTCAAACCAATGTCATTTGTGGAGAGTGTACTCTTCAAAATACAATGCCTCACACAATTAGAAGCAGCTATTTCTAGAATTCAACCCCCCCTTTTAAAAATCTGAAAATATATATGTACTGTTACAAGTATCAACTACTGTTATATATGAGCTTCCCACAATGCAGAACAGATGTTTAAATCTAAAAAAGAAAATCACATATTTTAGGTTTAGATTTCACAAAAATATTTGTATTGACTTTAGGCTTTTACATACATTTTTGGTACTGAACCTAAACTGACTGGACAACAAGTCTTTAAGGAAAAGTAAGTTTTGTGACATTAAATTTAAGGGCTCTCTCCCAGACATGGCACATGACAAATAATGGAGAGAAATCTCTCTCCATTTCTCAGTTTGTTTACTTTTGCTTATAGTCCGTTTCACTGTTTTCCATGCATAGTACAATGTTTTCCTGTTTGAATAGGTCTTTCACGCAACAGGGAAGTGGAAAACATTTCAAAAATTGGAACATGATTCTAAAACCACAAAAATTGGTTGGAATGGAGTCAAGGGGAGAGGGGAAACAATAACTGAGTGGCAGTTGTGGAAACTGAATCTACCATTAACTCTTCTTCAGAGTCAATTCCAAATTGATTAATCTTCTTTAAACAATTTAGAGCAATAACATTTGTGGAAAAAAATCAAGTTAAACATGAATAAATTCAGTCATAAAAGCAGGGTTTTTTAACCAATAAATTCTTCCTTCCCCACCGTAAAAATTCCTGAATGGTATGGATATGAACACAAAGCATGATCTTGATCTGACATATGAATGAGCATGAAGCTCAGAATGGAGCCCGCAAAATTACTACATTCAGAACAAAATTACCTATGATGAGATTCCCCTCCATCCCCCTTTACTAGACCGTATAGGGAAAGTGCATTTTGTTTTGTACATCTTTTGATCCTGCCTGAGTTCAAGATATGTATCTTGACATTTATGACAAAGCACCTCTGCTTTCCATATCCCAGTTCCAGTAACAGAACTCTGACATTTCCATTCTTCTTACTAAAAACTGTATCAACTCTATTATTCAAGGCAGATGGATGTTTTGCTCCCCCCGAGCTGTATAATTAAATTGTGGGTTGGTATTACAAATGAAGAGAACCTGTAAAGTCTGAAAAAGATTTTGTCCAATACTACCCATTTTTAATTAGAGTAAAAGATGTATACTTTATTCCTTCCTCTTCCAAATGCTTACCTGAAAGAGAATGTTGTCAAATCACACACTTAATCTATATGCAATATAACAGTAGCCTATCGAATGATCAGAAAACTAGCAGCACTAAGTGAAATAAGCCATGCAGGCTAACAGTCAGTGCAAAGGAATGGGAGCCAGAAATTTCTCTCTAAACCAGGAAAAAAACCCAATATGCAACCTTGCACAAGTCACTTTACTTGTGCCACAGAGATGCACACATGAAAATTAGGTACAAATAAGGACTAAAATTAAAACTGGGTAATGTATCAGAGCAAATCTCTCCTTTGTAAGTTAAACACTAGAAAATATTGTCAAGACTTTCCTTTGGATTTCTTCCAACTCCTTTACCATAACTAATTTATATGGGCTTTACTGTATTTGTCACATACTTTCATGTAATTCCATTTTAGTTTCCCATCATTAAGTGTTGCTCTTTAATTTACCCTGAAGCTTGTCTTTCTTCACAAATAAGCACCATTTTGCTGTAAGATGATGTTATGAATCCATAAAAATATATTCCCTTTTCATCATGCAATGCCTTATGTGACCATTTCAGAAATAGGCCTGTTGTGAACATAAAAGATATATGAATTCATAATTGAACTTTTTTTCAATCCTTAGATGGACAATGCTATGGAAATGTAAAGTATTTTTCTCTCTTTCAACCACACCCTTTGATCTTCTTGCTTACTATTGTTATGAGCAACAACTAGGATTACTGTAACTAAAAGATTAGACTAAAAACTAATTTCTCTGTTTTGCCATTTTATTCACATAGTGCATTTACCTGCACTTTCTCTTTCACTTCCCAGTTTTGGGAGTCTTTCACAAAATAACAGGACAGGGGGAAAAATGAAAATCTTGTTAAAACCACAAAAATCATCAGGATGCCTATGGGGCAGGCACAGTACCTAGAACTATTAGTTCTGCTCTTTTAACATTTGACTAGATTTCAAGCTGCCAATATCTCTTCAACAGAATGAAATATACAAGAGCACGTGATCAGTAGAATAGCTGGGGGGGAGCAGGGGGAGCGGCCACTCCCCCACTGAGCAGAAGCGGTGCCTTTTTTGTGCTCCGATGCCTTTTGCTCCTACGCTGCAGCCAGCCAGAGCAGAGCTTTTTTTTTTTTTTTTTGCGCTCCCGGCACCTTTTTTTGCTCCCGACGCCTTTTGCTCCTATGCTGCAGCCAGAGCGGAGCATTTGTTTTTGGTCCCGGCGCCTTTTTTTGCTCCTGATGCTTTTTGCTCCCGGCACCTTTTTTTAGCTCCGCTCCCCTTGTGCTCTAAACCTGGCTACACCACTGCACGTGATGAAAAGTAAGATTTTGATGTACTTCAAAAAATGCAGCTGAATAAAGTGTCTTTATGATCCCATAAGCATACACATTATATTTTTATCACTGACACTCTGCCATGTTATTTTTTAAATAAATTTAACTTTATTATAACATTTAATTCTCATAGTATTTTTGCTTCCAGTCCTGTGGCCTCTTTCAATCATTCAAGAATAATCTGCCTTTGGCCCAGTCCTGTGAGGCACTGACCATCTTGAACAATCAGTTCAGCAGTCATGTCTCATGCAAAAGCTGGTCTTCAAAGAATGAAAATATGGTAACTCCAAAAAGTGAATTCTCTTTCTGCTGAAGTTGATGGCTTTCAAAAACCTGAACAGAAAAAGTTATAAATGCCATGTTTCCAGTCTCTGAAAACTAGCCTGTGCCCACAGTATGAGAGTTTCAAGGAACAGATGGGGAGAACAGCTCAAAGGTGGCTAAGTAGAAGGGGCAAGAGTATGTGGCCTGGTCTACACTACAAAGTTAGGTGGACCTAAGCTGCTTTACGTCGACCTAGTTATGTACGTGTCTACACTTAAATCGGTCTCCCACCGATATAAATGACCCATTTCAATGACATAGTAACACCACCTCCACCTTTGCGGCACAGAGCCATGGTCAATGTACAGAGATCAACACACCTTGAGTGTAGACACTGCATTACTTATGTCGACCCTTACAGTCCTCCAAGCAGCTGTCCCACAATGCCCAACACTCTCCACGCTGGTCACAATTGTGAGTTCCACTGACCAGGTCATGGAGACTGGAACCCCCACACCTCGCCACATTTAAATCCCCAATACGTTTTAGAAATGATTTTTGTTTGGGTTGTCCAACTTGGTGAGCACACCTCTATCTGCTCTCCAGTGTTGTGCACATCTGCCCAGCTGATTGTGCTCCAGATGCGCTCCTGCCTGGAGCAGACAGGAGATACTGGATCTCCTGGACCTGTGGGGAGAAGAGGCTGTGCAGGCACAGGTCTGAACCAGCCATAGGAATGTCGACATCTATGAGCAGAGTGCGCTGGTGATGCAAGAGAAGGGGTATGACAGGGAACAACAGCAGTGACATGTGAAAGCAAAGGAACAACCACAGGCATAGTAGAAGGACAAAGAGGCCAACGGTCGATCTGGTGCCCAACCGCAGACCTGCCGCTTTTAAAACGAGTTGGATAGCGAAGACCCTATCACACACCACTGTGGATACCTCCAAGGAGTCAGGCTCCTGCCCAGAACAAGGAGGTGGTAGTGGCGGACAATGAGGAAGAGGAGGAGTATAAAGGACAGGACCTGTTTTTGACTCGATCACAGTTATACCAGTCCCGCTGGGTGAGCCCAATGTAGGGGAAGGACCCTTGGGCAAGCGTGTAGATAAATTTTGCATGACAAGAACAGCACCCTGAAATTAGCTGGATGCAGCTTTTGACTTATTAATTTTCTCGTACTAGAAGAGGTAGCGGTACAACAAAGAGAGACAGAGTTGCTATCAGCTTTTCATTCACCTACAGAGTTAGGCAGGCCAGGCCATGTGGAACAGTTTATGTGCACGTCTCTTCCTTGAATTCTCAGAGATCTCGATGAAACTTCCATGGAGGTATATTGCAATCCTCTCCCAAAGGTTTCTAGGGATGGCAGCCGTATTTCTTCCTCTGCGGTAGGACACTTTCCCGCACCAGGAGGCGATAACCTCAGCAGGCACCATTGCAGTACACAGGCTAGAAGCATAAGGGCACGAGTGGCTTCAGGATGCCAGCAGTAGCTGCGTTCTCTCTGCCTTTGTTACTCTCAGGGGTGAGGTATCAGCGAACACCACCTCCTGTGGAAAATGGTGCTGGTATTCAGTGCCATTGTTCTATACCCAGCGATTTTCTCCTTGTTTCCCTAACCCATGGTGGATCATTCTCAACATGGCTCGAGTTGAGTGTGGCACTGGGAATCAGGAACTCCAAAG
Source organism: Chelydra serpentina (assembly GCA_037349315.1). Taxonomy (NCBI): domain Eukaryota; kingdom Metazoa; phylum Chordata; order Testudines; family Chelydridae; genus Chelydra; species Chelydra serpentina. Next base: position 42,933,822 of record JBAIAC010000029.1, on the reverse strand, counting down.
CAGAAGTGTCAATAACATTGTCTTGTTTAACTAGGGAAGCAAGGGGAGGGTTCTGAATCTTAAATTTCACTTTTTGTTCCTACTATCCTGACAATGGAACCTTGGTGTGTTTTATCTGTAGCTGCGGCCATTGTGGCCTTGAGGGAGACTCCCTCCACACCAGCAAAATGACTGACTCAGGTGACAAGAAAACACAGGATCCGGGAGGATATGTTCTGCACGACCCTGCACGCCAGGGCTGCATCATACCTTGACCAGAGGGCCTGGAGGGTAAACACTGCAGACTGTATAGAGACAGAGAGTGGACAGGAGAAAGGCACAGGTAAGGGAGAGGAAGATGCACCAGAGCATAATGGGGCTTCTCCGACACCAAACTCAGGTGCTGCAGACTCTTGCAAAGCTCACGGTTCAACAATCCTTGGCTTGACTCTCACTGCATTCTGTGAAGAACTGCAATACAGTGCCTCCCTACATCCCGATCTATGTCATGAGTAAGGCCCTCAGCTGCGCCAGCTCAGTACTTCTGATGCCCTAAAAAACCAGCTAGGTTGCTTCATGGACGGTTCTGCCTAACTGGCTGAGGAAGCCAGCAGGCCAATTCTTAAACCTAGCAGCAGCAGCAGCTCCTCGTTGGCTGCTCAATGCACATGCCAATGGACACTCTGCCTCCCTTTGCTTGACTCTCCAAGCCCCACTCCTGCTTTGCTCCTCCACTGCTCCAGCCCAGATTCTGCCCTGCATCCAGCTTTGTTCCTGTCCTGTTCCAACATTGCTCCTGCCTCTCCTCACTCCTGGTAATCCAGTTCCAACCCTCGACTCTGCCTCAACCCTTTTCTCTGGCATTCGGACTCCGATTACTAGGCCTGACTCCTGCTCCGAACCAGTCTGCTGACACCCCCTCAGCATTCCTCATGACTTCAGGGCCAGCCTGCCCACCCCTACCACTTAACCCCGGGGAAGAGCATGGACAACAGCAGCTTTACCTACAGTGACCTATGAGAGCAACACTTGATGTATGCGTAGCTACAGTGGACATCCATGTTCCTTCCTCTCGTTTATTAAATAAGGTTCTTACATTTTTTTAAGTGAAAATGTATTTACTTTTAAATTCTTCAGATTATTTTTTGAATCAGTTTTTGTTAGTGAATAAAACGCTTTTGTTTTGAAAGTTATTCATCTCTATTAGTTTACAAAACATGATGTATGATGACTGCTGGCAGTGAAAGTACTGCTCTCACTACACATTAAATACCAATAGGGATCATGGGGGACCCAGCTCCCAAGTACTGTAGTACACTCACTACTGGATCACTGCCAAACACTATAGTTGTCATAAATGTACAGCAACCCCCACAACATTAACATGTGCATGGTCACTGATATACACACAGATGTGCAGCAAGCACCACACAATTCCTAACAGGGCTCCAAACCGTGGTCCCAGGTTGAGTACAATGCACCACAACAGTTTGGCTCGCTGTTAAATTGCTCTTTCAAAGCCTCCTTGAGCTATATAGCTGCTTGCTGAGCTCATCTGATAGCCCTTGTTGTATCTGGCTGCTCGAACGCAGCAGACAGCCGCTCTGCCTCCGCTCTCCACCCCTGCAGCAAGTTTTCCCCCTTTGCTTCCCAAATATTATGCAGGACACAATAGGCAGCTATAACCTTCGGGATTTTTTTCACACTGAGATCCAATCTGGTGGGTAAACAATGTCAGTGCCCTTACATTCCACTGTCATTCTGCACATGACATGCTGAGCCTGTAGATGAATCTTTCCTGGCTGCTGTTGAGATGGTCAGTGCACAGCTTCATGAGCCAGGGAAGAAAGGGGTAGGCTGGTCCCCCAGGATCACTCCTGGCATTTCAACATCGCCAATGGTCATCCATCTGTGGGAAAGAAGGTCCCCGCTTGTAGCTTTCTGAACAGTCCTGTGTTCTTAAAGATGTGAGCAACAGGCACCTTCCCTGGCAATCAACACTGATGTCTGTGAAGAATCCCAGGTGATCCACCAGCGCTTGCATAACCATGGAAAAGTAGCCCTTTACATGACAGCAATGCAGAGCTGTGCAGTTTCCATGTTTCTGTCAGAGATGGCGACAGTGACAAGTCACGCCTGGGTTCATGGGAAATTGCAAATAGGCAGGAAAATTATGGGAGAGAGATATTATGCATTATGGGAAATTGAGCCCCGCTCCCACGCACCCCTGCACGAGTAATTTCTGCCCCACCATGCATTGCCAAAACTATCCAAAAGACAGTGCTGCATACTCGGGTATCTATCCACGGTGCACCACACTGTGCATCAACATGAGCACTCCTGGTGAGTGCATGCTGCACCGACGCAAAGAGCCAAGTAAGCAAGTGCACACGTGATATACTAACTGTGGTGGCTGTATGCCGACATAACTTGCATCAGCAAAACTTTGTGGCATAGACATGGTCTAAGACAAGTTGCTATGGTAAGAATATTACATTCCTCAGTGGGGAGGCGAGGGGACAAAAATGCAGAGCACCTTTTAGGAGAATTATTTCTGCCCTCTGTTTCATTTACCCCAGTCTACTCCCTCCATTACCCTTTATCCCAGCGGTGTCCAATATGTTCGCCACTAGCCATATGTGGTGTCAGGGTTCCCTCCCCACTCTGAACTCTAGGGTACAGTCGTGGGGACCCGCATGAAAGACCCCCTAAGCTTATTTCTACCAGCTTAGGTTAAAAACTCCCCAAGGTACAAATTCTACCTTGTACCTTGGAAGAAAAAAAAAAAGTAACTGCTGCCACCACCAAGTGATTTAAACAAAAACCAGGGAAAAGAACCATTTGGAGTTTCCCTTCCCCCCAAAATATCCCCTCAAGCCCTTACACACCTTTTCCTGGGGAGGCTTGAGAATAATCTCCTAACCAATTGGTACAAAGTGATCAAAGACCCAACCCCTGGGTCTTAGAACAATGCAAAAATCAGTCAGGTTCTTAAAAGAAGGATTTTATTAAAAAAGAAAGGTAAAAATCATCTCTGTAAAATCAGGATGGTAAATATTTTACAGGGTACTCAATTTCCAAACTCAGATGATCCCCCCTCTGGGCAAAACCTTAAAGTTACAGAAAAACAGGAATAACACCTCCCTCTTAACACAGGGGAAATTCACAAGCAAAACAAAAGATAAGCTAACACATTCCCTTATAGTACTTACTAATTCTAATGGAGCTGGATTGATTGCTTCTTGATCTGACTCCGGCAAACACACAGAACAGCAGACAAAGCCTCTCTCCCCCGCCCGATTTTAAAGCATCTTGTCCCCTCATTGGTCCTTATGGTCAGGTGCCAGCCAAGTTACCTGAGCTCCTTAACCCTTTACAGGTAAGAGGATTTTATAGTACCATATACAGAAAGGTGGTTACCCTTCCCTTAGTATTTATAACATGTGACGAATAGGCTATTGAAATGTGGCTAATGCATGAGCAATGCGTTGGTGTATTGAAGACAGCAGTACTGGAAGACAGGTTGCGTGCTTTGATATACAGCTTGTTAACGTGGCTAGGATATAGTAATTTAGTGTTAGTAGTACCTATTAATATTTTTTTGTAATATCTACTTATATTTGAAATGTCATTTGTGGCATGTTTTTTAATCCTTTTTTATAATGTGGCAAATAAGAAAAATTCAAAACCACAAGTGTGGCTAGCATCAAATTTCTATTGGACACCGCTGCTTTATCCCCACTGTGTACGTCTCTCTCATCTCTGCATTTATCTTTCAATTTATGTTAGTTTCTATTTGGTCTCTCTCCATTTTCCCCCTCATAGCTTCTCTTCAGGAGCGGACAGCCTGAACTACTACTCCCCGTTCTCTTCTACTCTCAGACACCTAATTCTTCCAACCCTGGGCTTCATTTCTGCTCCTCTTCTACCATATTACCTCAATGAAGGCCCCAAATAACAGTCTTTCTTAGGGATTTTAGGCAGCATATCTCCCCAAGTTCTGATCTGTTCCTCTCCCCAGATGTTGTGTACACCTCCTGTTTGGATCCCAGATCTGGCAATCATTATGGAGCTCCTAATTGTGCTACATCAATTGCAGAAGCAATTAGCAGGGGAGAAACAGCCATCAATTACTGCTTATCAGCCCTGACAACAGCTGCCAGAGGGCAACACAGCTGGAAAACAATATCCCTAACTCCCATAGAATTATTTCCCCCTGTAAGATCTTCAGGGCAGGGGCCATCTTTCTGTTCTGTGTTTGTACAATCCCTAGCACAATAGGGTCCTCCTGGTCCATGACTAAGGCTACGTTTTTGTCATGGATATTTTTAGTAAAAGTCATGGACAAGTCACGAGCAATAAACAAAAATTCACGGAAGCCCATGACCGGTCTCTGACTTTCACTAAAAGTATCCCTGGCAAAAGGAGCAGGCGGATTCTGCACCCACTGCTGCTCGGTCTCCTGGGTCCCCCACCGCTGCAGTGCATGGGAGCTCATGGTTCCCCTGCCCACCATGGCTGGTCAGTTGCAGGGTCCCCCCCATCAAACCAGGGGCTGGGAGTTGCATGGGTGGGGCTGGCTGGGAGCTCCAATCCCAGGGCAGAAAATGTCACGGAGATCAGTGGAAGTCATGGATTCCCTGACTTCCGTGACATAATCGTAGCCTTATTCATGACTATTATTAGCATTAATAATAATATTAACCATTGCACAGGGGATTGGTCAGAGGAAAGCCTACAGATCGTGATCAAAAGGATGGGAGAGAGGCCCCCTCATTTTTAGCAGAACCTTTTAAAACTTAAGTTAGAGAGGCCATCTTAACCTCCTATATCCACCAGTGCATTCAAGAACTGATTATGGTAATACCTAGCTGATAAGAATAATTCTGCTAAAATAATCAGTTAGTGGTGATATTTAGGTCATTAGATGTTAAGGTTCCCACCTCTTTCATATGCTGTCTTCAAACTCATTAAGACCTCATCTAGACTAGAAAAAAAGTGATCATTTGAAAATTGTGCTTTTTTAACTGTTTGCACTTAGTGTAGACCGTGTTTAAAACCTTTAAAAATCAGATTAGGGGCCATGCTCTGGCCAGCTATGTCCCAATCTACATCCGATGACAAAATGGCATCTGGGTTATTTGTGACAGCTGGCTGATAGCTAGATATTTTTTAGGCTGCAGTGTGATTAGTATGCTAACGATATCCAGTTCCACTTCTTTCACCAAACACGGATTCTACTGTTTCATTCCTTCCCCAAAGCTTGGCCAAAATAGACACCTATGTGAAAATGAACTGGCTGTGATTATCATGTCAAGACTGAAGTGATATCTTGTTGAAAGTGTAAAACATCTAGTAGAATGGGCTGAGACTATCTGCACCAATTAAAGGAATGCCCACCTATCACTAAAATACTTTACAGTCTGGGTATCCTTTGGATTCATCACTACCCCTGGATTTTAAGGCCTTGTCTGCACTACAAAACATACCTGTTACTGACAAGAAACATCAGCAACAGGTAACAGATACAGTTAAATTGTGTTTAATACTGGTTCAGCTACATGTATAGACAAGGAAAAATGGTGCTGAATATTGCTTGTTCCTGCCTATCTACACTCACAGCTAAATCATGTTTCAGCACTGGTTCAACATCATCCCTTGCTGACACCCATTGGGAATAGGGAGTATTTATTTCTTGCACTATAGACAACACAAAGTAAAAAAACAATTGGATCACTGCCTTTAATGCACACAATTCCCAGGAGACTGATCACGCCTTCCTGACATATCGTGCAACAGTCATCCATAAGTGGAAAATCTCCAGGCTAAAAAAATTAAGGTAACTGTTTCTACTTAGGGCTCCCTATAAAATTCATCCAGCAGCTTTGGCATGAGCGTAATGCATTTGCCTGAAGTTGAGTACAGGGTGAGTCTTTATTGTCCCCTCTAAAACAGAAAGAGTTTTGAAGAATGTTTCACCATTGCTCACATTGGTTCAGCTGAACTGTTGTCTGCAATGTCAGAAGCCCTAGTGTATACCGGCTTTTGGCTGCCAACAGTTTATCAGTTCCCTGTCAATTAAAATTTGCTCCCTGCAGGTCTAAACAGGGTGTGAAAACCACCTCAGCAGCTGAAACCCCATCTACACTAAGTCTCATAACCATGCCAACACCAGTTCAGCTGAAATAATGTTAACAGTGGGAAACTTTCCAGAAATGTACTTAGTTTAGACAAGACCTGTGCAATGAATGTGCTAGTGAATTATCTTTTAAGCCTCAAATCTTCCAGGACCCAATTACCTGAAAGACTCCCTCTCCACCTGTACCCACAGCAATAGTTAAGATCAGCTTGTTTGTTCTGATGTCAGTTCCCTTGATGGCCAGCAGGCCCATCCCCCAGAATTTCTCCATCTGGACTAATTCAACTCTGGTCATGACATAAGGCTCATTTTATTTCATAATTGGTTGCTGTGGTTGAGATTTGTCTGCTTGTTGCTTTTAGTTCTAATTGTAATTGTCAGTTTGGTATTTATAACTTGTCTAACATTTAGTCTACTAAAGTTTGTTAGTGATGGTTACAGCAACGGCTATATCTTTATATCACTTTCCCATTGAGGGCAGGAGGAAGAATATTAACATAATTACAAAAATGTAGAAATATAAAGAACATTGCTGCCATTATTAAGAGTGCTATGAAAATTAATCTAACAGCAAATGAAAGATGTTTAAATATAGTATTTTACTCTTTTGTATTATAAGTAGTGATTAGAATGTACTTTACACTACATCACCATTTTCCTTTAACACACAGGGCACATAAAACCATGCTTAAAGCTAAATTGCAAAGCAAATCATAAATCCACACTTTAATTCTTTCAGCTAGGAGCTCTTGGCAAGCTTTTTGAGAGACCTGAACAGTGAAATCACAAGCATCTGTAACCTGAATTGAAACCTCCCCCATATCCGGCTACACAAATGAAGGAAGATAGGATGTGAAGAGAATCTGAATGTGGACTACAGGAGGATGCAAAATTTACAACAAATCTATTCCCTGCTGTGCTGTTGTGTGACAGAATCTAAGCTTTCATTTTAAAACACAGGTTTCTAGCACTATGGCTGGGAAGTGCCCAACACAAAATGAATATAGCTGATGCGCTGAGGTCAGTTTCAAGTAATCCTGAAACAATAGGACTGAGAAATATGAACTGTGGCATTTGAACAGACCACAGAACTTCAGTATGACAACTTACAGGTCAACATTGATAAATTCACTGCTAATTATTTTTAGCAAAAACATCAACCTAACCAGTTTATCCATTATATGTGGTGGAACACCTGGGGTAGTGAAAAGCTGTGTAGTGTTGCAAGGATGGGGGGGAAAAAAGGAGTTAAGCCACATCCCACCCTCAAAATGCCAAGTGCTTTGAGATTTTAAATGCAATATCCTATACCAAATAAGATCTAGCAGCAGGAAAATTGTATAGATTTTAATATAAAAATGCTATACTGATTTTATTATTCGTTTTCATAGTTAGTTAGTTCACTGGCCACTGCCTTTTTTCCCCATTTACACAGAATTGCTGCAAAAATTTTAGTCTGCTGCAGCAGAAATCTGCAGAAACAAGGGGATCTTCCCACAGATTGATATCCAGCTCGCTGCAGTCTACAAAAGCTCTTCTATAAGAGATCAATAAGATGCGCTGCTGATTTTTTTTTTTTTAAATCCACATTTCTTACCCACAACTTTCCGTTGACCCGAAATAGGCAGTAGCATTATCATCTGTTGAACTGGCTATTTCTTTTTCATTTCAAAGACATTAATGTTCAAAGATTTCATTTAATCATAGTTCAGACATCACTGAGAATTACCTCCATCAGTCACTTACTTTCAGAACTTGCTTTCCTGTCATAGCCAGTTACCTATATTTCTGTTAGAAATTTTTTCCAGTCTAATCAACTTCATCTTCTTATCCAGTTTATTCAGTAATACTAATGTTGTCACCATATAATCACAATTGATTATTTGATGACTGCGATGTCAAACACTGGACTTTAGCACTAAGTAATAAAGAATGTTCTATTTACAAAAAAAAATTTTTTTGGCATTACTTGCACCTAAGTGGCTACTAGTAACACAAAGTTTGAACTCAACACTGCAGTGGCTGAATCTCAGATCTGGAGATTACTGCTTATATAATATATAGTGCACCGTAATATGCGTCCAAATAACAGTAACAGTAGTATTAATACGTAGCTCTTATATAGCACTTTTCATCAGTATATCTCAAAGTGCCTAAAATCTTTAATTGTCGTATGCTTGTCTCTCTCATCAACAGAAGTTGGCCCAATAAAAGATATTACCTTTCCCATCTTGTCTCTCGCGATCTTTAATGTATTTAACTTCACAACACCCTTGTGACATAAGGAATCCCTTTTAAAAACGTTGATATAAACTCTTGTGTACAGCACTTAGTTTAGTCAGTTGATGAAGTAACTATATTTAATGGGACAGCAAATCTTTTAAATATAAGGATCAATTACCTTTAACAAGCAATTTATCTCTAATAGACACTCTCCGAGTAGAATCAGAAGCTGGGTTGGATGTACGGGGCCCTTTAACACCATCATCCCGCTTCAGTTTGCTTGCCAATGTTAGCATTACTGCTATCTTCAACCTAGAACACATGCATCAAAATAAGATTAGTCACTACAGTTCAAATAAAGTCACAAAATAGTCAAAAGTTACAAGTTACAACTAAATGTAGAGCCAAGTGGTATCCATGATGCCCTACTGACAGCTTGTCTACACTTGAAAGGCCACAGCAGCATAGCTGCACGGTTGTAGTGCTTCAGTGTAGATGTTACCTACACTGACAGGACGGGTTCTCCTGTTGTATAGTTAATCCACCCCCCTGAGAGGTGGTAGCTAGGTTGACAGAAGAACTCTTCCATTGACATAGCACGATCTTCAGAGAGACTTAGGTCAGCTTCATTATGGTGCTCAGGACAACTTGAGACATTTTCAGGTGTAAATACTAAGGCCTTATCTACACTGCCACTTGACAGAGCTGCAACTTTATCGCTCAGGGGTGTGAAATAATACACCCCTGAGTGCTGCAAGGTTCAGCGCTGTAAAGTGACAGCATAGACAGAGCACCAGCGCTGGCAGCCACGCTCTCGGTGCTGGTAGCTACTCCCCTCATGGGGGTGGTTTTATTACAGCGTTGGGAGAACTCTCTCCAGCATTGGTGCCACGACTACAGAGCCGCGGCAGCACTTTAATGTAGCTAGTGAAGACATACCCCAAGGAGTTGGCTTATACTGCATTAAGTTATAGTGCAAGTGATTATAGTAGAGGTGGTTCAAAATTGCTTTAACGCATTCAGTACATTTCACCCTGATCCCAATGAAGTTTCACTGTGGTAATCAGCTAAAATATATCACTTCTTGATGTCATTGCCTCCACAGAATTACACAGAGGAGGAGAGGGGGGGTTTGTTTCACAGAATCTTTTTAAGCAATTACAAGCATTAGAGGGCATTTGCATATCCTATCCCTGGAGGCTAATATTCTATAGGTGCTAAGTACTGCATTCAAAGTGAATCCTCTTCTCATCAGTTCTGACCCTGCAGAAAGGGGAGAGGGGACTATCCTGTTGTAGGGAGAGATAATATGAAATCTCTGTTCTTGCTGCAAATGGTCTTAGTAAGGCTCCCGGAAGAAGAGACACTCCCACCAGGCCCTCCCCCACACTTGCCAGCATTCCAAACAACTATAGTGGATGGAGAGACACCACTCTGATATATGGTGATGGGGACCATCTAAAGCCTGGTCTACACTAGAAAATAGGTTGGTATAACTACATTGCTCAGAGGTGTGAAAAATTCACACCCCCTGAGAGAGACATTTAAGCTGACCTAAACTCCCTTTTAGAAAGTGCTAGCTACTGCATCGCAGGGTGGTGGAGTACCTATGCCGATGGAAGAACCCCTCCCATCAGCACCGCTGCAGCATTTTAAGTGTAGACACACCCTATAGCCTGCTCTACACTTAGAGGTAGGCTGACATAGCTACATTGGGCGGGGGGGCGTGGGAGAAACAACACACACCTGAACGATGTAGCTATGCTGACCTCACCCGCTGTATAGATTCAGCTATGACGATGGAAGAATGCTTCCATTCGTCTGGCTACCATCGCTCAGGGAAGTGGTGTTCCTATACTGACTGAAAACCCCTTGTGTCATGCCGGGTGTATCGATACTATCGAATTATGCCGGTATAGCTACGGCTACAGCTATTCTGGCATAGTCTCCATAGCTTAGACAAACCGTAAGCATCTGGATAGATACAAGTATCAGAGGGGTAGCCATGTTAGTCTGGATCTGTAGAAGCGACAAAGGGTCCTGTGGCACCTTATAGACTAACAGAGGTATTGGAGCATAAGCTTTCGTGAGTGAATACCCACTTCTTCTGGATAGATACAGAGGCCCAGCCACAACTCCTAAGATAAGAAGTGATCGTTTTGTTACATCAGTCTTCCCTTAAAGGAATTAGTGAAGATTTCTGTGATATAACACTATGGACCTCCTTTGTATAAAGGCAGATAAAGGTCAGTGCCTGAAAATTACAAACACAAAACCTAATCAATATGCTAAATAGCCAGAAGGCACTTATGCAAGACCACTGGTAGTTCTAGAGAAAATTGCTCTTTGGCAGGCCAGGACCAAAGCAGCCTGGGAAAACCCCACGCCGTAAGACTTTGTCTTCGCTGGAGGAAAAAGGATGTGTTCTTGTGTTAGTAACTTGATTTAGATTACCTCAATGTACAATTCTAGTGAAGGCAAAGCAGTTTGCCATTTTCATATACGTTAGCAAATTGAGTTAAAACTAGAAAAACAGGAAGAGGCACAGTTAAGAAGGGCCTTAAAGATATTCTTAAGAAGCATGAACTTATAGTGAAGAAGGATGAGCCACTTGAGGGATTCATAGGCTAGGTGACGTAGTCAGAACAAAAATAGAGCCAATGTAGGCGTCAAGGAGGCCGGTAAGGCAACATTAATCATAATATAACATGAGGGACTTGACGAGAGATTTTGCTGTGTAGACTTCAGCTCTGTACCTGTATACTCCATTCTTGTGAACAAGCAGTAAAGTAAAATTTGCCAGATTCCTGCACCAGTGATTTCACTTTCTTATCGCATCCATTTACACTACATAATAGACAGCCAGGGAAAAAATTTAGGCCTGCAAATCTAGATAGCGTACTGTAAAAGCAGTAAATTTTTTTTTAAATAGGGAAAAAGTAGTATGGATCCAGGCTATGATTTATATGCCAAACTTTAGAACCTCAAAATGCCATTGCATTAATTATGTAATGAAGACGCACAGAAAGAGAAATAAAGGTATTAAACAAGAACAAAATGGAAATGTTGAAAAGAACAAAACATAGCAAAGAGTTGAATAATAAAACAGTTACAATCACAAATCATATTTGTGGCACATTATACAGATAAGAAATGCAAAGAGCTTGAATGCACTGGGTGTAGTAGCCTCTAAATCTGGTCCTGAAATATCCACTTACCTAGGGGAAATATAAATCTTGCTTGGCAAAGTGAGCCAAGCTAGGATGGGAAACCACCAATTCCACCTCTCTGGAGGGAGGAGAAAGGACCAGAGAGCAGCCCAGGGAAGAGGAGAGGAAGAACAAGGAATGAGTGGCACAAGCGTTACTACTTTTACAAGGAGTGAGAGCGAAGAAGGGAAAAGCTGGAGCACCTATTACTTTTCCCAGAGGGGTAGGAGAACAAAGAACAGAATGACCACATGGGGAAGAGTAGCTCCTGTCCTCTCAGATACTGGACAAAAGTAAGGCCCAGAGCCTCAAAGGTGTTTAGGTGCCTAGCTTCCATTGATTTCAATGGGAAGTAGGCTCCTAAATGCCTTTGAGGCTCTGGGCCTTAATGTCCCCCAGACTGCATTAATGGGGCAGAGCAGGAAGTGTTCAGAATTCGTTAACTGTGGGGGGAGGGCATGAGGAGAGCCCAGAATTTATTTGGAGGGAACAGAAACAGAAGAGCCCCCAAAATGTGTTAATTTGATCATTTGGGAGGTTCCAAAACGATCAATTGATGTGGGAGAGAAGAGCTGATGTATGGAGATGTCTAAATTAAACAGGGCAGGTGGTAGCTGGGAGCTCAGGTAAGTTGGCAGGTTCAGGGCTTGTCTACACTGAGTTGCTCCTAGTTAACTCTGTCAGTCTGTCCCCAGGGTTGGGGGGAGAGAAAAGGAGGCAATGTCTGTCCTTGTGGGAGGGGCAGGAAGGGGAGGCAGAGTCTATCGTGGGTGGGGGGAGGAGAGAGGAAGGAAGTTGCAAAGGGGGCAGCATTCAGTTGTCCCTGTGCAGGTGGGAAGGGGGAGGAGCATCTGTCCGTCCATCCCAATGTGGGGGAAGGAAAGAATGGGGAGCCAGCGCCCCTTGGTCTGTCCCCCGGGGGGGTGGGGAGAGAAGGGGGCCAGCGTCTCTGGGCCTGTCACCCTTGGGGGGGGGGGGGGGGGGGAAGGAAGGGGGCAGCGTCTCTCGGCCTGTCCCCCTTGGGGGGGGGGGAAGGAAGGGGGCAGCGTCTCTCGGCCTGTCCCCCTTGGGGGGGGGGGGGGGGGAAGGAAGGGGGCAGCGTCTCTCGGCCTGTCCCCCTTGGGGGGGGGGGGAGGAAGGGGGGCAGCGTCTCTCGGCCTGTCCCCCTTGGGGGGGGGGAGGAAGGGGGGCAGCGTCTCTCGGCCTGTCCCCCTTGGGGGGGGGGGAGGAAGGGGGCAGCATCTCTCGGCCTGTCCCCCTTGGCGGGGGAGGAGGAAGGGGGGCAGCGTCTCTCGGCCTGTCCCCCTTGGGGGGGGGGGGAGGAGGAGGAAGGGGGCAGCGTCTCTCGGCCTGTCCCCCTTGGGGGGGGGGGGGAGGAGGAAGGGGGCAGCGTCTCTCGGCCTGTCCCCCTTGGGGGGGGGAGGAGGAGGAAGGGGGCAGCGTCTCTCGGCCTGTCCCCCTTGGGGGGGGGGGAGGAGGAGGAAGGGGGCAGCGTCTCTCGGCCTGTCCCCCTTGGGGGGGGGAGGAGGAGGAGGGGGGCAGCGTCTCTCGGCCTGTCCCCCTTGGGGGGGGGAGGAGGAGGAGGGGGGCAGCGTCTCTCGGCCTGTCCCCCTTGGGGGGGGAGGAAGGGGGGCAGCGTCTCTCGGCCTGTCCCCCTTGGGGGGGGGAGGAAGGGGGGCAGCGTCTCTCGGCCTGTCCCCCTTGGGGGGGGAGGAAGGGGGGCAGCGTCTCTCGGCCTGTCCCCCTTGGGGGGGGGGGGGGGGAGGAAGGGGGGCAGCGTCTCTCGGCCTGTCCCCCTTGGGGGGGGGGGGGAGGAAGGGGGGCAGCGTCTCTCGGCCTGTCCCCCTTGGGGGGGGGGGAGGAGGAAGGGGGCAGCGTCTCTCGGCCTGTCCCCCTTGGGGGGGGGGAGGGAGGAGGAAGGGGGGCAGCGTCTCTCGGCCTGTCCCCCTTGGGGGGGGGGAGGAGGAAGGGGGGCAGCGTCTCTCGGCCTGTCCCCCTTGGGGGGGGGGGGAGGAGGAAGGGGGGCAGCGTCTCTCGGCCTGTCCCCCTTCGGGGGGGGGGCAGGAAGGGGGGCAGCGTCTCTCGGCCTGTCCCCCTGGGGGGGGGGGGAGGAAGGGGGGCAGCGTCTCTCGGCCTGTCCCCCTTGGGGGGGGGAGGAGGAGGAAGGGGGGCAGCGTCTCTCGGCCTGTCCCCCTTGGGGGGGGGGGGGAGGAAGGGGGGCAGCGTCTCTCGGCCTGTCCCCCTTGGGGGGGGGGGGGGAGGAAGGGGGGCAGCGTCTCTCGGCCTGTCCCCCTTGGGGGGGGGGGAGGAGGAGGAAGGGGGCAGCGTCTCTCGGCCTGTCCCCCTTGGGGGGGGGGGGGAGGGAGGAAGGGGGCCAGCGTCTCTCGGCCTGTCCCCCTTGGGGGGGGGGGGGAGGAGGAAGGGGGCAGCGTCTCTCGGCCTGTCCCCCTTGGGGGGGGGGGGAGGAGGAAGGGGGGCAGCGTCTCTCGGCCTGTCCCCCTTGGGGGGGGGGGAGGAGGAAGGGGGGCAGCGTCTCTCGGCCTGTCCCCCTTGGGGGGGGGGGAGGAGGAAGGGGGGCAGCGTCTCTCGGCCTGTCCCCCTTGGGGGGGGGGGGAGGAAGGGGGCCAGCGTCTCTCGGCCTGTCCCCCTTGGGGGGGGGGGGGGGGAGGAGGAAGGGGGGCAGCGTCTCTCGGCCTGTCCCCCTTGGGGGGGGGGGAGGAGGAGGAAGGGGGCAGCGTCTCTCGGCCTGTCCCCCTTGGGGGGGGGGAGGAGGAAGGGGGGCAGCGTCTCTCGGCCTGTCCCCCTTGGGGGGGGGGAGGAGGAAGGGGGGCAGCGTCTCTCGGCCTGTCCCCCTTGGGGGGGGGAGGAGGAAGGGGGGCAGCGTCTCTCGGCCTGTCCCCCTTGGGGGGGGGAGGAGGAAGGGGGGCAGCGTCTCTCGGCCTGTCCCCCTTGGGGGGGGGGGGAGGAGGAAGGGGGGCAGCGTCTCTCGGCCTGTCCCCCTTGGGGGGGGGGAGGAGGAGGAAGGGGGCAGCGTCTCTCGGCCTGTCTCCCTTGGGGGGGGGGGGGGCGAGGGAGGGGGCAGCGTCTCTCGGCCTGTCCCCCTTGGGGGGGGGGGGAGGAGGAAGGGGGCAGCGTCTCTCGGCCTGTCCCCCTTGGGGAGGGGGGGAGAGGAAGGGGGCAGTCTCTCGGCCTGTCCCCCTTGGGGGGGGGGGAGGAAGGGGGCAGTCTCTCGGCCTGTCCCCCTTGGGTGGGGGGGAGAGGAAGGGGGCAGCGTCTCTCGGCCTGTCCCCCTTGGGGGGGGGGGGGGAGGAAGGGGGCAGCGTCTCTCGGCCTGTCCCCCTTGGGGGGGGGGGGGGAGGAAGGGGGCAGCGTCTCTCGGCCTGTCTCCCTTGGGGGGGGGGCGAGGGAGGGGGCAGCGTCTCTCGGCCTGTCCCCCTTGGGGGGGGGGGGGAGGAGGAAGGGGGCAGCGTCTCTCGGCCTGTCCCCCTTGGGGAGGGGGGGGAGGAAGGGGGCAGCGTCTCTCGGCCTGTCCCCCTTGGGTGGGGGGGAGAGGAAGGGGGCAGCGTCTCTCGGCCTGTCCCCCTTGGGGGGTGGGGGGGAGGAAGGAAGGGGGCAGCGTCCCTCGGTCGGTCGGTCGGTCGGTCGGCCTATCTATCTGGGGGGAGGGGCGCTCGCTGGCGCCGGGCCGGGCGGACTCACCTGGGCACCGAGTCAGGTCCCGGCTGCAGCGGCCCCCACCATCCCGGCCTGCCTGGCCCGGCTCCGCCCCGCGGCCCGGCGCACCCGGAAGTGGGGGCGGGGCCGCTCTTTCAACACCAACTTTATTAGCAGCCGCCGCCGCGCGCCAGCCCAGGTTGGCCCCGCCCCCAGCCGCGCGGCCCCGCCCCTCCGGGGAGCCGTGTGGAGCGCGCCCCGGTTCGCAGCCCCCTGGCCCGGGGGGATAAAGCCGCTGAATGCAGCGCGGGGCGCGCCAGGCTCCCTGAGGTTAGGAGCAGGCCCGGCCCGCGCTGTGTAGGGGCCGCTCTAGCGCCGGGGCTCTGGCCAGGCAGGCACAGTTGGAGCCGGGCTTGTAGCCGTGGCGGTGGTGGAGTCAGACCCAGCCCACGGGGCCCCTGGGGGGCCGACGGGCCGTAAGCAGGTTTCAGGGGCTCTGCCAAAAAAAACCCAGAGACCAGGGCAGGCATTGGACTTGCTGGGGCCCAGAGCAGAAAGCTGCAGCCTGAGCCCTGCTTGCTGTCCCCTAATGCCGGTGACCGCCTGGCTACTGGGTATGCAGGAAAACAGTGGTGGCACAGGTGGGCCAAGGAATTTCTATAGCATGTTGGGGGCCTCAGGAAGAAAACGACTGAGAACCCCTGAATTACAACAACCTCAATCGCCTTCAAGTAGAGCGTGACCAGATGTCCTGATTTTATAGGGACAGTCCTGATATTTGGGTTTTTTTTCTTATATAGGTGCCTATTACCTCCCACCCTGTCCTGATTTTTCACACTTTCTATCTGGTCACCCTATTCAAGTACCTCCTTGCTGTCTCTGCTGCATGAAGAAAAAACTCCCTGTCAGAATCTGTAAAACTGCCACTTTATCCTCTCATAAAACCCTCCTCAAAACCAACCTCTGCTGTGACGCCAACAAATCACACCCATCGGCCCTTGGCTCCGCAAGTGATGAGCTGAGATTTCTGTTCTACTCAGTTCTCTTTGTTTTATTGTTACCTCATCCTACCAATGCACCTCCACCCAACTTTGTCTCTTTTGTCCACCTATTCCATCCTGACATGGAGATTGTGAGCTTTCTGTGGTAGGGACTGTCCTTTTCGTTATATGCCTGTAAACTGCTTAGTCAAATGGAGCTCTGCACCTCAACTGGAGTTCTTAGATAGGACTAATATATTTACCTGGTTTAACCCAAGCGGCTAGCCAAACTTTTAGGGTCCTAAGGGTTGTTCCAGTTAGAAGGAGAAATTGATGATGGAGCTGGGTATCTGATGTAATCCTATTTGTCAACAAAGAATGTACAAAATCCTGTTTCCATGAACACAGCAGGAATCAAACAAGAGACAGGGTCTTTGCTCACTTACAGCTCCAAGCCCCGTTTCCAGTCAGCAAAAGCTCTTACATTGGTATAACTCAAAAAATCTGAAAAATCCTCACCCCTGAGCAACACAGTTATACCAACTGAACTCCCTGGTGTAGACAGCACTCCCTCAACCAGGGGGCTTCTCCTGTCGACATTGCTACTGCCTCTCATGGAGGTGGCTTAACTTCACCAACAGGAGTGGTGTAGACGCATCTTCACTAAAACGCTGCAGCGGCACAGTTGGGCCAATGCAGTGTTTTAAGTGTGGACCTGCCCCTAGCTTTTCTCGGCAAGGTTCCCAGTGCTTGTTCTGACTGTGCCCTTGGTTTTTCTGCCCCTGCTCTCTTTCAGACCCACAATCTTTCACAAAACAATAGGCAGAGCAACCCGGCTGCCCGCAAGTACCCTGCAAGTTTGGGGTGGAGGCCTCTTGTTTCAGCTACCTGCCTACATAAAGAAGTTTAATGGCTTCTTACAGTCATCTTAAATGAAGGCAGCAATTACACTGCCCAGTTTCAAAGAGGTTTAACCCAGCCCACAACAGTATAAATAATAAACTTCCCATGCCCCTGAAGGTTCTCAGCCAGGTCACCTGGGTACAGGACCTAAGCCTAGGGAGTGGAGTGGAGCTGGCCCACCTGAAAAGCATAACAAACCCAGCCTTCATTATCATCACTGTCAAAAATAACTGCTGAATTTTACATCAATGAGTATTTTCAACTTTCAGCGCTATCTGGGTGCGGGGGTGTGGATAGGTCAGTGGCGTAGCCAGGTTTAGAGCACAGGGGGAGCGGCGCTATAAAAAGGTGCCTCCCCGCTCCCCCTGTACTCACCCAGTGGCGCTTTAAAGGGCCTGGGGCTCCAGCCGCTGCGGAGCCCCCGGGCCTTTTAAATCCCCCCCAAGCCCGGCTCCGGCAGCGGGGCTGGGGGGGGCGCTTTAAAGGGCCAGCAGCTCCCCGCAGCGGCAGGAGCCGCCGGCCTTTTAAAACGCCCCCCCCAGCCCAGCTCCCGCAGCCAGGCTCGGGCGGCGCCTTAGCGCCGCTCCCCCTGCTCCCCCTCTGGCCACGCTACTGAGTGGGAGGGGGCGGAGGCTAGGCTGTTTGGGGAGGCAAAGCCTTTCCTACCTGGCCCTCTATACAGTTTCACAATGCCAATGTGGCCCTCGGGCCAAAAAGTTTGCCCATCCCTGATTTAGCTGGTCTAGTAAAGACCCCTCAAATCAACTGCAGATCGCTCTCCAGTCGATCCCTGTACTCTACCCCTGATGAGAAAAGTAAGGTAAGTTGGCGGTAGATTTTCTCCCGTCGACCCACCGCGGTGTAGACCCAGTAGCATAGCCAAGGAGGATGCGGGGGTAGTGGCCGCTCCCCCACTGAGCACAAGCGACGCCTTTTAAGAGGGGGAGCGGAGCTAAGCAAAGGCGCCTCTCCCTTGTACTCACCTGGCGGTGCTCCAGCTGTTTGGTGGCACTTTGGCGGCGGGTCCTTCACTCGCTCCGGGTCTTCTGTGCTAAGTGCCGGGTCCTTCACTGGCGCATACCACCGAAGACCGGAGCGAGTGAAGGACCCGCCACAGAAGTGCCGCCAAACAGCTGGAGCACCACCGGGTGAGTACAAGGGAGAGGCGCCTTCTTTTAGTTCCACTCCCCTTGTTCTCTACACTTGGCCACGCCACTGTGTAGACCCCATGGTAACTCGACCTAAGGTACGTCGACTCCAGCTACGTTATTCACATAGCTGGAGTGGTCACACACACACACACACGCTTCAAACAACTCACAATCTAAAGTGCATGTTTTGTAGAGCAGGTCAGAAAAAAAACAGGGTGGATAAAAAAAAATTAAAAATCCATTTTTTAAAAATTTAAATCGGATTTTTTTTAATAAAATGCTTTTTGAGGAAAAAAACCTATAAATTAAAACTCAAAGATATCTCATCATGGAATAGGGATTATAAATTCTAATTCTATAATAGGAGACAATATATTCATGTAATGTTTAAGAAAAGTTTTGTAAATGAGTTCCAATAATTCATGGATTAGGGACTCAATTTTATGGGGTTCCAGGGACTTCTGTATAGATTATTTAGGTTAATCTTTTTATCTACCCAATGGGACTCAGTGCTCAGTCAAGAAGATACTATCAGAGATGCTTAGTTTTGCAGTTCTCAAACTGTGGATTTGTGTCTCCAGAGATAACATGCTTGTTAAAAGCAAAAATGTTTTTAAATAAATAGAGATGAGAAATAACAGACCTCAACCCTATTGTCCCTCTGCAAATTTGTGTACACAGAGTCAATCCCTCACCTCTCTCTAAAAGTGCATAGTTTCTAAAAGTTCAATTAATAGAAGATTGTTGGGGTGAAATAGATCTGGAAAAGGAGAAGAAGACTGGAGATAAATGTGAGAAGGGAGGGATAGGCAGTAGAAACAAAAGTGAAACTGTTTGAGCAGCATATACCAGAAGTCTTGAGGTCTGAGTATAATAGCCTTCATTGATTTGAGATCTACCATTCTGTCACTAGCAGGGAAAACCTATAATAGCAGCAGGCTGTAAGAGAGACCCAGTTTGGGAATAAGAACCATTCAAGAAATATGTGTTTGCTGATGATGTTTTAAAGAAAGTCACACCAGTGAACTGGTGGAAGTCACTTAAGTACTTGGATTCAGAGACTGTTGAAGTGATAATCTCACTTTTAACAGCAGTAGCCTCTTCTGCTGGTATAGAAAGAATATTTTCTTCCTTTTGACTAATTCATTCCAAATTGAGAAATCGTTTGGAACCTGAAAAAGCAGGAAAGCTTGTTTTTCTTTTCCAGATTATGAACAAACAGGAAAATGAAGGCGAAGACAACTGCATTAGCTGCAGAAGCCAATATTTTAAGTTTCTCATGTTGAACTGACTGACAGTCGATTTATTTTTGTTAAATAATATTTATCCAATTTAGTTAACAATTTAAACAAAAATAAACCTGATTTTAAAAAAATTTGAATAACTCAATTCAAAGATGCATATGCTTGTTTTGTTATAATAGATGTTTGCTCTTGAAGAAAAAATCCAGAATACATAACATTGTTGTTTTAGTTAAATAAAACAATTTAAATGTCTGTCTGGTGATGTTCTCCTTCTTAATACAGCATGGCAAGAAAATCCTCCAAATATTAATGATTAACCTGTTGAATTGGAGATAGTCATCGGGAGGTGAACTTCATAAATATCTGCTTCAATTACGTTTGGTAAATGAAATAATCAACATTCATTTTCTGATATAGCTGTAAAACTAATCTAAAAAGTTTTCGAAGTAAATCATTTTAAAAATTGTATAGTGTGTACCTTCTAAAAATGAAACCTACAATCTCTGAGTTGTGAAGAATATGTATTAAGATTATAACCACCAACAAGAATGCACTTTTATGTAGAAATCCATGATTAAATTGAGTCTTCCTGACTAGTGATTTAAATCAATTTGATTTAAATCAAATCCACCCTGGAAAAAACAAAATTTTCCTGTGAGAAATTTCAGACAAAATAGCCTAATATGGAAAATTCAGTTGAAAAAAATAAATTCCCACCATCACAGGAAGTTTTGAACCAATTTGAAATGAAACATTTTTTTAAAATCAACATTTTGAAAAGTAAATTATATTTTCATTGCAATATTTCCAGCAGGGGAAAATGAACATTTAGTTGATCTGACATTTTCCCCACACAAATGAGTTTCAATAAAACTGTATTTTTCAATATAAAAAGTTTCAACCGGCTCTTTGATTTTCAAAAAGACCAGTTTGGATCTTTTTGAAAATCAAATGCTAATAAAACAGTGCCAGCTGAAAGCAACACCTTCAAAACTAATATAGCCAATTCGATTACACATATTGAGATCTCAAGGATAGAGGTCAGGACAGAGCATAATTCTGCCTTACTGGACATGTTTTAATAACCACTCTCTCTGAACCTCATGGGCTTTGTGAACACATTCTCATTCTCAAAAAGCTGCTTTCTGCAGTGGCTTTGTTGTGCAAAACAGTTACTTTAGCCCCTGAGCTGGATCTGTAACCTGTGTTTGCCACTCTTGCTGTTTTTCCTTGTCACTGATTGCATGAGCATGCATTACTTCTTTCAGCCCACAAGCCCTGTCAGCAGCTTCTAGATGTTTTTGAAAAACAGCCAACCAGCGTCCACTTTGGTTTTGTCTAGATGTTTCCTGTTCCTACTATAGGACTGATTCTCCAGGGTGGTGTTTGTGACTTACAACCTTGGTGTCTATGGTAGAGCTGTTACTTTACTACGTTGGGAGCTATTTTCTGTTTGGAGTATAATTTCTTCTCACACTAGCACAGGGGTACCTGTTTGACATTCTTGTGGCAGAATTCGCTCTCTTCTAGTCTCCTGGCATTTTGTAGCTCATTCAGGGTTAATTTTCTTTGGCCAGATGTAGGAACTAAGGTTTTTGTTCTTTTGTGCACACTGGGGATGCTAACAAAGCTCTGTAAGGTATGCTGTGGCTGTCTAACAATGCTAAGTGTGGATCTCTTGAATCTGCCAGGACTCTGTTAAATCATGTTTTCTTATTTGTACTGCTTTTTCCACTAACCCATTTGATTGTATACATTGTTGTCCGTCATCCTAAGCAGTTAGCAAATGTTCAGGGTTGTTTTTGGTAGGAGGAGAAATTGGTGATACAAATCAGGCATTCCTTTATAAACAAACAGGACTTCACCAAAGAATGGACACACAGTCCTGTTTCCCTGAACACAGTAGGAACAAACGGGAGACCATTTCCTTTCTCAATTTCCAAGCCTGGGTTTCCAGTTAGTGCTCTGCCCCAAAGAAGCGTGCTCTCTCTCAGCTTCCTCCCAAGGCTACCCCCAAATCAGTGCCCTAGCCCCTGCATTTGCAATCAGTTCTCACCATTATAAATGTGTTTGCTGGTTTGTAGTGGTCTACTATATTTGTAAGAATTTGTAACCAACAGAAATAAAGTTTGTTTTGTGTTAAAGTAAGATTCCTCTAGTTCCTCCAACCCCAATTTGAGAGTCACTGGGCCATGATGGCTGAGTTTCACTGTGATTTCACTTGGGAAGTAGTAGGACCAAAAAAGTGCTGCAAAGTCTTGGTCTTTATTTTACACTAGTACTGCCCTCAACAATCTGAATAGACAAGACTGACAATGGGTGGGGCAGGAAGTGGGCACAGAAAGGGGAAGTGATATAGCTAAAGTCACACAGTAGGAGAGCCAGGAATAGAACCCTTGCTTTTTTGCGGTCTAGTCCAGTGCCCTATCCACTAGATCATACTGTCTCTCACTTTGTGGCCAAATAAACCCAAAGCTTTTACTCCAAACTCAAAGGGATACAAAGCCACAAAGTTCCAAAACACACCTGTACTAGCACAGCAGTTTTGTAGATGCTCATGCAACCAACCCAGCAAGGTCTAGCCTGAGTGTATGTCTACACTGCACACTTCTCACAGCAGCATGTAGAGTATACACACACGTATAAATAGCAGCATAGACAGTGAGGCATGGCTTATGCAAATAGAGACACCAAAACCTTTCATGGACACAGCCTGCTTTTCACTGGGTCTTGTAGCTACATGTACCCCACATGCTGCTGCCGCCAAGAGAGAGTGCATGTCTCCCCGAAGTAGTTCTCTACTGAACATTCATTCAAATGAGATCTCAGGTACTTTTTTTTTTTTTTTTTTTAAACATGAGCTTATAATGAACTTCTCTTCCTATTCCTACCACTGTATTCCTATGGTGACAACTGGCAGTCATATTTGATGGTTATTAGTTATGCTTAAGGCTACATTTTAGTCACAAGTAAATAAAAGTTCACAGCCCATGACCTGTCCATGACTTGTTCTATATACCCCTGACTAAATCTTGGAGGTGCGCTATGGCCCCGCTGCGGCAGGGAGCAGGCGGTGGCGCACAGCCTGAGACCACAACTGGGGCTGAGGAGGTTTGCGGGGCTGGCAGGTGCCCTACCTGGCTCCACATGCTGCCTCTGCCCTGAGCACTGGTTCCACAGCTCCCATTGGCCAGGAACCACAGCCAATGGGAGCTGCAGGGGCGGTGCCTGCAGGCAGTGGCAGGGCACAGAGCCATCTGCTAGGAGCTGAGGGAGGGGGGTGTTGCTGCTTCCAGGGAGCCTCCCTGAGGTAAGTACTGCCCAGAGACCTCACCCCATCCCATGCCCCAACACCCTGCCCCGAGCCAGCTTCCACACCCAAACTCTTGCTGTTGCTGCGGGGAGCACCGTGGCCCAAGACTGCCCCAGCAGCGGCGGGTGTGGCTGGCCCAGGGGCAGCCCAAGCTGCTCAGGCAGCCCTCAGGCCAGCCGCACCAGCTGCTGCCAAAGTCCCAAAGGTCCTAGAAAGTCACGCAATCCGTGACTTCCATGACCTCCATGACAAACTCGCGGCCTTAGTTGTGCCAGCATGTAGCTGCAATTTCACATAGTCTGGCATGAAAGATTTTTCCACTCCCTGGACTGAAGAAACAAACAGTCAAAATGTTGATGACTTGTGACTAAATAAATTGCATTGATTTGTCAGGGAGATACCGTAAATGAAACTATACTGAAAGGAGGGACACTGTTCATGTGTGGTGGGGGTTTGGGGAGAAGTTGAATTGTAGCCTTCTGTAGTACCAGTCACTGAATCACAGCTGCTTGATTTCAACTTTACCTCTGTAACAAAAAAAAAAAAGATTAAAATTTAGACTAAATAGGATTATAGCTCCTGGTTGCAAAAGCAAATAATCCATCAAAATGAAAGAATAAGAAACTTACCTTGAGGGTATGCTTGACATTATGAAGTAAATGTGTTAGAAATCCTGTTTATAATAGTACACAGATCAGTAGGTTGGATCTGTTTGGGCCATATTAAATTCTGATCAGAGCCTCTTAGAATGAGAATTTTTTTTTAATTAAATCAATCTTCCATTCCTCAACACTTTAAAAATGAGACACACCAATATTAATTGCTGCCTAAAGAATAACTTACAAAGGAAGAATTAAAGCCCTCCAACTTGGAAAGAATAGATAAAGCAGTGGCCGAGATCACATGCAAGGAAATGGTCATGCCCGTAGTTATTAAAATAGTACACGTTACTTCCTTAACATGATCCCAAACATTGCCTAGTCCTTGTCTGTATTAGACAAGTTGCCCCAGTTTAATGACATTGATTTTAAATTGATCTAGTTAAACCAGTGCAACACCACAAAAGAGGCACTTAAAGTAGTTTAACCCTTGCACTACTAGAATTATAGAAACCACTAAGAAGTAAAGCTGGTTGAAATTTGTTTTCCCCCTCCCCACCCACTCAAATTTAATTTTTGTTTTGAAAAACGTTTTAAATAATTTTTTTTAATGAAAAAGGGGTGAGAACGGAGAGAAAGTGGGGGAGGGGACAGTGTCTTTTTTAGTTTATTCAAATGGAAAGAGTGTGAAATGATAAAGAAAAAAAAAAAGTGTTCCTTCCCTGCCTTTCCATACTAACTTACCATGGGAAAGATTGGGGGGGGGGGGGCAAGCGGAGTGGGGGTGACAAATAAAGTAGTAAAAGTGATATTCTCCCCCCCCATACCACTAGGTGAAAATTTAAATCAATACAAAATAGACAAAAACGTTTAACACAATGTTGCACAACTGAAAAAATAAAAACCAATAACCATTGAAAAATGCTTAAAAACATCGATATTATCCATCAGAATTGTAAGAACAATTAAAATCCATTTCTCCAAGCCTAATTATGATCTCGTCTTTAATTATATGGTCATATACTATTTTGTCCACAGAACATACAAAGGATTGTAACCTGGGGATGAATCAGGATTGCATAATGAAGGAAGCGGATTTTAGCAGGAGCCCAGCTTCAATTGTTGCAGAAGTTGGAAGGCGTATAGTGAAGGAGCCAGGGGATTGCAGGAAGAGAAAGGAGGGTCTCATGGTTAAGGCAGGTTTTCAGGGTACCCAGGACTGAGAGTCACCAGACAAGAGGAAGTCTTGTCTGTGGTGACCGTGTGTTAGCCCCCTAATACCACCAGCCTGTCAGCCACTTAAGCACACATCTGGGCTACATCATCTGTGTCTTTGTCTTGCAGGTTAATAAGAGGTGCAGCCCAGTCTGAGACCCCTTGAAGTGTTCTTCTGCGATATCCAGCCCGACGACTCAAAGAAATCCCAGATCCTCTGCTCCCAAAAGAGCAGTGCACCCCAGTTTAACCTCTAATCACCATTCCTGTATAACGTACAGCACATGTGAACACTTAATGCAAAAAGGTTTATTTAAGAACAGAATAGAGGTTCCATTAGAAACAAGAGTGTGATGGAAATAAATGGCTATAGCATAAAACAAAACACAACCCAGGGCCTAAACTTATTAATAGCCAATAAAGTAGGTTCCTCTCCCACCCCCAAAGTTCAGTCTGTTGCAAAACTGGCTGGCCTCTCAGGAACTAGGAGTCAACCTTTCATGAAAAACAGCCCCACTCCATGAGATGTCTCCCCTGTGAATGACTACAGGGTGCCTTTCTCCACCCTATGATATACTGACTCAGTCTTTTGTCTTTATTCATAGACAGGGTTATTCCAGGTCTGTTGTCATCTCTATTTTTACCTCCAAGTGGCTTCAATATTTATAGTTTATCTTTGATGATTTTCCATGGACTTTTCTGGGTTGTTGCAATAGTGGACAACTGAGCAATACATTACATGATTGGCGAGCCCAACCTGAGGCCTGATTTGCAGAAATGCTGAGCACTCACAGCTGCAACTGAAGTCAATGGGAGCTATGCTTTGAATATATAAAGTGCTATATAATATTAAGTACTCTGAAAAAAGTCAGTCCCTAGGCATCTCAAATTAGTTGGCCTTAATCTGTGCCTCAGCTCCCAGGCTGTAAAATGGAGGTAGTAATACCCCTCATCTCACAGAGGTGCTCTGAAAATAAATTCATTAATATGTGTGGTGCACTCAGATACTATAAAACGAGACGAGCACCATGGACAAGCCCATGAGGCATTTAATAATTCTGTCTTCAGAGCAGGGTTTGAATAGCATCCAGTAGATAAAGCCACACAATGAGGATAAAACAAAACGTTAAATAGCAGCTCATTCAATGAGCACCATCCATCCTGCGCACTGAATGAGGCAGGGATCCTGTGGAAAAAAATAGTACAGTATGTGATCATGTAATTAAAGACTGCATCATAATGCATATGCACAAGGGAGTCAATTAAGGTTACATGGGTGAATACAGTCATTTCCTAACTTTTCAGTGCTTGACATTGCAAGCTTAGCAGTCTTGTAACAAAAGTTTGCATATATAATACACAGACCCAATTAGATTATCACACAGTTCTCTCGCAAAGAAAACCTGCTGCTGGGGTTCAAATCTTGCTGAATGTTCAGAAGCCATGGCAGCATTATTATTCATAAAGATTGTGGGTATTATAACAGTGCCAGCTCAACCTTAATGACTGTCCAGCTGTAATGTGGGTGTGATAGAGAGAAAAAACAAAGCAGGTTTCTTATGCACCACAAAGCTTCTCTCCTGCTTTCTGTGGTAGAACAGTTGGGTTCTTATTTTGTAGTAGTGACCTCTGCTGGGAATAAAATATTTTTATGAGCCAATTCATAAACTGGATTTCCACAAACTTCTGTTCTCTGAAGAATTAGAACCAAGCAAATAGATTCAAGTGACATTTATAACAACAATTGGCAGACTGCGTAATGAGGCCATGAGTTCTCTTATTAGTGATGAGTGAATCTCATGAAGTCTAATGTTTTGTCACCTGACCTTCTTGAACTATCTATTATGTGAATTTACATGATAATGAAAAAAAGCGCTTGCAGACTCAGAGTAATTTAAACCTATGGTTTATTTAAAGAGTAGTTTTGATTAAAAAAAAAAATCTAACTAAAGAGAAACCTGGGAGAGTCTCCTGTTCCCTCCCTCCCCCAAAATCTAGTCTGCCATAGAAGTGTGTGGGGTGTGTGTGTGTATAATATACACACACACACACACACCCCATCTGTCACACTGTATATCCAGTATTTGTTTTTTCATTAGGTGTTTTTATCTACTCTCCCTTCTCCCTCAGCCCAGTCTCTTGTATTTGCTTCTTGTTCTGTTCCATTTTTTGCCATTTTCCCTCTGTCCTCTCTCAGCAACTTTACACACCGGCAATTCCCACAGTTGAAGGCAGGAGAGTAGGGCAGGAGCCCAGTCACTCCTGTGTTTAGCTTCTCTGGCTTTGTACTAGTATCCTAAGGACCACGGAATCAGGCCCTTATGCAGAAGAGGGGTAAAATGAGGCAGAGAGAGAGATTACAGCCAGTATTTTCAAAAGTGTCAACTAGTTTTGGGTACCTGAGCTTGTAGTATCCAACTTGAGACATCCCAGGATAAAAAAAAATTCCAACATGGCTACCTAAAGTTAAGCACCTAATTCCATGTTTAGGCACCTAAAGAAGAGATTTTCATAAGTGCGGAGCATCTCCAGCTGAAGTCAGTGGGAGCCACAGGTGTGCAACACCTATGGAAATCAGGCTCCTCAGTGTTTACAGTTGAGCCCCCAAATTTGAGGCACCCAAAATGAGTGTAGACTCTAAAAATGTTGGCCTAAATGACTTGCCCACAGTCACAGAGCAAGTCAGTAAGTGACCTGGGAAGAGAATGTAGAAGTCATGACTACAGTTTCCCTTCTATAACCACAGGAGCAGCATTGTGCTTTAAATTAGAATGACTTTCGTCCTAGATTTCATTAAAAGTACCCCCTATTTACTATTAAAAAGCCATGAATAGTTTAAGAACATGTGTTTAACAATTAGAACTCACTTTCAGCTGGCAGTTGAGTAGGTGGAATATTTTTTTCACATCAGTTTCTTCAATCTGGAATGTATTTCACATTTCAGAAGGCAAGATTTTAAGCCTCCCCAGATATCAGTCAGCATGTCAAAGAACAAAGAATTCATCTCTGCTGGAATTCAAATAATTATGTTTTCTTTCCTCCTCTCTGAATCCACTGTTCTTAAAGATGGAGAAAAACTTGAAATATAAAATCTCACATTTTAACTACAGCAGTACTTAAAGATTGTTTATAGGGGATTGTTTCCTTCTCAATATTGTTCTCAAAAAGTCAAACTTCCATGTAACATTGTTTCAGTTCCATTCTGGTGGGGATGAATAGTAAACTGCAGACTTTCACAGAGCCCAGCTTCTGCATTTAAGTACAATTTTAACAGTGCTGCCTTATGAAATATTGTGATCATCTAAGTCAGGAGTACAGGGGAATTTTGAGAACTTTCATATGCCTTATAGCTTTTTTCTGAACTTGTACACAAGCTTTGTTTTATGCTAAAAAGCCTCTTCTCAAATGATGCAAAGGTTAGGTTCTGGAAGTGCGTGTGAATATGCATTCTCAATATATTGAAAAGACAACCCAGTCCTGCCCAGCTGAACCAGCCAAATAGTTGACTGCCCCAATATAAAAGCAGAGTAAGCATATTGTTATAGGTCAGACATGGCTGCTGCCTTCCATTAAGAATAAATATTCAGAAGCCATCATAAGCAGGTGGCTGAAACAATAATGGTAGCATCCCAAAACACAGACACGTAGAAACACTGAGTAGCACTGAATCATGAAGCCCAAGGGTTTTAAAATGCAAGGGCTAAGGATTTGATTGGCAGAACTGTTTTTGTGAGTGTATTCCTGTGCCAGAGAGAGAAACACAGGACAAGCTGAATAAAGACATACCAAGGAGAGAGAGCCTGATCAAGCATGGTTTAGACCCTGAGGTGAGACTAGGAAGGGCTTCTGGGGTTGGGGTCAGCTAATGAGGTTAGAGATTGTAAGCAAAGAAACTATGTCCCTTGGGTTTTGGTTCCTCCTACGTCTGGAGAAGCAGGACTATGTACATTCCTTGTAAATAAACAAGATTGCATCAAAGAAAATACCAGATTCCATCATCAATTTCTACTTCCAGTCAGAACAACCTACGAGGCCTTGAACTTTAGCTAGTTGTTGGGGTCAAAAGGGTAACACTATGTTTGGGTAACAACAGCACATCAGCTGATCAGCTTTTTACTAAAATTCTCTAACCCAGGGGTGGGCAAACTTTTTGGCCTGAGGGCCACATCAGGGTATGGAAATTGTATGGCAGGCCATGAATGCACGTGAAATTGGGGGTAGGGGTGTGGGAGGGGGTGAGGATGAGGGGTTTGGGGTGCAGGAGGGGGCTCCAGACTGGGACCGAGGGGTTTGGAGGGCGGGAGGAGGATCAGGGCTGTGGCAGGGGATTGGGGGGTGGGGGAGGACTCAGGGGTGCAGGCTCTGGGCAGCGCTTACAGTGAGTAGCACAGGGATGGTGCCTGCGGATGGGGCGGCGCGCAGAGCTGCCTGGTCACACCACCGCATACTACGTAGGAGCCGGGGGGGGCAAGGTCGAGCTGGAGGGGAGTCATGCCAGCTGCTTCCTGGGAGCTGCACGGAGTGGGGCAAGCCCCCGCTCCCCAGTGGGAGCTGAGGGATGGATTAAATGGTCTGATGGGCCGGATGTGGCCTGCGGGCCGTAGTTTGCCTGCCGCTGCTCTAATCATTCCTCAATCTGGAACAATGCTAAAACAAAAACTGAAAGCCGGTCCCTTTATTGGTAGGAATGGAAATTGGCATGGACTTAGCTTGTAGCCTGATATCTTCACAATATAGTTTTAACTTGAGAAGCAGTCAAGATTGAGATTTCATATCATTTGAAGTGATCTGCCTTCCTACATGTCTAGAGTGGAGCTGGACAGGAAGTTTTCTGCATCAGGACCTTGTGAAAAATGTTCACAATCCACTCCCTCAAAACACCAACAACAAAAAATGAGAGCCCCCCCCTTCTCCGCCACCACCACCTTAGAGCAGCCGATAGCCTGATGGTTAGGGCACTAATGTGGGAGAAACAAGTTCAAGTCCCTGCCAGAATCAGTGCAGACTTGAACCTGGGATGCCCACATGCCAAAGTTTTAGTTTTAACTAATTTTGTTTGGTTGGTTTTGGTCAGAAAATGCCAAACACCCACCCCCACCACCACGTTTAATATAAAACTTCCCTATCAGCTCTAGCTTAGACCCCTTGAGCCACCTCCTGGGGTTCTTTGAATGATTAAGCTTGCATCCTCTTCTCAGCCATACTGCAAACTTCATGCAATGTTATTTGGATTATCTTACCCTAAGGGTGCATTTCAATCTCCCAAAGAAAATGGGATGCAAATGAAATATATGCTTAGATGTAAGTCAGACAACATCTGCTAGTGAGTCTAAAAGGAAAATACAAAAAATTAATTGGACTCCAACAAATTGCCAGCACACATCAGTATCCAAAAGATCCAATCTGGGTTGACACCTATTACTTGGCGGTGTTCAAATACTAGATATTTCTGGCCCATATACAAATAAAAATGACCATACTCTTAAGTTTGGTTTATAAAGCTCAGTAGGAAGAAGATATTATTTCAATCAATCAGATTCCCCTATAATAAGGAATGTGGCTCACCCTTCTTTACAATATTTGCTCACTGTATCACAGCAGATCTACCTGTTCAGTTTGAAGTGCAAAAGGGGATAGGCAAACTGGAAACCTATTTTTATTCTTGATGAGGAGATGGTTCCCCTAATGGGCATACTGTAAAAGATATAGCATATAAGCCTTCACAAAGAAGCATTATAAGAACTATCTTCTCTGGAGACAACTAATCCCTGAGGCAACCAAACCAGTCAAAGAAAAAGCTTTAACTAGGCATCTAACGCTAAGATGCATTACTCTGATTCTGGATTTACTACACCCTGATTGAATTTGTATTGAAATGGGTTTGCTTTATCCAAGCTGTTCGATACAAATTGTTGGACTCCCCAGGGACTTTGAGTTCACCTGACAGACAGTAAAGCCAGAAAAAGCCTGCTCTGTTCTGTTTTATGAGACTGCAGAGTTACAGCCTCCCTGCTAATTTAAGAAACAAATCCAAAATCAATTGGCTGGATTTGAGCCATTCCTCAGAAGGCTAAAGAAAAAAGGAAGAAGTGGAAGGAACAAAGGAAAAAAAAAAACTTCAACAAGAAAAAAGCTCAGCTAAAACTGTCAAACGGCGCTTCA
This sequence comes from Chelydra serpentina, assembly GCA_037349315.1. NCBI lineage: Eukaryota > Metazoa > Chordata > Testudines > Chelydridae > Chelydra > Chelydra serpentina. Next base: position 42,903,051 of record JBAIAC010000029.1, on the reverse strand, counting down.
TAAAAGCACTCAGACTCAAAGCCAGAATCAGTGCAATTCCCTTTTTAGTCTCTGGGCCTGAGCCTACAGTCCTTCATTACAATGGAACTGAAGGTAATGGGCGATTTACTTGCACAAAGATTGCAAGACTGGGCCTTGTCTACACTAGAGACATTGGACTTGCCAGCTACCCTCTGGCATGCCTGTACCACACCTTGTGTCCATTCTCCCTGGGGTGTACAGGCAGTTACACCACTTTCTTTGGACTCGCACTGAGCAAGGCTAACCACAATGCAGTCCTTTGCCATGGCAGTCTCCACCGGCGCACTGCATCCATATGGGTAGATTGTAGGTTTAATGGCCTCAGCAGTACAAAGCGCCTTTCTACAGCACACTGGTCACTGCTTGGGTGGCCTCTCTTGTTTACTGCCTGGACAGGGAGTAAGTTTGTTGGAAGCCACATAGCCATACAAATAGCACTGCGTACATGGGAACTCAGTTTCCAAGAGAGCAGCTTCTTCCACTTCATTCTGCTGCTGTTGACAGCATGTCTCAGAGTGGACCTTCCCAGGAGGCCACTGCCAGCTGGTCAGAGGCTGACACGTGGACAAACGTGGCCCTCTTGGGGAGCTGAAGCAACTCAGGTTTAGTTGAATTCAGTATATTACCAGGTGCTGGCAAGAGTAACTAAGACAGGCATCACTCAAGGGGCAAACGGTGCAGAGGAGAGCTCAAAGGACAAAAAGTCCAATGCAACAAGGCCCAGAACAACAGTAAGTCCCAGCTCAGGGCAGAAAGTGTGTCTGCACTGTTAAGAACGGGACTGAATCCTTGGAACTGGCCCTTCCAGGCAGCTTGAGGTGCTGCTGGATAACCCAGCACTGCCTCACATTGCAGGGTCTCCACTGTCTCCATGAACTGAGCAGACAAGAAACCAGATGAAGATGTCTGAGAAATTGCTAGGATCCAGACAGAGCAGTAGAGACAGCAGACAAGCCTGTTCATTGGGAGGAGGAACTGGTGGATAAGGGCACCTCCATACTAGGTTTGCAAAAATTTTTTAAATAGTAGACACTGTATGGGTGGGGGTTGATTTTGCAGGTTTGGGGGTTGTGGGAAGAGTTTTCATGGTTTATCAAATTTCTCCATTAGGACTTGGAAAGGGGCATATGTATCATCACATGACAGTGGAAATGTCTCTATCTATTCCTTTGCTCTGCCAAACCTCCTTCCTGCCTTGGCCAGTCCCCCGTGTCCATCCACATAACTGAGAATTTGGGGAAAGTTATTCAAAGGTTTTTGGATGTGACTAAGTACTTAAGCCTTGCAATCCCATTTTGGGACAATGGCTGCCAAGGTGGCTGACAAACCAGGGACTGAACTGGGAACCTCTAGCACTAAGTGCATGACCTGCATGTGGGGGGAGGCAGGGGCGGGAGGAAGAGAAGAATAGCTCATATTCTGTGTGGCTCAGCATAGAGGTGACCTGTGACACACACACTCAGAGGGTTGCACATATTACCCTTAACCCCCACCCAGGTTCACACCACCTCTCCATTCCTGAGACTCATCCATGTGGATAATTCTAGCTGTTCCTCGAATTCCTCCCTGCAAACTTATTAACCTTTCCCCTCACTTGATCAAAAGTAAGATCCCTTTCCTCCTGCTGGGAGCCCCTGCAAAGAGAAGTTCTCAAGTCTCCCATTTGCCTACAATATGTAATCTTTGTTAGTCCAATTACAATCACTAACTACCAACAGACCTCCCACTCCTTTGAGTCCTTTACATGCTGGGTGCTAATTCTACAGGCATGTTCTTACCCTCACTAGTAATGCCTTGCAAGGACACCCTGCCAGTTACTTCTGTTGCATTCCTTGGTATGGTTGGATGGTGCACAGCTATAATTATTAACTAGCATTTCTTCCCACCGTTCACATTGCAAACCTACAAATACATCATCATGGGGCGGAGGGCAGGGAGAACAGCTGACAAAGCTGAAAAGCAAAACGGAGAAAACCCATTTCTATCCATGAATAGAGACTCTGACTAAATGTGCCACTTTGAGGAGCACAAAATGAAGGCCAATTTTGAAAGGCCGGGGCAATTTCCAGCCGGCCAGCGGTCTGATACCGGGCTTTTTCCCCCAGAAGCGAGGGAAAAAAGAATGGTGGACACCGCATTCCAACGGGAAGTTTCCAATGAATAATTAAGGGCTCAAGAAAAGATAACTGCACAGCTGGCCCAGCATGGCCCCTGCAACACCTACCCAATATACACTATGAATCAGGACAGAAATGCTTTTTGGACTGCCCCTTGTCTTCAGCCCCCTTACATCCATTCCCCAGACATTCCACCCCTTTATAAGACTAAGGCAAATCTGTCTTTGTTGTATTTCCTGGAGAGCTAAAGAACTGGAGTGTAAGCGTTCTCTGCCCTCAGACGAATCGTTAACAAAGAGCTTTTCTCTTCATTGCTCATCAGGAGTTTGAGTTAACAAAGACTGAGTTTTAAAAGGCCTAACTAAGGCCTGGTCTACACTAGGGCTTTATGTAGAATTAAGCAGCGTTAACTCGATTTAACCCTTCACCCGTCCACATTAGGAAGCAATTTATTTCGACATAAATGGCTCTTTAATTCGATTTCTGTACTCCTCCCCGACGAGGGGAGTAGCGCCAAATTCGACATGGCCATGTCGAATTCGAGGTACTGTGGACGGAATTCGACGCTAATAGCTCCGGGAGCTATCCCACAGTGCACCACTCAGTTGCATCCCAGGCAATGACGGAGAGAGGATACAGCCGGGATGCAACGCAGTGCCGCGTGAAAATCAAGGAGCTGCGACAGGCGTACCAGAAGACCAAGGAGTCCAATGGACGCTCCGGATCGCGGCCACACACTTGCCGTTTTTACGAGGCACTGCATGCTATGCTCGGAGGTGCTGCCACCACTACCCCACCAGTGTCCGTTGACTCCAACGACGGGGTCTTATCTACGGCCACGTCGTTGGAGGTTTTCGCGGACGGCGAAGATGAGGAAGGAGAGGAGGAGGACGAGGCAGTCGACAGCGCTTTCAATGCTGATTTCCCCGACAGCCAGGATCTATTCATCACCCTGACTGAGCTCCCCTACGAACCCTCCCAAGGCAGCATCCCTGACCAGGAATCAGGCGAAGGATCAGCAGGTCAGTGTTTTAGACATTTATTTGGAATACAATAGGTATGGTGTGTAAGCACTGTGTTAGTATTGCTTAATTGGCCTTATGCGCTTCAGCTTTGAGTCGCTTTCTAGTGCAACTACTCGAAAAGTCTGTCAATATGTATGGGGATAGAGGAGTAATCCCCATCGGAGATCTCCGCGAAGCTCTCCTGGAGGTACAGTGACAGCTTTTGTATCACGTTCGCTGGGAGAGCGGCCTTATTGTCTCCTCCATGGTAGGATACTTTCCCACGCCATGCAAGCTGCAGGTACTCTGGTATCATTGCCTTGCATAGCATGGCTGCATACGGCCCCGGGGTTTGCTGGCATTGACGCAGCATGCAGTCTTTCTCTGTCTCCGTAATCCTCATCAGAGTGATATCAGTCATGGTGCCCTGGTTTGAATGAGTGGTTTCATTAGTATAGGGAATGCTTCATTTTCCCTTTAAGGAAAGACACCCGGCGGTTTCCATTAACGCGGGGGGGGAGGGAGTTGGGAGCCAAACCATTTGAACTTAGCAGTGCGCGGGCAGGGACAGTTCCCGGGACTGACCACGCGAAGCGGGGGAAAGGGTACGCGAGCCGTTCATACAGAGCAGTTCACGGGCACTTTCAGTTCCCGGGAGCGGCCACGGGGAGGGGGGGGGAAGGGTAGGCGAGCCGTTCAAACACAGCGGTTCGCGGGCACTTTCAGTTCCTGGGAGCGGCCACGCATGGGGGGGGGGGGGGGGGGGGGGAAAGGATTGGCGAGCCGCTGTAGATGAGCGGTTTGGGCAGCAGCAGTTCCTGGCCGCAGCCGGGAACAGTGAAATGAAACATGGGAGTAGAGCACTGCTGTGAAGTACTCTCTCAGCAGTCCAAACTCATCAGTTTACCATGGTCTCCAGAGAGCTGATTTTCAGTGTTCTGCAAGGCTTCTGGGATCTGTACACCAGGACCCCAGACATTCAGGATAAAGACATAATATTTGACCTTGTAGTAAGTGGACATGTGATAGGTACTGTGCTTGGTCCTATTCACAGGGAAAGAGTATATGCATTGTTCTGGAAAAAGTATCTTTCTTAGGAATTCACTCCCTTTCTCTCATCCCACAGCTGCGAGTGTCTCCCGCCCTACCCGTGGATCACCCTCCCAGAGGCTAGCGCTGATCAGGCGGCGCAAAAAGAGAACCCGGGACGACATGTTCTCCGAATTGATGGTCTGTTCCCGAAGGGAGGTGGCACAGCGGAGAGAGGACGTCTCAAGGTCCGAGCGAGCAGCCAGGGAACGGGAGCAGAGGGCTGAAGCTCGCGAGGACAGGTGGTGGCAGGAAGACCAGCAGGCGACTCAAACGCTGCTGGGACTAATGAGGGAGCAAACGGACACGCTCCGGCGCCTGGTAGACGTTCTCCAGGACAGGAGACAGGAGGAAAGAGCCCCTCTCTATGTAATTTCCAACCGCCCTCCCCCGCCACAAAGTCCAATCATCTACTCACCCAAAGTCACTAGGACGAGGGGAGGCAGGGGCCGTAGAAATAATCACTCCACCCCTGCAGACTGCTCCAGTAGCAGAAGGCTCTCATTTCCAAAACTTTAGATGGGTCCTTTCCCTCCCTCCAACCGCACCCCACAACACTTCCCTGCCCAGGTTTCATCTCAAAACTATGCTCACCTTAATAAAAATATTTGCTTTGTACAGTGCTGTTTCCTTGACTTTCTTTCAAAGGACGGTTTGGTTTTGGGGGAGTGGGTAAGGGGGTTTGTAATTAGAGACGACAGGCGCCTGAACCAGGGTACAGACAGGGGGAAAGGATCAACAGAAAGTCACACTCACATTGCATGCACTAGGCACACTTGTCATTCTGGGAGGGGGTTTTGATGTTCTCTATGGGGGGGGGGTTAACTTTCTGGTGGGGGAGGGTGGCTGCTGATCTTTTGCAGCCGGCGATAGCCTGCATGACAGATCCATGCAGCAGGGGATCTGTGGCCGCAATCCACGGCCAAAAAGTCACACAGGCCCCACCACAGACAGTTGGGAATAGGAGGGGTTGATGGCTCCCTTGAAACAAGCTGTCCAGCACTTCGGACTGCTCTGGGAGCAGGAGCATGTCATTCCCCAAGCTTGGAAGCGTACTTTCCAACACTCCACCCGCTCTCCAACAGCGGTATGCGTCCCAGGTTAAAACCTTAACCGAGAAACCAGTAATGGAGACAGTTTAAATAAACAATGTTTCCTTTATTGTACTTTTAAAGCGTTGAATGAAGGGGGGGAAGGGGGTTGGTAATTGGAGAGGATAGGCAACCGAAACTGGGAAAAGAAACGCGGGGCAGTTTCAGCTTCTGTTTAAGCAAGCGTCACAGTCACTGGTTACCCCGCTCGCTCTGGAAGCTATCTTTCAAAGCTTCCCGGATGCGCAGGGCGTCCCGCTGTGATCTTCTAATCGCCCTGGTGTCCGGCTGTGCGTAATCAGCTGCCAGGCGATTTGCCTCAACCTCCCACCCCGCCATAAACGTCTCCCCCTTGCTCTCACAGAGATTGTGGAGCACACAGCACGCTGCAATCACAATGGGGATATTTGTTTGGCTGAGATCTGAGCGAGTAAGTAAGCTTCGCCATCTCCCTTTGAGACAGCCAAAGGCACACTCCACCACCATTCTGCACTTGCTCAGCCGGTAGTTGAAGAGCTCCTTTTCAGTGTCCAGGGCTCCCGTGTATGGCTTCATGAGCCAGGGCATTAGCGGGTAGGCAGGGTCCCCGAGGATCACTATAGGCACCTCCACATCCCCAACAGTTATTTTGCGGTCTGGGAAATAAACACCCTCTTGCAGCCGTCTAAACAGACCAGAGTTTTTGAAAACACGAGCATCATGAACCTTGCCCGGCCATCCGACATTGATGTTGCTAAAACGTCCTTTGTGGTCAACTAGTGCTTGCAGCACCATAGAAAAATAGCCCTTTCGGTTAATGTACTGGCTGCCCTGGTGCTCCGGTCCCAGGATAGGGATGTGTGTCCCATCAATAGCCCCGCCGCAGTTTGGGAATCCCATAGCGGAAAAGCCATCTATGATCACCTGCACGTCTCCAAGGGTCACTACCTTTGAGAGCAGCAACGATTGCATGGGCTACCTGCATCACAGCAACCCCCACGGTAGACTTGCCCACTCCAAATTGGTTCGCGACTGACCGGTAGCTGTCAGGAGTTGCAAGCTTCCACAGGGCTATGGCCACTCGCTTCTGGATAGTCAGGGCTGCTCGCATCCGGGTGTCCTGGCGCTTCAGGGCAGGGCACAGCAACTCACAAAGTTCCAGGAAAGTGCCCTTACGCATCCGAAAGTTTCGCAGCCACTGGGATTCATCCCAAACCTGCAGCACTATGCGGTCCCACCAGTCAGTGCTTGTTTCCCTTGCCCAGAATCGCCGTTCCACAGGATCAACGTGCCCCATTGCCACCATGATTTCTACGGGCCAGGGTCCCGTGCTTTGCGAGAGGTCTGTGCCCCTCTCAGAGTTCATGTCCTCCCGGAGCTTCCGTTGCCTCCTCGCCCGATTTCTCTGCATCTGATTCTGGAAAAGGTGCACGATAAGGCACGAGGTGTTGACAACGGACAGAACAGCAGCGATAATCGCGGAGGGCTCCATGCTCGCTGTCCTGTGGCGTACGAGCTGTCAATCACCGCAAAAGGGCGCGAAATAATTGCTCGCCGGCGCTTTCACGTAGGGAGGGCGGGAGTGTGGGTCGAGTGATGACATTTACCAATAACCACCCTCGACACATTTTTGTCCCCAGAAGGCCCTGGGGGCTACACCCAGAATTCCAGTGGGCAGCGGGGACTGCGGGAACTGTGGGATAGCTACCCACAGTGCACCGCTTGCAATGTCGACGCTTGCCCCATTACTGTGGACTCACAAATTCGAATTAAGGTCCTTGCTGTGGATTCGCACGATCGACCTTGCAATATCGGTTTCACAAGTTTGGTTTAACAAAAATCGAACTACTCTCGTAGTGTAGACATACCCTAAGAATCCATTCCACTCTCAGTTGCTCAGGTTTCAGTTTCTGATCTCTTGTGGGGTCATCATAGGCCAGGTCTACACTAGGACTTTATGTCGAATTTAGCAGCGTTAACTCGATTTAATCCCTCACCCGTCCACATTAGGAAGCAGTTTATTTCGACATTAAGGGCTCTTTGAATCGATTTCTGTACTCCACCCTGACGAGGGGAGTAGCGCCAAATTCGAAATGGCCATGCCAAAAGTGAGGTACTGTGGACGGAATTCGACGCTAATAGCTCCGGGAGCTATCCCACAGTGCACCACTCAGTGGACGCTCAGGGCAGTAATCTGTACTCGGAAGCTCTGACCTGCCACTCAGAGAAATCCCCGGGAAAATTTGAATCCCTTTTCCTGTGTGGCCATTTTGAATCCCATTTCCTCTTTGGACATCGTGGCGAGCTCAGCAGCACTGGCAACGATGCAGAGCTCTACAGCAGTGGTTTCAATGCCATCGCAGAATAGAAAGAGGGCTCCAGCATGGAGTGATCGTGAAGTTTTGGATCTGATCGCTGTGTGGGGCGACGAATCAATCCTAGCAGAGCTCCGTTCCAAAAGACAGAATGCAAAGATTTACGAAAAAATTTCCCAGGCTATGACGGAGAGAGGATACAGCCGGGATGCTACGCAGTGCCGCGTGAAAATCAAGGAGCTGCGGCAGGCGTACCAAAAGACCAAGGAGTCCAACGGACGCTCCGGGTCGCAGCCACACACTTGCCGATTTTACGAGGCACTGCATGCCATGCTCGGTGGTGCTGCAACAACTACCCCACCACTGTCCGTGGACTCCGACGACGGGGTCTTATCTACGGCCACGTCGGAGTTGGTTTTCGCGGATGGCGAAGAAGAGGAAGGAGGGGAGGAGGACGAGGCACTAGACAGCGGTCTCACTCGTCATTTCCCCAACAGCCAGGAACTATTCCTCACCCTGACTGAGCTGCCCTACGAACACTCCCAAGGCAGCATTCCTGACCAGGAATCAGGCGAAGGATCAGCAGGTCAGTGTGTTAGACATTTATTTGCAATACAATAGGTATGGTGTGTTAGCACTGTGTAACTGTGGCTTAATTGGCCTTATGCGCTTCACCTTGGAGTCGCTTTCCCGTGCAACTATTCGAAAAGTCTGTCAATATGTATGGGGATAGAGGAGTAATCCCCATCTGAGAGCTCCGCGAAGCTCTCCTGGAGGTACAGTGAGAGCTTGTTTAGCACGTTCACTGGGAGAGCGGCCTTATTGTCTCCTCCATGGTAGGATACTTTCCCGCGCCATGCAAGCTGCAGGTACTCTGGTATCATTGCCTTGCATAGCATGGCAGCATACGGCCCCGGGGTTTGCTTGCATTGACGCAGCATGCAGTATTTCTCGGTCTCTGTAATCCTCATCAGAGTGATATCAGTCATGGGGTCCTGGTTTGAATGAGTGGTATAATTAGTATAGTGAATGCTTCCTTTTCCCTTTAAAGAAAGACACCCGGCTGTTTCCGTTAACGCGTGGTGGTAGGGAGTCGGGAGCCAAAGCGGGTAGGGACAGTGCCGGGGACCGGCCACGCGAGGCCGGGGAAAGGGTACGGGAGCCGTTAAGACACAGCGGGTCTCGGGCAATATTGGTTCCCGGGAGCGCCCATGGGAAGGGGGGGGGAGGGGTAGGCCAGCTGTTCAAACACAGCGGTTCGCGGGCGATCTTGGTTCCCGGGAGCTGCCACGCGAAGGGAGGGGGGAAAGGGTAGGCGAGCCGTTCATGCTGAGCGGTTCGCGGGCATTTCTGGTTCCCGGGAGCGGCCACGCGGAGGGGGGGGAGGGGTAGGCGAGCCGTTCCTGATGAGCAGTTCGCGGGCACTTTACGGTCCCGGGAGCGACCACGCGGAGTGTGGGGGGTTAGGAAAGCCGCTGTAGATTAGCGGTTTGTCCAGCAGCTGTTCCTGCCCGCTGCCAGGAACAGTGAGTGAGACATGGGAGTAGAGCACTGCTGTGAAGCAATCTCTCAGCAGTCCTAACTCATCACCTTACCATGGTCTTCAGAGAGGTGATTTTCACTGTACGGCAAGGCTTCTGGGATCCGTATACCGGGACCCCAGACACTCAGCCTTAAGGCATAGTATTTGACCTTGTAGTACGTTTACAGGTGATAGGCACTGTGTTTGGTCCTATTCACGGTGAAAGAGTATGGTCATTGTTCTGGAAAAAGTATCTTTCTGAGGAATTCACTCACTTTCCCTCATCCCGCAGCTGCGAGTGTCTCCCGCCCTACCCGTGCTTCTCCCTCCCATGGGCTACTCCAGATAAGGCGGCGAAAAAAGAGAACCCGGGACGACATGTTCTCTGAATTAATGATGTTGTCACAGAGGGAGGCGGCACAGCGGAGAGAGGACGTCGCACGGTACGAGCGAGCAGCCAGGGAACGGGAGCAGAGGGCTGAAGCGCGCGAGGACAGGTGGCGGCAGGAGGATCAGCAGGTGACCCAAACAATGCTGGGACTAATGAGGGAGCAAACAGACACGCTCCGGCGCCTAGTGGATGTTCTCCAGGACAGGAGACAGGAGGAAAGAGCACCTCTATATGTTCTTTCCAACCGCCCTCCCCCGCCACAAAGTCCAGTGGTTTATTCTCCAAAAGTCACTAGGACAAGGGGAGGCAGGGTGCGTGGAAATATTCACTCCACCACTGCAGACTGCTCCAGTAGCAGAAGGCTGTCATTGCCAAAACCTTAGATTTTTCCTTCCCCTCCCTCCAGCCGCACCCCTCAACACCTCCCTTCCCAGGTTCCATGTTAAGTTAATGTTCTGTTTAATAAAACTGGTTTTTGGGTTCACTGATGTTTCCCAGAGTGTCTTAAATGGGACCGTTTGTTTCTCTGGTTATTAGTTAACGGGGTTTGTAAGTGCAGAGGACCGAAGCACAACCGAGGGTGCAGACAGGGTAACAAGTGAAGTGACAGGCACACTTTAAAATTGCAGGCAGTAAGCACACCTTTCATTCTGTGTGTAGGTTTCCAGGTTCTCTACGTGGGGTTGGTGGTTGGGTGGTTCGCTGTCTGCTGGGGGAGGGTGGCCGCTGATCTTTAGCGGCTGGCAATAGCCTGCTGGATAGATCAATGCACCGGGGGATCCGTAGCCGATATTCACAACGAAATAGTCACAGAGACCCCACCACACACACATGCGATTAGGAGAGGTTAATGATCCCTTTAAACAAGCAGTCCAGCACTTAGGACTGCTCTGTGGGCAGGATCATGTCATTCCCCTTTGAAGGGTACTTTCCCACACTCCACCTGCTCCCCAACTACGGTATGCGTCCACGGTTAAAACCGTAACCGACAAACCAGTACAGGAGACGGTCCAAATAAATTTTTTTTCCCTTTATTGTGCCTTTAAAGCGTTGATCGAAGGAGGGGGAAGGGGGTTGGTAATGGGAGAGGATGGGCAACGGAACCTGTGTAAAGAAACAGGGGAAGGTTCAGTATCTGTTGACGGAAGTGTAACAGTCACTGGTTACCCTGCTCTGTCTGGAAGCGAGCTTTCAAAGCTTCCCGGATGCGCAGCGCGTCCCGCTGTGATCTTCTAATTGCCCTGGTGTCCGGCTGTGCGTAATCAGCTGCCAGGCGATTTGCCTCAACCTCCCACCCCGCCATAAACGTCTCCCCCTTGCTCTCACAGAGATTGTGGAGCACACAGCACGCTGCAATCACAATGGGGATATTTGTTTGGCTGAGATCTGAGCAAGTCAGTAAGCTTCGCCATCTGCCTTTGAGACGGCCAAAGGCACACTCCACCACCATTCTGCACTTGCTCAGGCGGTAATTGAAGAGCTCCTTTTCAGTGTCCAGGGCTCCCGTGTATGGCTTCATGAGCCATACACTTGGCGGGTAGGCAGGGTCCCCTAGGATCACTGTTGGCATCTCCACATCCCCAACAGTGATTTTGCGGTCCAGGAAATAAACCCCCTGTTGCAGCCGTCTAAACAGACCAGAGTTTTTGAAAACTCGAGCATCATGAACCTTGCCTGGCCACCCAACATTGATGTTCGTAAAACGTCCTTTGTGGTCCACTAATGCTTGCAGTACGATAGAAAAATAGCCCTTTCGGTTAATGTACTGGCTGCCCTGGTGCTCCGGTCCCAGGATAGGGATGTGTGTCCCATCTATGGCCCCACCGCAGTTTGGGAATCCCATCGCAGCGAAGCCATCTATGATCGCCTGCACGTCTCCAAGGGTCACTACTTTGGGGAGCAGCAGTTCAACGATAGCATGGGCTACCTGCATCACAGCAACCCCCCACGGTAGACTTGCCCACTCCAAATTGGTTCGCTACTGACCGGTAGCTGTCAGGGGTTGCAAGCTTCCACAGGGCTATGGCCACTCGCTTCTGGATAGTCAGGGCTGCTCGCATCCGGGTGTCCTGGCGCTTCAGGGCAGGGGACAGCAACTCACAAAGTTCCAGGAAAGTGCCCTTACGCATCCGAAAGTTTCGCAGCCACTGGGATTCATCCCAAACCTGCAGCACTATGCGGTCCCACCAGTCAGTGCTTGTTTCCCTTGCCCAGAATCGCCGTTCCACAGGATCAACGTGCCCCATTGCCACCATGATGTCTAGGGGCCGGGGTCCAGCGCTTTGCGAGAGGTCCATGCCCCTCGCAGAGTTCAAGTACTCCCGGAGCTTCCGTTGCCTCCTCTCCCGATTTCTCTGCATCTGAGTCTGGAAAAGGTGCGCTATAAGGCGCGAGGAGTTGGCAACGGACAGAACATCAGCGATAATCGCGGAGGGCTCCATGCTCACTGTCCTGTGGCGTCCGAGCTATCAGCCACAGGAAAAGGGCGCGAATTCATTACCCGCCGGCGCTTTCACGTAGGGAAGGCGGAAGTGTGGGTCGAGTGATGAAATTTACTTATAACGACCCTTGACACAATTTAGGTCCCAGAAGGCCCTGGGGGCTACACCCAGAATTCCAGTGGGCAGCGGGGACTGCGGGAACTGTGGGATAGCTACCCACAGTGCACCGCTTGCAATGTCGACGCTTGCCCCCTTACTGTGGACTCGGAAATTCGAATTAAGATCCCTGATGTGGATTCGAACAATCGACCTGGCAATATCGGGTTACCAAGTTCGGTTACACAAAAATCGAAGTAGTCTCGTAGTGTAGACATACCCATAGATTCATAGATTCTAGGGCTGGAAGGGACCTTGAGAGGTCATCGAGTCCAGCCCCCTGCCCTCATGGCAGGACCAATTACTATCTAGACCATCCCTGATAGACATTTATCTAACCTACTCTTAAATATCTCCAGAGATGGAGATTCCACAACTGCCCTGGGCAGTTTATTCCAGTGTTTAACCACCCTGACAGTTAGGAACTTTTTTCTAATGTCCAACCTAAACCTCCCTTGCTGCAGTTTAAGCCCATTGCTTCTTGTTCTATCTTCAGATGCTAAGATGAACAAGTTTTCTCCCTCCTCCTTATGACACCCTTTTAGATACCTGAAGACCGCTATCATGTCCCCTCTCAGTCTTCTCTTTTCCAAACTAAACAAACCCAATTCCTTCAGCCTTCCTTCATAGGTCATGTTCTCTAGATCCTTAATCATTCTTGTTGCTCTTCTCTGGACCCTCTCCAATTTCTCCACATCTTTCTTGAAATGCGGTGCCCAGAACTGGACACAATACTCCAGTTGAGGCCTAACCAGTGCAGAGTAGAGCGGAAGAATGACTTCTCGTGTCTTGCTCACCACACACCTGTTAATGCAGCCCAGAATCATGTTTGCTTTTTTTGCAACAGCATCACACTGTTGACTCATATTTAGCTTGTGGTCCACTATAACCCCTAGATCCCTTTCTGCCGTACTCCTTCCTAGACAGTCTCCTCCCATTCTGTATGTGTGAAACTGATTGTTCCTACCTAAGTGGAGCACTTTGCATTTGTCCTTATTAAACTTCATCCTGTTTACCTCTGACCATTTCTCCAATTTGTCCAGATCATTTTGAATTATGACCCTATCCTCCAAAGCAGTTGCAATCCCTCCCAGTTTGGTATCATCTGCAAACTTAATAAGCCTACTTTCTATGCCAATATCCAAGTCATTGATGAAGATATTGAACAGAGCCGGTCCCAAAACAGACCCTTGCGGAACCCCACTCGTTATACCTTTCCAGCAGGATTGGGAACCATTTATAACTACTCTCTGAGTACGGTTATCCAGCCAGTTGTGCACCCACCTTATAGTAGCCCCATCTAAGTTGTATTTCCCTAGTTTATTGATAAGAATATTATGCGAGACCGTATCATCTCACTAGTTCTTTAGTTGTCCATAGACTCATAGGATTGGAAGGGACCTGAAGAGGTCTTCTAGTCCAGTCCCTTCCACTCAAGGCAGGACTCAGTATTATCTCGACATGGGGTTCTCAAACTGGGGGTCAGGACCCCTCAGGAGGTCACAAGGTTCTTATATGGGGGGGTGTCACAAGATGTCAGCCTCCACCCCAAATCCCGCTTTGCCTCCAGCATTTATAATAGTGCTAAATATACATTTAAAAACACTTTTTATATAAGGAGGGGTCACACTCAGAGGCTTTCTATGTGAAAGGGGTCAGATCTAGACCACAGAGACTTCTAGCAAAAACAGGGATGATAAGAGCTGACATCTCTACTGTAAAAATAAAAAATAAAAAATAAACCTTAAAACCCCAAACATGTACACCTTAAGCCATCTTTAGACACTACAAAGAAGAAGGAGATACACACAATATGTAGGGCTCTTTAAACTATGGGATCTCATTAAGTCTACTAGGGCTGGTCCACACTAACCCCCCGGTTCGAACTAAGATACGCAACTTCAGCTACGTGAATAACTTAGCTAAAGTCAAAGTATCTTAGTTCGAACTCCAAGGTACTTACCGCGGGTCCACACGCGGCAGGCAGGCTCCCCCGTCGACTCTGTGTACTCCTCTCGTGGAGCAGGAGTACCGGTGTCGTGTCGACGGCGAGCACTTCCGGGATCGATTTATCGCGTCTAGACAAGACGCGATAAATCGATCCCAGAAGATCGATTGCTTACCGCTGAACCTGGAGGTAAGTATAGACGTACCCCAAGTGAAAGCAAAATTCAATAAAGCAATTTTCAGAGTTTGAAACTAATTAAGAAAGCCAGTGAATTTATGTACCAAATCTCTAATTAGCTAGCTGGGTTTATGCTTCTATAGAGGGGTTCTCAAACGGGGTCGTGACCCCTCAGGGGGTCATGAGGTTATTACATGGGAGGTCGTGAGCTGTCATCCTCCACCCCCAAAACCCACTTTGCTTCCAGCATTTATAATAGTGCTTAATATAAAAAAAATGTCTTTTTATTTTATAAGTGCAAGTGGGTGGGTGGGTGGGAGGAGGGGGGAAGTCACACTCAGAGGCTTGCTATGTGAAAAGGGTCACCAATACAAAAAGTTTGAGAATCCCTGCTCTATAAGATCCTCTCTTTTTCCTGTGTACTTTTGTTTCCCTGGCTGCTCTCAGTGGTTTTCAAAGGATTCAAATTCAAGGCCATCATTAAAGACTTCATGTCTGAAAGGTACAGACTACCTGTGTGTATAAAAACTGAGAAGACATTCCGCAGCAGTGACTATGGCAATTTTCACTCACAGCATTAAAGCCGGAAGTTCAAAACCCTCCTGTCAGGAAATAGTAGGTACTATCAATGTGAGACATAAGCAACAAAGAGATTGTTACTGTGTGTGACATTTCCCTCCTGCATACCTAGAACTGGGTCAAGTGCAAATGGATGAACTTCTCTACTGTCTTCAATGCTATTTCAGCAGAGCCTTTTGTACAAACTGCTTCATTAAACTGAAAGTCAAATTAAATGGGTATTTGAAGAGCTCTCACAACAGTCAGTGAATTTACACCTTTAGATGAAGAGCCAGTCTCTGCCCTATGCTGGGTAAGTAACTTACTCTTGCTCGCTCTCATCATGCAAAGAGCAGGGGGAAATAATCCCATTCTCTGCACCTCATATAGTGGTCTATATTGGTGCAATGGCCTGGACTCCATAAACTAGATATCAAAACAAAACAATCCCTGTAAGCCATTGGAACAAAAAAAACACAGGGTCACCCAGTCACTCTCCCTTTTCCCAAGGAAATCTTTATCTACCAATCACAGAAAAACCAACAAACCCACAATGTTCCCCAACTCAGGGTTTCTTGCCCAGACCAGTTCTGAGCGGAGCTGAACAAAATTTTCCATCGGAATGATTTTCCAAGAGAAAAAATGCAGTTTCCACAAAAAGTCAAACTTTTCCCATGGAAAAAATTTCAATTTTGCTAAAAACATTTGCCTTTCCACCAAAAAAACTGAAATGAAATATATTTGTTCCAGGTTGATTTGATCCAAATTGGAATATTTCATTTGATTGAATTGACCCAAAAAGTTTAATTTCAGATCAGTTATAAAAAAGTTAAACTGTATTTCCCTAGCACATTGCCTTATGGGAGTTGTAGTTTGAGCCCCCATCATCTCCTATGAGCTGAGCTTTGTGCAGGACTACATCAGACTCCCACAACGTAACGCAGGCCAAGGATAAGGTAGTGCCTCTGGAGAATGTCACAGTCATTCTTTGGATCCATGAGCTAGTCTCAGGTGACAGCAGGCGGGAGGAGTATTAGCTTGTAAATAGTGGTGGTCAGAGTGTGGTGCAGTGAGAACTCATTGCTGCTCCTGGATACCGAGTATGAGCAGTGTCCTAAAATGGCTTGTCTAGCTAGGATTAGCCAGGAAATTATAGTTTTTCCACATGCACATGTAGCTAGTCATGGTGATCCATGCTTTTTCACCGCAGACTACTCTTCTACAACATGCTGTACTTGGGACTAGTAATGAAGGCCAAACACAGGCTTCATTGGGTTCAACATTGAGCCGTCCACTTTTTTAGTATAACAAAGGGACGAGTGGTGCTCCTCCTCCCACCCAGGATGCCACCCTTTGGGGATTGGGGCAGGGTGTTCTCAGCATAGATCAGCATGAGCCCATGCCTTCTCATTCCTAGAGAGCAACCCACAACACCTCTTTGCATAAACTTTCCCTCAGCAACAGTCTCTGCACAACGTCCCAGTGATATCCCTCCTGAAAATGACCTCCACTCATATCACATTGCCAAGGAAACCAACATAAAATAAGGGAGAGGTGAGGAGGCTGGTCCTCTTTCAGAAAGTACAGATGACATTGTTAATGTTGTATGTGGCATCGAGTGGCTACAGTAGGGGTGGGCAATGGGAGCTTCGGGGGAGGTACCCACAGGCAAGGGCAGCGTGCTCAGCCCTCTGCCCGCCCCGCCCAGGGGCCACAGGGATGTGGTGCCGGCCGCTTCCTGGAGCGGCACGGGGCTGGGGCCAGGGAGCCTGCTAGGGTGACCAGATGTCCCAATTTTGTAGGGACAATCCCAATATTTGGAGCTTTTTCTTATATAGGTGCCTGTTACCCCCCATCCACTGTCCCGATTTTTTACACTTTCTATCTGGTCACCCTAGAGCCTTCCCTGGCCCCAGTGCATGCTGCTGCCACCCCGGAGCCGCTCCAGGTAAGCAGCGCTGGTCCAGAGCCTGCACATTGCACCCCTCCTGCCCCCCAACTCCTTGCCCTGAGCCCCCCCTGCACCCTAACCCCCTGCCACACTCCGCACCCCTTCCTGCACTCCAACCCCTTCCCTGAGCCCCCTCATATGTCCCACACCCCTCCTCTGCCCCAACCCCTTGCCCTGAGCCCCTTCCTGTACACCACACCCCCTCCCACACCACAACACCCTGCCCCAGCCCTACATTCATGGCCCTGCATACAATTTCCCGACCCAGATGTGGCCCTCGGGCCAAAAAGTTTGCCCACCCCATGGCTACAGCAACGATCACATGAGAGGAAACAGGGAGTTACACTTTTACCTTCCAGCATTTGAGGTGCTTCACCTGTAATTGCTTTGGAGAGCCCAGCATTGCTTCTCATTGTGAATGTTTTGCTTGTAACCGGGCCAAAAGCATCACCTCTCCATTCAGTCTTGCAGCCACTTCCTAATTTGTCTCTGTTGCCCATTAAAAGCTCCCATCACAGAAGTCCACCTCCACTTGCATTGCTGCCTGGAGTGGAATGTTGCTCATAGCTGCAATTCGCTAGGACAGTAGTCAAAACTAATGTTCTTCTGGCATCATGTTAATTGTAGCAGTTAGGGAGCCTTTTTGCAGTGTATAAACAACTTCACTGACTTTACAAACACATCAATACTAGAGATGCTAAATGCCAGTAGACGGTGCCCTCTGCATTAACCATCTACTCCACACACATGGGAAACTTCTGTATTGAATAGAAAAAGTATAGTAATATAGCATAAGTAGTGTCACCGGATAGTATATTGTGTTTTGTATAGAACTCTTGTCAGGGAAACAAAGATAAAAGAGCGACAAAGGGTCCTGTGGCACCTTATAGACTAACAGGTATTGGAGCATAAGCTTTCGTGGGTCAATACCCACTTCATCGGATGCAAGCAGTGGAAATGTCCAGACTAACATGGGGTAGGTCTATACTTACGCGTCCCGTCGGAGGCGCGCGTTCGATGTTCTGGGTTCGATTTATCGCGTCTTGTCAAGACGCGATAAATCGAACCAGGAAGTGCTCCGTCGTCGACGCTGGTACTCCAGCTCGACGAACGGAGTAGGCGGAGTCGACGGGGGAGCCTGCGCGCCGCGTGTGGATCCCGGGTAAGTGCTTTTTCATTCGAACTAAGGTACTTCGACTTCAGCTACGTTACTCACGTAGCTGAAGTTGCGTACCTTAGTTCGATAGGGGGGGGGGTAGTGTAGACCTAGCCATGGCTACCCCTCTGATACTAAAGATAAAAGAGTAAGTTCCACTGTACATTTCACACCTCTTGCTTTTGCACAATTAAAACTATGCTAGGAGAGTCAACATTCTCCTTGGCTGGTGTAAAGAGAAAAAAGCCCTTAAATTTACAATATCTATTCAAATTAGGTCAGACTGCACACACAGAGCATCTGAGTCACTACTACATTGCATAGATTCTCTCATTTTGTTACATAAAACGATTGCTTTGAAATTCTCTTTCTAGAAGTTACATCTGTTTGACTGTGCTATTTTGAGCCATTCTTTCCTGAATTAATCTAACACCTCCCACAAATCTAATGCACCCTCAAAGCCAAGAGAGGTCACAAATAATTAGCAAACATTAATAGAAAGTTTATTATTCAGCTGCTGACTGCCATTTCAGAATGAAAGCTCCATTTTCAGAAAAGTAAAGGTCCAGGGCTTTTTTTGCATACCTTCACTAAAACAACCAGACTTATCTTACGCTCGGATGGCGGAGGGGCTTTGTCTACAAAATGCAAGAAACCATTTCTGAAAACTCAAATAAAACCTATTTTATTACTGTAGGCCTATTTTTAAATGCTTCAAGGACACCAATGTGCAGCATTGAAATTTAATCCCATTTTCTCAGAGTCCTAGGACATTACTGTTCCTCAAAGTCCTGAAGGACAAACATAGGTGATTCTGACACCTTTTGGGCTTTTAAATAACACCTTGGTCAAAGTTGTCCCACTGTTAAATTATTCTGATTTTCCCTCGGTCACGTTCATCCCTTTTGCTAGAAATTGCAATGGTCTGTTTTTCTCTCTCAGAAAGATTAGCAGTCTTTGGTCAGATTTATTGTTCTGGTGCTTTAAAGTTTAAAGCGGTTATCCGAAGCAGAGATTTAGATGATTGCTGTAGCAATATAAAAGGTTATCCACAAAATAGGGTAAGTATCAGTCACTCCTGCACCAATATGCAGCAGGGCAATAAGAAAGGACCTTCCTGAAAAGAAACTAAAATCAATCCAAACCCTCTCTAGTAATAAATATTGTAATTGTTAAATCAAAATTACAAACCGAAATCTCAACAATAAATCAATAGGATTAAAGTGGTGCCAACTGAGATTGGAGCCCTATTATGCTAGCCACCGGACAAACACACAAAATGAGATGCGGTTTGTGCATTGAAGAGCTAAATAGATAAAAGGGGTGAAGCAATATTATTTCCCTCATTTTACAAATGGGGAACTGAACAGTGTTCATGGCCAGGGAAAGGAGGTCAATGCATAACAGCAGCAAATCACGGATCTGAACTTTGGTCGTTAGAACAACCAGTGCAAGCCATCCAGTCTAACCTGTGCAGAACAAGCAGTGTAATGTGTGGCTCATCTAAATGACTCGCATATTCACTGTAATTCACGAGGAAGCAAGGGCAAATCTCACCTTTCTGTTTTTATTGTTTTCATCATATTAAGTTCAAGATGAACAACATTAATTTATAATCCAGAGAAAAGAATCTAAAGAACTTGGGCAAGGACTGTGCTTTTCGAACGTGTTTGTACAGCTCCTAGAACAATGGGGCTCTGGTTCTAAATGGGGCCTCTATTTTATTATTTGTACCACAATAGCACCTCATCACTATGCAGTGTGATAGCCAGCACCAGTGGGGCCCAGCCTTGCTGCCATTGCAATCAATGGCAAAATCCATATTGATGTCACTGGGGTAATTGAGAATGATAATTGAGAGTGGTTTAAAAATGCTTTATTAGATGCCTAAGCCCCCGTCCCTTCCAACAGCTCCTCCTCCCTCTCCCACAATCCTGCAATCACATAAGAAGCCTTTTTTGGTTACAAAAAAATGTCCTGGTTAAGAGGGGAAGTAAATGTAGGATTTAGAAATAATAATTAAAAACCCCGCCATCTGGAACAAATGGAAAAAAGTTGATAGCAATGAGTGCAAATTAGCTGTTAGGGAATATAGACAATCGATAAAGAAAGCTAAAGGTATCGGTGAAAACTCTAAGGCCTGTAGCAATGAGGACAATATGAGGTAATTCTTTAAATATATCAGGAACAAACAAAATTGAAATAGGAGAAGGCTCTTTGACCTAGCAGAAAAAGGCATAACAAAATCCAGTGATTGGAAGCTGCAGCTAAGCAAGTTCAGACTAAAAACAAAGCACACATTTTTAACAGTGAGTGTCATTGGAACTGCTGACCTAGTGGTGTGTGGGATTATCATCACCTGAAGTCTTTTTCAAAAAAGATATGCTAAAACTCAATGAGAAGTTCTGGGCTTGATGGAGAAATTTCTGGGTGTGGTTCTATGGGGTGGCTTATGGAGGAGGTCAGACTACATCATATGTCCCTTCTGGCCTTAATATCTGCAGATCAATAATGTAATAATACCATCTTGCAATTGGAAGAGGCAACAGTTTTATTTCTGACCACGTAGAATAACTACAAAGCTGAAAGAGGAGTACTTTTTCCTGAAGGAGGAATAGGATGTTGCTTCATAAAGCCAATACTGAAAAACCTTTTAATGAAATGACCACTTTTAATCCTTTTTCCACATAGGATTAAAACAAGTGGGTCTGAGTCTCATTTATGGAGAGGCCATCTGCACTGACACACTGCTTTAGCAGGGTAAAGGGGCCTTGAAAGGGGTACAACTGTTACTTACTCCACTTTAGGCTCCTTTACACTGCCTTGACTTTCCTTCTTCACTCCCTCAGTCTGTTTCTTACATTCACTTGTTGCAGCTTGTTTCAACTAGAGCTGACTGGACCCAGGAATTTCCATTCCGAATCTCAAGAAAAAACTAAAATCTCAGAAAAGTTTCCAGTGAAATTAAAATTTGGGAAAATTTCAGTTTTGAACTATCAAAATGTGTTTTGATAATGTGGACTAGTTTCTTTTTCATAAATGGTGAAACATTTCGATAAAAGGCAAGATATATTTACAATATTATATAAATGTAACGGTACATTAACAGTCACATGTTAATATAATATAAAGATTGACAGTCAAAATGATAAAGTCAAAACAAGATGTTTTGACATTGAAACGAAAGAAGTGGCAACAATTTGTTTAGACTTTCCTGTCAAAAAGGTCATTGAAATAGACACATTCCTGTGAAACATTTTGATTTTAACAAAAATGACACTTTCCGATGGAAAACTGTTTTGTGAAAAGTGTTTCAACCAGCACTCATGCTATTCTAGGCTACAACCCTGCAAAAACCTACACACATAAGCAAGTCTCAGCAGTCAGACAGTATAAGTATATGGTACTTGTAAATACTATTTACCCAAGTTCAGTGGCACTACTCCCATGTCTGAAGTTACTCACGGGAGTATTTGTTGGATCTGGGCTCTAGATTGTAACCATTCAGGGCAGGGACTGCATGACAGGGTGTATAAAGCCCGCTAGGTGACCAGATGTCCCGATTTTATAGGGACAGTCCCGATATTTGGGGCTTTTTTTAATATGGGCTCCTATTACCCCCCACCCCCGTCCCGATTTTTCACACTTGTTATCTGGTCACCCTAAGCCCGCACAGGGGACAAAAGGGTCAAAGAGCAGTTGTGGGCCATGTTGGCCCTGCCCCTCCATCCCTGTCAATCATGTCAAGGGTTGAAATAAGGGTTTGAAGGCCAGACGTGCCAGAGAGTTGGTGGGCAGCTCTACAGCTCCAAAGAGGAATCCTGGAAAACTTCAGGGAATCTGCCCTCAAGAAAGTCATCCCTCCCAGAGGCAGTGAATCCGGGACTATACTGAAAGGACTCTGGGAGGGAGCCAGGATCCCATCCACTTCTAACCCAGACAGATTGGTTGGCTTAGTCCAGCATTGAGAAGACCCCTATTTATGCAGACGGGTGCCCTATGTATTTAGCATCACCCAGATGCCTATCAGTAACCTGAGGATAATGACAGACTGCCTCTTACTATGTGTTTGTGCAATGTCCAGCAGAAAGGGATCTGTGGGAGATACTGTAGTAAGTATTTAAGAGTAATAAAAGCAGCATATTAGTAACAATTGCTATAGAGATCTTTGGGGAAATGCTAATAATCCTTTCTTTTTGTCTTGCTCTGTGTGCTTTATTTAATCCTTAAACACAGGCACGGTGCTGTTCACAGAACACTGCTAAATCAATGTTTATAAATAGTTGATTATTCCTATACATTTCCCCCCAGTGTCAAATATTCCTGAGACATGTCCCTATCAGTAGGTGACAGAGTTCACGTTTCTTAACACAAATCTCAATTTCAATGAGACTATTCCAAGCAGAAGTTATTTATGATGTCAAGTGTATAATGTGGCCCATCAGTAAAATTCAGGTGACATTTTTGTTGTTTTCTTCAAAAGTCTTGATGCTGTTGACTCTGTATAACTGAGTGAAACTGGAGAACTCTGGCCCCTAAATCTCTTTAGTCAGTCAGACCTGACTTCTTTAATAGAGACACAGAGCAATGTATACATAAATAAAATTAAAAGCCCTACCAAAATAAAACACTCCACTGCACGCACAATTCTTCCCATAGGGAGTAGATGAGACGAAGATCAAACCTCACATGACAGATGTTAGTCATATGTACTGTTGTAGCCCTGTCACTCCCAGGATATTACTGAGACAAAAAGGTGGGTGATGTAATATCTTCTATTGGACCAACTTCTGTTGGTGAGAGAACTCTCTTCAAGTCTGGGAAAAATACTCAGAGTCACAGCTAAATACATCAAATATTTAGCTGCAACACTGTGAATACCTTTCCCAGGCCTGAAGAAGAGCTCTGTGTAGCTTGAAAGTTTGTCTCTCCCACCAACAGAAGTTGGTCCAATAAAAGATATTAGTCACGCATTGCTCGGTGCTCAGATACCACAGTGATGGGGCGGCATAAGAACCTTTAACTGCTATTCTATTGTTTGCTCCTTCCTGAAGACTAGGATTAATTTCTATTCATCATCACCACCACCATTATTACTCAGACTGGCAGCAGCACCCAAAATATGCCAGGTGCTTTGCAAACACAGAAGACTCAAAAAAAAAATCTGAAAAGATAAAAAGACTAAAGTTGGGGGGAAAGGAACACAGCATAGGAGCAAAGGGATTAGCATGGTGGCAGGCACAGAGCTTACTAGTTACAGGTTTGTTTTCTTTCCTCCTAGTGCAACAACCTGAATTCCCCAACTCATCTTCCTTCCACAAAACAATCCTCTTGTCTTCCTCCTGCTCCAACATCAACCCCTAGCCACAGTTTCAGAGTCCTTACACCTCTCCTTTCCAGCATTAGAAGCCCTCCCTCAATGTAAACAAGCAGATCATTGAGAGAAGTCAATCAAATAGACAAGTAGGTAACTTAGTCAGCTAGGAGTTGTTCCTTGTAGGTGTTGTGGAAGGAGTTACTGACATATCCAGTCACTTGTAGAGTTCCATGCGGTCAGGGCTGGTGCAAGGAAGTTTCACGCCCTAGGCGAAACTTCCTTGCACCAGCCCTGCGCCGCCCCACCCAGCCAGCTCCCCTGCCAGCGGGAGCTCAGCCCCCCCCCTCCCGCACACCCGCGGCTGCCCCCAGCTCACCGCTCAGGTGCTGGGGGGGGCAGCGAGGCGGCTCCCCACTCAGGCGCTATGGGGGGCGCAGCAAGGCGGGGGGGTCCCCGTGGCTGCCCCCGCCTCCCCGCTCAGGTGCTCAGCAGCAAAGTGGGGAGACAAGGGGCAGCCGCGGCAAGCCGCCCCTTGTTTCCCCGCTCAGCAGCTCAGCGGGGAGACAAGGGGCAGCCGCGGCAAGCCGCCCCTTGTCTCCCCGCTCAGCAGCAAAGCAGGGAGACAAGGGGCAGCCGCGGCAAGCCGCCCCTTGTCTCCCCGCTCAGCAGCAAAGCGGGGAGACAAGGGGCAGCTGCAGCAAGCCGCCCCTTGTCTCCCCGCTCAGCAGCTCAGCCGCTCAGCGGGGAGGCAGCGGGCAGCTGTGGCGAGCCACCCGTTGTCTCCCCGCTCGGCAGCTCAGCGGGGAGACAAGGGGCACCCGCGGTGAGCTGCCCCTTGTTTCTCTGCTCAGCAGCTCAGCCGCTGAGCGGGTAGGCAGGAGGCAGCCGCCCGCCGCCCCCCCAAATCTTGGCACCCTAGGCGACCACCTAGGGTCGCCTAAAACCGCATGCAGGGCTGGCGTGCCCTCTATCTCCTTTGTTTATGTGGTTTACACTATTCAAAAAAGGAATTATATTTTGACTGCAAGAAGAAATAAAACAAATATTGACAGGATTTTAATTATACACACACACACACTTCTCTATTCAAGGGCCATATTCTACTGTGTTCCAGCAGAGTAAATCTGGACTTCTAATTAAACATCCCATTTAGAATCTGACTGCTATGGCCCTAAGCCACAAAACACACAAAGCATCATGTATTGAATAATACTGCAGCAGAAGTAAAGAGGAAAAGATTGTTAACGATCTTTTCCAATGCTATTCAATTCTTATTTGAAATGTTCCTTCTGACTGCCTGTTTATTTCATTGGAATAACAGGGGAAAGATACAGCAGCCAAGTATGTGGCTCGTGAGTCATAATGCTATGTACTGTTCTGTAAGGGCTCTAAATTGTACAAGCTTTTTTGGCAAATATTAAATTTGCTGAAAAATGCATTTTTGGGCCTCTGAAATTATACATAAATTTGGGTTGAATTTGGCACATAATTTTGGCCCCAAACCCCTAAAAACAAAAAATATCAGAACAGCTTTTTTTTTTTAAATGGCAAAACAGTTGAAAATGCTGATTTGCTATTTCATTTCAAAATTAAATTTTAAATTTACATTTGAAGTGTTTCATTTGACCCAAATGAAATGTTTTCATTCCATCAAGAAAACAAACCAACCAACCACAACCAAAACCCAGTTTTGGCTTGAAACCAACCAAAGTTTTTACCAGATTTTTCAGATCAGCTACAGAACTGAAAAATCAGTTTGCTCAGCTCTTGTATCTGTCACAGGGTGCTCCACTCACCACTTGTCTGGTGTCTCCTCCTGCTCACTCTGGGGATTAGCTCGAGGGCATGACTTGCTGAAATGTTGCATTATGCTAATCAGTGGATAAAACCGTATTCCCATGGTCACATGCTGTCACATTGTCTTTCTCTCAGGTGTGCTGCTCTTCTTGCATCCCAGGAACTACAGTGTCCTCTGCTTGATACTGCCCTCCGGCTGGGTCACTCTGAATGTCCCCCACACCTTCCAGGGTACAGTCCTTCAATTCTCTGTCACTCCCACAGTGACCCAGGCAGTCTTCCTAGTCCCCTGTCTGCCACTCTATACCACACCCTAGGTGGCAGATACAGGAACTCAGGCCCACCCACTACTTCAGGTTCCAGTCCAGGGACCCTCCACCCAGCAGTCCTGGGCATCCCTCTTCCTGGGAAGTGACTGCAGCCTATGAATCCCTGCAGCCTCCAAACACCTTCTTCCTGGGGAGTGATAGCCCTTTCCCACCAGCTCCCCCATCTGTGGGCAGCTTCCTGGCTTTATAGGCCCCGGCTGTTCGTGCCCAGCTGAGTCTGCTTGCAATCAATTCCCTGCTCCCTGGCTCTTCCTCCAGGTGCAGCCCGTCTGGCCTCCTTAACCCCTTCCAGTCCTGTGTGGGGTGGACACCTCATCACAGTGTCACACACCAAATTTTGATTACTGCAAATGGAGTTTTTTCCGATGCAAATCCTAAATCCATGGTACACTACTACACGTATATACCCTCTGAGTTTACACCATAATACCCTTTCCAATTTGAGTTAATAAATCAGCTAAGTTTCCTCTGTACACTAAAGAATAGCTGAAATAACTCTGAAGGATATCGCTGCATAAATTTGCCTTTGTGCAGTCTTCATTAGAATCCGTGCAGCCTCTGGCTAAAGAGTTCTCTCTTATGATCAAAGATCTCTATTATGTTTGATGATAAAAGAATGCCATTTCTCCCATCACACCACAGGACCATAAGTGATTTATACGGTTTTATCCACTGATTAGCATAATGCAACATTTCAGCAAGTCATGCCCTCGCTTTAATGTTTCTCAGCTAATTGTTTGTTTTAACTTAATGTTTTCCTGCCTTGTTTGAGTCTTCCCTCAGGACCGTCTTGCAAACTAAATGCATCCAACATTAGACAGCTAATTCATTCATCAGCGCATGGCTTTAGCTTGCTTCCCAATAGATTTCACGCCTTGGACAAGAGCTCAAGATTACACAGCAACGAAAAATGGCGGTGGGACTAATCTACGGTACGACAAAGGGTGAGGTCTGAAGAGGCTTTTGCTCAGAGGTGCAGCCATATTTGAAAAAAGCTGGAAGACATTAGTAGTGGGAATACACTAGTCCTGCAGCCACTCTGTGGGGGGATATCAACAGGATAGTAATAATGTGGGCCTGGAGTCATGTACCCCTCACTCTCCTCTTGCCCATTATAATTCCACCTAGGCTTTGGCTGCAGGGCAAGAGTAGCAGCTTGCAATTTCCTCAGTGAAGGCAGAGAATGATTTTAAAGGGGGAAATTGCAGCCTTTCAGCAAGGCCTCAGGTAAAAAGCCTAAGGCCCAGATCCTTACAGGTATTTAGGCACCCAACTCCCAATGATTTCAATAGGAGCTAGGTTCCTAAATACCTCTGTGGCTCTGGGCCTCTTTCAACAGGGAAAGAGGGAAGGGAATGTTCAACATCATCCTTTGTTCCCTTTTTCTTTAGGAGGACACCCCGCCCAGCTGGTAGCCTTTTATATGATAACAACTCTCTTTTGGGGAGGAAGAAGCAGAAGTTAGTTAGCAGAGATGGGCTGGAGCAGTTGGTGTTAAAGTCCAATCCCGTCTCCTAGCCAAACACACACAAGAGGGGAGAGAGAACAACAGCTAAGATGGAAAATGCAGCTTCTGGGCTGATTTTTCCTTGCTGCCTTATTGCTGGAAAAGCCACAGGCATGGCACATGGTCTTTATTAGCCATTCCGAGACCTGACAATCTTGTATCTGTTTCAGGTGTTTAGGGCATTGCTTTTAACTATCCTTCTGGTCACAGCCTTAGAGCACAGTTGCAGAATATACAGTCCTTGCCAAGTAAGCCAGACTCTTATTAGACTGAAGGAAAAAGGTGAGGGATATGAAAGAGAAGAAATAAGGTGAAGCCCGAAAAGGCACATGGGGGGGAGGGGTGATGGTGACAAAGTCTCACATTCCAGGGATTTAGCCAAAGCAGGAGGAGATGCCAATGTCAGCTGAGTCCCTCTACCAGGCGGGGTCTGGTCTGGATCTCACTCAGGATCAGGAGGATGAAGGCCCAATGCTGTTAGGGTAGATCTCATTGTCCCAGGAAATGATGGGATGGCAGCCAGGATGGTAGAGCTTGCTTCGGTGGTTGTTGGCAGACAGCGTCTTCTTTTTGATTCAGTCAACAACTGTTGTGTTTGCGCCCCAATTTTCTCTCAGAAATCTTTTATTTTCAGGACTCCAAAGGGGAGTAACAGGATAGCCCAGCCCCTTGTTATTTTGTTAAACAATTAGGCCTAATTTCTGACACACGTTTTGGAGCATTATTTCCAGTCCCACACGTCTCTTGTTTAAGAGGCATTGATCTGAACAAGTCCTTGAGTTGCATCAGCCAGCCTTTTTGTTTGGACTAATTCAGTCTGTCTTCCTTTGATATCTTTTCCCATCAACATTTATTATTATAGGTTGCTGTGAACTTTCACTGACTGCTTACAGTTAAGCTCACAATTAGGGTAATTTTTTGGCTCAATTATCATACCAGGTGTGCCACGGCCTACCCAGCTAGCACAGCTAAGGGGAGCAGAAATTCTGCCCAAGACATTTTCTCATAAAGGAACTTGCTCTGGCTCAGTGAGCAGTTCTGAGTTTGAAGTAGGACCACTGGGTGAAATCTTCTGGCATGCCAGAAGCCAGGCTAGATAGTCAGAATGGTACCTTCTGGCCTTGAGATCTATGAATCTGTCGGGCGTGGCAGGGTGCCTGAGGACAGCTAGGACAAAGAGGTGCAGAGCACATTATGCTGCTCCCTTGAAGAGGACTAAAGTATTTCTGACAGCAGCAGACGCTCTAGCTGGCTAAGGC
Source organism: Chelydra serpentina (assembly GCA_037349315.1). Lineage (NCBI taxonomy): Eukaryota > Metazoa > Chordata > Testudines > Chelydridae > Chelydra > Chelydra serpentina. Next base: position 42,874,926 of record JBAIAC010000029.1, on the reverse strand, counting down.
ACTTGAGTAAAAGTCTCACCCACATAGTGTGTGGGTCACCACAGCAGCTGCCCCTTACTCCCACTGCTCTTGAGCATGACTCAGCAATCTTCCCTTGTTGCTTACAGACACACCTCTGCCCCCCATGTCCTTCTGCATCAGCCCCCTCTAAGACAAAACATAGCCCTGTCAGAAATGGAGTGTGCATGCAACCTCTCAGAACTATTGCAGTGACACATTTACTAACATTCTTCATTTCACTAAATGGGAGCAGATGCAGTTTAGCTGGGAGGGTGACACACTTCCATTTGGGTCATCTATCTAGTGAAATATGCCTGGGAGTAATTTAGAGCATCACGTTGCATCAGCCCCGTGCCGACTACTCCAAGTTTAGGAAAAGACTGACACTGACGCAGCTTTGAAACAGCTTTTAGAATATTAAAGGGACTAGCTCTAATGGTAGAGTTTTCACTGAGTGGATTCAGCGTACGCAGTGTTTAATGCCAGATGGGTCAGGTTGGTTTCTTTTTTTTAAGTTCCCTTTCGTTTATCTACAGAAAGAAAGGGACGTAGGCAAAAGACATAAAACCTACTGCTGGAATTGGAAAATGCTGAGCAAGCTGAGTTGAGCATTGAGGTAAAGTGACTGTGATGGGTAGACTGGCATTAGTTCAGGTATTGCCTAGAAGTCTCATCAGCTAACCTGAGCTGTGATGGCCAGTCTGCCCCCATAGAATCACGTGTGTGACATAATTACACGACATACGCTGATTTTTGCTAAAGGTATATTTGTTGGAGACAGCCAAGTGGTTTGTAGCAGTCGCCAGACCGTCACTGATCACTTTCATGTCCGTTTATCTGTCCCGAAGGGGTAACGTCTATTGTGCTGCACGTAGCCATGATTGTTTCTGTGTCCTGCAACTCTAAGGAGTCTGCAAGGTGAAGGCTCTTCCAGAATGAGAAACAGGGAGATTTTACCTTCTTTTCTCTTCTCTCTCTTTGTTTCTTATTATCTTGAATCTAAAAAAGAAATTAATCTTGATCGAAAGTACATTCTGTAGCCCAGTGTGTGATGCAGGGCCACTGTGCATAAAAATAAACCCCAGTATTTAGGTTTGTCAGTAGTGATTATATTTGAAGTCTCTGACGATATGGAAGGTGCTGAGATATGACAGTAGTGGACGGCCATATAACACCATAAGTTAGATACATAGCTAGAAGCCAATTATCTTGCAAACTTTGCAGAGCTGCAGAAAGTGCTAATAAGGCTGTATAAATAGCATTTAAGGCACGAAAAATCGCAAAGCCAACCACGCCAGTCTTAGCGGTAGCATGTTAGTTCAAGCAAAGGCTTCAGGAGAGACACAAAGAAATGGTACGTGGATCAAAAGATTTTTGCTAAATGCATATCACATTTGCCCTAAGAAGCACATCAGACAGTTAATCTCAAAGCTGTATATTGATTGATGATTACAGAGACCAGGGTGCCTGCTTGAGGGAAAAGGCCTCTCTGGGAGTGATTAGAAACAACAATCTAAGAGCTGTTCCTGATTATGCAAGGTGGATAACTCCCCCTTGACTGCAGCTAGATGAACAAAGTCTGCAGTCCAGATCCTAGTGGGGCACAGAGGAATGGGGTGGGGGGGGGGAAGGGAAGCAAGCAGCAATGTCTGCTCTGCATGGCGGGGCTTGGGTGAGCAGTGACGCCAGACAGTTCGGGCAAGCCCCGCGCATGGGAGGGGGGTCTCCCTAAGGCCAGCCCCATGTGGGAGGGAGCTCAGGTGAGTGGCTCAGGCCAGCCCCACACGGTGTCCCCTTTGGGAAATATGGTCAATTCATTTTTCCTCCCCTCAGCCCTAGGCAGCCAACACAGTTAGGAAAGAGCGAGCTGCCTTAGAGGTCTCCTTCTGCATCAAACAGAATTATTTATCGGGTCAGATCCTCAGCTGGTGTAAGTCAGGGTAGCTCTGTTGAAGTCAATGGAGTTGACTTCAATGTACACTGGATTAAGGACAATTTGCCCCAGTTGATAATCTGTCACATTAAATTCTCAGTCCAGGGATGAGTGATTACACCTGTGTAAACCCATACACAGCCACATGGGCTGATTGTGTAGTTGTTGCTGAGTGCCTACGTTGGCTTGCAAAGCCTTTATTTAGGGTGACGATGTGGGAGCAGGAAAGGACCCAGCTTGACTCCCAGATCCCAAATTAAGTTTTTAGGGAGGACAGAAAAAAGCACCCTGTTTTAAAATGGGCATATTCAATATGTAAATGATTGGGATAATATAAGACCAATAATGCCATTTTTACACCGTCACTTTGAACACTATACAAAGACATTTTTGCAGAGTGATGTTAGGATAGAACTGTGCCTTAAACTATCTTTCCAATTAATTTGCCAGCCTTTTTAATTGGTTGGCTAGAGTAAGAATCATCCCTTAAAAATTAATATAATATAGATAGTTCCTCACACCCTGTGTAGTGTCCTATATTCTTCCAAACACTTAGGCAAAGAAGGTTGGTTTGGTTTTTTATTTGGAGGTGGGGTGGGGTGTTGTTTTTTGGGGGGGAGGGGTCATTGACTGTGATTTCAGTGTTTCAAAAAGGGTGATAATTGTCTAAAAATCTTACCAGCCTGTCTAGCTGAAGCATAAGAAATAAGGAGGTGGATGTGGGGGAGGAGGGGCAGTCAGGATGAACTAACAGATTGGCTTTGCAAACCCTCTCAGCCGTCATTAAGCCTGCTTTCTGTGGCAGAAGTCAGATGACACACATCAAGGCAGTACAGGAGCAGAAAGACAAAATGATATCACCGCCTCTTATTTCCTGCCAAAGTCACATAATGTGGGGCAAAGAGAACCAAACAGGAAAACCATCTCCCCTGAGATAAAGACAGGAAATCATGGCCCCTGAGCTCCAGAGGGAGATAAGGAGGGAGTCATTTCTTCTCTATCGTTAATAAATCTAGATTGTGACTCATTGGAGATTTGGGGAATAAAACTAATTTCCTGCCATGTAGGGGCTCCAAGCCATTCAGTCCTCTGGTTCCTTCATTCCCCTGAATTTGAACAGCTGTCACAAATGGGATTTAACAGCCAGCCCTGGCCCTTGATGAATAGTAGATGCTATAATCATGGAGCCAGGAATTGTTAATGAAAATATCAAAACAGTACGGGAGCAGAAAGACAAAGTGATATCAGCCCCTCTTACTTCCTGTCCAAGCCAAATAATGTGGGGCATCTTGCTGGGAGGTTCTAAATCTATATCTCTGTAGCTAATGGGGGTATCACAGCTTACCTGCTTCCCAAAAATGCTTTAAAAAAGAAATCTCCAAGACATTCATTACATAAAATCCAAGGAAGAGATTTATCCAAAGGGGGATTATATATCTCAGACACAGGACTGCATCCCAAGTTGAACATCATTCGCGTCCAGTATTTGGGACTTAGACATTAGCAGATGAGTAGCTCCTACTCGTTGTTGAGGCTTTTTGGAGGGGAGAAGTGCTGTATTGAGCACTGGCATGGTACATACTGCAGGATACTTTAAAATGGGCAGAAACTGTGTTTGCCCCTTTTCCTGGTATTTTAGGGACTGTTGCTGCAGGTGTATTGCCCAAATCTGCAGACTTTTACTGCCAGCTTTGTGGCAAATAGCACCAGCAACTTCAAGCCCTTTGAAGGAGGAACAGTTTCTCGATGTTTACAGAACTGCCATTGTCAACATGTCACACCACATCCAGTGACTCAGCCTACTATTGAACTTAGCTATTGACTTCCTTCTCTCCAGGCTGTCTGCAGCCCTCAGTTCCTTCCCCCATCTCTCACAGGTCCTGCCATTTTGTTCTTTAGTTCACCTCTTTCCACTTTGTAGCAGTGCTCCTAGTGTGTTTTCAGCTGAGCCTACCTCACCTCTGGAACTGCTGGGGGCGTTCTCATAGCTAGGAGGCACAGGCCACCCTCACAAGAGGGAATCAACTTCACCTGCAGACAAGTGTCTGCCTCAGCAAAACTGGAGTGATACTTATAGCTAATCAGGGCACAGTGAGATGTTTTTGCCAGCAAAATGCCAGCATACTGAAGTCCCACTCCAAAGGTATGCAATCTTGATGTATACTCAAGCCATACAGACACTCCTTCTTATATTGCTGATACTAAGCCCTCTCATTTAAACTGGTGTAAATGAGGAATAGCTTCATAAGACTAAGAACTCCATTGAATTTTATGTTGCATCTCCGCTATTGGAGGTTTGCATGGTAGCCCATTCTGTACAGTCCTCTGCTAATCTCTTTGTGGGTGAATAATCCTTTTGACCCACCCAGGATACCTCCTGGAGTTGCACCAGTATAAAACATGCATATGAAGACAGGCCTATTGTTCCTAAACCTCCTATTTGTGGGGGGTACAAGCTGACTCCATGGCATTAGTAATGTACTCTCATTTTCAAATGCCTTTGCTGAATATGTAGTGGTGTAGGTATGAACACACACACACGTCTAAAGAAACTGTTTCTGTGCTTGTTTCATTTAAATGAAGATGGTTAAGAGCAGCATTTTTCTTCTGCACAATAAAGTTTCAAAGCTGTATTAAGTCAATGTTCAGTTGTAAACTTTTCAAAGAACCACCATAACATTTTGTTCAGTTCCGAACATTTCAGAGTTACGAACAACCTCCATTCCCAACTCTGAGGTTCTACTGTACCTACTCCTTGTTCACATGAGCAAACGGCTCCAAACATATTCATCTCAGGGAACAGCCAACCAAGTGCCACTCAGTGTACCTCGCAACAGACTGCTTTACACCATGCACGAAGTTATGTAGACCAGGCATAAGAAAGGAGCTAGCAGCCAAATGCAGTATATATCTACCCTCCCCGATGAATGGATACACAGCTGCTTTTGTTTAGCATGTATCACAGGTGCTAACTTTTATTTTTCCCGGTGGCTGTTCCCACGCTGACTCCACCCCGAGGCCGCACCCCCGCTCCACCCCTTTCCCCAAGGCCCTGCCCTTGCTCTGCCTCTTCCCACCCCACCCCCTCCCCTAAAGGCCTGCCACTCACTGCTCTGCACCCTCTCCCGAGAACCTCTCACCAGTCACCTAACAGCTGTGACTGGTGGGTGCTGGGCACCCTCTATTTTTTTCCATGGGTGCTTACGCCCCAGAGTCAGCGCCTGTGGCATGTACATAAGTCACGTTCACAGGCTTCTTCTATGAAACACAAGTAATTACAGTTTGCAGCTGGGTCGGGACAAAAACACCAGTTACTCTGAGATGGGAGGAAAGGTTCCATTATTTAAAATATCCTTGTCTGGAAGTATCAGATGCCCAGTCCTTAAACACAGCTGAAGAGCAATGCTTAGGGTGACCATAGCTCCCATTTTGGCCGGGACAGTCCCTTTCTTAAGCCCTGTCCTGGCCTTCCCGACTCTCCCCCGCCCCTCATGGGCATTTGTCCCATTTGCTCTTGCCAACATCAAGGCACTTTACTTGCCAGCTGATCAAGTTGGCAAGAGCAAAGAGGACAAATGCCCACTTTTGTCAAAAAAGTGTGGCGGGGGCAATGTGGAGGAACGTGCGGGGGGTGTGTGTGAGTGGAGATGCCAGCCCTGTATGAGCGGGGGGGAGGCAGCATTCCAGCATGCAGGGGGCTGGCAGGGTTCCAGCAAACAGCAACAGCCTCGCGGGGACTGCGGAGGCCTTGGGCGAGCAGATGGGGGTGTCCCATTGTCCCTTTGGGAAATATGGTCACCCTAGTAATGCCGGCCTCAATGAATGGCACCTCCACTGATGACCAATGATAAGAGCACATCACCGTGACCCTGGCAAAGGGCAAAGACCACGACTAGACAGAGCTTCTGCGTTCAGTACAGGTTGGGCGGGAAGCAGCTGACAGAACCTGACCACGCAAACCACACCCCTAAAGCATGTCGCTGAAGTGCGAGGGCAGCAGCAGGAAGTTCTGGACGCTAATTCTTAGAATGAAATGGTACGTGAAGAATGCAGAAGTATCTCAGTCCATTAGGAACGCAAACCTCCTGGGTCTTCGAGTCCAATCCCCTGCTGTCACAGGCAACACTGCTGGGTGGGGTGAGGGGGTGTCAAGCTGCTTTCTGATCTTAGGGGAATGCCCATATTAAACCTGAAATGCACATCAGACAGTAAGAGGAGGAGTCAGGGGCTCCACATTTTCTGCCTCCTCCCTTGGCTTTTTCTCACTCCAAGCAGCCCTATCTCCAGGGCCCCGCCCCCCACACCAAAATTCATCTCCCCATATATCCCTGTCCAGGCTCCTTGTTTTCAGCCTGCAGGGAGACTGTTCCCTGAAGGCCTGGCTGGCTGTGCTCTGACACCTGTACCCACTTCAAGGTGTGCCCGGGAGGATGCTGCAGCTGCTGCCCGGAAACCCCGTGGCTGCAGAAGGCAGGCAAGGGGCTCTGCGCAGAATGGTAGCATTACGATCCCAGGGGCAAGCCAGGAAAGGGTGAGGAGGCAGGAGGTGATGGCCTGGTCCTTCCCCCAATGGTGGCGTCTGTAGCACCCACTCTTCGGTACTGCAGCGTCCATCACAGAACCCACCCCAGCCTTGCCATCAGCTTGGCTTTCCCCCCTTACTCAGAAAGGGGCCGGGCTGGGCCTCAGACCTCTTCTCCCCAGCACCCTCTGCATCCACTCAAGCTGGCCTGTCGCTCGCCAAAGCACACTGGTGTTCAGGAATCAAGTGACAGGGAGGGACTGGCCTTTGGTCTAACAACCGCTCATTTCCTTTGGGCTTTCCACAGCTGTTCAGTGAACCCCACCCTCCCAGCACACAGACAACCCTGACCGAGAAGCCAGCTGCAGAACCCACAGCCAGCCATGGGGAAGCCAGCTCAGACCAGGTCTGGTGGCTGTTGTGGTTTTTACAAATTTCCAATGATATCTTACAGGGAACAGAAACCTGAAGTACCTCCAGTGTGGAAAGCCACGTTTTGCTAAAATTGTGCAGTTATTGGGAAAATCCATTTTTAAAAAACAGGTTTTTTAACCAAACCCCAAACACTTTTACTGAAATATTTTGGGGGGTTAGCTTTTCATACCTCCTCCCCCCCCCAAAAAAACAGCAAAAAATTTTCGTTTGGGTCAAAAAGCCAAATTTCATTGAAAGAAAAATCTTGCTGTGAAAAGACAATCGCAGCCAGCTGTGTGTGAAGGAGAGAAGTCACTCACCAAGACTGCAGCTCTCCAAGTGGTGGCTGTGAATCCATCTCCCCTTTGAGGGGGGTAGTCACCAGACTGTGTCCTGAGTCTAGGGTGACCAGATGTCCCGATTTTATAGGGACAGTTCCAATTTTGGGGTCTTTTTCTTATATAGGCTCCTATTACCGGGGGTGGGGGGAGGGGGAAGCGGGGCAGAGCATTCAGGGGAGGAGGCAGAGGCGGAGCGGAGGTGAGCTGGGGCCGGGGGCGGGGAGCTGCCGGTGGGTGCTCTGCACCCACCAAATTTTCCCTGTGGGTGCACCAGCCCCGGAGCACCCACGGAGTCGGCACTTTTGGATAATGTGCTCAGGGGGAACGGCCACTCCCCCTGCTCCCTCCCAGCTATGCTACCCCACCCCTAGGAGCCAGAGGGACCTGCCGGATGCTTCCTGGGAGCTGCCCCAGGTAAGCACTGCCGGGACTCCCCACCTCGCCCCCCGGCAGGTCCCTCTGGCTCTTAGGGGCGGGGTGGGCACCCACTACGGTGGCCCACGAGACCCTCCTGCCAGGCCTGTGAGCTCCTGGCTGGGGAGGCTACTCCCCGGCCCCTCCCCTGCTTTTCCCCCTCCCCCGCAGCTTCAGCTGTAGCGCCGCCAGGGACCAGTGCTCCACATGGTGCGCGATGGCGGCGGCCTGGCCCGGCTCCAGCTGAGCGGCGCGGCTGTAGCACCACCAGCCACCTCCAGGCAGCGCGGTAAGGGGGCAGGGAGCAGGAGGAGGTGTTTAATAGAGGGCAGGAGAGTTCGCGGGGGTGGGGTGGTGGACAGGGGTCAAGGTGGTCAGAGGGCAGGAAACGGGGATTGAATGGGGGCAAGGGTCCCAGGAGGGGGCAGTCAGGAAAGAACAGGGGTTGGATGGGGTGGCGGGGGGCAGTCAGGGGCGGGAGTTCCAGGGGCAGTCAGGGGAGAGAGAGAAGAGGTGGTTGGATGGGGCAGGGGTCCCAGGGGGCCATCAGGAATGCGAGGAGGGGTTGGATGGGGCAGGAGTCCCCGGGGGGCCACGACCCCTTTGTGGGCTGAGGAGGGAACTGGTTGTTAACATTTTGGTAGCTCATCACTGTCTATTACCCCCCACCCCGTCCCAATTTTTCACACTTGCTGTCTGGTCACCCTACCCGAGTCCGTGTGCAGTACGGTGCTCTCCGTACCATGTCATGCACAGGAAGCGCCAGCACCCGGGTCCCTCATGGCCTCCTGCCTCTGGGCCCCATCAACCCCACAGACCAGACCCTTCCCTCCTGGTGAGCTGTATCCCTCCTGAGCAAGGGGACACAAGCTGCCGCAAATACACTCACCACACTGCCCTCTGCTGGCCTATGCTGCTCAAGCTGCAGCAGGCAGGGACATCTCGCCCCAGCGGTGGTTTCTGCTCCTTAGAGCAGAGGTGGGCAAACTACAGCCGGGGGGCCCTCCTGCCCGGCTCGGGAGGCTAGCTCCCTTCCCCACAGCCTCAGCGCGCCGTGGGTGCAATGCGCTAGGCGGTGGGGCTGGGAGCTCCTGGGGCAGCGCAGCTGCAGAGCCTGGCTTGACCCAGTGCTCTGTGCTGCGCGGTGGCGGCAGTGTGACCCGGCTCCAGCCGGGCGGCGCGGCTGTAGTGCTGCCAGCCACCTGTGCTCCAGGCAGCGCGGTAAGGGGGCAGGGAGCAGGGGGGGTTGGATAGAGGGCAGGGGAGTTTGGGGTGGTGGTCGGGGGCGGGGGTTCCAGAGGCGGTCAGGGGACGACAGGGAGCGGGGGGGTGGATGGGGCAGGGATCCCAGGGGGGCAGTCAGGAGGGAGAGGGAGGGTTGGATGGGGCAGTCAGGGGCAGGGGTTCCGGGGGCAGTCAGGGGATAGGGCGAAAGGGTGGTTGGATGGGGCAGGGGTCCCGGGAGGGCAGTCAGGAATGAGAGGAGGGCTTGGATGGGGCGGGGGTTCCAGGGGCAGTAAGGGATCAGGGAGCAGGTGGTGTGTGGATGGGGCAGGGGTCCCGGGGGGACTGTCAGGAAACGGGGGGGATTGGATGGGGCAGGAGTCCCGGGGGGGCAGATAGGAGGTGGGGGTCGGGCCACAACCCCCTCCCCTAATCGGCCCTCAGGCCAAAAAGTTTACCCACCCCTGCCTTAGAGCTATTAGCAGTTGTCAGGCAGCTCTGTCCAGGCACGCGGTGATGGCAGGATTGGGGAGAGAAAAGGTAAGCTCTCTGTCCCCCCTCTATTACCAACCAGCTGGGTGCCCCCCATGGAGATGGACGCTGCCAGGAAAAGGTACAAAAGGAATTCAGACAAATCTGAAAGCTATAAAAATAGCACTTGAGTGTGTCCTTCCTAGACGACGGGTAATAAATGTGAGACATGCACGGCCGTGCGTCAGCAAGGAAAGGCAGTCTTGTCACGCACGCAGTGATCTGTGCAATATTGCACCGTCAGAACGGGAGGCTGCCACAGCTACCACTCTGCCCTTGGAAAGGGGGCAGCTCCGAGTCACTGGATTTAATGTCGTGCTAAGTTCTGCTCTACGGAATATATCACAGGCAGCTTCTCAAAGACAATGCGAAGCTGAAAAAAAAAGGGGGGGGGGAGGGTGAGGGACCCAGATCCCTAGAAGTGTCAATAGCCTACACCAGCCGGGCCCCTCGCACTACTTGCCTTCCCCATGTTTCTGCCAAGCAATGTTAAAATCCACTGTGGTTCTGAATCAGCAAAGGCTGCGGTGGGTATGTGCTGAATCGGCTGCCCTGGCTCAGGCCCATTTAATCTGTCCTCAAACAAAGGACATGCAGAAAAGACCCACAGCCCATAGCCTGAGGGTGGCCAACAGGCACACTCAGATCTCTTTGCCCAGTTGCTAAATATACAATTATTATTCTCAACAAATAATACATATGGCCGTACAAGGCCTAGAGGAAGGCAGTCCCTACCACATGGAATTACAATTTAGGGCCCTGTGAAGGAGGCCAGCAGGAGTCTGAGGTGCTGCTTGGCTCTGGGACAGAAGTGCCTCCAGCGGTAGGAATCTAAAAGGGTGCCTCTTATGGCAGGAGAAGTAGGGAGAGTCCAAGAAACCACCCTCTCTCGCAGCAGTAGTAGTGCCTAAGGGCAAGTGCAGGGAGGGCAGGGGAACCCAGTCCCACCCTAGTCCACCGGGTTCCAACCCAGGGCTCTTCAAAACCAGTTATCCTGTTGCAGGGTTCAGATCTCCATATCCCCAAGCACATCCCCTGAGTTGCTTCCTACCCTTAATCCCAGACCTGGTATCTCCTCTACTGGTAGCTGCGTGTCGTCCCCTTCAGTCCCCACGGTCGACTGGGCTCCTGAGGCGTAATCAGGGTCTTCGGCCTCAGCAGTTTGGAGTCCTCGCAACTTCTCAGCAGGATCCTGCAGCATGTGTCTGCTCTCCTCCTCAGCCAGCCCAGACTGAGGTGAGCTGCTTCCTTTTATATACTCCCGCCACTGGGAGCATGCCCAGCAAGGGTGAAGGGGCAGGGCCTCCTGGGCCCAAAGCAGTTTGTTAACCCCTGTGATTGTTGATACACCCCGTCACAGGCCCAGATTCAAAAAAGGTATTTAGGTGCCTAAGTACCTTTGTGAATCAGGGCCTAAGTGCATATCCCTTTGTGCATTCAGACAAAAAGAGGACCACCTTGTGCATACCCAGACGAAGGCAGCAATCCCAGCACCACCTCTACACCCCTCCTTTATATCTCCTGAGAAATGGTATTACTGAATTTCAGGCTGCAAAGAACAGTCCTGCATTATGCTCTAGCCTCTGACAAGAACTAGCCAAGGGAAGGAAAAACTTGTGGCATTTGTGTGATGTATAGCCTTGCACAGAAAAAACGACCCTTAACTGACCATCCTATGCATATCCGCAGGGCTTGCGCAGGACCACATGGCTCTACAGTAACACTGGAACTGTAGCACTGGGAGTTTCCTAGGCAGCAGTTGTACAAGCGCTCAGTAACTGTATAAGAGCACTGGGGCTGTAGTGCTGTGAACTTCCTCAGCAGCAGTGGCACAAGCCTTTCGAGGGCCTATGGGAATGCCAGGGCTGTCGTATTGCGAGCTTCCTCTGCAGCAGACACACAAATGCTCTGCGGAACATCTGCACCACGCTGAGGCAAGCTTCCTCCGCAGAGGTGGCATAGCACACAGTAAGCACTAGGGCTGTGGTGCTACTCAGGAGCAGTGGTTACAGAATAAAGGTTCAGGCACCTGTCCCACGTAGGAGCTGTTTCATTATTTCACCACCTTTCCTTCCATTCCCATACAAGAAAACCAGGCCAGTTAACGTGTAGATTCTTTAATACTTTTGCAGTGACCAGCATGTTTCAAAGATTCCGTTGCATGGCTAATTTTCAGGCAACCAATGGGCAGATATAAGGGACTTGTGTGTGGACCATGAGTTGAGGACGGCTCCTCTATATCAACATACAGCCTGGTTGTAACTGCAGAGACATGGCCCGTCTCTAGCGCTATGCGGTGTATCGGAGAAGAGGGAAGGGATTCCAGACAAGAAGGGTTGCATTCATTATACCGCTGCTCAGCGTTCGGACCAGGCTGATTTTCTTACTGAGAAAGAGTACTTTGGATTACAGTTGAGCCCCTGTGACTTCCTCTCCCAGCACCCCCATCCTTGGCTCCCAGTGTCGCAGCCCTGGTGTCTTTCCTCTCTTCAGGGGAACGAGAGGATTCCTGACCCATGTTCATGTTGGATCCTTTTGCAGTAGCTAGAAACCTCACCAATAAAGAGCCCAGTCCTGCAACTCTTACTCACGTGGGTAATCCTTCTTCGTACCAATGGGATACTCAGAGGTGCAAGGGCTGCTCTCCTAAGAATGGATCAGGTCTGAAGGCACTTGTTATGCAAAAGCAAACACAGTAATCAGTGTTACCCAGTGCCAGTTAAAACTTCAGCAGGCTTGCGGCTTTCCAGGTGAACAGTGATGCAGGGCCCCAGTGCACCAGGCCTGCCACGCAGAGCGGCCATAAACTCAGTTTAAGGGTCTGCCTAAGGAAGGTTCCTGGCCCACAGGACACACAATGAGACGAGCTTTCCCAGCCCTAGCTGAAAAAGCTGGCAGCTCCGAAGACAATGGAGCCAAAGGCAGCTGTGTAACTCTGGTGCGTCTCTCTCCTGCTCTCTCTTTTTGGAGTGTGTTTTGTTCTGTAAACATCAAGAGGGCGTGAACAGCCATTCAGCAGCCGGGCAGGCATGGCTGGTGCACCAGCCCATCTGGCTCTTACTATTCGTTACAGTCAGAAAGGGGAGTGCGTGCAAGCAGGATGTATTTCATCCCCTTCCCCAGTGTCCGTCACAGCACCTGCTACTGACTTTAGAGCTGGCCAGAGCAGGGGCACTGAGGTGACCACAGGGGGAAACTTTCCCAGCGTTGTGTGCAAAGTTGATCCCGCCATTTCAGGGGGTGGAGAGTGTGAGGGATGGGGCGGGGGAAGCGACTGCCTTTGGCCTGCTGGCTTGTCCCGTTGGAAGCAGAACAGAGGCTAGGATAGGATAATAGAAAAGAGGATGGGAAAATCTAGAAACCTATCCCATTAAAAACAAACACACACAGTTTTCCTGCTGGAGCTAACTGCTCTGACTGAGCCCCGTGACATAGATAAAAAAAATCCATGTCTGTATTTAAAACTCATGCTTTGAGTTCATGTCTATGGGAGGATAGTTTTGTCAGCGGGGATACGGCGAGCACTGTCCACTACCAAGCAAAGAGAGGTTTACTGTCTTCCTTGGAGAGTTCACACAAACAGTTCAGCAGCAGCAAAGTGTCGCCGAGGAACTTGGATGGGACGATGTCAATCACGATCTTGCGCAGATCCGCTGGGCTGCTGTGGAGCGGGCTGGAGTGCAGGTCTGGCCGCTGTTTCAGGATGCCGTAGGCGTTGATCAGGAACTCGCTGAACGCTGGGTGCACATCCCGGTTGTAGCCCATCTTCTCGAGGCGTGCGGCGAGGGACAGGTAGCGCTGCATCATGGCTCGGTGCTTTTTCTCATCCATAGAGCCATCCAGGCACTTCATGGAGGCCTAGGAGGTTTAAAAAAACAGGGAGAAGCTGTTAGCTCCTTTCATAGAGAATCATGAGCAGGCCCCAGGGGTTTCTCAAGCCACCACTTTCTGGCTGCATCCAAAGCAGTCTGGTCTGTTTGCAGCTCAGCGATGACAGTGCTGGAAACTGGCACGCTGGAGAACGAAGTCCCAGTACAGCAGCGGAGGGGACACAGAAGGGCCGGCCAGGGATAAATTAAGCTGCACCTGGCTAGATGCAGCAATAGCTGAAGTTGAGTGAGGTCCTAGATTCTGCAGGCCTCACCCGGCTGGAGGGCCGCACATTGGCCACCCCTCCATGAACCCTTGGCTTACTACACACAGCTAACGAGCGACTGTATGGATTGAGCTGGGTTTGGCCCGCATGTTAAGGGGCTGGACTCTCAACTGGTGTAAATTCATGCTGCTCCACTGACGTGAGCCAGGATGCTTGGAAGCTTTCCAGTTCTCTGGGGAGAGAACTAGGCAGCCCTTCACGTCAAGGAGAACCAACAGCCCCCGGACCATGGGAGTTCTTTTAGCTCTCACCATGCTAGTTACTGCGCAACACAAGCCCTCACCCCCACCCCTCGGCTACCTGGCTGGCCTCCCCCATGTGGCTGAATGTCCCAGGGAAGAGGGCAGACCTGCCAGCTGGGAGGAAGTTGGTGCCGCTCCCCTCATTCAGTTACCAACTTTAACAGTCAATATTTCTCCCTGACTGACAGCCACTTCCATGGCAGACTACAACGTCCTCAGCCTCCTGTGTTCCCCCCATGCACACAACATTGATTCATGAGGCTCACAGGTCACATGCCCAGGTTTCCATGCAGGGTCACGTAGGGTATGTCTACACTGCCCACTAAGCCACGACTCTGACTCAGGTTTGAGCACAAGCCCCGTTCCTGTCCACAGACAAATCAGTCTGACTTGGGTGAGCAAGCACTCAGGACCTGGGTCCTAGGACCCAGCAGGAGAGGAGGGTCAGAGCCCAAGTCCTGCTGTGACTTAGATCCAAGCCCTCTCATTTTGCAGTGTGGCTGTAGCTCAAGCCGCCGACCTGAGTCAGAAGATCTGCATAGTGCAGCATGGACACGTTAGCACAGCTGCGAGACCCAGGGCTGGTCTACACTCGGGGGGCGGGGATCGATCTAGGATACGCAACTTCAGCTACGAGAATAGCGTAGCTGAAGTCGACGTTTCCTAGATCAAAAGTAATTTTACTTACATCGGGTCCATGCAGCGCAGGCTCGCTCCCCCGTCGACTCCGCTTCCTCCTCTCGCCGTGCAGGAGTTCCGGAGTCGACGGGGCGCGCTTCTGGGCTCGATTTATCGTGTCTAGATGAGACGCGATAAATCGATCCCCAATAGATCGATTACTACCAACCGATTTGGCGGGTAGTATAGACGTACCCCCAGCGCCAGCAATCGCAAACCCAGGTTTACAATGCAGTGTAGATGCTCAAGTGTGGTTGGAAACACTGAATCTGCAACCCCAGGTCCCACAGACCTAGATTTACAATGCACTGTAGACACACCCCAATCTGTTTCACATTGGCTTTTGTGCAGAGAGCCATGGCAAATAGACTTTTCACTGCACAAAACCACTTATTTTTCTTATTACCAAGCTTTAAGCATATGTGGAGCTACACGCCTTTCAAGCAGCTGGGATTTCTGAGCCTAGTGATTAATTTATGTATCAATAAGCATAACCATAGCATTCAGAGTATTATGAGTGTAGTGCTTCATAAACATTAATGAGTGTAGCTAACAACTCTCCTGCGAGCA
Organism: Chelydra serpentina; assembly: GCA_037349315.1. Lineage (NCBI taxonomy): Eukaryota > Metazoa > Chordata > Testudines > Chelydridae > Chelydra > Chelydra serpentina. Next base: position 42,859,901 of record JBAIAC010000029.1, on the reverse strand, counting down.
AGGGAAGGATTATTATCCCCAATTTCACAGATGGGAAACTGAGACATAGAGGCCCAGATGATCCTCAAAGGTATTTAGATGCCTAACTCCCATTGATTTTGGAGAGATTAAGACCAAAATGCATGAAAGGCTGGGACACTGCAAAAAGCCCTTTGGAAACCCATGAAATTTTCAATGATGGTGTGTGGCTGCATTTCAGATTTTCGGCGTCCCACTGTAATGCTCTCTCTTTTTCACACACACATACGCACACCTCTAGAGTTGGTGGAAACAGGATTTTTCATTTAGCAGGGAATTTTGTGATTTCCAAATGTCTCCTGTTCTGAAATGGAATGAATAAAACAAAAACAAAATTCAAATTGTCCTGCAAAACAAATTATTTTTAAAAAAATTTCAGTTTGGTTCCACTGAAATTTTTCATTTTGTCAAAATCAAAACGTTTTGTTCTGATTCTGACTTTTAAAACACTGTATATTATGCAACAGAATATAACATTGAAAAAATTGAAATGAAAATTTGTTTCAAAATGGGAAAAAAACAAAAAGGTTCTGTTCTGAAATGGTCCGTTTCAACCTGATTGATATGCTGTTTTTCCATTTTTCTTTCTAAATGAATTTTCATCAGAAATGACACGTTTCCATGAAACTTTTTGCTTTCAGTAAATGGACATTGTCCCATTGGAAAATTTTCAGCCAGCTCTATGCACCATCCTCTCCCTCAGCAGATTCAAGGAAGGATTTACCTGTTTGATTTTCTCAGGAATGTTGGACACTGTGTAGCCATAAAGTCTCATTACTCCAGGAAACACATAAGCAAGGATGCGCCTGTCTAGCTGGAAGGCAATCTCACCCACTATGCGGCCATTTTTCTTGCTGCTCAGCTCAAGCTCTATATGAAGGACAGGCTGGTTGTTAGTCACATAGTAACTTAAGGCACAAAGCCCAAATGTTTTTACCATGCTTAGATTCAGGTTAAAGTTTTACTGCTTGGTTTGAGCCAGATGCCAGGAGAGAGAATATGTACTCCCACAAGTTATATACATAGATGCACACATATACAATCAAACACAGCACTGACTTCCCAGTGCCATGCATGAACTGGATAACATCTGCCTCCTTAAATGGATTGGTTATGTAAAATACACGTGGAAATGGACTTTGGAATAAATACATGTATTTCTCAGCCATAAGAACCCCATCGCCCTTCCAGATGGGCTTATCCACACTATGGTCAGGTCTACACTACAAAGTGTTGCTGGCATCACTATGTCAGTCGGGGTGGGAAAAAACCATGCCCCCTAGCAACAGAACTGCCAATGTAGACGCAGTTATGTCGACAGAAGAGTGCTTCTGTGAGCATAGGCAACATCACATAGGGAGGTGGTGTTACCATGGCAGCAGAAAAACTCCTTGCATCAGCATGAGCTGTGTCTGCATTAGGGCGCTCTACAGCATAGCTGTAGTGATGAAGCCATGCTGACAGAGACTCTGTAGCATAGAGGTATTTAAACATTTATTGGGGGTCCCCAGGTTCACCTTGCCTTTATGAACACACATGAAAATACACACTTGCACTGTGTACACTAGGACTTTGAAACATGTTAATTAAAACATAGAAATGTAGGGCTGGAAGGGACCTCAAGAAGTCATCGAGCCCAGCCCCCTGCACTGAGGCAGGAATAAGTACACCTAGACCATCACTGACAGGTGTTTGTCCTAAAAACCTCCAATGATGGGAATTCCACAACCTCCCTTGGAAGCCTATTCCAGAGCATCACTACTTCAATAGCTAGAAAGTTTTTCCTAATGCCTAACCTAAATCTCCCTTGCCGCAGATTAAGCCAATTACGTCTTGTCCTACCTTCAGTGAATATGGAGAAAAATTGATCAATGTCTTCATTATAACAGCTCTTGATATAGTTGAAGACTGTTATCATGTCTCTCCCCCCCCCCCCCCCGCCCAGTCTTCTTTTCTCAAGACTAAACATGATCAATTTTTCCTCACAGGTCAGGTTTTCTAAACCTTTTATCATTTTTGTTGCTCTCATCTGGACTCTCTCCAGTTTGTCCACATCTTTCCTAAAGTGTGATACCCAGGACTGGACACAATACTTCAGCTGAAGCCTCACCAGTGCTGAGTATCTCCCATGTCTTACATACAACAATTACCTCCCATGTCTTACATACAACACTCCTATTAATGCACCCCGGAATGATATTAGCTTTTTTCATAACTGCATCACATTGTTGACTCCAATTTGTGATCCTTTTCAGCAGTACCAGCACCTAATCACTGAGTCCCCATTTTGTAGTTGTGAATTTGATTTTTCCTTCCTAAATGAAGTACTTTGGACTTGTCTGTATTGAATTTCATGTTGTTGAATCAGGCCAATTCTCCAATTTGTCAAGATAATTTGGAATTCTAATCCTGTCCTCCCAAATGCTTGCAACCTCTCCAGCTTGGTGTCATCAGCAGATTTTATAAGCGTACTCTCCACTCCATTATCCAAATCATTAATGAAAATAATGACTAGTACCGGACCCAGGACTGACCTCTGCAGGACGCCACTAGATACGCCCTCCCAGTTTGACAGTGAACCATTGATAACTACTCTCTGAGTACAGTTTTTCAATCAGTTGTACACCCACCTTATGGTAATTTCATCTAGATATTTTCCTAATTTGATTGTGAAAATGTCATGGGGAACTGTGTCAAAAGCCTGACTAAAATCAAGGTATATCAAGTCTACGACTTCCCCCCTTATCCTCTAGGTCAGTAAGCCTCTCAAAGAAGGAAATTAGGTTGTTTTGACATAATCTGTTCTTCACGAATCCATGTTAGGTAGTCCCTATAACCCTATTACCCTCCAGGTGCTTACACATTGATTTTTCAGTAATTTGTTCCAGTATTGAAGTTAGGCTGACTGGACTATAATGCCCCAGGTCCCCTTTGTTCCTCTTGTTAAAGATTAGAGCTGTGCTTGTCCTTCTCCAGTCCTTGGAATCTCACCCACCCTCCATGAATTATCACAGCTAATTGCTAAAGGCTCCCAGGTTGCTTCAGCTAGCTCTTTAAGTACCCTAGGATCGGATGAACTTTATCAGGCCCTGCTGACTTGGCTAGACCTAATTTATATTCTATAACTTGTTATTTCCCTTTCTTGCCTGTGTTCCTTCCCTCTTGGTGTCAATATTAATTGTGTTGAGTATATGGACACCATTAAACCTTTTTTAGTGACTATTGAAGCAAAATAGGCATTAAACACCTCAGCTTTCTTGATGTCATTAGCTATTAGCTCACCTTCCCCAGTAAGTAGGGAACCTACACTTTCCTTCATCCTGCTTTTGCTCCTAATGTATTTAAAGAACCTCTTCTTATTGCCTTTTATGTCCCTTGCTAGGTGTAATTTATTTTGAGCCTTAGTCTTTCTGACTTTGTCCCTACATGTTTGTGCTATTCTTTTGTACTTCTCCTTAGTAATCTGTCCATGTTTCCTCTTTTTGTAGTATTCTTTTTTGATTTCCAGGTCATTAAAGAGCTCCTGATGGAGCCATACTGGACTCTTAAGAACATAAGAATGGCCATTACTGGGTCAGACCAATGGTCCATTTAGCCCAGTATCCTGTCTTCTGACAGTGGCCAATGCCCGGTCTTTCAGAGGGAATGAATGGAACATGTAATCATCCTGTGATTCATCCTCCACCACCCATTCCCAGCTTCTGGCAACAAAGACTAAGGACACTTCAGAGCATGGTTTTGTATTCCTGCCCATCCTGGATGGACCTATCCTCTATGAACTTATCCAGTTCTTTTTTGACCCATTATATTCTTACTATTCTTCCTATCTTTCCTTTGCATCAGGATAGTTTGCAGTTGTGCCTTTAATATTGTCTCCTTGAGAAACTTCCAGCCAGGGCCGGCCCTAGCTTTTTGGCCGCCCCAAGCAAAAAAAAACAACAACCCCACAAGCGCCCCCCCCCCCGCAACGCCGGCCAAAACACCCCCCCCCAACAACGCCGCCCCGCCAAAACGCTGGGGGGGGGGCAGCGGGGAGGGCTGCATGCCCGCCGCCCTGCTCCCCCTGCCAGTGGGGAGCGGAGCACACCTGCTGCCCCGCTGCCCCGGCTGGGGCGCCGGCGGGGAGCAGAGCACGCCTGCTGCTCCGCTCCCCCGGCCGCCCCGGCCGGGGCGCCGGCGGGGAGCGGAGCACGCTGGCGGCCCCGCTCTCCCGGCGGGGAGCGGAGCACCCCGGCTGCCCCGCTGCCCCGGCCGGGGCGCCGGCGGGGAGCGGAGCACGCCTGCTGCCCTCCTCCCCCGGCAGGGGCGCCAGAGGAAAATTAGGGGTTTTTTTTAATTAAAAAAAACCCCAAAAAAACCCTTGAATGCCGCCCCCCTCCAGGTGCCGCCCCAAGCACGTGCTTGGTAGGCTGGTGCCTGGAGCCGGCCCTGCTTCCAGCTCTTCTGAACTTTTCCCCTTAGATTTTCTTCCCATGGGACCTTACCTACCAGTTCTCTGTGTTTGTTAAAGTCTGCTTTTTAAAAATCAATTGTCCTTATTCTGCTGCTCTCATCACTCCTTCCTTTCCTTAGATGCAAAATGTTGGTGATCAAGTTTTAAAAGATGCCTTTTATCCTAGTGTTGCCTAGCTCTAGGGCATCAAAAAGCTCCCGCTTCCCCATGCTTGCAGACAGCTTATGATTAGAGTCAGTTAAGCCCACCCTTAGCTACAGTTATTAGCAGCAAGGCCAGGGTGAACTCACATCATTACCATTTAAATAATAGGTATGGGGCTTCCGCGGCTCATCTCCTCCTGGGCTCTCCAAGAACCAGACTTTCTTTTTCCTGTGCATCTCTTCTGAGTCCAGGGACATTTTCTCACCTACTATGTCCCGTGCGCTGTTTATAAGGGGGGCTGGCTTCCTTGGGGGAATTCCTGGGGAAAATGGCTCCAGTGTTTTGAAGTATCCTGGAAACACAGCCTGTGCCTGGGCCCCTTCCTTGTTTGAAATGCTGAGGGGATTTGAGGAAACAAATTCTCCAAGGGACGATGGCTGGGGCTGACTCAGCAGGTCTGGTGCATTGAGGACACTTCCATGCTGCTGGTGAGCTACAACAAAGCAAAAGGGGGTATAGGATCAGAGTTAGCCATGGCTTCATGTAGATTTCCAGTGAAAAGGGCCGAGAAATCTAGAGGGCCCAGCTCTGATTATCCGTCTAGGTGTTTATGAATGTAAATCCAAGTGCCTGCTTAGTGCCTCTCATTTTGGGGATCTCAGTGTCTGATAACCTCTAGAATCAACAACATTCAAAACTGGACACACTGTCTTGCCCAGCTCTCTTCATACAAACATAACTGGACACAACCCAGGAGGGTTGTCTTTGTTCAAAGAGGGGTTTGGCTGGAAGAACAGGTGGGGAGGTGCACAGGCAGAGTTGTCAGTGGCATGGGAAACTCCATGGCTTTTTCTAGTCACTGCTGTCAGAGAATGTCCCATAGCCAAGGACAAGTGTATTTGGGAAATGTGGTGGGGATGTACTGAGCAGAGTAATTGGAGAGTGTAGGGTTTGGTGAGAGCAGGGTCAGCCCTGACCCCTTCTCCATCTTGTCTTTCCCTGTGGTCCTTTTGGGTGCATCCCTCTCTGGGGTGGGGCTGGTGGGAAATCAGCTTGGGGCCAAGAGCCAGATGGTGTGGGGGGTTCCCAGCACTAACATTTCTGCACGATATGTGTGTGGCCACAGGATCAGGCAAGGGGGTCACCTCACTTTGATCCCTTTCAAGTTTTCCTGGAAGTCAGGGGACACACGGTGCCGCAGCCACAGATTTATGTCCTGCATCCGCCACAAGGAACTTGTTCACCCCAGAACAAGAGGAAAGGGACTAGCCGTATCAGCTGAAAAACCCCCCACATGGTACACAAACCTAAATGCAATGTAACACGGATTCAGAGCTTGCCATGGCTTCTAGAGGACATGGTCCCTCGGTCCAGCACTGATGCCCCTGGCCTCGTGGCCTGATCCTGAGAAGCACAGACACCACTCGAAATGCTCACTGTAGTCACCTGGATGTGGAGAGCTCCCTGAAATCTTGAGCTACAATAGAGGGATCAGTTCTTACCCATCCCATATAAACGAGCCTTATCTCCTCCAGGTGAAGTGACGTCCGTGAAGCAGACTTTCTTCAACCTCGAGAGGTCTATGGAGTCTGGCAGCTGTTTCTCCACCCTGGTGGTCCAGGAAGTGCTGGAAAGCAGGACTGGTTTCTTCTCCCTGGGTGTAGGCTGAAACAAAGTGGGATTATTGGAAATCCCCTTAAATGTAGCCTCTGCCTGGGCTTTGGGGCGAGACAGAGTTGCTTCCTCATTTGCAATGCAGAGAGGGGAATAACTGAACTCCTGCAGCAGCGAAGGGTGTAGGTGACTTGGGCTCTCCGATGGCTTGATATCTCTTCCATGAGGCTGGGCTACAACAGAGAACAGAGCACACGGTGTTACCATTCAAAAGAAGCTTTTCCTCTGACAGCTGATGTCTCTTTCTCTGGCGCTAGAATGACTATGAATCCCCCATGGGAGGTGCCCTGTGCCTGCTAGAGCTTGGCAGCAGGGCAGTGTTTTCAGACACATTGCCAGTGAACCTTCAGTCGTGTCCCTGGGTAGACTCTTCCAAAGCTAGAGCTCCACTGTGTGAGAAAAGACAGTCACATGTTACCGCTACACTGCGGCACCCTCTCCTGGAGAGAGAGGGGAAAAGCAAACAACAATTGGCTGGTGTCACGTTAGAGAAGATTGAGGTAGGTGGGGATCATCTTAGAAGACAAGGGAGGGCGACCCTGTCGCACCAGGGTGGAATCAGTTTGCTGGCAGGGCCGTCATCAGAGAAAATAAATTAACAGGTCAGATCAGGTTATTTCTCTAGTGAGTTGTTACTAACAGTCCATGGAATAAGGAGAGTGGGGAACAGAACTCCCCAGCGCCATACACAGCCATCCCCAGGACTGAGTGCTTGTTTGGGATAATTCTGTATTCTCTCTCTTCAAAGCCTGCCCTGCCTGCCAAAGGATGTGTTGGCTGACAAGAAGGTGTCCACCTTACACCACTTGGCTAAGGGATGGGCATGTGTTGTGAAACTTGTTTCCTGCCTTAGACAGAACACGCTGCACTGGGTCCATGTGGACCAATGTTGCAGTAGCAACAGGCAGAGGAAAGGCCTTTGCTGTTCAGAGTGGGGGATAAGAAGTGCCGGTTCTGAACATGGGCAATATGTCTCTGGGACATGGGACCACAGACAAAGCTGGGCATTCCCTGTCATCCTGAGCCATATCAGCCCATCACTTGCAATGGCAAGTATCAGGGTAGGCACAACAACTACCTTGTTACACCCATCTCTGGGGCTCAGCCCAATTCCCCAAGGGGAATTGATGATGAAAACACCCTCCCTAACGGGGCCTCTGGCTTCAATGCTACAGTTGGGTGAAGATGCCCTGTTCCTGAGAATGAGCCAAGGAGCCCCCACAGATCTATTGCACTGCCTACACCTCACAAACAGCAGCCAGTTCTCAGCACTGGAAGAAGGGAGGAATGTAACATGCTGGGGGCATCTCTTCCAGATTTCTGAGGAGGATTTCAGAACAAGTAAGGGATGCCCAGGTTTTACACAGAGCCCAGAGCATGCAGGGACTGGACTATGGTAATTCAGTGAGCACTAAGCTTATATTCGTACAGAGCAGCCATTGGTAGTAATGCTCAGAGTTACCCATCTCAGTCTTCAGTCTCCCAGAAGCCTTGATTTAAGGAGCTCCTGGGAACTACAGACACAACAGAGCACCCTATCAATAATCTGTCTGGATGATAGGATGACCGTTGTCTCTCAACACTATTATGGGCCAGATCTTCACTCAGCTGATGTAAGCCAATGTTGCTCCATGACTTCAATGGAACCACGTTGGTTTTCACCAAATGAGCATCTGGCTTTGTGTCTTCTAATAAGCCCTCGCTATCGTTGTCGTTCCTGCAGGTCATCTTGGAGTAACGAACCCCTGTGAGAGATTGGGAGGGCAGGCCTAGAGCATTGGTGAAGGAAATCACAGTAGGAATCTGACTGGGGGATAAGGGAACTTTGAAACTTCGCACTATTTGTCAAGGGGTGACATTTTCCCTCCCCCTCCCCCAGAATGTGTGATACTGCAGTCAGTAGAGCGGATTGCTTGGTGGACAGCTCAGTGAATCAGGGCAGTCTTGTCTGCAAAATAAATTGAGACCTCCTCAGACAGGGCTGGCCATCTCCATGATAACAGATCCATCCCGGAAAGGATTCTGGAGTCCCTCCCAGTTTTGCTCAATGAGGTACTGGAGGTGCCATAACCTGCTGGTTAGACCCATGGGCCTCTAGAAGGGAAAGGTTGGGTACATTGTTCATGTAGATTATCTGCATAGGGTCATATACCATGCTCATCACCGTAGTGTCTCTCTCTTAGCGAGAACAAAGACCCAGTTTCTGATAGAGGAGGGCTCAGATGGAGTGAAGACTCTTACTCATATCGCGTGTCTGGGTGAGAGTTTGCTTGCAGCCAGAGAATTATTGTGTGACAGTTTGGGAATCTATGTGACCTTATGAATTCCAGATTGGTTGAATGAGTTCTCTGTATATATACATCCTTACAGATGTCCTTCACTGTGTCCTTGCATCATCCCACTTGTGTTAAGGCGAGAGGGCCTGGTATCTGAATGGGACAGGTATTGAGGACCATCAACAACTGAATAACCTTGCCCAGGCAGGACAATGGAGACGACCAGCCAAGGGCTACTGACTTGCTGATGACTGATCTGTCACAGCACACTGAAGATCAAGGAATGGAAAAAACCTCAGGGGAAGAACAGGAAGAGACAAAAGCGTTAGAATGTGCTATTAGAAGGGAGTTTTCTCTTGCAAAGTAGATATGAGAGTCACAGGACAAGACTGGGCCGGTGGAAAGAGAAGTGCTTTTGCAAAATCTGTGTGTCCCTTGCTTTAATTGTCAGGTCATCCCCAAAGTGTGAAACAGTAGCACAGAGGGTCCAAGGCTTTGGTGGAAGTCTGGGGAGCGTGCAGTAGTGACCGAGGAGGTATGGGAGAGCTGGCACTGGTTTCAGGGCCTAGGTAGTGGCACTGCAGAATCCTATATCTCAGGAAGGGGCTAGACAGAGAATATGCACGCTGTCGCTGGGTGCATAAGCCTAAAAGCCCAGAGCTTGCGACAGTGAGTGGACTCTACCCAGACCCAGCGCACAGGAGGTCGGGGCGGTGGATCCAAACACAGCAGCCTGGGGACTGCCCACTACAGGGAGCTCAGCCAGGGCTCTCACCTATTGCATAGGAGGGCCATTACTCAAAAGAACAAACAAGATAAATCTTCCAGGTTCTCCTTACCCCCTTGTCCTGGGGAGCAGGCATTCGGATACACGGGAGCAGGGTGGGAAGTGACAATTCGCCCTTCGTTGCTGTTTTCATAGTGCTGACTCAGTAACGAACGTAATTCATAGTTCTCCCGGAGCAACCTAACCTGATTTTTCAGGTATTCATTTTCACTCTGAATTGTCTTCATCCACTCGTTATCCTCTGTCATTGTCATCCTCCTTGTCCTTGGTGGAGTCAGTTGTAGCAGACAGTCTCAGTGGGGCAGGAGTCACCTGTCCCAGGGCTTGGAAAGGCCCACAGGAAACCTTAGAATGTTCCCACACCATTGTGATATCACTTGCTCTTAAAGGAACAGGTGGGATTTTAGCCCTGAAGCTAATTTCTTGGTGCAGGACATCCCACGGAGCTCATCGCACCGGCTGGGGTGGAGCACACGACAGATAACTCACAATGCTGTGCGCTCCAGGAGAGCTCTTCACCCACAGGTTGTCTGCAAGTCTTGGTTCAAACAGACATGCACACAGAGTGAGGCCTTGGGCTCCTACTCAGAGATGACCAGTCTGCTCACCTTTCTAGGTAGGGTGACCAGATGTCCCGATTTTATAGAGACAGTCCCGATTTTTGGGTCTTTTTCTTCTATAGGCTCCTATTATCCTCACCCCCTGTCCCGATTTTTCACACTTGCTGTCTGGTCACCCTATTTCTAGGGCATAGATGAGTGGAACACATGCTCTTGGTACATGGAAATGGTAGAGGAACCTGTTTGTCTGGTCTCAGACCACTAGGGTGTGCTGTGCTGCTGTTGGTTATACCCCAGTGACTACACCGCTTCCTCTGGGCACAGAAGAGCCTACAGAGGAATGGAAGGGAAGGGACAGGACTGGAATAACGGGGACTGGGGGTTATGAATAGAAGGGGACATTCAAGGAATGTTCATATACCTAATTTTCCAGCACACCTCCAGCACACATGGTGGTTTAGCCAGGGCGGAGACTGCTCCCCTATGACACTGCTAAATCCCAGCACCCTCCCCATTTCTGGAAAGCAGAATGGCAGCATTGCTCACACAGAGCCCACACCTGATTGGGGGAGGGACAGATTCTCCTTGTGTCCTCAGTGAGATTTTGAGTACAACCACACACCCCTCTCCCAGAGCACAAGTCAGCTGGATTTCCCTTCACTGTCTCACAACAGGTAGAACTAACCAAGCCCTGGTGAAAGAATTTCCTGCACCCACCTTGCCCCTCTCCCCAGGGCTGTTTCTGTGCTGAGCAGTCACAGGCTGTCGCTCTTTTTGCAGATGCCATGGATACCCCATGTACCCCATGGGTGTGAGATCTGCCTAGTTCGAAGCAATATCCTGGGGAAAGCCGCTCCTCACATGGCCCAATGGCCAAAAATTGACTAATGTCTAGAGGAATATTAAAGCATAAATACCAGTTTTGATTTACCAACCAAGCCATTTAAAAATAAAACTAACTTCTGGTAAAAATTCAAACATGAACCAAAACACGAGTGAACGTTTTTCAACATTTTGTTTTTCAGATAATCACAGGCTTATTTGAATATCTCTTTACCTTCAGTACCAATCCCCCTGTCTAATGCATGTGTAACCTGTGACACTCTATGGAATATGTGGAATGCTTTATATTATTATTAATACCAATATTGTAAAATTGCAATAAATTGTGCCAAATATGCCGTGTAAGGTGTCAGTGAAAATGTTATGATTTGCCAAGTATGATAATCTTGTTTATATGTTTGCATCACCTTTGTATTAGCTATAGTTACAGATGGGATATCTGTATTTCAAACTTGTGCTGTGTATCTGAGTGACACCCCCAGCTAGATAGGCATCAGCACTGCCTAGCCTGTTCGATCACCCATCAAGGGTTGTCAACTGTACAATGAACCTATTGAAAGGAATCAAGTACTATACCTTATGAGTCAGCAAGACTTGTAGCTTGAGTCACGAAGAGTAGGCAGAGGCTCCTGGAGTAAGCGAGCGGCCACAGTGAAAAAGACAGCATGGCAGAGTGCAACCACAGGAATGGGTGTTGGCCACGCAGAGCAAATCCCCAGAACAATCCGGAGGAGGCGCAATCTGCAGTGAGTAGAGTGCCCCATCACACTGCCCATAAATGGCACAGTGGGAGTCAAGCACTTCTGAAAATCTGGTCCCAACTGCAGGAGCTGAGCACCTGAAAAATCTGGGCATGTCAGAAACTGGACATGCCTGCAAAACACAGCACCAGCAACATCTGCATGGATTACATCAGACCAACCGAAAGCCCAAGACAGAAACAAAAATGGGCCAAGAGGATGAAAACAAGAGCCATGAATGGAGCAGAGACTGATTACATAAATCAGGGATAATAGGTCATGTGTCAAAGTACCAGCCTAAAACCTCCACTGGCAGGAGATCGGCAGATATGCATCTACAGACACAGGCCCCATGGTACTGGAACCTTCTTTGTGGACAATGGAAGGGAAGCTGTCACCTTACCGGGCATTGGTTCAGAACAACATGGGGACCAGAGGCCACTCTGCTGCTGTCATGCACAGAGGGTAGTTTAGGAGGATCCATCTCAGCAGGGACATTCATGACTTTTACTAGAAATACCCGTGACTAAAATGTAGCCTTAATGATAAATTAGTTGATGTTCTGCACCATGGTTCTCAGTCTTGGGATCGGAATCTCAAGGTACATCCTGAAGCTGGCTGAAGTGCTGTAGCTTTAGTCTCTTCCTTCCCCCCACAAATTTGCAGTGTACTCGTCTGGCAGCTGTGTCTCACGGCCCAGGTCCAAAACCTGTAATTGCAAGTAGTAATAATGTGCTGCCTATCCTTATGAACATCAACTATTGTACATTGTTGCAGACAATATCCCTTGGGGGGAGGGATAGCTCAGTGGTTTGAGCATTGGCCTGCTAAACCCAGGGTTATGAGGTCAATCCTTGAGGAGGCCATTTAGGGATCTGGGGCAAAAATTGGGGATTGGTCCTGCTTTGGACTAGATGGCCTCCTAAGGTCCCTTCCAACCCTGATATTCTATGAATACCACAGTGATACACATCTCTTAATCTATGTGGTATGAACAAAACAGAATTAAGTTTTCTTGAAAGAACAGATCAGATACGATGAACTAAAAATTCACCTGAGAATATCCCTCTTGTTGAGACTGAGCAGGATGCTGTAGCCTCTGAACTCTGCTTCGTTATTGCAGTAAATATCCTGGTCATCCAGGTCCCGGGACCTCTCCTGCAGGATCTGCAGACATTTAGTCATGTTCTCTAATTGGCCTTGGCATCAAAGGAGGACATTGGCTCCTCACACAAGCAGTGGGCATAATGGATGTGAAAGCGAGTGCACTTCTTAATCATGGACACAGTCAATCAAACACACTGCTGGGTTATATCCTGGCCAAAACAATCAGCAAAGTATTAGTTATGTATTTACTGACAGTACATAAAACAGAACCAGATATAGTGTATTTAAAGGATGTGCGGTCTCCATGCACACTGATGCTGGAAGTGCTGAACTCTGGTAGAAGCAGGGTGTTTGACGGAAGTAGGCAGGTTGTTTTTTTATTAATGAAAAAAAATCTGAGACTGACACACCAAAGCACCGTCAAAGACTCTGGAAGGAGGATAAAGCCTCACTAAGACAAGCAGATGTGAAGCTGAAGAATCATCCCCAGTCCCAAAGAGTTCCTTTGCCAATGGCATTCAGAAAGCCTAGCTACTTCAGTACGGTCAAAGTAAAGTGCACCATACAGGGACTAATGGCTCAGAGCTATGAGCTGGGGGCCGGTGGGGGTTCCTGCCAATTCCATATGCAAGAGTGGGTCTCTTTGGTGAATGAGATTTTCTTCAACTACAAACAGGTTCAAATAGCTATTTAATGCACTAAAAGGGGGTTATCATCTTTGCCAACTCTCAATTTTTCTCACAACAACATTTGATGTTCTCCTTAAAGCCTCTGCTCCTGGAAACACGTGATTACATGAGAACTCACTGTACCCATTTTATTTGGCAGGGAGAAAGCGTAATGATGGATCCGTGACACACATAGGTTCCAGTGTGACACAGAGGTCCATTGGTGGTTTACTACTTTGTATCAGCAAATCTTGGCAGGCCTGACATACTCACCAAAAATAACACATTGTTGTCATGATATATACCGACAGGTGGCATGTAATATATCATTGGAAAACATATCTCCCTGATCTTTAATATTCTTGTGTGATGTATGTATAGGGTATGTACAAAGAGCTATGGATATGTGCTAGAATCATGTTCTTAAAATGTCTTGGTCAAGCAATGCATAAGCCCAGTCTGCCCTAAAGAAAGCATGTGTACTTGTACTCACCCTCGTAAGTGGCGGAGATATCATTTGACGTTCAGACCCCTGCAAGAGGCTAAGTAATTAAATCAACTGATTGTATGCAGTATCAAGTAAGGTCTTTTATGAAAGATAATGTCACACTGGTGACTAATATAAGTGTAAAGTGTATGTATTAACACTATATGAGGAATTATGAATAATCACGGATGGGCTTTAAAGTCTGTGACTAAACAAAGGGAGAAAAAAGGGTTTATCATAGACAGGAGAGAAGGCAGCTATTTACCTGTCTCCAAAGAAATTAAATAAGGTGTGACCAAAACAATGGAAACCTCACTAACATATGAATAATCCGAGGGATGGACAGTCCACAGGAAGGGAAGACTAGCATGAGGTCATCCTGAGTCTGGGGACAAAACAGCAAGTTTGGGAAGATATAAGGAGAGAGAAGCTGCCATTTTGGCATCTATCACTGCGTGGACACAAGGAAAACTTCATTTTCCTGACAAAATCTCTTTAGCTGAAATTTTTCCAACCAGCTCTACCCTTATGTTTTGTGAAGCAATCATTGTTGTTACTAATTATGGTAGTGCAGGCTATGTTCATAGCACTTCCCAAACACTGAAGGACAGTCCCAGCTTTAGGGACTCACAGACACATACACAGAGGCTAAGGGAAAGGAAAGGAGAATGACAATATGCAAAATGACTTACAATTTGCATCTGGGTCAACTCAATTCCCTGTAAGCAGGGCAGCAGAAGTAGGTCTTTGAATATAGACTGACTAGGACAGGGGTGGGCAAACTTTTTGGCCCGAGAGCCACATCGGGGTTGCAAAATTGTATGGAGGGCCGGGTAGGGAAGGCTGTGTCTCCCCAAACAGCCTGGTGCCACCCCCATCTGACCCCCCATCCACTTCCCACCCCCTGACTGCCCCCCTCAGAACTCCCAACCCATCCAACCCCCCTGCTCCTTGTCCCCTGACTGTTCCCTCCAGAGACCCCGCCACCCCTAACCACCCCCCCCAGGACCCCAGCCCCTATCTAAGCCCCCCTGCTCCTAGTCCCCTAACCACCTTCTCCTGAGACCCCCCCCCACCCTAACTGCCCCCAGGACCCCACCCCCACCCAACCCCCGCTGCTCCCTGTCCCCTGACTGCTCCGACCCCTATCCACACCCGCCCCCTGACAGACCCCCGGGATGCCCACTCCTATCCAACTCCCCCATTCCCTGACCCCCCCCCCCCAAACCTCTGCCCCATCCAACCGCCCCCTGCTCCCTGACCCCTGACTGCCCCTCGGGACTCCCTGCCCATTATCCAACCCCCCGGCCCTGCCCCCCTTACCATGCCACTCAGAGCGGCAGGAGCTCAGGCCCCGCGGGAACCAGCCATGCTGCTGCTGCCCAGGAGCGATGGGCCAGAGCGCTGGTGGCATGGTGCGCTGAGGCTGTGGGGGAGGGGGGCAGTGGGGGGGCTAGCCCCCCGGCTAACAGCTCAGGGGCCAGGTAGGATGAATAATGTATTCAATGAAAAAATGTAGCTTCGGTCAACCTGACTTTAGTCAGAACAGTTTCAGCCATGCAGAAAATGGAGGAGGGAGATGTAGTTAGTTGTGGTACTCCCACCACCCTCACCCAGTCACCTTTAGTCAGTCATTAGGGCACTGACTCCTGGTGTGGGATACCCACCTTTGAATCCCCGCTCTGGAACAGACCTAACATGGAATTTTTAAATTCACGCACATACACAAAACAGATCTGCTTTGATTTTAGCCAAATATTTTTTCCTGATTGTTTGGAACTGCCACTGAACAAAAAATAAGCTATTCACCCAGCTCTAATCCTGCCATGCGTACTGGCTCAATCCAGGAAGGTCCAGAGGTGACTGTGTGAGAAACAGGCAGACAAGACTGGGAGCTGTGGCAGAACAGGAGGGTTCGGGAGCAGGGGGGAAGCAATGCAAAGATCGACAAGGGAGAATATGTAGGAAGATGCAGTTACATAGAGCATTGATAATGGTGAAAAGAAGCCTAAAATTTTATGCTATGGTGGATGGGGAGTTGATGCCATAGCAAATGGAGGGCTGCAGAGGGGAGTTACATGATCAGATCAACAGGCAAGGAAACTGGCTTTAGCGGCTGCATTTTGCAGGGACTGAAAGACAGGGATGTGATAATCAAATTCCTGAGTGGACAAATTGCAAGGCCAAACTTTAGCACAGAAGGACTTTGATTATTGTCACAGAAAACAAGAACAGCAATGACAATATTGCTATTATAATACACATTAGGGCTTGTCTACACTTAACCGTGCTGCAGCTGCACTGGTACCAACATTTAAGTATGTCTTTATGTACCATTTCCGCATTCTTCTTGGCCAGGCCAGCAGATCCTGAAAGATAGCATGTGATGCCACAGATACCCAACTCATATAATCAATTTCTCCTCCTAATAATCTGCAAGGCCCTTTATATTGACTAACTGCTCAGGCCAAAGCAGCAACAATACGAAAGACTAGCCAGCATGTAAAATACAAGCAGCCTCATTTCACTGGCTGTACAGCAAGCTCCTACCTTTTGACAGCTCTCTAGCTGCCACATGTTTGCCTAAAGCTATATTGATACTTCCCTAAAACCCGATATCTCAAAGTATTCAACACTTATGAACCACTTTGAAACAAGTGTCTGCTTGCTGATTTCAGTGATCTCTAGATCAGGTTCTAAATGCATTAAAGCAAGGAAAGTCTTAGCTAAGGCTTCCACAATACCTTACTTTCAGCATCACTTTGTCTGTGTATTTCAGTACATTAAGTATGATTCACCTGCTGGCTGCCTGATGGAAAATAATAGACTGTGTGTTCTGCAGCACTAAGCACAATGGTATTTCAAGAGCGGGTGGTCATTTAAGACAAGGACTCTTATTTTCATGGACTCTGGCCTTCACCTGCCAAGAAGCAATGAAGCAAAAGAGTTCTGAGTTCTGGAGAGTAAATAACAGAAAGCTGCCCTGTTGGACTGAGTCACAAACTTTCTGAGCTTAAAATGCAAGCAGAAATTGGGACTGTAAAGAAATAAAATCCAAAGTCCAACCTATTTAGACTCCTCAGAGGGGAGGGAGGGGAAGTAAGATAAATTGCAACACAATGACAGAGATTTAATTCTCCTTAGTAGAATGCCATCCCTTCCTCATTCTGCAAAGGAAACCAAGCCCTTCCAGGGTGCAGAAGTAACGAGCAGTTCCCAACAGGTGGCAGGCTTACTTTTTGCTGGACAGTCAGCCAAACCCAGGGTCTGCCAGTGCAATCAGCTGGTAGTGATGAGTAAATGAGTAGGCCAGGCAGTTACTGAATTACACAATTCAGTAACCAATGCCCTAGTCCAGGAGTGGCCAGCCTGAGAAGGAGCCAGAATTTACCAACATACATTGCCAAAGAGCCACAGTAATATGTCAGCAGCCCACCCAGCAGCTCCCCTGCCCCCAGCACCTCCCGCTCACCTGATCAGCCCTCCCCCTCCCTCCCTGCACCTCCCAATCAGCTGTTTTGTGGCATGCAGGAGGCTTTGGGGGGTGGGGGGGATCAGGGGAGGAGCGAGGGCAGGGCTGGCTCAGGGGAAGGCATGGGAAGGGGTGGAGTGGGGGCAGGGCCTGTGGCAGAGCCAGGGGTTGAGCAGTGAGTACACCTGACACATTGGAAAGTTGGCACCTGTAGCTCCAGCCCCGGAGTCGGTGCCTATACAAGGAGCTGCATATTAACTTCTGAAGAGCCGCATGTGGCTCCAGAGCCACAGGTTGGCCACCCCTGCTTATCCAGAAACCAGTGAAGAGCAACCAGCTCATTCATCTCATATGCCATATCAATGAAATTAGTGAAGCACTGGGTGACAGATGGGGAAAGAGAAAGTGTTAGAGATGCTGAGGATGTGTGAAAGCAGAGGCTGGTTTCATGTATCTAGGAAGAGGTGCAAAGCGGGGTGCAAAGGGGGCGTATCTTGTACCTTGAATACTACGTGTGATTCCAAATCCTCTCCCTTCCCCCCGCCCCCCCTTTTCTGGTGCTGTAGTGGGAGCTCTATGCATTCTGCGAGGGTTGGTTTTCCTCATGGCAACAACAGGCAGATGGCCACAGGAATTACATGGCTGTACAGGCTGCTACAAGACCCTGAGCGGGGGAGACAAACCCACCAGGAATCTATGCCCTCCCAAAGACTGGCACCAACTGGGGACAATAGGGCAAATACCCAGGAATCTCCTCTCCAGAGACAGCAATTAAACAGGGATGAATTTGTACTCATCCCCCTCCCACAAGAAATGCAGAGACAGGTGGGGACCAAGCTCAGATCCATCTGTCTGACAGGTGGTGTGTGGAGGAGGGGAGAAGAAGGGGGAGTGAATCTGGGAAGAGCCATGCAGTGTGAGAGCACTAATCTTGCGCCTAATCCTCATTACTCAGTCACAGGGCTGCCTTTGTACTCCTCATTAAGGCAACCCTTTGATCTGCCATTGGAAGGGGAAAGGGAGGGGGCTACAGAAAACAAAGAAACATATTAAGAGGAAAAAACCCCTCCCCCAATGTTTAATGCAGGGTTGGACAACCTGTGGCTCCGGAGCCACATGCGGCTCTTCAGAAGTTAATATGCGGCTTCTTGTATAGGCACCGACTCCGGGGATGGAGCTACAGGTGCCAACTTTCCAGTGTGCCGGGGGGGTGCTCACTGCTCAACCCCTGGCTGTGCCATAAGCCCTGCCCCCACTCCACCCCTTCCTGCCCCCTCCCCTGAGCCTGCCGTGCCCTCACTCCTCCCCCTCAGAGCCTCCAGCATGCCATGAAACAGCTGATCGGGAGGTGAGGGAAGGGAGGGACTGAGGTGCTGATCGGTGGAGCTGCCCCTGGGCGGGAGATGCTGGGAGCAGGGTGGATGGAGCTGATCGGGGGCTGCTGATGTATTACTGTGGCTCTTTGGCAATGTACATTGGTAAATTCTGGCTCCTTCTCAGGATCAGGTTGGCCACCTCTGGTTTAGAGGATGGTGGTAGCAAGAGCAAATCAGGCCATACATCTTTCTTTTGGATAGAAGTCAAGGATTAGCAAATGTAGTAGGCGCAATAACAGATCTTGATTTTAGTATCTGACGCAAGTGTTCAAAAATATGTATTTTGCAAAGTTAATTCAGGATGGATTTGATACACACATTGCCACGTAGATTGTAAACTAGCCAATGGCCATAAACGGTAGTGCCTACATTTAGGAGAAATTGTCTAATGGGGTGTCTTAAGACAGTGCCAGCGCATTGGGGGCTCTAAGCAAGAATATTCCCTCCCCCCAACATATTCTAATTCAGCGGTTCTCAAACTTCATTGCACCATGACCCCCTTTTGATAACAAAAATTACTACACAACCCCGAGGGGAGGGAAGGAGAGGGGAAGGGGGACCTAAGACCGAGTCCGCCTGAGCCCTGCCACCCCGGGCAGGAGGGGTCAAAGCTGAAGCCCAAGGGCTTCTGCCCTAGGCAGGGAGGCCTGTAACCTTAGACCTGGACAGTGGGGCTTGGGCTTCGGCCTTGGGCCCCGGCAAGTCTAACATCAGCCCTGGCAACCCCATTAAATGGGGTCGCGATCCCCTTGGGAGTCCTGACACACAGTTTGAGAACCTCTGGAATAATTAATAGGGGGCCCCCTTGAGCTGTTCAGGGCCCTAAGCAATTGCTCAGTCTGCCTATGCCTAGCATCAGCTCTGTCTTAAGAATCAGTGGAAGACTGAAACCTTGCTTAACATCTTCATTACTGATAGATAAAAAGGGAGGAAGTAGTATATTGACAAAATCTGCAGCTATTAAACAAGGAAGAACTGTGAACACTAGTGATGACAAAGACATAATACAAATGGCCCTAGAGAGAATAGAGATTTGAGTAGGAAGTAAACTGGGATTCAATTTTTTGAAATGCAAGCTATACACATCTAGGGACAAATAGAATGAAATACGAGTATTCAGCTGGAAAAGAGAGACTTGGAAAGAAGCAATCTGAAAAGTGACCCAAGGGTGATAGCAGGCAGCAAACTGGATTCAAGTTGGCATTGTGGTACAGCAGCAAAAGAGAGGCCAATCTGAGTTTGTCCTATTTATATCAAGGTATTACATCACTGAGCAGAGTGATGCTCCTAGTTGCTCACTAGTGAGACCTAACCTGGACTACTGCATTCACTTCCAGGAACCCCATGGCCAGAAAGGTTGTAGACAAAGTGATGGATGAACAGAGAACAGCAACAAATATTAGTAAGGACCTAAAGGAGACTGATTGACAATCTAACATTAAGAGTCGGAAACATACAGCTTAGCTAAGCAACAGCTTGGGGGAGATATGACAGCCATCTACAAATATTAAGGCTGTAAACCCCCAAGGATGAAGAGGAATTGCTGAGCATCATACAAGTGTGTATAACGGACAATTAAGTACCAAGAAGAAATTCAGAAGAGGAATATTTAGGCTAAATATACAGGAAAATATCTGAAAATCAGATGAAATGGAAGCCCCAATCCAAGAGACGTTCAGCTGGTTTGGTTTAAGACCAGAAGATATATTTTAGGACACTGACAGGGAGATGTATTAAGGGGCTGATCCTGCACCCTCTATTTGTAAACTATGAACCCTTTTGTGCTCATGAAATTGGGGGACAAATAGCACTGGTAGAGTCAGGCAAAGTTGAGACCTGAGCTTTGCCATCTTACACACCGCTCTGGCAATACATCTCTGTTTTGATCAGTAAACATGTCTGATTTTCCGGTTGTGGGCCTGTCCGAATAGGAGACTGACAATTCTGAAATGGTTTGTGACACAAACTTTCTCATCTGACTAAAATGAGACCACCTTTGCAAACTCATTTGCATGTACAATCTAGTCAAGGCTTTCAAAAGTGGAAGTTTAGAGTAGTAGACTATTTTGGTCCATGTCCTATAATTATGTGCAGTTGATATATTTTTTAAGATTCCAGTCTTGAATATTCACATGGTCAGAGAAGTACACAACTGCCAACTTTTTTTCTCTGTGTGCAATAAATCTGCTCCACTTGCCCAAACTTTTCAAAACACTTCTTCAGGATATTCTTCCTGTTCAGGTTGGTGGGAACATTTTTTGCATTTGATCATTGTGATTTTTTCTGCAGATAAGCATCAGGCACTCAATACTGAGGCCCCGATTCAGCAAAGCACTTAGCATGTATTTAAATTCATGGGCTACCCTCAAAAAGCAGGTGGAAAAAACAAAACAAGCAGAGCCCCCAAATGCAGGATCTACCCCCAAATGCAGGATATGTTGTACCCCCTTAAGAGGGCTGTAGCAAATTACTTCTTCACCACCTCCCCCACATAACCAGCAAAATCCAGGAGAAAATGCACTTCTCGCAAACCAAATGCCTTTTGATGCCTCCCCTTCAAGGGCAGAGTTACTCAGCACTGCCACGAATGCAGGGCTGCGGCTAAATGTCACTGTTTAACTTAATATGCACAATGGATATGAATTTCCACTATGCTGGTGCAATATTGTGAAATATTACATCAGACGAATATTGATTATTTTTAAGTCCAGACCCCACTTTTTACATGGCATTGGAAGACATTTGAATTGTGTGTGCGCGCATGCGTGTGTGTCCTTCCTAGAGAGAGAGAGAACTGATTTACATTGTGTGGTCCTTTAGGCTGGACATGACTATGAATTAGAGTATGTTCCTGGAGGATACACAGATTTAATGAATATTATGCTCCAAATTCATAATGAATCTAGGAAGCTTTAAGGGAGTCTAAGCTGGGATAATGTGTGTCTTCCTCTGGCCCCCTCAGCACACAAGATATAACATGTAGGATGTAGACTCAGACTCCCTTAGACCCAGATGGATTCACAGTTGGCTAGAAATGTGTAATTTGCGTTCCCTTACATATCACCTTGAATTTGGACCACTGTATCCAGATGGCTCAAAGAGAGTCTATAGCCCAGTCACCATTGCCCTGCACCTTCTGTTGTCATTTACACCAGTGCAACACTACCATTATGATTTGGTAGCATTTACACCCACTTTGCGCAGGTGTAGATCACTACTCAAGGTACAGGACAACAAAGCTCAGAGCAGATATTGGTGTAACACACATGACAGGGGGTTCACAGAGAGGGCTGTAGCAGAAACAACTAACTGAAGGATGTAATAAAGTGTTATTTACACCCTTTTTATTGTTTGCTTTTTTCTGCTATACCTTCAAAAGCAGTCTTCCTTAGCAATCACCTCAAAGGGAGGAGGTGTAAAACAGGAAGTTTTACAGATGAGACGCAGAAGAAAAACTGCAAACAAGCCACCCTGCTACCTTATGCTGCTAGAGGTATTCATTTCCAATCACCTGATTCACAGACTACTGTTAGTTCCTGGTGCTCACCTTCCTTAGTTTCCCTGTTAGTTTCTTCCTCCTTTAATGCCACTGAAAGCCAGGGCATTGTAAAAACAGATGGGCTTAGTCCTGGCAAAGCAATTGGCACAGTTTCTCCAGATTTAAGAGTAACTCTCTCCTTGGCCAACTCCTTGTCAGTCAGCTGTCCATCTTTGTTCCATTATAACCCAACCTGTGATGTTCAGCTCAACCAGCCTCTGCTGGGCCTATTCCACCTGCCAAACCACTTGCTCTGGGAAGGGTGATGGTCAGTCCTAGAAACAAGGAGAGACTCATCTGCAGCACGTTCCCTTTGTCTTTTCACTCTCTTTATGAGGCTGAGAGGCAGCTCAGTCCAACCTCAGTGCTTCTTCATGTCCACGCTTGGTAGTATGGCTCACACTGAAGGACTCTCTCAAAGTCCCACCAGATGAATCAGACAGGCAAAAATATTGTATTTCTAGTCCTCTCTTTTTGACTCCTATTTAGCTTGATAGAACAGGGGCAAAAAAAGAGGGTGTATTATTGCTGTTTCTGGGCTTATAAAGCTGGAATTTGTCCTGGGACTCAAGCTGCTCATCTCTTGAGAAAAGGCAAAAGCGTCCAACCCTCCACTTTCTCTACTAAGTGGATGGAAAACTTTCAGAGAGGTTGGGATGATCTGGCTCCGTGTTTTCTCTGGCTCAAAACCAGCACTCCAGGTTAGTCTGACCATCTCATGTTCAGATCATTCAAAGCTGAATTCTCCTTTTTTCAAGACCATTTTTCAAGTCCTGCCATGAGGGCAGGGGGCTGGACTCGATGACCTCTCGAGGTCCCTTCCAGCCCTAGAATCTAGAATCTATTACTTAACATGCCTTCAGATGAAAGCCCAAAGTCAGGTATACTCAGAAGAGTTCCACATTTAGGAGACTGTTTAAGACTGATTCTTTGGTTGCCAGCAACGGGAGACCTCGCTGGTAGGGAAGCAACCACAAAAGGTGTAGTTTGCTCATGCCCATAATGCTCTGTATATGCAGATGTTTCCCAGAAGTCATGTGCTGCTCAAATCCCCAGGTTTGCCTTGCTCCTAACGGCCGGGTAAAGCTGGATGACTGTGCAAACTCTGGGTTCTGTGCTGATCCTGCACAGCTCTGTCCAAAGAGGGAAGACTGATTGAATATATATGGCTCCTGAGCCTGAAACCTTTCTGCAGAATTACTGCAAAGGGTTCTGTCCTTGGAAAGCATTGTTTGGATACATTATCAGAACCAACCATTTATTCACAATGGGTGTCAGCAATGGAAGAGTTGCGTTGACTTTCGAATGATCTGCAGTAAGTTTACTGCAATAATATTAATTGTGTTTTCTAATCTTAGGGCTAGTCCACACTACCCGCCCGATTCGGCGGGTAGAGATCGATCTTCTGGAATCGATTTATTGCATCTCATCTGGACGCGATAAATCGATCCCAGAAGCGCTCCCCCGTTGACTGCGGAACTCCTGCTCGCCAAGAGGAGGAAGCGCTGTCGACGGGGGAGCCTGCCTGCACCGCATGGACCCGCAGTAAGTATACTTACTTCGATCTAGGAAACGTCGACTTCAGCTACGCTATTCTCGTAGCTGAAGTTGCGTTTCCTAGATCGATCCCCCGCCCCAGTGTGGACCAGCCCTAAGTTTACAGTAGAAGGTTAGAAATGGTCAGTCAAACAATTTGAAATGGCTGGGTGCTACTAATTGTTTTATCATTTAAAATAACTCATTCTACTAATGTCAAGGTGAATATGGGATCACAGCAAGACACATCCCAATATACAGTTAAAACCAATAAAGAGTCAATATTTGCACTTACCCAGTCCCTGGACCATTGCTGCTTCTCACCATACTTGGCTGGGGAGGTGGAGTCCATGCACTGAGATCATGTTCCTTACCCATTGCTCTGACCACAACCACCCCTTCTTTGAGTCCCTCCACTAGCTTTCACTTAATCAAATATAAAATATCAACTGTGCTTTGCCCAGTCCACTTGCAAGTATTTCAACGTATGAGGCTTCCACTGGTTCCCTTTCAGATTACACCATAGTGTTATAGACCCCACTGTCTAGATCTGACTTTCCTTTTCTTAATTTTGTCCTGCTACTCCTAGTTTTGCAGAGTTGTACAATACAAAACAATATCCTTCAACTCTCTAGAGCTATGTCTCCATCACCTAAGTTATACACATTTAGCTCTCACTTGTACTCCTGAGTCAGTCCGTCCAGGGCTGGCTCTAACTTTTTTGCCGCCCCAAGCAAAAAAAAAACCAAAACCCAAAGCGCTGCCCCACCCAAACAAAAAAAACCAGCCCCCCCCCCAGTGCCCGCCGAAACAACCCCCCCCAACGCCGCCATCCCGCTGAAACAACCCCCCCGAGCGCCTCTCCCAGCCGAAGCCGCGGGGGGAGGACGACATGCCCGCGGCCCTGCTCTCCTGCCAGCCGGACTGCCGCCAAAGTGAGGGGTTTTTTTTAAAACAAAGTACCGCCCCAAGCACATGCTTGGTCGGCTGGTACCTGAGTCCGTTCAACCCTAACACTGTGCAGATTGTTTTTTTCACACTTTATCTTTCAGTTCTGAGCATGTGGGGTCCAGTCTAGCTCTCATTAAAGCCAATGGAAGGACACCCACTGTTAGAACAGAAATCAATTTTTAAAATGCCAATTAAAAGAGCTATTGTGCAAATGGTTTACTATCATTTTAAACAACAGCAGTGCGTTTGCTAGATTTGTAATTCAGTTTTACACATTTGTTTTATACGTATGGCATTGCTAACCCAAAATGGTCTAAAAGCATAAGTCAGGCCACCAAAGATCATGGGTTTGGCTTCCAGAAAAGCATCCAGTCTGGATTTGAAGCTATCAAGAGATAGAGAACCCGCCCCTTCCGTAAAAGTTTGTTCCAGTGGTGGATCATCCTAGTTAAAAATGCATGCCTTATTTCTAATTTGAATTGGGCTTTAGCTTCCAGCCGTTGGTTCTTGGTCTGCCTTACTTACTCCACTACATTAAAGAGCCCATTAGTACTCAGTATATTTTCCTTGTGAAGACACTGTGATCAAGTCACCTCCCATTCTTCTTTTTGATAAGCTAAACTGATTGAGATCTTCAACTCGCACAGCAAAGCATTTTCTCCAGCCCTCAAATCATTTTTGTGGTTGTTTTCTGCACCCTCTCAAATTTTTCAAAATCCTTTAAAAAATTCACAGTATTCCAGTATCAGTCTCTCCAATACCATATACAGGGGTAAAATCATCTCCACGCTGCTCACATCTGCAAGGATTCCATTAGCACTTTGTCATAGCATGACTCTAGGAATTCAAATTGAATAGCTTGTCCCATATGACCCCTAAAGGTTATCCACATCCACTGGCACTACAGGGGTGAGATTTGAACTCTGTACTTTTGACATCCTAGGCTAGGATGTCATCTTCACACCAGGAAGCCAACTCATAAACTCAGAGTCCATATTATTGTACAGACACTGAACTGTGGACACTAGTATTATTATTTATAACTTGTATTACCTCTCACATCTGGTGATGGAGTTGGGTATTATCCAAGATAAAAGATTAAGTTCTCTTTTGTTATATTGAGTGAGTATATCTCATGGGGAAATATTCACATAAGGCTGCATTCTCAATGGCTGAATATCCTTCACTAGAGATGTTAAAATGAGGAAAACTGTAGTTTTCCTAATTTCTTACTTTACACTAAGGGTACGTCTACACTACAGAATTAGGTCGAAATTATAGAAGTCGATATTTTAAAACCCGAATTTATGGAATCGATTGTGTGTGTCCCCACTAAAGAGCATTAAGACCATGAGGTCGATGGACTGTGTCCACAGTAGCGGGGCTAGCGCTGACTTTTGGAGCGTTGCATTGCGGGTAGCTATCCCACAGTTCCCGCAGTCTCCACCACCCATTGGAATTCTGGGTTGCGATCCCAAAGCCTGATGGGGCAGAAAACATTGTCGCTGGTGGTTCTGGGTACATGTCGTCAAGCCATCAAACCTCCCTCTGTGAAAGCAATATTTTTTGAGCCTTTTTTCTGGGATTTACGGGTTTGCTACGGAAGCCTGCTCAGCTCACAATTACCGTACATCTCCAGCGTACGCCTGGACATTAGGTCTAGTGGGGATTCAGGCATGCTAATACGGGCAGAGGTATAGCTCAGCGTTCTGAGCGTTGGCCCGCTAAACCCGGGGTTGCGAGTTCAATCCTTGAGGGGGCCATTCGGCCTGAGGCTGGTAGTCGCGGGACTACACAACATAAGCACCTTTCCTTCTAGCAGCAGATGGTGCAATAGGCCATAAATGATCGTAGTCGTGGGACTACACAGCTGCAGATTGTACAATATGCTTGAAATTTGTGTGCTCCTGGCTGGTGGCCTATGGTGTGGCTGGCTGGGGGTGTGTGGCCATAAATGGGAGTGACCAGAGTGACTCTGGTCATTCTCTTCTTTACATTTTGTTTAAGGGAGATTCAGTACTGCCTGGAACAAGGGCAGAGGGATAGCTCAGTGGTCTGAGCGTTGGCCTGCTAAACCCGGGGTTGCGAGTTCAATCCTTGAGGGGGCCAGGAGATGATGATGGATATCAAGCCTATTGAACCATCTGCTGCTAGAAGGGAAGGCGCCTAACCCTTGCTTCCCGGCATATTGCACCATCTGCTGTTAGAAGGAAAGGAGCCTAACCCTTGCTCCCCCCCTCCCTCCAAGAAAGCAGCGGAGGGGGGAGCCCAAAATCCTTTCGCGCCTTTTTTCATGCAGGCGCCATATTGCTGACACCATTGTTATCCACCCGCCGCTTCTGCTCCCACTCTGCTGTCCTGCAGACACCATACCAGGGAAAGCATGGAGCCCGATCAGATCCCGCGGCTGTTATCGCCGTTATGAACACCACGCGCATTGTCCAAGAGTATATGGAGAACGAGAACCAGGAGCTGCTACAGCTACAGCAGGCAAGGAGGTGATGGCAGCGCCCTGAGGACAGTGATGAGGACATGGACACAGACCTCTCTCAAAAAAGGCCCCCCGCAAGGTGGACATCATGGTGGTAATGGGGCTTGTTGATACAGTGGAACGCCGATTCTGGGCCTGGGAAACAAGCACAGACTGGTGGGACCACATAGTGCTGCAGGTCTGGGATGAATCCCAGTGGCTGCGAAACTTTCGCATGCGTAAGGGCACTTTCATGGAACTTTGTGAGTTGCTTTCCCCTGCCCTGAAGCGCCAGAACACCAAGATGAGAGCAGCCCTCACAGTAGAGAAGCGACTGGCGATAGCCCTGTGGAAGCTTGCAACGCCAGACAGCTACCGGTCAGTCGCAAATCAATTTGGAGTGGGAAAATCTACAGTGGGGGCTGTTGTGATGCAAGTAGCCAGGGCAATCACCGAGCTGCTGGTACCAAGGGTTGTGAGCCTGGGAAATGTGCAGCTCATAGTGGATGGCTTTGCAGCAATGGGGTTCCCGAACTGTGGTGGGGTGATAGACGGAACCCATATCCCTATCTTGGCACCGGACCACCAAACCAGCGAGTACATAAACCGAAAGGGTTACTTTTCAATAGTGCTGCCAGCACTGGTGGATCATAAGGGACGTTTCACCAACATCAACGTGGGATGGCCGGGAAAGGTACATGACGCTCGCATCTTCAGGAACTCTGGTCTGTTTCGGCTGCTGCAGCAAGAGACTTTCTTCCCAGACCAGAAAATAACCAATGGGGATGTTGAGATGCCTATAGTTATCCTTGGGGACCCAGCCTACCCCTTAATGCCATGGCTCATGAAGCCATACACAGGTAGCCTGGACAGTAGTCAGGACCTTTTCAACTATAGGCTGAGCAAGTGCAGTATGGTGGTGGAATGTGCATTTGGACGTTTAAAGGCTCGCTGGCGAAGTTTATTGACTAGGTTAGATCTCAGCGAAACCAATGTTCCCATTATTATTACTGCTCGCTGTGCGCTCCACAATATCTGTGAGAGTAAGGGGGAGACGTTTATGGCGGGTTGGGAGGTTGAGGCAAATCACCTGGCTGCTGGTTATGCGCATCCAGACACCAGGGCTATTACAAGAGTACAGCAGGGTGCGTTGCGAATCAGGGAAGCTTTGAAAACCTGTTTCATGAATGGCCAGGATGCTGTGTGAAAGTTCTGTTTTTTCCCATTAATGAAAAGCCCCGCCCCTTGAATCACTCTACTTCCCTTTAACCAAAGCGCCCTGCCCTCCCGCCATCGGTCACCACTTGCAGAGGCAATAAAGTCATTGTTGCTTAAAAATCATGCATTCTTTATTAATTTGTCAAACAAATAGGGGGAAATATGGGGGTAACTGCCATGGTCGCCCGGGATGGGTGGTGGAGGAAGGGAAGCACCAGGATGGGTGGTGGAGGAGGGGAAGCACCAGGATGGGTGGTGGAGGAGGGGATGAGGGAAGGACAAGGACACACAGCACTTTAAAACTTATTGAATGCCAGCCTTTTGTTGCTTGGACTGGTTGCTTGAGTGGTTGGGTACACGGAGGCCGCCCAAACGCGTTCTTGGGCATCTCGGTGATGAGGTTATGGGACTCGGGGAGGAGGGCTGTTGGTTACACAGGGGCTGTAGCGGTGGACTGGGCTCAGGTGGCCTTTCCTGAACCATAAGCCTTTCCTCAGCCATAAGCCGGAGGATTTCCGTTTGATCCTCCAGTAGCCTCAGAATTGCATCCTGCCTTCTCTCAGCATGCTGACGCCACCTACTCTCTTCAGCACGCCACCTCTCCTCGCGATCAAATTGTGCCTTTCTGGACTCCGACAGTGTCTGCCTCCACGCATTCTGCTGGGCAGTTTCAGTGTGGGAGGATTGCATGAGCTCTGAGAACATATCATCTCGAGTTTGTTTTTTTTCCTAATCTTCACTAGCCTCTGGGACGGTGATGAAAGGGGTGGCATTGAAACATTTGCAGCTGCGGGAGGAAACAAATGGGAGAGGAGTAGTTTAAAAGACACATATTTAGAGAACAATGCTCCAAACATTACATAGCACATGTGCATTTGGTCCAAGGTTGCACTTTGCCTCTTATATTGAGGGTCTGCCGGTTTGGTGTGAGAGATCACACAAGCAGGTCTGGCAGGCAACAGAATTCGGCTTGCAGGCAGCCATGGTAAGACACAGTCTATAGGCTCCTTTAACCTTCATAACATGTGGGATTGTTTTCAAACAGCAACCCCCTCATTTCCCATAACAAACAGCCGTTGGGTTGGCCATTTAAAACGGGTTGGCAATTGAAAAGGGAGGGTGGCGGTTTTCGGGTTAACGTGCAGCGCGAACCTAATGGACACCCCCACACACACACACAGACACACATCCAAGATGTTCGCTGTTCCCCCTCCCCCCACCGCGTGGGTCACAGCGGGGAAGATTTCTGTTCAGCCACAGGCAAACAGCCCAGCAGGGACGGACCCCTCTGAATGCCCCCTTAATAAAATTCCCCTATTTCAACCAGGTGACCATGAATGATATCACTCTTCTGAGGATAACACAGAGAGATAAAGAACGGATGTTGCTTGAATGCCAGCAAACACCGGGACCATACGCCGCCATGCTTTGCAATGCCATGATTCCAGACTATGTGCTACTGGCCTGGCGTGGTAGAGTGTGTTACCACGGAGCACAGGATAAGGCTGCCCTCCCCAGAAACCTTTTGCACAGGCTTTGGGAGTATATCCAGGAGATCTTTCTGGAGATGTCCCCGGAGGATTTCCGCTCCATCTCCGAACATGTTAACATGTTTGACGGGGACAGGTGAGCAAAGCCCACAGGTAAGTGGAGAACATGGGGACCTGGGAGATGGGTCGGAAATAGGAGGGGGCGTGGGCTCTAATGACAAAGAGATAGGGTCAGGGCAAAACTGGGAGGCAAGATCAAATCAGTATCTTAGATGCCTGTATACAAATGCGAGAAGTATGGGTAATAAGCAGGAAGAACTGGAAGTGCTAATAAATAAATTCAACTATGACATTGTTGGCATCACCGAAACTTGGTGGGGTAATACACATGATTGGAATGTTGGTATGGATGGGTACAGCTTGCTCAGGAAGGACAGACAGGGGAAAAAGGGAGGAGGTGTTGCTTTATATATTAAAAATGTACACACTTGGACTGAGGTGGAGATGGACATAGGGGACGGAAGTGTTGAGAGTCTCTGGGTTAGGCTAGAAGGGGTAAAAAACAAGGGTGATGTCATGCTAGGAGTCTACTACAGGCCACCTAACCAGGTGGAAGAGGTGGATGAGGCTTTTTTTAAACAACTAACAAAATCATCCAAAGCCCAAGATTTGGTGGTGATGGGGGACTTCAACTATCCAGATATATGTTGGGAAAATAACACGGCGGGGCACAGACTATCCAATAAGTTCTTGGACTCCATTGCAGACAACTTTTTATTTCAGAAGGTTGAGAAAGCTACTAGGGGGGAAGCTGTTCTAGATTTGATTTTAACAAATAGGGAGGAACTCGTTGAGAACTTGAAAGTAGAAGGCAGCTTGGGTGAAAGTGATCATGAAATCCTAGAGTTCACAATTCTAAGGAAGGGTAGAAGGGAGTACAGCAAAATAGAGACAATGGATTTCAGGAAAGCGGATTTTGGTAAGCTCAGAGAGCTGATAGGTAAGGTCCCATGAGAATCAAGACTGAGGGGAAAAACAACTGAGGAGAGCTGGCAGTATTTCAAAGGGACACTATTAAGGGCCCAAAAGCAAACGATTCCACTGGGTAGGAAAGATAGAAAATGTGGCAAAAGACCACCTTGGCTAAACCACGAGATCTTGCAAGATCTAAAAAATAAAAAGGAGTCATATAAAAAATGGAAACTAGGACAAATTACAAAGGATGAATATAGGCAAACAACACGGGAATGCAGGGGCAAGATTAGAAAGGCAAAGGCACAAAATGAGCTCAAACTAGCTGCAGGAATAAAGGGAAACAAGAAAACTTTTTATCAATACATTAGAAGCAAGAGGAAGACCAAGGACAGGGTAGGCCCACTACTCAGTGAGGAGGGAGAAACAGTAACAGGAAACTTGGAAATGGCAGAGATGCTTAATGACTTCTTTGTTTCGGTCTTCACCGAGAAGTCTGAGGGAATGCCTAACATAGTGAATGCAAATGGGAAGGAGGAAGGTTTAGAAGATAAAATAAAAAAAGAACAAGTTAAAAATCACTTAGATAAGTTAGATGCCTGCAAGTCACCAGGACCTGATGAAATGCATCCTAGAATACTGAAGGAGCTAATAGAGGAGGTATTTGAGCCTCTAGCTATTATCTTTGGTAAATCATGGGAGACAGGAGAGATTCCAGAAGACTGGAAAAGGGCAAATATAGTGCCCATCTATAAAAAGGGAAATAAAAACAACCCAGGAAACTACAGACCAGTTAATTTAACTTCTGTGCCAGGGAAAATAATGGAGCAAGTAATTAAGGAAATCATCTGCAAACACTTGGAAGGTGGTAAGGTGATAGGGAATAACCAGCATGGATTTGTAAAGAACAAATCATGTCAAACCAATCTGATAGCTTTCTTTGATAGGATAACGAGTCTTGTGGATAAGGGAGAAGCGGTGGATGTGGTATACCTAGACTTTAGTAAGGCATTTGATACGGTCTCGCATGATATTCTTATCAATAAACTAGGGAAATACAACTTAGATGGGGCTACTATAAGGTGGGTGCGCAACTGGCTGGATAACCGTACTCAGAGAGTAGTTATAAATGGTTCTCAATCCTGCTGGAAAAGTATAACGAGTGGGATTCCGCAAGGGTCTGTTTTGGGACCGGCTCTGTTCAATATCTTCATCAATGACTTGGATATTGGCATAGAAAGTAGGCTTATTAAGTTTGCAGATGATACCAAACTGGGAGGGATTGCAACTGCTTTGGAGGATAGGGTCATAATTCAAAATGATCTGGACAAATTGGAGAAATGGTCAGAGGTAAACAGGATGAAGTTTAATAAGGACAAATGCAAAGTGCTCCACTTAGGTAGGAACAATCCGTTTCACACATACAGAATGGGAGGAGACTGTCTAGGAAGGAGTACGGCAGAAAGGGATCTAGGGGTTATAGTGGACCACAAGCTAAATATGAGTCAACAGTGTGATGCTGTTGCAAAAAAAGCAAACATGATTCTGGGCTGCATTAACAGGTGTGTTGTGAGCAAGACACGAGAAGTCATTCTTCCGCTCTACTCTGCTCTGGTTAGGCCTCAACTGGAGTATTGTGTCCAGTTCTGGGCACCGCATTTCAAGAAAGATGTGGAGAAATTGGAGAGGGTCCAGAGAAGAGCAACAAGAATGATTAAGGATCTAGAGAACATGACCTATGAAGGAAGGCTGAAGGAATTGGGTTTGTTTAGTTTGGAAAAGAGAAGACTGAGAGGGGACATGATAGCGGTCTTCAGGTATCTAAAAGGGTGTCATAAGGAGGAGGGAGAAAACTTGTTCATCTTAGCATCTGAGGATAGAACAAGAAGCAATGGGCTTAAACTGCAGCAAGGGAGGTTTAGGTTGGACATTAGGAAAAAGTTCCCAACTGTCAGGGTGGTTAAACACTGGAATAAACTGCCCAGGGAGGTTGTGGAATCTCCATCTCTGGAGATATTTAAGAGTAGGTTAGATAAATGTCTATCAGGGATGGTCTAGACAGTAATTGGTCCTGCCACGAGGGCAGGGGGCTGCACCCGATGACCTCTCGAGGTCCCTTCCAGCCCTAGAATCTATGAATCTATGAACAGAC
Organism: Chelydra serpentina; assembly: GCA_037349315.1. Lineage (NCBI taxonomy): Eukaryota > Metazoa > Chordata > Testudines > Chelydridae > Chelydra > Chelydra serpentina. The sequence goes on along the minus strand of JBAIAC010000029.1, from coordinate 42,826,969 downwards.
TTTTCCAGTAGCTGTAGCTGTACTGGCCGCGAATTAATCATTAAACACGCTTGCTTATAAAACATGTATTAATTTCACAGAGGTACACTCACCAGAGGTCCCTTCTCCGGCATCAAGCACGCCTTGGGTGGCTTCGTAGGGTACTGGCTCCAGGGTGACAAAGAGTTCCTGGCTGTCAGGGAAAAGGGCTTCTCCGCTTCTTTGCTGTGTCTGTGCGCTATTTTCAGCATCATTATCATCATCTTCCTCTTCCCGAACATGCTCCTCGGTGGTTTCTGATGATCCACATACAGAGTCATACCACATGGGTGGGTCAGTGCTGGCTGCACCCCCTAGAATTGCATGCAGCTCATCATAGAAGCGGCATGTCTGGGGCTCTGACCCAGAGCGGCTGTTTGCATCTCTGGTTTTTTGGTAGGCTTGCCTGAGCTCCTTAATTTTAACGCGGCACTGTTGCACGTCCCTGTTGTAGCCTCTGTCCTGCATGCCCTTGGAGACTTTGGCATATGTATTGGCATTTCTTCTTTTGGACCGTAGCTCTGCTAGCACGGTTTCGTCTCCCCATACAGTGATCAGATCGCGTACCTCACGCTTGGTCCATGCTGGAGCTCATCTTCAGTTCTGGGACTCCATCATGGTCACCTCTGCTGATGAGATCTGCACTCACCTGCAACTCACCACGCTGGCCAAACAGGAAATGAAATTCAAAAGTTCGCGGGGCTTTTCCTGTGTACCTGGGCAGAGCATTCGAGCTCAGACTGCTGTCCAGAGCGGTCAAATGTTGCACTGTGGGATAGATCCAGGAGGCCAATACCATCGAATTGCGTCCACACTAAGCCTAGTTCGATTCTGCAATATCGCTTTAAGCGCTACTCCCCTCGTTGGGGATGGAGTGGCGAGATCGATTTTAAGAGCCCTAGAAGTCTATGTTAATGGCTTCATCGTGTGGACGGGTGCACGGATCAATCGATATAATGCTAATAAATTCGACCTAAACTCGTAGTGTAGACCAGGGCTAAGCGAGATCAGGTTGTAACAGGCAGCATTCCCAAGCGAGTGCATGCAAAGACAAGTTTGGATCTTCACGTGTGTACAAGACTCATTTGAAATGAAAAGACAAACCAGCTTAGTAAGTAACTTGTTACTAGGCTTGGAAAAATACTGCAAAACAATTTCCATTAATATTTGTTTGAATTTTAAACACATCTACACTGGCTGTGTTCACACTTCTGTTGTGTTTGCTTTCCACAAACATTGGTGTAATTGAGAATTAATAGCATAAATGATCAGAGAAAGCAAATTTTAAGCATATACATTTGCAGTTATTTGTAATGAGTGAACATTAAATTTACTTTCTGAGAGTGTTTGCAGACAACATCTGGTTTCATAAATTATGCTCATCTACTCAGGGACAGAAGCTGCATCATATCATATAACGTATGCCCTGCTGGGTGAACTTGGGCAAGTCACTTCACTGCTCTGTGCTTCAGTTTCCCCATGTGTAAAATATGGATAATGATACTGCTGTCCTTTGTAAAGCACTTTAAGCTTTATTGATGAAAGACACTATATAACAGCTAGGTATTATTATGAAGCCCATCATTTTTAGGTCTCATGGCTCAAATGTAACATTTTGTTGAATAACAAACCATAGGATCAACAAAGGGATGTTGAATGTTTTTTCATCACAACATTCTCAAGTGTGTTTGTTATTGGTTTGCAGGAATTTTGCGAACAGAAATAGAGGCAAAATTCCCTGGCTGAGAATTACTCACTCAGCTCTAATTGTTAATAGAAGGAACCACATTTATAAACATTAGCTACTAAACACTCTGGACGGGATGCTCTACACAAAGACCTCTACACAAACAGAAGTCCTGCATGCAGCCAGCCCCACAATGAGCATTTTTCTGTTTAACCTCACAGGAGACCAGCTCAACATTGCTGGTTAGTGCAAACCGGACCCCAGACATGACATGGAGCAAACACATCCCCCACCAGCTCCCTTCTTTTCCTACTGATGGTATGTGACACTCAATCCTTACCTGCAGCTCAGCTCCAAAGCAACCAGTTCACCCTGGCTACAAACAAGGTATATCTTCAGATGCTTTTGATTTCCTCCAACCCAGAGACAGAGGGGGCAGGCCTGTGAGCTACCTACCAATGACCCAGTTCCATAATTCTCCTAATAGTGGTTCCTTTACCATACGCATAGTAGTGCTGTAGCCCTAGAATGCACAGTATTGGATATAGGTCAGCATAAATTCTTATAGCAGAAGGGATGTAATGTAAGCCATGCCCCTGTGAGTGGAATGACCCTGTGGCCAATGGGTGCGGGGGCTCCCTGCCCCCAGAGTATCGAGGTGAATTGCAACAAGGAGCTGGGGCAGATTGTGCTGGGGCCAGGGCGGCTCTGGGCAGGTCCAGTCAGCTCCAAGGACCAGGCTCTCAGCCCTCTAGGCTGATGTGGCTTCATCCCAGCAGCAGGATATGCATGTGTCGGGCTGGGGGGTGTTCCTCTCCCAAATCCTTAGCACTTGATGCAGTAGTTTCCTCCACTGCACTCAGGAGTCCCCTGCCTTACAGCCCAGCTCCCTTCTCCACCCCAGAGCCAGACTTCACCCCCGCATAATTCCCTGCTCCCTATAACATGCTGAGCCCCTCTCCCATCCCCCTTATTGTAGATGCTCATAAGTCAGAAGATGGCCACCATTTTCAACCCCCCACAATCCCCACCAGGCTCCAGAACCCTCCTCTGTGACATCTCCCCACACTGCCCTCAGGGCCCCACACCTCCAGCCTCTGTGACACCCCCTGCCTCCAACCCACCCAGATCCCCAAACCCCTGCCTTTATGACACCTCCACCCCCCACACTGCCCCCAGGGCCCCACACCCTGCTGCTGTGATTACCCCCTCCCCCAACTGTCCCAGATCCTTCACCTGGTTACCACTTCACACCCCTGAGGAGAAGTTTCCCCATATGCTCCCTGCTGGCCTGTTAATGTTCAGCAAATAGCTCACCCCAGTAAGACAGGGCCGGCTCTAACTTTTTTCTCACCCCAAGCAAAAAAAACCCCCAAGCGCTGCCCCACCGAAACAAACCCCGCCCCGAGCACCGCCCTGCCGAAACAAAAACAAAACCCCCCCGAGTGCCACCCCACCGAAACAAACCTCCCCTGAGGGCCGCCCTGCTGAAACACCCCTCCCTCCCCCGAGCGCCGCCCCACCGAAACAAAAACAAAAAACCCCGAGTGCCACCCCACCGAAACAAACGCCCCTCCCTCCCCCGAGTGCTGCCCCACCGAAACAAAAACAAAAAACCCCCGAGTACCACCCCATCAAAACAAACCCCCCGAGCGCCGCCCTGCTGAAACACCCCTCCCTCCCCCGAGCGCCGCCCCACCGAAACAAAAACAAAAAACCCCGAGTGCCACCCCACCGAAACAAACCCCCGAGCGCCGCCCTGCTGAAACACCCCTCCCTCCCCCGAGCGCTGCCCCACCGAAACAAAAACAAACCCCGCCCCCCGAGTGCCACCCCACTGTAACCCTTCTGCCAGTCAGAGTCGGCAGCAACAAGGGCCGGGTTCCGTATCTAGGGGTTCCATTCCAATAACACAATGCAAAAGCAGCTCGAGCCCCCACCCAGTGACCTGGGACAAATATAGATCACCCCCCTGGGCGCCTCTAAGAGGCAGTACTTCCCCTCTCGCAAGCACAGAGTCTGAGTGTAGAAAAACCTTTTAATGACAGAGAGAAACAATGCGGCCTTTTGTTGGGGAAACACTACATCTAGGATTTGTAAACCAAACTGTGAGCAACGACCCACCCCAGCAAATTGGCCATGTCCTTTCCCTTTGGTTCTTGAGTCCAGCAACCCCAAAAATCACCCAAAGTCCCAAAAATCCAACAACCCAAAAGTCCAGACCCAGAGTTCAAAAGTTTATCTGCAGAGTGTTACTCCCCCCCCCCCCCAGTCTGGGTAGACATGGGGAGGGGAGAGGTAAGGGGCACCTTACGTGGCTCAAAGCTGACTGCCCCGTCCCTTCATGGGGCTTCGCTCAGCTTTGCTCTGCGCCGCCAGCCATCCCACGAGTCACTCCGCTCAGCCGTCCCGCAAGCCGCTCCGGCTGTCCCGCCAACTGCTCCGCTCCGCCAGCAGCTCCGCTCCGTCAGCCGTCCTGCAAGCCGCTCCAGCTGTCCCGCCAACTGCTCCGCTCCATCAGCAGCTCCGCTCCACCAGCCGCTCAGCAATATATCTTCTGGCTCCCCCACTACTTAACACAGTGCTCAGTGATTTCAGCTCATAACAATTTCAGCTTTTTAGTGATTTCAGATTGTAGTTAGGGGAGCCTTCGTGCTCATTTGCACACTTAGCCCAGAGTGATTCCACTTCAGCAGCCTGTGATTAGACTCCTAAGGAACTCAAAATTAGCTCTGATATTCCACAGTGGAGAGAGAGAAGGAGGTGCAATTGACATTTAGGACCCTCAGAAGAGGCCCATACCACCAGATATAAATATTTGTCCTCAACCTCTCTCAATTCACTGGGTTTTGGAATCCATGTCCCTCGCCTAGCAAGTGCTGCTTAGCTAATGGTGAGTCCCTTCATCATAACAAAAGCCCACTGTCCTTGATTCACATAATCAGGGTAACAACACTTTATTCTTCCTGCCCCAATAACAGAGAAACTGGGGCTCCCACAGCAGCCAAAATGACCATTTGGACAAGCAGTCCATCATGCTTTGCAGGGTGGATGTGTCCATGCAAACAAGATTAGCCCCTGACATTCCTGACATCCCTTTCCACAACTCACCACCAGATGTCAGGGTAGAGCTCATCCTGACTCTGCTTACACCACTGAAACAACCCCCCCGAGCGCCGCCCTGCTGAAACACCCCTCCCTCCCCCGAGCGCCGCCCCACCGAAACAAAAACAAAAAAACAACCCCCCTGAGCGCCGCCCTGCCAAAGTAAAAAAAACAACACAACACCCCGATCACTGCCCCGCCACCCCAAGATTGGCCGTCCCTTAGAAGGTGCCGCCCCAAGCACATACTTGGTCGGCTGGTGCCTAGAGCTGGCCCTGCAATAAGAGGACCAGGGCCTTTCCCTTCCCTCCTCATTCACCCCCATGGGAAGGCCATTGTCTGCACCTACCTCCTTTGTCTCCTGGGCTCCTGTTGCCAACTGGGTTTTACTCCTCCTGGCTTGGGTGATACTGGTACCAATCACCGGGCCCCGGCAATGGGACTCAGCTGGCAATACCACCACCATCTGCCTCTCCTGATGTGTTACCAAGCCTGGAGCTCCTGCATTTGACATCCCACAGCTCAGCTCCCTCCAGAGGCGGTGGAATGAGGGGAGGTACTGAGCATAAAATAGGATCCTTAGGTGCCTTGTTCTCAGATTCCAAATTTTCAGGACAGCCCCTTGAGACATGGAACTATCCTGGAAAAAAGCAGGATGTTTTGCAGTGCTGCCAGCCCTTGTGAGTTTTTCTGCATCTTGTGATATTGTGTGTTATTTTAAAAGCCCCAGCTCCTGGAGTCAAGTGATTATTTAAAATAAAAAAGTACATTTCTAGCCCTTTCAGTTGAGGAAAAAAGCTTATAAACGTAACTCCCAAAAGTAATCATTATTGATTTGGTAGCATTTTGCAATAGTATAAATAACAAATCCAAGTGCAAGGTAGCAATATTGCTTACCCCCAAAGATCCACAAATCATGGCAAACCCTAAACATCATGCGATTAGACCAACAATCATGAGATTAAAAAAGAAAGATTATACTGTAGTTTTTTTGGTAGTTTTTTTGTACTCCCCTGCCCCCCCGCCCCAGGGTGTTTATGAGATAGTGTTGCCAACCCTTCCATAGTTATTGTATAAGGTGATTGTGCCTCTCCACTGCCCACCCCATATCCAGCAATTAATTCTGCACCCTGTCCCCAAATCAATCCTCTCCCAGATAACCTCTACTCACCCCTTGTGTCCCCATCATTTCTGCCCCACCTCTTCTCTGTCACCTCCGTTCCTCCTGAAGCTGCTGCGTCTCTTCCCCTCCTCTCTCCCAGGAATGGGTGTTGCATGGAGTGGAGCTTCTCTATGCTCCTCTCTCCTACACTCCTGTGACAGTGGTGTTGGCACCTAAGGGGCAGAGATCTTGGACTGCTTCCTGCAGCAACATTAATTGGCTGCTCTTCCCCAAGACTGGAGATAGTGGGAAAGACAGCGAATCAGAAGCCAGGCTGAAATTCCCAAGAGAGCTGGAGATTCTCACATCATCTCCAGACAGGCTCCAGCCCTGGCTAAAATCCTGTAACCTGTGAAAAAAAGTCATGAGCGCTGACACCACTGGGGCAGCGGAGAATCAGACTTTGGGTGTTTATATAGTGCAGGGGTCAGCAACCTTTCAGAAGTGGTGTGCCAAGTCTTCATTTATTCACTTCAATTTAAGGTTTCGCGTGCCAGTAATACAATTTAACATTTTTTAGAATGTCTCTATAAGTCTATATATTACATAACTGAACTATTGTGGTATGTAAAGTAAACAAGGTTTTCAAAATGTTTAAGAAGCTTCATTTAAAATTAAATTAAAATGCTGATCTTACGCCACCGGCCTGCTCAGCCCGCTGCTGGCCTGGGGTTCCATTCACCTAGGCCGGCAGCGGGCTGAGCGGGGCCTGCGGCCGGGACCTCTGACTGGCAAGGGGCCGGCAGCCAGAACCCCAGACTGGAAGTGGGCTGAGCGGGGCCAGCGGCCGGGACCCCAGACCAGCAGCAGGCTGAGCGGCTCAGCCCGCTGCCACTCAGCCCGCTGCCAGTCTGGGGTTCTGTCCGCTGGCTCCTGCCAGCCGAGGTCCCGGCTGCCGGCCCCGCTCAGCCCGCTGCCCGTCTGGGGTCCTGGCCCTGCCCACATAGAGTGGGTACCTACCTTCTCCCTGGTTCTAGCCCATTCTCTTTGTCTCTCTCTGCACTGAGCTGAGGGTGGGGGTGCACTGAGGACAGGGCTGGGGGTGAAGGAGCAGGCTGGGGGTTGGGGTGCAGGGTCTGGCCAGGAACTAGAATGAGGGAGGGAGCTCAGGGTTGGGGCAGGAGGTTTGGGTGTGGAGCACTTACCTGGGCAGCTCCCATTTGGTGTGAGGGGTGCAGGTGGGAATGGGGCAGGGGTTCAGGAGCTCCCGTTTGGTGCGAGGGGTGAGGGTGGGAATGTGGGGGGGAGGTGCAGGGCACGGGGCAGGTGGCTGGGGGTGTGTGGGGGAGGTGCAGGGGTCAGAGCAGAGGGCTGGGAGGGTGGGCTGAGCTTGTGGGGGTGCTCCCAGCTCTCTGCCCTGAGCAGCTCATGGCAGAGGGCTGGAGGGGGTATGCCCTGATTCCACCCCCTTCCCCAACGCCCTGTCCCCACCTCTTCTCCACCTCCTCCCGGGAGCAGCGAGCGCCCTGCGGCTCTGCTTCCCCCCCTCCCTTGCAAGGGCCATCAGCTGTTCGGCAGCAGGGAGAGAGAGGGGAAGGGGCAGGAACTCAGCACGCTCAGGGAGGAGGTGAGGGTGGGGGGAGCTTGGCTGCTTGCGGAGCCTGCCCTGCACCAGGAGCTGGCAGGACCAAACTTTTGCCCCCCGCTCCCGCAGGAGACAGTGGTGGGTGGGGGGCAGAGAAGAGTGGGCCGGGCCAGACAGGATTTTTAATGGCACGCTGCTGCCTGCTGGGATCCCGGCCGCTGGCCCTGCTCAGCCCGCTGCTGGCCTGAGGTTTGCTGGGACCCAGGCAGGCAGCAGCGTGCCATTAAAAGTCAGTTTGCATGCCATCTTTGCCACGTGTGCCGCAGGTTGCCGACCCCTGATATAGTGCATATAATAATAATATTAATAATACCCAGCTCTTACATAGTGTTTTTCAACTGGTAGCTCTCAAAGCACTTTACAAAGGAGTTCGGTATCATTATTCCCATTTTACAGATGGGGAAACTGAGGTACAGAGCAGTGAAGTAACTTGCCCAACGTCATCCACTGCTCCAGCAGGTCAGTGGCATAGCTGGGAATAGAATTCAGGTTTCCTGAGTGCCAATCCCCATTATCTATCCCTCTAAGACAAAAACAGGGCAAATTGCAGCCACTAGGTACTCTGCAACAGCAGTTGAATACTTTTTCCAGAGCTGTCTCTTCACACCGATTTCAATGCATACAAATAAAAAGGACGTTAACAACAATACATGTTACATTGAAGCTCCAGTTAAAACAGCAGCATTTTACTCTAGAGGAGTGTGTCACGTATACTGTGGTAAGTATAGGATAGTGGCTATACTTTTGGGCAAATTTAAAGGCCCCATAGTATTCAGTCCAGCCACCAGGGGTTCCCTGGGATTTCCTGTCATGGGAACATACCGATAACTTTACACTTTTAATTATTTTAAGTATCTCTGTTACGTCCCCTCTCACCATCCAGCTAATCTAAGCGGTATTAATGTCTTCAATTTCTCCTCATCCGAAAGTACTTCCCTGCCTCTAATCACTTTTGCTGGTTTCTATTCTGGGAGATGATGAGATCAGAAAATAATGCAGTCAGCAAGCAGAGTGTCAACCATCAATTTATATCATTTCAGTTTTTATTTTACATCTTCCATTTTTACATTAAATATTATAAAACCAGTCCACTTGATAAATATGCACATAAATAAATGATAGATACAATAAATAACTTAAATAAAAATCAGATTTGTTTAAATAAGGATTGCATCAGATGGCTTAACATAATGTCAACCAGTAAAACAAAAATGGATTCTAGGAATCTACTACAGCAACACCTTCCATGCATCAAAATTATTGCATTTTCCAGCATCTTTCTAAGACACTAATTAAATACTTACTAGTCTGTAAACCAAAGAAACAGTGTGAAAAAACTAGTCCTTTAAATTAAAATAAATAACGGCAACACTTAACATACTGTTGGCAAATATTTTTGTGTAGCAATAAACCAATATAATAAATAATACAATCGTCTAGGGCCAAATTTTAATCCCACTGAAATCAATGGCCAATCTCCCATTGATTTCAGTGGGAACAGGCCTTACACTTTAGCTGCAGTTAAGGAATTGGAGTCGGAGAGGTGACGTCTCTTCCTGAAGATCAGTTGCATCTGAATGTTTTGTTCAGAAATCATGGGTGATGGGTATCCATGGTAAGATGCCAAGGTGGAAAGAGCATCACACGTGCTTAAAATACAGTGTCCTGTAGGAAGGATTCAGGGTTCCCAGTCGCTGGGCTCTCCAGTGTCTGATTAGACGCATGAGGTGAGCCAGTGTAAAGACTATGCGGTTAGGTGCAGAACTCCATGTAGGCTCCGCACTTCAAGTCATTGTTCAGCAGTCGGAAGAGATTGAGGATCACAGATGCTTCCAGGCACCCTGGAGTTTCCTGGGACAGGAGAGAGGGAGTGATTTGAGCGATTTACCAGCTTTCTGAACTAATTCAGTCTCAGGACACCTAGACTGCAGAAGGACCTGGACAATATACGGGGAACCGTCCTGCACTAGCCCCATGGGAAGGGAATGGAGCTGATGATCCTGTACAGATTTGTTCCCACTAACATGTGATGAAAGTTGCTAACTGTACTCACCATTTTCTTGGCTGTGTGGAATTTTTGGAGCCAGCTAGTCAGCCTCCTGGAGCGTCGATGGTCATCAGGCTGATGTCTCGTCTGAAAAGAAAATCAATACATGAAGCAGCTGGCACATGAGTAGAGATTTCGGGACAGTGGCTGAGCCTCCTTCCTCTCGGTACAAGCCCAAGGCAGATCTTGGTTTGATTGAGTTTATCTAGTTCTCTAGACGTGTGGATTCCATGTTAAGCTGCCAGGTTCTATTAATAACACCAAGCATTTGTATGGTATTGTTCAACTTCAGAAGTGTTTGAAGCATTAACTAAGGGCTTTACTGAGCCCTGTGGGAATGGCCCTGTGTAGGGGGAGGTATGCCTTGTGCTGCCCAGAGGAGCTCAGGGAGGAACTCTACCTAATAGAAACAGAATATGCCCTGGAGCTGAGCAGGAGTGCAGCATACTCTTCCAGTGTATGCAGCCACCCATGGCTCTGCATCCTCCCGGCCTCTCCCCACCTCCACTGCGATGTTCTGGGGGCACATGGAAACAACAGTAGCTGTGCTACAGAGAGCACAGTGTCTGCAGTGATACCAAACTACAGCCCAGGAGCCGAAGGTGGGGACGTACCGACTTGCACAGTAGCAGAGCAGCCAGGCATCATCTGTCCCTAACAAGTTAATCAAGTTAATTAGCTAATTAGATCATATATATGAGCAAGGCGTACAGGAACTACTTAATCTGGACACTTTCATTGTTATAAAGGGGTGTGCAAACCAAAGTCCACAATTAGTGGCACAAGGATTACTAGAACCTCGATTCACGTAAGAAATCAGTCCTGTTGGGAGTTCAATAGACAACTCCCAGTCCCACTGTGGCAAGAGAGATTTGCAATCCAGTACTCATGCAGCTCTTCAAGTCCTCTCTGATGTGCCTCAGGATTTCTAATGGCCTCACGAGCTGCTCGGACAGACTGGGATCCCCAAAGTTCTCCAGCACGTCAATAACGAGGTGCAGCTCCACCTCTACCAGGATCGCTCTGTCGTGCACCTAGGAGAGAATGTGCAGGTAAAACAGTGTCCAGGGGAGTGGCAGACACGGAGATAAGGAATGTCTGTGTCAGCAGCAGGTAGGAGTGGCCTGCTTAAGGAGACTTTCCAAAGCCATGGCCAATGGGAAGAGACCTAAGACGCAGGGGAGGCGTGAATCCACTCTGTACACAGAGCCTGCTAGTCTTGAACCTTTGGACTCTGTTGCTTACACCTTCCTTCCTTGGAATCCAACCACATTTTGTGCTTCAGATCAATCTCAAACCTTTCTTATGTTACAACAATCTGAAGACATATTTGGGCAGTGCAAGTATTTATTTTATTTTTCTTTTTTGCTGGTGATTTGGGGAATGGTTTCTGGATCTTCAAAATTGTTTTGCATAGATGTGGATCTGGTTTTCGAGAACTAAAATATTTTCTCGTGGGAAACCAAAATACAGAAAGAAAGGATTTCCTGCCACACGACCTGGAGCTGCTTATGTGAGGGAGATTAACCAAGTTCAGTCTGGAAATAGATGATAAAGACAGGTGTGGATGAGTTGGCAATGACAATGCCTTTGGTTTGTTGAGCACTGAGGATAAAGTTAGTATCATTAACAGGGAACAGTGATTTTAATTTGTCCGGGCCAAGCTAGAGATGTTGAGATGTAAATTGTTTCCCGGCTCAATTATTTGATACCATCTGAAGCCAGACAATATATTGTTCTGTCTCCTGTCCCTGTTTTTCAGTGACTTGCCTTATCATGTGCTAAATATTGTGCTGCAATATTTAAACTGATCACAGTCTCAGTGTTTGTCTGGCTGTGTCATTTGGGAATAAATTCTCTGTACATGTTACTCTGAATCTACAAAAGGATCACCTGAAATCAGAATCCAGCTTACAAAGAGACAGTACTGCAACTTTGGAAAGAAGCAAGTGCTATTTTGTAACTTCGTCTCTCTTGGCAGAGGTCTTTCTTACCGACAGCTCTTTGACTTCCCAGTTCCGGTGGAAAATCTTGGTGTTGCATTTTCGGTCTGACAACAGCATGATGTCCTCCTGGAGGCACAAAATAAGAACACAGGGAAATGTGTAAGTGGAGGCAAAGCAGGGGAGAAAGTGCCAAATTCTGCCCTCTTTTACATCATATTACCCCGTTCAGCCATGCAAAGGTGCAAAATCCTGGCAGAATTTGACTCCACACCTTGATCCCCTAACAATGCTGCTGTCCTAGAGTCCTGGCTCTTTCCAAGAAGGTGCCAAAGATGGGACAGATGTCAACAACACGCGCTTGTCATATTGCTTTTCTGGTTTCAGGTTGTGAACTGCATTCGTGCAGGAGTTTATCTGAGAACTGGCATCCTTTAACTCTTGACAAGGAGAATAACTTAACCACTAATCTGAGTGATGCACTTTCTCAGCTTCAGAGTTAGTTAACATGGAATATTTGCATGACTTAAAAATAAGTGACTTGATCTCTCAAATGCTGCTTGATGGGATGACATGAATATGCGGTCCTCAGATTCTCTGTTTAAGGGACTAGACTCAGTTTTCTTTGGAAGGGAAAGACGGCAGATAGTTAAAAATTGGGTCTCATTCTCTAGATTTGATGGTAACTCAGGACAGAGTTTGAACCCCTTTCAGAACTTTTTGAGATTTAAGATTAAAGACGGTTGACTCTGTCCCTTCTTTCTCTCCTGGCTCCTTTCTAATAGTAATTATCCCATTCTTTCCCTGCTATTGTCTAATCTGTGATTCTGTCTTAGATCAGTTCCCAGCTTCCTGCCCTGTCCATGACTCTGCCTCTCTCCACATCTATGATCCCCTATTCCCAAAATATCTGAATATTTGCAGGAATTGAACAAACAGTTGCCCTTTCTTAACTAAGACTGGGTGGGGAATCACCAACAAAGAAGACCCAGACAGAGAGACTTCTCTCTATTTTATCTGCAACCCTACACCCCAAATTTACCTAGGCATATGCCTCCCATCTTATTTCATCTGCCCATAGTAATATGCCGAGAAGGCTGCTGTTGAAACTACAGCCTCGCACTCACATTGCCATTAGTGCCCTACTTATGTGTCTTCTTTGTACTTACAAATCTGTCCTTGACGTTCTTGAAGGTCTCCAGTTCCCAGGGTGGCAGGGACTTGTATTTTGAGAGGTGGCACTTCTTCCTCTGAGCACCTTTGGGAAAGGCCTCTGTAAACATTGTCCATAGGGTCAAGACCAGGAGCAGTTTGTAACCCATCATTTTTCCTAATTGAATCAGAAAGGGGAATTACAGACATCACTCCATTTACAGGTTACAAGGATTATAAACTGTATTTTTGACCGTATGACAAAGGGGGGAAAGAAGGGGTGCAGGAAGATGAGGGCTACAATCAAATATATACATTGATGGGTTGACCCCAAAGATCACAGCTGAGCAAACTCAACTCTTCTAGTCACTAATGTTTTCAGATCAGACCTCTTAATTTACAGTTCCCAGCATTAAAAATAAACAATAAACTGGTAAGATACTTAGAGGGATGGATAACGTTTGAGCCTTACTCTTTAGAGTAGATCATAGCAGATCAGTCTATTAAGCCCATGTGCTAGACAGAAGCCCCAGAGTTAGTGGCACGTACCTTGGAGCATGTTTGCTGGGAAATCGCTTTAGTCGCTTCCTCTTCCTCAGGGTGGCTTGGCCTCTCTCTGGTCTGTGAATGTAGCCTCTCTTTTCCATTGCTTTTGCTTTTATACTCTTTAGGAACAAATACAATGACATTTTGTTTTGCGCTAGTCAAAGGAGAAAAACCCACACGTTAATGCTGCTGCTTGATCAATGGAAACTGGAAAGTGAAAGTACGGCAGGTGCATCTAGCTCATAACCCTCTGCCCTCCTGCCACTGCCACTGCCAGGGATTCCCAGGCGAGGGAACCTCTGCATGACATCATGACCAAATGATGCAAGGTTTCCCTGCCTAGAGTAGGCGAGTTCGGTTTCTAATCTTAGCATTGCCCAGTTTCCAGGTTTGCTGTATTATTATAATGATTCACTGAGCAGCCCTTTCATTCATGTTTTCCCCCGCCCTCAGGAGTGACTCTGCGAGTCATCACTGATCAGCGAAGCGGGGGAGGACAGTGGTCTCAGTACGCTCACGAACGGTCAGAAAGGGACTGTTCCCAGAAGGGAGCCTTCCCTTGCAGTCTTGATAACATACAGGTTAATTATCCATGTTTGTGATTTACCTGGGAAGCAAGGGCCTTGGGGGAGGGGAACCTGGGCAGCACTTTTGGCAATCATCCAAGGGGGATGAACCAGCCACAGGCTGTGTGAGATCTGGGCCACGGAGGCTGAGAACCAGCAGCCTGAGAGCTGGGCCAGACTGAATGGGAGTATAGCAGGGGAGCAGGCCGGGGCTGGCAGGAGGTTAGTAGAAGCTGCAGCAATAGTACAATAGAGCCCTGGGGGAAACAGCAGAGACTGGAGGGGGAAACACAGAGGTAGCAGCCTTCCAAGGTTCTCCAGTCCCAGGGCACTGGTCTACAGAAGGACTCTTTTCACCACTGGGGAGGGGCTGTGTGTTCTCAGAGGCACAGACATAAATAAGGACCGTGTGTCAAGAGGGGTTTGTAAGCAGGTAGCTTGCAACAGAGGCTCCGACAGGTGGCCAACAGGAAGACAACTCACAGAGACTCCCAGTTAAATCAGCAGCAACAAGGCTGAACTGTGGCCAGTGGGACCTACCAGCCAATACTTAATTTCCCTCCAAAAAGGGATGGCTTACCAAGGGCAGGCCAAGGTCTTGGCCTAAGTGGCCCGTAAGGCAAGGATACTCTTGTATTCAGCGTGAGGAGTGGCCGTAGTGGCAGAGTTAGGAACTAGCACATGTATCATTTGTTCTAACCGTTCAAACCACTGTAGTGAGGGAACTCGCCCCGTTTCGTTTCTTCCAGGCCTAGTAAGGAATCGTTGCAGTTGGGCTGGGAGTGCATGGGCCTGTTGGGTAGAGAAGCTGGTTGACAAAGACTCTGCAGAATACTTCTTTTTTCGCCTTACAGCCTCTTCTGGTGTCCTTTCATACCACTCACATCTCTGACTCTTTCTGGCTGCATCCAGCGCAGAACCTTCTACCCAGGCTGACTTGCACTCAGCCTATACATGTCATGCCTGGTGAGCGTCTTACTCCCATGGATTCTTTTAATTAACTTCTTTGGATGGTTTCTTATCCCTCTATTCCAACCCCAGCAAACAGACTCATTTAGTTTGGGACCTACCATTGGTGTTGGCAGCTCCATGACAGTGACTGGGGAACGGCGGTGCATAGCGTTTCATCTTTGACAGGTTATTTGCTTTTGGGTGCTTATTAACTTGTGCGGATATCAAGAGCAAGTACACACAGAGAGACAGACCCTTGTTTAAAAGTTGGGGCTGTAGATGAAATGGGTCAAAGAGAAATCTAGGCAACCATCAGATCTGATAACTTCAACAGAGGTTAACAATGAGGTGGGTCTGAGATCAACCCTGATGTAACCTACACTTTGATGGCATATGAACTCTGAATCCAAGACACTGTGTGAACGTGGGGCTGCTGGAAGAGTTAGTTATCTTTCCTCCTTTTCTGCCTTTGACTTTTTGTTGTTTTAGTAACTCTCCAGCCATCTCTGCTGCTCAGGTAGGTGACCAGCTGTCCCAGTTCTGAGGGGCAGGTCTAGCTGATTCAACTATCAGAATTTATGCTGCTTTTACTAGAACCAGCTCGGCCATCTTGTTAGCCTTTTGGTCAGTTCCAGCTGGGCCTGTAGTCATGGGCTCTCCTGCCTGCTCCGTTGAACCAGGCCTGTGTAAGACCGTGACTTGCTGGTAGGGTTGCCAACTTTGATTGACATATTCCTGGAGTTTTCATGTGATGACATAATCTTTAATTAAAGATTAATCCTTAATTCCTGGAGACTCCAGAACAATCCTGGAGGGTTGGCAACCCTACTTGCTGGCCACCTCCCCCACTCCTGGTTGGGCATAGCCTGGCAAGCTCCCCTCTCCTTTGGGCCCCCACTGACAGCAGCTCTGGTGGTGCAGTGGTCTGCTGCTTCCTGTGACATGGCCCCTGCCTGGTTAATGTAGAGCCCCACCCCTTCTGGCATAAACTACTAATCCAACAAACAGTTGCCTGTCACCCTTACGTTGGGCCTTCGATCCCACGCCAGACTCACTACTCCCTATCCCTGGTGTTTGGGGCTGCAGTAGTCTGTGCTTCTCGTCCATTCCACCTTCCTCAGAGGGCTGGTAGGGGAGCACAGGCCCTCCCTCGCCACTGGGTTCTGCTATCCCTGGATAGGCAGCCAAGGCCTGACTGCACAGACTCCTTGTGGCCTCATTGGATCAATATTTACACTATCACACTATCTTTGAAGTTCAGTATGGATCAGTCTGTTAAGTGTCTCTGAATCATGCTGCTTTTTTATTGCACAACCCAAAGGCTTAACTACTTGGTCATCTGGCACTCCGTTAGTTGCAACGACTAGGTTCATCTGGATTTCTGGAGCTGTTTTCTTCTTCTTCATCTGCCATCTGTAGAGTTTGCTCTGTTGATTGTTCTTTCTGAGGCACAAACTGTAGATGTTGATGGTTTCTAACTCTTCACTGTTGGTCTCAATCATATATGATCTTGGAGGTGAATTCTTTTCTTTATGTCAGCTGGAGTTGTCCATCCCTTATCTCTATCCAATTTGAAATGAACACAGACACCACATTCTAGACCTCGCTGTTCTCTGAGTGATGTCTGTTGTAAAAATGTTTGTAACCTTGTCCCCCTCCCCCCGCCCTTTGTCTGATTTGGCTACTCGCTTCATGTCTGGCCACTTTGGAGAGGATTCTTTTCCAACATTGGAACAGTAGGTCTGAGTTGTCTTCCCAAGAGGAGTTGTGCTGGACTACATCCAGTAGTTACTATTGGTATTGATCTGTAACTCAGAACAGCGAAGAATGGGTCTTCCTGGATGTCTGTACAGGTTCTCTATTCACTTCAGGGTAATGTTCAAAATCATATTTTGTTTAGAATGACTTAAATTCTGCTGCAGTGAATTGTGGTCTGTTGTCTTTCACTAGTTGTTCTGGAATAAGTGAGGAAAAGTGCACTTCAATTTCTCGATAATGCTGTTACAGGTTATGTCTTTCAAGTATATTTATTTCTATATACCTGGAAAAACAGTCCACGACAAACAGGTAATGAATTCACTTAAATATGCAGTTAGTCTCTTTCAAGGTCTCTCTGGTAGAGGTGTCTGTACACTGCATGATCCAGCATTGTCACTTAAGCTGATTTGTACTGGATCTTTTTTCAAAAGTTCAATATTATCAAATCCTTCATCGAGTTCTTCTACTTTTCTCACTAGGCCCATATGGCTGCCATGCTGTGGCTGAGTAGGTTGCTGGTCTTTGAACCTTTGATCACATGCACTGTGAATGAATAGCTTTGGTCTTTGTAAGTTATTTCTGTGGTGAACTGGCCCATCCAGTTCTGAATACCTCCAGGACTAGGTCAGAGCTGTGTCAGGTGACTTCAGCTCTGGGAAGGGTTGAAGGTGCTCGTAGGTCCCCTCTGAGATGATTGTGATGTCAGTTCCTGAATGAATTTTAAAGTCAATAGTCTTGCCATAAATATTCAGTTTCACTCTCCAGGCAGGCTCTATATCATCACAAGTGATAGATCCCAGAAACAATAGCTCTTAATTGTCTGTAATATGAGTCAACTCCCTGACTGCTTTGATGCAGCAAACAGGTGCAAAATGTCCATATTTTGTGCATTTAGTACACCATTTGCCTCTGGCTGGACATGCATCATCTCTTGGACTATGATTTTTTCCACACCTTGTTGATGTAGGCTGAATCTGTCCCTCTTAGTCACGGAGCTCTCTGGTAATGACTTTTAATACTCATGCTGCATCTATTAACAGCTTCTAAGCTAGTTTTTTTGCTTTTCAAGTTCGGAGAGTTGCTCTTGGTTTTGCGGTCTCACCAGCTTGGATGACTTTGTTATTTGAATAGCTGTGGCTAAGATTAAATCTTTTAATGGTAGCTGCTGTGAAAGGTTTTTAATCAGTTAATGGAATAATTAGTCTGTTTTCATGTTTTGCATTCCCATAATCACAGTTTTCAGCCAGAGTATGCAGAACTCGTATGAAACATTCAACATTTTCCCATCGGTCTTGAAGTCTCTAGTTTTCATAAACCACTTATCTCTGATGTATAAAGAATGTATCAAACATAGCCAGAATGCTTACATAGTCATGTTTGTGACTCTCTTCAGTAAAAATCTAACGATTTAGACATATTCTGTGCCTACCTCTCCACAGCATAAATTAAAGAAGATACCTGCATATCTCCAGTTTCTTTGTGGACCTTGGTAGCAATATGAAATCTTGCAAAATATTGTTTCCAGCCTGTCCATTGTGAAGGTTTGTCAAAGCGGACGTTCTCTGGGGCATTGAAGAGTGGCATGTTGATGAGATCCTGCAACTTTTCTTGCTATGTTCCCTGCAACCTTTGTCTGCAACCTTTGTTGCTGTTTTCTTTCTGTGTCTGTTCTTAGTTTACTCCTGACATCATGTCATGTTCTCCTGTACCTGGTCATAGAGCTTGCTTATATATATCAGATGTGATCATCATAAGAACCTTTAATACTCTACCAGGTACAGCTAAGTAAGCGTTAAATAAGGTATTTTGCACACAGCACCACCTGCTCCATTACCGCCTGTTCCATCCAAAAACCAGCCTGTAGCAAGTGAGGCCGTGCCTTTGTGGTCAGGTCAAGCACAGTACTGGGGGAAGAGGAGGCATACCACAGTGGTAGTGCCAATACTAGCATCCAACAGAGACATCTGGCCTCCATCCTCTGAGGCAAGGAGTGGAGATCAGCGCGAGGCTGCATAACTCTTGCGCTCAGGAAAAAATGTGACAGTCCGCTCGGTTAGTATTTTAAAAGTCTCTGATCAGTGTATAGTTAAAGCAGCTGTTGTGGGGAAACCGGGCAGGTGGGGCTCGTTAGCCTTGGAAGGCAGCCCACCTAGGAGAAGGAAAACTCTGATTTAAAACCTCAGCTGCCTTGTGGCAATACCCACTCATGGGAAAGGCTAAGGGAGTCAACCCTGAAACCAAATCCGGTGTCGGAGTCCCGATGGCGGTCTGACATTGTCCTCAACGTCATTCCGGCAACTCCTGCGACGCCACTGGTGCCAAGTTGTATCGACATTGTCTTTCCCTTGGATCCATCAGTTGCGTGGAGAGGGGGGTTCTGCTGCATGGGCAACAGCTGTTCCTCCATATCACCGTGCCCTGGCTTGCACCCTGGAGAGGACACTCCAGCTTCGCCTCACAGCGTCGACACAACACGGGAAGCAACAGTTTACCGGTTATAAGCCTCCTGCTCAATTGGCGTAGAGCTGGCACCAGGGGTTGCTTCCGACGGTGGGAGGGATCACCACGTCTCACTGGACAACTATCGCCCGCCTCAAGCTGGGCAGCCCCCAGCCAATAAGGTGTTGTCCCGCCACAGTTCACCTGCTTCACTGGGTGCGTGGGGCTTAGTGTACGTGAGTACCCGATAAGTGGACTGCGAACCATGCACCAGGCAACTACAAAAGAAAACCAACATAAGAAACCAGCCCTCAAGTTAGGATGCTGGAATGTACGGACCATGACAACTGGCCTATCACAAGACCTTCAGGCAATCAGCGATGTTCGGAAGACTGCAGTCATCAACGATGAGCTAGCACGACTCCAAATCGATATAGTCGCATTGCAGGAGACACGGCTGCCAGACGCTGGGACTCTCAGGGAAAAGAACTATACGTTCTTCTGGCAAGGGAAGAGTGCCGAAGAAATCAGAGTGTGTGGTGTTGGATTTGACATAAGAAATTCTTTACTGGGGATGGTGGAACCTGGTCAACAAGGAACTGAAAGACTGTTATCACTCCGACTCCACACATCCACTGGACCCGTCAACCTGATCAGCGTGTATGCACCAACACTCGGCACCACCAGGGATACCAAGGACGAGTTCTACGACCAGTTAGACACGATCATCAGGAGTATCCCTAAAGAA
Source organism: Chelydra serpentina (assembly GCA_037349315.1). NCBI lineage: Eukaryota > Metazoa > Chordata > Testudines > Chelydridae > Chelydra > Chelydra serpentina. The sequence goes on along the minus strand of JBAIAC010000029.1, from coordinate 42,807,262 downwards.
GAGCACTTGATACTACTGGGTGACTTCAATGCCAGAGTGGGGGCTGACCACAATTTTTGGCCAACCTGTCTTGGAAAGTTTGGCGTTGGAGAAATGAATGAGAATGGACAATGACTTCTGGAACTGTGCTCGTACCATGACCTCAGCATCACCAACTCATTCTTCCGGACAAAGCCTCAACACAAAGTGTCCTGGAGACACCCTTGCTCCATGCACTGGCACCAACTCGACCTGATCATCACCAGGCGGTCTGCCTTGAAGTGCGTCCTGCTTACTCGCACCTTCCACAGTGCTGACTGCGACAGTGATCATTCGCTGGTGTGCTGCAAGATGAAGCTACAGCCAAAGAAGATTCATCGCTCTAGGCCAGAGGGCAAACCCCGCATTGATGTGAGCAAGACCGCACACCCAGACAAGGCAGAGAAATTTACCCATGAGCTCTCCGAGGTGCTGAACTGTATGCCTCCCGGTGGCTGCGCCAAAGAGAGATGGGACCACATCAGAGACGCAGTACACAGCACAGCCATGAAAGTTTTTGGAAAGAAACGAAAAATGAACAATGACTGGTTTGAGGCCAACTCCGCCACACTCACTCCAGCCATTGAAGAACGCCGCGCTGTTCACCTGGAGTATAAGCGTTCCCCCAGTCAGAGGACTCTACAAGAGTATCGATTTGCCAGGAGCAAAGTACAGAGACTAGCTCGACAGTGTGCAAATGATTACTGGCTCCAGCTCTACCGGAGCATTCAACTATCTGCTGACACTGGAAACATCAGGGGAATGTATGATGGCATCAAGAAGGCCATGGGACCCACAAAGAAGTGGAGAGTGTCACTAAAGTCTGCAACAGGCGAAAACATCCAGGAGAAGAGCAAGCAGATGGATAGATGGGTGGAGCACTACTCTGAAGTGTACTCCAGGCAAAACACCGTCACCGAAGCTGCCCTCAATACCGTGGATGGTTTTCCCATTGAAACTGAGCTGGATGAGAAGCCCACCATGGAAGAACTGAAGAAAGTCATTGAGAGCTTGTCCACAGGAAAGGCTCCAGGAAAGGATGGCATCCCACCAGAAGTTATCAAGTGTGGCATCAATGTCCTCCTAGAACACCTCCACGACCTCCTCTGTCAGTGCTGGGATGAAGGTGCAGTACCTCAGGATATGAGAGACGCCAACATCGTGACCCTCTACAAGAACAAGGGTAATAGAAGCGACTGCAACAACTACAGAGGCATATCACTCCTGAGTGTTGTGGGTAAAGTCTTTGCACACGTGATCCTGAACAGACTGCAGAAGCTTGCTGACAGAGTTTACCCAGAGTCACAGTGCGGGTTCCGAGCAGGGAGATCCACAACCAATATGGTTTTCTCCTTAAGGCAGCTGCAAGAGAAATGCAGAGAACAGCATAAGTCGCTACTCCTTGCCTTCATAGACCTGACCAAAGCTTTCGACCTTGTGAACAGAGATGGGCTGTTCAAGATCCTGGCAAAGATTGGCTGCCCACCGAAGCTGCTGAGCGTGATCCAGTCTTTTCACGACAACATGAAAAGCACAGTACTGTATGATGGCTCATCCTCCGATGCCTTCTATATCCACAGTGGAGTAAAACAAGGCTGCGTTCTCGCTCCAACACTCTTCGGCATCTTCTTCGCAGCGTTGCTGAAACGTGCCTTTGGAAATTCCACAGAGGGAGTCTATCTCCACACCCAGTCTGACGGGAGACTTTTCAATCTGGCTCGACTAAAGGCCAAAAGCAAGGTACGGGAGGCAACAATAAGAGACATGCTGTTTGCAGACGACGCTGCCCTGGCCACCCACACAGAAATCGATCTCCAGCGTCTGATTGACCGCTTTTCCAGAGCTTGCGAAGAGTTCGGGTTGACAATCAGTCTTCAGAAGACCAAAGTTATGGCCCAGGATGCGGAACATCCAAGCATTGCCATCAATGACTATGTGCTAGAGGTGGTCAGTCAGTTCACCTATCTCGGATCTACCATCATGGACAACCTCTCACTGGACCCTGAGATCAACCGTAGAATCGGCAAGGCCTTCACAATTTTGGCCAGTTTGTCACAGAGAGTGTGGAACAACAACATGCTGACCATCAACACAAAGGTCGGTGTGTACCGCGCATGTGTGCTAAACACTCTTCTCTACGCCAGCGAAACTTGGACCCCCTATGCTTCGCAAGAAAAGAGACTGAATGCCTTCCACATGCGCTGCCTCCGTCGCATACTCGGGATCACTTGGAGTGATCGAATAATGAACAACGAGGTGCTGGAACATGCCAAGATCTCCAGCATGTTCACTCTCCTCCGTCAACGCCGCCTCAGATGGCTTGGCCATCTAAGTCGCATAGAAGATGGACGGATCCCCAAAGACCTGTTGTATGCTGAACTTGCCTCCGGAAACAGAGCTACAGGACAGCCCCACCTTCACTTCAAGGATGTCTGTAAGAGGGACCTGAAGACTGTTCAAATCGACATCAACAGCTGGGAAGAGCTCGCCCAGGACAGATGCAGATGGAGACACGCTCTGACCACTGGATTGAAAACTGGCGAAGACAAGCTGCGGCAGCTTGCTGAGGAAAAGCGGGTTCAACGAAAAAGGAAGCAGCGGCTCCAACCCACAGCTGACACCGCCTTCAAATGCAGCAAATGCAATCGAGACTGCCACTCTCGTGTGGGGCTCTACAGCCACAACAGACGCTGCACAACCATCAACTAAATATTCCCCATGGGCGCATATCCATCGTCTCTCGAGACTAACGGACACCAACAACAATGTGGGGAAAGCATCTACACTCAGCTCCAGGAGTCAGCACTGTCAGTTCAGGGGTATTGCTGTCACTTCAGTGGGAACTTGTCCGTTCCTCAATCTTGTCACATATGAACTTTGCAAGCCACAAAGTATGAGCTTAGTTTTTGCTTTGACTTTGCTGCGAGTGCAGAAGTCTCCTCATTGTTGCTCTGAAATGGTGCGCAATCTGCGAGCTTGGTCAGAGATTCCAGCTTCTTATGGAATGGACAGCCACAAGAATTTTCCTTAGTCTGGACCCCCTAGGGAACATTTGTCCAGCTCTAATGGTAATGCCAAAAGGAAGGAGAAGGACAAGAGTCACAGCTCTCTTTGGCCTTTTAGTTGCCTGTTTGGAAATGCAGTGAGGGTGATCCAAAAGCAAGCAGCTTCGCAATGCAAGAGGGAGGCAGTGTGGCCTACTGGCTAGAGTATAAGACCCGCTCTCAGGATTCTTGGCTCTGCCACTGGCCTGCTGAGTAATCTTGGACAAGTCACTTTGCCTCTCTGTGCCTTACATAAGAACATAAGAATGGCCGTACTGGGTTAGACCGAAGGACCATCCAGCCCAGTATCCTGTCTACCGACAGTGGCCAATGCCAGGTGCCCCAGAGGGAGTGAACCTAACAGGTAATGATCAAGTATCAGAGGGGTAGCCGTGTTAGTCTGGATTTGTAGAAGCGACAAAGGGTCCTGTGGCACCTTATAGACTAACAGAAGTATTGAAGCATAAGCTTTCGTGGGTGAATACCCACTTCCTGCCATCCATTACCACCCTCTGACAAACTGAGCCTAGGGATACCATTCCTTACCCATCCTGACTAATAGCCATTAATGGACTTAACCTCCATGTATTTATCCAGTTCTCTTTTAAACCGTGTTATAGTTCTAGCCTTCACAACCTCCTCAGGCAAGGAGTTCCACAGGTTGACTGTACTCTGCATGAAGAAGAACTTCCTTTTCTTTTAATCGTGCTGTGCATTAATTTCATTTGGTGGCCCCTAGTTCTTATATTATGGGAATAAGTAAATAACTTTTCCTTCTTAACTTTCTTCACACCACTGATGATTTTATACACCTCTATCATATCCCCCCTCCTTTGTAAAGCACTTTGGGATCGACTGCTGCACAGCTCTCTATAGGAGCTGGGTATTATTACTACAGTGCACCCAATTTTCTGTTTACAAAATGCTTCTGATTAAAAGACAGGAATGCCAAGGCCTGGGAAAACAATTTTATTTGTTCACAATTATAGATAAAAAGGCATAATCTTAGTAATAGATAAATAAATAAGAATAAATAGCTGATCCATAATAAATAACACATTGATTCAAGTCTGGAAGTTATACACCTCAGTTACTCTTCTTATTGGATAAGAATACATAATGAAACAGCAAGATAAAAATATACTCTGTATAAATACATGTGTCGAGGATATGTACAGCAAGAACTTCCAAACATCAATATTAATGCATTTCCTGAGGTTGTTTCTAGGAGATCTGAAGCTGTGACTAGTGTGTAAATCCTAGAACTGGAGTACGTTTTTTTAAAAAATTAAAGCTTATTAAATGTTTCCAATATTTTTGGATATGCTGCCTTGACTAAAATGCATTCATACAGTGACAATACAATTACATTCAATAAATAATATCCCCATAGGGCCAAATCCTACTGAAGTCCTAAATTCTAACTAGGATGAAAAATGGTTCTACAATTAATATTAGGGAAAGAGTCTAGAGTGCTGCACCAGCTGGAAATTGAAGCAACCTAGAGGCCAATTGTTGTGTAATTCTTTGGTATAAAAAGGATGGAATCAGTTTGCTTGGGGATGATGATCAGTAGCCAGAGGGAGAAGATGAATGTTCCTGGTTCATACACGTCTTCTCCCAATATGTGTGCAGTGCTCTCAGGCTAGAGACTCTCCAGTCTCTAAGTAGATGTGGACATGGGCACTGCAGAGACCAGATGGCTACACACAGAGTTCCCTGTAGGCTGCGCATCTCAAGTCTTCGTTTAGCAGTCGGAAGAGATTGAGGATCACAGATGCTTCCCGGCACTCAGGTGTTTCCTGGGAAATGAGAGAATATTTACAACAGAAAGTGTGAATGGGGTTAAATTAAAGCCACCACAGGTATGTTGCATAATTAGGAGGCAGGTGCATATCTATAAGGAGCACAGAAGATGTGGAAAGAGGGTGAGTGCTGGAAACAGAGTAATGTGAATGCCGAGTTCTGTAACCCAAGCAGATGCACACGCAAACTACAGTTTAATGTGCTATCATGAAATGCGGCATAATTCAAACCATACATTTGCTATTGCTGTCATCTGTGACATCCTTGCACAGTGAATAGCTGAAGAGGCTCAATTATATTGCAATATTTAAAAATAAAAACTAAGAGATAATAACGATAGAAATCTCCCTGCTCAGGCCCTCGTCCCGCATTTCCTAAAAAGCCTGATTTATTGCAGAGGGTCAAAATCCCTGGTGGTATAATCTTCTGACAGGCTGTGCTAGCAAGAGGTCAGTCTAGCAGCAGGTACAATAGGTTTTTTTTAATTGAGATCTAGATTTGTGCACAACTAAAGTCCTGGGATTATTGAAACAGACTGGACAAGGCACCACAGAATACATTGTAGTAATCCCACCCTGGCCTCTGGGATGGGAACCTAGTAGGCTTGTTCCTTCTCTTATTTGTATGGAAGTTCTATTTCCTCATTGTCTCGAATGACTACTCACCGTCTCTTTGCTCTTATGGAAATTTTGGAGCCAATTGTTCAGCCTCCTGGAGTGTCGATGAGAATGAGTTTGCCTGGTCTGAAAAAAAAAATTGATACAGATTGGTTGGTGCCCAGAGATTTCAGCCGACAGTGGACCAAAGCCCTTTCTCTCCAGGCACAGAGCAGTTCTTGCCCTGACATAGTCTAGGCGGCTACCCTTGTGCATATCATATCAACTACCCCGTGCTTCCAATGTCCTAGATAAGGATGGGCCCAAAGCAAGAGCCACATGCGAGTATTTGCTGGTACAAGGACAAGCAGCTTCAGTTGGGAAATTCCTACGGGTTCTCCTTGAAGAGATTCACATCTGGCCCTGAAAGAGAAATCTGGCACTGAATACTCACGCAGCCCCTCAGGTCCTCTCTGATCTGCGTCAGGATTTCCAGCGGCCTTGAGAGCAGCTTGGACAGACTGGGGTCATCAACGTTCTCCAGCACGTTAATGGTAAAGTCCAGCTCCTTCTCTACCAGGATGACTCTATCGTCCACCTGGGGAGAGAAACTTGTAGGTAAGAAGTGTCTGTGGGAGAATATCTGCACAGCTGTGCAGATACAGGACTAGAAATTCCCATGCGTAGGGGTGGGTAGACTAGGTTGAAACAGGAGATTTTCCAAAGCCACTCAGGGCTTTCTTGATTTGTCAATAAATGAAATATTAAAATTACTCCTGACTGGAAACAGCTTCATCTCCACACGTCTTTCTTGACACCAGTTTATAGCCTGAACTCAAGGAGAGGGGGGACCCTTATTTACACTGAGAAAGAGCCACCGTCAGATCTGACATGCTCCTGACTAAATCAGTAACCTGCCAAAGTAACCTGCCAAAAGTCAATGGTCAGAGTGTCAGATTAGCACAAGGTCTAAGTGGATCAGATTCAGAGAGAAAGGGACACGTTAGGAAAGAAGCGTCTTTCGTACCGACAGCTCTTTGACTTCCCAGTTCCGGTGGAAAATCCTGGTGCTGCATTTTCGGTCTGACAACAGCATGATGTCCTCCTGGAGGCAGAAGGAAAGAACAGAGACCCATATGTATGTAGGAGCAGGAACAAACCCGTACTAGTTCTTCCCTCGGTTCTATCCACGCAATCCCAGTGGTGATGCAGGGAGAAGAGATGCTGACATCAAGAGTCTCCCTTGTACCTCTAGGGCTGGTATCCACAAGGGATAGGACAGGGATATGCATGACAAAGTTTAAACCGTGCTTTGTCGTCCTACTCCAGTGAGGAGAGGACCTGGGTTCAGCAGGCACTGTGCTAGAGTCCTGGTGCTTGCCAGCAGGGTGCTAGAGCTGGGAGAAATGTAAAACAAGATCCTTCTTGGTAGTTGGTTTTGAGCTTCTTCCCTGAGTCCAAAGGGACATGCAGAGAGGGCGGCTGTTCAGATTACAGCCTAGAGCTCACCGTGCTGTTATTGCCCAGCGTGTGTTCTTCACACTTACAAATGTGTCCTTGGCTTTCTTGAAGGCCTCCAGTTCCCGAGGTGGCAGGGACTCGTATTTTGCGAGGTGGCATTTTGTCCTCTGAGCGCCTTTGGGAAAGGCCTCTGTAGTCATCGTCCAGAAGGACAGAGCAAAGAGAACTTTGTAGCCTACGTTCACCATTTTTCCTAATGGAGACAGAAAGGGAGAGATACATCACTGACATGCCAGGTTGGAAGGCTTGCCAGATACATAGTTCTGATACATAATTTTCAGGCTACTGACTGTTTGTCTATTTGCAATTTGATAGTCATTGTATATTTTGTTGCTGGGCTCCTAAGTCACATGACATTGTTTCTGCTCCATGATTTGATAACTGAACTATTTTTAACCCATACATATTTTTATATGAAATATCATTTGTCAAAGTTTTGGGGATAGGCAAACACTTTTCACAAGTACCCAACAATTCCCCAGATACAAAACTAAAACACCCTACAAATCATAGCAACTTGAACTCTGATTTTCTCCAGGAAAATATTCATGAATCAGAGGGCTTTTTGTTTAAATATTTAGCCATTAATAATACATCACAGGTGTAACACACTTTGCTTGTACAACATTCATTCCTTGCTGTTTACGACAGAGCACAATAGAATCACTCAGTAAAGAGAAATCGTGTAGTAAGGAGAGGCTGCAGGCTAGTCACCCTTACCTTGCCGTGTGTTTGCTGGAATGTTGCTTTAGTTGCCTCTTCTGTCTCAGGGCTGCTTTACCTCCCGCTCGGCTCTGAATGTGGTTTTTCTTCTCCATAGCTCTTGCTTTTATACCAAAAGGCTCTTTCTGGTTAAGAAAAATAACAGGAAACCTCATTTTGCTTCAGTCTAGGGCAGAAAAACCCAACTCTGCTGTCACCCAGCAAAGTGTTTGGAAAGGGAAAGCAAAAGTGAGGCAGGTATTACACCTGAGCTCAGAGCACTGAGGGATTTCCAGGTGATGAAAACACTCTGTGATGTCACAAGTGAATTATGCAAGAGTTCCCTGCCTCGAGTAGGTAAGTATTTAGACTGAATTGCAAAGCCCTTTGGGGTCCAGTGAACAGAAGAATCTCAGCCCCTTTTGTTTTTAAAGTCCTCTTCCTTGCAGATATAGCCTCAAAAATGTAAAATGATCAGGTGGGTTGGAACCCTCTCACCAATCTCCTGCAGATCACAGGTTACTCACAGCAAACCAGGGCTGGCCTTTTCTAGATACACCATAGATGTGCTCTGAGGACTACAGTAAAGGCCCATATACAGTAATTTCGGGTTGGGTGGGTATTTGTTTCCCAATCCCATTTGTTTTACTTTTCACCACAAAAGCCAAGAAGATACAGTCTCTGTGGAGGTCTTCTGTACTCTAACATGACCAGTGTAACCCCTTTGGGGTTTAGAGAGCATGGCCTCTTTAAATCTTTTTCCTAATGGGGGAGGGGAAGCAGTGAGAAAAAGGAGGAAAACTCCAGGGGGTGTAGCTGGAGCTGGGGGGAGAGAAGAAAGGCTGCAGTCTGCAGGCCCTCAGAGGAGAAAGAGAGAGAAGCTGCCTGAAGCCCGAGAAGGACAGGGAGACTGATTGGGGACACCCCTGGACAGGAGCCAGGAGGAGCACTGTGCCAGGGCGGCGTTGCCCGAGAAGGACAGGCTGGAGCTGGACCCAGTATCTATATCACTGCTGCCCAGAGCTGCATGGGGCTGTGAGTACTGGGGCTTGTGACTCTGCATTGGGAACAAGGAGGGAGGCTGTAGCTAGTTAAGTGGGGAGGAGGGTCGCTCTGTGTGGCTTTGCAGAGAGCGGCAGAAGAGAGCACTGGAGGGGTTTGCTGGGGAAAGTTCACTGGCGCCGAAGATTGACCAGGAGCACCCAAGACTCACCCCTGGACTGGAACTTTGCTCAGGATTCCTGAACTCTGTGTGCAGACACATTGCTCTGTGTCTGCTCTTTCGGCCTGTGCTACCACTGGGCCTGTGGGGCCTTGGTTTGGATGCAACCCTGTTTTACTGATCCCCCTATATTTCCCCTTGTTGTTTTTTCTTCTCTCATCCCTTTGTAAATAAATATTTCCCTTTCTTATATCCATTGTACTTTTCTTGTGGGTGTGTGTGTGTAAACTCTGGGGGGTTTGGAACAGGTGCCCCTGGGGTGGAAGGGACTTTTCCTGCTGCATTCCTGCGCGCGCTCTCTCTTGGCCAGAGCTGCCTATAGAGCAGATTCCATCTTGGCCACGAGGGCGTTAGAGTTACACCAGTTAGCTGCAGTAGCATTTATTCCACTCATGCACAGAGGCCTCAGTCAGGATCAGGGCCTCATTACATAAGCATCGTACACATAAAATAAAGACAGTCCCCTATATAAGTTACACTCTAAATGGGACCTTGTCACAATGGGTTTGTAGAACACAACTGAGGGGGAGGGAGAAGGATGGCAGTAATAGGAGCAAAGCTTTGCCAGGATTAATGAAGAGTACGTGTGTTATTGTCTCCTTTCCAAGGTGCAGCTTTTTGCAGTCCTCCCCTCCCCACACCTGCCATCCCTAGGCCTCACGCTGTACTTTTACGTGTGTTATGATCTGTTTCCAGTCTTTTGTTCCGATTTTTTTGCTGTATTCAATGGCTGTTGTCTCCTTTCCTCGGTCAAGGCTGATCTCCAATATTGTATCCATTGACAATGGCTGTTGTGTCGTTGCCTCGGTCAAGGCTGATCTCTGAGGAATAGAGCCACACAACTTTTAAAGTAACAGATCTCATGCTCCCTTTCCTCATTTAAATGCAACCCAAACGTGTCTCTAAAATAACAAAGCTACACCACATAAAATAAATATTTTTTAAAATTTGTTACCCCTTTGCTTACCTGCCAGTACGTAGAATGGTACAACTTTCAAGTGTCAACCAGGCCTATGATTTTTTAATTGATACAATTATACCAGTACAAGAAAGTGTGGCTGCAGTTAACTCAGTATAATGGTGCCGGATACCGGTATTGTTATGTCTCTGCCTGTACAGGCAAAGCTATTGCAGGTATAAAGCATCTGCATTCCTTTTGGGGCACTAAGGGGAACAGTAAGGGAAGTTGTACCGTTTAACCATACCAGTGTACCACAACAGTTAAAGCAGTACAATGTACTAGTTGTGAAAAGACTTTGATTTCAGGGACTTGCATTTGACTAGAGCAAATGGCTCTAGTAACACATGAAAAACACAGCGCGCTCCTTTCTAGGAAACAGACTCTTGATTGATTACACACAGGTTTTGGAGGGTAGAAAAACCCGTTGATTCACCTTTAAAGGGCCATGCCTGCCAGTACTTACTAAGACAAAACACCCATTGACTTCAGTGGTATTCGGCCTATGAAAGCACCGCAGACCCAAAGCTAACCAGCTTCCCATGCCGAAGTCTCTGTGTACTCTCTCAACAGTGGGATTTGCTGATTTTTTAAACTAATAATTTGTTAAGAAGATTTCACTCCCTTCCACTTGCTGGCCTGTAAATTTCATTGCTTTTCCAGCAACTTCCTTTTATTAGCCCTGATTCCTGTTGACCTTCTATGCATTATTCTCTCTCTCTGCTGACAGGTTCTGTTAAGCATAACCAGGTCACTGGCAGGTGTAGTTATCAGTTATGTTGACACAGGTGTTTAAATTCCTGGTGTTACCTGTGCCATTGTAGGATGTGCATGATCTGCACACAAAGTTTCTAATGAATAAAAGGAAATCTGTGTGTATTTGTGCTGCTTGCCATGTGCAAAGCAAACCAGAACATGTATCAGATCAGGGCTTCTTATTCAGAGTAACAGGAAAATGCACAACTGTATGGAAACAATTCTAAGCCCAAATAATTCAAAGATAACTGGGTTCAGTCAGTGGGACTCTTTCAGGTAGCTGACAAAAGAGAGATGTTTCCCGATGTATGAAAAGCGGCTTTCTGACACTGACTAATGTAAACTGTATTGGACACTACACTGAATCAAATTCTACTGCATGTATCAACACAGGACTCTGTGACGTATGCCTTGCTAAGATAAGGTTAGGAGCTCATGAAGCAAAAATGAAACTGGTTGAGTTACATCAACATATTGCTTCCGAAGTCCAGCTACGCAGGCAACCTATTCAAGAAGGAGAAATGGATTAAGGGTATTCAAGAGGTGAAATGTTCAACAGAAATTTTCAAGCCATTTGCATGCAGCTATTATTTCACAAGGCATTTTAAAGAACTTTTCGGGGGTGTTGTTTAATAATTCAGGATTGTTAATAGCTTGTTGTGTCTATGGCAGCTTTAGAAGCAACTAGCAATAACAGTACCTAGCTCTTATCTAGCACTATCATCTTCGGATCTCTTAGCGCTATACCAAGGAGGTCAGTATCACCGCCATGTTACAGATGGGGAAACTGAGGCACAGTGAGGGAATTGATGTGGCCAACATCACCCAGTAACCCACTGGCGGAGCTGGGAATTAACCCACAGCTCCTGAGTTCTAGTTCAGTTCTCTAGCCACTAGGTGACACCAGGGCCGGTGCAACCACTAGGCAAACTATGCGGTCACCTAGGGCGCCAAGTGGTTGGGGGCGCCGACCCCCAGCCATGGAGGAGCCAGCACAGCGCAGGGAGGGCAGCAGCCCTGCAAAGGCGGCAGCGCTGCTAGTGGGGAGCAGCCACGCCCCCTGCCCCTCCTGCCCAGGCTGCGGCCCAGCGCCCTTCCCGGGGGCTCCTGCAGGCTGCAGCAGATGCATGTGGGCGCCAGTCTCCGTGTGCCCCCGTCACCACGCTCGGGTTCTGCGGCTCCCGGGAATGTGAACCGCTGCTGCCCCTCCCGCTGCCTCAGCACTCTGCGGGGGAAGGGCTGTGCGCACGGCTGTTCTGCCTCCATGTGGAGCCAGCGCCTCCCACGGCCTGGGCATGGTAAGGGGAGTCCCAGGGGTCAGTCAGGGAGCAGGGGGAGGGTTGGAAGAGTCAGGGCCTGTCACGGGGCGGGGGTGTGGAGAGGGGTCGGAGCAGTCAGGGGACAGGGAGCAGGGGGAGGGTTAGAAGGGTCAGGGTCTGTCACGGGGCGGGGGTGTGGAGAGGGGTCGGAGCAGTCAGGGGACAGGGAGCAGGGGGAGGGTTAGAAGGGTCGGGGTCTGTCACAGGGCGGGGGTGTGGAGAGGGGTCGGAGCAGTCAGGGGACAGGGAGCAGGGGGAGGGTTAGAAGGGTCGGGGTCTGTCACGGGGCGGGGGTGTGGAGAGGGGTCGGAGCAGTCAGGGGACAGGGAGCAGGGGGAGGGTTAGAAGGGTCGGGGTCTGTCACGGGGCGGGGGTGTGGAGAGGGGTCGGAGCAGTCAGGGGACAGGGAGCAGGGGGAGGGTTAGAAGGGTCGGGGTCTGTCACGGGGCGGGGGTGTGGAGAGAGGTCGGAGCAGTCAGGGGACAGGGAGCAGGGGGAGGGTTGGAAGGGTCAGGGCCTGTCACGGGGCGGGGGTGTGGAGAGGGGTCGGAGCAGTCAGGGGACAGGGAGCAGGGGGAGGGTTAGAAGGGTCGGGGTCTGTCACGGGGCGGGGGTGTGGAGAGGGGTCGGAGCAGTCAGGGGACAGGGAGCAGGGGGAGGGTTAGAAGGGTCGGGGTCTGTCACGGGGCGGGGGTGTGGAGAGGGGTCGGAGCAGTCAGGGGACAGGGAGCAGGGGGAGGGTTAGAAGGGTCGGGGTCTGTCACGGGGCGGGGGTGTGGAGAGGGGTCGGAGCAGTCAGGGGACAGGGAGCAGGGGGAGGGTTAGAAGGGTCGGGGTCTGTCACGGGGCGGGGGTGTGGAGAGGGGTCGGAGCAGTCAGGGGACAGGGAGCAGGGGGAGGGTTGGAAGGGTCGGGGTCTGTCACGGGGCGGGGGTGTGGAGAGGGGTCGGAGCAGTCAGGGGACAGGGAGCAGGGGGAGGGTTAGAAGGGTCGGGGTCTGTCACGGGGCAGGGGTGTGGAGAGGGGTCGGAGCAGTCAGGGGACAGGGAGCAGGGGGGGTTGGATGGGTCAGGAGTTCTGTGGGTCCTGTCAGGGGACAGGGAGTGGTTGGATGGGGTGTGGGAGTCCCGGGGGTCTGTCCCTCTGGGGGCGGGGGTGTGGATAAGGGTTGGGGCAGTCAGGGGACAGGTAGGGGATAGGGTACTAGGGGGGCAGTTAGGGTGGGGGGTTCTCAGGAAGGGGCAGTCAGGGGACAAGGAACAGGGAGGCTTAGGTAGGGGGTGGGGTTCTGGGGAGCAGTTAGGGGCAGGGGTCCTAGGAGGGGGCAGTCAGGGGACAAAGAGTAGGGAGGATTGGGGGTTCTGAGTGGGAGGGAGTGGATGGGGGCGGGGAGGGGGGAACCTGGTCTGGGGTCTATAAAGGCTCGTTGAGATTTGCCCCTCAATGAACTGATGTGCGGCAGGGAGTAGAGGAGCACAAGGTGGAATTTTTGCCTAGGGCGCAAAATATCTTTGCACTGGCCCTGGGTGACACATAGCAGACATGTGTAACTGTCTAGGAAAGGAGCGGGGGCGGGAGAAGAACACTTCCATTTTAAGGCCACTATAGGACCCTAATACTTTCCATTAAGGGAAAAATTCTGCTCACCTTATGCAAGTAACATCAAAATCTAGTTGCATGCGTCAGGCGAACAGGATCTGACCCTAATTCTGGAAAGCATGCATGCTAGAGAGCCATTACGGGACTCTGAGGGCTGGAGAGCAGAATAGCTGACAGGGATAATGTGGGCACCGCCAGAACAGAGGCTTCAAAAATGTGAACGAAACCAAACAGGAGCAAATAATGTGCTATACTTTGGGATGTGATATGATCCAAAAGGAGAACCCCTAACACTCCGATGATAATGCCTCTATATACATCCATGGTATGCCCACACCTTGAATACTGTATGCAGATCTGGTCACCCCATCTCTAAAAAGATATATTGGAATTGGAAGAAGTACAGAAAAGGGGAACAAAAATTATTAGGGGTGTGGAGCAGCTTCCATCTGAGGAGAAATTAAAAAGACTGGGACTTTTCAGCTTGGAAAAGAGATTACTCATGGGGGGATATGATAAAGGTCTATAAAATCATGACTGGTGTGGAGAAAGTAAAAAGGAAGTGTTATTTACTCCTCCTCATAACACAAGAAATAGGGGTCATCAAATGAAATGAATAGGCAGCAGGTTTAAAACAAACAAAAGGAAGTATTTTTTCACACAATGCACAGTGAACCTGTGGAACACTTTGCCAGAGGATGTTGTGAAGGCCGAGACTATAACAGGGTTTAAAAAAAGAACTAGACAAGTTCATGAAGGATAGATCCAGCAATGGCATTTAGCCAGGATGGGAAGGCATCGTGTTCCTATCCTCTGTTTGCCAGAAGCTGGAAATGGGTGACAGGGGATGGGTCACTTGATGATTACCTGTTCTGTTCATTCCCTCTGAAGCACCTGGCATTGGCCACTGTCGGAAGACAGGACACTGGGCTAGATGGACCTTTGGCCTGACCCAATATGGCCGTTCTTATGTTCTTGACACAGGAAATAAATGACCTGAGTCTTGTTGTGTGTCTGTACCGCCCTAGCGCAAAGGGGTCTTGGTCCACTGTCAGGGCCAGGTCATGGGCAGCCAGACCTAGGGCCAGAGCCAGGCAATAATTATTGTACCTCTGACTTCAGTTGGAGCTGGATCAGCCCCTAAATCAGGAGACTGTCTGCTCAAGAACTAGAAGGGCAAGTTGATGGAAATGATAGGCAAGGTGGGTAATAAGCGAAGTGTTGTGCAGATAACCAGAAGAAGTGCATAAATAATTAGCTATGCAAGGTGCTAGGCAGAGTTATTGTAAATGGATGAGATTTCTCTGGATACATTACACTGACCTGTATCTCTTTATTTGCATGCACTGCGCTGCATCTTCTCACATGTGTAGGCAAAACCAAGATTAGCTGGGGAACATTCGGTGAGTTGGAGTTCACCTTGTCAGAAAGATAAGATGGAAACAATCAAAGTCATCTTTAATTTCTGAGTACAAACACACTGGAAGTAAAGCCGAGACAAAGTAAAAGCAGAAGTCCAAATTTCTCTTCTAGGGCATGCATTTGTTAATAGTTGGCTGGGTTGCTAAGAAACAGCTGAAATGAGCTGAATTTCATCTCCTGGCTGATTTCCATGATTAGGACTCAGCGTCTCCTCAGTGAGGCTCTGAACTCACGGACCCTGTTGCATTATGGTTGCTTGGGCTGTAATATCTCTGAGGACAGTTTTGAGTTCTAATTCTCTTCTAATCTTCTTCTTAACTAGAAGCTGCAGCACCATTATGTCTGTTACCTCCCGGAATCAAACATTTTCCTTATCTTGGGTCAAATGCTGGCTATTTTACATGTGGTGCCGGGGTAGCCAGGAAAACCCCTCTGGGATCCAGCTGGATGGCCCATGGAGAGCCTGTGTTGACTGGATTTTAGTTGGGCCACCAGAGCTGTGGCCCCTGTGCTGATCACAGTAAAATGCAAAGCTCCATAAACCCTCCATTTGGGTCTCAGAGAGGCCATCTCGCACAGAATTAGTATGGGGGCCTGCTCAACTGAGATCC
Organism: Chelydra serpentina; assembly: GCA_037349315.1. Taxonomy (NCBI): domain Eukaryota; kingdom Metazoa; phylum Chordata; order Testudines; family Chelydridae; genus Chelydra; species Chelydra serpentina. The sequence goes on along the minus strand of JBAIAC010000029.1, from coordinate 42,791,688 downwards.
AGCCCATCTTCCAGCAGCTACAAGCAGGGCCGGCTCTAGGATTTTTGCCGCCCCAGGCAAAAACAAATTTGGCCGCCCCACCCCCCGGTTTTTTCTTACCCTGCCCCCGCTCAACTCCGCCCCTTCCCCAAATCCCCAGCCCTGCCTCCTCCCCCCAGGCTCTCAAGCCTAGGAAGGAGGGAGGGAGGGAAGGAGGGGGAGCAGCGGCGCGCGAATCAGCTGGTTCGCGCGCTGCGGCCACTTGGGATCTCCCCCTCCAGCAGCAGCGCGCGAATCACGGCATGCGAGCCAGCGGCGGCAGCGGAGGTGAGCTAGGGCGGCCGGGGCACATTTTTAGGGGCGGCATGACTGGCGCCAGAATGCCGCCCCTAGAAATGTGCCGCCCCAAGCACCAGCTTGTTTTGCTGGTGCCTGGAGCCGGCCCTAGCTACAAGACACCCTCCCTTCTGGGGATGACTCTTCTTCCTGGATGATGTAATGCACACACCTGCCTTGGAGAATTTGAGGCAAAATACAGTTGTGAAAACTACCTTAGTTTGTGCCTGTCGGGACCCTCAGATCCGGGTCCAGAGGGTTCACAGGAGCAGCCACGCTTCAACTGTCCACTTGGCAGCCTGCTGACAACTGCTGACCCAGCACCCATGAAGCCCAGCCCCAGTTTGAGGCTCCACCCTTGATGTCCCATTGGTGGAGTCCCAGAGCAGCTGATTGGCCAGCTGGCCCTACTTAAGCCAGCAGCAGGAACAGGAAACTTTCTGAACAACTGGGATCCACCCTGCTCTGGACTGTGTTCCTTGTGCCTGCTGTTCCCCTGGCTTGATTTCCTGGGATCCTGACCTCTGACTTGCAGTGCTGACCTCTGGTTTGTCTCCTGTGTCTGGTCTCCCGGTATCCTGACCCAGCTGACTCTTGGCTCCTGACTGTGGACCCTGGCTCTGACCACTAGGTCTGGCTGCCCATGATTTGGCCTTGAGAGTGCCCACTGGGGGAAAATCTCAAAGAAAGCCAGAATATGGCCCCATATTTCCACATGAGCTCCTTTAATGCTAGCAGCATGCTGGATCCTTAAGGTGCTCCCCGAGCGGCTTTTGTCCGCCAGAACCGGCTGGGAAAGATGTGGCAGCACCGGAAGGTATTACTGCCCCTCCCTCGGAAGCCCCTGATAGAGCCCCTTTTGTCGACCCTGCGCGCCCCGACCCGAGCATCGCTTCAGGTGCCGGTGGGGAGAACCCCGGGGTGGCAGAAGGTGACCTGTCCTCCATCTACGAGGAGATCGAGGCCCTGGGTCTGACCCCAATCACCTAGGGGGAGGACGACCCTTTAGCAGCAGGCCTCGATCTCAATGACCTCACTCCGGTGCCCTTTTCCCCCCTCCCCCCATGCTCCCTCTCCTTGACCGCCGGTTCCGCTCCCACCTCCGAGGATCCCCTGGGCTCTTCCACCTGCCTGGTCGCAGGTGACGCCTCGCTGATGGCCGCCAAGCGTCCTGAAGCGACGGTCGGTGCCCTGCGGCCGGGACCCGAATCCCAGGGGGTACCCCTCATTGGGGTGGGACAACAGTTCTCCTTCCCAGGTGGGGACCCTGCAAATATCTGTCCACCTCCCGATGCCGTGGCTGTAACACAAGCCATCATACTAGAGCCCGGCATCATGGGGGGTCCCCTTCCCAATTCCCAGATCCCTCAGCCACAACAAGAGAGGCCACCTCCCAGTGGCCCAGCTCCTGCGGCTCAGGATCCTCTGCCCGTTCCTCAGCCCGGCCCTGCTCATGTCCCCCCTCCCTGCCCCTACTTCTGATCCCTGCCCCGCCCCTGATGCCGTCCCAATCTCCTACACCTCCCATGATGACACTGCCGCCCCTGGGGCTGTCTCCCTCCCTTCTCGGAGGATGACCCCCAGGGAGCGGCTCCAGTATTTCCTCGTCCCAACCCACCAGGGGCTGCTCTTCTCCCTCCGCTGCCTCCCCCAACTAAGCCAAATTTCGGGTTGGGCCGAGATAGAGCAGTGGACCCGCCCTCCACCTGATGGCCTGAAGCGCGGGTGGGAGGGAGCTCGCCTGCCACCCGTCCCCTACCACCAGGCCAGAGCTCTTGACCCAGTTGACCCGGGCAGAGGAGGCCGCCGAGTAGATCACCTGGCAAGCCTCCACCTCCACCAAGTCGCCCGGGTCCTGGACCACGAGGAGCACGTCGTCGGCGTACGCCGACAGGACCAGCCGCAGCTCCGGCTCTCGGAGCACCAACCCCGTCAACCTCCTGCGGAGGAGACAGAGGAAGGGCTCGATCGCCAGCGCATACAGCTGGCCCAAGAGGGGGCACCCCTGCCGTACTCCTCGCCCGAAGCTGACTGGCTCGGTCAGGATCCAGTTGAGCCTGACCAGACACTCTGCGGAGGCGTACAGCACCTGGAGAAAATCCACAAACTGGGGCCCAAAGCCAAACGCTCGCAGAGTGCTCAGGAGGTACCCGTGATCCACCCTGTCGAACGCCTTCTCCTGATCCAGAGACAGGAGGGCGAACGACAGACCATCCCTACACCCAAGCTCCAAGAGATCCCGGACAAGATACAGGTTGTCGAGAATGGTGCGGCCCGGGACGGTGTAGGTCTGGTCTGGGTGGACCACGTCTGCCAGCACGGACCCAAGCCGCAGCGAGATGGCCTTTGCTATGACTTTATAGTCCGTGCTGAGGAGCGAGATGGGACGCCAATTCCGTAAATCGCGGAGGTCCCCCTTCTTCGGCAATAAGGTGAGCACGGCTCGCCTGCACGAAAGAGGGAGGACCCCGCCCTGCAAGGACTTGGCCCAGACGGTGACAAGGTCTGGGCCGAGGACGTCCCAGAACACGCGGTAGAATTCCACGGTCAGCCCGTCCAGTCCCGGAGATTTATTAGTTGGCATGCGATGGAGGGCTTCCGAGAACTCTGCCAGAGTGAGAGGTAGCTCTAGCCGGTCTCGGTCGCCCGTGCTGACCATAGGGAGTTCGTCCCAGAGCACTCTGCAAGTGTTAGGATCGGTCGGATCCGGGGAGAAAAGGCTCGCATAGAAGGTCCTGGCCCTCCCGCACATCTCCACCGGATCCGTGAGGGGGGCGCCATCTTCTGCAAGGAGGCAGGTGACGTATTTCTTAGCCTCCCTCTTTCTCCAGGGCATAGAAGAAGCAGGAGCCGCGATCCATATCCCGAAGGAGACGGATGCGGGATTGAACGAAGGTGCCCCGGGCCCGATGATCTTTGAGTTCTCAGAGCTCCTCCTGCTTCTCCCGGCACACCCCACAGAGGGATGGATCCTCAGGGCTGGTGGCCAGACGCCTCTCCAGCTCTAAGACCTCCCGTTCCAACTGCTCTATAGTCGCATCCCTCCATCGGCTGGCGCCCCGGTGTAGTCACGGCAGAAGAGCCGGGCGCGTACCTTCCCTAGATCCCACCATCGCCGCGCCGAGGGAAAGGCGTGCCGCTGCCCTCACCAGGCCAGCCAGAACTCCCGGAAGGACGCCACGAAACCCACATCCTCCAGCAAACTGTTATTAAAATGCCAAAAGGCCGGCCCCGGCCTCTCCGCACAGAGAGAGGCCGTCACAGTAGCGAGATGATGATCAGAGAACGGGGCCAGCCGGACGCTGGAGGAGTGGGCCCGCGAAAGGTGAAAACGTGATAAATAGATGCGGTCCAACCGGGAGTGGTGCAACCGATGGGCCTCCACCTGGACAAAGGTGAAGGTTGAGCTGTCGTCCGGGTGGTGGTCGCGCCAGATGTCCACCAGGGAGTGATGTTCGACAATCTCCCTGAGGACGTCCGCGGCGGCCGGGCACTGCTCGGTCCCCGAGCGGTCCCGTTTCTCGAGGGTGTTGTTAAAGTCCCCGCCCAGGACCAGGCACTCGCGAGGATCCAGGGTGCCAAGGAAGGTGGAAGCCTGCTGATAGAAACAAAGTTGTTCCGGGCCCGATGTCGGGGCATAGACGTCGACGAGATTGACCACGAGCCCCTCCATACGGACCCGTAGGTGCAGCAGGCGGCCCGGCACAGCCTCAGCAACCCCCAGCACCTCAGGCCATAGGTCGGGGGAGAACAAGGTCGCCACTCCAGCCTGGCGAACAGAGAGATGGCTGAAGTAGACTCTGTCCCCCCATTCCAGCCGCCAGCTGTCTTCAGCGGCTGGATCCGTATGTGTCTCCTGCAGGAATACTACAGAGTACCCCCCCTCCCGAAGGAAGGAGAGCACCTGGCTCCTGCGGAGACCCATCCTACAGCCCCGGGTGTTCAATGTTGCGAAGAGGAGAGATGCCATGAGGAGGGCTGGGGGGGATCCTCGCTGGCAGAGTCACTCATGGCCCCCATCGGGCCGCATAACAATCTGTGACCCGTAGGTGAGTAGTGAGTCACGGAAAAGGCGGACCCATTGGTAGGCCGCGGCGGCCTGCTTCCCAGTTCTTTTACCCTCCCCCATGAGGGCCCTCGCGGCCCGGAGGATTTGGTGGAAATCCCCCCATCGCTGGAGAGCAAGCTGTACTTTGTTGCGGGAGCCCCGGACGTCCTCCAGGAACTCCCGCAGCTCCTCTCGCAGCGTATGGGGGGCCGGGGTTATTGGCTCCCGGCTATCGAAAGAAGGGGCCCCTGACACAGCCCTATGGCCCACCGAAACGGACAGGCAAGGGGCGGACCCTCGACGCAGCTCCTGCTGGGCTGGCACCTTTCTGCCACGCATCCATCCCCGCCGGAGAACTGGCAAGGTTTAGAGAGCAGGGTGATAGAGCGGATCCGGAGATGGACAGGACTACTCAGGTGCCTCTCCTTTCAAGGGAGAGCACTTGTAATCAATCAATTAGTCCTGTCCATGCTCTGGTACTGGCTCAACACCCTGGTCCCGGCCCCGGGTTTCCTGGCCAACCTCCGGACGTCGATTCTGGAGTTCTTTTGGTCAGGACTGCACTGGGTCTCTGCAGGGGTTCTCCATCTTCCTCTGGAGGAGGGTGGGCAGGGCCTGAAGTGTCCACACACTCAGGTCCATGTCTTCCATCTCCAGGCCCTGCAGAGGCTCCTTTATGGTGCAGGTAGTCCGGCGTGGAGCGTATTGGCGCACGCCTTCCTACGCCGCTTCCGAGGGCTCCGATATGACCGGCAGCTCCTTTATCTCCATCCGAGAGGTCTTCCGCGAGACCTCTACAGGCTGCCGGTCTTCTACCAGGACCTCCTCCGGACCTGGAAGCTATTCTCAGCGACCAGGTCCGTGGTGGCCACCGAGGGGGCAGATCTCCTCGCGGAGCCCCTGCTACACAACCCCCAGCTCCGTGTGCAGGTGGCGGAGTCCCCCTTGGTGCACCAGAGGTTGGTCCTGGCAGAAGTCACTAGGGTTGGAGACCTCCTGGACTACGACCGGGGAGACTGGCTGGATCCCCTGACGCTTGCTCAGCGCATGGGGCTCTCCAGACCTCGTACTCCCCGGCGCGTACTTCAGGAGGTGAAGGCTGCTTTGCCGCCCGCTGCTCGGGTTTACCTCGACCGGGTCCTGCGAGAGGGTATGCCCTGCCCTCCCTTCACCCCAAGCCCTCCACACCTTTCTATTGGGCCCCTGCCCCGTGGACCCAACCGGGTCCCCTGTCCCTTCACGGTGAGCCGGCTGCACGAACTGCAGCCGGTCCGCTTCTAGACCGCGCTAAGGAAACATCTATACACGCTTGTGCTCCACACCCTTCATCTCCTCACCCTCACGTCCCGCCCCGATATGAAATGGCGGGACCTCCTGCCACCTCTAGAGGGTGAGAAGCCCCGGTGGGCCAGCCTTTACTCCTCCTTAGTCCCAAGGCACGCCGGGGATGTCAGTTGGCGGCTCCTTCACGGAGCCGTGAGCACGGGCGTGTACTTGGCGTGGTTCACCCCAATCCCCAACACATGTCCCTTTTGCGGCATGAGGGAGACCCTGGTGCACATTTATCTGGAGTGCGCCAGACTGCAGCCCCTGTTCCGGCTCCTCTTAGACATTTTGTTGAGGTTTTGGTTGCACTTTTCCCCTCACCTTTTTATTTATGCACTTCCAATCCGCGGCCCCACGAAGTCACGGGACCTCCTGGTCAACCTCCTCCTGGCCCTAGCTAAACTGGCCATCTACAAAACCAGGGTGAGGAGGTTGGCCGATGGAGGCTTCTGTGACTGTGGGGCCTATTTTCGATCCTCTGTTCGTTCACGCATCCGGGCAGAGTTCCTCTGGGCAGCATCCACTGGCTCCCTTGACACCTTTGAGGAGCAGTGGGCGCTGTCCGGGGTTCTCTGCTCAGTGTCCCCATCTGGTTCACTTCGTTTGACCCTTTGACCGCACTCCCGTTCCTGTTTTTTTCATTTTTTTGTCCCCCGGAATCACTTGGTATCCAGGTCCTGTGGATCCCTCCCCTTAGGCTGAAGGGGGGGATCCTTTAGCAGTGAGCGGGCTTCGCCCGCCCACTTCCCGGATCCCAATAGGAACATACTGGTTCCTTACCACTTTCCTTTGGCCATCTGGCCTTGCCCCGTCACACTATTGACTTATAACATAGGGAGATCAATGGCTCATTCTGTGTCCCAGTTTCATTAAATACTTACTCTTTGTGTTAGCTACTGTATTAACTGTTTGGCACAGCGATACATGTGATTATTATAAATGCTGTTATTCAGATTGCTATGGAGTGGTTAATACTGAGCTAAAATATTGGCAAAAGCCTAAGGCAATAATGAATCAATATTGTGTCCCAAAAGGGGAAAATTCTGTTAGCAAATCCATACAGTAATAACCATGCTAAGCTGCATTCTGAAGATACAGTAGTTCTGTGAGAAAAGAGTGAGACAGATTCACTGGGACGCACCAGCTGCTCAGGCAGCACAAGGCATCAGTAACCCCGGTTAAACTGGCTAGGTAAGTAAGCTGAGTTCATGGCTGCTTTGAGTCATTGGAGTGGACCCAAGCAGCTAGAAACTATCAGTGGATCTGACCCAGTTTAATTATTTATGTGGGCCCAGCTCCTTAAAGGTATTCAGGCTCCAAACTCCATTGGGAGTTAGGCACCTAAATACCTTTGAGGAACTGGGCTATGGATACTGTTTCAGCCACTAGACATATTTTACCTTACATGAAACAAATCTTCTCAGCCATAGCAATTATCCATCCTAGAAGGGCTACATTAATAGTATGTGACACAAATGTAGTTTTGGCTTTAAGATATCTGTAAAGCGGTAATGCTGCCTTAGCCAATGCAATGAGTGGAACTGATTCTGGAGTGGTGCTTTTTACACATTACCACTTTCCCTTAGAAAGGGATACTGTTAAGGCATTTAAAAATTATGAATCAAGCCTTGGAAAATCAACAAACTGGCTTAAAAATCATGAGATTAAACGTTAGGTTCTTTGTAGTTGCCTTTAAGAATTGGGGTATTTGGGATGAACATTTTCATGCTTTTCTCTGCAGCCATGAAGGCTAGGAACTTACTTGAAAACATTCAAAGCTGAGATTCTCCAGTAGTAACTTGATTCCAGGAGCTGGGGCGCTAACAAAAACACTGTCTGCTGCCAGACTCCCGGTAAAGTCCTGGGAGTTAGCAATACTGTTTTCGTGGTTCTAAAAATAACTTCTCCATTCATCATAACCTTTTTGAAAGCCAACACTTAACATTTTGTCTGACAAATGGTTCACTGCACTGTGTATCCACAAGCTTTTGCTGTCCAATTGATCAATATCAATGTTTCTTTCATTGAAAAACCAAACATGTTGGAATGTGTATTCAGGGAAGGAGCACTCAAAAAAAAAATACTGCCCATTGGCTTTGCAAAGAGAGGAGAAACACAGGCTGTGCTAATGCGATAGTTGTCATCTTGTCGAACACACCCGGGATTGAACCAAACCCCCCAGAGACAAAAGCACGAGCTGTTACAGTTTGAGCTAAAAAGTCATACAGCCTTAGCTGCAGCTGTGAGAGACCCATGTCCTCTGGATCGGGGACGTGTATCACACGCTCACCATTGGCTTACCTCAGCTCTGTGCCAACCAACATTGACATTTTGCTCTGGGAGCTGATTCTCAGTTCTATTCCAGTTGCTTTACCTACTTTGGCAGCACAACGCTTGCTGCAAAGCTGTCATAACTGCTAACCTGGAATTCCCCGAGCAGCTTTGGAAGGAGTGCAAATGCGGTAATGGCTCTGTGCCTCCCTCCTACCCGTTTTGGCCCCTGCTGTAGGAGGTATGGCCAACAGAGAAGAGGCTTTGGAACAGGCCTCTTGGGTCTTTGGGTTTTTTTTGGAGGGCTGGGGGTGGGAGGAGCTACTGACAAGGTTACATAGTGATGTCATTACTAGAAGAAATGTCTTCTAGAGTAAAACAGTAAAAGCCCTTAATTGTTTGCCATGATCCAACACATGGTGGGACAGATCCTGATTTTGGTTATACCCATGTAAATGAGATCAGGATCCAGCCTAGTTACTGTGTTATCACAGATCCCTGCTCCTTGAAGAGGAGTAACTGGGCTGGATCCTGCTCGAAGAGGAGCAGGGAAGAAGCATAGGGATCTCAGATAATGCTGCTTCCGCTGACTCAGGGTGAGTTCACTGAGCTGCAATAATGGAGAGTATCTTTGGCTGGCTCTGGTGCAACTAAAATCTTTGTGAGTCCCAGGCTGCTCAGAGACTAACCAGAGACCAGCAGGTTTCTCAGGCTTCTCTAAAGACTCTGGGCCAAATCTAGACCTGGGTCCAAATTCTGCTCCTGGTCATAGATATCCAACTCCATTGACTTCAGAAGGGCTGTCTGGTGTAATGGAGCAGAATTTGGCTCGGAGGCATTTTTTCATTGACTCACACCTTGTCTGCACGAGAAAGTTTCCCTGGCTTAATTTAGCCAGTGATGTTAAAACCCATGTAGTGAAGCTAGTGCGGAAGGCTGTGTAGACATGCGTAGTTTGTTTAAACCAGGCCTAGTGCAGTTTAGCTTATGGCAATGGGCCAGGCCTTGAGTAATCAGGCTTGCTCTGGGGAAGTCGGCAAGGTAAAGTGTGTGTGGGGGGAATCCCTTCCCCGCTGACCCGCAGCTGTGGAATGGCTTCATTGCTGCTCTGACTACTGCCACTGCAACCAACCACCCAGTCAGCAGAGCCCCTGTGTCCTGGGTCTAGCACCCGTAGTCCAGCATCTTCCAAATGCTTGAGAGCTGAGCCCCTCTTCAGACAAATGAAACCTATTGATGCTCCTTTTAACCCCGTCACATGTTATTGAAGGACCGTCTTCATGTGTACACCTCCCAGGCCCCTGCACGAGTGGATTCCCCAGCCATTCCCCTCCTCTGCTGGGCCTCCAACCTTTCTGTGTGATCACCAACCCCACCCTCCAGGCACAGCTGAGCAACAACCATTCTGATCCAACAGGACTCTCTGCAACCTGCGGAGGTGGGCTAAGTTATACCCCAGACCAGGCAATGAAGTTGTAAATTGGAGTCTGTATCTGTTTACTATCACCAAAGTCAGGTATATTCAGAAGAGTTCCATGTTTAGCAGATAGGGCTAATTCAACAAGGCTCAAACTTGTTGCTAGGCTTGGAAAAATACTGCAAAACAATTTCCATTAATATTGGTTTGAATTTTAAATGCATTTACACTGGCTGTGTTCACACTCCTGTTATGTTTGCTTTCCACAAACACTGTAATTGAAACTTAATAGCATAAATGATCAGAGAAAGCAAATTTTAAGTATGCACACTTGCATGTATTTGTAATGAGTGAACATTAAATTTACTTTCTGAGTGTGTTTGCAGATGACACCTGGTTTCATATGTCTACTGAGGGACATATCATATGACTTATGGCCTGCTGGCTGAGCTTGGGCAAGTCACTTCCCTGCTCCGTGCCTCAGTTTCCCAATCTGTAAAATGTGGATAATGATACTGCTGTCCTTTGTGAAGCATGTTAAGCTTTACTGATAAAAAAACCACACTATATAACAGCTAGGTATTATTATGAAGCCAATTACTTTCAGGTCTCACGGCTCAAATGTAATGTTTTGTTGAATAACAAGCCATAGGGTAAACAAAATGATGTTGAATGTTTTGTTCTCAAGTGTGTTTGTTATTGCTTTGCAGGAATTTTCCAAACAGAAAAAGAGGCAAAATTCCCTAGTTGTGAATTATTCACTCAGCTCTAATTGTTAAGAGAAGAAATCACATTTGTAAACATTAGCTGCTAAACACCCTGGATGGAGTGCTCACTCCAAAGACCTCTACACAAACAGCCAGCCCCACAATGAGCATTTTTCTGTTTAACCTCACAGGATACCAGCTCAACGTTACTGATGAGTGCAAACAGGACCCCAGAGGTAACATAGAGCACACACATCCCTCACCAGCTCCCTTCCCTTCCTACTGATAGCATGTAATGCTCAGCTCAAAACTTACCTGCAGCTCAGCTCGAAAGCATCCACTGCAGACTGGCTAAATGCAAGGAATATGTTCAGATGCTTTTGATTTCCTCCAACCCAGAGACAGAAGGGGCAGGCCTGTGAGCTACCTACCAATGACCCAGTTCCATAATTCTCCTAATAGTGGTCCCTTTACCATACGCATAGTAGTACTGTAGCCCTAGAACGCCCAGTATTGGATATGGCTCAGCACAAATTATTATAGCAGAAGGGATGTAATGTAAGCAATGCCCCTGTGAGTGCAATGACCCTGTGGCCAGGGGGCCTCCCTGCCCCTAGCCCCCAGCAGACTCTGTATCGAGCGGAATTGCAACAAGGAGCTGGGGCAGATTGTGCTGGGGCCAGGGCGGCTCTGGGCAGGTCCAGTCAGCTCCAAGGACCAGGCTTTCAGCCCATCTAGGCTGGTGTGGCCTTATCTCAGCAGCAGGATACGCATCTTTCGGGCAGGGGAGGATTGCTCCCCCACATCCTTAGCACTTGATGCAGTAGTTTCCTCCACTGCACTCAGGAGTCCCCTGCCTTACAGCCCAGCTCCCTTCCCCACCCCAGAGCCAGACTTCACCCCCCGTTCCCTGCTCCCTGTAACATGCTGAGCCCCTCTCCCATCCCCCTTATCGTAGCTGCTCATAAGTCAGAAGATGGCCACCATTTACAACCCCCCACACTCCCCACCAGGCTCCAGAACCTGCCTCTGTGACATCTCCCCACACTGCCCCCAGGACCCTATACACGTTGCCTCTGTGACACCCCCTGCCTCCAACACCCTTCACAGCCCCACACATCCTGCTTCTGTGACACACCTGCCTGCAACCCCCACACTGCCCCGAGGGCCCCACACCCACTCTCTCTGTGACACCCCCTGCCTCCAACACCCCCCCAAATCCCCACACACACCTGCCTCCAACACCCCACACTGCCCTCACGGCCCCACACATCCTGCCTCTGTGACACACCTGCCTGCAACCCCCACACTGCCCCGAGGGCCCCACACCCACTCTCTGTGACACCCCCTGCCTCCAACACCCCCTCCCCGCAAGTCCCCACATACACCCCCAGGGCCCCACACTGCCTCTGTGATCCCCCTTCCTTCAGCCCCCACACTACTCTCCAGGGCCTCACACACCTTGCTGCTGTGATTACTCCCTCCCCGAACTCTCACAGATCATTCACCTGGTTGCCATTTATCACCCCTGACTTCAGGAGGAAAACAGCATCAACCAATTCCTTAGGTGAAGTTTCCCCATCTGCTCCCTGTTGGCCTGTTAACGTTCAGCGAATAGCTCACCCCAGTCAGGAGACCAGGGCCTCTCCCTTCCCTCCTCATCCACCCCCATGGGAAGGCCATTCTCTGCACCTACCTCCTTTGTCTCCTGGGCTGCTGTTGCCAACTGGATTTTACTCCTCCTGGCCTGGGTGATGCCGGTACCAATCACCGTACCCCAGCAATGGGGCTGAGCTGGCAATACCACCACCACGGATAGGGTGACCTGACAGCAAGTGTGAAAAATCGGGACGGGGGTAGGGGGTAATAGGAGCCTATATAAGAAAAAGACCCCAAAATCGGGACTGTCCCTATAAAATCGGGACGTCTGGTCACCCCACCACCTGCCTCTCCTGATGTGTTACCAAGCCTGGAGCTCCTGCATTTGACATCCCACAGCTCGGCTCCCTCCAGAGGAGGTGGAATGAGGGGAGGTACTGAGCATAAAAAAGGACCCTTGGGTGTCTTGTTCTAAGATTCCAAATTTGTTGGACAGCCCCTTGAGACATGAGACTATTCTGGAAGAAAGCAGGATGTCTTGCAGTGCTGCCAGCCCTTGTGAGTTTTTCTGTATCTTGTGATATTTGGAGTTATTCTTAAAGCCCCAGCTTCTGGAGTCAAGTGATTATGTGTGACTCTCAACTTTGATTTAAAATAAAAAAGTACATTTCTAGGCCTCATGGCTGGGGGAAAAGGCTTCTAAATGTGACTCCCCAAAGTCTCAATAACCAGCAGGCAATTACAAAAGAACCCATAATGTATTATTATTTTTTAAATCTCATGATTTTAAAGGCAATCTTGTAATTTGGGGGGACCTGACTCATGATTTTTAAATTCTTGGGGTTGGCAATACTGTCACTTTAAATCAAATTGGGAATATGTCCTTCAGAGCCAAAATATGTTTTGCTTTTAATTCTAGAATTTCATCCTCATAGGGAAGACGATGATACTTCACCAACATTTAAAGAGTCCAGGTTTGATTCTCTGTTTCCCTGAACCATGTATAGTCATTTATACACATGCAAAGTGATGCAAAATTGGTATAAAAAGTTATCACTGTTGATTTGGTAGCATTTTGAAATAGCGTAAATAACAAATCCAAGTGCAAGGTTGCAATATTGCCCACCCCCAAAAGATCCACAAATTATGTCAAACCCTAAACATCATGCGATTAGACCAACAATCATGAGATAAAAAGGGAAAGATTATACTGTAGTTTTTTTGGTTTGTCTTTTGTACTCCCCTGTCCCCACAGTGTGTTTGTGAGATAGTGTTGCCAACCCTTCCATATTTATTGTGTAAGGTGATTGTGCCCCTCCACTGCCCATCCCATACTCAGCAATGAATTCTGCACCCTGACCCCAAATCAATCCTCTCTCCACATCAACTCTGCTCGTCTCCTTGTGTCCTCATCATTTCTGGCCTACCTCTTCTCGGTCACCTCCATTCCTCCTGAAGCTGCTGTGTCTCTTCCCCTCCTTTCTCCCAGGGTTGGGTGTTGCAGGGAGTGGAGGAGGGAATGGAGCCTCTCTGAGCTCCTCTCTCCTCCGCTCCTGTGACAGTGGTCTTAGCGCCTGAGGGGCAGAGACTTCTGACTACTTCCTGCAGCAGCCTTAATTGGCTGCTCTTCCCCACAACCGGAGACAGTGGGAAATACAGCCAATCAGAAGCCAGGCTGAAATTCCCAAGTGGGCTGGAGATTCTCACATCATCACCAGACAGGCTCCAGCCCTGGCTAAAATCATGCAACCTGTGAAAAAGTCACAAGCGCTGACACCACTGGGGCAGCGGAGAATCAGGCTATGGGTGTTTATACAGTGCATATACAAATAATATTAATAATACCCAGCTCTTACATAGTGTTTTTTTACTGGTAGCTCTCAAAGCACTTTACAAAGGAGTTCAGTATCATTATTTCCATTTTACAGATGGGGAAATTGAGGTACAGAGCAGTGAAGTGACTTGCCCAACGTCATCCACTGCTCCAGCAGGTCAGTGGCATAGCTGGGAATAGAATTCAGGTTTCCTGAGTGCCAATCCCCATTATCTATCCCTCTAAGACAAAAACAGGGCAAATTGATAAGTATAGGATAGTAATTATTTTTTGTATATAATTTGTGTATAAAAATATAGTAAGTATTTTTTGGCAAATTTAAGGTCCCATAATATTCAGTCCTGCCACCAGGGGTTCCCTGGGATTTCCTATTGTGGGAACATACCTACAACTTTACACTTTTCATTATTTTAAGTATCTCTGTTACGTCCCCTCTCACCATCCAGCTAATCTAAGCGGTATTAATGTCTTCAATTTCTCCTCATCCAGAAGGACTTCCCTGCCTCCAATCACTTTTGCTGGTTTCTATTCTGGGAGGTGATGAGATCAGAACTTAATGCAGTCAGCAAGCAGAGTGTCAACCATCAATTTATATAATTTCAGTTTTTATTTTACATCTTCAATTTTTACATTAAATATTATAAAACCAGTCCACTTGATAAATATGCACATAAATAAATGATAGATACAATAAATAACATAAATAAAAATCAGATTTGTTTAAATAAGGATCGCATCAGATGGCTTAACATAATGTCAACCAGTAAAACAAAAATGGATTCTAGGAATCTACTACAGCAACACCTTCCATGCATCAAAATTATTGCATTTTCCAGCATCTTTCTAAGACACTAATGAAATACTTACTAGTCTGTAAACCAAAGAAACAGTGTGAAAAAACTAGTCCTTTAAATTAAAATAAATAACGGCAACACTTAACATACTGTTGGCAAATATTTTTGTGTAGCAATAAACCAATACAATAAATAATACAATCGTCTAGGGCCAAATTTTAATCCCACTGAAATCAATGGCCAATCTCCCATTGATTTCAGTGGGAACAGGCCTTACACTTTAGCTGCAGTTAAGGAATTGGAGTCGGAGAGGTCTCTTCCTGAAGATCAGTTGCATCTGAATGTTTTGTTCAGAAATCATGGGTGATGGGTATCCATGGTAAGATGCCAAGGTGGAAAGAGCATCACACGTGCTTAAAATACAGTGTCCTGTAGGAAGGATTCAGGGTTCCCAGTCGCTGGGCTCTCCAGTGTCTGATTAGACGCATGAGGTGAGCCAGTGTAAAGACTATGCGGTTAGGTGCAGAACTCCATGTAGGCTGCGCACTTCAAGTCATTGTTCAGCAGTCGGAAGAGATTGAGGATCACAGATGCTTCCAGGCACCCTGGAGTTTCCTGGGACAGGAGAGAGGGAGTGATTTGAGCGATTTACCAGCTTTCTGAACTAATTCAGTCTCAGGACACCTAGACTGCAGAAGGACCTGGACAATATACGGGGAACCGTCCTGCACTAGCCCCATGGGAAGGGAATGGAGCTGATGATCCTGTACAGATTTGTTCCCACTAACATGTGATGAAAGTTGCTAACTGTACTCACCATTTTCTTGGCTGTGTGGAATTTTTGGAGCCAGCTAGTCAGCCTCCTGGAGCGTCGATGGTCATCAGGCTGATGTCTCGTCTGAAAAGAAAATCAATACATGAAGCAGCTGGCACATGAGTAGAGATTTCGGGACAGTGGCTGAGCCTCCTTCCTCTCGGTACAAGCCCAAGGCAGATCTTGGTTTCATTGAGTTTATCTAGTTCTCTAGATGTGTGGATTCCATGTTAAGCTGCCAGGTTCTATTAATAACACCAAGCATTTGTATGGTATTGTTCAACTTCAGAAGTGTTTGAAGCATTAACTAAGGGCTTTACTGAGCCCTGTGGGAATGGCCCTGTGTAGGGGGAGGTATGCCTTGTGCTGCCCAGAGGAGCTCAGGGAGGAACTCTATCTAATAGATACAGAATATGCCCTGGAGCTGAGCAGGAGCGGAGCATACTCTTCCAGTGTATGCAGCCACCCATGGCTCTGCATCCTCCCGGCCTCTCCCCACCTCCACTGGGATGTTCTGGGAGGCACATGGAAACAACAGTAGCTGTGCTACAGAGAGCACAGTGTCTGCTGTAGGCCCAGGTGCCAAAGGTGGGGATGTACTTGCTTGCACAGTAGCAGAGCAGCCGGGCATCATCTGTCCCTAACTAGTTAATCAAGTTATTTAGCTAATTAGATCATGTATATTAGCAAGGCGTACAGGAACTACTTAATCTGGACACTTTCATTGTTATAAAGGGGGGTGCAAACCAAAGTCCACAATTACTGGCAGAAGGATAAGTAGATCCTGGATCCACTTAAGAAATTAGTGCTGTTCAATAGACAACTCCCTCCCAGTCCCACTGTGGCATGAGACATTTGCAATCCAATACTCACGCAGCTCTTCAAGTCCTCTCTGATGTGCCTCAGGATTTCTAATGGCCTCACGAGCTGCTCGGACAGACTGGGATCCCCAAAGTTCTCCAGCACGTCAATAACGAGGTCCAGCTCCGCCTCTACCAGGATCGCTCTGTCGTGCACCTAGGAGAGAATGTGCAGGTAAAACAGTGTCCAGGGGAGTGGCAGACACGGAGATAAGGAATGTCTGTGTCAGCAGCAGGTAGGAGTGGCCTGCTTAAGGAGACTTTCCAAAGCCATGGCCAATGGGAAGAGACCTAAGATGCAGGGGAGGCGTGAATCCACTCTGTACACAGAGCCTGCTAGTCTTGAACCTTTGGACTCTGTTGCTTACACCTTCCTTCCTTGGAATCCAACCACATTTTGTGCTTCAGATCAATCTCAAACCTTTCTTATGTTACAACAATCTGAAGACATATTTGGGCAGTGCAAGTATTTATTTTATTTTTCTTTTTTGCTGGTGATTTGGGGAATGGTTTCTGGATCTTCAAAATTGTTTTGCATAGATGTGGATCTGTTTTTCGAGAACTAAAATATTCTCTCGTGGGAAACCAAAATACAGAAAGAAAGGATTTCCTGCCACACAACCTGGAGCTGCTTATGTGAGGGAGGTTAACCAAGTTCAGTTTGGAAATAGATGATAAAGACAGGTGTGGATGAGTTGGCGGTGCCAATGCCTTTGGTTTGTTGAGCACTGAGGATAAGGTTAGTATCATTAACAGGGAACAGTGATTTTAATTTGTCCGGGCCAAGCTAGAGATGTTGAGATGTAAATTGTTTCCCAGCTCAATTATTTGATACCATCTGAAGCCAGACAATAAATTGTTCTGTCTCCTGTCCCTGTCTTTCAGTGACTTGCTTTATCATGTGCTAAATATTGTGCTGCAATATTTAAACTGATCACAGTCTCAACATTTGTCTGGCTTCCCAGGCTAAGGATATACAAAATATAGATATAGAAAAAGGGCCAGATTCCAACCTCAGATGACTCCTGTGTTATTTGGGAATAAATTCCCTGTCCATGTTACTCTGAATCTACAAAAGGATCACCTGAAATCAGAATCCAGCTTACAAAGAGACAGTACTGCAACTTTGGAAAGAAGCAAGTGCTATTTTGTAACTTCGTCTCTCTTGGCAGAGGTCTTTCTTACCGACAGCTCTTTGACTTCCCAGTTCCGGTGGAAAATCTTGGTGTTGCATTTTCGGTCTGACAACAGCATGATGTCCTCCTGGAGGCACAAGAGAAGAACACAGGGAAATGTGTAAAGGAAGCAAAGCAGGGGAGAAAGTGTCAAATTCTGCCCTCAGTTACATCATATTACCCTATTCAGCCATGCAAAGGTGCAAAATCCTGGCAGAATTTGACTCCACACCTTGCTCCCCTAACAATGCTGCTGTCCTAGAGTCCTGGCTCTTTTCAAGAGGGTGCCAAAGATGGGAGAGATGTCAACAACACGCTCTTGTCATATTGCTTTTCTGTTTTCAGATTGTGAACTGCATTTGTGCAGGAGTTTATCTGAGAACTGGCATCCTTTAACTCTATAATCTCTGATCTCTCTAATGCTGCTTGATGGCATTACATGAATTTGAGGCCCTCGGGTTCACTGTTTAAGGGACTAGACACGGTTTTCTTTGGAAGGGAAAGACCGCAGATAGTTAAAAAACTGGGTCTCATTCTCTAGGTTTGATGGTAACTCAGGACAGAGTTTGAACCGCTTTCAGAACTTTTTAGGGTGACCAGATGTCCCGATTTTATAGGGAGAGTCCCAATTTTGGGGTCTTTTTCTTATATAGGCTCCTATTACTCCCCCCCCCCCCTCCTGTCCCTATTTTTCACACTTGCTGTCTGGTCACCCTAGAACTTTTTGAGATTTAAGTTTAAAGACAATTGACTCTGTAAGAAATCCGAGCTGGCCAGGCCTTAACCTCCTTAGACTGACTCAGATCAGGAACACCCACTTAGACAGATTGTCCCTTCTTTCTCTCCTAGCTCCTTTCTAATAGTAATAATCCCATTCTTTCCCTGCTATTGTCTAATCTTTGAATCTGCCTGAGATCAGTTCCCACCTTCCTGCTCTGTCCATGACTCTGCCTCTCTCCACATCTATGAAACTACAGCCTCGCACTCACATTGCCATTAGTGCCCAACTTATGTGTCTTCTTTGTACTTACAAATCTGTCCTTGACGTTCTTGAAGGTCTCCAGTTCCCAGGGTGGCAGGGACTTGTATTTTGAGAGGTGGCACTTCTTCCTCTGAGCACCTTTGGGAAAGGCCTCTGTAGACATTGTCCATAGGGTCAGGACCAGGAGCAGTTTGCAACCCATCATTTTTCCTAATTGAATCAGAAAGGGCAATTACAGACATCACTCCATTTACAGGTTATAAGGATTATAAACAGTATTTTTGACAGTCTGACAAAGGGGGGAAAGAAGGGGTGCAGGAAGATGAGGGCTACAATCAAATATATACATTGATGGGTTGACCCCAAAGATCACAGCTGAGCAAACTCAACTCTTCTAGTCACTAATGTTTTCAGATCAGGCCTCTTAATTTACAGTTCCCAGCATTAAAAATAAACAATAAACTGGTAAGATACTTAGAGGGATGGATAACGTTTGAGCCTTAGTCTTTAGAGTAGATCATAGCAGATCAGTCTATTAAGCCCATGTGCTAGACAGAAGCCCCAGAGTTAGTGGCACGTACCTTGGAGCATGTTTGCTGGGAAATCGCTTTAGTCGCTTCCTCTTCCTCAGGGTGGCTTGGCCTCTCTCTGGTCTGTGAATGTAGCCTCTCTTTTCCATTGCTCTTGCTTTTATACTCTTTAGGAACAAATACAATGACATTTTGTTTTGCGCTAGTCAAAGGAGAAAAACCCACACGTTAATGCTGCTGCTTGATCAATGGAAACTGGAAAGTGAAAGTACGGCAGGTGCATCTAGCTCATAACCCTCTGCCCTCCTGCCACTGCCAC
Organism: Chelydra serpentina; assembly: GCA_037349315.1. Classification (NCBI taxonomy): domain Eukaryota; kingdom Metazoa; phylum Chordata; order Testudines; family Chelydridae; genus Chelydra; species Chelydra serpentina. Next base: position 42,772,697 of record JBAIAC010000029.1, on the reverse strand, counting down.
TGCCAGGGATTCCCAGGCGAGGGAACCTCTGCATGACATCATGACCAAATGATGCAAGGTTTCCCTGCCTAGAGTAGGCGAGTTCGGTTTCTAATCTTAGCATTGCCCAGTTTCCAGGTTTGCTGTGTTATTACAGTGATCCACTGAGCAGCCCTTTCATTCATGTTTTCCCTCCGCCCTCGGAATGACGCTGCGAGTCATCACTGATCAGCGAAGCGGGGGAGGACAGTGGTCTCAGTACGCTCACGAACGGTCAGAAAGGGACTGTTCCCAGAAGGGAGCCTTCCCTTGCAGTCTCGATAACATACAGGTTAATTATCCATGTTTGTGATTTACCGGGGAAGCAAAGGCCTGCGGGGAGGGGAACCTGGGCAGCACTTTTGGCAATCGTCCAAGGGGGAGGAACCAGCTACAGGCTGTGTGAGATCTGGGCCAGGGAGGCTGAGAAGCGGCAGCCTACGAGCTGGGCCAGGCTGAATGGGAGTATAGCAGGGGAGCAGGCCGGGGCTGGCAGGAGGTTAGTAGAAGCTGCAGCAATAGTACAATAGAGCCCTGGGGGAAACAGCAGAGACTGGAGGGGGAAACACAGAGGTAGCAGCCTTCCAAGATACTCCAGTCCCAGGGCACTGGTCTACAGAAGGACTCTTTTTCAGCACTGGGGAGGGGTTGTGTGTTCTCAGAGGCACAGACATAAATAAGGACCGTGTGTCAAGAGGGGTTTGTAAGCAGGTAGCTTGCAACAGAGGCTCTGACAGGTGGCCAACAGGAAGACAACTCACAGAGACTCCCAGTTAAATCAGCAGCAACAAGACTGAACTGTGGCCAGTGGGACCTACCAGCCAATACTTAATTTCCCTCCATAAAGGGATGGCTTACCAAGGGCAGGCCAAGGTCTCAGCCTGAGTCGCCCCCTAGGGTACAGATACTCTTGCATTCAGTGTGAGGAGTGGCCGTAGTGGCAGAGTTAGGAACTAGCACGTGTATCATTTCTTGTAACCGTTTAAACCACTGTAGTGAGGGAACTCGCCCCCTTTCATTTCTTCTAGGCCTAGTAAGGAATCGTTGCAGTTGGGCTATGAGTGCCTGGGCCTGTTGGGTAGAGAAGCTGGTTGACAAAGACTCTGCAGAATACTTCTTTTTTCGCCTTACAGCCTCTTCTGGTGTCCTTTCATACCACTCACATCTCTGACGCTTTCTGGCTGCATCCGGCACAGAACCTTCTACCCAGGCTGACTTGCACTCAGCCTATACATGTCATGCCTGGTGAGCGTCTTACTCCCATGGATTCTTTTAATTAACTTATTTGGATGGTTTTTCATCCCTCTATTCCAACCCCTGCAAACAGACTCATTTAGTTTGGGACCTACCATTAGTGTTGGCAGCTCCATGACGGTGCCTGGGGCACAGCGGTGCATAGCGTTTCATCTTTGACAGGTTATTTGCTTTTGGGTGCTTATTAACTTGTGCAGATATCAAGACCAAGTACACACAGACAGAAAGACAGACAGACACTGGTTTAAAAGTTGGGACTGTAGATGAAATGGGTCAAAGAGAAATCTAGGAGGCCATCAGATCTGATAATAGTGAGGTGGGCCTGAGTTCAACCCTGATGCAACCTACACTTTGATGGCATATGAACTCTGAATCCAAGACACTGTGTGAACGTGGGGCTGCTGGAAGAGTTAGTTATCTCTCCTCCTTTTCTGCCTTTGATTTTTTGTTGGTTTACTAACTCTCCAGCCATCTCTGCTGCTCAGGTAGGTTACCAGCTGTCCCAGTTCTGAGGGGGACCCCTAGCTGATTCAACTATCAGAATTTAGGCTGCTTTTACTAGAACCAGCTCGGCCATCTTGTTAGCCTTTTGGTCAGTTCGAGCTGGGCCTGTAGTCATGGGCTCTCCTGTCTGTTTCATTGAACCAGGCCTATGTAAGACCGTGACTTGCTGGTAGGGTTGCCAACTTTGATTGGACATATTCCTGCAGTTTTCGTCTGATGACATAATCTTTAATTAAAGATTAATCTTTAATTCCTGGAGACTCCAGAACAATCCTGGAGGGTTGGCAACCCTACTTGCTGGCCACCTCCCCCACTCCTGGTTGGGCATAGCCTGGCAAGCTCCCCTCTCCTTTGGGCCCCCACTGACAGCAGCTCTGGTGGTGCAGTGGTTTCCTGCTTCCTATGACATGGCCCCTGCCTGGTTAACATAGAGCCCCACCCCTTCTGGCATAAACCAGTATTCCAACAACTATTGCCTGTCACCCTTACGTTGGGCCTTCGATCCCACGCCAGACTCACTACTCCCTATCCCTGGTGTTCAGGACTGCAGTAGTCTGTGCTTCTCGTCCATTCCACCTTCCTCAGAGGGCTGGTAGGGGCGCACAGGCCCTCCCTTGCCACTGGGTTCTGCTATCCCTGGATAGGCAGCCAAGGCCTGACTGCACAGACTCCTTGTGGCCTCATTGGATCAATATTTACACTATCACACTATCTTTGAAGTTCAGTGTGGATCAGTCTGTTAAGTGTCTCTGAATCATGCTGCTTTTTTATTGCACAACCCAAAGGCTTAACTACTTGGTCATCTGGCACTCCGTTAGTTGCAACGACTAGGTTCATCTGGATTTCTGGAGCTGTTTTCTTCTTCTTCATCTGCCATCTGTAGAGTTTGCTCTGTTGATTGTTCTTTCTGAGGCACAAACTGTAGATGTTGATGGTTTCTAACTCTTCACTGTTGGTCTCAATCATATATGATCTTGGAGGTGAATTCTTTTCTTTATGTCAGCTGGAGTTGTCCATCCCTTATCTCTATCCAATTTGAAATGAACACAGACACCACATTCTAGACCTCGCTGTTCTCTGAGTGATGTCTGTTGTAAAAATGTTTGTAACCTTGCCCCCCTCCCCCAGCTCTTTGTCTGATTTGGCTACTCACTTCATGTCTGGCCACTTTGGAGAGGATTCTTTTCCAACATTGGAACAGTAGGTCTGAGTTGTCTTCCCAAGAGGAGTTGTGCTGGACTACATCCAGTATTTGCTATTGGTATTGATGTGTAACTCAGAAGAGCAAAGAATGGGTCTTCCTGGCTGTCTGTACAGGTTCTCTATTCACTTGAGGATAATGTTCAAAATCATATTTTGTTCAGAATGACTTAAATTCTGCTGCAGTGAATTGTGGTCTGTTGTCTGTCACTAGTTGTTCTGGAATAAATAAGGAAAAGTGCTCTTCAATTTCTCGATAATGCTGTTACAGGTTATGTCTTTCAAGTATATTTATTTCTATATACCTGGAAAAACAGTCCACGACAAACAGGTAATGAATTCACTTAAATTTGCAGTTAGTCTCTTTCAAGGTCTCTCTGGTAGAGGTGTTTGTACACTGCATGATCCAGCATTATCACTTAAGTTGATTTGTACTGGAATTTCTTTCAGAAGTTCAGTATTATCAAATCTTGCATCGAGTTCTTCTACTTTTCTTACTACGCCCATATGGCTGCCATGCTGTGGCTGAGTAGGTTGCTGGTCTTTGAACCTTTGATCACATGCACTGTGAATGAATAGCTTTGGTCTTTGTAAGTTATTTCTGTGGTGAACTGGCCCATCCAGTTCTGAATACCTCCAGGGCTAGGTCAGAGCTGTGTCAGGCGACTTCAACTCTGGGAGGGGTTGAAGGTGCTCGTAGGTCCCCTCTGAGATGATTGTGATGTCAGTTCCTGAGTGAATTTTAAAGTCAATAGTCTTGCCATAAATATTCAGTTTCACTCTCCAGGCAGGCTCTATATCATCACAAGTGATAGATCCCAGAAACAATGGGTCTTAATTGTCTGTAATATGAGTCAGCTCCCTGACTGCTTTGACGCAGCAAACAGGTGCAAAATGTCCATATTTTGTGCATTTAGTACACCATTTGCCTCTGGCTGGACATGCATCATCTCTTGGACTATGACTTTTTCCAACCCTTGTTGATGTAGGTTGAATCTGTCCATCTTAGTCACGGAGTTCTCTGGTAATGACTTTTAATACTCACGCTACATCTGTTAATTTCTACACTAGTTTTTTTGCTTTTCAAGTTCGGAGAGTTGCTCTTGATTTTGCTGTCTCACCAGCTCCAATGGCTTTGTTATTTGAATAGCTGTGGCTAAGATTAAATCTTTCAATGGTAGTTGCTGTGAAAGGTTTTTAATCTGTTAATGCAATAACTAGACTGTCTGATATTTTCATGTTTTGTATTCCCATAATCACAGTTTTCAGCCAGAGTATGCAGAACTATTACGAAACATTCAACATTCTCCTGTGGCTCTTGAATTCTCTAGTTTTCATAAACCACTTATCTCTGATGTATAAAGAATGCATCAAACATAGCCAGAACCCTTGCATAGACTGTCTTCGGTAAAAATCAACGGATTTAAAGATATGCTCTGCCTGCATCTCCACAGCATAAATTAAAGAAGATACCTGTATATCTCCAAAATACTGTTTCCAGCCTGTCCATTGTGAAGGTTTGTCAAAGCGGACGTTCTCTGGGGCATTGAAGAGTGGCATGTTGATGAGATCCTGCAACCTTTCTTGCTTTGTTTCTTCTGTCTGCAACCTTTGTTGCTGTTTTCCTTCTGTGCCTGTTCTTAGGTTACACCTGACACCATGTCACGTTCTCCTGTACCATCTATGGCCTGGTCACTGAGCTTGCTTATATATACCAGATGTGTTCATCATAAAAACCTTTAATACTCTATGAGGTATGGCTAAGTAAGCTTTAAATGAGGTATTTTATACACAGCACCACCAAGTGACTGAACAGTGTAATACAGTTTAGCATCCATTACCGCCTGCTCCATCCAAAAACCAGCCTGTAGCAAGTGAGGCCGTGCCTTTGTGGTCAGGTCAAGCACAGTACTGGGGGAAGAGGAGGCATACCATAGTGGCAGTGCCAATACTAGCATCCAACAGAGACATCTGGCCTCACTCCTCTGAGGCAAGGAGTGGAGATCAGAGCGAGGCTACATAACTCTTGCATTAAAAAAAAAGTGGGACAGTCCTCCCTGTTAGTATTTTAAAAGTCTCTGATCAGTGTAGTTAAAGCAGCTGTTGTGTGGAAAGCATCTACACTCAGTTCCAGGAGTCAGCATTGTCAGTTATATATGGAGATATGTCTATTTCATAGAACTGGAAGAACCTTGAAAGGTCATGGAGTCCAATCCCCTGCCTTCACTAGCAGGACCAAGTACTGTCCCCTGACAGATTTTTGCCCCAGATCCCTAAATGGCCCCCTCAAGGATTGAACTTGCAACCCTGGGTTTAGCAAGCCAGTACTCAAACCACTGAGCTATCTCTCCCTCCCTTAGCCCTCGCCAGTTCAGGGGTATTGCTGTCAGTTCAGTGGGAACCTGTCTGTTCCTCAATCCTGTCATGTATGAACTTTGCAAGCCACTAAGTGTGAACTTAGTTTTTGCTTTCACTTTGCTGCGAGTGCAGAAGTCCTCTCAGGGGTGCTCTGAAATGGTGCGCAATCTCCAAGCTTGGTCTGAGCTTCCAGCTTCTTATGGAATCGACAGCCACTTCCTTTGTAAAGCACTTTGGGATCGACTGCTGCACAGCTCTCTATAGGAGCTGGGTGTTATTACTACAGTGCACCCAATTTTCTGTTTACAAAATGCTTCTGATTAAAAGACAGGAATGCCAAGGCCTGGGAAAATAATTTTATTTGTTCACAATTATAGATAAAAAGGCACAATCTTAGTAATAGATAAATAAATAAGAATAAATAGCTGATCCATAATAAATAACACATTGATTCAAGTCTGGAAGTTATACACATCAGTTACTCTTCTTATTGGATAAGAATACATAATGAAACAGCAAGATAAAAATATACTCTGTATAAATACATGTGTCGAGGATATGTACAGCAAGAACTTCCAAACATCAATATTACTGCATTTACTGAGGTTGTTTCTAGGAGATCTGAAGCTGTGACTAGTGTGTAAATCCTAGAACTGGAGTACGTTTTTTTTTTAAATTAAAGCTTATTAAATGTTTCCAATATTTTTGGATATGCTGCCTTGACTAAAATGCATTCATACAGTGACAATACAATTACATTCAATAAATAATATCCCCATAGGGCCAAATCCTACTGAAGTCCTAAATTCTAACTAGGATGAAAAATGGTTCTACAATTAATATTAGGGAAAGAGTCTAGAGTGCTGCACCAGCTGGAAATTGAAGCAACCTAGAGGCCAATTGTTGTGTAATTCTTTGATATAAAAAGGATGGAATCAGTTTGCTTGGGGATGATGATCAGTAGCCAGAGGGAGAAGATGAATGTTCCTGGTTCATACACGTCTTCTCCCAATATGTGTGCAGTGCTCTCAGGCTAGAGACTCTCCAGTCTCTAAGTAGATGTGGACATGGGCACTGCAGAGACCAGATGGCTACACACAGAGTTCCCTGTAGGCTGCGCATCTCAAGTCTTCGTTTAGCAGTCGGAAGAGATTGAGGATCACAGATGCTTCCCGGCACTCAGGTGTTTCCTGGGAAATGAGAGAATATTTACAACAGAAAGTGTGAATGGGGTTAAATTAAAGCCACCACAGGTATGTTGCATAATTAGGAGGCAGGTGCATATCTATAAGGAGCACAGAAGATGTGGAAAGAGGGCGAGTGCTGGAAACAGAGCAATGTGAATGCCGAGTTCTGTAACCCAAGCAGATGCACACGCAAACTACTGTTTAATGTGCTATCATGAAATGCGGCATAAATCAAACCATTCATTAGCTATTGCTGTCATCTGTGACATCCTTGAACAGTGGATCTGAATAGCTGAAGAGGCTCAATTTTATTGCAATATTTAAAAATAAAAACTAAGAGATAATAACGGTAGTAATCTCCTTGCTCAGGCCCTTGTCCCGCATTTCCTAAAAAGCCCTTGTCCCGCATTTCCTAAAAAGATTGATTGCAGAGGGTCAAAATCCCTGGTGGTATAATCTTCTGACAGGCTGTGCTGGGAAGAGACAGTCAGTCTAACAGCAGGCAAAATAGGTTTTTTAAATTGAGATCTACTAGATTTGTGCACAACTACAGTCCTGGGATTATTGAAACAGACTGGTCAAGGCACCACAGAATACATTGTAGTAATCCCACCCTGGCCTCTGGGATGGGAACCTAGTAGGCTTGTTCCTTCTCTTATTTGTATGGAAGTTCTATTTCCTCATTGTCTCGAACGACTACTCACCGTCTCTTTGCTCTTACGGAAATTTTGGAGCCAATTGTTCAGCCTCCTGGAGTGTCGATGAGAATGAGTTTGCCTGGTCTGAAACAAAAAAATTGATACAGATTGGTTGGTGCCCAGAGATTTCAGCCGACAGTGGACCAAAGCCCTTTCTCTCCAGGCACAGAGCAGTTCTTGCCCTGACACAGTCTAGGAGGCTACCCTTGTGCATATTATATCAACTACCCCGCGCTTCCAATGTCCTAGATAAGGATGGGCCATATGCGAGTATTTGCTGGTACAAGGACAAGCAGCTCCATTTGGGAAATTCCTAAGGGTTCTCCTTGAAGAGATTCACATCTGGCCCCGAAAGAGAAATCTGGCACTTGTGACGGGGCAAGGCCAGAGGGCTATAGGGAAGTGGTAAGGAACCAGTATGTTCTTATTGGGATCCGGGAAGTGGGCGGGCGAAGCCCGCCCACTGCTAAAGGATCCCCCCCTTCAGCCTAAGAGGAGGGATCCACAGGACCTGGATACCAAGTAATTCCGGGGGACAAAAAATGAAAAAACAGGAATGGGAGTGTGGTCAAAGGGTCAAACGAAGTGTACCAGAAGGGGACACCGAGCAGAGAACCCCGGACAGCGCCCACTGCTCCTCAAAGGTGTCAAGGGAGCCAGTGGATGCTGCCCAGAGGAACTCTGCCCGGATGCGTGAACGAACAGAGGATCGAAAATAGGCCCCACAGTCACAGAAGCCTCCATCGGCCAACCTCCTCACCCTGGTTTTGTAGATGGCCAGTTTAGCTATGGCCAGGAGGAGGTTGACCAGGAGGTCCCGCGACTTCGTGGGGCCGCGGATTGGAAGTGCATAAATAAAAAGGTGAGGGGAAAAGTGCAACCAAAACCTCAACAAAATGTCCAAGAGGAGCCGGAACAGGGGCTGAAGCCTGACGCACTCCAGATAAATGTGCGCCAGGGTCTCCCTCACACCGCAGAAGGGACATGTGTTGGGGATAGGGGTGAACCGCGCCAAGTACACGCCCGTGCTCACGGCTCCGTGAAGGAGCCGCCAACTGACGTCCCCGGCGGGCCTTGGGACTAAGGAGGAGTAAAGGCTGGCCCACCGGGGCTTCTCACCCTCTAGAGGTGGCAGGAGGTCCCGCCATTTCGTATCGGGGCGGGACGTGAGGGCGAGGAGATGAAGGGTGTGGAGCACGAGCGTGTATAGATGTTTCCTTGGCGCGGTCTGGAAGCGGATGGGCTGTAGTTCGTGCAGCCGGCTCACCGTGAAGGGACAGGGGACCCGGTTGGGTCCACGGGGCAGGGGCCCAATAAAAAGGTCCGGAGGGCTTGGGGTGAAGGGAGGGCGGGGCGTACCCTCTTGCAGGACCCGGTCGAGGTAAACCTGAGCAGCGGGCGGCAAAGCAGCCTTCACCTCCTGAAGTACGCGCCGGGGAGTACGAGGTCTGGAGAGCCCCATGCGCTGAGCAAGCGTCAGGGGATCCAGCCAGTCTCCCCGGTCGTAGTCCAGGAGGTCTCCGACCCTAGTGACCTCTGCCAGGACCAACCTCTGGCGCACCGAGGGGGACTCCACCACCTGCACACGGAGCTGGGGGTTGTGTAGCAGGGGCTCCGCGAGGAGATCTGCCCCCTCGGTGGCCGCCACGGACCTGGTCGCTGAGAATAGCTTCCAGGTCCGGAGGAGGTCCTGGTAGAAGACCGGCAGCCCGTAGAGGTCTCGCGGAAGACCTCTCGGATGGAGATAAAGGAGCTGCCGGTCATATCGGAGCCCTCGGAAGCGGCGTAGGAAGGCGTGCGCCAATACGCTCCACGCCGGACTACCTGCACCATAAAGGAGCCTCTGCAGGGCCTGGAGACGGAAGACATGGACCTGAGTGTGTGGACACTTCAGGCCCTGCCCACCCTCCTCCAGAGGAAGATGGAGAACCCCTGCAGAGACCCAGTGCAGTCCTGACCAAAAGAACTCCAGAATCGACGTCCGGAGGTTGGCCAGGAAACCCGGGGCCGGGACCAGGGTGTTGAGCCGGTACCAGAGCATGGACAGGACTAATTGATTGATTACCAGTGCTCTCCCTCGAAAGGAGAGACACCGGAGTAGTCCTGTCCATTTCCGGATCCGCTCTATCACCCTGCCTTCTAAACCTTGCCAGTTCTCCGGTGGGGATGGATGCGTGGCAGAAAGGTAAACGCCGAGATAGAGTAGCGGACCCGCGCTCCACCTGATGGCCTGAAGCGCGGGTGGGAGGGAGCTCGCCTGCCACCCGTCCCCTACCACCAGGCCAGAGCTCTTGACCCAGTTGACCCGGGCAGAGGAGGCCGCCGAGTAGATCGCCTGGCAAGCCTCCACCCGCACCAAGTCGCCCGGGTCCTGGACCACGAGGAGCACATCGTCGGCGTACGCCGACAGGACCAGCCGCAGCTCCGGCTCTCGGAGCACCAACCCCGTCAACCTCCTGCGGAGGAGACAGAGGAAGGGCTCGATCGCCAGAGCGTACAGCTGGCCCGAGAGGGGGCACCCCTGCCGTACTCCTCGCCCGAAGCTGACCGGCTCGGTCAGGGTCCAGTTGAGCCTGACCAGACACTCTGCGGAGGCGTACAGCACCTGAAGAAAACCCACAAACTGGGGCCCAAAGCCAAACGCTCGCAGAGTGCTCAGGAGGTACCCGTGATCCACCCTGTCGAACGCCTTCTCCTGATCCAGAGACAGGAGGGCGAACGACAGACCATCCCTACACCCAAGCTCCAAGAGATCCCGGACCAGATACAGGTTGTCGAGAATGGTGCGGCCCGGGACGGTGTAGGTCTGGTCTGGGTGGACCACGTCCGCCAGCACGGACCCAAGCCGCAGCGAGATGGCCTTTGCTACGACTTTATAGTCCGTGCTGAGGAGCGAGACGGGACGCCAATTCCGTAAATCGCGGAGGTCCCCCTTCTTCGGCAATAAGGCGAGCACAGCTCGCCTGCACGAGAGAGGGAGGACCCCGCCCTGCAAGGACTCGGCCCAGACGGTGACAAGGTCTGGGCCGAGGACGTCCCAGAACACGCGGTAGAACTCCACGGTCAGCCCGTCCAGTCCCGGAGATTTATTAGTCGGCATGCGACGGAGGGCTTCCGAGAACTCGGCCAGAGTGAGAGGCAGCTCTAGCCGGTCTCGGTCGCCTGTGCTGACCGTAGGGAGTTCGTCCCAGAGCACTCTGCAAGTGTTAGGATCGGTCAGATCCGGGGAGAAAAGGCTCGCGTAGAAGGTCTTGGCCCTCCCGCACATCTCCACCGGATCCGTGAGGGGGGTGCCATCTTCTGCGAGGAGGCAGGTGACGTGTTTCTTAGCCCCCCTCTTTTTCTCCAGGGCGTAGAAGAAGCGGGAGCCGCGATCCATCTCCCGAAGGAGACGGATGCGGGATCGAACGAAGGCGCCCCGGGCCCGATGATCTTCGAGTTCCCGGAGCTCCTCCCGCTTCTCCCGGCACGCCCCACAGAGGGATGGATCCTCAGGGCTGGCGGCCAGACGCCTCTCCAGCTCTAAGACCTCCCGTTCCAACTGCTCTATCGTCGCATCCCTCCGTCGGCTGGCGCCCCGGGTGTAGTCACGGCAGAAGAGCCGGGCGCGTACCTTCCCTAGATCCCACCATCGCCGCGCCGAGGGAAAGGTGTGCCGCTGCCCACGCCAGGCCAGCCAGAACTCCCGGAAGGACGCCACGAAACCCACATCCTCCAGCAAACTGTTATTAAAATGCCAATAGGCCGGCCCCGGCCTCTCCGCGCAGAGAGAGGCCGTCACGGTAGCGAGATGATGATCAGAGAACGGGGCCAGCCGGACGCTGGAGGAGTGGGCCCGCGAAAGGTGAAAACGTGATAAATAGATGCGGTCCAACCGGGAGTGGTGCGACCGATGGGCCTCCACCCGGACAAAGGTGAAGGTTGAGCTGTCGCCCGGGTGGTGGTCGCGCCAGACGTCCACGAGGGAGTGATGTTCGACAATCTCCCTGAGGACGTCCGCGGCGGCCGGGCACTGCTCGATTCCCGAGCGGTCCCGTTTTTCAAGGGTGTTGTTAAAGTCCCCGCCCAGGACCAGGCACTCGCGAGGATCCAAGGTGCCGAGGAAGGTGGACGCCTGTTGATAAAAACGAAGTTGTTCCGGGCCCGGTGTCGGGGCATAGATGTTGACGAGATTGACCACGAGCCCCTCCATACGGACCCGTAGGTGCAGCAGGCGGCCCGGTACAGCCTCGGCAACCCCCAGCACCTCAGGCCGTAGGTCGGGGGAGAACAAGGTCGCCACTCCAGCCTGGCGAACAGAGAGATGGCTGAAGTAGACTCTGTCCCCCCATTCCAGCCGCCAGCTGTCTTCAGCGGCTGGATCCGTATGGGTCTCCTGCAGGAACACTACAGAGTACCCCCCCTCCCGAAGGAAGGAGAGCACCTGGCTCCTGCGGAGACCCATCCTACAGCCCCGGGTGTTTAATGTTGCGAAGAGGAGAGATGCCATGAGGAGGGCTGGGGGGGATCCTTGCTGGCAGACTCACTCACGGCCCCCATCGGGCCGCGTAACAATCCGTGACCCACCCCGTAGCTGAGTAGTGAGTCACGGAAAAGGCGGACCCGTTGGTAGGCCGTGGCGGCCTGCTTCCCAGTCCCTTTACCCTCCCCCATGAGGGCCCTCGCGGCCTGGAGGATCTGGTGGAAATCCCCCCATCGCTGGAGAGCGAGCTGTACTTTGTTGCGGGAGCCCCGGACGTCCTCCAGGAACTCCCGCAACTCCTCTCGCAGTGTATGGGGGGCCGGGGTTACTGGCTCCCGGCTATCGGAAGAAGTGGCCCCTGACACAGCCCTATGGCCCACCGAAACAGACAGGCAAGGGGCGGACCCTCGACGCAGCTCCCGCTGGGCCGGCACCTTAGGGCCCAACCCAAAATTCGGCTTAGTTGGGGGAGGTGGTGGAGGGAGAAGAGCAGCCTCTGGTGGGTCGGGACGAGGAAAGACTGGAGCCGCTCCCTGAGGGTCATCCTTAGTTAAGGGGAGGGAGACAGCCCCAGGGGCGGCAGTGTCACCATGGGAGGTGTAGGAGAGTGGGACGGCATCAGGGGCAGGGCAGGGATCAGAAGTAGGGGCAGGGAAAGGGACATGAGCAGGGCCGGGCTGAGGAACGGGTAGAGGATCCTGAGCCGCAGGAGCTGGGCCACTGGGAGGTGGCCTCTCTTGGTGTGGCTGAGGGATCTGGGAATTGGGAAGGGGACCCCCCACGATGCCGGGCTCTGGTATTATGGCTCGTGTTACAGCCACGGCATCAGGAGGTGGACAGATATTTGCGGGGTCCCCGCCTGGGAAGGAGAACCGTTGTCCCACCCCAATGAGGGGTACCCCCTGGGATTCGGGTCCCGGCCGCAGGGCACCGGCCGTCGCTTCAGGAGGTTTGGCGGCCGTCAGCGAGGTGTCACTTGCGACCGGGCAGGTGGAAGAGCCCAGGGGATCCTCAGAGGTGGGAGCGGAACCGGCGGTCAAGGGGAGGGAGCATGGGGAGAGGGGGGAAAGGGGCACCGGGGTGAGGTCATTGACATCGAGGCCTGCTGGTAAAGGGTCGTCCTCCCCCTGGGTGATTGGGGTCAGACCCAGGGCCTCGATCTCCTCGTAGATAGAGGGCAGGTCACCTTCTGCCACCCCGGGGTTCTCTCCGCCGGCACCTGAAGCGATGCTCGGGTCAGGGCGCGCAGGGTCGACAAAGGGGGCAGAAGGGGCTCCTTCGGGGGCTTCCGAGGGAGGGGCGGTAATACCTTCCGGTGCTGCCACGTCTTTCCCAGCCGGTTCTGGCGGACAAAAGCCGCTCGGGGGCAAAGCGGAAGGCTCGGCATCAGTGTCCCCCTTCCTGGTCTTCCGGGGGGCTTCCGCTTCGGTGGAGAGGAGTGGGGCTCGAGCCTTCCGCTTGCCCCGCTTCCCCTGTACTAAGGCCCAGTCCTCCATGGCTTCAGCTGGGGGCTGGCTAGTAAGGGTCGGGTCAAGGGGGAGGGGCGATTTCTTAGGGACTCGGGGAGGTAGTGGTGGGGCAGCATAAGGGAGGGAAAAATCTCTCTGGGGCGGGCCCTCTCCCACGCCCGGCGGTATCCCTGCCTCACCCTCCTCCACAGGCCTCAGCAGACTGTTCGCAGCGGGCCTCTCCCACTCGTCTGGGCACACTGGGGGAGGTACTCCCAGGGCCCGAGTGGGAGCAGCGGTGGACTGGGAAGGAGGAGGGGCGGCTCTGGGCACCGGGCATTCAGGGGCGCCGGCGATGACAGGGCCGACGCCCTGCCGGGGCTCGGGGGTCTCGGATGCTCCTCCTTGCCGGGCCAAGGGACAGTCCCTCCGGACGTGTCCCATCGCCCGGCAGAGGTAGCACCGAGCCTCCCCCGTGGAATAGTATACCCGGTAACGGGCCCCATGATAGGGGACCATAAAGGACCCCTCGAGCGCCTCCCCGTCACGTGCAGCCGGCGGCATTTGGAGCTGCACCTGCCGGCGGAACGAGAGGATGTGACGGAGGGCGGGGTCTTTGCAGCCCAGTGGGAGAGGGCTGATTACAGAGATGGGTCTCCCCAGGGCAGAGAGGGCAGGTAACAGGGCGGCATTGGGGAGAAAGGGAGGGACGGAAGTGAGGACTAGGTGGACGCCTAAGTCCTCCAGCGGCTCTAATGGGACGAACACGCCCCCCACCGCCAGGCCCTTCTCCACCGCCTCTTGGGCCGCGGCCTCCGATGCGAGGAAGAAGACTACCTTCCCGTACATTTTGGAGGCCGCTACGATGGCTGTGGGCCCCACCACCCTCGCCAACGCCCGCACATAGGTTTCTACGTGGGGCGAGGCGGGTACCAGGAGGCAACGGACGCCATGCCTCCTGGTCAAGGTGGGAAAGGGGCCCCGGCCACTATAGATGGTAGCTGAGGCGGTGGGCAGGTTAGGTGACGTTGCGGCAGGTGGGGGGGTTGCCGCCACCTGGGCGTATGCCCTGGGGGCCGGGGGTGGGACACCCGCAGAGCTGGTAGAGGGAACAGCAGGGAAGGACGCCGTGGCGGTAGTGGCTGCCTCTGCCATGGAGGGCTTGGCCTTTGTCGCGGGGCCCTTACCCTTCTTTTTACCCTGGCCCTTCCTGCCGGCTGGGGGGGCTCCCCCAGGATCATGGGGGGCGAGGGACGTGGCAGCAGCGGAGGTCTCTTCAGAGTCCGCCGCTGCCGGTGCCCCAGCGGGGGCGAGAGCAGGTGGTTCGGCAGCGGCGGTCAAGGTGGAGGCTAGGGAGGGTGACGGGGGAACAGGCAAAGGAGGGGAGGCCGTGCCGTCTGGAGGGGCTTCTCCCTCCATATCGCCCGCCATGATGAGCAGGGGAGGAAGGGAAAAACTCTTGAGGGGGGGGTGGGGAGAGGAAATGGGGGTGACCACTCCTCCCTGCTAGGCTGCAGGCAGGTGAGGAGGGCACAAAAGTGGGGACAGGGTTCAGGGTTGTCTCGGACTAGTGCGGGGATAGGGCTCAGTCACCAACTCAAGCTGGGAAATCCGGCTCCTCTTGTTGCACTAGGGGAGGGGATGATATAACAGCGTGGGGGTGCAGTGAGATAGGGTCAAAATTAAACAGGGGAGGGGCACAAGCGCATGGGAGGGGGCATGGGTTCACAAAAGCGGGGGGCTAATCAGGGCAAGCGGAGCTTCAGGGGGAGGGAGACAACCAACTGGGAATGGGGCAGAAAACCAAGGGACTAGTTTCAGGGCTAGGGCGGGGCAAACAAACAAGGCTGCAAAGGGAGAGGGGCGGGGTGGGCAAAACTGAAACTAGCAAGGGGCTGGGACCATAAAAAAGGAGAGGGGCCCAGATAGCTCCAAGGGGAAATGGGGCAGGTGGCAAGGGACAAAGCAAGGGGCGTGCTGATGGAGGGGGAGGGTCAGTCCAAGGGGAATGGGGAGGGGCACGTGCACCCACGTGCGCTTGTGCAAAGTCAATTGTTGGGCTGGCTGCTGCTTCAGGCCCAAAAGGTGGAAACAGGTTTGGCTAGCCAGGCAAGCGGCTGAGTCCAGGGGCAGGAACCAGGACAGACGGTGAGCAGGCAGCAGAGGTGGTGGTGGTGGAGGAGGGGGCAGCGGTGGTGGTGGGGGTTGGAGGGGCACAGATGAACCAGGGGGCAGGCTCTACGCCACACCCCCTGTGCCCCTACAAACACAGTCAATACCCCCACCACTAGAGTACAGTTCGAAAAATTACTCAGTTCTTGGAGGCCCCCTCCACGGTGGTCTGCAGAGTCTCCGCCGACTGTCTTCCGGGTCTCCCTCCTCTGGGTACCAGCAGCTTCCTGGCAGCGAACAGGGCAGCAGCAGCAGCTCCAGCAACTCCAGGCGGTGGTCCGGTGGTCAGGCAGGACCCCTCACAGATGGTGGTGGTGGTGGTCACAGCAGCGGCTGGAGCAGGGGTCCCTCACACCCCTCCTCTGGGGAGAGGGCCAGCAGGCCCCCTCCCCCCCCCAAGGGGTTGCTTCAGCAGCAGGAGTAGCAGCAACCAAGGTGTTAAGGGGGGAGGGGTTCAGCTGCCAGGCAGCCAGCAACCGGAGAGTAGAGTAGCAGGAGGGGTGCCTGGCCCAGCCAGGGGAGAAGCTGGAGTAGCAGCAAACAGCAGCTGGGAGGGCCCAGGGCCTAGCAGCAGCCCCAGAAAGATAAGCAGGAGCAGCAGTCCCCTACCTCCTTCCCGGCCAGAGGGCTATAGGGAAGTGGTGAGGAACCAGTATGTTCTTATTGGGATCCGGGAAGTGGGCGGGCGTAAGCCCGCCCACTGCTAAAGGATCCCCCCCTTCAGCCTAAGAGGAGGGATCCACAGGACCTGGATACCAAGTAATTCCGGGGGACAAAAAATGAAAAAACAGGAATGGGAGTGAGGTCAAAGGGTCAAACGAAGTGTACCAGAAGGGGACACCGAGCAGAGAACCCCGGACAGCGCCCACTGCTCCTCAAAGGTGTCAAGGGAGCCAGTGGATGCTGCCCAGAGGAACTCTGCCCGGATGCGTGAACGAACAGAGGATCGAAAATAGGCCCCACAGTCACAGAAGCCTCCATCGGCCAACCTCCTCACCCTGGTTTTGTAGATGGCCAGTTTAGCTATGGCCAGGAGGAGGTTGACCAGGAGGTCCCGCGACTTCGTGGGGCCGCGGATTGGAAGTGCATAAATAAAAAGGTGAGGGGAAAAGTGCAACCAAAACCTCAACAAAATGTCCAAGAGGAGCCGGAACAGGGGCTGAAGCCTGACGCACTCCAGATAAATGTGCGCCAGGGTCTCCCTCACACCGCAGAAGGGACATGTGTTGGGGATAGGGGTGAACCGCGCCAAGTACACGCCCGTGCTCACGGCTCCGTGAAGGAGCCGCCAACTGACGTCCCCGGCGGGCCTTGGGACTAAGGAGGAGTAAAGGCTGGCCCACCGGGGCTTCTCACCCTCTAGAGGTGGCAGGAGGTCCCGCCATTTCGTATCGGGGCGGGACGTGAGGGCGAGGAGATGAAGGGTGTGGAGCACGAGCGTGTATAGATGTTTCCTTGGCGCGGTCTGGAAGCGGATGGGCTGTAGTTCGTGCAGCCGGCTCACCGTGAAGGGACAGGGGACCCGGTTGGGTCCACGGGGCAGGGGCCCAATAAAAAGGTCCGGAGGGCTTGGGGTGAAGGGAGGGCGGGGCGTACCCTCTTGCAGGACCCGGTCGAGGTAAACCTGAGCAGCGGGCGGCAAAGCAGCCTTCACCTCCTGAAGTACGCGCCGGGGAGTACGAGGTCTGGAGAGCCCCATGCGCTGAGCAAGCGTCAGGGGATCCAGCCAGTCTCCCCGGTCGTAGTCCAGGAGGTCTCCGACCCTAGTGACCTCTGCCAGGACCAACCTCTGGCGCACCGAGGGGGACTCCACCACCTGCACACGGAGCTGGGGGTTGTGTAGCAGGGGCTCCGCGAGGAGATCTGCCCCCTCGGTGGCCGCCACGGACCTGGTCGCTGAGAATAGCTTCCAGGTCCGGAGGAGGTCCTGGTAGAAGACCGGCAGCCCGTAGAGGTCTCGCGGAAGACCTCTCGGATGGAGATAAAGGAGCTGCCGGTCATATCGGAGCCCTCGGAAGCGGCGTAGGAAGGCGTGCGCCAATACGCTCCACGCCGGACTACCTGCACCATAAAGGAGCCTCTGCAGGGCCTGGAGACGGAAGACATGGACCTGAGTGTGTGGACACTTCAGGCCCTGCCCACCCTCCTCCAGAGGAAGATGGAGAACCCCTGCAGAGACCCAGTGCAGTCCTGACCAAAAGAACTCCAGAATCGACGTCCGGAGGTTGGCCAGGAAACCCGGGGCCGGGACCAGGGTGTTGAGCCGGTACCAGAGCATGGACAGGACTAATTGATTGATTACCAGTGCTCTCCCTCGAAAGGAGAGGCACCGGAGTAGTCCTGTCCATTTCCGGATCCGCTCTATCACCCTGCCCTCTAAACCTTGCCAGTTCTCCGGCGGGGATGGATGCGTGGCAGAAAGGTAAACGCCGAGATAGAGCAGAGGACCCGCGCTCCACCTGATGGCCTGAAGCGCGGGTGGGAGGGAGCTCGCCTGCCACCCGTCCCCTACCACCAGGCCAGAGCTCTTGACCCAGTTGACCCGGGCAGAGGAGGCCGCCGAGTAGATCGCCTGGCAAGCCTCCACCCGCACCAAGTCGCCCGGGTCTTGGACCACGAGGAGCACATCGTCGGCGTATGCCGACAGGACCAGCCGCAGCTCCGGCTCTCGGAGCACCAACCCCGTCAACCTCCTGCGGAGGAGACAGAGGAAGGGCTCGATCGCCAGAGCGTACAGCTGGCCCGAGAGGGGGCACCCCTGCCGTACTCCTCGCCCGAAGCTGACCGGCTCGGTCAGGGTCCAGTTGAGCCTGACCAGACACTCTGCGGAGGCGTACAGCACCTGGAGAAAACCCACAAACTGGGGCCCAAAGCCAAACGCTCGCAGAGTGCTCAGGAGGTACCCGTGATCCACCCTGTCGAACGCCTTCTCCTGATCCAGAGACAGGAGGGCGAACGACAGACCATCCCTACACCCAAGCTCCAAGAGATCCCGGACCAGATACAGGTTGTCGAGAATGGTGCGGCCCGGGACGGTGTAGGTCTGGTCTGGGTGGACCACGTCCGCCAGCACGGACCCAAGCCGCAGCGAGATGGCCTTTGCTACGACTTTATAGTCCGTGCTGAGGAGCGAGACGGGACGCCAATTCCGTAAATCGCGGAGGTCCCCCTTCTTCGGCAATAAGGCGAGCACGGCTCGCCTGCACGAAAGAGGGAGGACCCCGCCCTGCAAGGACTCGGCCCAGACGGCGACAAGGTCTGGGCCGAGGACGTCCCAGAACACGCGGTAGAACTCCACGGTCAGCCCGTCCAGTCCCGGAGATTTATTAGTCGGCATGCGACGGAGGGCTTCCGAGAACTCGGCCAGAGTGAGAGGCAGCTCTAGCCGGTCTCGGTCGCCCGTGCTGACCGTAGGGAGTTCGTCCCAGAGCACTTTGCAAGCGTTAGGATCGGTCAGATCCGGGGAGAAAAGGCTCGCGTAGAAGGCCTTGGCCCTCCCGCACATCTCCACCGGATCCGTGAGGGGGGTGCCATCTTCTGCGAGGAGGCAGGTGACGTGTTTCTTAGCCCCCCTCTTTTTCTCCAGGGCGTAGAAGAAGCGGGAGCCGCGATCCATCTCCCGAAGGAGACGGATGCGGGATCGAACGAAGGCGCCCCGGGCCCGATGATCTTCCAGTTCCCGGAGCTCCTCCCGCTTCTCCCGGCACGCCCCACAGAGGGATGGATCCTCAGGGCTGGCGGCCAGACGCCTCTCCAGCTCTAAGACCTCCCGTTCCAACTGCTCTATCGTCGCATCCCTCCGTCGGCTGGCGCCCCGGGTGTAATCACGGCAGAAGAGCCGGGCGCGTACCTTCCCTAGATCCCACCATCGCCGCGCCGAGGGAAAAGCGTGCCGCTGCCCTCGCCAGGCCAGCCAGAACTCCCGGAAGGACGCCACGAAACCCACATCCTCCAGCAAACTGTTATTAAAATGCCAATAGGCCGGCCCCGGCCTCTCCGCGCAGAGAGAGGCCGTCACGGTAGCGAGATGATGATCAGAGAACGGGGCCAGCCGGACGCTGGAGGAGTGGGCCCGCGAAAGGTGAAAACGTGATAAATAGATGCGGTCCAACCGGGAGTGGTGCGACCGATGGGCCTCCACCCGGACAAAGGTGAAGGTTGAGCTGTCGCCCGGATGGTGGTCGCGCCAGACGTCCACCAGGGAGTGATGTTCGACAATCTCCCTGAGGACGTCCGCGGCGGCCGGGCACTGCTCGATCCCCGAGCGGTCCCGTTTTGCAAGGGTGTTGTTAAAGTCCCCGCCCAGGACCAGGCACTCGCGAGGATCCAAGGTGCCGAGGAAGGTGGACGCCTGCTGATAAAAACGAAGTTGTTCCGGGCCCGGTGTCGGGGCATAGATGTTGACGAGATTGACCATGAGCCCCTCCATACGGACCCGTAGGTGCAGCAGGCGGCCCGGCACAGCCTCGGCAACCCCCAGCACCTCAGGCCGTAGGTCGGGGGAGAACAAGGTCGCCACTCCAGCCTGGCGAACAGAGAGATGGCTGAAGTAGACTCTGTCCCCCCATTCCAGCCGCCAGCTGTCTTCAGCGGCTGGATCCGTATGGGTCTCCTGCAGGAACACTACAGAGTACCCCCCCTCCCGAAGGAAGGAGAGCACCTGGCTCCTGCGGAGACCCATCCTACAGCCCCGGGTGTTTAATGTTGCGAAGAGGAGAGATGCCATGAGGAGGGCTGGGGGGGATCCTTGCTGGCAGACTCACTCACGGCCCCCATCGGGCCGCGTAACAATCCGTGACCCACCCCGTAGCTGAGTAGTGAGTCACGGAAAAGGCGGACCCGTTGGTAGGCCGTGGCGGCCTGCTTCCCAGTCCCTTTACCCTCCCCCATGAGGGCCCTCGCGGCCTGGAGGATTTGGTGGAAATCCCCCCATCGCTGCAGAGCGAGCTGTACTTTGTTGCGGGAGCCCCGGACGTCCTCCAGGAACTCCCGCAGCTCCTCTCGCAGCGTATGGGGGGCCGGTGTTACTGGCTCCTGGCTATCGAAAGAAGGGGCCCCTGACACAGCCCTATGGCCCACCGAAACAGACAGGCAAGGGGCGGACCCTCGACGCAGCTCCCGCTGGGCCGGCACCTTAGGGCCCAACCCAAAATTCGGCTTAGTTGGGGGAGGTGGTGGAGGGAGAAGAGCAGACTCTGGTGGTTCGGGATGAGGAAAGACTGGAGCCGCTCCCTGGGGGTCATCCTCTGTTAAGGGGAGGGAGACAGCCCCAGGGGCGGCAGTGTCACCAAGGGAGGTGTAGGAGATTGGGACGGCATCAGGGGCAGGGCAGGGATCAGAAGTAGGGGCAGGGAAAGGGACATGAGCAGGGCCGGGCTGAGGAACGGGTAGAGGATCGTGAGCCGCAGGAGCTGGGCCACTGGGAGGTGGCCTCTCTTGGTGTGGCTGAGGGATCTGGGAATTGGGAAGGGGACCCCCCACGATGCCGGGCTCTGGTATGATGGCTCGTGTTACAGCCACGGCATCGGGAGGTGGACAGACATTTGCGGGGTCCCCGCCTGGGAAGGAGAACCGTTGTCCCACCCTATTGAGGGGTACCCCCTGGGGTTCGGGTCCCGGCCGCAGGGCACCGGCCGTCGCTTCAGGAGGCTTGGCGGCCGTCAGCGAGGTGTCACTTGCGACCGGGCAGGTGGAAGAGCCCAGGGGATCTTCGGAGGTGGGAGCGGAACCGACGGTCAAGGGGAGGGAGCATGGGGAGAGGGGGGAAAGGGGCACCGGGGTGAGGTCATTGACATCGAGGCCTGCTGGTAAAGGGTCGTCCTCCCTCTGGGTGATCGGGGTCAGACCCAGGGCCTCGATCTCCTCATAGATAGAGGGCAGGTCACCTTCTGCCACCCCGGGGTTCTCTCCGCCGGCACCTGAAGCGATGCTCGGGTCAGGGCGCGCAGGGTCGACAAAGGGGGCAGAAGGGGCTCCTTCGGGGGCTTCCGAGGGAGGGGCGGTAATACCTTCCGGTGCTGCCACGTCTTTCCCAGCCGGTTCTGGCGGACAAAAGCCGCTCGGGGGCAAAGCGGAAGGTTCGGCATCAGCGCCCCCCTTCCTGGTCTTCCGGGGGGCTTCCGCATCGGTGGAAAGGAGCGGGGCTCGAGCCTTCCGCTTGCCCCGCTTCCCCTGTACTAAGGCCCAGTCCTCCATGGCTTCAGCTGGGGGCTGGCTAGTAAGGGTCGGGTCAAGGGGGAGGGGCGATTTCTTAGGGACTCGGGGAGGTAGTGGTGGGGCAGCATAAGGGAGGGAAAAATCTCTCTGGGGCTGGCCCTCTCCCACGCCCGGCGGTATCCCTGCCTCACCCTCCTCCACAGGCCTCAGCAGACTGTTCGCAGCGGGCCTCTCCCACTCGTCTGGGCACACTGGGGGAGGTACTCCCAGGGCCCGAGTGGGAGCAGCGGTGGACTGGGAAGGAGGAGGGGCGGCTCTGGGCACCGGGCATTCAGGGGCGCCGGCGATGACAGGGCCGACGCCCTGCCGGGGCTCGGGGGTCTCGGATGCTCCTCCTTGCCGGGCCAAGGGACAGTCCCTCCGGACGTGTCCCATCGCCCGGCAGAGGTAGCACCGAGCCTCCCCCGTGGAATAATATACCCGGTAACGGGCCCCGTGATAGGGGACCATAAAGGACCCCTCGAGCGCCTCCCCGTCACGTGCAGCCGGCGGCATCTGGAGCTGCACCTGCCGGCGGAACGAGAGGATGTGACGGAGGGCGGGGTCTTTGCAGCCCAGTGGGAGAGGGCTGATTACAGACATGGGTCTCCCCAGGGCGGAGATGGCAGGTAACAGGGCGGCATTGGGGAGAAAGGGAGGGACGGAAGTGAGGACTAGGCGGACGCCTAAGTCCTCCAGCGGCTCCAATGGGACGAACACGCCCCCCACCGCCAGGCCCTTCTCCACCGCCTCTTGGGCCGCGGCCTCCGATGCGAGGAAGAAGACTACCTTCCCGTACATTTTGGAGGCCGCTACGATGGCTGTGGGCCCCACCACCCTCGCCAACGCCCGCACATAGGTTTCTACGTGGGGCGAGGCGGGTACCAGGAGGCGACGGACGCCATGCCTCCTGGTCAAGGTGGGAAAGGGGCCCCGGCCGCTATAGATGGTAGCTGAGGCGGTGGGCGGGTTAGGTGACATTGCGGCTGGTGGGGGGGTTGCCGCCACCTGGGCGTATGCTCTGGGGGCTGGGGGTGGGACACCCGCAGAGCTGGTAGAGGGAACAGCAGGGAAGGATGCCGTGGCAGTAGTGGCTGCCTCTGCCATGGAGGGCTTGGCCTTTGTTGCGGGGCCCTTACCCTTCTTTTTACCCTGGCCCTTCCTGCCGGCTTGGGGGGCTCCCCCAGGATCATGGGGGGCGAGGGACGTGGCAGCAGCGGAGGTCTCTTCAGTGTCCGCCGCTGCCGGTGCCCCAGCGGGGGCTAGAGCAGGTGGTTCGGCAGCGGCGGTTAAGGTAGAGGCTTGGGAGGGTGATGGGGGAACAGACGGAGGAGGGGAGGCCGTGCCGTCTGGAGGGGCTTCTCCCTCCATATCGCCTGCCATGATGAGCAGGGGAGGAAGGGAAAACTCTTGAGAGAGGGGGTGGGGAGAGGAATTGGGGTGACCACTCCTCCCTGCTAGGCTGTAGGCAGGCGAGGAGGGCACAAAAAATGGGGACAGGGTTCAGGGTTGTCTCGGACTAGTGCGGGGATAGGGTTCAGTCACCAACTCAAGCAGGGAAATCCGGCTCCGCTTGTTGCACTAGGGGAGGGGATGATATAACAGCATGGGGGTGCAGTGAGATAGGGTCAAAGTTAAACAGGGGAGGGGCACAAGCGCATGGGAGGGGGCGTGGGTTCACAAAAACGGGGGCCAATCAGGGCAAATGGAGCTTCAGGGGGAGGGAGACAACCAACTGGGAATGGGGCAGAAAACCAATGGACTAGTTTCAGGGCTAGGGCAGGGCAAACAAACAAGGCTGCAGAGGGAGAGGGGCAGGGCAGGCAAAACTGAAACTAGCAAGGGGCTGGGACCAAAAAAGGAGAGGGGCCCAGATAGCTGCAAGGGGAAATGGGGCAGGTGGCAAGGGACAAAGCAAGGGGCGTGCTGATGGAGGGGGAGGGTCAGTCCAAGGGGAATGGGGAGGGGCACGTGCACCCACGTGCGCTTGTGCAAAGTCAATTGTTGGGCTGGCTGCTGCTTCAGGCCCAAAAGGTGGAAACAGGCTCGGCTAGCCAGGCAAGCGGCTGAGTCCAGAGGCAGGAACCGGGGCAAACGGTGAGCAGGCAGCAGAGGTGGTGGTGGTGGAGGAGGGGGCAGCGGTGGTGGTGGGGGTAGGAGGGGGCACAGATGAACCAGGGGGCAGGCTCTACGCCACACCCCCTGTGCCCCTACAAACACAGTCAACACCCCCACCACTAGAGTACAGTTCGAAAAATTACTCAGTTCTTGGAGGCCCCCTCCACGGTGGTCTGCAGAGTCTCCGCCGACTGTCTTCCGGGTCTCCCTCCTCTGGGTACCAGCAGCTTCCTGGCAGCGAACAGGGCAGCAGCAGCAGCTCCAGCAACTCCAGGCGGTGGTCCGGTGGTCAGGCAGGACCCCTCACAGATGGTGGTGGTGGTGGTCACAGCAGCGGCTGGAGCAGGGGTCCCTCACACCCCTCCTCTGGGGAGAGGGCCAGCAGGCCCCCTCCCCCCCCCAAGGGGTTGCTTCAGCAGCAGGAGTAGCAGCAACCAAGGTGTTAAGGGGGGAGGGGTTCAGCTGCCAGGCAGCCAGCAACCGGAGAGTAGAGTAGCAGGAGGGGTGCCTGGCCCAGCCAGGGGAGAAGCTGGAGTAGCAGCAAACAGCAGCTGGGAGGGCCCAGGGCCTAGCAGCAGCCCCAGAAAGATAAGCAGGAGCAGCAGTCCCCTACCTCCTTCCCGGCCAGAGGGCTATAGGGAAGTGGTGAGGAACCAGTATGTTAGCCCCAGGCTAAACAAATCCCTGATACCTTATGGCAGTTGCTCCAGGTTAATCAAGACACCTGGGGCCAATTAAGAACTTTCCAGAAGGCAGGGAGGTTAATTGAGACACCTGCAGCCAATCAGGGGCTGGCTGAAACTAGTCAAAAGCCTCCCAGTTAGTCAGTGAGGGGAGGATGTCAGGAGCTGTGGAAGGAGGTTGTGTGTGAGGAGCTGGGAGCAAGAGGCACTAGGAGCTGAGAGTAAGAGGGCATACTGCTGGAAGATCCTGTGGTGAGGATAAAGAAGGTGTTGGGAGGAGTCCATGGGGAAGTAGCCCAGGAAGTTGTAGCTGTCGTGCAATTGTTCCAGGAGACACTCTAAACAGCTGCAGTCCACAGGGCCCTGGGCTGGAACCCGGAGTAGAGTGCGGGCCCGGGTTCACCCCCAAACCTCCCAACTCCTGATCAGACACAGGAGGAGTTAACCTGGACTGTGGATTCTACTAGAGGGGAAGATCTCTGAGGCAAGCAAAATCCGCCAATAAGCACAGGACCCACCAAGGTAGAGGAGGAACTTTGTCACACACTGAATACTCACGCAGCCCCTCAGGTCCTCTCTGATCTGCGTCAGGATTTCTAGCGGCCTTGAGAGCAGCTTGGACAGACTGGGGTCATCAACGTTCTCCAGCACGTTAATGGTAAAGTCCAGCTCCTTCTCTACCAGGATGACTCTATCGTGCACCTGGGGAGAGAAACTTGTAGGTAAGAAGTGTCTGTGGGAGAATATCTGCACAGCTGTGCAGATACAGGACTAGAAATTCCCATGTGTAGGGGTGGGTAGACTAGGTTGAAACAGGAGATTTTCCAAAGCCACTCAGGGCTTTCTTAATTTGTCAATAAAATAAATATTAAAATTACTCCTGACTGGAAACAGCTTCATCTCCACACGTCTTTCTTGACACCAGTTTATAGCCTGAACTCAAGGAGAGGGGGGACCCTTATTTACACTGAGAAAGAGCCACCGTCAGATCTGACATGCTCCTGACTAAATCAGTAACCTGCCAAAGTAACCTGCCAAAAGTCAATGGTCAGAGTGTCAGATTAGCACAAGGTCTAAGTGGATCAGATTCAGAGAGAAAGGGACACGTTAGGAAAGAAGCGTCTTTCGTACCGACAGCTCTTTGACTTCCCAGTTCCGGTGGAAAATCCTGGTGCTGCATTTTCGGTCTGACAACAGCATCATGTCCTCCTGGAGGCAGAAGGAAAGAACAGAGACCCATATGTATGTAGGAGCAGGAACAAACCCGTACTAGTTCTTCCCTCAGTTCTATCCATGCAATCCCAGTGGTGATGCAGGGAGAAGAGATGCTGACATCAAGTGTCTCCCTTGTACCTCTAGGGCTGGTATCCACAAGGGATAGGACAGGGATATGCATGACAAAGTTTAAACCGTGCTTTGTCATCCTACTCCAGTGAGGAGAGGACCTGGGTTCAGCAGGCACTGTGCTAGAGTCCTGGTGCTTGCCAGCAGGGTGCTAGAGCTGGGAGAAATGTAAAACAAGATCCTTCTTGGTAGTTGGTTTTGAGCTTCTTCCCTGAGTCCAAAGGGACATGCAGAGAGGGAGGCTGTTCAGATTACAGCCTAGGGCTCATCGTGCTGTTATTGCCCAGCGTGTGTTCTTCACACTTACAAATGTGTCCTTGGCTTTCTTGAAGGCCTCCAGTTCCCGAGGTGGCAGAGACTTGTATTTTGCGAGGTGGCATTTTGTCCTCTGAGCGCCTTTGGGAAAGGCCTCTGTAGTCGTCGTCCAGAAGGACAGAGCAAAGAGAACTTTGTAGCCTACGTTCACCATTTTTCCTAATGGAGACAGAAAGGGAGAGATACATCACTGACATGCCAGGTTGGAAGGCTTGCCAGATACATAGTTCTGATACATAATTTTCAGGCTACTGACTGTTTTTTGTCTATTTGCAATTTGATAGGAGCCCAGCAACAAAATATACAATGACTAAGTCACATGACATTGTTTCTGCTCCATAATTTGATGACTGAACTATTTTTAATCCATGCACATTTTTGTACAAAATATCATTTGTCAAAGTTTTGGGGATAGGCAAACACTTTTCACAAGTGCCCAACAATTCCCCAGATACAAAATTAAAACGCCCTACAAATCATAGCAACTTGAACTCTGAATTTCTCCAGGAAAATATTCATGAATCAGAGGGCTTTTTGTTTAAATATTTAGCCATTAATAATACATCACAGGTGTAACACACTTTGCTTGTACAACATTCATTCCTTGCTGTCTACGATAGAGCACAATAAAATCACTCAGTAAAGAGAAATCGTGCAGTAAGGAGAGGCTGCAGGCTAGTCACCCTTACCTTGCCGTGTCTTTGCTGGAATGTTGCTTTAGTTGCCTCTTCTGTCTCAGGGCTGCTTTACCTCCCGCTCGGCTCTGAATGTGGTTTTTCATCTCCATAGCTCTTGCTTTTATACCAAAAGGCTCTTTCTGGTTAAGAAAAATAACAGGAAACCTCATTTTGCTTCAGTCTAGGGCAGAAAAACCCAACTCTGCTGTCACCCAGCAAAGAGCAGCAAAGTGTTTGGAAAGGGAAAGCAAAAGTGAGGCAGGTATTACACCTGAGCTCAGAGCACTGAGGGATTTCCAGGTGATGAAAACACTCTGTGATGTCACAAGTGAATTATGCAAGAGTTCCCTGCCTCGAGTAGGTAAGTATGTAGACTGAATTGCAAAGCACTTTGGGGTCCAGTGTACAGAAAAATCTCAGCCCTTTTTGTTTTTAAAGTCCTTTTCCTTCCAGATATAGCCTGAAAAAATGTAAAATGATCAGGTGAGTTGGAACCCTCTCACCAATCTCCTGCTGATCACAGGTTACTCACAGCAAACCAGGGCTGGCCTTTTCTAGATACACCATAGATGTGCTCTGAGGACTACAGTAAAGGCCCATATACAGTAATTTCGGGTTGGGTGGGTATTTGTTTCCCAATCCCATTTGTTTTACTTTTCACCACAAAAGCCAAGAAGATACAGTCTCTGTGGAGGTCTTCTGTACTCTAACATGACCAGTGTAACCCCTTTGGGGTTTAGAGAGCATGGCCTCTTTAAATCTTTTTCCTAACGGGGGAGGGGAAGCAGTGAGAAAAAGGAGGAAAACTCCAGGGGGTGTAGCTGGAGCTGGGGGGAGAGAAGAGAGGCTGCAGTCTGCAGGCCCTCAGAGGAGAAAGAGAGAGAACCTGCCTGAAGCCCGAGAAGGACAGGGAGACTGATTGGGGACACCCCTGGACAGGAGCCAGGAGGAGCACTGTGCCAGGGCGGCATTGCCCGAGAAGGACAGGCTGGAGCTGGACCCAGTATCTATATCACTGCTGCCCAGAGCTGCATGGGGCTGTGAGTACTGGGGCTTGTGACTCTGCATTGGGAACAAGGAGGGAGGCTGTAGCTAGTTAAGTGGGGAGGAGGGTCTCTCTGTGTGGCTTTGCAGAGAGCGGCAGAAGAGAGCACTGGAGGGGTTTGTTGGGGAAAGTTCACTGGCGCCGAAGATTGACCAGGAGCACCCAAGACTCACCCCTGGACTGGAACTTTGCTCAGGACTCCTGAACTCTGTGTGCAGACACATTGCTCTGTGTCTGCCCTTTCGGCCTGTGCTACCACTGGGCCTGTGGGGCCTTGGTTTGGATGCAACCCAGTTTTACTGATCCCCCTATATTTCCCCTTGTTGTTTTTTCTTCTCTCATCCCTTTGTAAATAAATATTTCCCTTTCTTATATCCATTGTACTTTTCTTGTGGGTGTGTGTGTGTAAACTCTGGGGGGTTTGGAACAGGTGCCCCTGGGGTGGAAGGGACTTTTCCTGCTGCATTCCTGCGCGTGCTTTCTCTTGGCCAGAGCTGCCTATAGAGCAGATTCCATCTTGGCCACGAGGGCGTTAGAGTTACACCAGTTAGCTGCAGTAGCATTTATTCCACTCATGCACAGAGGCCTCAGTCAGGATCCGGGCCTCATTACATAAGCATCGTACACATAAAATAAAGACAGTCCCCTATATAAGTTACACTCTAAATGGGACCTTGTCACAATGGGTTTGTAGAACACAACTGAGGGGGAGGGAGAAGGATGGCAGTAATAGGAGCAAAGCTTTGCCAGGATTAATGAAGAGTACGTGTGTTATTGTCTCCTTTCCAAGGTGCAGCTTTTTGCAGTCCTCCCCTCCCCACACCTGCCATCCCTAGGCCTCACGCTGTACTTTTACGTGTGTTATGATCTGTTTCCAGTCTTTTGTTCCGATTTTTTTGCTGTATTCAATGGCTGTTGTCTCCTTTCCTCGGTCAAGGCTGATCTCCAATATTGTTTCCATTGACAATGGCTGTTGTGTCGTTGCCTCGGTCAAGGCTGATCTCTGAGGAATAGAGCCACACAACTTTTAAAGTAACAGATCTCATGCTCCCTTTCCTCATTTAAAAGCAACCCAAATGTGTCTCTAAAATAACAAAGCTACACCACATAAAATAAATATTTTAAAAAAGTTGTTACCCCTTTGCTTACCTGCCAGTACGTAGAATGGTACAACTTTCAAGTGTCAACCAGGCCTATGATTTTTTAATTGATACAATTATACCAGTACAAGAAAGTGTGGCTGCAGTTAACTCAGTATAATGGTGCCGGATACCGGTATTGTTATGTCTCTGCCTGTACAGGCAAAGCTATTGCAGTTATAAAGCATCTGCATTCCTTTTGGGGCACTAAGGGGAACAGTAAGGGAAGTTGTACCGTTTAACCATACCAGTGTACCACAACAGTTAAAGCAGTACAATGTACTAGTTGTGAAAATACTTTGATTACAGGGACTTGCATTTGACTAGAGCAAATGGCTCTAGTAACACATGAAAAACACAGCGCGCTCCTTTCTAGGAAACAGACTCTTGATTGATTACACACAGGTTTTGGAGGGTAGAAAAACCCGTTGATTCACCTTTAAAGGGCCATGCCTGCCAGTACTTACTAAGACAAAACACCCATTGACTTCAGTGGTATTCGGCCTATGAAAGCACCGCAGACCCAAAGCTAACCAGCTTCCCATGCCGAAGTCTCTGTGTACTCTCTCAACAGTGGGATTTGCTGATTTTTTAAACTAATAATTTGTTAAGAAGATTTCACTCCCTTCCACTTGCTGGCCTGTACATTTCATTGCTTTTCCAGCAACTTCCTTTTATTAGCCCTGATTCCAGTTGACCTTCTATGCATTATTCTCTCTCTCTGCTGACAGGTTCTGTTAAGCATAACCAGGTCACTGGCAGGTGTAGTTATCAGTTATATTGACACAGGTGTTTAAATTCCTGGTGTTACCTGTGCCATTGTAGGATGTGCATGATCTGCACACAAAGTTTCTAATGAATAAAAGGAAATCTGTGTGTATTTGTGCTGCTTGCCATGTGCAAAGCAAACCAGAACATGTATCAGATCAGGGCTTCTTATTCAGAGTAACAGGAAAATGCACAACTGTATGGAAACAATTCTAAGCCCAAATAATTCAAAGATAACTGGGTTCAGTCAGTGGGACTCTTTCAGGTAGCTGACAAAAGAGACATGTTTCCCGATGTATGAAAAGCGGCTTTCTGACACTGACTAATGTAAACTGTATTGGACACTACACTGAATCAAATTCTACTGCATGTATCAACACAGGACTCTGTGATGTATGCCTTGCTAAGATAAGGTTAGGAGCTCATGAAGCAAAAATGAAACTGGTTGAGTTACATCAACATATTGCTTCCGAAGTCCAGCTACGCAGGCAACCTATTCAAGAAGGAGAAATGGATTAAGGGTATTCAAGAGGTGAAATGTTCAACAGAAATTTTCAAGCCATTTGCATACAGCTATTATTTCACAAGGCATTTTAAAGAACTTTTCGGGGGTGTTGTTTAATAATTCAGGATTGTTAATAGCCTGTTGTGTCTATGGCAGCTTTAGAAGCAACTAGCAATAACAGTACCTAGCTCTTATCTAGCACTATCATCTTCGGATCTCTTAGCGCTATACCAAGGAGGTCAGTATCACCGCCATGTTACAGATGGGGAAACTGAGGCACAGTGAGGGAATTGATGTGGCCAACATCACCCAGTAACCCACTGGCGGAGCTGGGAATTAACCCACAGCTCCTGAGTTCTAGTTCAGTTCTCTAGCCACTAGGTGACACCAGGGCCGGTGCAACCACTAGGCAAACTATGCGGTCACCTAGGGTGCCAAGTGGTTGGGGGCGCCGACCCCCAGCCATGGAGGAGCCAGCACAGCGCAGGGAGGGCAGCAGCCCTGCAAAGGCGGCAGCGCTGCTAGTGGGGAGCAGCCACGCCCCCTGCCCCTCCTGCCCAGGCTGCGGCCCAGCGCCCTTCCCGGGGGCTCCTGCAGGCTGCAGCAGATGCATGTGGGCGCCAGTCTCCGTGTGCCCCCGTCACCACGCTTGGGTTCTGCGGCTCCCGGGAATGTGAACCGCTGCTGCCCCTCCCGCTGCCTCAGCACTCTGCGGGGGAAGGGCTGTGCGCACGGCTGTTCTGCCTCCATGTGGAGCCAGCGCCTCCCACGGCCTGGGCATGGTAAGGGGAGTCCCAGGGGTCAGTCAGGGAGCAGGGGGAGGGTTGGAAGGGTCAGGGCCTGTCACGGGGCGGGGGTGTGGAGAGGGGTCGGAGCAGTCAGGGGACAGGGAGCAGGGGGAGGGTTAGAAGGGTCGGGGTCTGTCACGGGGTGGGGGTGTGGAGAGAGGTCGGAGCAGTCAGGGGACAGGGAGCAGGGGGAGGGTTAGAAGGGTCGGGGTCTGTCACGGGGTGGGGGTGTGGAGAGAGGTCGGAGCAGTCAGGGGACAGGGAGCAGGGGGAGGGTTAGAAGGGTCGGGGTCTGTCACGGGGCGGGGGTGTGGAGAGGGGTCAGAGCAGTCAGGGGACAGGGAGCAGGGGGAGGGTTGGAAGGGTCGGGGTCTGTCACGGGGCGGGGGTGTGGAGAGGGGTCGGAGCAGTCAGGGGACAGGGAGCAGGGGGAGGGTTGGAAGGGTCGGGGTCTGTCACGGGGCGGGGGTGTGGAGAGGGGTCGGAGCAGTCAGGGGACAGGGAGCAGGGGGAGGGTTAGAAGGGTCGGGGTCTGTCACGGGGCGGGGGTGTGGAGAGAGGTCGGAGCAGTCAGGGGACAGGGAGCAGGGGGAGGGTTAGAAGGGTCGGGGTCTGTCACGGGGCGGGGGTGTGGAGAGGGGTCGGAGCAGTCAGGGGACAGGGAGCAGGGGGAGGGTTAGAAGGGTCGGGGTCTGTCACGGGGCGGGGGTGTGGAGAGGGGTCGGAGCAGTCAGGGGACAGGGAGCAGGGGGAGGGTTGGAAGGGTCGGGGTCTGTCACGGGGCGGGGGTGTGGAGAGGGGTCGGAGCAGTCAGGGGACAGGGAGCAGGGGGAGGGTTAGAAGGGTCGGGGTCTGTCACGGGGCAGGGGTGTGGAGAGGGGTCGGAGCAGTCAGGGGACAGGGAGCAGGGGGGGTTGGATGGGTCAGGAGTTCTGTGGGTCCTGTCAGGGGACAGGGAGTGGTTGGATGGGGTGTGGGAGTCCCGGGGGTCTGTCCCTCTGGGGGCGGGGGTGTGGATAAGGGTTGGGGCAGTCAGGGGACAGGTAGGGGATAGGGTACTAGGGTGGCAGTTAGGGTGGGGGGTTCTCAGGAAGGGGCAGTCAGGGGACAAGGAACAGGGAGGCTTAGGTAGGGGGTGGGGTTCTGGGGAGCAGTTAGGGGCAGGGGTCCTAGGAGGGGGCAGTCAGGGGACAAAGAGTAGGGAGGATTGGGGGTTCTGAGTGGGAGGGAGTGGATGGGGGCGGGGAGGGGGGAACCTGGTCTGGGGTCTATAAAGGCTCGTTGAGATTTGCCCCTCAATGAACTGATGTGCGGCAGGGAGTAGAGGAGCACAAGGTGGAATTTTTGCCTAGGGCGCAAAATATCTTTGCACTGGCCCTGGGTGACACATAGCAGACATGTGCAACTGTCTAGGAAAGGAGCGGGGGCGGGAGAAGAACACTTCCATTTTAAGGCCACTATAGGACCCTAATACTTTCCATTAAGGGAAAAATTCTGCTCACCTTATGCAAGTAACATCAAAATCTAGTTGCATGCGTCAGGCGAACAGGATCTGACCCTAATTCTGGAAAGCATGCATGCTAGAGAGCCATTACGGGACTCTGAGGGCTGGAGAGCAGAATAGCTGACAGGGATAATGTGGGCACCGCCAGAACAGAGGCTTCAAAAATGTGAACGAAACCAAACAGAAGCAAATAATGTGCTATACTTTGGGATGTGATATGATCCAAAAGGAGAACCCCTAACACTCCGATGATAATGCCTCTATATACATCCATGGTACGCCCACACCTTGAATACTGTATGCAGATCTGGTCACCCCATCTCTAAAAAGATATATTGGAATTGGAAGAAGTACAGAAAAGGGGAACAAAAATTATTAGGGGTGTGGAGCAGCTTCCATCTGAGGAGAAATTAAAAAGACTGGGACTTTTCAGCTTGGAAAAGAGATTACTCTGGGGGGATATGATAAAGGTCTATAAAATCATGACTGGTGTGGAGAAAGTAAAAAGGAAGTGTTATTTACTCCTCCTCATAACACAAGAAATAGGGGTCATCAAATGAAATGAATAGGCAGCAGGTTTAAAACAAACAAAAGGAAGTATTTTTTCACACAATGCACAGTGAACCTGTGGAACTCTTTGCCAGAGGATGTTGTGAAGGCCGAGACTATAACAGGGTTTAAAAAAAGAACTAGACAAGTTCATGAAGGATAGATCCAGCAATGGCATTTAGCCAGGATGGGAAGGCATCGTGTTCCTATCCTCTGTTTGCCAGAAGCTGGAAATGGGTGACAGGGGATGGGTCACTTGATGATTACCTGTTCTGTTCATTCCCTCTGAAGCACCTGGCATTGGCCACTGTCGGAAGACAGGACACTGGGCTAGATGGACCTTTGGCCTGACCCAATATGGCCGTTCTTATGTTCTTGACACAGGAAATAAATGACCCGAGTCTTGTTGTGTGTCTGTACCGCCCTAGCGCAAAGGGGTCTTGGTCCACTGTCAGGGCCAGGTCATGGGCAGCCAGACCTAGGGCCAGAGCCAGGCAATAATTATTGTACCTCTGACTTCAGTTGGAGCTGGATCAGCCCCTAAATCAGGAGACTGTCTGCTCAAGAACTAGAAGGGCAAGTTGATGGAAATGATAGGCAAGGTGGGTAATAAGCGAAGTGTTGTGCAGATAACCAGAAGAAGTGCATAAATAATTAGCTATGCAAGGTGCTAGGCAGAGTTATTGTAAATGGATGAGATTTCTCTGGATACATTACACTGACCTGTATCTCTTTATTTGCATGCACTGCGCTGCATCTTCTCACATGTGTAGGCAAAACCAAGATTAGCTGGGGAACATTCGGTGAGTTGGAGTTCACCTTGTCAGAAAGATAAGATGGAAACAATCAAAGTCATCTTTAATTTCTGAGTACAAACACACTGGAAGTAAAGCCGAGACAAAGTAAAAGCAGAAGTCCAAATTTCTCTTCTAGGGCATGCATTTGTTAATAGTTGGCTGGGTTGCTAAGAAACAGCTGAAATGAGCTGAATTTCATCTCCTGGCTGATTTCCATGATTAGGACTCAGCGTCTCCTCAGCGAGGCTCTGAACTCACGGACCCTGTTGCATTATGGTTGCTTGGGCTGTAATATCTCTGAGGACAGTTTTGAGTTCTAATTCTCTTCTAATCTTCTTCTTAACTAGAAGCTGCAGCACCATTATGTCTGTTACCTCCCGGAATCAAACATT
Source organism: Chelydra serpentina (assembly GCA_037349315.1). Classification (NCBI taxonomy): domain Eukaryota; kingdom Metazoa; phylum Chordata; order Testudines; family Chelydridae; genus Chelydra; species Chelydra serpentina. The sequence continues at coordinate 42,738,577 of JBAIAC010000029.1, read as the reverse complement.
TTCCTTATCTTGGGTCAAATGCTGGCTATTTTACATGTGGTGCCGGGGTAGCCAGGAAAACCCCTCTGGGATCCAGCTGGATGGCCCATGGAGAGCCTGTGTTGACTGTGGATTTTAGTTGGGCCACCAGAGCTGTGGCCCCTGTGCTGATCACAGTAAAATGCAAAGCTCCATAAACCCTCCATTTGGGTCTCAGAGAGGCCATCTCGCACAGAATTAGTATGGGGGCCTGCTCAACTGAGATCCAGCCCATCTTCCAGCAGCTACAAGCAGGGCCGGCTCTAGGATTTTTGCCGCCCCAGGCAAAAACAAATTTGGCCGCCCCACCCCCCGGTTTTTTCTTACCCTGCCCCCGCTCAACTCCGCCCCTTCCCCAAATCCCCAGCCCTGCCTCCTCCCCCCAGGCTCTCAAGCCTAGGAAGGAGGGAGGGAGGGAAGGAGGGGGAGCAGCGGCGCGCGAATCAGCTGGTTCGCGCGCTGCGGCCGCTTGGGATCTCCCCCTCCAGCAGCAGCGCGCGAATCACGGCATGCGAGCCAGCGGCGGCAGCGGAGGTGAGCTAGGGCGGCCGGGGCACATTTTTAGGGGCGGCATGACTGGCGCCAGAATGCCGCCCCTAGAAATGTGCCGCCCCAAGCACCAGCTTGTTTTGCTGGTGCCTGGAGCCGGCCCTAGCTACAAGACACCCTCCCTTCTGGGGATGACTCTTCTTCCTGGATGATGTAATGCACACACCTGCCTTGGAGAATTTGAGGCAAAATACAGTTGTGAAAACTACCTTAGTTTGTGCCTGTCGGGACCCTCAGATCCGGGTCCAGAGGGTTCACAGGAGCAGCCACGCTTCAACTGTCCACTTGGCAGCCTGCTGACAACTGCTGACCCAGCACCCATGAAGCCCAGCCCCAGTTTGAGGCTCCACCCTTGATGTCCCATTGGTGGAGTCCCAGAGCAGCTGATTGGCCAGCTGGCCCTACTTAAGCCAGCAGCAGGAACAGGAAACTTTCTGAACAACTGGGATCCACCCTGCTCTGGACTGCGTTCCTTGTGCCTGCTGTTCCCCTGGCTTGATTTCCTGGGATCCTGACCTCTGAATTGCAGTGCTGACCTCTGGTTTGTCTCCTGTGTCTGGTCTCCCGGTATCCTGACCCAGCTGACTCTTGGCTCCTGACTGTGGACCCTGGCTCTGACCACTAGGTCTGGCTGCCCATGATTTGGCCTTGAGAGTGCCCACTGGGGGAAAATCTCAAAGAAAGCCAGAATATGGCCCCATATTTCCACATGAGCTCCTTTAATGCTAGCAGCATGCTGGATCCTTAAGGTGCTCCCCGAGCGGCTTTTGTCCGCCAGAACCGGCTGGGAAAGATGTGGCAGCACCGGAAGGTATTACTGCCCCTCCCTCGGAAGCCCCTGATAGAGCCCCTTCTGCCCCTTTTGTCGACCCTGCGCGCCCCGACCCGAGCATCGCTTCAGGTGCCGGTGGGGAGAACCCCGGGGTGGCAGAAGGTGACCTGTCCTCCATCTACGAGGAGATCGAGGCCCTGGGTCTGACCCCAATCACCTAGGGGGAGGACGACCCTTTAGCAGCAGGCCTCGATCTCAATGACCTCACTCCGGTGCCCCTTTCCCCCCTCCCCCCATGCTCCCTCCCCTTGACCGCCGGTTCCGCTCCCACCTCCGAGGATCCCCTGGGCTCTTCCACCTGCCCGGTCGCAGGTGACGCCTCGCTGATGGCCGCCAAGCGTCCTGAAGCGACGGTCGGTGCCCTGCGGCCGGGACCCGAATCCCAGGGGGTACCCCTCATTGGGGTGGGACAACAGTTCTCCTTCCCAGGCGGGGACCCTGCAAATATCTGTCCACCTCCCGATGCCGTGGCTGTAACACAAGCCATCATACTAGAGCCCGGCATCATGGGGGGTCCCCTTCCCAATTCCCAGATCCCTCAGCCACAACAAGAGAGGCCACCTCCCAGTGGCCCAGCTCCTGCGGCTCAGGATCCTCTGCCCGTTCCTCAGCCCGGCCCTGCTCATGTCCCCCTCCCTGCCCCTACTTCTGATCCCTGCCCCGCCCCTGATGCCGTCCCAATCTCCTACACCTCCCATGATGACACTGCCGCCCCTGGGGCTGTCTCCCTCCCCTTCTCGGAGGATGACCCCCAGGGAGCGGCTCCAGTCTTTCCTCGTCCCGACCCACCAGAGGCTGCTCTTCTCCCTCCGCCGCCTCCCCCAACTAAGCTGAATTTTGGGTTGGGCCGAGATAGAGCAGTGGACCCGCCCTCCACCTGATGGCCTGAAGCCGGGTGGGAGGGAGCTCGCCTGCCACCCGTCCCCTACCACCAGGCCAGAGCTCTTGACCCAGTTGACCCGGGCAGAGGAGGCCGCCGAGTAGATCACCTGGCAAGCCTCCACCTCCACCAAGTCGCCCGGGTCCTGGACCACGAGGAGCACGTCGTCGGCGTACGCCGACAGGACCAGCCGCAGCTCCGGCTCTCGGAGCACCAACCCCGTCAACCTCCTGCGGAGGAGACAGAGGAAGGGCTCGATCGCCAGCGCATACAGCTGGCCCAAGAGGGGGCACCCCTGCCGTACTCCTCGCCCGAAGCTGACTGGCTCGGTCAGGATCCAGTTGAGCCTGACCAGACACTCTGCGGAGGCGTACAGCACCTGGAGAAAACCCACAAACTGGGGCCCAAAGCCAAACGCTCGCAGAGTGCTCAGGAGGTACCCGTGATCCACCCTGTCGAACGCCTTCTCCTGATCCAGAGACAGGAGGGCGAACGACAGACCATCCCTACACCCAAGCTCCAAGAGATCCCGGACAAGATACAGGTTGTCGAGAATGGTGCGGCCCGGGACGGTGTAGGTCTGGTCTGGGTGGACCACGTCTGCCAGCACGGACCCAAGCCGCAGCGAGATGGCCTTTGCTATGACTTTATAGTCCGTGCTGAGGAGCGAGATGGGACGCCAATTCCGTAAATCGCGGAGGTCCCCCTTCTTCGGCAATAAGGTGAGCACGGCTCGCCTGCACGAAAGAGGGAGGACCCCGCCCTGCAAAGACTTGGCCCAGACGGTGACAAGGTCTGGGCCGAGGACGTCCCAGAACACGCGGTAGAATTCCACGGTCAGCCCGTCCAGTCCCGGAGATTTATTAGTTGGCATGTGATGGAGGGCTTCCGAGAACTCTGCCAGAGTGAGAGGTAGCTCTAGCCGGTCTCGGTCGCCCGTGCTGACCATAGGGAGTTCGTCCCAGAGCACTCTGCAAGTGTTAGGATCGGTCGGATCCGGGGAGAAAAGGCTCGCATAGAAGGTCCTGGCCCTCCCGCACATCTCCACCGGATCCGTGAGGGGGGCGCCATCTTCTGCGAGGAGGCAGGTGACGTGTTTCTTAGCCTCCCTCTTTTTCTCCAGGGCATAGAAGAAGCAGGAGCCGCGATCCATCTCCCGAAGGAGACGGATGCGGGATCGAACGAAGGCGCCCCGGGCCCGATGATCTTTGAGTTCTCAGAGCTCCTCCTGCTCTTCCCGGCACGCCCCACAGAGGGATGGATCCTCAGGGCTGGTGGCCAGACGCCTCTCCAGCTCTAAGACCTCCCGTTCCAACTGCTCTATAGTCGCATCCCTCCATCGGCTGGCGCCCCGGTGTAGTCACGGCAGAAGAGCCGGGCGCGTACCTTCCCTAGATCCCACCATCGCCGCGCCGAGGGAAAGGCGTGCTGCTGCCCTCACCAGGCCAGCCAGAACTCCCGGAAGGACGCCACGAAACCCACATCCTCCAGCAAACTGTTATTAAAATGCCAATAGGCCGGCCCCGGCCTCTCCGCGCAGAGAGAGGCCGTCACAGTAGCGAGATGATGATCAGAGAATGGGGCCAGCCGGACGCTGGAGGAGTGGGCCCGCGAAAGGTGAAAACGTGATAAATAGATGCGGTCCAACCGGGAGTGGTGCAACCGATGGGCCTCCACCTGGACAAAGGTGAAGGTTGAGCTGTCGTCCGGGTGGTGGTCGCGCCAGACGTCCACCAGGGAGTGATGTTCGACAATCTCCCTGAGGACGTCCGCGGCGGCCGGGCACTGCTCGGTCCCCGAGCGGTCCCGTTTCTCGAGGGTGTTGTTAAAGTCCCCGCCCAGGACCAGGCACTCGCGAGGATCCAGGGTGCCAAGGAAGGTGGAAGCCTGCTGATAGAAACAAAGTTGTTCCGGGCCCGATGTCGGGGCATAGACATCGACGAGATTGACCACGAGCCCCTCCATACGGACCCGTAGGTGCAGCAGGCGGCCCGGCACAGCCTCAGCAACCCCCAGCACCTCAGGCCATAGGTCGGGGGAGAACAAGGTCGCCACTCCAGCCTGGCGAACAGAGAGATGGCTGAAGAAGACTCTGTCCCACCATTCCAGCCGCCAGCTGTCTTCAGCGGCTGGATCCGTATGTGTCTCCTGCAGGAATACTACAGAGTACCCCCCGTCCCGAAGGAAGGAGAGCACCTGGCTCCTGCGGAGACCCATCCTACAGCCCCGGGTGTTCAATGTTGCGAAGAGGAGAGATGCCATGAGGAGGGCTGGGGGGGATCCTCGCTGGCAGAGTCACTCATGGCCCCCATCGGGCCGCATAACAATCTGTGACCCGTAGGTGAGTAGTGAGTCACGGAAAAGGCGGACCCATTGGTAGGCCGCGGCGGCCTGCTTCCCAGTTCTTTTACCCTCCCCCATGAGGGCCCTTGCGGCCCGGAGGATTTGGTGGAAATCCCCCTATTGCTGGAGAGCGAGCTGTACTTTGTTGCAGGAGCCCCGGACGTCCTCCAGGAACTCCCGCAGCTCCTCTTGCAGCGTATGGGGGGCCGGGGTTATTGGCTCCCGGCTATCGAAAGAAGGGGCCCCTGACACAGCCCTATGGCCCACCGAAACGGACAGGCAAGGGGCGGACCCTCGAAGCAGCTCCTGCTGGGCTGGCACCATTCTGCCACGCATCCATCCCCGCCGGAGAACTGGCAAGGTTTAGAGAGCAGGGTGATAGAGCGGATCCGGAGATGGACAGGACTACTCAGGTGCCTCTCCTTTCGAGGGAGAGCACTTGTAATCAATCAATTAGTCCTGTCCATGCTCTGGTACTGGCTCAACACCCTGGTCCCGGCCCCGGGTTTCCTGGCCAACCTCCGGACGTCGATTCTGGAGTTCTTTTGGTCAGGACTGCACTGGGTCTCTGCAGGGGTTCTCCATCTTCCTCTGGAGGAGGGTGGGCAGGGCCTGAAGTGTCCACACACTCAGGTCCATGTCTTCCGTCTCCAGGCCCTGCAGAGGCTCCTTTATGGTGCAGGTAGTCCGGCGTGGAGCGTATTGGCGCACGCCTTCCTACGCCGCTTCCGAGGGCTCCGATATGACCGGCAGCTCCTTTATCTCCATCCGAGAGGTCTTCCGCGAGACCTCTACAGGCTGCCGGTCTTCTACCAGGACCTCCTCCGGACCTGGAAGCTATTCTCAGCGACCAGGTCCATGGTGGCCACCGAGGGGGCAGATCTCCTCGCGGAGCCCCTGCTACACAACCCCCAGCTCCGTGTGCAGGTGGCGGAGTCCCCCTTGGTGCACCAGAGGTTGGTCCTGGCAGAAGTCACTAGGGTCGGAGACCTCCTGGACTACGACCGGGGAGACTGGCTGGATCCCCTGACGCTTGCTCAGCGCATGGGGCTCTCCAGACCTCGTACTCCCCGGCGCGTACTTCAGGAGGTGAAGGCTGCTTTGCCGCCTGCTGCTCGGGTTTACCTCGACCGGGTCCTGCGAGAGGGTATGCCCCGCCCTCCCTTCACCCCAAGCCCTCCACACCTTTCTATTGGGCCCCTGCCCCGTGGACCCAACCGGGTCCCCTGTCCCTTCACGGTGAGCCGGCTGCACGAACTGCAGCCGGTCCGCTTCTAGACCGCGCTAAGGAAACATCTATACACGCTCGTGCTCCACACCCTTCATCTCCTCACCCTCACGTCCCGCCCCGATATGAAATGGCGGGACCTCCTGCCACCTCTAGAGGGTGAGAAGCCCCGGTGGGCCAGCCTTTACTCCTCCTTAGTCCCAAGGCGCGCCGGGGATGTCAGTTGGCGGCTCCTTCACGGAGCCGTGAGCACGGGCGTGTACTTGGCGCGGTTCACCCCAATCCCCGACACATGTCCCTTTTGCGGCATGAGGGAGACCCTGGTGCACATTTATCTGGAGTGCGCCAGACTGCAGCCCCTGTTCCGGCTCCTCTTAGACATTTTGTTGAGGTTTTGGTTGCACTTTTCCCCTCACCTTTTTATTTATGCACTTCCAATCCGCGGCCCCACGAAGTCACGGGACCTCCTGGTCAACCTCCTCCTGGCCCTAGCTAAACTGGCCATCTACAAAACCAGGGTGAGGAGGTTGGCCGATGGAGGCTCCTGTGACTGTGGGGCCTATTTTTGATCCTCTGTTCGTTCACGCATCCGGGCAGAGTTCCTCTGGGCAGCATCCACTGGCTCCCTTGACACCTTTGAGGAGCAGTGGGCGCTGTCCGGGGTTCTCTGCTCAGTGTCCCCATCTGGTTCACTTCGTTTGACCCTTTGACCGCACTCCCGTTCCTGTTTTTTTCATTTTTTTGTCCCCCGGAATCACTTGGTATCCAGGTCCTGTGGATCCCTCCCCTTAGGCTGAAGGGGGGGATCCTTTAGCAGTGAGCGGGCTTCGCCCGCCCACTTCCCGGATCCCAATAGGAACATACTGGTTCCTTACCACTTTCCTTTGGCCATCTGGCCTTGCCCCGTCACACTATTGACTTATAACATAGGGAGATCAATGGCTCATTCTGTGTCCCAGTTTCATTAAATACTTACTCTTTGTGTTAGCTACTGTATTAACTGTTTGGCACAGCGATAAATGTGATTATTATAAATGCTGTTATTCAGATTGCTATGGAGTGGTTAATACTGAGCTAAAATATTGGCAAAAGCCTAAGGCAATAATTAATCAATATTGTGTCCCAAAAGGGGAAAATTCTGTTAGCAAATCCATACAGTAATAACCATGCTAAGCTGCATTCTGAAGATACAGTAGTTCTGTGAGAAAAGAGTGAGACAGATTCACTGGGACGCACCAGCTGCTCAGGCAGCACAAGGCATCAGTAACCCCGGTTAAACTGGCTAGGTAAGTAAGCTGAGTTCATGGCTGCTTTGAGTCATTGGAGTGGACCCAAGCAGCTAGAAACTATCAGTGGATCTGACCCAGTTTAATTATTTATGTGGGCCCAGCTCCTTAAAGGTATTCAGGCTCCAAACTCCATTGGGAGTTAGGCACCTAAATACCTTTGAGGAACTGGGCTATGGATACTGTTGTTTCAGCCACTAGACATATTTTACCTTACATGAAACAAATCTTCTCAGCCATAGCAATTATCCATCCTAGAAGGGCTACATTAATAGTATGTGACACAAATGTAGTTTTGGCTTAAGATATCTGTAAAGCGGTAATGCTGCCTTAGCCAATGCAATGAGTGGAACTGATTCTGGAGTGGTGCTTTTTACACATTACCACTTTCCCTTAGAAAGGGATACTGTTAAGGCATTTAAAAATTATGAATCAAGCCTTGGAAAATCAACAAACTGGCTTAAAAATCATGAGATTAAACGTTAGGTTCTTTGTAGTTGCCTTTAAGAATTGGGGTATTTGGGATGAACATTTTCATGCTTTTCTCTGCAGCCATGAAGGCTAGGAACTTACTTGAAAACATTCAAAGCTGAGATTCTCCGGTAGTAACTTGATTCCAGGAGCTGGGGCGCTAACAAAAACACTGTCTGCTGCCAGACTCCCGGTAAAGTCCTGGGAGTTAGCAATACTGTTTTCGTGGTTCTAAAAATAACTTCTCCGTTCATCATAACCTTTTTGAAAGCCAACACTTAACATTTTGTCTGACAAATGGTTCACTGCACTGTGTATCCACAAGCTTTTGCTGTCCAATTGATCAATATCAATGTTTCTTTCATTGAAAAACCAAACATGTTGGAATGTGTATTCAGGGAAGGAGCACTCAAAAAAAAAATACTGCCCATTGGCTTTGCAAAGAGAGGAGAAACACCGGCTGTGCTAATGCGATAGTTGTCATCTTGTCGAACACACCCGGGATTGAACCAAACCCCCCAGAGACAAAAGCACGAGCTGTTACAGTTTGAGCTAAAAAGTCATACAGCCTTAGCTGCAGCTGTAAGAGACCCATGTCCTCTGGATCGGGGACGTGTATCACACGCTCACCATTGGCTTACCTCAGCTCTGTGCCAACCAACATTGACATTTTGCTCTGGGAGCTGATTCTCAGTTCCATTCCAGTTGCTTTACCTACTTTGGCAGCACAACGCTTGCTGCAAAGCTGTCATAACTGCTAACCTGGAATTCCCCGAGCAGCTTTGGAAGGAGTGCAAATGCGGTAATGGCTCTGTGCCTCCCTCCTACCCGTTTTGGCCCCTGCTGTAGGAGGTATGGCCAACAGAGAAGAGGCTTTGGAACAGGCCTCTTGGGTCTTTGGTTTTTTTTTGGAGGGCTGGGGGTGGGAGGAGCTACTGACAAGGTTACATAGTGATGTCATTACTAGAAGAAATGTCTTCTAGAGTAAAACAGTAAAAGCCCTTAACTGTTTGCCATGATCCAACACATGGTGGGACAGATCCTGATTTTGGTTATACCCATGTAAATGAGATCAGGATCCAGCCTAGTTACTGTGTTATCACAGATCCCTGCTCCTTGAAGAGGAGTAACTGGGCTGGATCCTGCTCGAAGAGGAGCAGGGAAGAAGCATAGGGATCTCAGATAATGCTGCTTCCGCTGACTCAGGGTGAGTTCACTGAGCTGCAATAATGGAGAGTATCTTTGGCTGGCTCTGGTGCAACTAAAATCTTTGTGAGTCCCAGGCTGCTCAGAGACTAACCAGAGACCAGCAGGTTTCTCAGGCTTCTCTAAAGACTCTGGGCCAAATCTAGACCTGGGTCCAAATTCTGCTTCCGGTCATAGATATCCAACTCCATTGACTTCAGAAGGGCTGTCTGGTGTAATGGAGCAGAATTTGGCTCGGAGGCATTTTTTCATTGACTCACACCTTGTCTGCACGAGAAAGTTTCCCTGGCTTAATTTAGCCAGTGATGTTAAAACCCATGTAGTGAAGCTAGTGCGGAAGGCTGTGTAGACATGCGTAGTTTGTTTAAACCAGGCCTAGTGCAGTTTAGCTTATGGCAATGGGCCAGGCCTTGAGTAATCAGGCTTGCTCTGGGGAAGTCGGCAAGGTAAAGTGTGTGTGGGGGGAATCCCTTCCCCGCTGACCCGCAGCTGTGGAATGGCTTCATTGCTGCTCTGACTACTGCCACTGCAACCAACCACCCAGTCAGCAGAGCCCCTGTGTCCTGGGTCTAGCACCCGTAGTCCAGCATCTTCCAAATGCTTGAGAGCTGAGCCCCTCTTCAGACAAATGAAACCTATTGATGCTCCTTTTAACCCCGTCACATGTTATTGAAGGACCATCTTCATGTGTACACCTCCCAGGCCCCTGCACGAGTGGATTCCCCAGCCATTCCCCTCCTCTGCTGGGCCTCCAACCTTTCTGTGTGATCACCAACCCCACCCTCCAGGCACAGCTGAGCAACAACCATTCTGATCCAACAGGACTCTCTGCAACCTGCGGAGGTGGGCTAAGTTATACCCCAGACCAGGCAATGGAGTTGTAAATTGGAGTCTGTATCTGTTTACTATCACCAAAGTCAGGTATATTCAGAAGAGTTCCATGTTTAGCAGATAGGGCTAATTCAACAAGGCTCAAACTTGTTGCTAGGCTTGGAAAAATACTGCAAAACAATTTCCATTAATATTGGTTTGAATTTTAAATGCATTTACACTGGCTGTGTTCACACTCCTGTTATGTTTGCTTTCCACAAACACTGTAATTGAAACTTAATAGCATAAATGATCAGAGAAAGCAAATTTTAAGTATGCACACTTGCATGTATTTGTAATGAGTGAACATTAAATTTACTTTCTGAGTGTGTTTGCAGATGACACCTGGTTTCATATGTCTACTGAGGGACATATCATATGACTTATGGCCTGCTGGCTGAGCTTGGGCAAGTCACTTCCCTGCTCCGTGCCTCAGTTTCCCCATCTGTAAAATGTGGATAATGATACTGCTGTCCTTTGTGAAGCATGTTAAGCTTTACTGATAAAAAAACCACACTATATAACAGCTAGGTATTATTATGAAGCCAATTACTTGAGGTCTCACGGCTCAAATGTAATGTTTTGTTGAATAACAAGCCATAGGGTAAACAAAATGATGTTGAATGTTTTGTTCTCAAGTGTGTTTGTTATTGCTTTGCAGGAATTTTCCAAACAGAAAAAGAGGCAAAATTCCCTAGTTGTGAATTATTCACTCAGCTCTAATTGTTAAGAGAAGAAATCACATTTGTAAACATTAGCTGCTAAACACCCTGGATGGAGTGCTCACTTCAAAGACCTCTACACAAACAGCCAGCCCCACAATGAGCATTTTTCTGTTTAACCTCACAGGAGACCAGCTCAACGTTACTGATCAGTGCAAACAGGACCCCAGAGGTAACATAGAGCACACACATCCCTCACCAGCTCCCTTCCCTTCCTACTGATAGCATGTAATGCTCAGCTCAAAACTTACCTGCAGCTCAGCTCGAAAGCATCCACTGCAGACTGGCTAAATGCAAGGAATATGTTCAGATGCTTTTGATTTCCTCCAACCCAGAGACAGAGGGGGCAGGCCTGTGAGCTACCTACCAATGACCCAGTTCCATAATTCTCCTAATAGTGGTCCCTTTACCATACGCATAGTAGTACTGTAGCCCTAGAACGCCCAGTATTGGATATGGCTCAGCACAAATTATTATAGCAGAAGGGATGTAATGTAAGCAATGCCCCTGTGAGTGCAATGACCCTGTGGCCAGGGGGCCTCCCTGCCCCTAGCCCCCAGCAGACTCTGTATCGAGCGGAATTGCAACAAGGAGCTGGGGCAGATTGTGCTGGGGCCAGGGTGGCTCTGGGCAGGTCCAGTCAGCTCCAAGGACCAGGCTTTCAGCCCATCTAGGCTGGTGTGGCCTTATCTCAGCAGCAGGATACGCATCTTTCGGGCAGGGGAGGATTGCTCCCCCACATCCTTAGCACTTGATGCAGTAGTTTCCTCCACTGCACTCAGGAGTCCCCTGCCTTACAGCCCAGCTCCCTTCCCCACCCCAGAGCCAGACTTCACCCCCCGTTCCCTGCTCCCTGTAACATGCTGAGCCCCTCTCCCATCCCCCTTATCGTAGCTGCTCATAAGTCAGAAGATGGCCACCATTTACAACCCCCCACACTCCCCACCAGGCTCCAGAACCCTCCTCTGTGACATCTCCCCACACTGCCCCCAGGACCCATACACGTTGCCTCTGTGACACCCCCTGCCTCCAACACCCTTCACAGCCCCACACATCCTGCTTCTGTGACACACCTGCCTGCAACCCCCACACTGCCCCGAGGGCCCCACACCCACTCTCTGTGACACCCCCTGCCTCCAACACCCCCCCAAGTCCCCACACACACCTGCCTCCAACACTCCACACTGCCCTCACGGCCCCACACATCCTGCCTCTGTGACACACCTGCCTGCAACCCCCACACTGCCCCGAGGGCCCCACACCCACTCTCTGTGACACCCCCTGCCTCCAACACTCCCTCCCCACAAGTCCCCACATACACCCCCAGGGCCCCACACTGCCTCTGTGATCCCCCTTCCTTCAGCCCCCACACTGCTCTCCGGGGCCTCACACACCTTGCTGCTGTGATTACTCCCTCCCCGAACTCTCACAGATCATTCACCTGGTTGCCATTTATCACCCCTGACTTCAGGAGGAAAACAGCATCAACCAATTCCTTAGGTGAAGTTTCCCCATCTGCTCCCTGTTGGCCTGTTAACGTTCAGCGAATAGCTCACCCCAGTCAGGAGACCAGGGCCTCTCCCTTCCCTCCTCATCCACCCCCATGGGAAGGCCATTCTCTGCACCTACCTCCTTTGTCTCCTGGGCTGCTGTTGCCAACTGGATTTTACTCCTCCTGGCCTGGGTGATGCCGGTACCAATCACCGTACCCCAGCAATGGGGCTGAGCTGGCAATACCACTGTGACGGGTTGGGGCCACAGAGACCTGCTTGGTGCTGCCACCTGGTGTGCCAAGGCTACTTCTGCCCCTGCTTCCAGGCCTTTTCCAGCTTGGGACTCCCGAATCCTGTCTGTTTTGAGCCAGATTCCACTGATCTGCTGCAAACACAGACCCAGGTCCGAACCAAGTCCACTCACCACTGTAAGGCCCCTGGAAGCGCTCTTGCCTTTGACACCCAGCTGCTCAACTCCAAGGAGGCTCAAACCCTTAATAAATCCGTTTTACCCTGTATAAAGCTTATACAGGGTAAACTCATAAATAGTTCGCTTTCTATTTCAAAGATGGAAAGATATGCACCACTGATCGCTGTCCCAAGGCACTAACTCGTACTCAAGGAAACTTAATAAGTAAAAAGTGATTTTAATAAGTACAGAAAATAGGATTTAAGTGAGTTCAATTAGTGACAGACAGAATTAAGCAAGTTACTTAGTAAAATAAAACACGCACGTCTATGTCTATTCAAAGTTAACACAGATAAAAGCCTCACCAGATTCGGATATTTTCCTTTTTACAGGCTGTAGAATTCGCCTGGGTCCAGCTGAGCCCAGCAGACTCTCACACCCCCCAGTGTCTTTGTCCTTTGTTCAGTTCCCCTCAGGAATGTCCTTGGGGGGGTGGAGAGCCTCTCCCTTTAGCCAGCTGAAGACCAAATGGAAGGGTCTTGCAAGGGCTTTTATAGCCTTTCTTCCTCTCCCTGCGTAGGATCCAGTTGCCCTGGAGTTTTGGGATCACATGGGCAAGTCACCTGCCCATGCGCCCTAACCAGTCTAACCAGTTGCATTCCAGACCCGGCCCCAATGTGGATTGGGGTCTGCAACGTCTTTTGTCTTGTCAAGTGCTCGCATTTAACAGGCATTCTTTGCTCCAAAGATGATCCCATGCACTTACAAAGGCTATGTACAAAACCAGCAAATATAAAACCAATCTTCATAACTCCCACTACAACAATGATACATGCATACAAACAGGAGGAGTAAATTCAGTAGGTCATAACTTTCACAGAGATATGTTACATGGCACATGTAGCATAAAACATATTTTAGTTACATATATACATCTATAAGCATCTCCCCATAAAGTTTTATGGGGAACACCGTCACAACCACCACCACGGATAGGGTGACCTGACAGCAAGTGTGAAAAATCGGGACGGGGGTAGGGGGTAATAGGAGCCTATATAAGAAAAAGACCCCAAAATCGGGACTGTCCCTATAAAATCGGGACGTCTGGTCACCCTACCACCACCTGCCTCTCCTGATGTGTTACCAAGCCTGGAGCTCCTGCATTTGACATCCCACAGCTCGGCTCCCTCCAGAGGAGGTGGAATGAGGGGAGGTACTGAGCATAAAAAAGGACCCTTGGGTGTCTTGTTCTAAGATTCCAAATTTGTTGGACAGCCCCTTGAGACATGAGACTATTCTGGAAGAAAGCAGGATGTCTTGCAGTGCTGCCAGCCCTTGTGAGTTTTTCTGTATCTTGTGATATTTGGAGTTATTCTTAAAGCCCCAGCTTCTGGAGTCAAGTGATTATGTGTGACTCTCAACTTTGATTTAAAATAAAAAAGTACATTTCTAGGCCTCATGGCTGGGGGAAAAGGCTTCTAAATGTGACTCCCCAAAGTCTCAATAACCAGCAGGCAATTACAAAAGAACCCATAATGTATTATTATTTTTTAAATCTCATGATTTTAAAGGCAATCTTGTAATTTGGGGGGACCTGACTCATGATTTTTAAATTCTTGGGGTTGGCAATACTGTCACTTTAAATCAAATTGGGAATATGTCCTTCAGAGCCAAAATATGTTTTGCTTTTAATTCTAGAATTTCATCCTCATAGGGAAGACGATGATACTTCACCAACATTTAAAGAGTCCAGGTTTGATTCTCTGTTTCCCTGAACCATGTATAGTCATGTATACACATGCAAAGTGATGCAAAATTGGTATAAAAAGTTATCACTGTTGATTTGGTAGCATTTTGCAATAGCGTAAATAACAAATCCAAGTGCAAGGTTGCAATATTGCCCACCCCCAAAAGATCCACAAATTATGTCAAACCCTAAACATCATGCGATTAGACCAACAATCATGAGATAAAAAGAGAAAGATTATACTTTAGTTTTTTTGGTTTGTCTTTTGTACTCCCCTGTCCCCACAGTGTGTTTGTGAGATAGTGTTGCCAACCCTTCCATATTTATTGTGTAAGGTGATTGTGCCCCTCCACTGCCCATCCCATACTCAGCAATGAATTCTGCACCCTGACCCCAAATCAATCCTCTCTCCACATCAACTCTGCTCCTCTCCTTGTGTCCTCATCATTTCTGGCCTACCTCTTCTCGGTCACCTCCATTCCTCCGGAAGCTGCTGTGTCTCTTCCCCTCCTTTCTCCCAGGTTTGGGTGTTGCAGGGAGCGGAGGAGGAAATGGAGCCTCTCTGAGCTCCTCTCTCCTCCGCTCCTGTGACAGTGGTCTTAGCGCCTGAGGGGCAGAGACTTCTGACTACTTCCTGCAGCAGCCTTAATTGGCTGCTCTTCCCCACAACCGGAGACAGTGGGAAATACAGCCAATCAGAAGCCAGGCTGAAATTCCCAAGTGGGCTGGAGATTCTCACATCATCACCAGACAGGCTCCAGCCCTGGCTAAAATCATGCAACCTGTGAAAAAGTCACAAGCGCTGACACCACTGGGGCAGCGGAGAATCAGGCTATGGGTGTTTATATAGTGCATATACAAATAATATTAATAATACCCAGCTCTTACATAGTGTTTTTTTACTGGTAGCTCTCAAAGCACTTTACAAAGTCATTATTTCCATTTTACAGATGGGGAAACTGAGGTACAGAGCAGTGAAGTGACTTGCCCAACGTCATCCACTGCTCCAGCAGGTCAGTGGCATAGCTGGGAATAGAATTCAGGTTTCCTGAGTGCCAATCCCCATTATCTATCCCTCTAAGACAAAAACAGAGCAAATTGATAAGTATAGGATAGTAATTATTTTTTGTATATAATTTGTGTATAAAAATATAGTAAGTATTTTTTGGCAAATTTAAGGTCCCATAATATTCAGTCCTGCCACCAGGGGTTCCCTGGGATTTCCTATTGTGGGAACATACCTACAACTTTACACTTTTCATTATTTTAAGTATCTCTGTTACGTCCCCTCTCACCATCCAGCTAATCTAAGCGGTATTAATGTCTTCAATTTCTCCTCATCCAGAAGGACTTCCCTGCCTCCAATCACTTTTGCTGGTTTCTATTCTGGGAGGTGATGAGATCAGAACTTAATGCAGTCAGCAAGCAGAGTGTCAACCATCAATTTATATCATTTCAGTTTTTATTTTACATCTTCAATTTTTACATTAAATATTATAAAACCAGTCCACTTGATAAATATGCACATAAATAAATGATAGATACAATAAATAACGTAAATAAAAATCAGATTTGTTTAAATAAGGATCGCATCAGATGGCTTAACATAATGTCAACCAGTAAAACAAAAATGGATTCTAGGAATCTACTACAGCAACACCTTCCATGCATCAAAATTATTGCATTTTCCAGCATCTTTCTAAGACACTAATGAAATACTTACTAGTCTGTAAACCAAAGAAACAGTGTGAAAAAACTAGTCCTTTAAATTAAAATAAATAACGGCAACACTTAACATACTGTTGGCAAATATGTTTGTGTAGCAATAAACCAATACAATAAATAATACAATCGTCTAGGGCCAAATTTTAATCCCACTGAAATCAATGGCCAATCTCCCATTGATTTCAGTGGGAACAGGCCTTACACTTTAGCTGCAGTTAAGGAATTGGAGTCGGAGAGGTGACGTCTCTTCCTGAAGATCAGTTGCATCTGAATGTTTTGTTCAGAAATCATGGGTGATGGGTATCCATGGTAAGATGCCAAGGTGGAAAGAGCATCACGCCTGCTTAAAATACAGTGTCCTGTAGGAAGGATTCAGGGTTCCCAGTCGCTGGGCTCTCCAGTGTCTGATTAGACGCATGAGGTGAGCCAGTGTAAAGACTTTGCGGTTAGGTGCAGAACTCCATGTAGGCTGCGCACTTCAAGTCATTGTTCAGCAGTCGGAAGAGATTGAGGATCACAGATGCTTCCAGGCACCCTGGAGTTTCCTGGGACAGGAGAGAGGGAGTGATTTGAGCGATTTACCAGCTTTCTGAACTAATTCAGTCTCAGGACACCTAGACTGCAGAAGGCCCTGGACAATATACGGGGAACCGTCCTGCACTGGCCCCATGGGAAGGGAATGGAGCTGATGATCCTGTACAGATTTGTTCCCACTAACATGTGATGAAAGTTGCTAACTGTACTCACCATTTTCTTGGCTGTGTGGAATTTTTGGAGCCAGCTAGTCAGCCTCCTGGAGCGTCGATGGTCATCAGGCTGATGTCTGGTCTGAAAAGAAAATCAATACATGAAGCAGCTGGCACATGAGTAGAGATTTCGGGACAGTGGCTGAGCCTCCTTCCTCTCGGTACGAGCCCAAGGCAGATCTTGGTTTGATTGAGTTTATCTAGTTCTCTAGACGTGTGGATTCCATGTTAAGCTGCCAGGTTCTATTAATAACACCAAGCATTTGTATGGTATTGTTCAACTTCAGAAGTGTTTGAAGCATTAACTAAGGGCTTTACTGAGCCCTGTGGGAATGGCCCTGTGTAGGGGGAGGTATGCCTTGTGCTGCCCAGAGGAGCTCAGGGAGGAACTCTATCTAATAGATACAGAATATGCCCTGGAGCTGAGCAGGAGCGGAGCATACTCTTCCAGTGTATGCAGCCACCCATGGCTCTGCATCCTCCCGGCCTCTCCCCACCTCCACTGGGATGTTCTGGGAGGCACATGGAAACAACAGTAGCTGTGCTACAGAGAGCACAGTGTCTGCTGTAGGCCCAGGTGCCAAAGGTGGGGATGTACTTGCTTGCACAGTAGCAGAGCAGCCGGGCATCATCTGTCCCTAACTAGTTAATCAAGTTATTTAGCTAATTAGATCATGTATATTAGCAAGGCGTACAGGAACTACTTAATCTGGACACTTTCATTGTTATAAAGGGGGGTGCAAACCAAAGTCCACAATTACTGGCAGAAGGATAAGTAGATCCTGGATCCACTTAAGAAATTAGTGCTGTTCAATAGACAACTCCCTCCCAGTCCCACTGTGGCATGAGACATTTGCAATCCAATACTCACGCAGCTCTTCAAGTCCTCTCTGATGTGCCTCAGGATTTCTAATGGCCTCACGAGCTGCTCGGACAGACTGGGATCCCCAAAGTTCTCCAGCACGTCAATAACGAGGTGCAGCTCTGCCTCTACCAGGATCGCTCTGTCGTGCACCTAGGAGAGAATGTGCAGGTAAAACAGTGTCCAGGGGAGTGGCAGACACGGAGATAAGGAATGTCTGTGTCAGCAGCAGGTAGGAGTGGCCTGCTTAAGGAGACTTTCCAAAGCCATGGCCAATGGGAAGAGAGCTAAGACGCAGGGGAGGCGTGAATCCACTCTGTACACAGAGCCTGCTAGTCTTGAACCTTTGGACTCTGTTGCTTACACCTTCCTTCCTTGGAATCCAACCACATTTTGTGCTTCAGATCAATCTCAAACCTTTCTTATGTTACAACAATCTGAAGACATATTTGGGCAGTGCAAGTATTTATTTTATTTTTCTTTTTTGCTGGTGATTTGGGGAATGGTTTCTGGATCTTCAAAATTGTTTTGCATAGATGTGGATCTGTTTTTCGAGAACTAAAATATTCTCTCGTGGGAAACCAAAATACAGAAAGAAAGGATTTCCTGCCACACAACCTGGAGCTGCTTATGTGAGGGAGGTTAACCAAGTTCAGTTTGGAAATAGATGATAAAGACAGGTGTGGATGAGTTGGCGGTGCCAATGCCTTTGGTTTGTTGAGCACTGAGGATAAGGTTAGTATCATTAACAGGGAACAGTGATTTTAATTTGTCCGGGCCAAACTAGAAATGTTGAGATGTAAATTGTTTCCCAGCTCAATTATTTGATACCATCTGAAGCCAGACAATAAATTGTTCTGTCTCCTGTCCCTGTCTTTCAGTGACTTGCTTTATCATGTGCTAAATATTGTGCTGCAATATTTAAACTGATCACAGTCTCAACATTTGTCTGGCTTCCCAGGCTAAGGATATACAAAATATAGATATAGAAAAAGGGCCAGATTCCAACCTCAGATGACTCCTGTGTTATTTGGGAATAAATTCCCTGTCTATGTTACTCTGAATCTACAAAAGGATCACCTGAAATCAGAATCCAGCTTACAAAGAGACAGTACTGCAACTTTGGAAAGAAGCAAGTGCTATTTTGTAACTTCGTCTCTCTTGGCAGAGGTCTTTCTTACCGACAGCTCTTTGACTTCCCAGTTCCGGTGGAAAATCTTGGTGTTGCATTTTCGGTCTGACAACAGCATGATGTCCTCCTGGAGGCACAAGAGAAGAACACAGGGAAATGTGTAAAGGAAGCAAAGCAGGGGAGAAAGTGTCAAATTCTGCCCTCAGTTACATCATATTACCCTATTCAGCCATGCAAAGGTGCAAAATCCTGGCAGAATTTGACTCCACACCTTGCTCCCCTAACAATGCTGCTGTCCTAGAGTCCTGGCTCTTTTCAAGAGGGTGCCAAAGATGGGACAGATGTCAACAACACGCTCTTGTCATATTGCTTTTCTGTTTTCAGATTGTGAACTGCATTTGTGCAGGAGTTTATCTGAGAACTGGCATCCTTTAACTCTATAATCTCTGATCTCTCTAATGCTGCTTGATGGCATTACATGAATTTGAGGCCCTCGGGTTCACTGTTTAAGGGACTAGACACGGTTTTCTTTGGAAGGGAAAGACCGCAGATAGTTAAAAAACTGGGTCTCATTCTCTAGGTTTGATGGTAACTCAGGACAGAGTTTGAACCGCTTTCAGAACTTTTTAGGGTGACCAGATGTCCCGATTTTATAGGGAGAGTCCCAATTTTGGGGTCTTTTTCTTATATAGGCTCCTATTACTCTCCCCCCCCCCCCCACCTCCTGTCCCTATTTTTCACACTTGCTGTCTGGTCACCCTAGAACTTTTTGAGATTTAAGTTTAAAGACAATTGACTCTGTAAGAAATCCGAGCTGGCCAGGCCTTAACCTCCTTAGACTGACTCAGATCAGGAACACCCACTTAGACAGATTGTCCCTTCTTTCTCTCCTAGCTCCTTTCTAATAGTAATAATCCCATTCTTTCCCTGCTATTGTCTAATCTTTGAATCTGCCTGAGATCAGTTCCCTCCTTCCTGCTCTGTCCATGACTCTGCCTCTCTCCACATCTATGAAACTACAGCCTCGCACTCACATTGCCATTAGTGCCCAACCTATGTGTCTTCTTTGTACTTACAAATCTGTCCTTGACGTTCTTGAAGGTCTCCAGTTCCCAGGGTGGCAGGGACTTGTATTTTGAGAGGTGGCACTTCTTCCTCTGAGCACCTTTGGGAAAGGCCTCTGTAAACATTGTCCATAGGGTCAGGACCAGGAGCAGTTTGCAACCCATCATTCTTCCTAATTGAATCAGAAAGGGGAATTACAGACATCACTCCATTTACAGGTTACAAGGATTATAAACTGTATTTTTGACCGTATGACAAAGGGGGGAAAGAAGGGGTGCAGGAAGATGAGGGCTACAATCAAATATATACATTGATGGGTTGACCCCAAAGATCACAGCTGAGCAAACTCAACTCTTCTAGTCACTAATGTTTTCAGATCAGGCCTCTTAATTTACAGTTCCCAGCATTAAAAATAAACAATAAACTGGTAAGATACTTAGAGGGATGGATAACGTTTGAGCCTTAGTCTTTAGAGTAGATCATAGCAGATCAGTCTATTAAGCCCATGTGCTAGACAGAAGCCCCAGAGTTAGTGGCATGTACCTTGGAGCATGTTTGCTGGGAAATCGCTTTAGTCGCTTCCTCTTCCTCAGGGTGGCTTGGCCTCTCTCTGGTCTGTGAATGTAGCCTCTCTTTTCCATTGCTCTTGCTTTTATACTCTTTAGGAACAAATACAATGACATTTTGTTTTGCGCTAGTCAAAGGAGAAAAACCCACACGTTAATGCTGCTGCTTGATCAATGGAAACTGGAAAGTGAAAGTACGGCAGGTGCATCTAGCTCATAACCCTCTGCCCTCCTGCCACTGCCACTGCCAGGGATTCCCAGGCGAGGGAACCTCTGCATGACATCATGACCAAATGATGCAAGGTTTCCCTGCCTAGAGTAGGCGAGTTCGGTTTCTAATCTTAGCATTGCCCAGTTTCCAGGTTTGCTGTGTTATTACAGTGATCCACTGAGCAGCCCTTTCATTCATGTTTTCCCTCCGCCCTCGGAATGACGCTGCGAGTCATCACTGATCAGCGAAGCGGGGGAGGACAGTGGTCTCAGTACGCTCACGAACGGTCAGAAAGGGACTGTTCCCAGAAGGGAGCCTTCCCTTGCAGTCTCGATAACATACAGGTTAATTATCCATGTTTGTGATTTACCGGGGAAGCAAAGGCCTGCGGGGAGGGGAACCTGGGCAGCACTTTTGGCAATCGTCCAAGGGGGAGGAACCAGCCACAGGCTGTGTGAGATCTGGGCCAGGGAGGCTGAGAAGCGGCAGCCTACGAGCTGGGTCAGGCTGAATGGGAGTATAGCAGGGGAGCAGGCTGGGGCTGGCAGGAGGTTAGTAGAAGCTGCAGCAATAGTACTATAGAGCCCTGGGGGAAACAGCTGAGACTGGAGGGGGAAACACAGAGGTAGCAGCCTTCCAAGATACTCCAGTCCCAGGGCACTGGTCTACAGAAGGACTCTTTTTCAGCACTGGGGAGGGGTTGTGTGTTCTCAGAGGCACAGACATAAATAAGGACCGTGTGTCAAGAGGGGTTTGTAAGCAGGTAGCTTGCAACAGAGGCTCCGACAGGTGGCCAACAGGAAGACAACTCACAGAGACTCCCAGTTAAATCAGCAGCAACAAGACTGAACTGTGGCCAGTGGGACCTACCAGCCAATACTTAATTTCCCTCCATAAAGGGATGGCTTACCAAGGGCAGGCCAAGGTCTCAGCCTGAGTCGACAGATACTCTTGCATTCAGTGTGAGGAGTGGCCGTAGTGGCAGAGTTAGGAACTAGCACGTGTATCATTTCTTGTAACCGTTTAAACCACTGTAGTGAGGGAACTCGCCCCCTTTCATTTCTTCTAGGCCTAGTAAGGAATCGTTGCAGTTGGGCTATGAGTGCCTGGGCCTGTTGGGTAGAGAAGCTGGTTGACAAAGACTCTGCAGAATACTTCTTTCTTCGGCCTTACAGCCTCTTCTGGTGTCCTTTCATACCACTCACATCTCTGACGCTTTCTGGCTGCATCCGGCACAGAATCCTCTACTCAGACTGACTTGCACTCAGCCTACACATGTCATGCCTGGTGAGCGTCTTACTCCCATGGATTCTTTTAATTAACTTATTTGGATGGTTTTTCATCCCTCTATTCCAACCCCTGCAAACAGACTCATTTAGTTTGGGACCTACCATTAGTGTTGGCAGCTCCATGACGGTGCCTGGGGCACAGCGGTGCATAGCGTTTCATCTTTGACAGGTTATTTGCTTTTGGGTGCTTATTAACTTGTGCAGATATCAAGACCAAGTACACACAGACAGAAAGACAGACAGACACTGGTTTAAAAGTTGGGACTGTAGATGAAATGGGTCAAAGAGAAATCTAGGAGGCCATTAGATCTGATAATAGTGAGGTGGGCCTGAGTTCAACCCTGATGCAACCTACACTTTGATGGCATATGAACTCTGAATCCAAGACTATGTGTGAACTTGGGGCTGCTGGAAGAGTTAGTTATCTCTCCTCCTTTTCTGCCTTTGATTTTTTGTTGGTTTACTAACTCTCCAGCCATCTCTGCTGCTCAGGTAGGTTACCAGCTGTCCCAGTTCTGAGGGGGAGACCTAGCTGATTCAACTATCAGAATTTAGGCTGCTTTTACTAGAACCAGCTCGGCCATCTTGTTAGCCTTTTGGTCAGTTCGAGCTGGGCCTGTAGTCATGGGCTCTCCTGTCTGTTTCATTGAACCAGGCCTATGTAAGACCGTGACTTGCTGGTAGGGTTGCCAACTTTGGACATATTCCTGCAGTTTTCGTCTGATGACATAATCTTTAATTAAAGATTAATCTTTAATTCCTGGAGACTCCAGAACAATCCTGGAGGGTTGGCAACCCTACTTGCTGGCCACCTCCCCCCCTCCTGGTTGGGCATAGCCTGGCAAGCTCCCCTCTCCTTTGGGCCCCCACTGACAGCAGCTCTGGTGGTGCAGTGGTCTGCTGCTTCCTGTGACATGGCCCCTGCCTGGTTAACATAGAGCCCCACCCCTTCTGGCATAAACCAGTATTCCAACAACTATTGCCTGTCACCCTTACGTTGGGCCTTCGATCCCACGCCAGACTCACTACTCCCTATCCCTGGTGTTCGGGACTGCAGTAGTCTGTGCTTCTCGTCCATTCCACCTTCCTCAGAGGGCTGGTAGGGGCGCACAGGCCCTCCCTTGCCACTGGGTTCTGCTATCCCTGGATAGGCAGCCAAGGCCTGACTGCACAGACTCCTTGTGGCCTCATTGGATCAATATTTACACTATCACACTATCTTTGAAGTTCAGTGTGGATCAGTCTGTTAAGTGTCTCTGAATCATGCTGCTTTTTTATTGCACAACCCAAAGGCTTAACTACTTGGTCATCTGGCACTCCGTTAGTTGCAACGACTAGGTTCATCTGGATTTCTGGAGCTGTTTTCTTCTTCTTCATCTGCCATCTGTAGAGTTTGCTCTGTTGATTGTTCTTTCTGAGGCACAAACTGTAGATGTTGATGGTTTCTAACTCTTCACTGTTGGTCTCAATCATATATGATCTTGGAGGTGATTTCTTTTCTTTATGTCAGCTGGAGTTGTCCATCCCTTATCTCTATCCAATTTGAAATGAACACAGACACCACATTCTAGACCTCGCTGTTCTCTGAGTGATGTCTGTTGTAAAATGTTTGTAACCTTGCCCCCCTCCCCCCGCCCTTTGTCTGATTTGGCTACTCGCTTCATGTCTGGCCACTTTGGAGAGTATTCTTTTCCAACATTGGAACAGTAGGTCTGAGTTGTCTTCCCAAGAGGAGTTGTGCTGGACTACATCCAGTAGTTACTATTGGTATTGATCTGTAACTCAGAAGAGCAAAGAATGGGTCTTCCTGGATGTCTGTACAGGTTCTCTATTCACTTCAGGGTAATGTTCAAAATCATATTTTGTTTAGAATGACTTAAATTCTGCTGCAGTGAATTGTGGTCTGTTGTCTTTCACTAGTTGTTCTGGAATAAGTGAGGAAAAGTGCACTTCAATTTCTCGATAATGCTGTTACAGGTTATGTCTTTCAAGTATATTTATTTCTATATACCTGGAAAAACAGTCCACGACAAACAGGTAATGAATTCACTTAAATATGCAGTTAGTCTCTTTCAAGGTCTCTCTGGTAGAGGTGACTGTACACTGCATGATCCAGCATTGTCACTTAAGTTGATTTGTACTGGATCTTTTTTCAAAAGTTCAATATTATCAAATCCTTCATCGAGTTCTTCTACTTTTCTCACTAGGCCCATATGGCTGCCATGCTGTGGCTGAGTAGGTTGCTGGTCTTTGAACCTTTGATCACATGCACTGTGAATGAATAGCTTTGGTCTTTGTAAGTTATTTCTGTGGTGAACTGGCCCATCCAGTTCTGAATACCTCCAGGACTAGGTCAGAGCTGTGTCAGGTGACTTCAGCTCTGGGAAGGGTTGAAGGTGCTCGTAGGTCCCCTCTGAGATGATTGTGATGTCAGTTCCTGAATGAATTTTAAAGTCAATAGTCTTGCCATAAATATTCAGTTTCACTCTCCAGGCAGGCTCTGTATCATCACAAGTGATAGATCCCAGAAACAATAGCTCTTAATTGTCTGTAATATGAGTCAACTCCCTGACTGCTTTGATGCAGCAAACAGGTGCAAAATGTCCATATTTTGTGCATTTAGTACACCATTTGCCTCTGGCTGGACATGCATCATCTCTTGGACTATGATTTTTTCCACACCTTGTTGATGTAGGCTGAATCTGTCCCTCTTAGTCACGGAGCTCTCTGGTAATGACTTTTAATACTCATGCTGCATCTATTAACAGCTTCTAAGCTAGTTTTTTTGCTTTTCAAGTTCGGAGAGTTGCTCTTGGTTTTGCGGTCTCACCAGCTTGGATGACTTTGTTATTTGAATAGCTGTGGCTAAGATTAAAGCTTTTAATGGTAGCTGCTGTGAAAGGTTTTTAATCAGTTAATGCAATAATTAGTCTGTTTTCATGTTTTGCATTCCCATAATCACAGTTTTCAGCCAGAGTATGCAGAACTCGTATGAAACATTCAACATTTTCCCATCGGTCTTGAAGTCTCTAGTTTTCATAAACCACTTATCTCTGATGTATAAAGAATGTATCAAACATAGCCAGAATGCTTACATAGTCATGTTTGTGACTCTCTTCAGTAAAAATCTAACGATTTAGACATATTCTGTGCCTACCTCTCCACAGCATAAATTAAAGAAGATACCTGCATATCTCCAGTTTCTTTGTGGACCTTGGTAGCAATATGAAATCTTGCAAAATATTGTTTCCAGCCTGTCCATTGTGAAGGTTTGTCAAAGCGGACATTCTCTGGGGCATTGAAGAGTGGCATGTTGATGAGATCCTGCAACTTTTCTTGCTATGTTCCTTCTGTCTGCAACCTTTGTTGCTGTTTTCCTTCTGTGCCTGTTCTTAGTTTACTCCTGACATCATGTCATGTTCTCCTGTACCTGGTCATAGAGCTTGCTTATATATATCAGATGTGATCATCATAAGAACCTTTAATACTCTACCAGGTACAGCTAAGTAAGCGGTAAATAAGGTATTTTGCACACAGCACCACCTGCTCCATTACCGCCTGTTCCATCCAAAAAACAGCCTGTAGCAAGTGAGGCTGTGCCTTTGTGGTCAGGTCAAGCACAGTACTGGGGGAAGAGGAGGCACACCACAGTGGTAGTGCCAATACTAGCATCCAACAGAGACATCTGGCCTCCATCCTCTGAGGCAAGGAGTGGAGATCAGCGCGAGGCTGCATAACTCTTGCGCTCAGGAAAAAATGTGACAGTCCGCTCGGTTAGTATTTTAAAAGTCTCTGATCAGTGTATAGTTAAAGCAGCTGTTGTGGGGAAACCGGGCAGGTGGGGCTCATTAGCCTTGGAAGGCAGCCCACCTAGGAGAAGGAAAACTCTGATTTAAAACCTCAGCTGCCTTGTGGCAATACCCACTCATGGGAAAGGCTAAGGGAGTCAACCCTGAAACCAAATCCGGTGTCGGAGTCCCGATGGCGGTCTGACATTGTCCTCAACGTCATTCCGGCAACTCCTGCGACGCCACTGGTGCCAAGTTGTATCGACATTGTCTTTCCCTTGGATCCATCAGTTGCGTGGAGAGGGGGGTTCTGTTGCATGGGCAACAGCTGTTCCTCCATATCACCCTGCCCTGGCTTGCGCCCTGGAGAGGACACTCCAGCTTCGCCTCACAGCGTCGACACAACATGGGAAGCAACAGTTTACCGGTTATAAGCCTCCTGCTCAATTGGCGTAGAGCTGGCACCAGGGGTTGCTTCCGACGGTGGGAGGGATCACCACGTCTCACTGGACAACTATCGCCCGCCTCAAGCTGGGCAGCCCCCAGCCAATAAGGTGTTGTCCCGCCACAGTTCACCTGCTTCACTGGGTGCGTGGGGCTTAGTGTACGTGAGTACCCGATAAGTGGACTGCGAACCATGCACCAGGCAACTACAAAAGAAAACCAACATAAGAAACCAGCCCTCAAGTTAGGATGCTGGAATGTACGGACCATGACAACTGGCCTATCACAAGACCTTCAGGCAATCAGCGATGTTCGGAAGACTGCAGTCATCAACGATGAGCTAGCACGACTCCAAATCGATATAGTCGCATTGCAGGAGACACGGCTGCCAGACGCTGGGACTCTCAGGGAAAAGAACTATACGTTCTTCTGGCAAGGGAAGAGTGCCGAAGAAATCAGAGTGTGTGGTGTTGGATTTGACGTAAGAAATTCTTTACTGGGGATGGTGGAACCTGGTCAACAAGGAACTGAAAGACTGTTATCACTCCGACTCCACACATCCACTGGACCCGTCAACCTGATCGGCGTGTATGCACCAACACTCGGCGCCACCAGGGATACCAAGGACGAGTTCTACGACCAGTTAGACACGATCATCAGGAGTATCCCTAAAGAAGAGCACTTGATACTACTGGGTGACTTCAATGCCAGAGTGGGGGCTGACCACAATTTTTGGCCAACCTGTCTTGGAAAGTTTGGCATTGGAGAAATGAATGAGAATGGACAATGACTTCTGGAACTGTGCTCGTACCATGACCTCAGCATCACCAACTCATTCTTCCGGACAAAGCCTCAACACAAAGTGTCCTGGAGACACCCTTGCTCCATGCACTGGCACCAACTCGACCTGATCATCACCAGGCGGTCTGCCTTGAAGTGCGTCCTGCTTACTCGCACCTTCCACAGTGCTGACTGCGACAGTGATCATTCGCTGGTGTGCTGCAAGATGAAGCTACAGCCAAAGAAGATTCATCGCTCTAGGCCAGAGGGCAAACCCCGCATTGATGTGAGCAAGACCGCACACCCAGACAAGGCAGAGAAATTTACCCATGAGCTCTCCGAGGTGCTGAACTGTATGCCTCCCGGTGGCTGCGCCAAAGAGAGATGGGACCACATCAGAGACGCAGTACACAGCACAGCCATGAACGTTTTTGGAAAGAAACGAAAAATGAACAATGACTGGTTTGAGGCCAACTCCGCCACACTCACTCCAGCCATTGAAGAACGCCGCACTGTTCACCTGGAGTACAAGCGTTCCCCCAGTCATAGGACTCTACAAGAGTATCGATTTGCCAGGAGCAAAGTACAGAGACTAGCTCGACAGTGTGCAAATGATTACTGGCTCCAGCTCTACCGGAGCATTCAACTATCTGCTGACACTGGAAACATCAGGGGAATGTATGATGGCATCAAGAAGGCCATGGGACCCACAAAGAAGTGGAGAGTGTCACTAAAGTCTGCAACAGGCAAAAACATCCAGGAGAAGAGCAAGCAGATGGATAGATGGGTGGAGCACTACTCTGAAGTGTACTCCAGGCAAAACACCGTCACCGAAGCTGCCCTCAATACCGTGGATGGTTTTCCCATTGAAACTGAGCTGGATGAGAAGCCCACCATGGAAGAACTGAAGAAAGTCATTGAGAGCTTGTCCACAGGAAAGGCTCCAGGAAAGGATGGCATCCCACCAGAAGTTATCAAGTGTGGCATCAATGTCCTCCTAGAACACCTCCACGACCTCCTCTGTCAGTGCTGGGATGAAGGTGCAGTACCTCAGGATATGAGAGACGCCAACATCGTGACCCTCTACAAGAACAAGGGTGATAGAAGCGACTGCAACAACTACAGAGGCATATCACTCCTGAGTGTTGTGGGTAAAGTCTTTGCACACGTGATCCTGAACAGACTGCAGAAGCTTGCTGACAGAGTTTACCCAGAGTCACAGTGCGGGTTCCGAGCAGGGAGATCCACAACCAATATGGTTTTCTCCTTAAGGCAGCTGCAAGAGAAATGCAGAGAACAGCATAAGCCGCTACTCCTTGCCTTCATAGACCTGACCAAAGCTTTCGACCTTGTGAACAGAGATGGGCTGTTCAAGATCCTGGCAAAGATTGGCTGCCCACCGAAGCTGCTGAGCGTGATCCAGTCTTTTCACGACAACATGAAAGGCACAGTACTGTATGATGGCTCATCCTCCGATGCCTTCTATATCCACAGTGGAGTAAAACAAGGCTGCGTTCTCGCTCCAACACTCTTTGGCATCTTCTTCGCAGCGTTGCTGAAACGTGCCTTTGGAAATTCCACAGAGGGAGTCTATCTCCACACCCGGTCTGATGGGAGACTTTTCAATCTGGCTCGACTAAAGGCCAAAAGCAAGGTACGGGAGGCAACAATAAGAGACATGCTGTTTGCAGACGACGCTGCCCTGGCCACCCACACAGAAATCGATCTCCAGCGTCTGATTGACCGCTTTTCCAGAGCTTGCGAAGAGTTCGGGTTGACAATCAGTCTTCAGAAGACCAAAGTTATGGCCCAGGATGCGGAACATCCAAGCATTGCCATCAATGACTATGTGCTAGAGGTGGTCAGTCAGTTCACCTATCTCGGATCTACCATCATGGACAACCTCTCACTGGACCCTGAGATCAACCGTAGAATCGGCAAGGCCTTCACAATTTTGGCCAGTTTGTCACAGAGAGTGTGGAACAACAACATGCTGATCATCAACACAAAGGTCGGTGTGTACCGCGCATGTGTGCTAAACACTCTTCTCTACGCCAGCGAAACTTGGACCCCCTATGCTTCGCAAGAAAAGAGACTGAATGCCTTCCACATGCGCTGCCTCCGTCGCATACTCGGGATCACTTGGAGTGATCGAATAACGAACAACGAGGTGCTGGAACGTGCCAAGATCTCCAGCATGTTCACTCTCCTCCGTCAACGCCGCCTCAGATGGCTTGGCCATCTAAGTTGCATAGAAGATGGACGGATCCCCAAAGACCTGTTGTATGCTGAACTTGCCTCCGGAAACAGAGCTACAGGACAGCCCCACCTTTGCTTCAAGGATGTCTGTAAGAGGGACCTGAAGACTGTTCAAATCGACATCAACAGCTGGGAAGAGCTCGCCCAGGACAGATGCAGATGGAGACACGCTCTGACCACTGGATTGAAAACTGGCGAAGACAAGCTGCGGCAGCTTGCTGAGGAAAAGCGGGTTCAACGAAAAAGGAAGCAGCGGCTCCAACCCACAGCTGACACCGCCTTCAAATGCAGCAAATGCAATCGAGACTGCCACTCTCGTGTGGGGCTCCACAGCCACAACAGACGCTGCACAACCATCAACTAAATATTCCCCATGGGCGCATATCCATCGTCTCTCGAGACTAACGGACACCAACAACAATGTGGGGAAAGCATCTACACTCAGCTCCAGGAGTCAGCACTGTCAGTTCAGGGGTATTGCTGTCACTTCAGTGGGAACTTGTCCATTCCTCAATCTTGTCACATATGAACTTTGCAAGCCACAAAGTATGAGCTTAGTTTTTGCTTTGACTTTGCTGCGAGTGCAGAAGTCTCCTCATTGTTGCTCTGAAATGGTGCGCAATCTGCGAGCTTGGTCAGAGATTCCAGCTTCTTATGGAATGGACAGCCACAAGAATTTTCCTTAGTCTGGACCCCCCAGGGAACATTTGTCCAGCTCTAATGGTAATGCCAAAAGGAAGGAGAAGGACAAGAGTCACAGCTCTCTTTGGCCTTTTAGTTGCCTGTTTGGAAATGCAGTGAGGGTGATCCAAAAGCAAGCAGCTTCGCAATGCAAGAGGGAGGCAGTGTGGCCTAGTGGCTAGAGTATAAGACCCGCTCTCAGGATTCTTGGCTCTGCCACTGGCCTGCTGAGTAATCTTGGACAAGTCACTTTGCCTCTCTGTGCCTTACATAAGAACATAAGAATGGCCGTACTGGGTTAGACCGAAGGACCATCCAGCCCAGTATCCTGTCTACCGACAGTGGCCAATGCCAGGTGCCCCAGAGGGAGTGAACCTAACAGGTAATGATCAAGTATCAGAGGGGTAGCCGTGTTAGTCTGGATTTGTAGAAGCGACAAAGGGTCCTGTGGCACCTTATAGACTAACAGAAGTATTGAAGCATAAGCTTTCGTGGGTGAATACGCACTTCCTGCCATCCATTACCACCCTCTGACAAACTGAGCGTAGGGATACCATTCCTTACCCATCCTGACTAATAGCCATTAATGGACTTAACCTCCATGTATTTATTCAGTTCTCTTTTAAACCCTGTTATAGTTCTAGCCTTCACAACCTCCTCAGGCAAGGAGTTCCACAGATTGACTGTACTCTGCATGAAGAAGAACTTCCTTTTCTTTTAATCGTGCTGTGCATTAATTTCATTTGGTGGCCCCTAGTTCTTATATTATGGGAATAAGTAAATAACTTTTCCTTCTTAACTTTCTTCACACCACTGATGATTTTATACACCTCTATCATATCCCCCCTCCTTTGTAAAGCACTTTGGGATCGACTGCTGCACAGCTCTCTATAGGAGCTGGGTATTATTACTACAGTGCACCCAATTTTCTGTTTACAAAATGCTTCTGATTAAAAGACAGGAATGCCAAGGCCTGGGAAAACAATTTTATTTGTTCACAATTATAGATAAAAAGGCACAATCTTAGTAATAGATAAATAAATAAGAATAAATAGCTGATCCATAATAAATAACACATTGATTCAAGTCTGGAAGTTATACACATCAGTTACTCTTCTTATTGGATAAGAATACATAATGAAACAGCAAGATAAAAATATACTCTGTATAAATACATGTGTCGAGGATATGTACAGCAAGAACTTCCAAACATCAATATTAATGCATTTCCTGAGGTTGTTTCTAGGAGATCTGAAGCTGTGACTAGTGTGTAAATCCTAGAACTGGAGTACGTTTTTTTTTTAAATTAAAGCTTATTAAATGTTTCCAATATTTTTGGATATGCTGCCTTGACTAAAATGCATTCATACAGTGACAATACAA
Source organism: Chelydra serpentina (assembly GCA_037349315.1). NCBI lineage: Eukaryota > Metazoa > Chordata > Testudines > Chelydridae > Chelydra > Chelydra serpentina. Next base: position 42,707,592 of record JBAIAC010000029.1, on the reverse strand, counting down.
TTACATTCAATAAATAATATCCCCATAGGGCCAAATCCTACTGAAGTCCTAAATTCTAACTAGGATGAAAAATGGTTCTACAATTAATATTAGGGAAAGAGTCTAGAGTGCTGCACCAGCTGGAAATTGAAGCAACCTAGAGGCCAATTGTTGTGTAATTCTTTGGTATAAAAAGGATGGAATCAGTTTGCTTGGGGATGATGATCAGTAGCCAGAGGGAGAAGATGAATGTTCCTGGTTCATACACGTCTTCTCCCAATATGTGTGCAGTGCTCTCAGGCTAGAGACTCTCCAGTCTCTAAGTAGATGTGGACATGGGCACTGCAGAGACCAGATGGCTACACACAGAGTTCCCTGTAGGCTGCGCATCTCAAGTCTTCGTTTAGCAGTCGGAAGAGATTGAGGATCACAGATGCTTCCCGGCACTCAGGTGTTTCCTGGGAAATGAGAGAATATTTACAACAGAAAGTGTGAATGGGGTTAAATTAAAGCCACCACAGGTATGTTGCATAATTAGGAGGCAGGTGCATATCTATAAGGAGCACAGAAGATGTGGAAAGAGGGCGAGTGCTGGAAACAGAGCAATGTGAATGCCGAGTTCTGTAACCCAAGCAGATGCACACGCAAACTACTGTTTAATGTGCTATCATGAAATGCGGCATAATTCAAACCATTCATTAGCTATTGCTGTCATCTGTGACATCCTTGAACAGTGGATCTGAATAGCTGAAGAGGCTCAATTTTATTGCAATATTTAAAAATAAAAACTAAGAGATAATAACGGTAGTAATCTCCTTGCTCAGGCCCTCGTCCCGCATTTCCTAAAAAGCCCTCGTCCCGCATTTCCTAAAAAGATTGATTGCAGAGGGTCAAAATCCCTGGTGGTATAATCTTCTGACAGGCTGTGCTGGGAAGAGACAGTCAGTCTAACAGCAGGCAAAATAGGTTTTTTAAATTGAGATCTACTAGATTTGTGCACAACTACAGTCCTGGGATTATTGAAACAGACTGGTCAAGGCACCACAGAATACATTGTAGTAATCCCACCCTGGCCTCTGGGATGGGAACCTAGTAGGCTTGTTCCTTCTCTTATTTGTATGGAAGTTCTATTTCCTCATTGTCTCGAACGACTACTCACCGTCTCTTTGCTCTTACGGAAATTTTGGAGCCAATTGTTCAGCCTCCTGGAGTGTCGATGAGAATGAGTTTGCCTGGTCTGAAACAAAAAAATTGATACAGATTGGTTGGTGCCCAGAGATTTCAGCCGACAGTGGACCAAAGCCCTTTCTCTCCAGGCACAGAGCAGTTCTTGCCCTGACACAGTCTAGGAGGCTACCCTTGTGCATATTATATCAACTACCCCGCGCTTCCAATGTCCTAGATAAGGATGGGCCATATGCGAGTATTTGCTGGTACAAGGACAAGCAGCTCCATTTGGGAAATTCCTAAGGGTTCTCCTTGAAGAGATTCACATCTGGCCCCGAAAGAGAAATCTGGCACTTGTGACGGGGCAAGGCCAGAGGGCTATAGGGAAGTGGTAAGGAACCAGTATGTTAGCCCCAGGCTAAACAAATCCCTGATACCTTATGGCAGTTGCTCCAGGTTAATCAAGACACCTGGGGCCAATTAAGAACTTTCCAGAAGGCAGGGAGGTTAATTGAGACACCTGCAGCCAATCAGGGGCTGGCTGAAACTAGTCAAAAGCCTCCCAGTTAGTCAGTGAGGGGAGGATGTCAGGAGCTGTGGAAGGAGGTTGCGTGTGAGGAGCTGGGAGCAAGAGGCACTAGGAGCTGAGAGTGAGAAGGCGTACTGCTGGAAGATCCTGTGGTGAGGATAAAGAAGGTGTTGGGAGGAGTCCATGGGGAAGTAGCCCAGGAAGTTGTAGCTGTCGTGCAGTTGTTCCAGGAGACACTCTAAACAGCTGCAGTCCACAGGGCCCTGGGCTGGAACCCGGAGTAGAGGGCGGGCCCGGGTTCACCCCCAAACCTCCCAACTCCTGATCAGACACAGGAGGAGTTAACCTGGACTGTGGATTCTACTAGAGGGGAAGATCTCTGAGGCAAGCAAAATCCGCCAATAAGCGCAGGACCCACCGAGGTAGAGGAGGAACTTTGTCACACACTGAATACTCACGCAGCCCCTCAGGTCCTCTCTGATCTGCGTCAGGATTTCTAGCGGCCTTGAGAGCAGCTTGGACAGACTGGGGTCATCAACGTTCTCCAGCACGTTAATGGTAAAGTCCAGCTCCTTCTCTACCAGGATGACTCTATCGTCCACCTGGGGAGAGAAACTTGTAGGTAAGAAGTGTCTGTGGGAGAATATCTGCACAGCTGTGCAGATACAGGACTAGAAATTCCCATGCGTAGGGGTGGGTAGACTAGGTTGAAACAGGAGATTTTCCAAAGCCACTCAGGGCTTTCTTAATTTGTCAATAAAATAAATATTAAAATTACTCCTGACTGGAAACAGCTTCATCTCCACACGTCTTTCTTGACACCAGTTAATAGCCTGAACTCAAGGAGAGGGGGGACCCTTATTTACACTGAGAAAGAGCCACCGTCAGATCTGACATGCTCCTGACTAAATCAGTAACCTGCCAAAGTAACCTGCCAAAAGTCAATGGTCAGAGTGTCAGATTAGCACAAGGTCTAAGTGGATCAGATTCAGAGAGAAAGGGACATGTTAGGAAAGAAGCGTCTTTCGTACCGACAGCTCTTTGACTTCCCAGTTCCGGTGGAAAATCCTGGTGCTGCATTTTCGGTCTGACAACAGCATCATGTCCTCCTGGAGGCAGAAGGAAAGAACAGAGACCCATATGTATGTAGGAGCAGGAACAAACCCGTACTAGTTCTTCCCTCAGTTCTATCCACGCAATCCCAGTGGTGATGCAGGGAGAAGAGATGCTGACATCAAGTGTCTCCCTTGTACCTCTAGGGCTGGTATCCACAAGGGATAGGACAGGGATATGCATGACAAAGTTTAAACCGTGCTTTGTCGTCCTACTCCAGTGAGGAGAGGACCTGAGTTCAGCAGGCACTGTGCTAGAGTCCTGGTGCTTGCCAGCAGGGTGCTAGAGCTGGGAGAAATGTAAAACAAGATCCTTCTTGGTAGTTGGTTTTGAGCTTCTTCCCTGATTCCAAAGGGACATGCAGAGAGGGCGGCTGTTCAGATTACAGCCTAGAGCTCACCGTGCTGTTATTGCCCAGCGTGTGTTCTTCACACTTACAAATGTGTCCTTGGCTTTCTTGAAGGCCTCCAGTTCCCGAGGTGGCAGGGACTCGTATTTTGCGAGGTGGCATTTTGTCCTCTGAGCGCCTTTGGGAAAGGCCTCTGTAGTCATCGTCCAGAAGGACAGAGCAAAGAGAACTTTGTAGCCTACGTTCACCATTTTTCCTAATGGAGACAGAAAGGGAGAGATACATCACTGACATGCCAGATTGGAAGGCTTGCCAGATACATAGTTCTGATACATAATTTTCAGGCTACTGACTGTTTTTTGTCTATTTGCAATTTGATAGGAGCCCAGCAACAAAATATACAATGACTAAGTCACATGACATTGTTTCTGCTCCATAATTTGATGACTGAACTATTTTTAATCCATGCACATTTTTGTACAAAATATAATTTGTCAAAGTTTTGGGGATAGGCAAACACTTTTCACAAGTGCCCAACAATTCCCCAGATACAAAATTAAAACGCCCTACAAATCATAGCAACTTGAACTCTGAATTTCGCCAGGAAAATATTCATGAATCAGAGGGCTTTTTGTTTAAATATTTAGCCATTAATAATACATCACAGGTGTAACACACTTTGCTTGTACAACATTCATTCCTTGCTGTCTACGATAGAGCACAATAAAATCACTCAGTAAAGAGAAATCGTGCAGTAAGGAGAGGCTGCAGGCTAGTCACCCTTACCTTGCCGTGTCTTTGCTGGAATGTTGCTTTAGTTGCCTCTTCTGTCTCAGGGCTGCTTTACCTCCCGCTCGGCTCTGAATGTGGTTTTTCATCTCCATAGCTCTTGCTTTTATACCAAAAGGCTCTTTCTGGTTAAGAAAAATAACAGGAAACCTCATTTTGCTTCAGTCTAGGGCAGAAAAACCCAACTCTGCTGTCACCCAGCAAAGAGCAGCAAAGTGTTTGGAAAGGGAAAGCAAAAGTGAGGCAGGTATTACACCTGAGCTCAGAGCACTGAGGGATTTCCAGGTGATGAAAACACTCTGTGATGTCACAAGTGAATTATGCAAGAGTTCCCTGCCTCGAGTAGGTAAGTATGTAGACTGAATTGCAAAGCACTTTGGGGTCCAGTGTACAGAAAAATCTCAGCCCTTTTTGTTTTTAAAGTCCTTTTCCTTCCAGATATAGCCTGAAAAAATGTAAAATGATCAGGTGAGTTGGAACCCTCTCACCAATCTCCTGCTGATCACAGGTTACTCACAGCAAACCAGGGCTGGCCTTTTCTAGATACACCATAGATGTGCTCTGAGGACTACAGTAAAGGCCCATATACAGTAATTTCGGGTTGGGTGGGTATTTGTTTCCCAATCCCATTTGTTTTACTTTTCACCACAAAAGCCAAGAAGATACGGTCTCTGTGGAGGTCTTCTGTACTCTAACATGACCAGTGTAACCCCTTTGGGGTTTAGAGAGCATGGCCTCTTTAAATCTTTTTCCTAACGGGGGAGGGGAAGCAGTGAGAAAAAGGAGGAAAACTCCAGGGGGTGTAGCTGGAGCTGGGGGGAGAGAAGAGAGGCTGCAGTCTGCAGGCCCTCAGAGGAGAAAGAGAGAGAACCTGCCTGAAGCCCGAGAAGGACAGGGAGACTGATTGGGGACACCCCTGGACAGGAGCCAGGAGGAGCACTGTGCCAGGGCGGCGTTGCCCGAGAAGGACAGGCTGGAGCTGGACCCAGTATCTATATCACTGCTGCCCAGAGCTGCATGGGGCTGTGAGTACTGGGGCTTGTGACTCTGCATTGGGAACAAGGAGGGAGGCTGTAGCTAGTTAAGTGGGGAGGAGGGTCACTCTGTGTGGCTTTGCAGAGAGCGGCAGAAGAGAGCACTGGAGGGGTTTGTTGGGGAAAGTTCACTGGCGCCGAAGATTGACCAGGAGCACCCAAGACTCACCCCTGGACTGGAACTTTGCTCAGGACTCCTGAACTCTGTGTGCAGACACATTGCTCTGTGTCTGCCCTTTCGGCCTGTGCTACCACTGGGCCTGTGGGGCCTTGGTTTGGATGCAACCCAGTTTTACTGATCCCCCTATATTTCCCCTTGTTGTTTTTTCTTCTCTCATCCCTTTGTAAATAAATATTTCCCTTTCTTATATCCATTGTACTTTTCTTGTGGGTGTGTGTGTGTAAACTCTGGGGGGTTTGGAACAGGTGCCCCTGGGGTGGAAGGGACTTTTCCTGCTGCATTCCTGCGCGCGCTTTCTCTTGGCCAGAGCTGCCTATAGAGCAGATTCCATCTTGGCCACGAGGGCGTTAGAGTTACACCAGTTAGCTGCAGTAGCATTTATTCCACTCATGCACAGAGGCCTCAGTCAGGATCCGGGCCTCATTACATAAGCATCGTACACATAAAATAAAGACAGTCCCCTATATAAGTTACACTCTAAATGGGACCTTGTCACAATGGGGTTGTAGAACACAACTGAGGGGGAGGGAGAAGGATGGCAGTAATAGGAGCAAAGCTTTGCCATGATTAATGAAGAGTACGTGTGTTATTGTCTCCTTTCCAAGGTGCAGCTTTTTGCAGTCCTCCCCTCCCCACACCTGCCGTCCCTAGGCCTCACGCTGTACTCTTACGTGTGTTATGATCTGTTTCCAGTCTTTTGTTCTGATCTTTTTGCTGTATTCAATGGCTGTTGTCTCCTTTCCTCGGTCAAGGCTGATCTCCAATATTGTTTCCATTGACAATGGCTGTTGTGTCGTTGCCTCGGTCAAGGCTGATCTCTGAGGAATAGAGCCACACAACTTTTAAAGTAACAGATCTCATGCTCCCTTTCCTCATTTAAATGCAACCCAAACGTGTCTCTAAAATAACAAAACTACACCACATAAAATAAATATTTTTTAAAAGTTGTTTCCCCTTTGCTTACCTGTGAGTACATAGATTGGTACGATTTTCAACTGTCAACCAGGCCTGACTGTGATTTCTTAATTGATACAATTATACCAATACAACAAAGTGTGGCTGCAGTTATCTCAGTATAACAGTGCCTGATACCGGTATTGTTATGTCTCTGCCTGTACAGGCAAAGCTATTGCAGGTATAAAGCATCTGCATTCCTTTTGTGGGGCTGACGGGAACAGTAAGGGAGGTTATACTCTTTAACCATACCAGTGTACCACAACAGTTAAAGCAGTACAACGTACTAGTTGTGAAAAGACTTTGATTTCAGGGGCTTGAATTTGACTAGAGCAAAGAGCTCTAGTAACACATGTAAAACACAGCGCGCTCCTTTCTAGGAAACAGACTCTTGAATGATTACACACAGGTTTTGGAAGATAGAAAAACCCTTTGATTTGCTTTTAAAGGGCCCTGTCTGCCAGTACTTACTCACACAAAACACCCATTGACTTCAGTAATATTCAGCCCTGGGCTACACTAAACGGGGGGTGGGGGGGTCGATCTACGATACGCAACTTCAGCTACGTGAATAACTAAGCTGAATTCGGCGTATCGTAGATCGACTTACCTGGCCGTGAGGACGGCGGCAAGTCGATCACTGCGGCTCCCCCGTTGACTCCGCTTCTGCCTTTCACCGAGATGGATTTCCGGAGTCGACGAGGAGTGTGTTTGCGGATCGATTAAGCACGTCTAAACAAGACGCGATAAATCGATCCCCGATAGATCGATTGCTACCCGCCGATCCGGCGGGTAGTGAAGACAAGCCCTCAGTCTATGAAAGCACCACAGATCCAAATCTAACTAGCTTCCCATGCCTAAGTCTCTGTGTACTCTCAACAGTGGGATTTGCTGATTTTTTAAACTAACAATTTGTTAAGAAGATTTCACTCCCTTCCACTTGCTGGCCTGTAAATTTCATTGCTTTTCCAGCAACTTCCTTTTATTAGCCCTGATTCCTGTTGACCTTCTATGCATTATTCTCTCTCTCTGCTGACAGAGTCTGTTAAGCAAAACGAGGTCACTGGCAGGTGTAGTTATCAGTTACGTTGACACAGGTGTTTAAATTCCTGGTGTTACCTGTGCCATTGTAGGATGTGCATGATCTGCATACAAAGTTTCTAATGAATAAAAGGAAATCTGTGTGTATTTGTGCTGCTTGCCATGTGCAAAGCAAACCAGAACATGTATCAGATCAGGGCTTCTTATTCAGAGTAACAGGAAAATGCACAACTGTATGGAAACAATTCTAAGCCCAAATAATTCAAAGATAACTGGGTTCAATCAGTGGGACTCTTTCAGGTAGCTGACAAAAGAGAGATGTTTCCTGATGTATGAAAAGCGGCTTTCTGACACTGACTAATGTAAACTGTATTGGACACTACACTGAATCAAATTCTACTGCATGTATCAACACAGGACTCTGTGACGTATGCCTTGCTAAGATAAGGTTAGGAGCTCATGAAGCAAAAATGAAACTGGTTGAGTTACATCAACATATTGCTTCCGAAGTCCAGCTATGCAGGCAACCTATTCAAGAAGGAGAAATGGATTAAGGGTATTCAAGAGGTGAAATGTTCAAAAGAAATTTTCAAGCCATTTGCATGCAGCTATTATTTCACAAGGCATTTTAAAGAACTTTTCGGGGGTGTTGTTTAATAATTCATGATTGTTAATTGCCTGTTGTGTCTATGGCAGCTTTAGAAGCAACTAGCAATAACAGTACCTAGCTCTTATCTAGCACTATCATCTTCGGATCTCTTAGCGCTATACCAAGGAGGTCAGTATCACCGCCATGTTACAGATGGGGAAACTGAGGCACAGTGAGGGAATTGATGTGGCCAAGGTCACCCAGCAAGCCACTGGAGAAGCTGGGAATTAACCCACAGCTCCTGAGTTCTAGTTCAGTTCTCTAGCCACTAGGTGACACCAGGGCCGGTGCAACCACTAGGCAAACTAAGCAGTCACCTAGGGCGCCAAGTGGTTGCGGGGGCTGAGCCCCAGCTATAGAGGAGCCTGTGTGGTGCATGGGGGGCAGGAGCCCTGCAAAGGAAATAGCACCCCTAGCGGGGAGCAGCTGGGCCCCCCTCCCCTCCTGCCCAGGCAGCGGCCTGGTCTCCCCCCCCGGAGGGGGGCTCCTGTAGGCTACAGCAGATGCATGCGGGTGCCAGCCCCCCTGCGCCCCACGGCTTCCTCCTCACCGCGCTTGGGCTCTGCGACTCCCCGGGAGGGGCAGCAGCGGCGGCTCACACTCCCAGGAGCCCCAGAGCCTGAGCACGGCGAGAGGGGAGCCAGGGGGCGCACGGGAGCCGCCGCCTGAATCTGCTGCAGGAGCCCCCGGGGGGGCACTGGGCCGTAGCCCGGCTTCCCCCTCACCGCGCTCGTGTTCTGCGGCTCCCAGGAATGTGAACCGCTGCTGCCCCTCCCGCTGTCTCAGCACTCTGCAGGGGAGGGGCTGTGCGCACGGCCCTTCTGCCTCCACGTGGAGCCAACGGCCTGGGCATGGTAAGGGGAGTCCCAGGGGTCAGTCAGGGAGCAGGGGGGCTTGGAAGGGTCGGGAGTTTTTTGGGGGGGGCCTGTCAAGGGGTGGGGGTGTGGAGAGGGGTTGGGGCAGTCAAGGGACAGGGACATGGGGGGGTTGGATGGGGCGTGGGAGTCCCGGGGGTGTGGATAAGGATTGGGGCAGTCAGGGGACAGGTAGGGGGTAGGGTCCTAGGGGGGCAGTTAGGGTGGGGGGGTCTCAGGAGGGGGCAGTCAGGGGACAAGGAGCACGGGGATTGGGGGTTCTGAGTGGGGCAGTCAGGGTGTGGGAAGTGGGAGGGAGTGGATGGGGGCGGGGAGGGGGGAACCTGGTCTGGGGTCTATAAAGGCTCGTTGAGATTTGCCCCTCAATGAACTGATGTGCGGCAGGGAGTAGAGGAGCACAAGGTGGAATTTTTGCCTAGGGCGCAAAATATCCTTGCACTGGCCCTGGGTGACACATAGCAGATGCGTGCAACTGTATAGGAAAGGAGCGGGGGCGGGAGAAGAACACTTCCAGTTTTAGGCCACTATAGGACCCTAATACTTTTTCCATTAAGGGAAAAATTCTGCTCACCTTATGCAAGTAACATCGAAATCTAGTTGCATGCGTCAGGCGAACAGGATCTGACCTTAAGTCTGGAAAGCATGCATGCTAGAGAGCCATTACGGGACTCTGAGGGCTGGAGAGCAGAATAGCTGACAGGGATAATGTGGGCACTACCAGAACAGAGGCTTCAAAAATGTAAACGAAACCAAACAGGAGCAAATAATGTGCTATACTTTGGGATGTGATATGATCCAAAAGGAGAACCCTAACACTCCGATCATAATGCCTCTATATACATCCATGGTACGCCCACACCTTGAATACTACATGCAGATCTGGTCACCCCGTCTCTAAAAAGATATATTGGAATTGGAAGAAGTACAGAAAAGGGGAACAAAAATTATTAGGGGTGTGGAGCAGCTTCCATCTGAGGAGAAACTAAAAAGACTGGGACTTTTCAGCTTGGAAAAGAGATTACTCATGGGGAGATATGATAAAGGTCTATAAAATCATGACTGGTGTGGAGAAAGTAAAAAGGAAGTGTTATTTACTCCTCCTCATAACACAAGAAATAGGGGTCATCACATGAAATAAATAGGCAGCAGGTTTAAAACAAACAAAAGGAAGTATTTTTTCACACAATGCACAGTGAACCTGTGGAACTCTTTGCCAGAGGATGTTGTGAAGGCCAAGACTATAACAGGTGTGGCAAATTGCCGGCACTACTATGATGGGTCCCACGCTTTCTCTTCTTTGGGGGGGTTTCAGCGCATAATTTCCTGCCCCTGAACTGGGGTATCAGCTGTCCCACTAGTATCCCAGAGAAGGGGAGTGGAGAGGGAGGGACCCGGGCCCGCCCTCTACTCCGGGTCCCAGCCCAGGGGCCCTAGAATAGCGGGTAAACCACTTGTACTAGTGATACTTTCCCCTAGGCTACTTCCTTCTCCTGCCCTTCAGCTTGTGGGGCTTCCTGCCTTCCCTCTGCACAAACCAGGTATCCCTTTACCTAGGGTCTCGGTCTTCTTATTCCACCGCAGCACTTCTCCAAACTCTCCTCTGCTTTCTGCCAAACTGCTCTCTGCTCCACCACCAAACCACTCTGCTCCAACTCCTTCCCCTGGCTGATTGAAGCAGGAGGATTTTATCAGGTGACTGGCTTCAGGTGCTCTAATTGGCTTCAGGTGCTTTTAATTAATCTATAGTAACCTTTCTTCCCTCTACAGGGAATAAGGCTTCTCATCCTGGGGCTTACATATATCTCTCCTGCTGCCTTCTGGCCATGCTGTATCACGCAGGGGTTAAAAAAAGAACTAGACAAGTTCATGAAGGATAGATCCAGCAATGGCATTTAGCCAGGATGGGCAGAAATCGAGTTCCTAGCCTCTGTTTGCCGTAAGCTGGGAATGGGTGATATGGGACAAATCACTTGATGATTACCTGTTCTGTTCATTCCCTCTGGGGCACTTGGCACTGGCCACTGTCAGAAGACAGGACACTGGGCTAGATGGAGCTTTGGCCTGACCCAATATGGCCGTTCTTATGTTCTTGACACAGGAAATAAATGACCTGAGCCTTGTTCTGTGTCTGTACTGCCCTAGCGCAAAGGGGTCCTGGTCCACTGTCAGGGCCAGGTCATGGGCAGCCAGACCTAGGGCCAGAGCCAGGCAATAATTATTGTACCTCTGACTTCAGTGGGAGCTGGATCAGCCCCTAAATCAGGAGACTGTCTGCTCAAGAACTAGAAGGGCAAGTTGATGGGAAATGATAGGCAAGGTGGGTAATAAGCGAAGTGTTGTGCAGATAACCAGGAGAAGAAGTGCATAAATAATTAGCTATGCAAAGTGCTAGGCAGAGTTATTGTAAATGGATGAGATTTCCCTGGGTACATTTCACTGACCTGTATCTCCTTATTTGCATGCATTGCGCTGCATCTTCTCACATGTGTAGGCACAACCAAGACTAGCTGGGGAACATTCGGTGAGTTGGAGTTCACCTTGTCAGAAAGATGGAAAAAATCAAAGTCATCTTTCATTTCTGAGTATAAACACACTGGAAGTAAAGCCGAGACAAAGTAAAGGCAGAAGTCCAAATTTCTCTTCTAGGGCATGCATTTGTTAATAGTTGGCTGGGTTGCTAAGAAACAGCTGAAATGAGCTGAATTTCATCTCCTGGCTGATTTCCATGATTAGGACTCAGCGTCTCCTCAGCGAGGCTCTGAACTCACGGACCCTGTTGCATTATGGTTGCTTGGGCTGTAATATCTCTGAGGACAGTTTTGAGTTCTAATTCTCTTCTAATCTTCTTCTTAACTAGAAGCTGCAGTTAATTCATTGTATCGAGATCAAAATCTAGGATGGTCACGAGAGTTTCAAAGCAACGTCCTTTTTACAGCGCCATTATGTCTGTTACCTCCCGGAGTCAAACGTTTTCCTTATCTTGGGTCAAATGTTGGCTATTGTACACGTGGTGCAGTGCCAGTCATGAAGACCCCTCTGAGATCCAGCTGGATGGCCATGGAGAGCCTGTGTTGACTGTGGATTTTAGTTGGGCCACCAGAGCTGTGGCCCCTGTGCTGATCACACTAAAATGCAAAGCTCCATATACCCTCCATTTGGGTCTCAGAGAGGCCATCTTGCACAGAATTAGTATGGGGGCCTGCTCAACTGAGATCCAGCCCATCTTCCAGCAGCTACAAGACACCCTCCCCTCTGGGGATGACTCTTCTTCCTGGATGATGTAATGCACACACCTGCCTTGGAGAATTTGAGGCAAAATACAGTTGTGAAAACTACCTTAGTTTGTGCCTGTCGGGACCCTCAGATCCAGGTCCAGAGGGTTCACAGGAGCAGCCACGCTTCAACTGTCCACTTGGCAGCCTGCTGACAACTGCTGACCCAGCACCCATGAAGCCCAGCCCCCGTTTGAGGCTCCACCCTTGATGTCCCATTGGTGGAGTCCCAGAGCAGCTGATTGGCCAGCTGGCCCTACTTAAGCCAGCAGCAGGAACAGGAAACTTTCTGAAGAACTGGGATCCACCCTGCTCTGGACTGTGTTCCTTGTGCCTGCTGTTCCCCTGGCTTGATTTCCTGGCATCCTTACCTCTGACTTGCAGTGCTGACCTCTGGTTTGTCTCCTGTGTCTGGTCTCCCGGTATCCTGACCTAGCTGACTCTTGGCTCCTGACTGTAGACCCTGGCTCTGACCACTAGGTCTGGCTGCCCATGATTTGGCCTTGACGGTGCCCACTGGGGGGGGACATCGCAAAGGAAGCCAGAATATGGCCCCATATTTCCACATGAGCTCCTTTAATGCTACCAGGATGCTGGATCCTTAACTATGGACATTCAGTTCATAAGGAATGCAGCTGAGAGTAAGGTTTAAAAGCTTCCACTAGGTTGTAGAAATGATTTTTTTGGGGGGGCGGGGCTGGTGGTTATTCCAAAACTCTATGGAAAGGGCTGGGGCACCAGACCAGGGGAGGGCAGGGGGCCATGCCCTCCCCCACTTTTTAACCATCCATATGGGGAAGCGGGGTCTCGGGGGTTTGGGAAAGGGGTGGTGTGGAGAGAGGGGGGCCTCAGGGGTTGGCTAGAAGGGCTGGAATGGAGGAAGCAGGGCCTCGGGGGTGGGGAAGGGCAGGACCTCGGGGTGCGGTTACGCCTGGCATGGAGGGAGCGGGGCCATGGTCCAGGTTCTGGTGGCCGCCCCACATTTAGGGACCTTCTGCTGTTCCTGGAAAGGGATAACCATGACTCTCTCCCCTTAGGAGTTTTCCCCCAGTCTCCCTAGATGAGGGCATCCTCTCTTCTTGCCTTCCCACGTTGGACACTCTTGGTCAGGCAAGCCACACAACTCGCTCAGCCTTCACACTCTCCACCACCTCCTCCCCCATGGATGATGGCAAGAAACGACCAACCCAGCTTCAGACTCCCACGGGCAGGGCCTGCACAAATTGTTCCTGGACCACCAGCTCCATGATTCTTACACAACAAACAAGTAACGACACTCGGCGCCTGCTGGGCCACTGTGCTCAGACATGCTCCCAGTGGCAGTGGTTTGACCGGTGGTTTGATGCCTCTGGAGTCAGTCTAAAATGGCTGCTTTTAACTCTGAATTCGAGCCTGACTGTTTCTCACTCGAGGCTCAGAACGCTGCCTTTCCAGTCAGAAACGGTGGTACCCTGGCTGCCGACGTCGACTCTTCCCTCTGGCAGCACTGGTTACCCGCTCAAAGGTGCAGAGGAAGGCCTCATGGTCTTCTTCTGGGCCCTCTTTCTCAGGATGTCTCAGGAACGACTTCTGCTGCTGGTGTTTGAGCCTCCTGCGTCTTTTGTTGACTGTGCAGGAGGGGAGCTGTTATTCCTGTTGAGCCATCAGCAGGAAGACAATGCCCTCCATCCTTTCCATTTACTAGGGTGGGGATGGGGGCCCCACCAGACACCCAGGGCACAAACAGTGGCCCATGTTCTCCACCACATGGAAGCTGCTGGGCTCCCACTAGCCAAGGAAGCATCAATATCACCTCAGGGTCTGTTTCAGGCCCTTGTCTCCGGGCATAACATATTGGCTAACCAGAAGTGTTGTCAAAAATGTCAGAACAAAGTAGATTCTCAGCCCAACATGGGCTACAGTTCCCAGAGATGGTCCCCTCACCATGTTTGGCCCATGAGGGCTAGGAACTTACTTGAAAACATTCAAAGCTGTGATTCTCCGGTAGTAACTTGATTCCAGGCGCTGGGGCTCTAACAAAAACACTGTCTGCTGCAAGACTCCCGCTAAAGTCCTGGGAGTTAGCAATACTGTTTTCATGGTTCTAAAAATAACTTCTCCGTTCATCATAACCTTTTTGAAGGCAAACTCTTAACATTTTGTCTGTGGATACACAGTGCAGTGAAACATTTGTCAAGCTTTTGCTGCTGTCTGATATTTATCAATATCAATATTTCTTTAGTTGAAAAAGCAAAGGTTGAAATGTGTATTCAGGGAAGGAGCACTCAAAAAACCCCTGCCCGTTGGCTTTGCAAAGAGAGGAGAAAACAGGCTGTGCTAATGCGATAGCTGCCATCTTGTCCAACACACCCAGGATTGAACCAAACCCCCCAGAGACCAAAGCACGAGCTGTTACAGTTTGAGCTAAAAGTCATGCATCCTTCTCTGCAGCTGTAAGAGACCCATGTCCTCTGGATCAGGGACGTGTATCACATGCTCACCATTGGCTTACGTCAGCTCTGTACCAACCAACATTGACATTTTGCTCTGGGAGCTGATTCTCAGTTCTATTCCAGCTGTTTTACCTACTTTGGCAGCACAACGCTTGCTGAAAAGCTGTCATAACTGCTAACCTGGGATTCCCCAAGAAGCTTTGGAGGGGGTGCAGATGTCGTAATGGCTCTGAGCCTCCCTCCTACCCGTTTTGGCCCCTGGTATAGGAAGTATGGCTAAAAGAGAAGAGGCTTTGGAACAGGCCTGATGGGTCTTTAGGTTTTTTTGAGGGGTGTGTGTGGGGGTGGGAGGAGCTACTGACAAGGTTACATAGTGATGTCATTACTAGAAGAAATGTCTTCCAGAATAAAACAGTAAAAGCCCTTAATTGTTTGCAATGATCCAACACATGGTGGGACAGATCCTGATTTTGGTTATACCCATGTAAATGAGATCAGGATCCAGCACAGTTACTGTGTTATCACAGTATAGAAGAAGTATAGAAATCTGAGACATGGCTGCTTCCGCTGACTCAGGGTGAGTTCACTGAGCTGCAATAATGGAGAGTATCTTTGGCTGGCTCTGGTGCAGTTAAAATCTTCGTGAGTCCCAGGCTGCTCAGAGACTAAGCAGAGACCAGCAGGTTTCTCAGGCTTCTCTAAAGACTCTGGGCCAAATCTAGATCTGGGTCCAAATGCTGCTCCGAGTCATAAATATCCAACTCCATTGACTTCAGAAGGGCTGTCTGGGTGTAATGGAGCAGAATTTGGCTTGGAGGCGCTGTTTCATTGACTCACACCTTGTCTGCACGAGAAAGTTGCCCTGGCTTAATTTAGCCAGTGATGTTAAAACCCATGTAGTGAAGCCAGTGCAGAAGGCTGTGTAGACACGTGTAGTTTGTTTAAACCAAGCCTAGTGCAGTTTAGCTTATGGCAATGGGCCAGGCCTTGAGTAATCAGGCTTGCTCTGGGGAAGTCGGCAAGGTAAAGTGTGTGTGGGGGGAATCCCTTCCCCGCTGACCCGCAGCTGTGGAATGGCTTCATTGCTGCTCTGACTACTGCCACTGCAACCAACCACCCAGTCAGCAGAGCCCCTGTGTCCTGGGTCTAGCACCCATAGTCCAGCATCTTCCAAATGCTTGAGAGCTGAGCCCCTCTTCAGACAAATGAAACCTATTAATGCTCCTTTTAACCCCGTCATGTTATTGAAGGACCATCTTCATGTGTACACCTCCCAGGCCCCTGCACATCAGGAAAGGCTGCATGAGTGGATCCCCAGCCATTCCCCTCCTCTGCTGGGCCTCCAACCTTCTGTGTGATCACCAACCCCACCCTCCAGGCACGGCTGAGCAACAACCATTCTGATCCACCAAGACTCTCTGCAACCTGCGGAGGTGGGCTAAGTTATACCCCAAACCAGGCAATGAAGTTGTAAATTGGAGTCTGTATCTGTTTACTATCACCTGGCTTCAACATACAGCTGCTTCACCCAGGTCCAAGAATCTAGAAGTGAACAGTCCTAGTAATACATCCAATACAATGGTTCAAAATCATTTCTTTCTTCTTTGCCAGCCGTAAAGAAATACACAAGCACAATGAACCATGTTTTATCTTTAATGACAGCCGGGTGTCAACGTATTCAATAGCAGCATCTGTACCAAAGAAGCTTGGGAAAGCTACATAGATTTACAGAGTTTATCACATTCCATAAATTTGTCCTTTTCAAACACAAACTATTCAGTAGATCAATAGGCCTGGCATTGTATTCTAAAAATCGATGGCATGTGGCAATTTACAGGACAGGTAAGCAAACAAACTGAATTGTCCTGGCTTTTCCACACAATGGTGCACTGCATCTCATGCCGTTTGTCCTGATAAGTTCACAAGCTGTTCCAGCTCACACTTCCACCTTAAGAAGCCATCTCAAAGCCAGGCTAATGCTGGCAGGGGGCGGGTGTGAAATTGCTCACACAGCCGGGGTCGGGGCTGAGCTGAGCTTGGGTAGCACTGGAGGAGCCAAGAAGTAAATAGCCACCACGATCCTTTCAGCACTTCATATTTACCTGGAGATGTCCCCCTAGGTCCCCACCTCTAACTTTCCCTGATGTCACCCAGGCCTGGCTCAGACATCTGAGGACAGAAAGAGGAGCTTCTGCAACCTGCAACGAGGCTCTCTCCTTCCCAGGGGCACCTGTGCGTATGTGTGTAGCTGTCCTGAGCCAGTCCAGTCTGAATACAAACATGGCAGTCAAGCCTGGTACTTAAATTACTGGGAAAGCGTATGACTGACAGCACATCACCGAGTATTTCCACTGAGACGCTTTGTGTTGAAGTTGGCTCCTGGTGCTGCAGACAGCCCCATCTCCTCTCTCTAATGGATTCTACTAAGCTTACCATCCAGCTTAGGGGCCATTGAAGTCAACAGAGCGAGCCTGCCTTGCACTCGCTGAGGATCTGACCCTACTTTCTTTAATTACATCCTCTTCCAGAAGCTCACTAGTGTCAAGAAAACATCCTTTGTTCATTAGCCCGCCTCAAAGAAGAGATGCGTACTTTCTGGCTCCAGGCACAATTATGCTGACCAGGGTCAACACTGGCACTTTTAAATTCGGGGGTAAAACTGCAGTGTGCATGGCACATAAACGCGGAATGTTTGACGCTTACTTCCAATTAGTATATTCCGTTCTAATTTATGACAGCGTGATCCAATCTATCCTTGTCAGATCAGTAAAGGGATAATTGAGCAATTTCCTCTGAACGGCAGACGCTTTCAAAGGAAACCAGCCACCTGTTCAAAAACCATTTTGATTTTGGCGCAGAGCTGTTTCTTCTTTGGGAGCAAGAGTGGGAGGATTTAAAAATATAGTTAATACGGGAGCCAGTGTGAGTGGGGGTGGGGAAGGTATTGCAAAATCAGAAGTCTAGAGCTGTTCCAATAAGGATACCTCCCTCCCCAAGGGAGCGGGGATGGTCCTAAGCATTCAGTGATGTAGGAACAGGGCACTATGGCATATGCCTTTTCCTCATGTTTCTCCTTTAGCCAAACAGTAATTCCACATGCTATATATGCTTAGGCTGACCATATTTCCCTGAGACAAAAACGGGACATTGGGATGGCAAAAACGGGACGGGGAGACAAGGGGCAGCTGCAACAAGCCGCCCCTTGTCTCCCCGCTCAGCAGCTCGGTGGAGAGACGAGGGGCAGCCGCAACAAGCCGCCCCTCGTCTCCCCACTCAGCAGCTCGTCGGGGAGACGAGGGGCAGCCGCAACAAGCTGCCCTTTGTCTCCCCACTCAGCTGCTCGGCGGGGAGACGAGGGGCAGCCGCAACAAGCCAGCGTTGTTTTTTACAAAAAAATAAAAACTATACAGTGAAACCCCCCTATAGCGCGCCCCGCCATAACACGAATTCGGCTATAACGCGATCATAAGGTGGCTCCCGCTGCCCCAAGCAAAAAAAAAAAGCATCCAGAGCGTGCTTCCTTGCCTGGAGCCAACCCTGGCTCCATCTCCTCCCCATCTCCCCTGTTCCTTCCCCCCTGCCTCCGCTTCCCCTTTTGGCAAGAAGGGAAGAGACCGGCTTGAAACTCAAGCTAGTCAGTTTCAAGCCGGTCAGTTTCAAACCCTCTCTTCTCTTCTCCCCAAAGCTGAGAAGTTTGATCAGCTTGAAACTGACCGGCTTGAAACTTCTGCTTTGGGGAGAAGAGAAGAGAGAAGAGACGGCTTGAAACTGACCAGCTTGAAAGTGACTGGCTTGAGTTTCAAGCCAGTCTCTTCTCTCTTCTCCCCAAAGCGGAGAAGTTTCAAGCTGGTCAGTTTCAAGCTGGTCTCTTCTCCCCAAAGCAGAGAAGTTTCAAGTTGGTCAGTTTCAAGCTGGTCAAACTTCTCCACTATGTCCAGAAGAGAAGAGACAGCTTGAAACTGACCAGCTTGAAACTGACCAGCTTTGGCGAGAGGAGAAGAGACCGGCTTGAAACGGTAATTTTTTGTAACCCCCTTATAACGCGACCCCGCATTTATCGCGATGGAATTTTTTGGACCCCAATTATCGCGTTATAGTGGGGTTTCACTGTATATAGTTTATTAAAAACGGGACAAAATTGACATTTATATTAAAACGACAGGACGGTCGGGAAATATGAAAAAAACGGTACTGTCCCGTTTAAAACGGTACGTATGGTCAGCCTATATATGCTCTCTGGAGCAGACACCGTATGTTTGTCCTGCGTCTGTACAGCAGTTAACACAATGGAGTCCTGGTCCATTAATGGGGCATATAGGTGCTACGTAATACACATCATTTATAACAATAGTCAATGGAGCAAGTCCAGCCCATTCCAGCTGAGCACCTGGCCTGTGATTTTCAGTCATAAACGTCATTAGATTCAATCATCCTTTTAAAAATTTGATCTGCAGCCTCACAGAGGCTTTGCTTTGCTGCCAATGTGAGCTGAGTAACGCATCTAAAACCAGGGTAAAACCAGTGTAAGTGTGGTCAGAATCAGGCTCAGGGAGCTTAGCACCAAAGAAAGGGGCTGGCTTTCGAACTCACAGCTGAAAATGTGATTTTCTTTTACAGATGTTTAGGCCCTTCTGCTTCCCATTCCAACTGAGCTCTTCCACTGTAATTATAAAATGTTCTCGATGTCTGAGGGGGGAGGCTAGTTGTAGGTTAGGATAATAGCTAAATGCAGTAGAATACTGTATAGTGGAATACTCCAGATCCTCAAAAGGTATTTAGGGAGCAGTATATTCAGGTGTATGTGAATTCTTGCTATGGGTACATCCAGAGAGGAAAACAGTTCAGAGACAAACTAATCTTAGCACTATATAGTTGAGTGATCCATAAGCTCCTTAATCTGTTCTACACTACACTTACCAGGAAACAAAAAAAAAAGAATTATTGCTTTTTCCTTCATGTCAAGTGAAGGTTTCTAGACTCCAATAAAAAGAATCCAGCTTTTCATCTGGGGAAAAAAAATGAGTCTCTACATTAGTGCCTCTAAATCATAGAACATGAGTTGAACAGATCTGTTTAGAGAAAAACCTCTGAGGCTGAGAAAATGCAAGAATTAAAAGGGTCACTCCTGAAAACAGAACTCTCCCCCTAGGGGGCTGTCATGGTAAGCGGGGCTTTCGCATCCTCCCCCAGTTGTGAGCCTAACTATAGGAAAATAGATTAAAAAATTTAAAGGTTACAATAATCTGAAACAATAAATATTGGTTGGCAAAGGTGCGAAAAGGAGATAGAAAAGCTGCATTCGTCCATACAAAAAGGCTGACTGATATGACTCAAGGCCTGTGTTAAGATCAGGCCTGGGAAACAAGAGAAGTGTAGGAGTGGGAATCAGTGAACCAAAACTGGTGTCTCAGAAATTAGGCCTAATTGGTGGATAAAATGAGAGTACGGGCAATTCTACCCAGCACTCCCTTTTGGGGTCCTTAAAAGGAGACTTTGGGGAGATGCTGGCTGAGTGAACGATGGGAGAAAAGGAAGGGGTAAGCTTCACCATCTGGGCTGCCACCCCTACCATCTCCAGGGACCCCCAGGATCCACTGTGACACCGCTGTCCTTCACTGTCCTGATCCTGGGGGGGGAGGGGAAGGAGGAGGAGCAGGGACAGGGCATGCTCGAGGGAGGAGGTGGAACTGAGCGGGAAGAGGTGAGGCAGGGGCAGGAAGAGGCGGGGCGGGGGCTTAGGGGAAGGGGTCAAGTGAGGGTGGGTGTGGGGTAGAACAGGGGTTTGAGCATGCCAGGGGCCCAGAGGAAGCCGGTGCCCGTGTTTCCCTTTCTGGGCTACTCTCTCAGCCTTTTATGAGGCCCAGGTGCCCAGTAAGTTATCACCCGACACCTCAGTCTCACTCCTGCTGCTGAGAAGCAACTAATTAATTCCAGCACAGCTGTGGTAACTGTGACTAACGTGCTTTTAACTCTTTTAGACCAGCTTCACCTCACCACACTGCATCCTTCCGTTCTTCCTCTCTGTGGCATGACAGGCTGCAAACACACTCATGGTGGAGTCTGGAGACTCACTAATCCACACATCGTACACTGCTCCGCAAAGAAGGCTGGCGCGAGCTCGCATCCTACGCTCACTAGCTACACAGCCGTGTATTTACTCGCACCTTGTGACGCACTATAAATAATTCAAACTAAATGCCAGTGGTGGAAATAAATGAGCCAAGTCCATTATGTGATGCATTAACCTGGCTTGTTAAAACTGGGTTTATTCATTTACAGTGAGATTCACCCCGCAGAGAAGAGTAGCACGTGGCCTGCGTATCACTTATATCCCACTAAAGGCTAGTTTCAAGGTCATAAATGGTGCACAAGTCTTGAGCTGTCTGTCTGTACAGGGCTGAATTTCACCCTTAATGAGCTGAAGTAGTTCTCTCTGCTCAGCCAAATTATGTTCAAGTAATATTGGCACAAATAATCATATTAGCAACAGAATTCTCCTTGAGATGTTAGTTTTCTACAGTTTTGTGCCCCTGGAATGTTGTCTGGGGACAATTTGTGGTTATCTCCCCGCCTATAGGCTTGTTTACAACAGAAACTCAGGAAAACTAATCCAAATTAGCTCAAGGTGTGAATTTAAAGTGGATTAATTAAATTACATTAAAACACTGTATGGATGCTGTGACAGTGTCCCCATAAAACTTTATGGGGAGATGCTTATAATGTTTTATGCTACATGTGCCAGTTACACATATATAGTTATAAGCATCTTCCCATAAAGTTTTATGGGGACACTGTCACAGATGCTCTCATTAAGTGGCTGTAGTTTGGTTTAATTTAATTCATTCCCAAAATGCAGATTTAATGCAGTTTTGCTAATCCACTTCAAAAATTAATTCCAATTAATTTTCCTGAGAGTGTTCCTGTGTAGACAAGACCTAATGGTCAAATCCCTCATCCTACTGGGCTACTATTAATAACAGCAATTTGGATTTCAATTGTCAATGCCTCTGTGCCATGTTCATGGTGCATCAGACCCTGATTTTAATGTGAGTGCACCTTTCCAAGGAAGATGGGTTGGGGTTGATAACACAAGTTCTTTCCCTTGGCCTTGTCTTTTAATCTCTTATTTGCGTTTGTGGACTTTTTACTTCAAGATGTTCAGGGATAAGGGACTATTCAAAAGCAGGCTATGAAAGATTTAGTAACCGTTTCAGAGTCCTGCGTGCTCAGTCCCCGGGAAGGAATCTGTTAGAACACACACACAGTTATTTGTGTGTATTTCAACATTAGTTGAAAGAATGACACAGAATGAGAAAAGAAGTATCTGTAAGGGGTTCATTCACTGCAGGAGCGCCTCCTCCTGGCCAGGTGTGGGGTAGTGGCTCTCTGCCCATATGACACCCCCTGAAAACAGTTGCTCCATCCCTGTGGTGGACTCTCTTTCTGCAGCTTGGCCCTCCAGCCAGGCCATGCTTTAGTCCCTCCCTTCCGGGGTAAAATAGTCCAATGACTTTACAGCAGGTCTTCCATCAGATTCTGGGCTTTGTTGTCCTTGCACCCTTTACCTCAGGGGTTTTCATCCCACCTTCCTTGGTGGTGGATAGGGGAACCCAGGGCCTCCCTCTACTCTGGGCTCCAGCTCAGGGACCCTGTAGGCAGCAGCCAAGGTCTAAACTCTCAGACTCCTTATGGCTGCCCTGTACTGTTTCCTACCTTTTCTGTTCCCCAGAGAACAACTACAGACTCTCTCCCTGCAGCCCCTTTTCTTCTTTTTCCTCTTCTTGGGTTTTGTGGTATAGCAGACTTGATTCCTGAGTCTGACTGCCATGCCACTTTGTATCTCATTCATGACTTAGAGTCTCGCACCTTTCCTGGTATTCTTAAAGAATTGCAGAGAAGGTTTTTTCACTGGGCCCCATCTTCCTTGTATTCTTGATAGATGTTGCAAGGAAGATAGACACTTTAAGGCCTCTGAGTTTTCTGTATAATCACCTCCTTTCACTGGTACAGTCTTTACAATCCTAAAGGATCAGATCTATTGTTTCCTAAACCATACATGCTATGCATAATCCCTCTTTATGACTGTTAATTCGAACTAAATTACTTTGTAATCCAAAGTGTCCTAGTAGAATTCTAAATAGAGCCACTTTGCTCTTCCTCTCAGGGCCTTGGATTATATCAGCATTTTCAACTGCTGGGCATACTTCTCTGAATTTTTTTCCCCTTGGTTTCATTTGCACATAATTCTTGTCACCCTTAGCTCATTTTTGATTAGGTGTTTAAATTCCTGTTTTCTTAAGGGGATCCCTAGGTAGTCTTGTTCATGATTAACAGCACTTTTTGCCAGCTTATTCACCAGTTTGTTACATCTAAAGCCTAATTTAGTGCTAGCATAATCCCCGTTAGCTCAGTTGTAAAAATGGATACAAAGTTAGTTAGCCTCACAACTTTCTTGAGTCCGAGGGAGGGCAAGCAGAAAGTTATTCTCACTCTTTGTTCCTTCCTATTTGGAGCCATCTGCACATATTTGGCAATCATGTCCCTATTATCACACATATTGATTTGCTACTTTCTGTATCAGTCTCCTTTTATTTAATTCATTTTATAATTGCATATCTATCTTGGGAAGGGGTGGGGGGCTCCAGTGAAAGAGTATTTCCCATAGCTGTAGATGTTGGTTTTTTTCAATCCTTTCTTTTCATTAAGATCCTTTATCCACTTCTGTACCTTATTTACAGGGTGAATTTTGAATTTTTGTCCTACCTGGCCTCCACTTAATTCCCAACAATCACTATAGGTTAGCTTCATGTTGTCATCTTCACTACTACCTAGTACTCTGGCCCAAAAAGTTACATCTAGGAGTTTCATCCTAAGAGTGATAGGCATTTCACTGGCTGCTATCTGTAGTACACACAGAGATATAGGCATCACATCCTATATCCAATGCCTTTGCTTGGATATAGTCTAGTTCTCTCACAGTGGTGTTCATTGCTGACCCGAAGGCCTGGTGTCCATCCTCAGTAATTGGTCTAATTAGCACTCTATATAGCATTTCCACTGTGTTCTTATCTGCTCCCTAGGATGTTCCTGAGGTACTTTGAAGATAAGTACAAAGGTAGAATTAATTTATTTAAATGTTTTCCTTCCAAGTCAGCATGTTATAAATATCACACCTAAGAATTTGCAATTTTTCCTATCGTGTTTATCTGTCGCTCAGATATATATAACTTGACATCTTTTTTGGATTTCCTTTGCTGTGACAATCTTTCCTTCAGTTGTGTCTATGGAGAATTTGAAGTCCCACCTGTTTACCCATTCTGTGCTTCTTTTAAGTGCATCACTGATTCTTTTGGTGGTGCTTCCGTGGTTTCTGTGTTTGGTCACATGACAGTCATCAGCACATAATGTGATCCCTATTCCTTTACTCATCTCTTTAGGGAGGACATTTGTCATGCTAATGAGAGTTGGGCTAATTACACTCCCCTGTGGAGTTCCATTTGCAATTGAATATACACTGGAACAAGCTTTCCCTAGTAGGACTTGTTAAGGAAAAAAATGATACAAGTCCCTTATCCATCTGTACATCCTTCCTGTAATACCCATGGAGGCCACTTTATGACATTGTCCCGCTCTCTCTAACACATCATAGGCTTTTCCTAGGTTACGATCATGAATTCTTTGGTTCTCATGTTTTTTGTGCGTCTGTCTCTACCGACAATGTGGTCAATTGCAATTCTACCTCTGCTGAACCCACTTTGCATTCCATCTAGGAACCTATTTCTTTCCAAGTGTGCTACTAATCTCTGCATTACTAGTCTTTCCGTTGTTCTTGTGACACTGGCACACCAGATGCCAGCTCATGCCAAGGCCCCAGGCCTCATGGATAATTGACAAACGCACAGCTGGAAGCCAAGCTGGTTCACCTGTGTTAGTATTTTTAGAATAGGTGTTAAGTTGATGGTTGGGCTCAATGGGTAATGATCAATGGCTCCATGTCTAGTTGGCAGCCGGTATCAAGTGGAGTGCCCCAAGGGTCGGTGCTGGGGCTGGTTTTGTTCAATATCTTCATTAACGATCTGGAGGATGGTGTGGACTGCACCCTTAGCAAGTTTGCAGATGACACTAAACTGGGAGGAGCGGTTGATACGCTGGAGGGCAGGGATAGGATACAGAGGGACCTAGACAAATTAGAGGATTGGGCCAAAAGAAATCTGATGAGGTTCAACAAGGACAAGTGCAGAGTCCTGCACTTAGGACGGAAGAATCCCATGCATTGCTACAGACTAGGGACAGAATGGCTGGGCAGGAGTTCTGCAGAAAAGGACCTAGGGGTTACAGTGGATGAAAAGCTGAATATGAATCAACAGTGTGCCCTTGTTGCCAAGAAGGCTAACGGCATTTTGGGTTGTATAAGTAGGGGCATTTCCAGCAGATCAAGGGACGTGAGCATTCCCCTCTATTCGGCACTGGTGAGGCCTCATTTGGAGTACTGTGTCTAGTTTTGGGCCCCACACTAAAAGAAGGATGTGGAAAAATTGGAAAGAGTCCAGCGGAGGGCAACAAAAATGATTAGAGGGCTGGAGCACATGACTTATGAGGAGAGGCTGAGGGAACTGGGATTGTTTAGCCTGCAGAAGAGAAGAATGAGGGGGAATTTGATAGCTGCTTTCAACTACCTGAAAGGGGGTTCCAAAGAGGATGGATCTAGACTGTTCTCAGTGGTAGAAGATGACAGAACAAGGAGTAATGGTCTCAAGTTGCAGAGGGGGAGGTTTAGGTTGGATATTAGAAAAAACTTTCACTAGTAGGGTGGTGAAGCACTGGAATGGGTTACCTAGGGAGGTGGTGGAATCTCCTTCCTTAGAGGTTTTTAAGGTCAGGCTTGACAAAGCCCTGGCTGGGATGATTTAGTTGGGGTTGGGCCTGCTTTGAGCAGGGGGTTGGACTAGATGACCTCCTGAGGTCCCTTCCAACCCTGATAGTCTAGTCTATGAGTCTAAGAATATGTTTGATTAAATATTTGTAGGATGCTGCAGGTATTGATCTCCCTTATAACCTGTATAGCCCATACTATATTGTTATATTGAGTGTTTGCATTGTAAATCTCTCTAATTGTGTAACTCACCAAACAGGAAAGAAGCATTCGTTGACTCATGTGAGGTGTCATTGGAAAAGTTAAGATTTGCCAAATATGATTATCCGACTTGTGTGCATGTATCATTTTTTGAATCTGTATTATGAATATTGACTGTGTATCTGTATTTCAAATGTGCTTACTCTGGATACACCCACAACCAGCCTTTCAGGTACAACAATGAAGACGCAAAGACAATGGACCATGGAAGAGCTTAGTCTTCCTGTGAACATTTCAGCCAGCCTATGAGTAATGGCTACTAGGGCTCAGCAAGGGCATGTGACCAGACCACATGACACTGACCTCCAATTTGGCACCTGTATTTTTCCACAAACTGGGCTGGGAATTTAGGGTGGGAACCCTTTGTTTCCAGCTATGAAGAGACTATATAAGGCGGGGATTGGTCTTCACTCCCCCACAACTCAACACCTGGAAGAAACACTGACAGACAAAGGACTTGGGATGGGACAGGTGAGCCCAAACTGCAAAGCAAGTGTAGCTTGTGCCTTAAGAATCTGCAAGCCTGCTTGTAGCCTCAGTCAGGGTAAGAGATTACTGGTTCAAATCCTATCTAGTACTTGAGGCTTAGTTTGCGGTTTTGTTTATTAGGTAATCTGCTTTGATCTGTTTACTATCACTTAAAAATCTATCTTTCTGTAGATAACAAACTTGTTTTAGGCTTTCTCTTAACCAGTGTGTTTTGAGTGAAGTGTCTGGGAAAATCTCAGCTCCGTGAATAAAGGCTGCTGTGTATCTTTCCCACATCGAGAGGGAAGCAAATATATTAATGAGCTTCCATTATACAGGTCCCTGTGCAGCGCAAGACAGTATAATTCTGGGTTTATACTCCAGCAAGCTGGGGAGCTGGGAATTTGGCTGTTGTATCCTGTCTGTCCTTGAGTGGCTTAGGTAATGCACTCAGGTAACTCAGTTTGGTGTGGCGCCACCTGGTGTAATGTTGGGTGATAACAGAGCCTGGAGACGCTGGCTGAATCTCCCGCAAAGCAGTGTGAGAGGCCTGCCCAGCTGGAGGGTTAGAGGGCACAGCGGTTCCCACAGCTTCCACACTGCACCCTAGGGGCAGGGCCGGTGCAAGGAAGTTTTGTGCCCTAGGCGAAACGTCCTTGCACCAGCCCTGCGTGCCCCCCCCACACTAACACCGCCCCCCTCCTGAGGTAGCCAGCTCCCCCCTGCCCCACAGCTTCCCCCCCGCCACGGCAGCAGCCCAGCCCCCCAGCCCGCCCACGAGCCGCGGCGGCAGGCTCGGCCCCCCTGCCCGCGGCGGCAGCAGGCTCAGCTGCCCGCTCGCCCGCCCGCCCATGGGGGCAGGCTCGCCCCCCCCCCCACCGCTCGCAGGAGCAGGCGGCTCGGTCCGCCGCCCGCAGCGGCAGGAGGCTCGATCCCCCACCCGCCCGTGGGTTGTGGGGGCAGGAGGCTCAGCCCCCCCCCCACCCATCACAGGAGCAGGAGGCTCGGTCCCCCACCCGTGGGTTGTGGGGGCAGGCGGCTTGGTCCTCTGCCCGCCCGTCGCAGGGGCAGGAGGCTCGGTCCCCCGCCCGTGGGTCGTGGGGGCAGGGTTGGTCCTTTGCCCACCTGTGGGCCGTGGGGGCAGGCTCGGCCCACCCACGGTGACGGGCGGCTCGGCCGCCCGCCTGCTGCGGTGGCAGGCTAGGTTCCCCACCCCTGGCCCCCCGCAGCCGCCAGGCCCCGCCCGCGGCAGCTCACCTCCGCCGGCAGCAGCAGCTCCTTGGCGGCATTTCGGCAACTGCCGAATCGCCGCTGGGAGTCTGCGCCCCCCAAATTATGGCGCCCTAGGCGACCGCTTAGGGTCGCCTAGTGTAAGCACCGACCCTGCCTAGGGGTGACAACCCGTTACAATTCCCTTGCCCACCTTGTGTCTCTAACATCCTGGGACTGAGACAGCTACAACACTGCCCTGAATTTGCCACTCACAGTCGTGAGCCACTCCAGACAGCGTGATAGTTTTACCTAAACATGCTGGGAGGGCAATTGGTCTGTATGCTTCGAGTCTTGAGCATGATTTACCCGTTTTCCTCACTGGTACAATCATCGAATATTTCCATTCCTTGGGTATTTCACCTGGTCTCCTATTCTATCATTTCAGTATCAACCTGTGATGGGGTCCCCTCACTTCACGTCAGCGCCCCTACCAACAGGGTGTGCCTGCACCTGCCCTCCCTCTGCGTTGTGCTGCTTGCAGTGAGCCCTGCTGCCAGTTAAACTTCTCTGGTGGGTTTCCAGTGACTCAGCCCTCCAGCCAAGTCACACACAATCCACGTGTGAAACACACACACAAAACAGACCCCTTCCGGGGCAACCAGTCCAACAGGACCTATCACAGTACCCTGCTTATTGCCCCTCCGGGGCTAGCTTTCAAAGTATCTCGGCTCCGTCTGGCTCACTCAAGTATCATCCCCTGCTCTGATATGGAGCAGGGCCCAGTGGTGTTGGAGCAATTTTTAGATTGGGGGTGCTGAGAGCCATTGAACCAAACCGTAAGCCCTGTATAGGAGAAAAGCCACATCAAGCCAGGGGGTGCTGAGACACCCTCAGCACCAGCACCCCTGGCAGTGCCCCCAGGGCTTCCTCCCTGGAGACTCTTCACCTGGTGTCCCAGCTCTCCAGTTCAGTCACTGTTTATAGTTCAGCCCCCTTCGGGGGGAGGGAGAGAGAGTAATTAAGTTCCACAATTACTGACCCTCTTTTGGCTCTTTAGCCCCCTCTCTGGGCTACTCCCTTCCTCGGGGTTTTAGCCACTCCAGCTGTGGCTGATGGGGGAAGACCCAAGCCCACCCACTACTCCAGGTCCCAATCCAGGGACCCGACAAATAGCAGCCGCCTGCTGCTTCCTTTTAACTATTTGCTACTGCATTTCCCTTGTCCACCTCCATTCTTAGCTCCAGTACCTTCCTTGCAGCCTGGCTCCAGCCAGCCAGGAGCACCATCCTTGCTCCTCTAGCTCCACCAAGCACCTGAACTGCTCTCGCTCTAGCAGCTACCTTTCATATGAACTTGCTGGTCTCTGATTGGCTGCTTCCTGCAGCCTCTCTAGGCAGCTTGGAGGGCCCACCTCTACTGCTCCCTTTCCTGGGGCAGGGTGCAGTAAGACTGCAGGGTCTGGTACACCCCATCACACACCCCAAGCTTCCTTCACTTATATGTTTAAATATTTCAAAGCTTATTTCATCCTTTCCTGGTGCAGTGCATTGTGTTCCTTATCATCACTTTTTGGAGTTCTCTCATACTAACCTTTTCATTCAAAATAATAGCCACATCCTCCTCCCACTTCTTCATCATCTCATAATACTCCTTAATGCATGTTCTTTTCCTCTCCCTAATTTCTATCCTCTAGGCCTCATCATTACTGACTTTTGCAAGGCTTGATATTATATGGCTCTTATTCTTTATTCCATTCATTTCCCTAATTTGTTTATATACCTCTGCTGTATTGGTATCTTTATTTGCTTTACCACAGTATGGTCTCCGGCTTTCTCTTCTTACCCTTTGTGCCACTGCCTTCTTTTTTTTTACATTTCATTATTTTTTCATATTTCCTCTCTATTTAATGAATTCTTTGCTGTCATGTATGCCTTCTTCCTTCCCCTAATTGCCATTTCACAGGCCTTGTTCCACCGTGGTACACTGTTCCTATCTTTACGTAGCCTTGGTAGCCTAGAAATAGCTAGGCTGGCTGTCTATGATTCCCCTAGTAACATTGCAAGAGAATTCCTCCATATCTTCATTTAGACATTGCTCAGTCACACGTTCCTCACTTTTGTTTCTAACGAGTTTTCAATTTGCTTTGTTTCGATTTCAAGTGGGGATATTTTCCTCGTCTTCAGTATTTCCTTTTCCTTGCTATGTAATTGACGCTGGGAAATGGTCGCTGCCCATACCCTCCTCTCTGTACATTTCCCAGCTGCATTTCCTAGCGACGGTGCCAGAAGCTGTTCCCAGATCAAGTATGAGAAGCTTCTGCCAGATGTATTGGCCCTGGTAGGTGCTCCATCATTTAATATTGCCAAATTATTCTCTTCAAATAATTGTTCTTAACTTTTTCTCTTTTTATCATTTTCCTCACTTCTCCACCTTACTTCAGATCACCCCAGATAATGAACTGGCATGTGACATCTGCAGTTAATTCTTTTAGGTCCATCGCCTTTAGTTTCCTGCCTGTGTTATAAACATTATAAAATCTCAGAGAAGCAGAGTTGTTTTGTATCGGTATCTCAACAGCAATATGTTGAGCCTTTTAACCTCTACTTCAAGTTGGCTCAGGTCACAGAATATCAGGGTTGGAAGGGACCTTAGGAGGTTATCTAGTCCAACCCACTGCTCAAAGCAGGACCAATCCCCAATTTTTTGCCCCCGATTTCTAAATGGTCCCCTCAAGGATTAAACTCACAACCCTGGGTTTAGCAGGCCAATGCTCAAACCCCTGAGCTATCCCTCCCCCAGGTTCTCTTAATGAAGGTACAGAAGGTACACCCTCACCCTTTTCTATTTTGCAGTCATGTCTATATAAGCCATATCCCAGGAATTTATAGTCCAGTTTTTCTTGTCATGCCAAGTCTCTTGTATGCATCTTATATCTGGCTGCGGTTTCATGTCCTTAGGTATTTTTCTTTAATTCTTGCCCCTACACTATTAGGTTATAGGCATTCCAGCTGAAAATAGTCATTCTTTTAACCTTCAACACTTCCTTCATGTAGGTTGCTGGCCCGTAGGTTCTTAGCAGCAGTTTTGATTATAATTCTCATATTCTCGGTTTTCTTTCCTGTTTGAAACGTACAACTTATTACTTTGGTCATGAATGCAATGAATCTCTCTGTTTCTATAAGTAGTATGTAATCACCTTTTACCGTGATGTCACCCATAACTTCCTTCCCATTAATTTGTTGCTGGTGGTTTCCTTTCCTCATATCAGGTTTTCACCCCACCCCACCCCACCCCACCCCACCCCACCCCGGTCCCCTCACCCCAGATATCTCCTAGTGGCTTCTACATATGAGGTGTTATTAGTGATTTTGGCATTTTGTATTTCTCCAGCTCACTTTGACTCAGTACATCCTCCATATGCTGAACTGTGTTGCCAGGTGCCACATTTTTGTTCTGTCCCTTCCTCCCAATGTTCATATGAATGTTCACCTCCATGCTTACTGCACCCTATTGTCCTTTTGCAATTAGACTCATAGACTTTAAGGTCAGAAGGGACCATTATGATCATCTAGTCTGACCTCCTGCACAATGCAGGCCACAGAATCTCACCCACCCACTCCTGGAATAATCCTCTCACCTATGTCTCAGCTATTGAAGTCCTCAAATCATGGTTTAAAGACTTCAAGATGCAGAGAATCCTCCAGTAAGTGACCTGTGCCCCATGCTGCAGAGGAAGGCAAAAAACCTCCAGGGCCTCTGCCGATCTACCCTGGAGGAAAATTCCTTCCCGACCCCAAATATGGCGATCAGCTGAACCCCGAGCATGTGGGCAAGACTCACCAGCCAGACACCCAGGAAAAAGTTCTCTGTAGTAACTTCTATCATCCCATCATTGACCATTGGTCCTATTTACCACTGATGGCAATTAATTGACCTTTGACTAAGAGCATGTTATCCCATCAAACCATCCCCTCCATAAACTTATCTAGCTTAATCTTGAAGCCAGATAGGTCTTTTGCCCCGACTGTTTCCCAGGAAGGCTGTTCCAGAACTTCACTCCTCTGATGGTTAGAAACCTTCGTCTAATTTCAAGTCTAAACTTCCTGATGGCCAGTTTATATCCATTTGTTCTTGTTTTGCTACTGAGCTGAAATAATTCCTCTCCCTCCCTGGTATTTAGCCCTCTGATATATTTAAAGAGAGCAATCATATCTCCCCTCAGCCTTCTTTTGGTTAAGGTAAACAAACCAAGCTCCTTGGGTCTCCTTTCATACGACAGGTTTTCCATTCCTCGGATCATCCTAGTGGCCCTTCTCTGTACCTGTTCCAGTTTGAATTCATCCTTCTTAAACATGGGAGACCAGAACTGCACACAGTATGCCAAATGAGGTCTCACCAATGCCTTGTATAACGGTACTAACACCTCCTTATCTCTACTAGAAATACCTCACCTAATGCATCCCAAGACCACATTAGCTTTTTTCATGGCCACATCACATTGGTGACTCACAGTCATCTTGTGATCAACCAGGATGCCAAGGTTTTTAGATAAAGGAAACGCAGTGGATCTAATCTACCTCGATTTCAGTAAGGCATTTCATACAGTACCACATGAGGAATTATTAGTTAAATTGGAAAAGATGGGGATCAATATGAAAATTGAGAGGTGGATAAGGAACTGGTTAAAGGGGAGACTACAGCAGGTCATACCGAAAGGTGAACTGTCAGGTTGGAGGGAGGTTACTAGTGGAGTTCCTCAAAGTTCAGTTTTGGGACCAATTTTATTCAATCTTTTTATTACTGACTTCGGAACCAAAAGTGGGTGTGCGCTAATAAAGTTTGTGGATGACACAAAGTTGGGAGGTATTGCCAATTCAGAAAAGGATCGGAATATCATACAGGACGATCTGGATGACCTTGTAAACTGGAGTAATAGTAAGAAATATAATAGTGAGAAGTGTAAGGTTATGCATTTAGGGATTAATAACAAGAATTTTAGTTATAAGGTGGGGACACATCAGTTGGAAGTAACAGAAGAGGAGACAGTTATCTGCTGCATGACGAAATCCTTGGTACCTCTAGCGTCTCACAGGATGAGGCATATAGGTCTGAGTCCAGAATAGCTAATACCCTAATGCAGTGGTCCTCAACCAGGGGTCCAGGGCACCTGGGGCGGGGGGCCACGAGCAGGTTTCATGGTGTCCATCAAGCAGGGTCAGCTTTAGACTGACTGGGAGCCAGGGCAGAAAGCCGAAGCCCCATCGCATGGGGTTGAAGCCTGGGGCCCTGAGCCCCAGCACCCAGGGCTGAAGACAAAGCCTGAGCAATGTAGCATCATGGGGGGGCCTCTGTGTCATGGTGCCCCAGACAATTGCCATACTTGGTATTCCTTAATGCCTGCCCATCTTTTATATGCGGAAAACCAGTCGTAGTGGCACAGGTGGGCTGTGGAGTTTTTATAGTATGTTGGGGGTGGGGGATGGAAAAGAAAAAGGTTGAGAACCCCTGCCCTAAAATTACTCTATTTGGCAGCATCCTTCCCTTAAATGTGACCAGTGGTGATAACTCCGCTCAGCATGTTTGCCACCCACCCTTTCACTGTCTATAGCTGACTCAGGGTTTTATGCAGAGCACTTTTTCAGTTTGTAGCAGCATTTCTGCTCTTTGTTAATCAGGGGAAGTCAAAGCACATTGGGATTTATCACTTTGCATTAGTCAGAGCGGAGAACATAATCGTTTTCTGCTCCATTATCACCAAAGCCCCTCTTTAACCTAAGCACGTGCGTAACTTTAAGCACATGAGCAATCTCCTTCCTATTCACCAAAGTGCTTTAGCTCATGCTTGGGTCCCATTGGCTTCAGTGGACTTAAGCATGTGGTTAAAGTGGCGCATGTGCTAAAAGCGATTTGTTGAACCAGGCCTTGAATTGGGTTACTGGGGCTTGGGTTCTGTCCCAATGAAATGGGGAAGGGACTGTGTCGCGCCCTACTGCCAGCTGATTTTGTGGTACAATGCAGCAAAACTTGCCTTCACTATCCTGGCCATCTCCCTCCTGGGGAGACCCTTTGACAGATACTGCACAGCCTCAGCCTCTTTAGGCCCCAGCATGTACAGAATGCTGCTGTCTGAACCAAGCACACACCACTCCCATCCTCAAATGGTTTCACTGCTCACTATTTGCTTCAGGAACCAATTTTGAATTGAGCAGCATGAGGCTGGATACTGATCTTGCCCTTTCTTGTAAAGCAAGAACAAGGGGGTGTGCACTATAATTGAAAGGCACCAACCTGAAAATTGGAAAAAGAAAATAAATTGTCCATACAGTTCACCTGTGGAACTCCTTGCTACAAGATAGCAGTGAGGCCAAGTGTTAGCAGAAGCCATCAATCGCCTCTCTGGGAGGTGGAGTAGCTACACCACTGGAAAATCCCTCCTGTTGGCATAGATAGCGTCTTCACTGAAGCAATACAGCCGTGCCACTGCAGCATTTTAAGTGTAGATCTGCCATAAGGCTGTGATTGTACAAGGAGGTTTTCCTAGTTATACCAGTATAACCCCACTGGGGGCACTTATAAGAGTATCCACATGGGAGCTGCACAGTATAACTGTATGACTATAATTGCTATAAGAGTGACAAGGTGGGGGAGGTAATATCTTTTATTGGACCAATGTCTATTGATGAGAGAGAAGCTTTCGAGCAAAACAGAGCTCTTCTTCGGGTCTGGGAAAGATGCTCAGAGTGTCACAGGTATATAAAAGGTAGAATAAGTAGTTAACACATATTCTAAGAGACCATTCAATGTCGAGTGGTCTGTTAACACCTCTGCACTCATAGGACAAAAAGGGGGGTTAGTGGGTTACAGATTGTTGTAATAAGCCATAAAGCCAGTGTCTCTGTTCAGCCCGTGATTTTTAGTGTCTAGCAAAGTTATAAATGTAAGCTCCCGGGCTCGCTCTTTGAAGGTGCTGTGCAGGTTTCCTTTGAGGACGAGAACTGAGAGGTCCGATATGGAGTGATCATTTTGTGAGAAGTGTTCAGCCCAGGTGAAAAGGTGTTTTTGTCTTTTATCATTTTCCTGTTTGAGTTCATTGGAGAGCGCAGTGATTGTCTGGTTTTACTCACATCGTTGGTGTTGGGGCATTTAGTGCACTAGCTGAGGTACACCACACATTGTGATAGGCATGTGTAGGACTTTGATGGGGTGCTCTGTTCACAGCTTGTCTGGTGCCTCCTCCTGGTGCTTTCTGGACCCCTGGCCCTTCTCCTGGCTTGGGTCCCTTTTCTCATCTCCCATCAGGATCCTGCCCTTCTCGCGGTTGCCTGCCATTACTCCATCACTCTCTCTGGTCTGTAGCCCCTCTCTCACTCCAGGAACCACAGCATCCTATTCATGCAGGGCTGGCTCCGGCTTTTTGGCCGCCTCAAGCAAAAAAATAAATTAAAAAAATGGCCGCCGCTGAACTGAAAGCAAAAAAACCCCAAAAAACCCCAGACGCCCCAGAATTTACAAGGCACGTGCTTCGTCGTCTGGTGCCTGGAGCCGGCCCTGTCTTTATGACACAGCCCTCCTGCCAGATCACACAGCATTCCCCCATTCTGGGGTATTTCAAAGTCTTTCCTTCAGGAGTCCTAGGCAGTTTTCCTATTCACTGCCTCAGGTGCCACTCTTTCAGTGGCTGGCAGGGGAACCCAGACCCACCCTCTACTCTGGGTTCTAGGCCAGGGACCCTCAACCCAGCAGTTCTAGGCTTTCCTCTCCCAACCCTCACTTCTCCTTCCCTGAACTGCTTCTGACTACTCTTAGCTGGCTCCCTTCCTTCCTTCCTTTCTCTGGGTGTACCAGCTCCAAACTCTCCTCCCAGGGAGTGACTGGTGCCCCAGTGTGTTGCCAGCTTCTTGGCTTTATAGTCCCTGCCTCTTCCTGCCCAGCTGAGCCTGCTTGCAATCAATTCCCTGCTCCCTGACTCTTCCTCCAGGTGCAGCCTGTTGAGTTAATAGGGCTCCCTGGCCACCTTAACCCCTTCCAGGCCTGTGTGGGGTGGACACCCCATCACAAGTCAAGGACCCATGGATCTTGAACAGTGGATTGTGGAGGGTGTTGACATTGTAGCAGTGGAGTTATGTCTTCAGGTTTTGTATCTGTTCTGGCTTTGAGTTGGCGGGTCCTGGTCCATCTTGCTTCTAATGATGAGTTTGGAGAGGTTGGGGAATTGTTTGAAGGCCAGAGGAGGGGGTTTGAGAAAGATTTCTTTTAAGATGTGATCCCCATTGAGTATGGGTTGTAATTTTTTAAAGATACTAAGCTACCATCATCTGCCCTTCTGTAGCCTACTGGACAATAATATTTTCAGACAATTTTTTTCACCCTAAATTGTACATTTCTTTCACAGCGATAAAAGCTTCTCAACCTGTGACATAGAGTTGGTGGGAAATCCCAACAGTCCAAAATTTATTTTGGCCCTGCATTGGGGCCAAACGTTGAGGGTTTTTTACAGAATATTCTGAAATATTTTGCTCCAGAAACATCTAAAGATTTTTATCAAAATGAGTGTTTCAGTAATGTCAACATGTTTCATTTTGATACAGTCAAAATGTTGTTTCAATATCAAAATGTAACTAATATATCATATAGATTTTATAATATAAAAATTAAATATGAACCTCAAACAAAGCAAATAGTATTTCATTTTGATTTTGAATCTTTTCTATCAAAATTGTTGGAATTGACACTTTCCTGTGTAACATTTTGATTTTAACAAAACAATATTTTCTAACGGAAACCTATTCCACTGAAAAATTTTCAACCAGCTCTACTGATGAGCCCTACCAGAAAAAAAATAGCATATGATAAAGACTGGAAGAAACAGTGAAGCGAAGTAAAGTGCCTTGTATCTGTGTATGTCGCTGAACACTGAAGCAGACAGATTCCATGCTAAATTCATTAATGAACTGCACTGTTTCTCCACATTGGTGGGAGGCCAGCCTTTGAATCTGACAGCTTCTTAATTATATATTTCAATTTAGTGCAGTCTAGTTTTAGAAACGTGAGAACAATAGATTCCATTGGCTTCTGGTTATATAAATGTAACCAATTGACTGGATTTTAAGAGATGACAAATAGTGCTCTAATTCAGAAGGGTTTCTTCTTTCTCTCGGAAAACCCACGCCTGGCAGCCTGAGGTGTCACTGCATCATTTCAGGAGGTGAAACAAAGATGACAAAGAAAAACGTTTATAGCATTTTGGAGTTAATATATTTTGTAGGGTAATTTTGACTAATCCTGAAATTTGCAATGAGATTTGCATTTTGAACCTTAAACAGAATGAAGTTTGATGAATGTGACAGGATATTGTCAGGTATTTGTAGGGTTCATTGTTGTTCCTTTCAGCTGTTATGACTTAAGTCCCCTAGAAATGTGGAACCAAAGCTTTCCCAGTCAGTTACCACCTTTGTATATAGAAAAGTTCTTATTTCTTTTGGAGCTCCTGCCAACGTACCTCGTTTCATGTGAATTCCTGTGCCTATAGAGCCAGCCTCAAGGATTTCGATGCAGTTCTGTTATCTCCAAGAAGACTAACTGTTCCCACCCAGTTATGGTGTATTCTTTTTGACCCCTGCACCTAGGGCAGCATGTGAGCCTCAGGACCTGCTAAATTACCTTGAAATCTGGATGTATTTTGTTGTATTTAATATATCTATATATAAACTCCCATTGAAATGAAAAGGATTTTTTCTGAATATGGGTAAGATATGGCCTCATAAAATACCTATAAACATAAAAGAAATATTAATTACCTATTCCTTCCCTAATCATTCCGTGCTCAAACTGTGTGCTCAGTGAGATCACTTTATGTGGTGGATCATTTGTCAGGAGAGGCCCCTCATCTAAACTCATGCTGAACTTTTCTGAGGAACAAAAAGTTGTCTCACTTTTGAAAAAAAATTCCCCCTACTTCTCTGCACTTTCTAGTTTAAGCCAAGAGTGGAAGTGAAAGAGCTGCAATATTGCACAAAAGGCTGTTCTTCTTGTGTTCCTGGCTTGTTCTTGAAGTGTCTCTGGTCTGGGCTAAACCAGAACATATTGGAATTACTGGAATTAAAAGAATGAACGAGTGATACTTTCCAGCCAGAAAATGGGATTTGGATAAGCTTCACATAAGTATCCGAAGTTTTGGACATTTATCTGAACTGGATCTTTGAAGTTCTATAGGTTCACAAGTCAATAGGGATCTGTACCATCGAACAAAAGAACAAGCAACATTTAAGGAAAGTCATTGGGACCATTCAGGTGTTCAAAGCTGAGTCTCTACTTTAAGTGCTTTGTTGGATCATGGTCTGGGTGCTCAGTGAGTGACTTGCAGGCTTGAGCCCAGAAACAGCTCACAAACTAGGGGTTAAAGAAGAGGCAATTCTCCTCTTCTCCATCAGATCCCACCTCAGGATTGATCCCTCACAAATCCGCCAGTTATTGAGGGCAAATGGGACTAGCTGGTACTTGTTTTGTCTTTTTGAAAATTGCCAAGGCATATATGCATAGGAGGCGCGTGACTCTTGCATTAGGGGAAGCTGAGCATGAGTGCCAGAAGTTCCCTAGAAGAGAGAGGAGCCACCATCACCCGGACCATGGCCCTGTACCCACTCTGCCCTGAGGCCCTGCTCCCACTCGGCCTCTTCCCCCAAGGCCAAGCCTTCGCTTCACCTCTTCCCGCCCCTGCTCTGCCTCTTCCCCAAGGCCCCACCCCACCCACTCCTCTTCACCCCCGCACCCACTCCTCTCTGCCTCCTCCCACAAGGATCCCCCCACCTTCTATGTGCTCCTCTCTGCCCCGAAGAGCCTCCCACTTGCCCCTCTCTGCTCCTGAGGCCCCCTATGCCTGCTCCTCTATGCCCCCTCCCCCAAACCCACCCACTCTCTTCTCTGCTTCCTCCTCTGAGTCGCCTGCTGCTCACTCCTTTCTGCCCCCTATTGCCTTAAGGGCGAGCGACAGGGGGAGAGGGGGCGGAGAGGAGTGAGAGGCGGAGCAGGGGTGGAGTCTCTGGGGAAAGAAGCACAGTATGGGCAGGGCCATGGGGTGGAGCACAGGTGGGGCCACAGTCCGGGCGCCGGTGTCCCCCGCCCCCTGCTTTTTGGGAGCTGCTGGCGGCCACTGCGGGCCAAAGGGAGATGCGCTGCATCCAGCATTTCTTGCCCTAAGCCTCCCCAAGTTTCTTATACCCGCCTCCCATGCATATAGGCATGTCAAAATGCTCTACATGTGATTGTTTCCTGCCCTCCCAACATTAACTAGTCACTTGTCTTCCTAAGCCCTGATCCTGTGAATACCTGTAAGCACATAACTAATCCTGCCAAAGTCATGTGAGTAAAATCGAGCATGTGCAAAAGTGTTTGCAGAGTAAAGGCCCTGGATTATAAGTGTAACAGCTCAGGGCACTGAGCTAATGCCAAGTATATTATTTCTTTCCCTTTCCTGTGACTCCGCTTACCCGTCTGCTAGGGTACAGACCTGAATTTAGTCTTTTCAGGACCTTGATATAGAGATCTATCTATATTATGTAGCATTAAAGGGCCCTTCTCCGAGAGGATTCACTCTTCTCAGTCTCTGCTGAATAGCGTCCAAACCCTCTGGAGGGCATGCCAGCTCCTTAAAGAGGGAAACAGACGATAGTCGCTGTAGCAAGGCGGTGTGGTTCCCTGCCGCCCCGGAGAGGGATGAGCCTGAGACACCAAACTGGGCAGAGCCAGTGAATCCTGCACCCGCCCCCCAGAGGTCAAGGCGCAGGACAGGAAGTATAAAAGCCCAACCCCAGGGCTCACTAGAGAAACAGCTGCAGGAGAGGCCAGGCCTGTGGCCTAGCTCCTGGTTGGGAGACCCCGGCAATCGGCAGCTGACAAATGGACTGGCTGATGCCGAATGCCAACCAGAGCCTGGAGGAGCTCCCAAGCCTACCCCTCGCCAGTTACCCTGAGGAGCTGCCCAGCCTACCCCTCGCCAGTTACTCTGAGGAGCCCATGGTGCTTGACCCCTTGGAGGACACCGTCCAGACCCAGGTACCTCTAGAGGGGGAGTTTGGAAGTAGCCCGGGGGCGGCTGACCTTAGTCTGGCTGCAGCACTGCCAGAGCCCATGTCAGTGTGTTGCAGCCGGGATCCCCACTGACACAGCAGCCGGTCTTCTGTCATTGCTAGGGCTAGGGTGACCAGATGAGAAGATCCGAAAATCGGGACTTCCCGCCCAGAAGTTGTCAAGCCAAAAAAAAAAAAAAACCCGGAAGAGCCTCTGCTGCCCGAAGTTGTTGAGCAAAAAAAAAAAAACGGAAGAGCCTCTGCCGCCGGAAAGATGGAAGAAGACTGAAAATCGGGAAAAAGGCGTCCCGACCGACCATCGGTCGGAACGCAGGACAAATGATAAAAAATCGGGACGGTCCCGATACGTCTGGTCACCCTAGCTAGGGCCCCGGGCTGGGGAGTGGGAGTGGGAGGGCCTGCGTCCCCGCTGTCACCCAACTTGTGGGTGGCAGTCTCCCCCTCTCCCAGGTCCTCCAGAGCCAGGAGCCTGGGCTTGCTGTTTACCTGCCTTTGCTCAGCCCCTGCCTGACGGCCTGAGCCATTGACTCTTTGCTGCCCCGCCCTGACCGCCTGGGCTGGCTAAATATAAATGCTTACTCAGCTCCTGTCTGAGGACCTGAGCCTGTGGCTCACTACTACCCACCGATCGGGTGTGAATAACTGCTATGTTTTGCCTCTCTTGCTGCCGCGACCCGAGACCCCCGTGGCCAGGCTAATTCCACAGCATAACTGAAAGGAAGTAGCGAGGCGGTGTGGTTCCCCGCCACCTCGGAGAGAGACGAGCCCAGGCCAAACCCCTCTACAGTCGCACAAACTCCTTCAAACTCCCCTTGAGTCTTTGCAAGGACAGCCTGCAATTGGCACAGCCTGCAGCAATTCTAGTCCTCTTCTTCTCCAGTAGGGTGAAGGAGCCTAAATCCAACTGGCAAAGTCCCTGCAACACTGTGCCCTCAGGGAGCCTTCTTAAAGCAAAGTATATATTTAGAACCACAGCACTGAAGAGAAAAATCTTTAAATAAACCTGTCCATATGCATGTCTTGTCTGTGATCCCTCCAGATGCATGTCTATCCTCTCGATAGGTGCTTTTTAACTGTTTAGTGTCCTTTTGATCTCTAAGCTCCCAGCCTGCCAAAACAGCATCACTTGAGCTGGAGCCTGGAAGTAGGTTATTATCCTGTAATTGACCCCCAGTGTTTGTTGGGAGGTTTGCTTGTATGTAGCTATCGTGTTGCTTTCTTGGTTGTTTTTCCTGCAGTCCCCTATTAAACTAGATCAATACATTCGACAAGAAAGTCTTAAGCCAAAATACAGTAACTTCCCCCCACTGACCAGCTCACATACAGTGTTCATAAAATTACATCTCAATATTCTTAGGGTACGTCTATACTTACCCGTCGCGTCGGAGGAGTCCAATCGATCTTCTGGGTTCGATTTATTGCGTCTTGTCTAGACGCGATAAATCGAACCAGGAAGTGCTCCCCCGTCGATGCCGGTAATCCTGCTCTGCGAACGGAGCAGGCGGAGTCGACGGGGGAGCCTGCACGCCGTGTGTGGACCA
Source organism: Chelydra serpentina (assembly GCA_037349315.1). Classification (NCBI taxonomy): domain Eukaryota; kingdom Metazoa; phylum Chordata; order Testudines; family Chelydridae; genus Chelydra; species Chelydra serpentina. The sequence goes on along the minus strand of JBAIAC010000029.1, from coordinate 42,666,787 downwards.
TAGGTAAGTTCGAACTAAGAGACTTTGACTTCAGCTACGTTATTAACGTAGCTGAAGTTGCGTATCTTAGTTCGACAGGGGGGGTTAGTGTAGACCTAGCCTTAGATTATTACATAGCTCTATGTCCATCATAGTAATTGTAAGTCACTCACATTAATTCTATCTTAGACACTTAGGGCCAGATTTTCAGGTCCTCAGCACCCACAAATGGAGTCTGATTTTCAAGAGAGCTCATTCATGGCCAGATTTTCACACAGAGGTAGGCACTCAAGGTGCTGAGATTTCTAGAAAATCCCATCAGTTATTTTGGTGCCTAAATGGAAGCCAATTTTTTTTTTAATCTAGCCCATAATAAGTCCTGTAATTGGCACATTTTGAGCTGGTCTCTACTTCACTTTATGTGGAGTGCGGACAGTAATACTTATCTACCTCTTTGAGGGCTCTGGATGAAAGATGACCGTGAAGTATTATTACTATAATTCTACAACATTATTGCTGTTCTTATTTGCTCACTCCATGGACAGGGAAATACACATAGCAGTTGATCTTGCTGCAAGCTATTTTTACTCAGTAGGATTATAAAGCCTTCCAAAAATCTCTCTGCTTTTAGGTAACATGATGTTTATTGCATATTCCATATATGATCCAGTCTCTGCAGCCTATGTGGCAAAAGGTTCTTGATTTCTTCCAATGCTTGTTGAACGATGGCCAGACAGAACATTGAGCTTTTCCTCTTTAAATAGGAAACAACCTATTTAAGGTTTAACAACGTGAAAGCCCTTCTAATATTGATACTATTTGATTTTGTGCTTCCATTGTCTCCCATTGAAGAGGATGGGAGTTTTGCCATTGACTTTACTGGGATCTTAATCTAGGGTGACCAGACAGCAAGTGTGAAAAATCGGGATGGGGGTAGGTGGGTAATAGGAGCCTATATAAGACCCAAAAATTGGGACTGCCCCTATAACATCAGGACATCTGGTCACCCTATCTTAATTAAATATTTTAAAGGTGATAACATGAGTTATAAGTAGATACCAAAAATGGGATTTTTCTTCTGGCTATAGGGTCATTGCTGGATTTTTCCCACTTATGGCCCCTTGCAGCCCAGAACACAAGCACTCCTCATCCAGATCTCTATCTCGGTTTTATTAGAGCAAACTCCCATGGTTTCCAGGAACCTGAAACAAGAAATGGAGGAAGGGTCACTTCCTTTCTCAGTGTAGAGAAAGACTCCTGTCCTACCAGAGGCAGCGGTGACAGCCAGGCCAGTTCCTAGCATCGCAGCCTAAGAGCTTGTCTTCACTACTGCGCTACATTGGCACAGGTGCATTGATGCAGCTGTGCCAATGTAGTGCGTCTGGTGAAGCCATGCTAGGTCAACGGGAGAGCGCTCTCCTGTCCACATAATTACTCCACCTCAATGAGAGGCGGAACCTGTATCAGTGGGAGACTCTCCTGCCAACGTTTTTTCACACTCCTGAGCAATGTAAGTTACATTGACCAGTGTAGCTAGTGTAGACAAGCCCTAAGACACACCTGTCCCACCAAAACCATTCTACTCTTACCAGAAAAATGGATACACAAAAGGTAATTCAAGAGAAACTTATTATGTCTAAAGCAGTTTTAGCACATTACCTGTGCCAGTCACTAACCATAATTACTAAGGACTGTCTGGTAGGCTGCCCATACGTGCAACTCCTTTTGGTGTTACTGGGTTTGTATGAAGACATTGAAGCCACCATATAGCCCAAGAGATTGTGGTTTATTGGGTTTAAGATGGAACTAGAAGCTCAAGCTTTCAATATTTTATTTCTTTGCTAATTAAACTTGAAGATGTCCTAAAAATAAATACTTAGTATCAAGTACCAGAAGGAGGAAATTAGCTAAGCTTCTTATTTTATGAAGTATCAAGCTAGACTTCATCAGTGACAGCAATACACATGGGGGATTCTGGCAGAAATACTGGGCCATATCTAGGGACTGTAAAACTATAAAATCGGGACATCTGGTCACCCTAGCCATATCTCCAGCTGGTTTAAATTGGCATAGCTCTGTTGAAACTAATGGGGTTTGCTGATTTAAGCCAGCTGAGGATCTGGCCCACAAAAAGCCAATGGCTCACAATACTGACCCAGAACAAAGATGGCTGCACCACTGCAACGACTGCCCCACCCTTCTCCCCGCAGCATTGGAGGAGTTCTTCACCTATGTCATACAAGAGAGCCGCCCACATTCTGCTTGTTTTCTTAAATTGTTTTTACCTTTGTTCAGTTTTTTGGAGGAGCGATTTTGCTGCTTCAGGGTCGCTCCTCAGAAAGGCTTGATACATGGAGAAGGACTGGATAAACCCGATCACCCCAGAAACGGACATGGGAATTCTGTCTAAGATCTGGGTAACTCTGCAAGAGTGGGAAGAAACCAGAGCATTGGAGAAGTCAGCCTGGAGGGTAATGGAGCTGTGCTGATTTATACAAGCTGAGGACCTGGCTCATGTTGATTATTTAGAAGTGGGGCATGATCTGTTATCCCGTCCCCTTTTTGGACATCTGGTTAGGGGGAAACGGCTCTCATTTGATGAAGAGGCCACACAGATGAACCAGACAGACCAGGGACTAGAGATGTGTTTGAAGGAGGTCAGACCAAATGATCTCAGGGCTACCTGCTAGCCTTAAACTCTATGAATCTTCTGCAACCTGCAGTCTCAAAGTGACCACCAATGAATGCCGCCCAAGGGCCCATCATTCCAGGGTTCAAACAGCACCCAATGAGATTACATAAAATTCAGTTTTGTCCTTGTCTTCTCACCTCCGCTTGTCCTGAAAAGGCATGGACTCAAACACCTCTTTATACTCTGCAACGACAAGATTTACTTTTGCATCTGTGTATTCAAAAAGCAGGTCCTGGATCTGTAAAGTCAGAACAGAAACAGCAAAAATGTTATGTAAGGCCCTGATCCTCCACTCCATCTCAGCTGCACTCCCTGATTCAGTGCTGCCTGGCCTGAGGGCCAGTTAGAGCTACACAAGAGAATAATGGAATAATATAGACCCTTCAGACTTTCCCTATACATAATACTCGCAGAAGTTTTGTGAATGGGCTACATTTGAACAATTTTATTTTGGGTTTAATGGTCATTTCCCTTCTCCTCCCGTCGACCACCCACCCATTATTCTTTGTACTAGAAAGAATCTCTTTCTGCTGGCGTGGTATAGTAATGTTCTTTTACAGAGAATATCCATGAGAAATTGCCGTACTTCAAAATGGAGGACATAACCACCTAACTGAGTGACACTATGGAGGCAGAGTAAGACAGAAATATAACGTCTTTACAATCAGTTTAATCTAGAGACCATAGTATTATAATGCCTTAGTCACAATTCTATGGGAATTACATGGTATCTATAGAGGAGAGAATTAATGCTTTTTGGGTGTCTTACCTGAGTCATTTCCTTACTTTAAGGAAAGTAAGTCTAACAACTGAATGTCCTGGGTTTGTAATACTTTGTTAGGGGGTAATTACAACAGCCACTAATGTATTTTATCCCAAGTTACTCATTTGAGGTATGGCTGAATGTGAAGGTAGTTTTTGTCTGGAAAGGAGTTTTATGTGATGGAAGTTGCCTGAACACAAGCCAGCCTTGCCAAATGTACCACTTCACCCAGCACCGTTCCATAAGGACCAGATCCAAATCCCAGTGGAGTCAAATGACTCTTGCTTACTTCAATGGACTTTCGCTCAGACCCTACATACAATCCCAAAGCTACATTAAAAGAACATTATTCAGGATACAAAGTCAAGCACTCAAAGTTAGGAAATGCCAGAATTAAGGTTATTTGTGTAAACCATCCCCCCCCTCCCGTACATCTCCTCTATGATACAGTCTTTAAGTTACATGATTGGATACTATGTTTTTCCACAGGACCCCTGCCTCACTCATTGAACAAGATGGACAATGCTCACATAATGAGTAGCTATTCAATATTTTGCTTTATCCTCATCGTCCGTGTGGCCTCATGCCTTATTTCAGGCATACTATTCAAGCCCTGCCAGCACACTTACTCAACACTCTAATGTTTGAATGCTTCACAAACATTAACATCCCAGCCTCCACCCCGAAGCTCCGCATTCCACCTCAGACTTCTCCCACTGCTCCCCCATCTCACTGTCAGGCACCTCGTCCCACTCCCCTTGCCCAACCAGTGCTAGCCACTACCATGTAGCCTGCTCTATGCCTAATTACCCTCTTCACACTGTCCCTCCGTCCCAGACTTCCTGCCCTCCCCAAGCTCCTTGTCCCAATCTACTTCCTCTACCGCCACCACCATGACTCATGACCTCTCTGAGTTGAGCCAGGCTGCTTCCTTCTCCATGCTGCCTGGGCATAAACAGGGCACCACTGAAGATAGTGTCCCTGCTCTGAGGGCTGGTGCCCAGCACCCCAGTGAGCTGCAGCAGGGAACATCCAGCTCAGCCCCAACAGCTTCAGGTTGGGACATACTCAATTGCTGCGTGGGAATGGCGCATTCAGTCTGCGGGCGAGCAGCAGGAGCTGTAAGGAGCTGGAGCATGCTCGTTGCAGATGGAATCTTTGGACAATTTAGCTGCCAAATCCTCTACCAAGAATGTTCAAACTGAAATTTTTCAAAGACTTATGATTTGGTCAAGTTCGGGTGGGGAAAAAATCAGAAGGCACGTCCCTCGCACAACCTCTCTGCAAATTTCAAGCCGCAAGGAGGAGCTAGAGCTTCTCAACACAATGGGTATAAGAATTTGTTTTGAAATGGGCAAAGGCACCTATTATTCTCTATTTCTGGTTTTTTGGAAGTGGCTGACTGTTTTTGCACGCAGACAGGGAGAAAGGAAAATCTCAGCCCAAACAGTTAAGGTCTGGCAAAGTTATAAACAGCTGAAAACAGGGTCTTATGCTAGAATATGAACTAGAATTAATATGCAAACTAGATACCTTTACCTTAGGTTTGAATAGAGACTGGGAATGGCTCGGTCATTACGTTAATTGAATCTATTTCCCCTAGTTTAATATCCTAGTTAAGTACCCTTAACACCTTTGTGTCAACTGTCCATAATGGGCCATCTTGATCATTACTTCAAAAGTTTCTTTCCCCTGCTGATAACAGTTCCTTTCAATTAATTAGCCTTTTACAGTTGGTATGGCTACTTCCACCTTTTCATGTTTTTCTGAATGTATAAATATCCTCCTACTGTATGTTCCATTCTATGCATCTGACGAAGCGGAATGTAGTCCACGAAAGCTTATGCTGAAATAAATGTGTTTGTCTCTAAGGTGCCACAAGTATTTCTTTCTTATTTTCTTTTTGCTGACACAGACTAACATGGCTACTACTCTGAAACTTAAAATATACTATACACTTCCTGCCACATGGAGTGTCTTTTTTTTTTGTAAAGAGGATTGTTTGCTTCTCCCACCTCAGTGAAGATTTCTGTAAGCCTTTCCGAGCAGTCTTTATAGTGCATACTGAAGTCTGTAGTGTAGGTGCTAAGGGCCACACAGCCACGTGGCTTGAGAACTCGATCCACTTCTTTCATGAACCTCGGCAGATCAAACCAGTGGGCAGCTGTAAAAGCAGTAATGAGGTCCACAGAGCCATCGGCAAATGGCAGCTCCTCTGCAGGGCACACACTATAAAGGGAAACAGGGAAGATATTTCGACTGTGAAGGAGGAGTCTCTACTGATATGAATGAAACTTGTCACGTGTGGACTCTGCTGAGAGGAAATGTGTTGTTGTTAAAAATCTGACATTAAAAAGTCTACCTTTTTTCTTCCGTTTGAACTGAAGAGCCTCAGAATGTCAGCCCAAGTTTTCAAAATTGGAGCTCCAAAATCCATATTTAGGCATTTAATTAGGAGCAGCCTGATTTTCAGAAGCTGAGCACCTACAGCTTCTGATGGAGTTTTGAGTTCTGAGTACTTTGTGAAAAAGCAGACCAAATATGTTTGAAATCAGGCACCTAAAAGTGACTGGCCTCGTTTGAAAATGCTGGCCTGTATCTGTCCTGTTCACAAAGTGCTTGCTTTGTGCAAAGGTCAGCACTCTGGATACACCCAAAGGGAAAGCATCCTTTTATGTAACACTTACTGGTAAGAAACATTTGGGAAGGAGGCAGCTTGTTTGGCTGCCTCTATTTGAGCTTCACTGATGTCTGTTCCAACCACCTTCTCAAAATGAGCTGCCAGTACGCGAGTGCTTTGTCCCGACCCGCAGCCGACATCCACTGCCAGCCGAATGGGGTCTACTTTCTGGGGAGAGAACAGACACGTCTCAGCAAGGGGAGCACGAATTCTTATGAAGGTCCAAATCTTAGTCCTCTTTTGGCGCCTATACACGTACACGGTCCTAGTCAGACAGTAAAGGCTCTGATTCTCCAGGTAATTATAGTAACTTTTGTAGTATCCTATTGGTTTCACTCCTACTCAGGACCGGCAGTATAACTAGGCGACCCTAGGCAGTCGCCTAGAGTGCCAGGATTTGGGGGGCGGCGGGAGGCTGCCTCCCGGCTCTCCGCTCAGCGGGGAGTTGGGACTCGGAGGCAGCCAGGGCGAGCCGCCCCACTGCTCAGCGCCTGAGCAGGGAGCCGGGAGGCAGCTGCGGCGAGCTGCCCCCCTGCCCCCGGCTCCCCGCTCAGCTCCCACGGCCCGCAGGTGGTGGGGGGAGGGGGTGCTGAGTGCCTGCGGCCCACAGGGGGCAGGGGGAGGCTGAGCTCCCGGGCAGGGGAGCTGGCTGGGAGGGGGTGCAGGGCTGGTGCAAGGAAGTTTTGCCTAGGGCACGAAACTTCCTTGCACTGGCCCTGCTCCTACTGCATTCTATAGGTCTGCTCCACAGCATTCTCAACCTAGGGCCTGACGGTGTCACTTACTTTTTCTTCCAGGTAGGAGAAGATGACACTTTGGAGATTTTCAGGAGGAGAAAATCTGTATTTCTGATAGGAAACTGCATGATGTCGTGCCTCGAACAAACGCACAGCCATGTTCCAGCAAACTGGCACCTAAGGGGATTAGGCAAATTCACTTTATAGACTCATAGACTTTAATGTCAGAAGGGACCATTATGATCATCTAGTCTGACCTCCTGCACAATGCAGGCCACAGAATCTCACCCACCCACTCCTGGAATAATCCTCTCACCTATGTCTCAGCTATTGAAGTCCTCAAATCATGGTTTAAAGACTTCAAGATGCAGAGAATTCTCCAGTAAGTGACCCGTGCCCCATGCTACAGAGGAAGGCAAAAAACCTCCAGGGCCTCTGCCGATCTACCCTGGAGGAAAATTCCTTCCCGACCCCAAATATGGCCATCAGCTGAACCCTGAGCATGTGGGCAAGACTCACCAGCCAGACACCCAGGAAAAAGTTCTCTGTAGTAACTTCTATCATCCCATCATTGACCATTGGTCCTATTTACCACTGATGGCAATTAATTGACCTTTGACTAAGAGCATGTTAACCCATCAAACCATCCCCTCCATAAACTTATCTAGCTTAATCTTGAAGCCAGATAGGTCTTTTCCCCCACTGCTTCCCTTGGAAGGCTGTTCCAGAACTTCACTCCTCTGATGGTTAGAAACCTTCGTCTAATTTCAAGTCTAAACTTCCTGATGGCCAGTTTATATCCATTTGTTCTTGTGTCCACATTGCTACTGAGCTGAAATAATTCCTCTCCCTCCCTGGTATTTAGCCCTCTGATATATTTAAAGAGAGCAATCATATCTCCCCTCAGCCTTCTTTTGGTTAAGGTAAACAAACCAAGCTCCTTGAGTCTCCTTTCATACGACAGGTTTTCCATTCCTCGGATCATCCTAGTGGCCCTTCTCTGTACCTGTTCCAGTTTGAATTCATCCTTCTTAAATATGGGAGACCAGAACTGCACACAGTATTCCAAATGAGGTCTCACCAATGCCTTGTATAATGGTACTAACACCTCCTTATCTCTACTAGAAATACCTCACCTAATGCATCCCAAGACCGCATTAGCTTTTTCACGGCCACATCACATTGGCGACTCATAGTCATCCTGTGATCAACCAGGACTCCGAGGTCCTTCTCCTCTTCCGTTACTTCAAACTGATGTGTCCCCAGCTTATAACTAAAATTCTTGTTATTAATCCCTAAATGCATAACCTTATACTTCTCACTATTAGAATTCATCCTATTACTATTACTCCAGTTTACAAGGTCATCCAGATCTTCCTGTATGATATCCCGATCCTTTTCTGAATTGGCAATACCTCCCAACTTTGTGTCATCCACAAACTTTATTAGCACACTCCCACTTTTGGTGCCGAGGTCAGTAATAAATAGATTAAATAAAATTGGTCCCAAAACTGAACCTTGAGGAACTCCACTAGTAACCTCCCTCCAACCTGACAGTTCACCTTTCGGTATGACCTGCTGTAGTCTCTCCTTTAACCAGTTCCTTATCCACCTCTCAATTTTCATATTGATCCCCATCTTTTCCAATTTAACCAATAATTCCTCATGTGGTACTGTATCAAATGCCTTACTGAAATCGAGGTAGATTAGATCCACTGCATTTCCTTTATCTAAAAAATCTGTTACTTTCTCAAAGAAGATCAGGTTGGTTTGGCACGATCTACCTTTTGTAAAACCATGTTGTAATATGTCCCAATTGCCATTGACCTCAATGTCCTTAACTACTTTCTCCTTCAAAATTTCGTTTTGTTACATTAGCCATAAGATGAAACTCCACTGACTATGTAATTAACTCAATTAAATATTACTCAAGTTAGGTACTGAAGTTCTAACCCTTGGAATCAGCTAAGGGCAAAGATATGTCATGTTTAGCATCGGATCAGTGAACTTTGCTTTTCAAGTGTCTTGGTCTTGGGTATAGGTAGTAAATGTAAAAAGCAGAGTAACAGGGGTTTGTGGGAGGAAATACGACGTGGGCCAGATCATCTAGTGCTGGAAATCAGAAGGGAACTGGGCTGTGCTGATTTGCACCAGCTGATTATCTGGGCCTATGTTTACAGCAGGGCTGGTCAAAATGTCAAATTATTTTTCATCAAAAATACCGTTTTTTAACTGACTGTCAAAAAACAGTCACTTAAACATGGCAAAATATGGCATTTTCTTTTTTTGTTATTTTAAAATACCTTTTACTATTAATTTTTTGGTTCTTCTTATTTTCTTTTACCCTCTGTCCTCCCTTGTTTTTCCTTCTCACTCGTTTTTGAAAATTGTCTTTCTCCCCTCTGAAATAACTGTGGGGGTGGGGAACAAAGAGAAAAAAGGGGGGAAACCCCCCTCCCCCCAAATGCAAGTGACAAAAATACCAGGGAAAATATTTTAAAGCTTCAAAAACATTTTAGTAAAAACTAAAAAAGACTCACTTAAGACCTTGTAAAATAAGAACCACCTTTCAAATTTCATTCTGTCTTGTTGAAGCTGTTCCACTGCGTATAAGCTATTAAACATTCATTGGGCCACACAGAGAGCATAAGAAGTATTGTGTAGCCTGGTGGTTTGGGCACACACATGGGAGACCCTTGTTCAAGCCTCTGCTCTGCCTCTTTAAGACCAGGGATGGGAACCTGGGTCCCCCAAATGCCAGGTGAGTGCCAATCATGCAGGAATTCTCTGTGGCAGCTGAGTTCCACAATCGGACAGGATAGCCAGGTCTGAACAGCTTATAGTCCCAAAGATATTCATATCTTATGAAATAACACTGCCTATATGATCAATGGTATAACCACATAATGTAAAGTCACTGGGCATATCACACACTATTTAGAAAAAAATCTGCTGAATAAAAAAACCTGTACATTATGCAAAATGATAAAACCTTGGATATAGATCAATCTCAATACCAGAAAGCAATATCACTTCATTTACTGATTTTTACATCCGTCTTGAATAGAATGCAGTATAAGATACAGAAATAGATACCGTGTATCCTCCTCTGTTATCTTGGTTATATGGCTTTCCCCCCTACAACTAACAAGGAAGAAATTTAGCAATAGCCCGATCTTCCTTCTGGGCTGCCAAAAATGTATTTTTGTGGAAGAGGCATTGTGATGGGTTTAATGCCCCTGGAGAAGTCTCCTATGGCCAAAAGGCTGCTAGCAATAGCTGTCAACCAAAGGATCTTGCATCTCTGTGTACATCCATACACTATAAGACAGCATTAATCAAAATATCTTTGCTTGTCTCTTCAGTGCATTCTGTCACATTTTTGCATAAGGGGACTTCTGGGTAGGTTATTTGTCTCCACATCTGATTTCTCTGGACAATATTTGACTTTGAATTTGAAGTCAGCTAATTCTGCAACCCACTGGTGTTCTATGGCATTGCCTTGCAGAGAGAAAAAGGATTGATATCACTATAAACCATGTCCACGAAGGATTGTGTGTAGTGGAGGTTGTCAGGAAACTTGTCAGTTACAGCCCTTTATAAAGTTCGAAACTACGAATTATAACAATTTATAGGAGGTAAAAGTTAGGGCTGAGCCATCGTCTTGTGTAGCCCATTTGCCTTGTGTAGCCCATTGGACAAAAAAAATTTCAGTCAATTGTTTTTCAACCCCTAATTGTGCATTTCTTTCACAGAGATAAAAACTTCTCAACCTGACAAGCCCTGCCAGGCACAAGTTAACGTATGATAAACACCAAAACAAACTGTGAAGCAATAAGAAGAAATGTACCTTTATCTGCGTATGTCACTGAAATCTGAAACAGATGGATTCCCTGCCCAGGAAGCAAGAACTCATGCCGTAGGTGATGAATTAGCTGTATTCTTTCCGCAGTTTGGGGGAAGCCAGCCTGTGAACCCAGAAGCTTTGATTTGTTAGTGCGCAGGTCAACTGATCGCCATCCATTGCTTTAGAAACTTGAGAACAGAAGATTCCATTGGCTTCTGGTTTTCAGCTGAATAAATATAGCCAATCAAATGAATTTTAAGAACTGCCCAGTAGAACTCTTATTTACAATGTTTCGTCTCTTTCTTGGAAAACCTGTGTCAGTTAGACTGAGACATCTCTTTATCGAGATGTGTGTCCGGAAAACAAAGTTTAACTCTGCTGAGTATTTTAGAGTAAATATATTTTATAGTATGATTTTGACTACTTCTGAATTTTACAATGAGATTTGCATTTGGAACGTTAAATAGAATTAGATGAATGCAAAAGGATACTGTGTCGGGTACTTGTAGGGTTTAATTGTTATTCCTTTCCTCTCTCTTGGCTGTAGAGATGTGGAACTGAAAACTTTCCCAACCAGTTATCACACTTTCTATCAGGAAAAGGTCTTGTTTCTTTTGGAGCACCTGGCAACATGCCTCTGTTTCATGTGAATTGCTGTGTGTTTAGTGCCAGCCTCCGTGATTTCTGTGAAGTTCTGTTAGCTCCAGTAAGACTAACGCCCAGGGATGATGGATGGGGCATTTGTTTATTCTGCTCTTTGGGAGATTAAACGTATCTAGGGAAGCATGTTTCTTTCTGGGAGCTGATAAGTTACCTTTGAAATCTGGATGTATTTTATTTACTACATACAAAAAAGAAATTCATTGAAATGAAAGGGAGATTTTTCTGACTATGGGAAAGATTTGAGAACATAAAACATAAGAGAAATATCAATTATCTATTCTTCCTCCACCCGTTCTAATGGTAGTGTACTCAAATTGCCTCTATTTTAAGGGAATTTAGATTTCCCACAAGCTTACTTCAGTGAGATCACTTTACATTGTTGCAGCAAATACTGAGTTTGGTTGGTCATTTGGTGGGACAGGCAAACCACTTCAAACAAAATGGGAAGATCTTGGCCCAGAACTTATACTGAACTTTTAGGGGTAGAAAAAACTCTGGTTCACTTTAAACCCCTCCCATCTCTGTGCTTTCTGGTTTAAGCCAAGAGTGGAAGTGAAAACAAATATTGACAAAAGGCTGTTCTTACATTCCTGCTCTGTGCATAACCAGGGCCTGCTGGAACTCTGGTAATTAAAATGTTGCACTAGTGACAAACAGCTAACAAATGAGTGGTTAAAAAAATAAAAGGCCGTCAGTCTCTTCTTCTCCATCATACCCCTCCTTAGGATTTACCCCTGGCAAATCTGCCAATGATTGCTGGCTGGAGGGCAGATGGCACTTCCTTTAGTTTTTTTGTTTTCAAAACACACCTACTTAATTTTAAGGAACCAAATAATCCCACTGAAGTCATGTTAGTAAAGTTAATCATGTCGGTAGGTGTTTGAAGAATCATGGCCCTAGACTGTCAGGTCTTTGGGGCAGACCCAGGCCTTCATTTGTGTGTGTGCAATGCCTGGCACAAAATACAATCATCATAAACTATCCAAGAGTGTAGTCACTATTGTTCTGTGTATGTACGGCACCTGGCACAATGGACGTCTGATCTATGAGCAGGGCTCCTGGGCACTACAAAAATATAAAGAATTAAAGCTAGTGGTTATTAGTATTATTAAGGATGATCGTCACTGTATGGGGATGAGTTTCACCCTTAGGTTATTTCTACACTTCGAGCTGGAGGGGTAATGCCCCACTTGGAGACATACCCCCACTAGCTCTGATCGAGGTAGTGCGCTAATAGTAAAGTAACGGCAGTGGCACGAGGAGTGGGAGGGACTAGCTGCCCCAAGATCCCACCTCAGACTCTAGGGATGCACTTGGGGCAGCTAACTCCTCCCACTGCTTGTGCTGCCACGACTGCACTATTTTTAGTGAGTTAGCTCAATCGGAGCTAGCGTGGGTATGTCTCCTCAAGATGGGAATCGCAAACACCCCCAACTCAAAGTGCAAACATACCAATAGTGGTGAATGCAGAATCCTGCATGCCTGATAATTTATGCATGTCTCATTGGCAATCCCTCAACATGGCTGTCTATCCCCTCTTGATAGGCGTTTTTTAACTGTTTCGCATCCTTCTGATCTCTAAGCTCCCAGTCTGGCAAAATAGCTTTTGAGCTGGAGCCTGGAAGTAAGTTATTGTCCTGTAATTGACCCCCGTGTTTGTCGGGAGGTTTGCTTGTATATTGCTACCGTGTTGCTTTCTTGGTTGTTTTTCCTGCAGTCCCCTATTAAACTAGATCAATACATTCTACAAGAAAGTCTTAAGCCAAAATACAATAACTTCCCCTCACTGACCAGCTCACATACAGTGTTCATAAAATTACATCATCTCAATATTCTTAGATTATTGAATAGCTCCAAATCCATCATAGTAATTGTAAGTCACTCTCATTAATTCTATCTTGGAAATTTAGGGCCAGATTTTCAAGTCCTCAGCGCCCACAAATAGAGTCAGATTTTCAAGAGAGCTCATTCATGGCCAGATTTTCATACAGAGGTAGGCACCCAAAGTGCTGAGATTGCTAGAAAATCCCATCAGTTATTTTGGTGCCTAAATGGAAGCCACATTCTTTTTTAAAATCTAGCCCATAATAAATTCTGTAATTGGCAGGTTTTGGGAGTGCGGACAGTAGTACTTACCTACCTGGTACAGCTCTTTGAGGGCTCAGGATGAAAGATGCCTGTGAATTATTATTACTATATCCCTACACCATTATTGCTGTTCCTATTTGTTTATCCCATTGATAGGGAATTACATATAGCTATTTTTACACAGTAGGATTATAAAGCTTTCTAAAAATCTCTCAGTTGTTAGATGACATGATGTTTATTGCATATTTTATATACGATCCAATCTCTGCAGCCTTCTAGGTGGCAAAAGGTCCTTGATTTCTTCCAATGCCTGTTGAACGATGGCTTACATACAGAACACTGAGCTTTTCCTCTTTAAATAGGAAACAACAACCCCGTTAAAGCCCTTTTAATATTGATACTATTTGATTTCGTGCATCCTTTGTCTCCCATTGAAGAGGATGGGAGTTTTGCCATTGACTTTATTGGGATCTTAATCAAATATTTTAAAGGTGATAACATCAATTATAAGTGGATACCAAAAATCGGGATTTTTCTTCTGGCTACTGGGTCATCGCTGGATTTTCCATTCACTTCCCCTTGAAGCCTAGAACAGAAACACTCCTTATCCCGATCTCTACCTGGGTTTCATTAGAGCAAACTCCCATGGTCTCCAGGAACCTGAAACAAGAAATGGAGGAAGGGTCACTTCCTTTCTCACTATATAGATTGACTTATGTCCAACCAGAGGCAGAGGTGACAGCCAGGCCAGTTCTTAGCATCACAGCCTAAGACATTCCTGTTCCACCCAAAACATTCTACTCTTATCAGAAAAATGTATACACTGAGGTAATTCAAGATAAACTTACAATGGCTAAAGCAGTTTTAGCACATTCCTGTGCTAGTCACTAACCGTAATTACTAAGGACTGTATGGTAGGCTGCCCATATGTAAAACTCCTTTTGATGTTACTGGGTTTGTATGAAGACATTGAAGCCACCATATAGCCCAAGAGATTGTGGTTTATTGGGTTTAAGCTGGAACTAGAAGCTCAAGCTCTCACTACTGTATTCCTTTGCTAATTAAACTTGAGGATGTCCCAGAAGTAAATACTGAGTATCTAGTACCAGAAGGAGGAAATTAGCTAAGCTTCTTATTTTATGAAGTATCAAGCTACACTTCACCAGTGACAGCAATGCATATAGGGGATTCTGGCAGAAATACTGGGCCATATCCCCAGCTGGTTTAAGTTGGCATAGCTCTGTTGAAGTTAATGGGGCTTTGCTGATTTAAGCCAGCTGAGGATCTGGCCCATAAAAAGCCAATGCTGATCCAGAACAAAGATGGCTGCACCACTGCAATGACTGCTCCTCCCTTCCCCCAGTGTTGAAGGAGTTGTAATGACCTCTCTCTCCACCTATGTCATACAAGAGAGCCGCCCACATTCTGCTTGTTTTCTTAAATTGTTTTTACCTTTGTTCAGTTTTTTGGAGGAGCGATTTTGCTGCTTCAGGGTCGCTCCTCAGAAAGGCTTGATACATGGAGAAGGACTGGAATAGCCCGATCACCCCAGAAACGGACATGGGAATTCTGTCTAAGATCTGGGTAACTCTGCAAGAGCGGGAAGAAACCAGAGCATTGGAGAAGTCAGCCTGGAGGGTAATGGAGCTATGCTGATTTATACAAGCTGAGGACCTGGCTCATGTTGATTATTTAGAAGTGGGGCATGATCTGTTATCCCTTCCCCTTCTTGGACATTTGGTTAGGGGGAAACCGCTCTCATTTGATGAAGAGGCCACACAGATGAACCAGACAGACCAGGGACTAGAGATGTGTTTGAAGGAGGTCAGACCAAATGATCTCAGGGTTACCTGCTAGACTTAAACTCTATGAATCTTCTGCAACCTGCAGTCTCAAAGTGACCACCAATGAATGCCACCCAAGTGCCCAACATTCCAGGGCTAACACAACCCACAATGCAAAAAGTTACATAAGGACAAAATGAATTTTGTCTTCTCACCTCCGCTTGTCCTGAAAAGGCACGGACTCAAACACCTCTTTGTACTCTGCACTGACAAGATTTACTTTTGCATCTGCGTATTCAAGAAGCAGGTTCCGGGTCTGTAAAGTCAGAAGAGAAACAGCAAAAATATTATGTAAGGCCTTGATCCTCCACTCCATCTGAGCTGCACTCTCTGATTCAGGGCTGCTGGCCTGAGGGCCAGTTAGAGCTACACAGGAGAATAATACAGACCCTTCAGACTTTCCCAATACATAATACTCGCAAAAGTTGTGTGAATGGGCTACATCTGAACAATTTTATTTTGGGTTTAATTGTCATTTTCCCCTCGTCCCCCCAACCACCCAGCCATTCTTGTTTGTACTAGACAGAATCTCTTTCGGCTGGGTTGGTATAGTAACGTAATTTTACAGAGAATTCCATGAAAAACTACCCTACTTCAAAATGGCGGCCATAACCTCTTCCATTATTCTTACTCAGATTTAGGCCATAAGGCTGACCTCAGTTAAGATGCCCTCTCTCAAAATGATCATTGCCCACCCAATGAGAATGAAGCAACCTCAGGGAAGATGGTGGCCACCTGTGCCATCAGGAGGCAGATAGGTATATTGTGACGACCAAGTGAATGGAGATAGCAGCCATCTTTGTTGAGGCATCCTGTAGCCTTACTCTCAGAGATATCCATCTCAAAATGGCCCCCTGAGTGAGTGACACTACGGAGATGTTTACAATCAGTTTAATCTAAAAAGAGACCATAATATTATATTGCCTTAGTCAGAATTCTATGGGTATTACGTGGTATCAATAGAGGACAGAATTAATGCTTTTTGGGTACCTTGCGTGAGTCATTTCCTTACCTTAAGGAAGGTAAGTCTAACAATAACTCTGAATGTTCTGGGTTTGTAATACTTCGTTAGGGGACAATCACAACAGCCACTAATGTATTTTATCCTAAGTTATTCATATGTACTCTGCAGGGCCGGCTTTAGGATTTTTTCCACCCCAAGCAAAAACATTTTTGGCTGCCCCCCTGTTTTTTTCATGCCCCCCCAAACCCCACCTCAACTCCGCCCCTTTCCAACCCCTTCCCCAAATCTCCAGCCCCGCCTCCTCCCCCGTACGTGCTTCATTTCCCCCACCCCATTGCTTCCTGTGGCCCCCCCAAAACCTCCTGCCCTAGCTCATCTCCGCTCTGCCTCCACCTGCTCCCCTGAGCACCCGTCGTTGCCACTCGGCTTCTCCCCTTTCCTCCCAGGCTTGCCGTGTGCGAACCGCAGCAAGCCTGGGAGGGAGGGGGAGAAGCCGAGCGGTGGCGGCAGAGCGGAGGTGAGCTGGGGTGGCAGGCACTGTTCCCTCTAAGCTGTGCGCATGTGCGGGCGCACACAGATCCTAAACCCCGCGCACACGGCGAAACACTGTGTGCACAAAAATTTGTATAGAAGCACAACAATTTGCACAGAAGAATTTTTTTGCGCACATGGCCTGTCAAAACTTAGAGGGAACATTGGTGGCAGGGCACATTTCTAGGGGCGCCATGGCCAGCACCAGAATGCCACCCCTAGAAATGTGCCATCCCAAGCACCTACTTGTTTTGCTGGTGCCTAGAGCCGGCCCTGGTACTCTGAGCCATACCTCAATGTGAAGGTAGTTTTTTGTTTGGGAAGGAGTTTTATGTGAAGGAAGCTGCCTGAACACAAGCCAGCCTTGCCAAATGTACCACTTCACCCAGCACTGTTCCCTAAGGGCCGGATCCAAATCCCAGTGGAGTCAAACGACTCTTGCTTACTTCAATGGACTTTCGCTCAGACCCTTCCTACACCTCCAAAGCTCCATTAAAAGAACATTATTCAGGATACAAATTCACGCACTCAAAGTTAGAAAATGCCACAATAAAGGTTTAGCCTTAGATGGAGTTTACCACCAGCTTTGGGCTGCATTCCCAAGCAACCCGACTCCAAGAAGACCCCGTCCCGGCGCGCCGGGGGCCGCTACCGGCCTCACACCATCCACGGGCTGCGCAGACCCCAACCGCTTACCTCTTAACGGTTTCATGCCCTCTTGAACTCAGTTCAAGTTGAAGAGGGCGTGAAACAATAAAGGTTGTTTGTGTAACCTTAATTTGCCCCCTTGGAACATCTGCTCTATGATACAGTGATTACATGATTGGATACTATGTTTTCCACAGGACATCTGCCTCACACAATGCACAAGCTGGACAATGCTCACATAATGAGTAGCTATTCAATATTTTGCTTTATCCTCATTGTCCAACGTGTGGCCTCATGCCTTATTTCAGGCATACTATTCAAGCCCTGCCAGCACACTTACTCAACATTCTAATGTTTGAATGCTTCACAGACATTAACATCCCAGCCTCCACCCCGAAGCTCCTCATTCCACCTCAGACTTCTCCCACTGCTCCCCCATCTCACTGTCAGGCACCTCGTCCCACTCCCCTTGCCCAACCAGTGCTAGCCACTACCGTGTAGCCTGCTCTATGCCTAATTACCCTCTTCACACTGTCCCTCCGTCCCAGACTTCCTGCCCTCCCCAAGCTCCTTGTCCCAATCTACTTCCTCTACCGCCACCACCATGACTCATGACCTCTCTGAGTTGAGCCAGGCTGCTTCCTGCTCATGCTGCCTGGGCATAAACAGGGCACCACTGAAGACAGTGTCCCTGCTCTGAGGGCTGGTGCCCAGCACCCCAGTGAGCTGCAGCAGGGAACATCCAGCTCAGCCCCAACAGCTTCAGGTTGGAGTATACTGAACTGCTGCGTGGGGATGGCGCATTGACAGTCTGCGGGCGAGCAGCAGGAGCTGTGAGGAGCTGGAGCATGCTCATTGCAGATGGAATCTTTGGACCATTTAGCTGCCAAACCTTCTACTGAGGATGTTCAAGCTGAAATTTTTCAAAGACTTATGACTTGGCCAAGTTCGGGTGGGGAAAAAATCAGAAGGCACGTCCCTCGCACAACCCCCCTGCAAATTCCAAGTTCTGCTCTGGAGCGGGGAGGAGCTAGAACTTCTCAATACAATGGGTATAAGAATTTATATTTAAATGGGCAAAGGCACCTATTATTCTCTATTTCTGTTTTTGGAAATGGCTGACTGTTTTTACCAAAACTTTCAAAAAAATAATCCTGCCTGTGGCAAACAGGCAGAAAGGAACATTTCAGCCCGAATGGTTAAGGTTTGGCAAAGTTATAAGTAGCTGAAAACATGGTCTTATACTGGAAAGTGTCTGGCAGCATTATAATATATTATAAACTTCATGCTGTCTGGCATGCCTTTAAAAAAAAAAAGTGGATTGTTTGCTTCTCCCACCTCGGTGAAGATTTCTGTAAGCCTTTCCGAGCAGTCTTTATAGTGCATACTGAAGTCTGTAGTGTAGGTGCTCAGGGCCACACAGCCATATGGCTTGAGAACTCGATCCACTTCTTTCATGAACCTCGGCAGATCAAACCAGTGGGCAGCTGTAAAAGCAGCAATGAGGTCCACAGAGCCATCCGCAAATGGCAGCTCCTCCGCAGGGCACACACTATAAAGGGAAACAGGGAAGATATTTCAAATGGGAAGGAGTCGTCTCTACTGGAGCCTGACGTGCATGAAACTTGTCGCGTGTGGACTCTGCTGAGAGGAAATGTGGTGTTGAAAATCTGACATTGAAAAGTCTAACTTTTTTGTTCCCTTGGAACTGAAGAGGGTTTGGCCTCAGAATGTCAGCCCAAGTTTCAAAATTGGAGCTCCAAAATTCATATTTAGGCACTTAATTAGGCACAGCCTGATTTTCAGAAGCTGAGCACCTGCAGCTCCTGCTGACTTCAGATGGAGTTGTGAGTTCTGGGTACTTTGTGAAAAAGCTGACCAAATAGGTTTGAAGTCAGGCACCTAAAAGTGACTGGTCTCATTTGAATGCTGGCCTGTATCTGTCCTGTTCACAAAGTGCTTGCTTTGTGCAAAGGTCAACACTCTGGATACACCCAAAGGGTGTATTTATTCTTATCCTTTTATGTAACACTTACTGGTAAGAAACATTTGGGAAGGAGGCAGTTTGTTTGGCTGCCTCTATTTGAGCTTCACTGATATCTGTTCCAACCACCTTCTCAAAATGAGCTGTGAGTACGCGAGTGCTTTGTCCCGACCCGCAGCCGACATCCACTGCCAGCCGAATGGGGTCTACTTTCTGAGGAGAGAACAGACACGTCTCAGCAAGGAGAGCAGAAATTCTTACAAAGGTCCAAATCTTAGTCCTCTTTACGCGCCTATACACATACACAGTCCTAGTCAAAGAGTAAAGGCTCTGATTCTCCAGGTAATTAGAGTAATTTCTGTAGTATCTTACTGGTTTCACTCCTATTGCATTTTATAGGTCTTCTCCAGAGTAGAATTAATAAAATGTATTCTCAGGCTACAGCCTGACAGCATCAGTTACCTTTTCTTCCAGGTAGGAGAAGATGACACTTTGGAGATTTTCAGAGGGAGAGAATCTGTATTTCTGATAGGAATCTGCATTATATTGTGTATCTAACAAACGCACAGCCATGTTCTAGCAAACTGGCACCTAGGGGGATTAAGCAAATTCACTTTGTTACATTAGCCATAAGGTCAAACTCCACTGACTATGTAATTATAATACTTCTTATATGATCAATGGTATAACCAATTAAATATTACTTACATTAGGTACTGAAGTTCTAACCCTTGGAATCAGCTAAGGGCAAAGATACTTCACGTTTAGCATCGGGGCAGTGAACTTTGCTTTTCAAGTGTCTTGGTCTTGGTTATAGGTGGTAAATGTAAAAAGCAGAGTAACAGGGATTTGTGGGAGGAAATACAACGTGGGCCAGATCATCTAGTGCTGCAAATCAGATGGGAACTGGGGCTGTGCTGATTTGCACCAGCTGATTATCTGGGCCTATCTTTACAGCAGGTCAAGATTTTTCAGAAATAATTTAGTCAAAAATTACTTTTTTTAAATTGACTATTTGTCCAAAATCGGATACTTAAACATAGCAAAATGTGGCACTTTCTTTTTTTGCTATTTTAAAATACATTTTACCATTTGTTTATTCTTATTTATTTTACCCTCTGTCCTTTCTTTTTTTTTTTCTTCTCCTCACTCATTTTTGAAAATTATCTCTCTCCCCTCTGAAATAACTGTAGGGCTAGGGAAGAAAGAGAAAAGGGGGGGAAACGCTCCAAAAATGAAAGGGGTAGCTAGGTCTGAACGGTTTATAGTCCCAAAGATATTCATATCTTGTGAAATAAAACTGCCTATAGGATCAATGGTATAACCACATAATGCAAAGTCACTGGGCATATCACATGCTATTTAGAAAAAAAAATCTGCTGAATAAAAAAACCCCTGTACATTATGCAATCTGATAAAACCTTGCTGCAAGGTATTTTTGATCTTGAATATAGAACAATCTTGATACCAGAAAGCAGTCATTTCATTTACTGATTTTTACATCAGTCTTTGATAGAATGCAGGATAAGATACAGAAATAGATAATGTGAATCCTCCTCTGTTATCTTGGTTATTAGGTGTCCGTCCCCCCGCACCCCCGTCCTCCCTATAACTAACAATGAAGAAATTTAGCAATACTAGGATCTTCCTTCTGGGCTGCCAAAAATGTCTTCTTGTGGAAGAGGCTTTGTGATGGGTTTAATGCCCCTGAAGAAGTCTCCTATGGCCAAAAGGCGGCTAGCAATAGCTGTCAACCAAAGTACCTTGTCACTTCTGTGTACATCCATACACTATAAGACAGCATTAGTCAAAATATCTTTGCTTGTCTCTTCAGTGCATTCTGTCACATTTTTGCATAAGGGGACTTCTGGGTAGGTTATCTTTCTCCCATCAGATTTCTGTGGACAACATTTGACTTTGAAGTTAAAGTCAGCTAATTCTGCAACCCACTAGTGTGCTATGGCATTCAGCCTCACAGAGAAAAAAAGGATTGATATCACTATAAACCATGTCCATGAAGGATTGTGTGTAGTGGAGGTTGTCAGGAAATGTGTCAGTTACATCCCTTTACAAAGTTCAAAACTCCAGCTTCCAGAATCTGAATCTGTCATGGGGACAGGGTGTGGGCTGGGCGTTTCAGGCCTCTAAGCACAGCTGATGGACATGGTATCAGTACCTGAATATTATAGAATAGAAACTACCATTCTGTCTCTAAAGGATTTCAATTTATTTCAGTTCTTCACGCTTTTATTGTCAGAACCACAAGGGCGTTGACAGCAAGACACTTCAGGAAGCAGAGTAAAGGACAGATAGACATAATGAATTATAACAATTTATAGGAGGTAAAAGTTAGGGCTGAGCCATCATCCCTTGCCCTTGTGTAGCCCACTGGACAAAAACATTTTCAGTCAATTGTTTTCCAACCCCAAATCGTGCGTGTCTTTCACAGAGATAAAAACTTCTCAACCTGACAAGCCCTGCCAGGCACAAGTGAATGTATGATAAACACCAAAAAGAACTTTGTAGCAATACAAAGAAATGTACCTTGTAGCTGTCACTGAAACGGAGAGGCTCCCTGGCTGCCGAGGAAGCAAGAACTCCTGCCGTAGTTGAAGTCACTATAGTCTTTCCGCAGCTTGGGGGAAGCCAGCCTGTGAATCTGGAAGCGCTGATTTGCCAGTGCCCAGATAAGCGGAGCGGCATCCATTGCGTGAGAAACGTGAGAACAGAAGATGCCATTGGCTGCTGCCTGAATAAATATAACCAATCAGATGCATTTTAAGAACTGGCCGGTAGCACTCTCATTGACAATTTTTTTTCTCTTTCTTGAAAAACCTGTGTCAGTTATCAGGATGTGTGTGTCCATGAAACAAAGAGATTAACACTGCCGGGTATTTTAGAGTAAATATATTTTATAGCAGTGGTCCCCAACGTGGTGCCCGTAAGCGCCATGGCGCCCGCCGGGGCATTTATGTGCGCCCGCTGTCAGGGCCGGCGTCAAGGAAGGAAGAGGAGAGGAGCATCCGCCAGAGAAGCATCGCCACTGAAATGCCGCCGCTCAGCGCTTCCGGCGGAGAAGCTTTTGCCGAAATGCCACCGAGAAGTGCTTCCGGCAGAGAAGCTTTCGCCAAAATGCTGCCGAGGTGCTCTTCCGGCGGAGAACCATCGCCGCCGAAATGCCGCCGAGAAGTGTCGCTGCCCGCCACACTCTGATGAAGGGATGAATGTGCCCTTGGCCACAGAATGTTTGGGGACCACTGTTTTATAGTGTCATTCTGACTACTTATGAATTTTGCAATGAGATTTGCATTTCGAACCTTAAATAGACTTAAGTTTGATGAATGCAAAAGGATACTGTCAGCAGGTATTTGTAGGGTTGAATCGCTTTTCCTTTCCTCTCTCTCGGCTGTAACAGTCCCCTAGAGAGATGCAACTGAAAAGCTTTTCCAACCAGTTACCACACTTTCTATTCGGAAAAGTTCTTGTTTCTTTTGGAGCACCTCGCAACGTGCCTCTGTTTCATGTGAATTGCTGTGTGTGTAGTGACAGCCTCCGTATTTTCTGTGAAGTTCTGTTAGTTCCAGTAAGACTAATGCCCAGGGATGATGGATGGGACATTTGTTTATTCTGCTCTTTGGGAGATTAAACGTATCTAGGGAAGCATGTTACTTTCTGGGAGTTGGTAAATTACCTTTGAAATCTGGATGTATTTTACTATACACATAAGATATTCATTGAAATGAAAGGGAGATTTTCCTGACTATGGGAAAGATTTTAAAACATACATCATATGAGAAATATCAATTATCTATTCCTCCTTTACCTGTTCTAATGCTAATGTGCTCATGTCACAGAGTGTGGGGAGTCCGGCCCTGCACCCCTATTCCCCGGATTCACTGGGAGTCTCAGCCAGCCAGTAGAACAGAAGGTTTATTAGAGATGCCAGGAACACAGTCCAACCAGAGCTTGTCAGTACATCCAGGACCCCTCAGTCGGGTCCTTCCGGGGGGCAGGGAGCTTAGACCCCAGCCTGGGGGCACCCTGCATTTCACCCCACAGCTCCAAACGGGGCAGGGAGGCCAGACCCTGTCTGCCTCTCTCCCCTCTTCTCCGGCCAGTTCCAAACTGAAACTATCCAGCCCCTCCTCCCCCTTTGTCTGCTTCCCGGGCCAGGAGGTCACCTGATCCCTTTGTTCGAACACCTTCAGCTCGCACCTTTGCAGGGGAGGGCCCGGGACCATTGGTTGCTAGGATACAGAGTGTCAGCCATTCTCTGTGTCCAGGCCCCTCTGTAACAATCATGCACCCTTGTTCCACCACCTAGATACTCAAGCACTGCATAGGGGAAACCGAGGCACCCACACAGTACTCAGGGAAAACATTAACAACAGTCCTAGTTCGTCACATCTCTCCCCCCTTCGAGACCGAACTGAGCGGGGTCACTTTAGCCAGTGACCTGGGGAAGTTCGAACCTGGTCACACCAGGCCGTTACAGTTCGACGTGCTCCCTTAGCTCGGGTGTGCTTGATGGCCCCCGCAGGCCGCAGGTGGGAAGGTTTATGCAGCCCGTGCCCTTTTCCCATTCCAAAACCCCTGGGGTTCAAGCTGAGATCAGGTCTTCTCCCAGCGCTCCAATCTGGAGGGCTGTAATTCGGGCTCTCTTGGTTAAGAGCCTCCCTCTTGATCTGGTTCCCTCTCTGACCACGTGTCTGTGTCACCAGCCGACCAGCCGCTCGGCATCGGCCCCTTTTCCTGGATGCAGCCACGTTGGGGCGAGGTGGTGAATATACACCATAAAGCGCCACCCAAATAGATCCGGCTGCTGCTTCTTAAGGGCCTGCCCCATGGCCAGGCATTCCCTCTCTATGGCCTGACCGTTCTGCCTCCAGGGCAGCAGTTCCTTGCTCAGATACCCGATGGGGTGTCTCCCCTGCTTCGCATAGGCCTGCATCAGCACCACGCCCAGTCCTGTGTCTGAGGCTTCGGTGAACACTGTACAGGGCTTGGCCCAGTCTGGGTTTACTCGATCTATTGGGCCCTGGATTAGAGCCTCCTTCAGCACACAAAGAGCCCTCTGGCCCTGCTCGGTCCAGACTGCCTCGTCTGGCTTCCCCTTCTTACCTAGCTCTGTGATGGGGGCAGCTAGGGAGCTAAAGGGGGGTACAAACCTCTGGTAGTACCCCACCATCCCGCTAAAGGCCTGGACCTGTTTCTTGGTCTGGGGAACAGGCCAATCTCTGATCGCCTCCACCTTGGCCAGCCCTGGGCTGTTGAATGACTGGTTCACCTCTAAAGCCAGCATGTCCTTGGCCTCTCTCTCCAGGTTCCGGGCTGTTTTCCCAGTTACTCTGAATGGGGGACACCTGATGGGAGGATTGGCTCCCATCTCAGGGAAGAGATCCATCAGAGGGTCTTCCCCATTCTCCTCCCACTCGTCCCTTACCGGTTCTAGGGGTCCCCTTACTCTCCAATACAACAGCTCGACAGGGCAGCACGCTGGGGATTCCTGGGGCACTTCCCTGTGCCACAAGTGGGGCAGGTACTTGTCCCAGTCCTGCAGATGCCGATTTATACAAGTCCTCAGCATCACGGTCCCCTGAAATCTCTCCACCAGTCCGTTGGACTGAGGGTGATATGCAGAGGCCCAGGTGGGCCAGACCCCACCTTCCTCCCACACGCCCCGGAGCAGGGCTGACATGACTTCAGATCCCTCGTCTGTAAGAGCCTTGCTGGGGACTCCCACTCTATCCATAGCCACGTTCTGGAAAGGTGCCTCTCCGATGGGCAGGGACCTCCAGGGAGTTTCTCCCTTACCCCGGGTCAGGTACAATAGCCGGGGATGATACTTCTGGGGCCCCACCGGCTGCCTCCTGATTCCCCACAGTTCCACTTCCCCTTGGGAAGCCCATTCCCGGCACAGGAATCCCTTCTCCCACCGGGATCTGTCCCTGCAGCCTTCTCCAAGGGGGTTTGCAGCGCTGTGGCCAGCAAGCTCCCTCAGCTTCTCCAAGGCGGGATCCTTCTGCAGCTCATTGGCTGGGCCTGGGGTCTCCACCCCCCTGAGCCCTGTCCCTGGTGGCTCCCTCCCTGCCGTGGAATCACTTCCCGGCAGCACCTCTGGACCAGGCAAGCCTGGTTGGCAGCCGTCCTGCCCTGCCTGTGTGTCCCCCCACTCAGCTGGGGTCTCTGCTCTCTCCGTGCTCAGCGCTGCCCTGGCTGTCCCTGTGGGGCCAGGCAGCGAGCTCCCTGCTTTGGTAACAGCATCAGAGCCAGCGTGAGCCACCTCTCCATTGTGCATGGGGGTGGGGAGCATCTCTCTGTCCCACCCCGCCCTAGGGGTCTGGTTACAGGCAGGCAGGTAACCAGGGCCCAGCAGCTCCTCCCCTCTGCCAGCCAGGTCATTTGCATTTTCACTGACCATTTCCCTCTTAGCCAATTGGTTCCCTGAGTTCAAATTCGAATCCTCGGCCGTTACAGGGCCAGGGCCTGGATCCTGTCCCAAAGATATACAGTCACCCCCCCAACAGCACCTCACAGCCGATATCCTGGAGAACCCCAACCACCAGCCAGCCCAACCCCTCCTGGGTCTGCACAGGGATCTGGGCCAGAGGCAGGGCGACCGGTTCCATCCCTGGGACCCTCACCCAGGTCACACAGCCCCTCAGCATCTGGTGGGGGTGCACCCCCCCAGGGTGGGCCTGACCACAGTTCTCTCTGTCCCGGGGTCTCGCCACCCCCAGAATGTCTCTCCATTGACCATCACCTTCCGCTCCCACTGGGTGTCCGCAGGGCCTGAGCCCAGGAGAGTCCATGCAGACATACAGGTTGGGGTCAGGGGTAGAAGTCCGTCCACCATCCCACCCATCTGGCTGACGGAGTTTATGGCCTTGGGACCCAGCAAGGGCACTAGATCCCGGGGCTTTTCCGCAGGGTCTCCCTGGTTCCAATCACCAGCCTGCTCCAAGGCAGTGAGGTGGGCCTCCACATTCCCACCCTCCTTAACCAGGGGCAGCAATTTAGGATTGAGGTTCCCTGCGGAACTGGCACCCCGGGGTCTATTCCCACTCACCACTGGGAAGTCCCCTATGCCTCTCCGTTCCACCACCGCCAGTTCACGCTGCTGCTGCTGGTGCTTCTCCTGTAGCCCTTTCTCGGGCTCTCGCTATCTCTCACAGTCCTCTTGCTCTCTCGGACTCAGCTCCAGTCCCATCCATCTCCGATCCCCTGCTGGGGAACCCGATCGTGAAGACCCCCGTCTGGTTGGGGACCAGACTCTTGGGGACGCCTGGCTACCGCTCCAGCTGCTCCCAGATCCTGCGGGTAGCCCCATCGGGGTCAGGAATCTGCTCCTTAGAATGGTCATCCTCCTCCAGCTGCACAATTAGCTCGGCTTTAGTGAGCTTCCCAATGTGTATCCCTCTCCTTTTGCACAGGGTTACAATGCTTCTTTTAAGGAGAAAGCGATATGCCATCACTTCACTGCTCCCAAGTTGCTGCGGGTTCGCAGGCCTGTGTGCTCTTAGCTCCCCACGGTTTCCAGGAAGAACCCCAAGTGTGCCAGCCCTTCTCCAGGTCACCACCTCTTTGCCAGGGTCGAGCTGCAGCTCCTCCGCCCCTGAGCCCACTCACGGCACCCCCAGGGGAACCCTGTCACTGCAAAATTCCTTCTCTCTCCCAGGGCCAAGCCGCAGGCTCCTCCGCCCCTGGGACTGCTCACTGCATCCCCCAGGGGGACCACATCATTGCACAGTCCTTCTCGCTGGTCACACACTCCCAGGGGTTAAGCGTACCTCCTCCGCTCCCTGAAACCGCTCCTCTGTGAGCCTTCAGCACGCCTGGTCCTCGTTAGCCACCCTTTGTTCTACTGCTCCCCAGTTACTTCCTGCAGGAGGTGCCGTTCACGGGGTGCAGAACATTCCACCGCTGCCACCAGTTGTCACGGAGTGTGGGGGAGTCCGGCCCTGCACCCCTATTCCCCGGATTCACTGGGAGTCTCAGCCAGCCAGTAGAACAGAAGGTTTATTAGAGATGCCAGGAACACAGTCCAACCAGAGCTTGTCAGTACATCCAGGACCCCTCAGTCGGGTCCTTCCGGGGGGCAGGGAGCTTAGACCCCAGCCTGGGGGCTCCCTGCATTTCACCCCACAGCTCCAAACGGGGCAGGGAGGCCAGACCCTGTCTGCCTCTCTCCCCTCTTCTCCGGCCAGTTCCAAACTGAAACTATCCAGCCCCTCCTCCCCCTTTGTCTGCTTCCCGAGCCAGGAGGTCACCTGATCCCTTTGTTCGAACACCTTCAGCTCGCACCTTTGCAGGGGAGGGCCCGGGACCATCGGTTGCTAGGATACAGAGTGTCAGCCATTCTCTGTGTCCAGGCCCCTCTGTAACAATCATGCACCCTTGTTTCACCACCTAGATACTCAGGCACTGCATAGGGGAAACTGAGGCACCCACACAGTACTCAGGGAAAACATTAACAGTCCTAGTTCGTCACAGCTCATATTGCAGCTATTTTAAGAGAATTTAGATTTCCCACAACTTAAGCTTACTTCAGTGAGATCATTTTACATTGTTGCAGCAAATACGGAGTTTGGTTGGTCATTTGGTGGGACAAGCAAACCACTTCAAACAAATGAGAACCAGCTCTTAGCCGAGAACTCATACTGAAATTGAACTTTTAGGGATAGAAAAAGTCTGGTTCACTTTTAAAAAATTACCCACCAACTGCTACATCGCCATGCTTTCTGGTTTAAGCCAAGAGTGGAAGTGAAAACAAATATTGACAAAAGGCTGTTCTTACATTCCTGGTCTTGGCAGAACCAGGGCCTGCTGGAACTTTGGTAATTAAAAGGCTGCACTAGTGACAAACAGCTAACAAATGAGTGGTTTAAAAAAAAAGGGCCATCAGTTTCTACTTCTTCTTCTTCATACCCCTCCTTAGGATTTACCCCTGGCAAATCCGCCAGTCATTGCTCGCTGGAGGGCAGATGGCACTTCCTTTAGCTTTTTTGTTTTCAAATCACACCCAGATTAAGCACAGAAATAATCCCACTGAAGCCATGTTAGTAAAGTTAATCATGTTAACTGTTTTCAGGATCAGGGCCCTAGACTGTCAGGTCTCTGGGGCAGGACCAGGCCTTCGTATGTGTGTGTTCGATGCCTGGCACAACAGGACGCTACAGGAATATTAAATACAATCATAATAAACTGTCCGAGAATGTAGTGACTATTGTTCTGTGTTTGTACAGCACCTGGCACAATGGACTTCTGGTCTATGAGAAGGGCTCCTAAGCACTACGATAATATAAAGAATTAATAATACTAATAACCACTAGCTTTAAGGATGATCTTCACTGTACGGGGATGAGTTTCGCACTTAGGTTATGTCCACGCTTCAAGCTGTAGGGGTGATTCCCATCTTGGAGACATACCCCCGCTAGCTCTGATCGAGGTAGTGCGCTAATAATAAAGTAACGGCAGTGGCACGAGGGGCGGGAGGGACTAGCTGTCTCGAGATCCCACCTCAGACTCTAGGGATGCACTTGGGGCAGCTAGCTCCTCCCACTGCTTGTGCGGCCACGACTGCACTTTTTTGGGGGGCTAGCTCAATCGGAGCTAGCGTGGGTATGTCTCCTCAAGCTGGGAATCACACACACACCCCCAGCTCAAAGTGCAAACATACCAATAGTGGTGAATGCAGAATCCTGCATGCCTGATAATTTATGCATGTCTCATTGGCAATCCCTCCATATGGCTGTCTAGCCTCTCTTGATAGGTGTTTTTTAACTGTTTCGTATCCTTCTGATCTCTAAGCTCCCAGTCTGGCAAAACAGCTTTTGAGCTGGAGCCTGGAAGTAGGTTATTGTCCTGTAATTGACCCCCCGTGTTTGTCGGGAGGTTTGCTTGTATGTTGCTACCGTGTTGCTTTCTTGGTTGTTTTTCCTGCAGTCCCCTATTAAACTAGATCAATACATTCTACAAGAAAGTCGTAAGCCAAAATACAACAACTTCCCCTCACTGACCAGCTCACATACAGTGTTCATAAAATTACATCATCTCAATATTCTTAGATTATTGAATAGCTCCAAATCCATCATAGTAATTGTAAGTCACTCTCATTAATTCTATCTTAGAAACTTAGGGCCAGACTTTCAAGTCCTCAGCGCCCACAAATAGAGTCAGATTTTCAAGAGAGCTCATTCATGGCCAGATTTTCATACAGAGGTAGGCACCCAAAGTGCTGAGATTGCTAGAAAATCCCATCCGTTATTTTGGTGCCTAAATGGAAGCCACATTCTTTTTAAAAATCTAGCCCATAATAAATTCTGTAATTGGCAGGTTTTGGGAGTGCGGACAGTAGTACTTACCTACCTGGTACAGCTCTTTGAGGGCTCTGGATGAAAGATGCCTGTGAATTATTATTACTATAACCCTACACCATTATTGCTGTTCCTATTTGTTTATCCCATTGATGGGGAATTACATATAGCTATTTTTACACAGTAGGATTATAAAGCTTTCTAAAAATCTCTCAGTTGTTTGATGACATGATGTTTATTGCATATTTTATATACGATCCAATCTCTGCAGCCTTCTAGGTGGCAAAAGGTCCTTGATGTCTTCCAATGCCTGTTGAACGATGGCTTACATACAGAACATTGAGCTTTTCCTCTTTAAATAGGAAACAACAACCCCGTTAAAGCCCTTTTAATATTGATACTATTTGATTTCGTGCATCCTTTGTCTCCCATTGAAGAGGATGGGAGTTTTGCCATTGACTTTATTGGGATCTTAATCAAATATTTTAAAGGTGATAACATCAATTATAAGTGGATACCAAAAATCAGGATTTTTCTTCTGGTTACTGGGTTATCGCTGGATTTTCCATTCACTTCCCCTTGCAGCCTAGAACAGAAACACTCCTTATCCCAATCTCTACCTGGGTTTCATTAGAGCAAACTCCCATGGTCTCCAGGAACCTGAAACAAAAAATGGAGGAAGGGTCACTTCCTTTCTCACTATATAGATTGACTTATGTCCAACCAGAGGCAGAGGTGACAGCCAGGCCAGTTCTTAGCATCACAGCCTAAGACATACCTGTTCCACCCAAAACATTCTACTCTTATCAGAAAAATGTATACACAGAGGTAATTCAAGATAAACTTACAATGGCTAAAGCAGTTTTAGCACATTACCTGTGCTAGTCACTAACCGTAATTACTAAGGACTGTATGGTAGGCTGCCCATATGTAAAACTCCTTTTGATGTTACTGGGTTTGTATGAAGACACTGAAGCCACCATATAGCCCAAGAGATTGTGGTTTATTGGGTTTAAGCTGGATCTAGAAGCTCAAGCTCTCAATATTGTATTCCTTTGCTAATTAAACTTGAGGATGTCCCAGAAGTAAATACTGAGTATCTAGTACCAGAAGGAGGAAATTAGCTAAGCTTCTTATTTTATGAAGTATCAAGCTACACGGGAGGGGGGAGGGATATCTCAGTGGTTTGAGCATTGGCCTGCTAAATCCAGGGTTGGGAGTTCAATCCTTGAGGGGGCCATTTAGGGATTGGGGGCTTGGTCCTGCTTTGAGCAGGGAGTTGGACTAGATGACCGCTTAGGGTCCCTTCCAACCCTGATATTCTATGATTCTATGACTTCACCAGTGACAGCAATGCATATAGGGGATTCTGGCAGAAATACTGGGCCATATCCCCAGCTGGTTTAAGTTGGCATAGATCTGTTGAAGTTAATGGGGCTTTGCTGATTTAAGCCAGCTGAGGATCTGGCCCATAAAAAGCCAATGCTGATCCAGAACAAAGATGGCTGCACCACTGCAATGACTGCTCCTCCCATCCCCGTGTTGAAGGAGTTGTAATGACCTCTCTCTCCACCTGTGTCATACAAGAGAGCCGCCCACATTCTGCTTGTTTTCTTAAATTGTTTTTACCTTTGTTCAGTTTTTTGGAGGAGGGATTTTGCTGCTTCAGGGTCGCTCCTCAGAAAGGCTTGATACATGGAGAAGGACTGGAATAGCCCGATCACCCCAGAAACGGACATGGGAATTCTGTCTAAGATCTGGGTAACTCTGCAAGAGCGGGAAGAAACCAGAGCATTGGAGAAGTCAGCCTGGAGGGTAATGGAGCTATGCTGATTTATACAAGCTGAGGACCTGGCTCATGTTGATTATTTAGTAGTGGAGCATGATCCGTTATCCCTTCCCCTTCTTGGACATTTGGTTAGGGGGAAACCGCTCTCATTTGATGAAGAGGCCACACAGATGAACCAGACAGACCAGGCACTGGAGATGTGTTTGAAGGACATTGGACCAAATGATCTCAGTGCTACCTGCTAGCCTTAAACTCTTTGAATCTTCTGCAACCTGGAGTCTCAAAGTGAACACCAATTAATGCCGCCCAAGTGCCCAACATTTCAGGGCTAACACAACCCACAATGCAAAAAGTTACATAAGGACAAAACTGAATTTTGTCTTCTCACCTCCGCTTGTCCTGAAAAGGCACGGACTCAAACACCTCTTTGTACTCTGCACTGACAAGATTTACTTTTGCATCTGCGTATTCAAGAAGCAGGTTCCGGGTCTGTAAAGTCAGAAGAGAAACAGCAAAAATATTATGTAAGGCCTTGATCCTCCACTCCATCTGAGCTGCACTCTCTGATTCAGGGCTGCTGGCCTGAGGGCCAGTTAGAGCTACACAGGAGAATAATACAGACCCTTCAGACTTTCCCAATACATAATACTCGCAAAAGTTATGTGAATGGGATACATCTGAACAATTTTATTTTGGGTTTAATTGTCATTTCCCCCTCGTCCCCCCAACCACCCAGCCGTTCTTGTTTGTACTAGACAGAATCTCTTTCGGCTGGGTTGGTATAGTAACGTAATTTTACAGAGAATTCCATGAAAAACTACCCTACTTCAAAATGGCGGCCATAACCTCTTCCATTATTCTTACTCGGATTTAGGCCATAAGGCTGACCTCAGTTAAGATGCCCTCTCTCAAAATGATCATTACCCACCCAATGAGAATGAAGCAACCTCAGGGAAGATGGTGGCCACCTCTTCCATCAGGAGGCAGATAGGTATATTGTGACGACAAAGTGAATGGAAATAGCAGCCATCTTTGTTGAGGCATCCTGTAGCCTTACTCTCAAAGAGATCCATCTCAAAATGGCCCCTTGAGTGAGTGATACTACGGAGGTGTTTACAATCAGTTTAATCTAAAAAGAGACCATAATATTATATTGCCTTAGTCAGAATTCTATGGGTATTATATGGTATCAATAGAGGACAGAATTAATGCTTTTTGGGTACCTTGCGTGAGACATTTCCTTACCTTAAGGAAGGTAAGTCTGACAATAACTCTGAATGTTCTGGGTTTGTAATACTTCGTTAGGGGATAATCAAGAAATGGAGGAAGGGTCACTTCCTTTCTCACTATATAGATTGACTCATGTCCAACCAGAGGCAGAGGTGACAGCCAGGCCAGTTCTTAGCATCACAGCCTAAGACATACCTGTTCCACCCAAAACATTCTACTCTTATCAGAAAAATGTATACACAGAGGTAATTCAAGATAAACTTACAATGGCTAAAGCAGTTTTAGCACATTACCTGTGCTAGTCACTAACCGTAATTACTAAGGACTGTATGGTAGGCTGCCCATATGTAAAACTCCTTTTGATGTTACTGGGTTTGTATGAAGACACTGAAGCCACCATATAGCCCAAGAGATTGTGGTTTATTGGGTTTAAGCTGGATCTAGAAGCTCAAGCTCTCACTACTGTATTCCTCTGCTAATTAAACTTGAGGATGTCCCAGAAGTAAATACTGAGTATCTAGTACCAGAAGGAGGAAATTAGCTAAGCTTCTTATTTTATGAAGTATCAAGCTACACGGGAGGGGGGAGGGATATCTCAGTGGTTTGAGCATTGGCCTGCTAAATCCAGGGTTGGGAGTTCAATCCTTGAGGGGGCCATTTAGGGATTTGGGGCTTGGTCCTGCTTTGAGCAGGGGGTTGGACTAGATGACCGCTTAAGGTCCCTTCCAACCCTGATATTCTATGATTCTATGACTTCACCAGTGACAGCAATGCATATAGGGGATTCTGGCAGAAATACTGGGCCATATCCCCAGCTGGTTTAAGTTGGCATAGCTCTGTTGAAGTTAATGGGGCTTTGCTGATTTAAGCCAGCTGAGGATCTGGCCCATAAAAAGCCAATGCTGATCCAGAACAAAGATGGCTGCACCACTGCAATGACTGCTCCTCCCATCCCCGTGTTGAAGGAGTTGTTATGACACCTCTCTCCACCTATGTCATACAAGAGAGCCGCCCACATTCTGCTTGTTTTCTTAAATTGTTTTTACCTTTGTTCAGTTTTTTGGAGGAGGGATTTTGCTGCTTCAGGGTCGCTCCTCAGAAAGGCTTGATACATGGAGAAGGACTGGAATAGCCCGATCAACCCAGAAACGGACATGGGAATTCTGTCTAAGATCTGGGTAACTCTGCAAGAGCAGGGAACATCCAGCTCAGCCCCAACAGCTTCAGGTTGGAGTATACTGAACTGCTGCGTGGGGATGGCGCATTGACAGTCTGCGGGCGAGCAGCAGGAGCTGTGAGGAGCTGGAGCATGCTCGTTGCAGATGGAATCTTTGGACAATTTAGCTGCCAAACCTTCTACTGAAGATGTTCAAGCTGAAATTTTTCAAAGACTTATGACTTGGCCAAATTCGGGTGGTTTTCCCATCGGGAAAAAATCAGAAGGCACATTCCTTGCACAACCCCCCTGCAAATTCCAAGTTCTGCTCTGGAGCGGGGAGGAGCTAGAACTTCTCAAATACAATGGGTATAAGAATTTATATTTAAATGGGCAAAGGCACCTATTATTCTCTATTTCTGTTTTTGGAAATGGCTGACTGTTTTTACCGAAACTTTCAAAAAAATAATCCTGCCTGTGGCAAACAGGCAGAAACGAAAATTTCAGCCCGAATGGTTAAGGTTTGGCAAAGTTATAAGTAGCTGAAAACACGGTCTTATACTGGAAAGTGTCTGGCAGCATTATAATATATTATAAACTTCATGCTGTCTGGCATGCCTTTAAAAAAAAAAAGTGGATTGTTTGCTTCTCCCACCTCGGTGAAGATTTCTGTAAGCCTTTCCGAGCAGTCTTTATAGTGCATACTGAAGTCTGTAGTGTAGGTGCTCAGGGCCACACAGCCATGTGGCTTGAGAACTCGATCCACTTCTTTCATGAACCTCGGCAGATCAAACCAGTGGGCAGCTGTAAAAGCAGTAATGAGGTCCACAGAGCCATCCGCAAATGGCAGCTCCTCCGCAGGGCACACACTATAAAGGGAAACAGGGAAGATATTTCAAATGGGAAGGAGTCATCTCTACTGGAGCCTGACGTGCATGAAACTTGTCGCGTGTGGACTTTGCTGAGAGGAAATGTGGTGTTGAAAATCTGACATTAAAAAGTCTAACTTTTTTGTTCCCTTGGAACTGAAGAGGGTTTGGCCTCAGAATGTCAGCCCAAGTTTCAAAATTGGAGCTCCAAAATTCATATTTAGGCATTTAATTAGGCACAGCCTGATTTTCAGAAGCTGAGCACCTGCAGCTCCTGCTGACTTCAGATGGAGTTGTGAGTTCTGGGTACTTTGTGAAAAAGCTGACCAAATAGGTTTGAAGTCAGGCACCTAAAAGTGACTGGTCTCATTTGAAAATGCTGGCCTGTATCTGTCCTGTCCACAAAGTGCTTGCTTTGTGCAAAGGTCAACACTCTGGATACACCCAAAGGGTGTATTTATTCTTATCCTTTTATGTAACACTTACTGGTAAGAAACATTTGGGAAGGAGGCAGTTTGTTTGGCTGCCTCTATTTGAGCTTCACTGATGTCTGTTCCAACCACCTTCTCAAAATGAGCTGCGAGTACGCGAGTGCTTTGTCCCGACCCGCAGCCGACATCCACTGCCAGCCGAATGGGGTCTACTTTCTGAGGAGAGAACAGACACGTCTCAGCAAGGAGAGCAGAAATTCTTACAAAGGTCCAAATCTTAGTCCTCTTTACGCGCCTATACACATACACAGTCCTAGTCAAAGAGTAAAGGCTCTGATTCTCCAGGTAATTAGAGTAATTTCTGTAGTATCTTACTGGTTTCACTCCTATTGCATTTTATAGGTCTTCTCCAGAGTAGAATTAATAAAATGTATTCTCAGGCTACAGCCTGACAGCATCAGTTACCTTTTCTTCCAGGTAGGAGAAGATGACACTTTGGAGATTTTCAGAGGGAGAGAATCTGTATTTCTGATAGGAATCTGCATTATATTGTGTATCTAACAAACGCACAGCCATGTTCTAGCAAACTGGCACCTAGGGGGATTAAGCAAATTCACTTTGTTACATTAGCCATAAGGTCAAACTCCACTGACTATGTAATTATAATACTTCTTATATGATCAATGGTATAACCAATTAAATATTACTTACATTAGGTACTGAAGTTCTAACCCTTGGAATCAGCTAAGGGCAAAGATACTTCATGTTTAGCATCGGGGCAGTGAACTTTGCTTTTCAAGTGTCTTGGTCTTGGTTATAGGTGGTAAATGTAAAAAGCAGAGTAACAGGGATTTGTGGGAGGAAATACGACGTGGGCCAGATGAGGCCAACAAAAATGATTAGGGGGTTGGAGCACATGACTTATGAGGAGAGGCTGAGGGAACTGGGATTGTTTAGCCTGCAGAAGAGAAGAATGAGGGGGGATTTGATAGCTGCTTTCAACTACCTAAAAGGGGGTTCCAAAGAGGCTGGATCTAGACTGTTCTCAGTGGTAGAAGATGACAGAACAAGGAGTAATGGTCTCAAGTTGCAGAGGGGGAGGTTTAGGTTGGATATTAGGAAAATCTTTTTCACTAGTAGGGTGGTGAAGCACTGGAATGGGTTACCTAGGGAGGTGGTGGAATCTCCTTCCTTAGAGGTTTTTAAGGTCAGGCTTGACAAAGCCCTGGCTGGGATGATCTAGTTGGGGTTGGTCCTGCTTTGAGCAGGGGGTTGGACTAGATGACCTCCTGAGGTCCCTTCCAACCCTGAGATTCTATGATCTAGTGCTGCAAATCAGAAGGGAACTGGGCTGGGCTGATTTGCACCAGCTGATTATCTGGGCCTATGTTTACAGCAGGTCAAGATTTTTCAGAAATAAATTGGTCAAAAATTACTTTTTTTAAATTGACTATTTGTCCAAAATCGGTTACTTAAACATAGCAAAAATGTGGCACTTTCTTTTTTTGCTATTTTAAAATACATTTTACCATTTGTTTATTCTTATTTATTTTACCCTCTGTCCTTTCTTCTTTTTTTTTCTCCTCACTCATTTTTGAAAATTGTCTCTCTCCCCTCTGAAATAACTGTAGGGCTAGGGAAGAAAGAGAAAAGGGGGGGAAACGCTCCAAAAACGAAAGGGATAGCCAGGTCTGAACCGTTTATAGTCCCAAAGATATTCATATCTTATGAAATAAAACTGCCTATAGGATCAATGGTATAACCACATAATGCAAAGTCTGCTGAATAAAACAAACCCTGTACATTATGCAAACTGATAAAACCTTGCTGCAAGCTATTTTTGATCTTGAATATAGAACAATCTTGATACCAGAAAGCAAAGGTTATCTTTCTCCCATCAGATTTCTGTGGACAATATTTGACTTTGAAGTTAAAGTCAGCTAATTCTGCAACCCACTGGTGTGCTATGGCATTCAGCCTCACATATCCATGAAGGATTGTGTGTAGTGGAGGTTGTCAGGAAATGTGTCAGTTACATCCCTTGACAAAGTTCTAAACTCCAGCTTCCAGAGTCCAGTATCTGAATCTGTCATGGGGAGAGGGTGTGGATGAATACATGAAGCAGGCTGGGAGTTTCAGGCCTCTAAGCACAGCTGATGGACATGGTATTAGTAGCTGAATATTATAGAACAGAAACCACCATTCTGTCTCTAAAGGATTTCAGTTCTTCACGCTTTTATTGTCAGAACCACAAGGGCGTTGACAGCAAGACACTTCAGGAAGCAGAGTAAAGGACAGATAGACATAATGAATTATAACAATTTATAGGAGGTAAAAGTTAGGGCTGAGCCATCATCCCTTGCCCTTGTGTAGCCCACTGGACAAAAACATTTTCAGTCAATTGTTTTCCAACCCCAAATCGTGCGTGTCTTTCACAGAGATAAAAACTTCCCAACCTGACAAGCCCTGCCAGGCACAAGTGAATGTATGATAAACACCAAAAAGAACTTTGTAGCAATACAAAGAAATGTACCTTGTAGCTGTCACTGAAACGGAGAGGCTCCCTGGCTGCCGAGGAAGCAAGAACTCCTGCCGTAGTTGAAGTCACTACAGTCTTTCCGCAGCTTGGGGGAAGCCAGCCTGTGAACCCGGAAGCGCTGATTTGCCAGTGCCCAGATCAGCGGAGCGGCATCCATTGCGTGAGAAACGTGAGAACAGAAGATGCCATTGGCTGCTGGCTGAATAAATATAACCAATCAGATGCATTTTATGAACTGGCCGATAGCACTCTCATTGACAATGTTTCTTCTCTTTCTTGGAAAACCTGTGTCAGTTATCAGGATGTGTGTGTCCATGAAACAAAGAGATTAACCCTGCCGGGTATTTTAGAGTAAATATATTTTATAGTGTCATTCTGACTACTTCTGAATTGTACAATGAGATTTGCATTTCGAACCTTAAATAGACTTAAGTTTGATGAATGCAAAAGGATACTGTCAGCAGGTATTTGTAGGGTTGAATCGCTTTTCCTTTCCTCTCTCTCGGCTGTAACAGTCCCCTAGAGAGATGCAACTGAAAAGCTTTTCCAACCAGTTACCACACTTTCTATTCGGAAAAGTTCTTGTTTCTTTTGGAGCACCTCGCAACGTGCCTCTGTTTCATGTGAATTGCTGCGTGTGTAGTGACAGCCTCCGTATTTTCTGTGAAGTTCTGTTAGCTCCAGTAAGACTAACGCCCAGGGATGATGGATGGGACATTTGTTTATTCTGCTCTTTGGGAGATTAAACGTATCTAGGGAAGCATGTTACTTTCTGGGAGTTGGTAAATTACCTTTGAAATCTGGATGTATTTTACTATACACATAAGAGAAATTCATTGAAATGAAAGGGAGATTTTCCTGACTATGGGAAAGATTTTAAAACATACATCATACGAGAAATATCAATTATCTATTTCTCCTTTGCCTGTTCTAATGCTAGTGTACTCATATTGCAGCTATTTTAAGAGAATTTAGATTTCCCACAACTTAAGCTTACTTCAGTGAGATCACTTTACATTGTTGCAGTAAATACGGAGTTTGGTTGGTCATTTGGTGGGACAAGCAAACCACTTCAAACAAATGAGAACCAGCTCTTAGCCGAGAACTCATACTGAAATTGAACTTTTAGGGATAGAAAAAGTCTGGTTCACTTTTAAAAAATTACCCACCAACTGCTACATCGCCATGCTTTCTGGTTTAAGCCAAGAGTGGAAGTGAAAACAAATATTGACAAAAGGCTGTTCTTACATTCCTGGTCTTGGCAGAACCAGGGCCTGCTGGAACTTTGGTAATTAAAAGGCTGCACTAGTGACAAACAGCTAACAAATGAGTGGTTTTAAAAAAAAGGCCATCAGTTTCTACTTCTTCTTCTTCATACCCCTCCTTAGGATTTACCCCTGGCAAATCCGCCAGTCATTGCTGGCTGGAGGGCAGATGGCACTTCCTTTAGCTTTTTTGTTTTCAAATCACACCCAGATTAAGCACAGAAATAATCCCACTGAAGCCATGTTAGTAAAGTTAATCATGTTAACTGTTTTCAGGATCAGGGCCCTAGACTGTCAGGTCTCTGGGGCAGGACCAGGCCTTCGTATGTGTGTGTTCAATGCCTGGCACAACAGGATGCTACAGGAATATTAAATACAATCATAATAAACTGTCCGAGAATGTAGTGACTATTGTTCTGTGTTTGTACAGCACCTGGCACAATGGACTTCTGGTCTATGAGAAGGGCTCCTAAGCACTACGATAATACAAAGAATTAATAATACTAATAACCACTAGCTTTAAGGATGATCTTCACTGTACGGGGATGAGTTTCGCCCTTAGGTTATGTCCACACTTCAAGCTGTAGGGGCAATTCCCATCTTGGAGACATACTCCCGCTAGCTCTGATCGAGGTAGTGCACTAATAATAAAATAACGGCAGTGGCACGAGGAGTGGAAGGGACTAGCTGCCTCAAGATCCCCCCTGAGGCTCTAGGGATGCACTTGGGGCAGCTAGCTCCTCCCACTGCTTTGCTGCCACAACTGCACTATTTTTGTGAGCTAGCTCAATCAGAGCTAGCGTGGGTATGTCTCCTCAAGCTCGGAAATGCCCCCTCCCCCAGCTCAAAGTGTAGACATATCAAAAGTGGTGAATGCAGAATCCTACATGTTTGATAATTTAACACCCAGCTGAAACAAGGAAGAACAAAATCTTTGTAATCCGAGACTTCTCTGTAAAATGCAGTTAGTAACTCATTCTCTGCCCCAAACTAAATTGAGTGGGAGGTCAAATAAAAAGAAAGCCCTCTTGAAGAAACAGAAGATGTTCCAATAAAAGATATTGCCTCACCGACCTTGTCTGTCTAATATCCTGGGACTCACAGGGCTACAGCAAAACTGCATACTCTTGGAGCTCTGTCAGTATATACCAGTTCCTTCTCTGATTTATAGGAAAATTGCTCCCTCTACTGCTCAATGAAGTAGGAGCAATATCTATTCATTCAGGGTACGTCTATACTTACCTCCGGGTTCGGCGGGAAGCAATCAATCTTCTGGGATCGATTTATCGCGTCTTGTCTAGACGCGATAAATCGATCCCGGAAGTGCTCGCCGTCGACACCGGTACTCCTGCTCCGCGAGAGGAGTACGCGGAGTCAATGGGGGAGCCTGCCTGCCACATGTGGACCCGCGGTAAGTACCTTGTAGTTCGAACTAAGATACTTCGACTTCAGCTACGTTATTCACGTAGCTGAAGTTGCGTATCTTAGTTCGAACCGGGGGGTTAGTGTGGACCAGCCCTTAGACCAGTGTTTCCCAAACGTGGGATACCGTTTGTCCAGGGAAAGCCCCTGGTGTGCCCGGCCAGTTTATTTACCTGCTGCATCCGCAGGTTCGGCAGATTGCAGCTCCCACTGGCCGCGATTCACTGGGCCCGGCCAATGGGGGCTGCGGGAAGGGCAGCCAGTACGTTCCTCAGCCCGCGCCATGTCCTGCAGCCCCCATTGGCCAGGCACAGTGAACCGCGGCCAGTGGGAGCCGCAATCCGCCAGACCTGCGGACGCGGCGGCAGGTAAATAAACCAGCCGGGCGTGCCAGGGGCTTTCCCTGGACAAGCGGTGTCCCAAGTTTGGGAAACACTGATTTAGACCATAAGGTCTTGTCTACACATTGAAATTGTATCACTTTTAACAGTACTGATACAGTTACTGCAGTACAACTGGCCTAGGGGTTGTCATAACAGATCAACTCATTGGTTAGCCTGGTTCAGTCGGCTGCCTTCAGAAATGGACAGTGCCCAGTGCTTCAGAGGAGACATCCTCAGGAGTGATCTCACCCAGCAGTACTGTGCTGTACTGCATGGCGAAATGTGCGGAATCTCTTTCTGGTCCCTGCAGGTGATTGTTCCTGAAGTGTGAGATAAATTATTCATCACTTTCAGAAATCCAGATCCAGGGGCCTGGTCCTCCTTGGGCAGTCACGGACTCCTATGGAAGATGGATGCAAAGCACAGTCAGGCTGTGTTTGGAGCATTGTGCAGGCACTTTAGACAGGTGTAAACAGCTACAGAAGGTGCCCAGCAATGGAAAATCAGGCCCACATAATTTGTCTCACTGCAGCAGTGAATCCCAGTGACTATATGTTGTGTAGCTGGTTCCAAATCTTCCACCCTTTAGTTTGTTGAGGGTCCCCTTTGTATTGTACGATAGGCTGGCGGAGGGATGGAAGGGACAGATTTTCATTCCCCCTTCAGAATTTCTAATACCTAAATTAAAAGCAGAATCACTGATATCTGAACATGTTAGAGACAGATCCTCAGTCGGTAAAAACCACTGGAGCTTGGCCGGAGTGAGAGTTATAACGGTTTACATGCGAAGTCAGGCAGGTGCATTGATTTATACCTGAAGTCAGAGCTCTACATACAGCAGCTGAGGATCTGTCATTCCCAATTCAGCAAAGCATTAGCCAATGTTCTTAGCTCCATCTTATCCAGAAAAGCACTTAAGCCCCTGTTTAATTTTAAGGACATACTTAAGTCTCATTGAAGCCGATGGGACTTCAGGATGCCTCTGAAGATAAGCATGATCTTAAAGTGCTTTGTTAATAAGGTAGGACGGCTGAATCAAAACCTTATTGCTCAGGTTTCCAGAAAAATAACCGACAGCTGAGTACATTTTCTCCTTGTTAATTTTATTTGATGGCCCCCTTCTCCACCTACTAGACAGAAACTCTAATCAGCGAAGGGCCATTAGGTGTCCTGGAAAATCTCTCCAAACTTTGACTTTGAAGTTGGGTGTACAAGGAACAGCCCATCTTGAGCATACATCACTCAGTATAAGGCATGTGCAGTCCTCTCACAACTACCTGCTATTGTGAGTTCTCTTTCTTTTGGGTGTAACCCGTCTGCCAAGGTGTTGTCACCAGCAACAAGCGCTGGGTTCAAAAAGCTCGGAGTCCCTCTTCAAACTGGCAAAAACCATTGGCTCAAGCATCCACCCAGAGTTTCTGGGATCACTAAATACCTTCCCTAGGTATCCTCAATAGGCAACCGTTCTCCACTGCGGGCAGTGGGCCTGGATAAGAAACAAGGAAAACGTTAGTGGAAAACAGTGTGAACAATTCACCCTCATCTCCAAGTGCCCCCTTTTGGCTGGGCACCTTAACACCAGGGTTAAGGTCTCATTTCCTCTCTTGGGCCTCTAAGGACTCCACCACAGGCTCCCCAGTCTCAATAATACCCATCGTTGGGGTCCGTTTATAATGAAAACACACTGCAAATAATCCATAACAAATTTCCCCAAACATAGTCAATTTATCACACCCAGTGTGCATAGCCCTTAAAATCCCATGGCCTATAATCCACCAACATCACACTCTGGTGTCTTCGACTGGATCCAAGCCATTCTTTGGTCCTCTCCCATCCTTTTGCCAGGACAGCTACCTTAGCCCTTCCAGCTGGGGAGAGCAGGCCTGTCCCACAGAAGAAGGTACAGTAATTTTGGTGGGTGAGGTTGGGAATTCTATACAGCAGTCTGATCTTTCATTCCCTTTGGGAGGAAAAAAAATACATCCCCTGAAGGCTCTCCCCTGCCTTCAGACCTCTGGCCCTGGCTCTCAGCTTGGGGAGACCAGCTGGCAAATGCCTCTGCTGCTCTCCAGCCTTCCTCCGGGAACCTCTTCCCTGGCTTATTCGCCCTGATCCTTTATAACCCCAGGTGTTGCTCTGTCCTCTTAATGGCTAACCTGGGAGCCCCTGTGTTGACACAGGGAAGCCGGACATACCTCATGTAAAAGGGCCAGCCACCCGATGACACACAGCAAGAATATATTTACATGAATGAGAAATAAAAACCCTCCCCCCAGTAACTCTGCCAGTAGCCCAAATAACAGCTCCCCAGCCATCAGTAATGAATAACCAACAGGTAAACATCCTTTACTACATCACTTCCACCTTCTCCATCCACTAACCCCCACTTCTGGGCTGTTGTCAGTGGGTAGTGTGACCTCAGTGGCAGGGCCGGTGCAAGGATATTTTGCACCCTAGGCGAAAATTCCACTTTGCCCTCCCCCGCTGCACATCGGTTCATTGAGGGGCAAATCCCAATGAACCTTTATAGACCCCAGGGGCCAGCCTGCCCAGGGGCTGCTCCCCAGACCAGGTTCTCCCCTCCCCACCCCCATCCACACCCTCCCACTTCCCACCCCCTGACTGCCCCCCTCAGAACCTCCAACCCCCCCTGCTCCTTGTCCCCTGACTTCCCCCTCCTGGGACCCCTGCCCCCCAGAACCCCACCCCCTACCCTAGCCTCCCTGTTCCTTGTCCCCTGACTGCCCCCTCCTGAGATCCCCCCACCGTAACTGACCCCCTAGGACCTTACCCCCTACCTGTCCCCTGACTGCCCCAACCCTTATCCATACCCCCACCCCCAGACAGACCCCGGGGACTCCCACGCCCCATCCAACCACTCCCCGCCCCCTGACAGGACCCCCAGAACTCCTGACCCATCCAACACCCCCTACTTCCTGTCCCTTGACTGACCCAACCCCTCTCCAGACCCCAACCCCTAAAAGCCCCCCCCCGAATTCCCGACCCATCCAACCCTCCCCCTGCTCCCTGACTGCCCCCCGGGACTCCCCTTACCCTCCCCCGCAGAGTGCTGAGGCAGCGGGAGGGGCAGTAGCGGCTCACACTCCTGGGAGCCGCAGAACCCAAGCACGGTGAGTGGGGAGCTGGGGGCGCGCTTGACCCGGGGGGGGGGGGGGGGGGCTCCTGCAGCGGATGCAGGCGCCGGCAACCCCCGTGCATCCCCCGACTAACTCCTCGCTGCGCTCGGTTTCTGGGGCTCCCGGGAGTGTGAGCCACCACCGCTGCCCCTCCCAGGGAGCCGCAGAGCCTGAGCGCGGTGAGGGAGGAGCCGGGGGGGCGCAGGGGGCTGGCACCCACATGCATCTGCTGTAGCCTGCAGGAACCCCCGGGGAGGGGGGGGAGCACCAGGCCGCAGCCTCGGCAGGAGGGGCAGGGGGCGTGGCTGCTCCCCGCTAGCGGCGCTACCGTCTTTGCAGTGCTGCTGGCCCCCCTGCGCCACACCGGCTCCATGGCTGGGGCTCGGCACCCCCAACTACTTGGCTGCCCTAGGTGACCGCCTAGTTTGCCTAGTAGTTGCACCGGCCATGCTCAGGGGCACTCAGACAAGC
Source organism: Chelydra serpentina (assembly GCA_037349315.1). Classification (NCBI taxonomy): domain Eukaryota; kingdom Metazoa; phylum Chordata; order Testudines; family Chelydridae; genus Chelydra; species Chelydra serpentina. Next base: position 42,622,359 of record JBAIAC010000029.1, on the reverse strand, counting down.
CTGTCTCTGGTCTCTTGGGAAGTGCTGTCTAACCTGAGGTGCCACCACCTATCCCAGCCAATTCGGAGTTTGTAGCTATGCTGACTTCCCAAAGTGTCACTGGAAGAGTTCTTGGTGGAAAGCTGAGAGGCAAATGTATCTGTACTTCTCTCATTTCACCAACAGATGGGGGCAGAGATCTCCTTCCACTCTGCAGCCTCTGTTCACTTGTAGAAGCAACAAAAGGTCCTGTGGCATCTTAGCCCTGGGATACACTAGGGGGGGGGGGGGTCGATCTACGATACGCAACTTCAGCTACATGAATAACGTAGCTGAAGTCGGCGTATCGTAATCGACTTACCTGGCCGTGAGGACGGCGGCGAGTCGATTGCTGCCGCTCCCCCGTCGACTCCGCTTCTGCCTTTCACCGAGGTGGATTTCCGGAGTCGACAAGGAGCACGTTCGGGGATCGATTAAGCGCGTCTAAATGAGACACAATAAATCGATCCCCGATAGATCAATTGCTACCCGCCGATCCGGCGGGTAGTGAAGACAAGCCCTTATAGACTAACAGGTATTGGAGCATAAGCTTTCGTGGGTGAATACCCACTTCATCGGATGCAAGCAGTGGAAATGTTCACTGCTTGCATCTGATGAAGTGGGTATTCACCCACAAAAGCTTATGCTCCAGTACCTGTTAGGGCTGGTCTACACTAACCCCCCAATTCGAACTAAGATACGCAACTTCAGCTACGTGAATAACGTAGCTGAAGTCGAACTATCTTAGTTCGAGTGAAAAGGTACTTACCCGGGGTCCACACACGGCACGCAGGCTCCCCCGTTGACTCCGCCTACTCCGTTCATGGAGCAGGATTACAAGCGTCGACGGGGGAGCACTTCCTGGTTCGATTTATCGCGTCTAGACAAGACGCGATAAATCAAACCCAGAAGATCGATTGGACTCCTCCGACGGGACGCGTAAGTATAGACGTACCCTTAGTCTATAAGGTGCCACAGGACCTTTTGTCGCTTCTACAGATCCAGACTAACACGGCTACCCCTCTGATACTGTTCACTTGTAATTGTAAAGAGCTTATGCCGGGGTCGCCAAACGTACTGACCTTCTGAGCTGCATACAACAATCTTCAGAAATTCCAGAGCCAGGGCACGCCTGCCGGGGCTTGGGGCTTGAGTCCTGAGGGAGGGGCCTGCTGTGGCTCGGGGCTTCAGGCCCTCTCCTGCTTAAGTCCCAACCCCCGGCAGGGCATGAGACCCATGGGGCTGAAGCCTCAAGATCCCCCAGCCTTCTGGGCAGAAGCCCCTACCCCACCACCCTGCAAAGCAGAGGTCTTGGGATCCCCCCACCCCTAGTGTGGTAGGTGGCGAATACCAGCTCAAGTGAACCTGCTGCACCTGCACCTGATGAAAAGGAGAAGCCTCCTGTGACTTCTCTAGCTGCAGTCTCACCCCACTTCTCGGAAGACTTTCCCAGTGATAGTAATACAAAAATTCCTTCTCCAACAATCCAGGCGAGTGGGATATGACTTCTCAAGATCTCATTGCATATTGGTGTTCTAGAGCTAATCGCTAAGCTCGACCCTTTCTTAGCTCAGCACATCAATGAACACGCAAATTGTGGAAAAGGCCATACATCATATCTATCAGACAATTTGTGATGAATTCATTGCACTGCTGGCAAAGACCACGCTATCAGCCATTGTGATAGAATGCTTCTCAAATGTTGAAATTGCATTACGGCTGTATTTGTCACTAATGATCACTAACTATAGTGGAGAACGTTCCTTCTCTCTTCTAATGAGGGTCAAAAATGTCCTCCGATCCACCATGACTCAAGAGCATCTCAGTGCTTTGTCCCTCTTGAGCATTGAGAATGAAATTGTCTGGTCTTTGAATTACAATGAATAAACTTGTTAATGTTACATAAGTAAATAATATGTAAATCTGTATGTAGATGATAAATGTTTGATGACTTCATAATATTTTTGCATACTTAGGCCTGTCCCTCCCATTAGCCTTACGTCCCTCATAACCTTAATCCGGCCCTGCTTTGGCCCACAGAAAATAAATGAAAAAACATAGGAAAATAGAAAAAACAACTGACGGGAAAACTTAAGCAATTCGTACAGGGCCATACTTTCACAGCGACTCCATCCCCGCCTCTAAATTCATTCACTCAAAAATGAGTGTGTGCTCATGAAAACTGGGTAACTTGCACATGCTCAATGTGGTCATTTTGGCTGTGCAATAGTGGAAACACAAGCTTAAAAGGCTGTCTTTGAAGAGTGACTTCACAATAGCCCAGAAGAGAGGTGTGAAATGGATGGCTGTCATGGCAAGACAGTCTCGTGGATGTGTGGTGTGGTTACAACACTACTCACATACAACTATTGGGAGAAGTGAAAATTGCAAAACCAAAAGACAGTTTATATAATTTTTTTTGACTGGCATGCTCATCCAGGCCCTGATACAAGGCCCACTGAAGTCAATGGGAATCCTTCCGTTGACTGTCATGGGCTTTGGATCAACCCCAAAGGGACACCGCAGTGAACACAAGTATAGTCCCAACTCGAAACACTGGTACATACTAGTAGAGTTTATTTATGCATTTAAGGGAATGGAATTCAGGAAACTCACAAACTGGATTGAGTTCTAACTGCTCGTCTACAGCTGCTATGGACTTTGATTTTCTCTTGTGTTTACATCAGCTCCTGGATGTTAGATTCTCAAGGACTATGAACCTTTGGCAAAAATAGTAAACCAATGGCATCCAGTAAACTACAGCTGTTTGGATATTATTTCCTTGTTCCGGCCCTGTCTCAATCATCTCTCTCTTACACACCTTTTCAACAAGGTGCCATCATAGATCAAGGACAATGCCTAGATTAGAGTCCTTGGGCCAACTACTCAGCTGACGTAAATCACCATAGTTTAATTGACAGTAAAGGCTATACTGATTTCAGTAGCATAGCCAGAGCGGGAGCAGGGGGCTGCTCCCCCTGTGAGCAGAAGCGGAAGAAGTGGCGCCTTTTTTTTAGCAGCACTGAAAAAAGGCGCCGCTTCTTTTTAAGCGCCGCTTCTTGCACTCACCGGGCGGCACTCCGTGTCTTCGGCAGCATTTCGGCAGCAGGTACCACCGAAGACCCGGAGTGAGTGAGGACCCGCCACCGAAGTGCCACCGAAGACCCGGAGCGCCGCCGGGTGAGTACAGGGGGAGGCGCCTTTTTATAGCGCCGCTCCCCCTGCGCTCCGGACCTGGCTGCGCTACTGACTGATTTACATCCACAGAGAATGTTCCCTTTGACTCTTAGCACACTACCATAAATTAAGCCAATGAATCAAAGTAGGGGGCTTGTACTGAACTGTGTAAGCTTGGCTTAGTGCATTACATTCTCACATTTCTGTGAAGCAGGCCCGCTCTATGTGAATAAGTCTTTAATCAACAACTAAATATTAAAGCTAGGTGTAGCAGGGTGGAACCCTGCTCCTGCCCGGAGGGGCTGGAAATAGCCCTGGGAGAGGGCTGATTGGCAAGGAAGCCACACTTGTTAATCAGGGCCCAGCTGGCCCTTATAAGAGGGCAGTGGGCCTGGAACAGACACACAGATTCTCTCTCTGTCTTTAGAGAGGGAAGGGCTTGGCTGCAGGGACCTGACCAGGTACCTAGGGTGGAGCAGGGCTGGGGAAGGCCAGAGGAGCTGGGGAGCTCTGGCTAGGAAAGCCCCAGGCTGCGGCCTAGGGTTAGGCCCACTAGGTACTGGGGTTGCGGGGGCGACCCACGGGTAGGCTGAGGCAGCAGGTCCAAACCCCCTTTGCCTGTGATGAGTGGCTTATACTGCAGTCTGCCCCAGGGCGTGGGGGCTAGCTGGTGACTGGCAGTAGCCTACGACTGAGGCGAGGTGGGGATAGTGGGTTGGGGGTTCCCCTGGGGGAGGGGAGACCCAGATCTAAGGGTACTGCCGGGGGGGGCAGCACCCCAGTTGAAAGGGCACCGGGTCCTGGGAGGGACACGGGCCCAGCGTGGCCAGGCGGATCACTGGCCTGCAGGGGGCGCTCCAGGGCTGGACGAGCTAATTCCCTGGAGAAACCAGCAGGAGGCGCCGCAGGGGTGGTCAGGCCCTGCCACACTAGGTCTTTACATTTGATCAGCAGAATGGATTGGCTGTAGGATCCAGTGTAATTCATCTGCTGTGCACCCTCCAACCAGACATACTGCTCCATTTCTAACAGCTATCAGCCATACCACTTTGTCCATTTTTATGGCTAAGACCTGCGGCAAAGATTTTTACATTAAGCTGCAGTAGTGAGATTGGTCTGAAGAGTGTAGAGTTTGTCAGAATTGACAGTCCACTTGGGCTTTAACTGCATTTATTGCCTCTTTAATTTTAAAATGAATATATTCATGGGGTTGGACTCTCAGCCGATGTAAATTGACATATGCCTTCTAATGAATCATGTTTACTCCTTATAAAAAGAAAATTAATTCTCATCTATTGCATTTGATTATGGCTGTGCTATAAGCCCATAGGCTATAATTCTTCTGGGTTTGTCAGTTGCCTCATAGGGGTGCCTTAAAAGTCTTAACGAGTTTTCCATTCTCTCTAATCCTGAGACATCTAATCTTCTGCTAATCACGGCTCTCTTTAATAAAGTCGCAGGGCCTGACTGACCACTGAGTTACAGCAGTTTATACCATTGCACTGTCACTGAGGCTGAGGCATCCACTGGAGATCCACAAGTTTTATGCTAGTGTTTCTATAGATTCAAACATTCTGAGGCTAGAAGGGGCCATTATGATTATCTGACTTCCCCTAGCATTGTCTGACCTCCTGCATCTCACAGGCCACAGAATTTCACCCAGTGATTCCTGCATTAAGCCCAACAACACAGGGCGGGATTAACAAATGTCTTTTAGAAAGACATCAAATTTTGATTTAAAGACTCTAAGTGATGGAGAAATGACCCATCCCTTGGGAAGGTGTTTCAATGGCTAACTACCCTCTCTGGTAAATCAGGCCCTTAGATTGTATTCGGATATTGCTCAGTCTGGGTCACCTTTCCATACAAGCTTATTCAAAATGTTTCCAGTAGCCCACTGCAGATCTAATAAACAAATGCCAACGTTAGATACACAAGTTCTGAAACCATCTGATTAACTTTGTTTTATAATGGAGGCTGTTTTTATAGAAAAAAAGTATAGATGGATGAACACCATTCAACTAGCCCCCTGTACACTCCTGCATCAGGGCATCAAGGCCTACCTTTCCAGAAGTCACCAAGATGATGTACCAGTTGTGTTCCTCTTGGAAAAGGAAACAGAGGCTGTGGCCCTCATCCTCCGGTATATTCGGGCTTAAGAACATACGAACATAAGAGCGACCATACTGGGTCAGACCAAAGGTCCCTCTAGCCCAGTATCTTGTCTTCCGACAGTGGTCAATGCCAGGTGCTTCAGAGGGAATGAACAGAATGGGTAATCATCAAGTGAGCCATCCCGTCGCCCATTCCCAGCTTCTGGCAAACAGGCTAGGGACACCACCCCTGCCCACCCTGGCTAATAGCCACTAATGGACCTATCCTCCATGAACTTATCTAATTCTTTTTTTAACTCTGCTATAATCTTGGCCTTCACAACATCCTCTGGCAAAGAGTTCCACAGACTGACTGTGCGTTGTGTGAAAAAATACTTCCTTTTATTTGTTTTAAACCTGCTGCCTATTAATTTCATTTGGTGACTCCTAGTTCTTGTGTTATGAGAAGGAGTAATTAACACTTCCTTATTTACTTTCTCCACACCAGTCATGATTTTATAGACCACAATCATATCCCCCCTTAGTCCTCTCTTTTCCAAGCTGAAAAGTCCCAATCTTATTAATCTCTCCTCATACGGAAGCCGTTCCATACCACTGATCATTTTTTATTCTTGGTCAACTGGATAGATAAAGAAACATTTTTCAGCGAAAGATGTTCAGAATCCATGCCTAGATTCCTCAGCTGCAGCAGAAGAGCATTTGGGGCTGTTGAAGGGTTGTGTGCCCTAACCTATCTTTAACAGGCCTTTGCTCCCTGCCCTGATCCTAGAGGAGCTCTAACTAGATCACTGTTAAAAACTAGAGCACCCTCAAAGCTGCTCTAATTTGTGCTGGATGCCAGTGTCCTCACAGGGCCATTCTGGCAGCAGCAGGGATGTTGCTGATCTGGCCTTCGCCCCTGCATCAGCAACCAAGGAAGGGAAAGAGGAGTAGAAGGCATTACATGGGAGCTGCATCACTGAGGATGCACACTTGGTGCCCTCCAGGGGCTGGATACATTAGCTTAAGCAAACTCAGAGTCCTGGAGGACCATGGCCCCAGTCTCTTAAGGGTATGTCTACACTGCAATCGAAGGTATGAGTGCAGCTTGGGTAGGCATATCTGCTCTAGCTTTAATCTTTCAAAATAGCAGTGAAGGTGTGGTGACCTGGGCTTCAGTGTGGGCTGTACAAACCTGCCCAGAACCCACAGGCATGTGCTCACACTTCTAGCCTGCACGGGAGTCCATGCTGCCATGTCTTCAGTGCTACTTTTGGCTGTGCTGCAATCACTGTAGACGTACCCTTAGACAGTTACCAAGAGTCACAACTACACAGTTCCTTGGTGCCTCTGATTCCCAACGTCATCTTGTTCTATTTCTCAGTGATTTATGTTCCCAGATTAACATAACAACCAGGTCAATATGGGCTCCTTATTTAAGATATAATTATAAAACTGAGTTCTCTCCATGTTTTACATAGGTCCCTGTCATTTCCATTTTCTTTTCCATGACAGCAATGGATTGTTGGATAGAATCCATTGTTTTATTCATGGCAAATGTATTCCTGAGAGCTTCAAAATTTCTCCACATGTCAATGTCCACTCTACTGCGAGGGTTAGTGGATGGAGATGTCACACCAGACAATAGTTGCCTCAAGTTTCATACTTTCCCCAGTTCCTCCAGGGCAAGATGTTTAGAAGGTTGGAGCCTTGCCCTCTGTGATCACGGCCCCAACACTGGGGAAAAGGTTGAATATCAACATTTAAAGTGAAATGAGATGAAACTATAGTAAGGGGAACAATTTTCCATCTCTGATTCTAGGTCACGGAGTACAAGGCTGTCACGCTGGCTGGAGTGGTTCACAGCTGTGAGTGCCAACCTCAGGGTAGGCTGTCAAAAAGCAGGACAGACACCCCAGTTGGTCTATAATTAGATTTCACCAACCCAGTAACAAATGTGAACTCCTGAAGCCAGAGCCGTAATTAGGAATTTCTGCACCCGAGGCAGAGGCACAGAAATTCCTAGGGGCTTACCCTCCGCCGAATTGACGCCGAAGCTGCAGCACCGGCGGACCTCCCGCAGGCAAGCGGAAGCGGCTTCGGCGGCAGTTCGGCGGAGGGTATTATTAGCAGCACTTCCGCCCTGCCGCCGAAGCCACTTCCGCTTACCTGCGGGAGGTCCGCTGGTCCCGTGGCTTCGGCAGCAATTCGGCGGAGGGGGCCTTCTGCACACACACCGGCGGACCTCCCGCAGGTAAGCAGGGGCGGCTTCGGCGGCGGGAGAGGACGGGGCGCCCCTGGCAGCAGGCTTTTACGCCCCTGCCAGCAGTGTGCCCCGAGGCGAGTGCCTCACTCGCCTCGCCCTCGTTACGGCCCTGTCTGACGCACTATAACAGTCTTACCCTGGAATCACAGACTGTCCCCTTGGGCACTCCAGTCTATCTTGCCATCCAGGCAAGCTGGACTTAGTGATCGTTGGCTGCCACACAACAAAGATCACAAAAGATTCAGGTTGCTTCCAGTCCCAAGAGACCCCAGTCACTTAGCCCAGGTCAATTTGTACCTCAGATCTGCCACCAATAACAATGCTTGTAGCCAATCCTATAGTAAGCTAACTAACTGGTAACATCTATACACAAATGAGTTAGTCTGTGGTTCCAAAAGGTGACAGAGTTGTAGTAATCTGTCAGCACTGAATGTCTTTTAGGGCTAACCCAGGTTGACCCTGGTGTTTCTGCTCCCGTCTCCTAGCTCCAGATCTGTGAGAGTCCAAACAGCAAAGAGAGTTCCAGTTTCTCCTTGTCAGGGATTTTTATCCTCTCCACCCCACAATCCAAACTGATGGGATGAGTTCACACATAGGTCTCTCCTTGCTAGAAGGAGTTAGGAAAGCAGTCAACAGGACCTCTGTCCTTTTAGGCTACACAATGCCTTCTTTGCCTTCAGTGGGCCATCTTGTGTGCAGGATAAGCACTTTACCTTAATTAATACCTCTTTTCCTGTTTGGTGAGTTACGTAATTACAGAGGTTTACAATGCAAACACTCAATATAACTTTATACCATGGGCTATAGAAGTTTTAATGAGATCAATACATGCAGCATCCGACACGCATTTCATAAAGTCTAAACATTCTTATCAACTTACCTTATAATATCTATTTTGAGAATGCTAACACTCAGAGGAGCTGGTGTGGTTTCCAGCTATGAATTTGCCAGTGCTCAGCTGATGCCTACAGCCTTGGCAAGAGTTGGCACCCGGTCTGCCAGCATCACGAGGGCATACGCAGCTCCTTCTAAGACTCTATACTCTGTATGGAATTGGAGCAAGTAGAGATGAGCAGCAGGGATGGTGACAGGGCCTGGGCTGGAGTTTGGGAGAAATAGTTGACTCTTTGTTTTTGGTTCAGGTGACTTCTTAGTATAGCTGTAGTTTGGGCCAAACTCACTGCCAACATAAATGGGCACATCTCCATCAAAATCAATTGAGGTGCTTTAGTTTATGCCAGCTATGAATTTATCCTTATGGAAAGGCATCTGTTTAGCCAAACATTAAAGACAAGCTCACACTATGTTTCCAAAAAAGCCAGGTGACTCCGCAAATTTGTTTGACAACTGTAGCCCCTTTCACACTTCAGGAATGATCCATGAACAGATGTGGGATATGGGGAAATCTTTCATTACAAGAGAGCTGCCCTAATATACGTATTAATTATTTTTTCTCTCTAAGATTCTACAATTCTAGAAGACAGTGTTGACAAAAGAGAGGGAAGAATTGTGATCTCCCCTCCCCTGATTTCTTTTGAAATTCAAAATTACATTTTTTTCTAAATTTAAATTTTTTTGAGTCTCTAATAATTGGTAAAAAAAACAGGTTGGTCAAAAAAACCATTGAAAGTTTAACAGAATTTTTTCAAATGATAAATCCCTCATATTGACTTCAGTGGGAGCAACGTTAGGCCAATGCTGAGTGCTTTTAACAATCCCCGCATCATCTCTGATATTTACCAAAATGACCGGTGTGTGTCTATATTTCTTTAAGAATGTGCTGTGTGTTTTAGCTGCTGCATATGTACCCTGGGACAGAGGAGTTTTTATAGTAAACAGCAAAAAGCTCTAGTAAAACCAGTTCAACTTGTTGCCCAATACATTTTTGCTGCTTCTGGACACACACTTGTCTAAACATCCCTATCTGCCATATTATAATATGTCTCTCTCTCACACACACTGCAGTGTATCTTTGCAATCAAACAGAGGGATTATTCTGTGATACTAAATGAGTGGCATTGATTGAACTAACACTTGGCATTCCTTGTATTGCAATTAATTGCCAGGGAATAGGATTTGGAGGCTGAGGATTTAATCAGTGATATTACCTCAGTTTGCTAGTGCTGGAAAATATTTACTGAGGTTTTTAATGAATACACTGGATGTATATCTCTTCCTTAATTCTTAGTCCTCAAAAATCAAGGTGAACTGAACGACCATTTGAGCCCCGGCTTCCTGTACAGAGGACAGTAAATCTAGGGAGAAAACCTAATGGGACAGAATGGAAAGGCCGGGCAGTAATGTTGGACATGATCCCTTCACCTTTATAGTCCTCCCACCCATGCCAAAAATGGTTCTAGGTAGCAACATGACTGGTGACTTTCATTCAACCATCCTGTAATCCCCACACCTGGACACAGGATACTGGACTAGGGGATCTGATTTAGTGCGGCTATATTTATATAATCTTTATATATTTATATAATCTTCTTTGAGTTGTTTGATTTTTTTACCCCAGGGCATGTTCCTAAAAGCTTAGTTCACATTTTAGTAATGCTACTGCATATGTCACTGCCTATTTGTGCATCGGTGCATGATTCTTCAAGGCTGTGCTTTGCATTGTCTACCAAGAACAGCTATAAGCAGGTGTAAATATGGCATCCCAGGTTTCCTATTGATTGTTTCAGAACGCACAGCACCAGAACATTTCCACTTATTTCCCCAGCAACAAGAGTTAGCCTTAGTTATAAATTTTACCCCCATTCCTCCTAAAAGCCTTTAGCAAGGCTGAATAAACATTAACCAGAACTAGATAATTAATGGAAGATAGGAGGATTCATCAATAGCTATCCTATCCTATTAGCCAGGATGGGCAGGGATGATGTCCCTGTTTGCCAGAAGCTGGGAATGGGCGACAGGGAATGTATCACTTGACTACCTGTTCTGTTCATTTGCTTTGGGGCACCTGGCATTGGCCACCATCGGAAGACAGGATACTGGGCTAGATGGACCTTTGGTCTGACCCAGTATGGCCGTTCTTATGTTCTAATTGTATTTTGTGGGGGGAAGTGGGTGAGTATTTCCTTTCATTAGTATTAAATTTGTGCCTCACAATTAAAATTTGCTCTTTCACTCAGGTCAATGATTCAGTGCACATGGAAGAAGATTTGCCAGAGCATGTTGCATTTTACTAAAAGAGATTGCAAAAGGGTTAACGGCTTGGCATAAGGAGGTATCTGACTCTGCTCTCACTGCACCATACTGAAAGAAACAGACAGCACACTGCTACAAGAGAAAATGTGAGAAAATGAGAATCTTCCAGAGGGCAGTTACTATCAAATATCCATCTTCCTACAGCATGAATCACAATCCCTGCTTTCCAGTTGCTTTGAGAGCCAACACAGAGGTTAGCAGCTCCATCCCTCTGCTGTTCACTGCCTCCAGCCTTTGAGAACTAGTCTGGCAGTTTGATCCACATAATTAGTTAACCAATTTACTGCTTGGTTTGGTGGGAAAAGCAAGGACCTGATCCAAAGCCAGAGAGAGTACAAGCACAGGCCCCGACCGGGAAAAGGTCTCTTGAATCAGTAAAAGTATTACTAGTGTCTCTGGTCTGCGCTGTTCCTGAAAGTGAGCCATCAAAACTATTTACACTGGAAATTGATGAGGCCATGTAGTGTGCAATAAAAAGGAGGAAATGGTAAAAGTTTGTGCACCTCATGCATCATTTGCAGATGGGAAGAAGCACCCTGTGGGTCATTTACAGCATGTTATGTGACAAGCTCTGCAATATTTCAGCTTATCTTTATTATTTGCTTTTATGATCCCACTATGGCGTATACGTGGTTCTTCTGCGACTGCTACCATTTTATTTTGTTCTTGAACAGGGGGGAAAAAAACCCTAGGAAGATTTATTAGCATGAGAAAGAGCAAAGGAATTTGAAACATCTCATTTTAGTTGGGTATTTTTATATAGTTCAGTTTCTGTCTAAAGGGCAAGGGTTTAAATTAATAGAGAACGTATTCCCCAGGTTTCTGAGCACTGTGAAAGACTTCTGAAATGGTGGAAAGTCTCCTTGGCAGAGAAACGAATCAACAAATCAAGGATTTTTCTGTTTGCTAGAGCCCATCCAACTGTTACTATTTGTATTATAATAGTGCCCAGATGTCTGAACTGTCAAGGCTGGGTATACACACACATACTAGGAGACAGGCCCTGCCCCAACGAGTCCATAATATAAATACACAACACACGACCGGTGTGTGTGTTGGGGGTATTAGAGGCACAGACAAGCCATGGGACTTGCCCATGGCCACACAGCAAGTCAGTGGCCATGAACAGAACCAAGGTGTCTCAAGTCCTGGTCCAGTGTTGTGTCTGCTGGACCATACTGCCTCCAATTATTCCCTGCAAGTAAATTATTATTGTTCATTCTGTACATTACTGTAGCACCTAGGAGCCAAACCCTGAGATAAAAGCCTCACTGTACTAGGTGCTGTACAAACATTAGGTAAGAAACAGTCCCTGCCCCAAAATGGGAGGTTATATTACCTCTGTGGTTGGCACAGGTGGAGTACTCACTGTGTCCAGTTCTGGGGTTCACAATTCAAGAAGGATGATGATCAATTTGAGAGGGTTCAGAGAAGAGCCAGAAGAATGATTAAAGAATTGGAAAACATGCCTGATAGTGATAGGCTCCAAGAACTCATCTGGTTGAGCTTCACAAAGAGCAGATGTGTACAGGTGATGGATCACAGTCTAAGTACCTACAATGGGAACAAATATTTAATAATGGGGCCTTCAGTCTAGCAAAGATATAACAAGATTGAATGGCTGGAAATTAAAGCTAGACAAATTCAGACGGAAATGAAGTGCAAATATTTAGCAATGAGGGTAATTAACCATTAGAACGTATGAGGGGTGGTGGATTTGTCATCACTGGTCATTTTAAAATGAAGATTGGAGGTTTTTTTGAAGAATATGCTCTAGTTCAAACAGGAATTAATTCAGGGAAGTTCTTTGCCCTTTGTAATGGAGGTGGTCACACTAGATGATCCATAAGGTCTGTTACAGAACCAGAAATTGAGCCCAAATCTCTCAGGTTCCAGTCCTCTGCTGTAACCCACAAGAGTAACCTTCCTCTACTCCGCGCTGGTTAGGCCTCAACTGGAGTATTGAGTCCAGTTCTGGGCACCGCATTTCAAGAAAGATGTGGAGAAATTGGAGAGGGTCCAGAGAAGAGCAACAAGAATGATTAAGGGTCTAGAGAACATGACCTATGAAGGAAGGCTGAAGGAATTGGGTTTGTTTAGTTTGGAAAAGAGAAGACTGAGAGGGGACATGATAGCGGTCTTCAGGTATCTAAAAGGGTGTCATAAGGAGGGAGAAAACTTGTTCATCTTAGCCTCTGAGGATAGAACAAGAAGCAATGGGTTTAAACTGCAGCAAGGGAGGTTTAGGTTGGACATTAGGAAAAAGTTCCTAACTGTCAGGGTGGTTAAACACTGGAATAAACTGCCCAGGGCGGTTGTGGAATCTCCATCTCTGGAGATATTTAAGAGTAGGTTAGATAAATGTCTATCAGGGATGGTCTAGACAGTAATTGGTCCTGCCATGAGGGCAGGGGGCTGGACTCGATGACCTCTCGAGGTCCCTTTCAGCCCTAGAATCTATGAATCTATGAATCTCTCTGTTACTTAACACATTTAGACTCTTTATCTGTTTATGAATGTGTCATGAGCTGCTTACAATTATCGTTTGATATTTGAAGTTATCCGCTGAATAATTTTTGCAATTCACTGTGACTATTTGATGCCCAAAATTGGACACCTAGATCACATGTTACTGCCTCGTTTCCCTCATGGGATGAATGTGTCTCCTAGAATTAGGCCTCCAGTACAAATACTCACATTTGCCTTCCTAGTCTGTCAATCTAGTACTTCTCCAGTGGTTAGCTGATTCCCGCCACCCACACTCCAACTGTGATGCAGAAGATATTCCATTGCATACATATCCCTTATCTATCCCAATAGGCCAGATTCTGATACCTGTTGTATTAATTTAGATGCAATACATGGGTCCAAAGAGTTAAAATTGTTAACATGACTCTGAAACTTTAAAATATTAAACAGATTTTAAACAAAGTTTGGGGGTGGGTAGACAGAGAACTCAGCGTGCTTCGTACCATGGCAAACACCATTTAAAATCCCTTTCTAGCCTTTAATTAAATATACAGAAAAGGAAGATAAACAGCTACAGTATCTGAAATGTAAACTATTAAGTAAGGCTTTCATTGTAACCACATCCCTTGTTCCCTTTAGAAGGGAAAAAAACCCTTCTTTAACAGTCTTTTCGGTGGTATTGGAGATGATAAGAAGTGTATTTTCTGGGGAAAAGAGAAGCTAGTTGAGATGGTGAGCTGTCGTTACCCTAACTCATGTGGGGTAGCACCATACTCAGTAGTCCCAGTGACTTCAGTAGGATTATTTGTGGCGTAACATCTTGTTTAACATGAATTAGGGTATCAGAACCTGCCCCTTACACTGCACAGGAGAGTGAACGGGACTGTACTGAGTGGCTTTCTACAAATGACTGGCTGTTTCTTATGCTGTATGCAGAGAGAACGCAGTCTGTGGACGTCACCTTGGAAACGTCAGTGATCTTTGAAGTTTTTCTTATGTGTCTGCAGTCTTGTCACTTGAGTTTGCATAACAAGAATCCCTGTCCATAATTCCTGGCTCAGCAGCGCGGAGACAGAACTGGGTCTGTGAAGAAAGTGAAGAGCGCAGACACTGCAAACCACTTCACGGTGACTCCCAGCCCATCCACAGTTTAACAGCCATATTTTCAGCTGCTTACCATAAACGTTCATACTGTATTTAGAAATCCGAGCCGGCTCCGATCTTCTTAGCTTTGACACCTTGCTTAGGTTTATTCAGATGATACCCTGGCTTCAGAGACAATCCTCCCTCATTTAGGCCCTGTCTGTCACTGGGTAGCTGGTCCCTGCAGATAGATGAAGCCCAGTGCCCCCTGGACCAGAGCAGGTGAATCCAATCCAGCCAGTTAAAGAGGGCCGAGCTACACCTGGGCCTGTAAAGGGCTGCTGGATCAGAGGAAGAACTGAGACAGGCCAAGCCCTGGGGAGTGAAGACCACAGCAGAACAGAGTTAGCTCCTGTGGTGGGTCCCTGGGGCCAGGGGCTCAGGGAAGCAGCCCCGCCGCTGCTGCTTCAGGAAGGGAGCTGAGCCAACAATACGCTGGGAAGCTGCCAGGAGCTGGAATGCCAGAGACTCCTGGAAGGGGTGGCCCTGAAGCCTGGGGCCAAGGACGGAGTTAAGACTGTTTTCTGCTTGTTCGATAACCTCTGTTAAGGAAATACACCTCCTTGCCTGAGACTGGGTGCGGCAGTGCATGCTTTGGAGCCAGGGAGAAGCTCAGCCCTGGTGACCGGCCCAAACAGTTTTAAACAAAGTTTAAACTTTGAAAGCTCAGCTCCACTCCTCTTCGAGAAAATGGAACCAACTATGCCCTCGCTGACGCTCAGCCATGTGTTGTTAAAGAATCACCCGGCTTCATTTCTACATCTTCTGGGGTCTGCCCTGGTAGTCCTCCACATGGCACTAAGGTCACCAGTCTAGCTGAACTGAAGGACCTGTTTTCCATTCTCACCTTCTGCAGCCTGTCTGCTGCCTGTGACACACTAGTCACCCTCCTTCTAGACAGGTTTCAGTGTAGTAGCCGTGTTAGTCTGTGTCAGCAAAAAGAAAATAAGAAAAGGAATACTTGTGGCACCTTCTAGACTCTCTCTTTCCTAAGACTTCCAAGACGGTGTATTCTTCTGATTCACCTTCTCCTTCCACTACTTCTCCATTGCCTCCTCTGGGGACTCTTCCTTCACTGCTCTCCCACTCCCTGCAGGAATCCCTAAAGCTTCTGTTCCTGAGCCTGTCCTCTGCTCCCTTTACACTTCATCCCTTGGTGACCTCATCTGCTCCCACAGCTTTAACTATGACTTCTCTGCGGACAGTTCACAAGTTTGCATCTCCATCTTTACACCGTTCGGTTGTATGTCTCTGATAATCTCCCTGACATCTCACTCTGGATGTAACAACACCAACTCAACTGAGCATTGAACCTAAGCCTTCCCCCTACTCTTCACCATGCTCCCTGGCATGTAAGCTAGCAACCTTGCTGTAGCATGGTCCAATGGATAGGACCCCAGACTGAGAGCCAGAAGACTGGGCTCTCCCATTGACTTGCTGTGTGATCTTGAGAAAGCTTCTGAACATCTGTTTCCCCAGCTGTAAAACGAGGCTAGTGGTACACAGCTCCCTTTGTAAATCAGGCTGAGATCCGTGAATCATATCATAACTGAGTATTATATACAGGTGCATCAAATTCCAGTGAGCTGTTACATCTGAATTTCTTTAGATGCACGAAAGCAATAGTTAGCAGCGGTGTTTTCTGTTGATTTCTTCCTTTCATCTCTTTCTTTTGGTGGAAACAGACAGAATTTTCTATGATTCTCTAACAGATAGAAATGTCTATGATTCTATAATTTGATTATCTTGTAATTACTATGAGTCATGAATCGGCACTGAAGAGTTAAAAACCCCCACACAAACACTCTGCAATAATCTGGACAATGACATGTAGAGATATGACTTGACATGTAAAATAACTATAATCAGCATGATTTATTGATTATACCCCAGTATATGACAGGAACTACGTTTGTTGTTCATTAAAATACTGATTCAAACCGATAAACAACATAATATATCCCAGGGAAAAATAATCTAAAGCACATTTGGAGAGGGATGCATGGAAAGCAACTACTGATGATAATGGGCACTATATTAGACATGAGTTTGCAGGGTGATATGGTTAGAAAAAAGGCCAGTACAAATTTGAGCCCAAATGGAGGAAATCAAACCTGTAGTGATTGATAATGGGAAATACAGTTTTTTCAGTGCTGGGGCAGCAGAGAGGAGGGGTGGTCCAACATTTAGGGCACTAACCTAGGACTCAAGATACCTGGAGTCAACTCCCTGCTCTGCCACAGACTTCTTGGGTAACCTTGGGAAAGTCACTGAGCCTCCCTGTGCCTCGGTTCCCCACCTGTACAATGGGGATAATAGCACTGCCCTACCTCACAGGGTTGTGTTAACATATTTATCCTCACAACTGGGAGGTGCTCAGATACCACAGTAATGAGGCTATATAAGTAGTATAGATAGATAGTTCAAATCCAGCACAGGGAGTGACTGAGAGTGGCTAATGTAGGATGGCTTTTGGGTGGCCTGTGTCAAATGACATGGTGGTCTCAGTGCAGCTCTCTGTGCTCAGGTGTCCATAACACAAAATCCACTATTGAGTGAGCTTCTATGGCCTGTGTCATGCAGGAGATCAGACTAGATGGTAATAATGGTCCCTTCTGGCCTTAAAAATCTATGAATGAATATGGCACTAGCTGGCAGCCTCATGGCAGCGCAGCACTGAGGCTGAGAAATGGATGGATATGGAAGTAGAGCTACTCTCTTACCCCTAGAGGTTGTCCCAGGTCCAGTTTGGGGAACATTGGAGGAGCACTGGGGGAAATCTTGCATTGCCACTACCTACGTTGCCCCTCTTCTGAATGGACAGCTTCAGTTTCCTGGATTGTAAACCTTTCTCCAGCATTACATTCACCATACCACATTTTAAGTGGATGGTTATGAACTAACAAATCCTAGAATAATAATAATAAAAAAATTAGTTGGAAATCCTCTTTTTCCTCCCCGTTTCATTGTGCTCATGTAGTGTCTGAAAAATATATTAGATATGATATCTGTTCGCATAAGGAAAACTTAAGTAGTATCAGGCAGATATAGTACTAAAGCTAAATGAGTGTTCATGCTCCATACAGCCAACTGCACTTAGTGCAATTGCTTTTGAGTTTTTTCGGTCTGATATTTGATGATATGCTCTGAAATACAATCAAGCTGCTCCACAATGAGCTTTGCCCATTAAATTAAGAGCAAAAGATCAACTTAATTCATTTTTTTACAAGTCATCCCTCTTCCGTGCTGACTCATGAAGGGCATATCTGTGGTAAGAAAATAAGAGTAAGTGACTGATCATTTAGGGCCTAATCCAAAGCCCACTGAAGACAATGATGGATTGGTTGGTTGCCGGTTGGACGCTGTGCTCAGACAAACCTTGGACGAGAAGGTTCTACTAAACTGGAGCAAAAGACTCATAATTAGGTCCACAGTAAAACAACTGTCTTTCAGTTTGATGCCGTACATTCAGCACAGCAGCACTTCCGTAACTTGGGCGGGACGTCACCTGCATTCCAAATCCAGACATGGGTTGCTCCGTCAGGTTGACTCTCCTCCCTTTCAGTTTAAGAGTGAAATCCTGCCCCTCCCTGAAATAAATGACAAAGCTGCAATTGACTTGAATGGGGCCAGGACTTCTCCGTAAATATGTTCACACGTCAGTGTAATTCCTCCATGCCCGCAGGTCCGAAGTTTGACACCAGTGAATGGCACACAACACAGCTCACCTCAGAAAGGAAAAGAGAAAATAAGGGAACTGTTAATCATTAGTTAACTCATTAGCTATTGAGCTGTCGGTGCTCACCTCCAATTAGTCAATGATGCCAACTCCACTGACCACTTGTTCAACTGTCAAACAAGTACGCTGGTGCTTTCTGCCACACGGCCCAACACGAGTGGGAGGCACTCCCTGTAAACAGCCACTACACCACCTCATTATCCTCCTACCAACCCCTCCTCACAACTCTCCTTTGCCGTGATGCCTACAAAAAACCTGGCAACAGATAGCTGTGGGTGTGCTGAGACCACTGCCTGCCACACTAACCTCGTCTCCGTGTTTTCTTGTATTCCCGTCTGTCTTCCTCTATCCAATTGTCTCGTCTTGCATCTCCAGCTGCTGCATAGTTCTGACTCCTAGCTCAGGGAGGGATACACGCACTAGCTGTGCTTGCGCCAGCGTGCTAAAGATAGCAGTGTGGCCAGGACGGCCTGGGCAGAGGCTCGGGCTAACCACCCAAGTGCATACGCAGGATGTTGGATGGAACTGTACTCAGGCGGCCAGCCCGAGATGCCACCCAAGCCACTTTGGTCACACTGCTATTTCTAGCATGCTACCTTGATCAGAGGTAGCTCATATATGTCTGCATGATCTGGGAATTATACCTCCCAGCAGCAGCGTAGCCATACCCTTAGCTTGTAATCTCCTTGGGGCAGGGGTCATCTTTTTGCTCTGTGTTTGTCCAGTGCTCAGCACGAGGGGGGTCTTGATCCATGACTATGGCTTCTAGGGGCTATGGTAATACACATATAAATCATAATGATGCTGCTAGGAATTAAAACTGGAATGATAATACTGTATTAGCAGAAAGCCTGAGAGAGCAAAGTGATTTTCACAAACATGAATTAAAGATCATAAGCCCATTGCCCTGTGTAAGGTAATCAAGTATTATCCAATTTTACTCAAGGAAATAAGTTAAGGGCCCTTATCTTATCCTTATCTACATTGAACACTTACTCACCTGAGTAACACGATTCACGTCAGTGGGATTACTCAAGTCAGCAAGACCCAGATCCTCAATGGGCGTTGGGCAGCTAAACTCCTTTGAGGATCTGGGCCAAAGTGAATGAAGGTTGTGTAAATCAGACCCTTAACGTGTGAGAACTACAACCCAAGCCTCCTGAGTTTAAATCGTCCTCATCTGGGGGAAGGGGCACCCCCTCTCTCCTTGCATAGTTCAGTATTGTCATGCTCAGGGACCCTATCAATACAGTGCTGGGGTGCTGCTTGGCCCCCTGTCTATTAACAGGGAGGAGCGATGCAGATGTTTGATTCTTTTCATTATAAACCTTTCCCGCCGCTTCCTGTCTTCTCGCCTGCTTTTTGTCCATTCTGTACCGGCCTCCACGGGGCTACTCAGGTGCTTAGATCTATGGGCATCCTTAAGTGTCCTGCACAGGGGTAGCGGCCTGACTGAGCATCACCTCCCGGCCTGCTGAGTCTGCACTGGGGAAGAAGGCAGGGCACATGTGCCAGGCTAAGCTGGGGGGGGGGGGGGTGCTGATTTCCGACGGCTCCTGGCTGGTTTCCTCCTCCCCCCGCCCCCCGGACTAGTTCACCGCTCCGTGGGACTGCTAGTTAGAGACGAGCTAGTTAGGGGCTGGCCTCGCTCGCTGGCTCGGCCGCGGGGTAACACCCCAGCGTGCGCTTGGCTGCGATCGCGGGGCGGGGACACAAAGGGGCAGGAGGTCAGGCGCCGGGGAAGGGAGGGGGGCTGGGGTTTCCCTCCCTCGTGATGCCAGGAGCCGGCTGGATTTCCCCACCCCGCGTCCCCGCCCGGCGGGCGAACGGCTGGAGCTCCCCGTGGGGGGCGGAGGCGGCGGCCCCGGCCCATGCGCAGCGGGCCTGTCACGGCGCGCCCGGGGCCGGGGAAGCCCGGGGCGGGCAGACGCGCTTGCCATGGTAGCGCGGCCAGGCGCTAGCCCAGCCTGCGCGCAGCGGCGGCGCTCGGCCGGGGGCTGCGCGGGGCCGGAGGCCGCCTAGGGTCGCGTCCGGCGGCGGGATGGGGCTGCGGGACTGGCTGGGCGCGCTGTGCTGCTGCTGCCGCTGCCCGGCGGATGCTGCGCGGGCAGAGAAGGAGCCGCTGGTCAGGTAAGGGCGGCCCCCGCGGTGGGGGCCCCAGCGCCGCAACCAGCCCCGTGCCTTTGGGCTGCCCGAGCTCCGCGCCCCTGCTGGCGCCCAAAGCCGGCTGCGGAGTGTGCCCGATCGGCTCGCTCGCTCCCGCCGCCTCGCCTCGCCTCTCCTCGGCTGGGGCTCGCTCCCTGGCTTCCTCCGCTGCCCGGCACCTGCAGCCGCTCACGCCGGAGAGCTCGGCGGCTGCCCGGGCACAGCAGAGTCCGGGGAGCTCGGTAGGCAGCGGGCCAGAGGAAGGGGGGTTGGTTGGTTTAGGTTTAGGCTGTTTACCTAAGTAAACAGCAGTGATCAGACTTGGCTGAGATCTCGGACACCGATTCGTTTCTCTTTTTAAAAATAGACCCACCGACTTTAGTCACTGGAAGCTTTGGTTCCCGAGGATTGCGGGGCCGGGGCTGGTCTGTGTGTGAAGCGGAGGGATCGCAGATTGGACAGAGCAGGAAGTTTTTAGGGCTCCAGAATTAAAGTGTTTGGTAGCGTTCAGCTCTCGCATTCCCGTGGATGGGGTAGGGGCTGGGACACCACAACATGTAGAGAGATGATAATCCTAACTCCGTAAAGGCTGCGGTTTACAAACGGACACTGGCATCACCCCCTCCACCTGGCACTGATATAATTTCGTATTTTTCTTACATCGGATAATTGTAAAGGTGGCGAGTGGGAATTATCCAGGTTCATTTTTATACCAACAACGACTGCTTAATAAAGCACTTAGCAGTGTGAGTGAATGCAGATGCTTGAAGGTCTGATGTCCATGTATTGTCAATTTAAATTCTATACTATAGAGAATATGCTGCAAAATCACACTGGAAATCCGGAATAAAGCCAGGTGTCTGTATGTGTCCTGCTTTAAACAGGAACCCTATTAAGTAGAATTACTTAATTCTGTTAGAATTCCCAGAGGGAGTCAAGAAGTATATGGATAAGGGTGATCCAGTTGATATGATGTACTTGGATTTTCAGAAAGCTTTTGGCAAAGCTCTTAAGGAAACTAAGCAGCCCTGGGACAAGAGGGAAGGTCCTGTCATGGATGAATAACTGGTTAAAAGATGGGGGGAAGGGTAGGAATACATGGTCCATTTTCAGAATGGAGAGAAGTGACCAGTGGGGTGCCCCTCCAGGAACTGTACTGGGACCTGTGCTGTGTGACATATTCATTAATGATCTGGAAAAGGGGTGAACAGTGAGGTAGCAAAGTTTGCAGATGATACAAAATAATCTAAAATACCTAATTCCTCGCAGTCTGCTTTCTATTTACAGGGAGATCTAATGAAACTGGATGACAGGGCAACAAAATGTAGATGAAATACAACATTCATAAATGCAAAGTAATGCATATTGGGATTATTTTTTCTAACTATACATTTATAATGATGGGTGGTAACTGCTAATTTAGAACCCAAGAAAGAGATCTTGGAGTCACTGGATAGTTCTCTGAAAGCTTCCAATCAGTGCACAGTAGCAATCAAAAAGACTAACCGGACATGAGAAACTATTAGGAAAGGGATAGAAAATAAGACCGAAGGTATCATAAGACCACTTAAATCCATGGTGTTCCCACACCTTGAATACTGTGTCCAGTTTGGTTGCCCCATCTTAAAAAGGATATACTGGAAAAGGTTCAGAGAAGGGCAACACAAATGGTCACGGGTATGGAACGGCTTCTGTATGAGGAGAGTCTAAAAAGATTAAACCTGTTCAGCTTAGACAAGAGACCACTAAGGAGGGGATACGATAAAGTCGTGTGGTGTGGAACAGAAGTGTTTTTACCATTTCACAAAAATGGTACAAAATTCAAAAACCAAGGGTCACTTGAAATTAATAGGCAGCAGGTTTAATATGAACAAAAGGAAGTAGTTTTTCACACAAGTAACCTGTGGAACTCATTGCTGGGGGTTGTTGTAATGGCCAAAAATAGAACTGGATAAGTTCATGCAAGGTAGGTCCATCAGCAGCTATTAGCCAACACAGGGACACAACCCCATGCTTGAGGTGACCCTAAATCTCTGCCAGGAGTGGAAGAATGAGGTGGATAGCTCCATAAATGTCCTGTTCTGTGCACTCCCCCTGAAGCTCTGGTATGAACCACTGTCAAAAGTGGACAAGATGGTCCTTGGTCTGACCCAGTATAGCAGTTCTTGTGTTCTAAATAGCCAGAGTATTAAGAGGGCATGTCATGGGTTTAGTGGTCTCAAGAAAAGCAGTAGCAGCAACTAGAACTACTATGTAAAACTTCATATAAAAGGAGCTAGTCTCCTTTTGAAATTCCTGTCCCTAGTCACTAAGGCTATTCTTCCTAAAGAATAGAGTAACTATTTTTTAAAAAGGAACTCAGACTTTGTCTGAGGGGATTATGATCTTTCATTAATACAGTATCTTTAAAATTAAATGTCCTGAAACTGACTCAGAACTTGGTATTTCATGTCAAATGTTCTCAATGTTCATGTTATGCAATCCATTTTATTAGTGGCTTCCCCAAGCATTAGTAATACAACCTGCTCTGCTCTTGTCCATTCTACCCAAATGCTGCTTCTCTAGGAGCACCATTTGATGTTTGAGTTTTAACACTCACATCCAGCTTTTGTCAGGTCAGGGA
Source organism: Chelydra serpentina (assembly GCA_037349315.1). NCBI lineage: Eukaryota > Metazoa > Chordata > Testudines > Chelydridae > Chelydra > Chelydra serpentina. The sequence continues at coordinate 42,599,473 of JBAIAC010000029.1, read as the reverse complement.
GCGACACAATAGGTTTAGACTGTAAAGTTTGAGTCAGTGGAGTAAATCATTCTTAGCATGTGGATTAATTCAGCTGATTGAACCCTTATGGTATTTGTTGTGCATCCAACAACTGACACATGCGTTCTGGCCACGTGCTATGAATCCGTTACATTTTAACTGGCAATATTGATACACGTGAGCAGTAAACAGCTCTTCTCTAGGTATTTACAGTGCCCCCCCCCCCCCCAATAATACATATAGAATAGGAGAGGTGCTTGTATTACACCTAGGAAAGCGTATATTGTAGTTTTTATAGTGGTAACCACTAAATTCAGCACCTGTCAGCACTCACCACGCAGGTGGTGTTCAAGATGCTGGTGTTGCTTCCCTATTCTAAAGGCTGATCCTGTAATTTCTGCATGTTGAACTCTTGCAGATGAGGGGATGAGCTGTGGTGTCAATAACCATTGTGTGGTAAAGACTAGCTTTATGGAGACCGCTGAATATGTAGATCTTAAAATATTTTAATGCAATATATTTAATGAAATGAATCTACATCGGTGTCTAAGGTAGATTCTCTGGTGATGAACACATTAGAAATACCCATTTTATATATTTGTGTCCATTTCTACCTAGTATAAGATTTTAAATAGGAGAGACAGAGACTTTGAACAAAAGGGGGCTCCATTCTTGCCTTCTTAGGATTTGGGTGCTAATGGCTGTACCCTGGGTTAGATTCTCTAGCTCGCTAGAACCTCAAGGCCCCAACCCTACACAAGATTTACTCACGTACGTTATGCACTGTGAGTAGTCCCACTGACTTCAGTGTGACTGATCACTGTGTAGTTAAGCATGTGCAGTAAGGCCTCTGATCTTGTGCACCATTGATGTCAAAGGGATTGTTCGCACATACTAGTCAGCATAAAGCTGGCAGAATCTGGCCTTGTGTTAATATGTGATACAAGAATTCTACAGCATTCCCTTGGTGACCTTTATTTTCACACTCTCTCAATACTAATCTCTGATTTTTCACAAATTTCATTTTAAAAAACGAGACATTTTTTCGGTTTTATAAAAGCATCAGAGGTATATTGCACCTTCAGTTTCTTCTTTTTTTTGCAAATGATGCATGCATGACTTAAAATACTTCAGATTTTGTCTGAAAATGGCGAAAACTATTTCTCCCTCAGTCATTGAAATTAGGACTTTGATCCTGCAAAGCACATGCAAAACGTTGAGCGCTGTGAATAGTCTCCTTGAAGTCAGTGCAAAGTGAAGCATTTGAATAAAGTTGTTCAGGATTGGGGAGCTTAAGGTACAACTCATGGAGACTGTTGGAACTGTGCATCGACGTCAGTGTTAAGTATGTGTGTAAGTCTCTGCAGGATCCAGGTTATGCTCTGTTTCTAGTGCCATGTCACATTAATGGACCCCTCTTTATCACTGGCCCTGTGAGTAAGAACCCAGGATTCTGGGCAGGTTGGTCAGACCACACTGAAGCACACACTGCTGTGGAATTGCCCCTCAGGTACTTGTCTACTCGAGCTGCAGTCACACCTCATGACCTAGAGGCACTTCAGCTGCAGAAGGCCCACGCAGTCGGGCTCTACGTGGATGAACTGTGCAAGCGTAGAGGGTCAGAAATCCTTGACCCACCCTGGAGCAGGGTGCAGAGTTGCAGCCTGGTGACTGGAGGAGCAGTTGCTTGCAGCCCCTCTGCTTCCCAGCCTCCTCCTAACATCACTTGTGCTATTAGAGCCTGATCCAAAGCCTCCTGAAATCAAAGGGAGCTATGTGGGCGAAATCTTTCCACTGACTTCACTAACTCTGGCTCTCCAGGCCTTTGCATATGATAAATTGAGTAGTCTTGCCCCTACCACGCATCAGTGTCCTCCTATGCACCAGTCTGCTCAGGCCTAAGGCAGAGACCACTTCCCTAGATGGGGAGAACCCCTCTATCTTTAATGAGCAAGTGCAGGACGTCAGGACAAACAAAGCGGGGGAGCAATCAGGATCTGACTGTCCTGAGTTCTTGCTTTTAAATACGCTACCTAAATAATAACACAGACACGTTTAATCCTGACCTTAGTGCACACAGCTACAGGACATTCCCATTAACTTAATGAGAGTTAAGCACCTGCATGGAGAGAGGAATAGCCCCTTATTGTTTCATTGTCTTGCAAAGCCTTGTGAGTCTTCAGTCTGTGAGCTGATTGCATGGAACACCTTTCTTTAGTAACACATTACGGTGATGATCCTGTTAGTTAATGCTGGCTTTTCACAGGAAATCCTGTCCATCTGACAGCCACCTTGTATCATGAGTCCCTCATTGCTATTAGTGTCACCACAACCCAGTAGCCATTATTTGAAAGAGTTGCACTTTTGTTTAAACTGAGGACCTTGCAGCCATCTTTTTACGGTTTGGCATTGCAGCTCCTGTAACTGGGTTTTAGAAGATTATTCTGGCAGTTCTAATTCCCGAATAAGTGAGTTTTGAATGAAAATCATGTAAACTTCCCCAAACCCCCGGCTGAAGGGTTCCAACCAAATTAAAATAGAGAGAGAGAGAGAGAGACTTTTTTCCCAATATAGTTAGGTCTCGCTCTAGACAATAGTGTAATCTAGCATGGCTGAGCTGTCAGTCTAACTGAATTGCTGAGCGTTTAATGTAACCTTTGTAAATGGCAGACACGCATGGTAATCTGTCTCGCTGTCTGGAAGGAGGGCCTTCTCAGGAGGCAGCTGAACGGAGAGAATTGACGCTTTTCGTGTAGATAATACATTTTCAAATATTGAAAGCTCCTTGGAGCAGTGACCTGTTTATGAAACACTAGCTCTCAGCAATAGCTGGATCGAGGCCAGGCCGGGCAATGCGCCAAATGCTCTCAACACGGCTTCTGTACCTGGGAGGGTGGGGTGGTGGTGGTAATCTAGTGCTGGTTTTTCCCCATCTCTTCCTTCTAAATGTCACATAGGAGGATACATCACTATAGGAATAATCATTGTTAGGGTCTCTGTGACTTCGATGGTGTCCCATGTATCTTCGGGAGTGGGGAAAGCATGGAATTTTTTTTTTTAAGACCAGTGGCTGGGATTGTTTTAGCATTTGGAACACAAGGTTTCCAAATCCACTAGGATGGGATCAGCCCTGCATTCTTCTACAGGAGACAAAATGAGAACTAAATGCTGTGGGTCGGTAAGCGGGAGCAATTCCACTGAAGGCAATTGGGTGGTTGCCTTATTCCAGCAGTGAATCGCATCCTATGGGAGACTTCGTAATGATACCCGAGAAGCTGAGAACCTGTCTGGCCTGCATGGACACTTAAAACAACCCCTCCCAGCTCTAGCAGGCATTTGCCCCAGCATCCCACCAATATCCTTCCTTGTACAGTCTTGTGTAGTGTGCTACATGGTGAGATGATACTGCCTTCCACCCCAGAGGTGGCTGCATTTCAGTGACACTGTGTAAACCACTAGTGGAGCACTTCCAGGGCTGGAAAAAAGCATTGCTAAAAGTATGAATAACAAAATATTTGCGGTTCACACCTGGCTTTGTTTCATCTTGACTAACTGAACTTTAAGTGACCGTGATTTAGATCTTGTACTTCTCTGAAGATGGTCCAAAAAGATGATTTTTGTGGAATGGGGCAGTATGAACATGCAGAATTTCCTGAGTTGTTCATCTTACATCAGCCCAGTGAGTAAAACTTTCCTCACACTTAAGATCAAGTCAGGGTGTGTAATTGAAATGCAGCTTGAAAACATATTAAAATGTAGCAAGCGTGCTGATTTTATTTATGACATCTTGGTCCTGTTGAAATTAAGAGCAAAACTCCAATTAATCTTAATGGGAGCAGGGTTGCACCTTCAATGAAGTGTTTGGGAAATAAAGTGGTGAAGTCCAGAAAGATTTAATTTGGAAATGGCTTTACTGAACACATGCCAGCACTAGTCTAGAAATAATGGTGTTGTGCCATCCTTGCCTCTGAAGTTTCTTTCTTTGGCTTGTTTGTTAATTATAGTTTTACAAGAGATTAAGCAACAGGCAATACAACAGTTTCCTGGCCTAGTCGAAGCCCAAATAACCTCCCTGTTTGGATATTTATGGTAAAGTATAGCGCTCCTATAAGTATAGTTTATAAGGGGCCTTATTCACAGGTAAAATGCCTATAGGGTTGTTAATGGCTGTACTAAATACAATTTTTTAAAGCCCTAAATTTAAGGGTGCAAATAGTATAAATATTTGGTCCAGTCAGCTTGTCCCTCACAAGAATTGAGCAGATTTACTCCGCTCCTTTCAGAATCCCCATCTGATATTATTATTTCTTGAAATGTAAGGGGTAATTTGAAAATACCTACAAAAAAGATCTAGTCACCTGGATTAAGAAAACCTGAATTAGTGTTACAACAACATCATAATGACCATCCAGCAGGATTACACAACCCTCGCTGGACAGCGCACACAAGTAAATTAAACAATCCAATTGCCAGCCAGTAAATCAAAACAGAAAAGCTCTTTGTATCACTGTAGCACCAAGGGACCCCACCTAAGTGTCGGGGCTGTACTGCGCTATCCACTGAGCAATCACCTAGAAAGAGACAGTCCCTGCCCCAAAGAGATTGCAATCTAAATAGACCAGCCAAAGGCAGTGTTGTTATCCCCGTTTTGCAGATCGGTGACTGAGGCACAGAGACCAAACGACTTGCCTGGGATCATAGAGCAGGTCTGTGACAAAGCCAGGAGTGCAGCCCAGTCCTAGGCTAATGCTCCAAACACAAATCCATCCTCCCCTAATGCTGCTGAGTACCCAATGTCCTTACTGGTCAGGTATATGCAGGCATATGCTCTGCTGCCCTATTTGGGATTATTTATCCAATGTCTTCAACAACCAGGCTTTGAGGGGTAACACTGTGTCCCTAGCCAGAATACAGTACCATTGCGTTCCAGTGACTTTCCCTCTTCGGAGGAATGAAAGGAATGGAGACCCTGTTCTGCTGGCCCAGGATCTGTTAGAGGGGGTAGGAGAGGTGTAGCATCCTCTTCAAACCTGTCCCCTCCCATACTCCCTGGGATCCACTTGAGGCAATCTGCATGTGGATGGACTCCTGTGGGGGAGGGGGCATTCCCCATCTCTGGAGAGCTTGGGATTTTCTAGCCTAAGTTAATTATGACTCTTTCTGCATTAAGCTGAGCACTTTCCTGTTCTGCCCTTTCAAATCCTATCAGGAGACCGGTGATGAGGCCAAGGCCTCTCAGGTCTTCAGCAAACTGTGCTGCCATGAGGGATGGGGAAGAATCCAGGCCTTTCTGCAGATATCCCTGCTCTCCTTAAAGGCCCTGTGGTCCCTTGGGGAGATTCCCTTCAATACCAGTGATGTCTGCTGGTTGAGACAATGACTCCCCTGCTTGTGCTGTGGGCAAGCAAACTTCCTGTTGACGGCAGGGTACCTTGGAAACTTTGTGAGTTTGGACCTGTGGAATTATCAGAGTATCTCTTTCCTTTGATAGGCTTTTCTGGGCGAAGGGTATAATTTGGCCCACAGCCACTGCTATAATATGTATGGAGCATGCAGGCCATGAATAACACTTGTGAGAAGTTCATTTCTTACACTATGTGCCTAGATATATATGATCTTTTATATGCACAACTGGAATTTGTTTGATTTGGGGACTGACATTTCCTGGCATTTAACAGGCGGAGTACTCTGGCTGTTTGCTAGTGTGAAAAATATTGATGCCACTCCATCCTCCACACCAACCATTAGACAAAAGCAAGCAATATAAGCAAGCATGCGCTGTAAAGGGTGTGATGAGAGCAGGCACAACAAGGTAAAAAGCTCAAATGACACTATCCTTAGCTTGTGCCTTTTGCTTCTTAAGTAGACTGCAGGAGCTACAATACCTGGAGACAACGGGAATTAAGGATGGAAGGCCAGGCTTCTGGAATTTCCTTGTGTTTTGGCAGTGGCATGAGGTCAAACGTGACATAAACATAGGTGTTTGGGTGTGTGTAAATTGTGGGTTCTATTAAATCTCCCTATAGTCCCTACCTACCACTGCATTTCTTAAGTAGCTAACTCAGAGCTCAAGTTTAGAAATGTACGAGTCTCTGGCTCAGTGAAGTCAGGAGCTGGGTGGGGCAGGAGATCAGAGCCCCGTCTTTGAAGATGACAGGTTGGATCCTGGTCTATGCTGTGACACAGAGGCCCATGGTGAAATCTACAAAGGGTGGGGACCCACCACCAGCCCTAAAAAGGAGGGGGAGCTGCTGACACTGCCTCAGCTTGTTCTGCAAAGCTGCCAAGGGAGCAAGTAGAGGGGGGTCTTTTGTCCCTAAGACCCTTGCTCCTTTTCCCAGTGACAGCTGCAGGATTTACCAGCCCCTTCTGCACCACCAGTGGAAGTGGCAACAGCTGTCATGGCCAGACTCCCTCTCCTGATCAATAGTTGTGAAACCTGCCACTGGTTATAGGCCTCCTGAAATATTGGTGTCTTATCTGAAGATGGCCTCTCTGACATCGGCCTGTCAAAGAACAAAGACAGGTTAAGAGCCCCCTGAAGTCTTTGTGTTCATGCCATGGATTGAGCGGTTACATGGGAACTGACAGCCAAGATAAAACACAAATGTGATGGTCATACTAAGAACTATACATGTAATCCTCTTAATGTCGTGGGCTTTGTAATGATCTGGATGTGCAGAGAAATCTTACAGTGACACTCATGGAAGCCATAGGCTCTGAGAGCCAGTAGAGATCAGACTTAATTTCTGCCTCTTTTCTTCTGTTAAATATTCAGTGCTCCTTGCAAATGTACTGGAGGCTTGAAATACACAATAGCTAACACTTCAGCTCTCCTGCCCCAGGGAGCGAATGGTTCAGCTAAGTGCAACTGCTGTAGTGAAAGCATTCAGAGGAGTCTGTCTGTGGGCACCAGAACAGTGTTTACTTGTGATCAGTGGCTGGTGGGATTGAAGTGTCTGGACAAGCTGTTAGTGGAGTAGTAGTAAATGGGTTTTGTTTTGGGGGGAAACCCTTTTTCCCCGTATAAGGACGAGATTAGCTTTCTAAACCAGGGTAAAAGGGAAACTGAGGTGTTGGAGGAAGAAAAGATAAATTATATCTCAGTCTTTGACACTTTCCCCTATTTCTGATTCAGAAATTGGTTCTGGGAGTCGCAAAGCTTTCTCTTCACCCTCTATGTAAGTCTGGGACCTGGGGGATTGACAGTGCCGCTTTAAGAACTTGTAAAGGGATGTTTAATCTGCTTTTTGGGTGCAGTAGGTTTGGGTAATTTCCCAAGATAAAGGGAGGCCTCCCAATACTCCAGCTATTACTGCCAACTGTAGCAACACACATTGGAGTTGACTGTTGGCAAACTCGGTCAGCGTACAGCTGACTTGAAAGTTCCAGAGCTGTCACCGATGCATGCCAGAACTGGTTGACTGGAAGAAGGCAGCTGTACCAATGCTGAATGGAACTAATGCTGTGGGGCTTTAGAATAGAGTATTTAGAAGGATAAGTCTACTTTTTATGTCATGCCTTTCCAAAGCAAGGCATGCAGCTGGGGCCTAGCGGTTGTTGTGTAGATGATGGTGGTAGCTATCAGGTGTTTGAATAGTTCAGTGATGGATGTCATGACCTGTTGTATTGTGCAGAAGGATGTTGGTTTGAAAGGTACCCTGTGAATGTTTAAGATGCATGGGTTTCCTGTCTCATTCAGAGTACAGCACGTTTAACAGAGCAATACCACAAGTAATGCCTAGACTGAGAGCAGTGAGTACAGGAACTCCTCACTTAACGTTGTAGTTATGTTCCTGAAAAATGCGACTTTAAGCAAAATGATGTTAAACGAATCCAATTTCCCCATAAGAATTAATGTAAATGAGGGGGTTAGGTTCCAGGGAAAATTTTTTCACCAGACAAAAGACTCTCTCTCACACACACACACACACACACACACACACACACACACAAAGTTTTAAACAAACAATTGAATACTGGTACACAGCGATGATGATAGTGAAGCTTGGTTGAGGTGGAGGAGTCAGAGGATGGGATATTTCTCAGGGAATGCCTTACTGCCACATGAACTAAGCAGTTAGCTGAGCCCTCAAGGGTTAACTCTCACACTCTACAAGGCAGCAGGAAAGGAGGGAGGGCAGACACAGATGTGTTTCAGAGATAGAGATGCCATTTCTCCTTTAAGTATCAAGAGTGGGGTCAGAAGTACACTGCCTTGTTAATTAGATCAGCATAAGGCCGCAGCTGCAGCTTCTGCCTAAGGCAGCAGCTCCCTCCCTCGTGTGTCCCCTCTGCTCTATGGAAGATGGGGTTAGCGAGATGCAGGAGCAGGGGGACATTATCCTTCCTCTTCTTTCCCTCCCCCCCACACAGCAAGCAGGCAGGAGTCTCGGGGAGCAGCACATGGCAGTGGGAGAAGGGACAGCTGAACTGCTGCAATTGATAGCCTGCAAATGACGTTAGAAGGGAGCATTTAACAACTTTAAACGAGCATGTTCCCTAATTGATCAGCAACTTAACAACGAAACAACGTTAACCGGGGCGACTTTAAGTGAGGAGTTACTGTACTAAACTAAGTTCTGGTGCCAGGCTGGCACACCTGCTTTTCTGTTTCAGGGGCAAAAGTGTTATCAGCTGAGCCATACAGACACCACTTACTGAATGTACCTGACTGGAGAACTTGACTGCAGTTCTCCAAACTCCGTCACTGACAACTGCACCTCAATATTTCCCCCTTTCAGTAATAACAGCCCGTATGCCTCATTTGGAGCCACCTTGGCGAGGGACGAGGAGAAGAACCTGTGGAGCACCCCTCACGACATGTCCCACACTGAAGCCGATGACGACAGGATACTCTATAATCTGATTGTTGTCAGGAACCAGCTGGAGAAAGATTCTGAGGTAAGGCTAAAGGACTGTTGTTCACGGATACACATAGTCTGAATAAACACTTGCCACAATTACAAACCAGCCCCAAACCGCTGAGCAGCCGAGCACAGATGTCATCACAAATCCTAGTGGTTGGTCATATTGGAGGTAAACTTAACCAAATAGTAAGTCTGGTCATTCTCTGGATACCTTTCAGGTCTGTATGGAACATTATTGGTATGGCTTAGCTGAGTAGCAGTATCAAAGAAGGGGAGGTTATACATGCTGATGTTAAATATAGTTGAGGCAGAGCGGATATTTCTCTTCCTTTAATGAAAGGAAGTGTCCAAAGGACTACATCAGAGTTGCTGATGCTTGTATATCTAGGTTGGGTTGGAGGCTGTGTGCACCATATGGTAAGTATTACTCTGGGGAAAGAGAATTCTACTTATTTTCCCCCTGTACTAAATTTGGTAAGAGGTGAAGTAGGAAAGCCTTTCTATTCCCTGGTCAAAGAGTGATCTCTGTGATACATTTCCTATACCAGCACGAACACTTAAGGCTCTTTCAGACTTCTATTAAATTAAACCACTACATAGACCAAGTAACTTCTCTTTCTTGTCTGTGCAGACATTCAGAGAGTCCCCGCCCCAAAGAGCTTACTATGTGTTTCTATAGTTTCTAGTACAGTGGGATCTCCATCATGGCTGGGTCCTCTAAGATGTTACTATGGGTAGGTCTACACTGGGGTGTGGGGAGGGAAGAGGCATGGTGGCAAATCTTAGCACCTGGGTCAACTGATTTGGGCTCGTGGGGCTCATGCTATGGGGCTAGAAATAGCAGTGCAGCTGTTGGGGCCTAGGCTGGAGACTCTCCCCCTCACCGGGTCCCAAGTCCAAATGTCTACACTGCTGTTTCTAGGCCTGCAGCATGAGCCTGAGTCAGTTGACCCAGATGTTGAGACTCACTGCTGTGGGAATTTTTTTTTTCCCCCCCACTGAGTAGACATAGCCTATAATACATCTTCTACAGCTAGTATACAAAGAAGCAGTGGTGGCTGAATGGCTGTTCTGATCTCTGGATAAGATACCTCTGACATAAGCTGTGCCCCCATCCTGAACTACGATTCTCCAGAGAGCAGTACTTCTGGAGGGTCACAGGATTTAACTTCCTGCTTGATTATTCACATTGCCATTATTAGATGCTTCTATGCCTTATTTGCATTTGTTGGCCTTTGCATGTTCAAAGCTGCTTTCACTATTCCCTTCACTCGTGTTACCACCATACCACAAACTTGACATTTCCACAAAAATGTTCCTGTCCTTGTGCTGAACTTGAACTGCAGTAGCTTGTCAAGTCAAATATTTGTATAATCAGAATATGGAAATGATCAAGTACAGAAGAACTTGTGCAGCTGGTTAGGGGGGGATTGTCATCATTATATAAACTATATTTTATAGGCCTGATTTATTTCCCTAATGGACTTCATGTGTGTGACATTAGTGACCTGGGGCACTGATTGAAACAGGCTGTAGAAAATATACTTTTAAGATTAAATTGACACATCCCTTTTGGACAGCTATTACAACTGTGAAATGTTTGCAGTAAAACTTGAGAGCATATAATTTCATTATGATCCCATCAAAATGACCCAATTTTATAAAAAAGTCTGCAATGTAATGATTTTCTTTTCTTTTCTAGGAATTAGGACTGCTTTTAAATGAAAATGAGCCAGTTTTCTTTTAATGAATCCTTATACTTCTGACATTTAGTTGAAATGAGAGAATATAATGTTTGAATGTATTGTCATTAAGTGGGCTTTTGAGGGTTGTTAGTGTTAGATGTTTTGTATGGTTGGGGGAAATTCATACTGGGGCTAAATGATGGAAAACAAAATTGCAACACAATTCTCATGACTACACATGACCTTTATTTATAGAGAAACTATAACTTCTCTAATGCTCTTAGGTTCATGACCAATTGTTTCTTAATTGACACTAATGGGGATCTTTTCATTGACTTCAATGGGCCACAGTTTGGATCAGTCCCCAAATTATTGTTCAGGAATGTGGGTACTTTAAGCTAATATGATGTAAAGGAAGGTAGCTGAGTTAGTGGCTTGACTTGTGTCCTCATTTGTTAAATATTGAATTTATTCTGGATTAGAGCAGTCCTTTAATCTGATGATTATGAGCTAGAACTTCCTGATGACTCTCAGAAGAGATCATGAGATGTGTTTATTGGCACATATACATCGTGCACCCCAGCCAGTCTATCTAAGGTACTTATATGGCCCCCCGTAACTATAATGTCTCTGTCTTTAATGTATTGATCCTTACAACACCCCCTGTGAGGTAGGACAGGGCTGTTATCCCCATTGTACAGATGGGAAACTGAGGCACAGAGGCTAAGTGAGTTGCCCAAGGCGCCATAGCATGGCAACGGCGGAGCAGGGAATTCCCTACCTGAGCACCTCACTGACTGGCCACCCTTCCTCTAGTGAAAGACTCACATTCCCTACAACAGGTGTTGGATCAGGCTGCTTATTAGTCCCTTTTTAAAACTTTTAACACTTTGAGTAGTATCTGGAGGGGTGGTCAGTGTTGGAAGGCTGGAGGCCTTCACTTTAGGAGATAAACAAATCCCTGGGAAACTAGTTTTGTTGTCTTCCAATCACCAAGTGGAGTTAAGAATTGAGTGTCAGATTTAACTCCTTCAACTTTACTTTTATTAATATTTTGACCTTAACATTACTTACTCTGAATGTGACTGAGGTTTTTGTGAGGGTTAGATCTTTATTCTGCGGTTTTGTAACTAACATGGTTTTAAAATTTCTTTTGTAGCCTTCCTTTTGCGAAAGAGGAAGAACATTAATATCAAGGGTTGAAGGACAAACGATGTTTCCTGGTCTGTGTGTAGGAAAGGGAAGAATTTGTAACATGCATCAGCATGAAACTTGGTTCTCTCTCTTATCACGACTTGTCGTCGCCAACACAGCTGGAATTCAGTGTTGTTGGAGGAGCCTCTTTCCTACAAATTAACTAAGCCCTTTTGGTGCTAATGTGAAACTCCATATTCAGCTGGTCAGAGCTATAATGGTGTTAATGGTTTATATAATGCAGCGTTGCTTGATCTCCTCATTCCTACTGTTGCCCCTATGTGCCAAGTGGTAGCAGATTTGGAAGCCTTTCGGGTATCTAGATAGTTTTTAAATGTAACTTGTTTACAGTACATGCCAGTTCTTGAACAGAGGTGGTCACAAACAGCACACTGGGAAATCTGTGCTTCAGAAATCTCAGCTTAAACAGTTCCCAGGAAGCAACTGTGCCCCAAGGATTGACTTTTGTTACAGAGATTATGGCAGAGCTCCGCTAAAGAGTTTGCAACAGCTCCTCTAAAGAGAATGATTAACACAGGACATTTATTGAGACCTGCTAAGAATTTGTGAGACTGGGTGTAACAGTGCCATATGGTGACACCTACCTAACAATATGATCACTTTTTTTGCTCTTTCTAAATACAAAGTTACACTGAAGTCCCTGGGAGCTTTACTGGAGTACTGAGTGCTGCGTCTACCCCTTTGACTACATTCATCTTTTGAATCACAATGTTAATCACATTTTTTGTTTTTAATCTTTATTTATGCAAACAATAAAAAAAAATCTGACTGAATTCCTGAGGAATGCAGGCTCCTTCATAGATCCCAAGGCCAGAAAGGACCATTGTGATCTAGTTTGACCTACTCTAGAGCAGTGCTACTCAAAGTGATGGTCCGCGGACCGGCGCCAGTCCGCGAGCCATTGGCTGCCGGTCCGCGGAGAAGCACTGCTGTAGAGCACAGGCCATAGAACTTCCCCAAGATAATTCCTAGAGCAGATCTTTTCTAAAACATCCACTCTGGATTTAAAAATGGTCAGTGATGGAGAGTCCACCATGATCCCTTTTTAATTGTTCCAGTGGTTAACTACAGCCCTGTTAGGTCATTCTCAGAAGTGCATCCTTTCTGAAGCAGTACTTCTGGGACTGAAGCAACGAGTCAGCTTCCTGGAATGTGATGTACCAAGATAGAATAATTGCTATGGAAGTTCAGATATGGTGCACTTAATCTGTGAATCTCAATATGATTCACACAAGGAGGTGTCTTTTAAAGATGGGGAAACCGAGTCACGGGGAAGTGAAATGTTTTGCACAGCATTGTGCAGATTAGTGGCAGAGCCAGGAATAGAATCCAAAGATATGTATATGCTACAGAGACTATACTGGCACGGGTCCATCCTGGAGCTTCTGCCTGTCTATCGCAATCTCCGGGCCGATACAACTCCAGCAGTGCAGTGGGGCTCTGGGGCTGCCTGCCATGGCCCCACATCACTTCCGGAAGCGTCTGGCTGCTGGCACATCTCTGCAGACCCTGTGGGGGGGCAGCTCCGTGCACTGTGGTAAGCGCCTCCCGCCGGAGCCTGCACCTCACGCCCCAGCCAGGAGCCCCCTCCTGCACCAAGCTCCCTCCCAAAGTCTGCACCCCTCACACTCTCCTGCACCCCTTCACTCTGCCCCAGCCTGAAGCCCCCTCCTGCACCAAACTCCCTCCTAGAGCTTGCACCCCTCACTCCTGCACCCCAACTCCCTGTCCCAGGCTCAGCCCGGAGCCCCCTCCCACACTCCAAACCCTTCAGCCCCAGCCCAGAGCCTGCACCCGCTCCTGCACTCCAACCCCCTTCCCCAACCGGGTGAAAGTGAGTGGGGATGGGGGAGAGCGAGCGATGAAGGGAGGGGGGAATGGAGGGAGCGAGGCCTCAGGGAAGGGGCAGGATAGATCCTGGGTTGATCTTAAATTCAAAAGGTGATCTTGTGCATAAAAAAAATGATCTTGTGGAGATCACTGGTGTAGATGCAGCCTACACAGACAGAAGGGGTTTTTTCTATCGGTACAGGAATATCACCTCCTTGAACGAAGCCATCTTCTGTTGACGGAAGCCATCTTCTGCTGATGTAGCTGTATGTATGCTGGGAATTACGTCTGCGTATCTATGCTGGTCCGGGGTGTGGGTTTTTCACACTCCTGACTGACGTAGCTAAACGGATATAATGTCTCTGTAGACTGGGAATAAATTTCTTGAGTCCCAGTCCAAAACCTCTGTGATGTTCACACAGCGCTTTTTTGCAAACTTTGGTTAGCTGATGTCGGTTAAAACAGCAGTGAAGACCCAGCAACTCAGGTTAGCAGCTTGAGTTAAAGCCTATAGGGAAATCTGGGGTTGAACTCAAGATGCTAATCTGTGTTGGAGTTGCCATGTCTTCACTGCTATTGTAACAGGAGTTACGAACATGCTTTTTTTTTTTTTTTTTTTTTTTTTTTGCAGTGTAGACGTACTCTATAAGTCCTGTATCTTAACTCACATCTTTCTTGTTTTCATACTTTCACTTCAGATGACTCTGTTCTGTGTCAATTTATTTCCAATGACATTTATATAACTTAGAACAAAAACTGTGCGTATGGTAACAATTGGAAACACCCTTGTTGTTGGAGTCTCTGCGGCTGCTTCTGATTCCAGCTCCTTCTGACAGACCAGAAAAACTTGGCCTGAGAACCCAACATTCCTGTGCTCTGTGCAGTAATCACATCTTACCCCAGTGAGCATTTTACAATTAGGCTAAACAGCTTCACCCTCTTCTAATGAGAGCTCAGCCCTATGAGAGAAGCAAAGGTTTGAATTGCAACATATAATGGCCTGTGAATGCTCAGCATAATCTTCTTTGGGGAGCTGTTAAATTCTCACTCTCCAGATGAGTGAATAGGGCTCTGCTCTTCAGCTGCAGTCTTAGCAGAATAGTTCCCACAGAGAGAGCTTATGGAAGCTGCAAAGGAGCTGATGCTGTCTCTGCTAGGAATGAACACGGTTCACATGCTGCACTACGTGTGATCTCTCCCATGATCTGATTGTCCCTGAGACTTCAGGTTTTGTGTTCCGCTGGTGTCAAATCAGTATTAGTGAGAGGAGAATTCTCTTCTGTTTCTAGGTTCTGATTCAGCAAAGCACTTAAACATGTGCTTAAGTACCAATAACTTAACTGGGTGTGCTTATGTGCTCTGCAGAACTGGTACCCACCTGTCCTTGTCTTCCTTAAGGACCTACGAGTACAAGTGTTTAGGGAAAGGGCCATATTCCACCATAGAGTTATTGGGCCAAATTCACGTGCTTGGTATCCACACGGAACTCTGATTTTTCAGTGCAAAAAATGTGGTGGCTTTTTTTTTTTTAAAGCAGCAGAACTAACGTGCATTAACTATCCCACCTGAACAGGGCTTCTCCCGTCGACATAGTTACTGCCTCTCGGGGAGGTGGATTAACTATGGCGACGGGAGACGCTCTCCCATTGGCGTAGCAGCATCTTCTCTGATGCAGTGCAGCTGCACCGTATGTGAAGACAAGCACTTGGTGGCGGTGGTGATAGCGGAAGTTCTGAATAACAGTAGGGTAAATTTATGGCCCATAATGACTTGATAAAATAAGTATTTATAAACAGAGGAGTCTGCAGTCTCTCTTTGAGTCCACCCTTGGGATATAAATACATTCTAAGGTTGTGACTTGTCTGAAACAAATTTTGGTACCATGAGCCTTGCTATTTTACGCTCTGCTCACCGTAATTTGGGCTCAAAAAGGGTTGTCTTAGCTCACTTGCCTGTAAAATGTTTTCACTGGCAGTCTTTAAATCAAGAGTGGATGTCTTTCTAGACGCCATGCTGTACCTCAGTCAGTTATGGTCTTGATGCCGGAACCACTGGGAGAAATTCTGTGGCCTGTGTTTATGTAGGAGGTCAGGCTAGCTGATGTAATGGTCACCGCCAGCCTTAGAATCTACGATTTAAAATGCACAGTGCTGTAAATCTTCATTCCTTTGCCGCTGTGTACTACTGATAACTTACAGTACTCCAAATACCTGTACATAAATAAAACTGAGGTACGTGTGCTAAAGTTCATTTTGTGATGAATTATCTTGCAAGTTAATGAGTAATTCATAATGAATCTCCTCGCAGTTATGGGGCAGTGTGATCTAGTGGAAAGGGCATTGGACTGGGAGTCCGGGACAGGGGTCATATTTGCAAATATGCCACTGACCTGCTGTTTGAGGCTGGATTGGTCACGTCACTGATCTGGGTCTCCATTTCCCCACCATTAAAATAGGGGTGACGATAACTTGGTTTCCTTTGAAGTGCTCTGAGATCTATGACTCAGCACGATGATCATGTTTATTAAATTACTGGAGAAAGCAACTGAAAGGCAGAATTCAAGAGACCTCTGCACTTAGTTCTGGCAAAGGTGGGGATTGAGAGGTATGCAGAGAAGCTGGGAGGTGGGAGTAAGTTAGAAATGGTCGGCATGTTGGGACAGAGCGCCTCTTTCCTGTTGTATTGTGTTAAAACATGTCTTGCATGATGTAGTCATCCAAGCTATGAGAGAGGTTTACCATGTGCCTCTAAAAGATTCAGGAACAGGATCTTTCATTTGTACAACTCTAAGGGCTTGTCTCCACAGGGACATCCAGAAAATTAATCCAAGTTAACTAAAGATGTGAATGTAAAGTGGATTAGTTAAACTGCATTAAATCCCCATGTGGACACACACATTCAGAACTGGTGGCTTTAATTTGGTTTGCCTTAAATCACTTTGGAAGTGAATTAAAATAAAAGGAATTAAAGACTCTTTTTAATTCTGAGTGAGGGTATTCACGTGGGGTTTAATGCGGTTTAACTACTCTATTTCAAAGTCACACATTTTAGTTAATTTGGATTAACTTTCCTGGAAGTGGAGACAAGCCCATATACACTGCAAGATGGAAGGAGAAAGTTACCCTTTAAATGGCTCCAATATTGATGATTTGTAAGTGTAGTTCCTTGAGTGCTGTTGTTGCACAGATGGGAGCATGTGACGCGAGCCAGCTCTCTCCTATTTAGCCTGTCCCAGTTGACTAATGTGGATACTTCTAGCCAAAGAACTTTCACTCAGTGGGGAATCTGCCTGCTCTCTACACCAGCAAACCCTTTTGAAAATAGACAGGGCCTACATTTCTGCTCTTTAGTAATAATCCCTAGCTCCTATCCAGTGCTCTTCATCCGTAGATCTCAAAGCATTTTTCAAAGGAGTTCAGTATCATTATCCCCATTTTACAGATGGGGGAAGGTGAGGTGCAGGGAGATAACCTAGCAGGCCAGTGGCAGAACAGGAAATAGAACTCAGGTCTCCTGAGTGATCTATTCACTAAGCCACACTGCCTTCAATCATATAAAATTAAGTTCCACCAATAAATCAAACCTGCAAAAGAGGCCCTGTAACTGTCCCAGAAATATACCCTCAGACTTCCCCCAAACCCTGATTTTTGCAGCGTATGTGGAAATTAATCTAATTCAGGATTATTTAGGGTCAAGGTATAGGGAGATTTTTTTTTCAGAATATGACCATGGATCCAAATTTTGCATCTGATCATGTCTCCAATGGGCTGAACCACACCGCTAGCTCAGAACAACCCCTGAAGGCTGGAGCAGTACAGGTCTGGATTGGCATTTTAAAACTTGGGCCCATGTCTGATCATCTTTAGGCTGTTGACCTAATTTCCTATGTACACCTCCGGAGAACAGCGGTGCAAGTTAACTTCAAGGGAATAAAGAAACAGCTCTGATGGAAGATTGCTTTGGCAGCATGAAGAAAACCACCTACTAATTAATAAGTTTCCATATCAGGAGGAGGGCATTTAATAGCATTTGTCTCTATTCTCTTTGGCACAGCTTTTTGTTCAACTTCCAGTTCTGTGCCAGTCTGGCTCATACTGAATGCCTAGGATTTCCCCACTTCCATCTGGCATTTAAATACTTTGTACATTGCACTGATGATTCCATGGGACTTTTCCAGGTAAATATTTGAACAGCTGAGTGTTCAGATCAGCAAGGCAGGCTGCTGCGTGTATCTGCTAACACAGAACTCACACTTGCTCACAGGCCGTCTGTGATACGTGGGATTAGTCATCACTTCCCTTTGTGAGCTTTCATTGGCCTGAGACTGAGATTTCCAGGAAAGCGTTACCAATCTGATATTGGAACTGTTGCCTCTAAGAGGCAGCAGCATTAAACAATCAGCAGAAGGGTGTCTGTGTATAAACTGATTCAGATCACAGCCATCTGCCCCTCTGCTCCAAGCTGGGGAGCGGGATCTGTATGAACTGAATCTAACACAGATGACTGTGGATCACTGCCTGTAACGGACAGATTGGAAGAGCTGAGTTGGCCAACTTGACAACTACTTGAATGTGCTGTTTTTGCAGTTGCCCTGGTGTAGTCCCCTGTCTGCCATCTGGGTGTCTAGTGGTAGATTCTTGTGAAACTTCATGTTTGAGCAGCATCACAAAGCTGCTTGTTCCTTCACTGAGGATCATTGCCAGTGGTGTAGGGATGGCAGAGGTGGAGGAAGCTACACGCTTGTAGTTTGGCCACCACTAGAGCACTAGGATAGCACAGAAAATTCATGCAAGCCGTGGTTATTTCTTGGGGTCCTGCAGTCTTTAGAACGGTGTTTCTGTGGAAATTCTTATGCTCTCCACTGGTTCCTGTATCTGCTGCTCTTTCGTCTTGCATCAAGGCTTTTCTCTAGTCTTCACTGGCATAGATTGTACCACCATATGCATGATGGAAAGGGGAAAATTATTTTGCATCTGGAGAACCAAGACTCTGAGAATAAGTAAGATCTGCCCACGATCACGTGGGAAATCTGGGTGAAGCACGAATAGACTCCGGATGAGTGCTTTGACCATAAATCCATCCTGCCTCCTTTGCGGTGATGTCATTTCCCTGGCTGAAGCTCACTTACCACAAGTAATAACAATGAGCATTGTGGCACACCAGGCAGTATGTACCTGTGTAGCCAAATATTAACTTGGAACGTTATCTGTAAGAACCAATTGTTTAATAAATGGATTTATTGATCTCCACTATCCAACTCCGCCATTAAAGGTGACCCACAAAGAGGGGAAATACTTTTAAATTCTCTAGGATTGATAAAATATCAGTAGGGGCTTTTAGAAATTTCCCCTGCTTATTGCATTAAACATTCAGCTTCCACCCGCCCTGGAAGACTGACTGGAGAACTAATGAAATGACAACATACTAAATCATGAAAGTAAGAGCTCTGCAGCTAAGAGTGAGGATTTTTAGATTGCTTTGAAATGTTTGGGTTTCTTTTGCTAACACCAATGTCTAATTAACATTTGGGAGAAAGGACATCTTTGTTAAAGATCACCATTGATGAATATTCAGTTAAGGTAAAAGAGCTCACAGCTCCGACACATCTAGTATAGAATCAACCAAACTAGGACTGATCAAAGTCAACATTCCTGATATTTCTGACGGTTCATCTGTGCCTTTTTTCTCTCCCAGTGAGGTAGTAAGTCACTCAAGGTATCAGATCTTCAGCTGGTAAATTGCCATAGCTCCATTGAAGTCAAGGCCATGTGTCTGGATGCTGAATTTTCTCATTCAATAAGAATTTGGAAGCAAATTTTTCCCCCCCCTCAAGTGAGACTCTTTTCATTAATATTTGCTTTCTGAAGGGCTGTAGTATTGTGTGAGTGGCAGAACAAGAAGGGTTTGCTTGCTCCATTTGTGAAGTTCCCTATACCATTTTGTAGGAATACTACTACTCAGCCTGAGCGGTACAAGGATCCGTTAGTCCATTTTTCTGCAGCACGTTGAACTAAGTAGTAGAAACAGAGGCACAGAGATGAAGTTGCTTGTGCAGTGTGGCACCGCGGGGATGAGAACTCTCGACTTGGGAGAGCTGTGCAAAGCGTTTTCAGCGTAGGCATGAGAACCTTCTCACCTTTTCAGAGGTTTCTGGTGCACTCAGACCATGCTCCTGCAAAGCATGAGGAGGAGGGGGAGGGATAGCTCAGTGGCCTGCTAAACCCAGGGTTGTGAGTTCAATCCTTGAGGGGGCCATTTAGGGATCTGGGGCAAAAATTGGGGATTGGTCCTGCTTTGAGCAGGGGGTTGGACTAGATGACCTCCTAAGGTCCCTTCCAACCCTGATATTCTATGATTCTAAGTTCAGACATGTTCCTTTTGGAGCCTGTCCTTCTTTAAATCTTCCCCAGCTATCGTGGGGACAGCTGCAGTTGTGTATGGTGGCTGCAGCCTGCTGGTGAGGACTCTGAGTCGGAAAGTTACAGGAGTAACCGCTTAAAAGGTTGGCTTTACCTAAACCCTCTCTGGAGTTTAGATGCACAGAAACCCTTGTGAGTGGCAGAAGGGTGGAGTAGGAAAGGGGATGCAGTGCTAGTGACTCGCTTCTGGGTCTTTTCAAAAAGCTTCATTAGGCTGAGCAAGGACCTCTTGCTTCCTTTGCACTATTATTATTATTTTTATTATGGTAGCACCTACAGACCCCAATCAAGGCCTGATTCCCCCGTTGTACTAGACAATGTTCAGGAACATCGTAAGACAGTCCCTGTACCGAAGAGCTTCCAATCTGAATAGACAAGAAGTAAAAAGGGAGCCAAAGGCACAAAGAAGTGAGTGACTTGCTCAAGGTCACGTAGCAAGTTAAAGGCAGAGCCAAGAATAGAAGTGAGCTCTCCGGACTCCCAGTCCAGTGCCCATGCTGCCTCTCTGCTAACTCGTGCTCTAGTGGTACACCACTTCCTTTTCTTCCCTTGGTAGTAGCAAGTGCTGCTCACCCCCCCAACAGCTGTACAAAGCCCCTAAAGCCACCAGCTGCAAGTGTTCTAACCTAGCCAACGGTTTCCTCCTTCCCACCGGTCACTTCCTCCCTACGCCTCATCTTCAACCCTGGGAGCTGCGATTGCTATTGTGCTAGAGTCTGCCAGCGGTATGGAAACGCGTCACAGCTCCTGCCACAGTTACCAGTCAAGTGTGTGTTTTCCATCCCTTTGCTCTCGCTTGAGGCTGTACAGCGGTGAAGTGAATCCGGCATTTTGTTAATAGTCTGCTGCTGTGTTCAACAGGTGCAGACATTAAAATGGCCCAACGTTTAGGGAAAGGGGTTCAATTTATTTAATTTTCATAGAAGCAAAGCCAACTTAACTTCCTAAAGGAAAGAAGCTGCTTTCTGCAAGATGGTTGGCAAAACAGGAAGCGCCCCCTAGTGAGGGTTTTTCCCAGGGTTTCTTCTCATTGTCATGCTTTTGTGAGTTGTTTACAAAAACTCTCCAGTCTTGTTTCAGCCCTTTGTATGCCCTCTTTATATTCAGAAAGGGCTGGGACATTTATGTGGATAAAAAGAATACCCAGAGTTAAAATAGTTAATGCAAATGAAAATGTTAGATGGGTATTAAACCATATGCTTATCAGGAGTGTCCCAGACAACAACCTGCAGTACATGTAGCGATTCCAACTAGACTCTAGGCACGCGCGCCCTCTAATTCACCAACGAGGGAGGTTTAATGGCTTCAAAGGTTGTAACAAGATGTGGGACCTTTCACTTTTAGATCACTAGTTCTATCCAGCCCATATTAATATTATAACTGCCTCTGTTAACCATCAAACAGTCAGAGGCTAATTTGACATAAGTTGGTCTTTGGCCTGCGCTCTGTGGACCGTCATTAAAATTGTCCTCACCTTTGGCACCTTTGAACACCCGGTCCAGGGAAGAAGCCAAGGAGTGATCCTCAGGGTAGGGTCACCATGAGATGGCACTGTTAGATTCTGCGATGTTTAAGGCATTAGAACATATAGTCTGACTTTAATAACACAGACCGTAGCGTTTGACCCAGATATCCCAGCACCGAGCCCGATAACTTATGTTTGACCAAAGTATATCATCCAGAAAGGCAGCCAGTCTGGATTTGAAGACCGCCAGAGATGGAGAATCCACCCCTACCTAGCTGCACCACAGTTACTGTTGAGCAGCAGTTTCTGCGTATGGTGAGATGAAGCTATTACCCAGGTGGTGGGGGGCAGGGGAGGAGAGTTTTCTGTAGCCTTTAAATGTTAATGGAATAATTCAGTGACTAGAAACTTGGCTGCTGCTTTTTTAAAAAATCTTTAAACAAAACAGCCAATGGAACCAATTCTGCTGCTCCGCTGGTGTAAATCAGGAGCAGCTCCTTTGACACTAATGAAATTGCTCTGGGTTTACATTAGAGAGCAGAGTTTGGCCCAGTAATTCTAAATGTAATTAAAGACAGACCTGAATGAACATTGTTTTGCTGCAGATGGGTTCTAGCAAGGTCCCTGCCAACGTAAAATTCAGGTGGAGAGAATGATCAGGGGTTTCTGGGGTGATTAGAATACAGCAGTGGTTTTGAACCTTTCTACATTTGCAGACCCCTAAACAATTTTGAATGGAGGTGCAGACCCCTTTGGAAATCTTAGACCTAAGTTTGCTGACCTCCAGAGGTCCACGAATCACAGGTTGAAAACCACTGGTATAAAACAATATGGTACAAACACTTTCCACTCATCCAGGGCTCCTAATAATAGAAACTAATTATTGTATTCAACTCAAATTCTTAATATACAAACTATTTGCTCATTTATTTGTCTAAAGAAGAGGTCAGAGATTCACTGCTTATTTTTTGCATAGACCTTTCCTTCCTTCCTTTCTTGTTAATACTTTGGGTCATGAGGACGTTGGGAGGATTCCAAGGGATCTCTGCCAAAAAGGGCCGAGGCAGTATGTGCCTCACACTGGAAAGGCTGAGGTTTGGGGGTTGTTTTTGCTCTCCAGGTTGCAGTCAAGGCCCCCTCGAGCTCTCACTTACAAACTGCAGTCTCTTCTTCCGTTACAAAATAATCTTTCCCTTCTCACTGAGCCAGAGTTCACATCCTAGTGTCCAGGCTGCATCACAAAAGAGAGGACTTCCAGGTTGTTACTGTATCCTCTCCTTTTCAGAACTTAAATGGCGTATCGGGTCATGTGCAAAACTGGAACAATGAGGCCATTTTCAGGCTCCAAGGGAGGAGGTGGGGAAGGGAAACACCTCTGCTTTGCTTTGCTGATCAGTTAACAGCACCAATACTCTCTTGGCTAAGAATGAAGGATTTCTTCCTACTCCCAGGCTGGGAAAAAAACAGCATAAGCTGCTGTGTGCTGATCTGAATTACCCCTGCTCTCCTGACATAAATTCATGACTATCTTAACATCAGTGATCCTCTCACTCAAAATCATCATCTCCGAGGAGTTCCTTTGGTTATATTTGAGCAATAGGGGGAAACAGGTTATTCACTTGGAGTGCTACAGTCTTGACTTGGCTGGCTGCACACAGAAGAAGTATAGAAATGTTCTGTCCGTAACTGGAGAACCTGGGGGCCAACATGTTCAAACCTGATACCTAAAGTTTGGATCCTAATCAGAGTTAGTTGCTGAAAGAGTGGCCTGATCTGTACTGGACACCCACATGTCAGCACTTCTCACAATCAGGACACTTCTAATTAGGAGTCTAATCTTAGCACCTGGGTTTACATTATTTTTTGGCATAAGTATCTAATCCCATTTATTACAAACAAGTGAAAATACTTGGGTCACCTCAGTGGTTTGTAGGTACAAAAGAACATTTCAATTACGTGACGTCTTAAAGTGACTTTCTTAAAGGCTGCTTTGCTAGTATACCTCAAGGGCCGGACCCAGTTCTCAATTAAAGCAATGGAAGTTTTTCCCCACTGATTTGAATCACTGGATCAGGGCCTACACTGATGTGTGCTCCTTTGAGAGAGAAATCTTGCCCAGAATGCTGCACATCTGGGAAACGAGGTTCTGAGCCTATTGGTCTGATAGACAGCAGGAGATCAGCCAGTACTACTCAGTGAATTCATCTGATTTCGCAATGCGATTATTTCTCATGGGTTGTGACGTGCAAACAGAATTTTTAACCATCATTTAAATACAAGAACTCAGACTAGACTTAGGCCAGGAAAACACTTGACATTGAAAATCACTCTTTACCATATAATGTCACCTTGGATAATGATTGTACGGCAGCAAGTGCTAGGGCTCAACGCATGTTGGTATTAGACACTGCATTATAGAGACAAATTCTGACCTAGGGTACTGTAGAAAGTGCCTGTGGGAGATGTATATGAGTGACGAGTGTGTGTTTTATGGCTTGGCTTCTTTATAACTTTCAGACCAATGAGGCAGGCAATAGGAGGGGTTAGTGCTGCTGTTCTTATCTAGGGTCCTGCTTCCTAGATGTGGGTCATTTTGTGTCGTCTCTTCTTTCCCGAGACCTGGTCAAGTTTCCAGCTTGGTTTGTTCCCTATTCAGAGTCCTTGATTCCGTTCTAAGTTCATTTCCTTTGATACAGCCCGCAGGCTCCTGAGGATCTTGCTAGATGGCTGTTGCTAGTCCGCTCCCATACAGGTCCAGGAGTGGCGAGCCTGAAGCTCTGCTCTGATGTCACCAACTTCAAACTCACAGGGCCAATGTGTGACTGAGGAGCACTTAGTGCAGCTGGGTGGGCCAGTGTGTAGAAAGTGGCCTTAAGCCACTCTTGCACTCCCTGATCTTAGAGCCACCCTTTACCAGGCCAGTCCCTAGGGAGAAGTGAGACCAGCCTGCAAACTGCTGGGACTGCCACAATCATGGGGATGGTTCTCTTGGTCCGGGTGTCCCAGTCCCAGTTCTACACCCAGCTGTGATAGTAACTGCAGGGCTGTTTGTATTCTTGGCTCTTTTTCTGGCTCACGGGCCCATGGTTCAGTGCTGTGCTGGAGTTCAGCTTCAGTCACACACTGACATCTTGACAAGACGGCAACAAGGAGAAAGGGCAGCAAGGGCAGGTGACTGCCAAGTAATGAGCAGAGACAACGCACCTGCTTGGTACTGTGCTGGAAACTGAGGTGGATATGTTCAAAATCAGTTAAGGGATTTAGCTCCTAATTCCGTGAACTTCAGTGGGAGAGGGGTGGCTAAATCCACCTTCTTGGCTAAGCTGAAAATCTCCGCCTGAAACTCTTATGTGTTACCAAGGTAAGATCTGGATTTCCCGGTCCTATAAACCTAGCTCATCACAGACGCAAGGAGTCAGCAGCCCACACCCACCTGCCTCTGTGACGTGGCAGGGCGAGGGAGTTTGTTCATGAGTCAGGAGAAAATGAGTGAGATGTTCTTGTCTTCATCCTTTCTTGCCTGAGCCTCAATTTCATGGACCACGCCCCACCCTGCTCTAAATATGACTGGTACCCAAATGTCTTGAGTCATCAGTGGAAGAACATGGTGTCCTTCTGCTCAGTGCACCCAACGCCCTTTCCCATTCCAGGACAGGCGCACACAGTAATTACACAAGGCGCTCCCAAGTGTGAATGTGCAATATGGAAACGTCACATCTAGTTTGTCTCCTAGTGACACGCAGGTGTTGTCACGAGTCATTTTAGGTAGAGCTGGTATTGAGGGTGATAGTGCCAGGCAAACTTCACTTCCATTATAAGACCTTGTTTACAGTTGCCTTTAGCTTTGCCAAACTGTAATAGTTCAGGCTGAAATTTCCTTTGTCGGGTGTCTGCCTCGGGCTAATCTTTTTTTCCAGAGGGAGTGTGGGCGAGGGAGTTGTTCAGCTGACTCCAATTTCTTACAGTAACTTCACAGAGAAGCTCAAGCATGCCCAGGTTTTGCAGCAGGGACTTGATATTTGGCAGGAAGGTTGTCCTAGTGCCAGGGATGTGGGTTTGCTTGTGAAAATCTGGCCAGGTCATTAGCATCTGAAAATCTCAGTTCCCACAAGCTCAGAAGAGAAAATGGTGGCGACATCTCTGAAGAGTCTGTCTTCACTGAGTATGCTCCATCACCTCCCAGCACAGCGGCTATGTGCCATCCCCGCTATCGTGACTGAGCATGCTGCATTCAAGAGCCGCTGGGGCTGAGCAGGACTTTCCCTGCCACATCTCCTCCTCCTTGCTGGGCACCACTGTGGCCTCTGGATCCAAACTGAGAGCATGAAGATTCCCTGTGTTCAGTGCTGCAGGGTGCCCAGGCAGTGAGGAGGAGCTGTCAGTCTGAGTGGCATTCAGAGGTGTGAGAGCCATGGGTGGGGGAACCAAAGGTCTCGGGGGTGCAGGCAGAGAAAGCAATTTGAGGATGAGTTGGGGCAGAAGGATCTGTAACCCCCAGAGCACACACCCTTCCGGAACTGGGACTAGAACCCAGGATTCCTGAGTCTCGACATTCCTGTGCAGGCTGGTAAACAGCTATGAGACCCAGTGGCAAGGAGCGTCTCATCCCCTTGTACGGGCTGCTCCACACAGAAAATAACAGCCTACTACTGCAATCCGTTATTCTTTTAGCTCAATGCTGTGGATCTAAACATCTCAACCTTGCTGATGACTCTGAGGGGCAAAGGGGGAGTGTCCATATTGTTCCATAGAATGGAATTTCTGCTTTTCAGTTTCTCTTAATAACTCACTTCTTCTGTGTTTTTGCTGCAGGACTCTTGGGGGATTGGGCTGGAGAACTAGGGAGGCTATGTCCCACAAGAGCAATAAAATCGAGTAATTGAGAGCACATGGGGGTTTGGGATATTTTTTGTTTTAATTCCAAACTTTTAAAAACACTTGAAAGGAATGTGTGTATGTGAAAGATTAAAACATGTCTGACCCATCAATTGAGAGCAGAGAGCGACCCCACTCCAATTGTCCAATCCTTCTGCTAGCTGTATTTCTGGGTAAAAAGCAAACGGAACCCCACTCTCAATCTGCACTCAAACTTGCTCAAAATACCTAATTGGTTTTAATTTGCACCCTTTTTCCCCCCTTCTTATTTCAGTGCAAGTTTGTGGTGTGGACACTTGCTTTGGATAAAGAATGTCCCTAATTCCCTTTAAAAACCTCCACATACTAAATCGAAATAGGACAGAATGTGAAGGTTTTAGTTTTTGTTTTTTTAACCTGGCATGAATTAAAACAAATTTTGTTATTTTGGAGCAAATTTAAGCAAAAGCAGCCTTTAGGAAAAACCAAAACAAATATTTAAAGTGGTTTTTAATGCCTGTTTAAATTTTTAAAAAGAAGGGGGGGAAAGAGGAAATGGGACGTGATCCCAGTATCTGCTGGTCACCTTTAAAAGCTAAATTGGCATTTACCTATTAGTAATTACCTATTAAAATTAGAAGTTTCTCTTGCAGACTGTGTAATTGTAGGAAAATTATCAACATAATACATTTTACTGTCAGATCACTCTCCCTTTTTTAATTGATCCTGACATGCTCTATAATTTTAGTTAATGGCTCTTAAATTTCTGGCAATTAGAATATATAAAAATTACTTTAATTAAAATGGCATGTTAATGAACAAGATGTGCATATATAATATACGAATGTGCAGGGAAAGGTACATTGTATACAGCTGTCTGTAACTATTACAATGGTGAAATGGGATTAGAAAGTCAGGCATACAATGCAGCTTTCTGATTGGCTGTTGGTGACATCTGTCTCTTCTGTAATGGTTATTAAACATATGGATCTGATCTCACATATGTAATTTAACTGGTTTTGATTGTAATGAAATGTCCAGGTGTTTGTATCTCTCCGCCCCCCCCCCCCCATGTCCCTCCAGTCATTCTATAGATGGCTTTGTGCCTTTCTAGTTGTCTGTTTTGTTTTTAGAGGAGGAACGTGTGTGTGTATGGGGTGGTTGATGGGATTGGAGAGAAGCTGAACCGTCATTGCTTAAACTTTTCAACCATCTCTACCTTGTGAGCAGAGGTCAGACTTGGAAATATATAGCACAAAAGAGGAAAGTTATAAGTAACTGGAATGAAGTGATTGATCACATAAGTTTACTAGTGATTTTTGACAGAGAGAACGAATACAACTAGGAAAGTGAGCTGAATTCAATTCCATCTTGTGTATCAAAGGTCTGGACTACCAATTGCTTTAACCTGTGCAAATCCACAGACTACACAGGTGTTGACTGCATAATTGGAAGACATTGTGGCTGCACAGGACTTGCCGAACTTTATTATGCCGATCTGATAAGGTGAAAAGAATCCAGTTGGATTTTTAGACCCTAGGCTGAGTTCACATAGGGCTGGTGGTTACTTGTAAACTGAGTGCATTAAATAGGGAAATAAGAGATGAAAAAGTTTGACACCCGTCCAGCCCATGATACCATTTTTACACAGGTTCTACTCTGAAAAATGGACTAAAGTTGAGGTATCCATTTAACATGTTTATTAGTAATCAGGCATAGCAAAGGACAGAGTGTATTTTGCTTGACTAGTTACTATGTTAAATGGATACCTTCATGTATAACAGGTCCAACTCAACCTCAAATATACAACTGCATACTTGTGTCGGAGGGCAGAACCGGGCCATATGCACTGTAGGAATGCCGTGATTACTAGGGGACTCTTACTTTTGTTGCATTCCCTGACAGGTGTGTGCACAGTTTTGATATCATATACATAAGTGTTGGCATTTAATCGCTGTAATGTCAATTGAAATACTAATGCACAAATAGCTATACTGATGTCACTTTTACAGTTCTAGGGTCAAAAGTTTACTCAGTGTGGGATACCAGATTAAAAGATTAGTACAAAATGATACTAAAAACATGGATACTTTGTATTCCGCAGCACAACAAATTGCATAGTAACTGTAAATTGAATGGAAATCGCATATGTAAACCCAGTTGTTCAGTCATTTTTAACTTTTAGTGTTGTCCATTAGTTTGAAGACTAGTCCTCAGTACCGATAAGTCCTGGCTTGTAAAAATCAGCCACTTCTGAGTTGAGCATGGACAAAACCAGTATCCTTGCTTTTTTGGCTATTTAAATAATAGTGGCCCAGGTTTTCTAAAGGGCTCAATTTCCATGGTTCTCTAAGCACTTCTGAAAATCTTCATTTAGGTATCTAAATGGGAGCTGATCTCTTTTGCAAATCTGGCCCTGGCCTAACTGAAATGTGCCACCGGGTTGTGCTCAAACTTTAAAAACAAAACCACAAATCCTGTGGGGTGTGATCAGACATGGAGAATTGCAACCAAAAGGTGTCATTTCTCGGGCAGTCAGAAGCCTGGGAAAATTAGAAGTTGCAATGGAAGGTCTGGTATAACTAGATAAGAGATCGTCACAGGAACAACTTTTTGCGTCTCCAAATTCCAGGAAAAGCTCTTTGATGGGAGGGTGTACCTAGGGTTTCAGCTGGGCTTCAGACCAACTGAGTGGGAGTGGAAATGAACCAGTTCCCTCCAGCATACCTTGTTCTCCATCCTAGGATAGCATTGCAGAATCCAGCGGAGGGCTGGGCTCTGTTTCTAGATTATTCCCCTCTCTCTCCTCTATCCCAAATGAGTTCATTTTCAGCTATTGAACCCATAAATCATGGGCAACATTTAAAAAAAATATAGGCTAAATTCTGCAATACAGTACAACTTGAAGACCATGGAGTTTCTTAGGGATTACACCAGTGTAACTGAGGGCAGAATACATTCACGAGGAAACCTAAGTTTAACTAGTGTTGAGTAGAGCTTGTCCATGTTTTTAAGAGATCGACCTAACTGTGAAATAAATGGGAGTTAGGTCAGTGACTTCATTGGGAAAAGAACTGGGTCCAACTGAGACTGGCTGAAATGTTCTGGTCCATTTGTTTTGGATGGAAAAAAATTGCCTTTTCTGGGGGTGGGGGAATGGAAGTGTTCTGTTTTTTTTGACAGAAATAGAAGTGTTTTGTGGTTTTTAGCTTTTTGTTCCTGATTTTTTTTTTAAAAAAAACAACAACCTTGCTTCAGCATTTTTTCACTAACAATACTTCGCATTTTTCAACCAGCTGTAGGTCCAATGGGGGGAGGGATAGCTCAGTGGTTTGAGCATTGGCCTGCAAAACCCAGGGTTGTGAGTTCAATCCTTGAGGGGGCCATTTAGGGATCTGGGGCAAAAATTGGGGATTGGTCCTGCTTTGAGCAGCGGGTTGGACTAGATGACCTCCTAAGGTCCCTTCCAACCCTGAGATTCTATGATTTCTATGAATGCTATGGAAAGATGAGCACATATTTTAAAATGCAGTTACACTGGGCCTTGGGATTAGAATTTAGTTAATTATGTTGATGCTTGAACCAAACGCTCATTCTCCCATAACTGTGGCAAAAAGGTTAAAATAGGAAAAAATTACTTTAAAGTAAGCAACTATGGCCATAAATCCACACTGGGAACAGACCTGTGGAGTGAGACGTTACTCTGTCATAGACCTATGAATGTGGCTGGGTCGCTGGGAGTAGAAATCACTGGAAAAGAGCCAAGTGGGACAAGCTATACAGAGTGAGGAAGGCTGAATCTGTTCTCCCCTTGCCTTGCAGGAATGGCAAAAACTGAACTACGACATCCATACCTTGCGGCAAATCCGAAGGGAAGTGAGAAGCAGATGGAAGCGTATTTTGGAAGAATTAGGTAAACGCAAATTCATGGCCATTTTATTTGCAGCAGCACAGCTGTTCAGCAAAGGCTGTTACTGATGCCTTCATATCTTGGGGTAATCTCCCCCCCACCCTTCTTTTGTTTTGCATAGATGCAAAATGACAGAGCCACCAAGGCTTCACTGAAGAGGGGTGCAGTTGGAAAGAGGTAGCGCAGAGGGACACTGGGTCCTTTCCCTCCCACCTGCTGTGCCTTGGCTCTCCGCAGCAGCTCATGGGCGGATGGGCTTGGAGGAGGGGTCTGGCCACTAGCTCTGTAAACTTTGGGTGGGTCCACTAGTCAAAAAGTTGCCTAGGGTGGTTACACGGAGTGGCGGTAGGTGCTCCACCAGATAGGAAAGGGGGTGTCCCCTCTACCCTGCCACAACATGCATGGCGTTCGTCTGTTTAACACCTGCATCATGATCTGGTATACACTATACTCCCATTTATCCAAACCCCTATTATCTGAACTGCCGTGTTATTCAGCTCCATTGGCTGTCCCCCATGCACCTCAGTGCCAAGACTGCGAGGAGGAGGAGGAGGATGAGCCCCCATCTGTGGGGGAGCCCACCCTGTTGAATGGCTCCTGTGGCAGAACCAGGAGCCCTCTGCAGCCTCTCTGGCACAGGAGTGAGGAAGCAGTGCCGTGACAGTGGAGCTGCAGAGGGCTCCTGGTGACACCCAATACCTGGAGGTGCAGGGGAGGGCCGAGGATCTGCAGTCCTAGCAGAGTCCTGGCCAGGGGTCTCTGCTCTGCCCCACACCTTGTGCCTGCAGGAGTCGGATGTCACCGGCCCTGTGGCAGTGCAAGGAGCCTCTGCAGTCCTGCTGTCATGGGAGTGAGGGAGCAGGAAGAGCAGAGACTCTGGCCAGGACTGCAAAGAGGAGAAGGGTGAGCCCCCAGCCCTCGGGGAGGCCACCCTGCTGCTGAATGGCTGGCTGGGTCCAGCCCCCTTGATTAACCGAATTCCTAATTATCCAAATCAAATCCCCAGGCTCTTTGGACAATGGGGTCGGGGATTATCCTGTCTTTTTAAGAGCAAGGCAGCTCAAAATGAAAGAGCCCTGATTTCTTTAAAACTACATTTCCCCAAATCTTTTTCTGATGAAAGTGATGTGAAATTATCCATTTCCCTTCTCTGGTTCATACCAGCAGATCTGAAGAACTGTAAAGAAATTTTAAATAGGGTTTAAATGAATAAAACTACTTGGCAATGCCCTTCTCTTTCCACTGCTTTGCCTAGTTGTCCTGGAAAGAGTGAAACCCACCTCATGATCCAAACACATCTGGCTGGTCCTCTGGAGGAAACTGCAATGATATGTGGGGCCAGGGTCCCCATGGCCTTGTGTAGTTATTGACATTTGGGCAAGACAGATGCAAAATTCCGGCAGATGAGGAAGGCCGTGATTTGCACTGCTCACGTGGAAGTCTCTCTCGGGCACAGGGGAACTGGATCCCTTGGGTGTCAGTTCCTGGGCTTTTTGCCTTTGCAGGGACATGACCACTAAGAGGAAAGGAATTTATTTTTCTAAACATGATGATGGAGGGAATCTTATGCACTGAAACTGTGAATCATTGTTAACCTTTATCAACCAGACGCGGTTAGCTCCTACATACCGCTTATTACGGAACCATAATGCACTGAGGTCGTTAGATATAAAGTACTATACTAGCCCCAAATCCTTTTCAAACACTAACACCCCTGTGATGTATAAGAAATCCTCTACCTATCTTACAGACTGGGGTGGGGAAACATGAGAGACAAAGCAAGGAATTTGATGGGCCTACGCAGGAAGTCAATAGCAAAACTAGATATAAACCCCCAGATCTCCTGACTCCCGGTCCCATGCTTTAACCACAAGCCCATACAGGCAGACTTTATCAGCAAGACCTTTATGATGCTGCAATCACAGACTTCCTGGGGCCAGGGTTATGGGCAGATCATGGAGATTACATTCCAAGTCGCTTTCTTCCCACAGATGCTACTCTTATTAAAAAAAAAACATGCTGACTGTTTCAGTCTGAAACAACTACCTGCACTTTTACTCTTGCAGTGTTGCTTTCCCCCTTCAGTTGGTTGGGTTTTTGTTTGTTTGTTTGTTTTGGCCTGGGAGGTGCTGAATGTGTTCAGCTCTGTTGGCCGCACTGGGTCTTGCTGGATCATGAAAAGAGCAGGGCACCCAGCCTATGCTGAATGTACTTGCTATCTGTGCACACAGGGAGCAGGCGAAGACTGAATCAGCACAAATAAAGGTGCCCCTTAATCAGGAAAGCACAATGCACCTGTTGCAGTTTTAAATGTTATCTCACTGGTGGCCTCCCGTTCGCCCTACAGCAAGGGTACACAGTGGCGCCTGCTCAGAAGAAATGCTAGTTCATTTTATCCAAGTGTGTTTTATTTTTTCCTGTCATGGAGTATAAAATAAGAACACTAAAAGGCAAATACACAAGGCAGTGGGGGGAATAGCGAACTTCGAAATATGTACCGAGCTGTCTACTATCAGAGAGCTGGATTGGGTTGGTTGGTTTTTTGCAGTAATGTTGCCCACTTACATCCTGCCATGTTTTGTGCCTGTCATTTAAACTGGACTGATCATCTCTGTTGTAGGGTTTCAGAAGGAAGCAGACTCCCTGTTATCGGTGACTAAACTTAGCACCGTCAACGATTCTGAGAACATGAGCAAAGCCCGGGAGATCCTGCTAAAGCTCTCTGAGGAGACAAACATTTTCCCAAACAGCTGGGAGCTCTCCGAGCGATACCTCTTTGTGGTGGTAGGTAGCTAAACATTCCTATCTTATCTAACCCCCTCTGTCTCCGCTAATGAGGTCACAAAAGTGGCATGAGTAGTGAAATGTACGGGATCAAGCCCTGTGTACCTAAGTCTCCCAGATATGACTGTTCAGTCCAAGATTGCACTGGAGGCCCGCTTGGGCACAAATAGAAACATGTCTGTACTGTAGACCACGAGCCTGATTCAGCCGAGAGTTACTCCAGTTTTATGCCATTATTTCTCTTGGAGACATGACGCTGGCAAGACACAGTGAAGGATGAGGCCTTATGTCTTTTCAAGCCTGTCTGAGAGGGCATTTTTGAATGGAAACTGTTGCAAAGTCAGGAATACCAGCAATTCTGACGACTCCATTATTTTGACAGGATCGTCTTATTGCACTGGACGCCGCCGATGAATTCTTTAAGATGGCCAGCATCGCCTACCCAAAGAGACCCCGTGCAGCAAAAGCGGAAGACCATCAGAAAGAAATGCAGCACATCCTTGCTCCATTGCCCTGAAGAGACTGCTTGGGCAGGAGGTGTGCTGGGTTTCCTTTCCCGTCCAGGAGTTGGCTCACTCGCTGAGGTTAGCCGAAGCGATGTGATTTCTTTCCTTCAGAGGATGTGAGCGGATCCACAAGGGCAGAGTGCCCAAGTAAAATGACTTTATTGTGAGCAAGGAGCGCAAGGGTGGCACAATCAAAAAGATCCAGGGGGCTAAGAGTGGGCCTTGGTGCAGGGATGTCTCCCAGGGGAAAGGAGCAAGTGCTGCTATGAACCTGAGTTCTGCGGGTGGAAGAATATACGAGACCAATGTCTGAGCAAGGACGTGGGCGTGTGTTTGGGGAGGAGGGAACCCACTGTACAAAGTGTTATAAAGGCTGGGATGCCTCTAGTTAGAGCAGCATATAAAGTTCTGTATTTCCGGCTGCTCCCAGTGTCCTCTCATAACTGGATGTTCCCTACATTGTCCTTTGTAGTCAGGAGAACCTCTGAGAGAGACTTTTTTTAACCGCCTTTTACTAGAAACGTATTAAACCTCTCTCCATGGTGGTCTCATTCCTCGACTAAAATGGATTGTGTTGTGCATTATATAAATGAGACTTCCCTCAGCAGCCCAGGTAAGACACATGGGGGCTGATCACTCTAGGCAGTGGTAAGGTTCAATAGGCAGCGAGCGGGTGAGTAAGTTTGTGAGTGGATTTAGTTGCATGGGTCCAAGAACTGCACTTGTCCAATGATGCGGTAAGATTCCGCCGCAGGTATGATTTCCCATTTCATCAGCAGCGCTACATGAAGAGAACATTCCTTCCCTCTTATTTATTCAGCCCTGTAGCTATTCTTGCAGGTGTGGTGGCAGAAAATCAAATCCTATTCCTCCAGCTGGCATCTCCCCTTCCAAGATTGAAAACTGGTTGCTCAGGACTGAGCTCTGTAACTCGAGCATGAAGCCCGTGCTGATATGAAGGATCCTTATTCCAAGCTTAGCTCCCAGTGAGATTCTGTTCTAACAACTTGTTTTGCAAAGCATGTGGGTTATTGAAACCTTTTTCATTGGATCTCTGTAAACAAATCGGCCAAGACCTTCCAACCTGACTAGTGGTTTTGGGATGCCTCCATTGTTTGATACTCAACTTAACTCTTTAGAGGAAACTGGTTTTCAGGGTGTGCTAAGCACTCACCTGTGAAGAACAGGCCCCTTTAAGGCATCTCTGGTTGGGCACCCAAAATCGCTAGCTGCTTTTGGAAAACCTTGGTCGTCTTAACTGCATTATTTTATATGGGAAAAAAAGATGAGTGTATTGTGCAAAGAAGTATGCTGTTACAAAGCTTGTGACATGAGATTTTTAATAACGACCCTTAATATGTCATCTTGCTGTTTTATCTGGTAATAAGCAATAATTTTAAAACACTGGATGTTAAGAAAAGTAGGAGTTCTTGTTCATCAGTGGTTAATAGAACTGCTGCAGAGTGGCCAGCTGAGAGAGTTGGTTTCATTGGAGGCTTCCCAGGAAACAAAATAGCAAGATAGAACTTTTATTTGTTTATACCTACGGTATTAATATATATATATATATATATATATGAATTGTAAATGTTTGTCAATCTTCCTGGAAAATTTTTGTCTGTTCTGTACATTGATGAAACCTTACTTTAATAAACACAAAGTTCTGTGACAATCAGGCAAAGTTCTCATTTGAGGGGGTGTCTGCCTCCACGGGGACCTGCTCAGTGACCCCCCCAAAAACAGTTTCACTACTGCTTGAGTGGCTGGCAGAATGCAGAGCATCTACTTCACACACCGGTGTATGACATTCAGGGTGCGTCTATGCTAGAAATGCTACAGCTGTGCCTCTGGAATGAAGACACTTGCTACGGAGACGGAAGGACTTCTTCTGTCACTGCAGTAAGTCCGCCTCTCTGAAAGGCCGTAGCTAGGTCAACCAAAGAATTCTTCACTCTGCAGCCTACACCATGGCTTAGGTCAGCTTAATTACTCAGCACAGGGAGTGACCGTTTTCACAGCCCTGAGCGATGTAGTTAAGCCAACCTAATGTTGTGTCCCTCATGCAATTCAGCGGGAGTTCTGCCCTGCATAAGGAGTACAGCTGAGATTTTTCAAAGGAGCCTGTGAGGATTAGGCACCCCAGCCACATTGGATTTCAATGGGATTTGGACACCTCACTTGCTCAAACTCCTCTGAGAATCCTGCCCTATTGGGGTGGGAGGGCAGTTTAAAGGCTCAAACAGCTAGTGGCTAGATTCACAAAAGGGTTTAGGCATCTAACTGCCACTTTAGGAGTCTAAATCCCAGAATCAGGCCCCTCTGGGGTTCAGAAAGCCCCTGCTCAGCTGCTGTTAAACCCTATCGGTGCCTAAACTCGCTCAGCACCTATATTTTTGCAGTAAAAGTTCCCTAGGTGCTAATGTTTCTGCTTCTGGGCATGTGCACTGCAGCCCCACTTGAGGTGTCCAGACACCCAAGTCCCAGAGCACTGGACGTATGAGGGAAGATCAGCATTCCTCCACTTAACTCGCCTGCAGTTAATCCAGTAAGCGTGCTCAGAGCTCACCTACTGCATTGGGTCGCTGTCTATTGATAGAGATGCAGGACCAGAAGGGATCTCAAAAAGGCATCAAATCTAGCCCCCTGTGCTGAAGCAGGACTAAGTAAACCTAGAACATCCCTGACAGGTGTTTGTCCAACCTGTTCTTAAAAACCTCCAATGATGGGGATTCTGAAGCCTATTCCAGAACTTAACTATGCTTATAGTTAGTTAGTTTTTTCCTAATATCTAACCTAATGTTCTTTTGCAGCAGATTAAGCCCATTACTACTTGTCATATCTTCAGTGGGCATAGGGAACAGTTGATCACCGTCCACATTATAACAGATCATCAGCCCCCCCCCCCCCCCCCGCCACATCCCCACCGCCTTCTCTTCTCAAAGCTAAATGTGCCTAGTTTCTTTAACCTTTCCTCAGAGATCAGTTTTTCTAAACATTTTATTATTTTTTGTTGCTCTCCTTTGGCCTCTCTCCAATTTATCCACATCTTTCCTAAAGTGTGGCACCCAGAATTGGATCGAGTACTCCAGCTGAGGTCTCAAGTGTGAAGAAGAGCGGGACGGTTACCTCCCATGTCTTGCATACGACATTCCTGTTAATACATGTCAGAATAATATTAGCCTTTTTTTTAAACTCTATCCCCTTGTTAACTCAGATTCAATTTGTGATCCACTATAACTCTCCCAGATCCTTTTCAGCAGTACTGCCACCTAGCTAATTAGTCCCCGTTTTGTAGTTGTGCATTTGATTTTTTCCTTCCAACGTGTAGTACTTTGCACTTGTCTTTACTGAATTTCATCTGGTTGATTTTTTTCAGACCAATTCTCTAGTTTGTCAAGATTGGAGAACAGAATTAGAATTCAGGACAAAGTACTAGCAGTCCCTTCCAGCTTGTAGTCATCCGCAGATTTTATAAGCACACTGTCTGCTCCATTATCCATGTCATTAATGAAAATATTGACGAGTACTGCACCAGGACAGACCCCCGTGGGATCCGACTAGACACACTCCCAGTTAGTGAGTCATTGATAACTACTGAGTTTGATCTTTCAGACAGCTATGCGCTCACCTAATAGTAATTTCATCTAGACCATATTTCCCTAGTTTGCTTAGGAGAATGTCATGCTGGACTGTTGTGCTGTATCAAAATCAAGATAGATCATGTCCACTGTTTCTCCCCATTCATTAGGCCAGTAACCCTGTCAAAGAAGGAAATGAAGTTGGTTGGGCATGATTTGTTCTTGACAAATCTATGTTGGCTATTCATTTTCACCCTGGTTCCA
Organism: Chelydra serpentina; assembly: GCA_037349315.1. Lineage (NCBI taxonomy): Eukaryota > Metazoa > Chordata > Testudines > Chelydridae > Chelydra > Chelydra serpentina. The sequence goes on along the minus strand of JBAIAC010000029.1, from coordinate 42,562,093 downwards.
GTATCTTTCCTGGTATCAAAGTTAGGCTAACTGGTCTATAATTCCCTGGATCCTGTTTGTTCCCCTTTGTAAGGACAGGTGGTGTTTGCCTTTGTAGTTGATCTTACACAGAACGGGGGGTGATGGGGTGAGGGGAGAGGACTTTCCTCATAATTTTTAGCCCAGGGGTTAGGATAGTTCCCTGGGATGTGGAAGACCTCTGGGTCAATTCCCTGCTCCACCTGAAGGGAGGGATCTGCTATCACCCAGTGCCCTTGCCATTGAGCTGTGGGATATTCTGATGTGGGCTCCCTCATCCTCTCCCATTTGAAGCTGTTCCACTGTGGATAAATAATGGGGAAAAATCATTGATACAGGGGGACTGGATCGTGGGCCCCCCACCTCCCAGGAGAGTGCATTAACTACCAGGCTACTGTGTCATTCGCATTACTTGCTCCTTCTCTGGCTCAATGACTCTTTCATGAGTTAGCCACAGTGCAATAGCTTCAACAGGAGTGTCGCCAGGAGCCCTACATCAAAATATCCCATAGGCCTGAGAGGTGGCAGATCCCAGTTCAGATCCCTTCTCCCCCTCACACAGTAGGGGCACGTGAACTGGGATGAGTACCCTAGCCACTGGGCTAAGTTATGAGGGGGGTCCTCCTCCTTTTCCAGGCTAAAACAGTACCAGTACATCAAGAGTATCTGCAGCTGAGAATCCCAAGCAGAGAGCGTTACCTCCCTGCAGCCTGGACCTGGGCACTGAAGTCCCTTAGGACACACCCCTCTCCTTGGCATCTTCCATTGGCTAGTTTAGGTGGGGAGCCACCTAGCCTGCTGGCTTCTCTATTTGGCATTGGTGAGGCCTCATCTGGAGTACTGTGTTCAGTTTTGGGCCCCCCACTACAAGGAGGATGTGGAAAAATTGGAAAGAGTCCAGTGGAGGGCAACAAAAATGATTAGGGGGCTGGAGCACATGACTTATGAGGCTGAGGGAACTGGGATTATTTTGTCTGCAGAAGAGAAGAACGAGGGGGGATTTGATAACTGCTTTCAACTACCTGAAGGAGGGTTCCAAAGAGGATGGATCTAGACTGTTCTCAGTGGTAGCAGATGACTAGGGTAACCAGATGTCCTGATTTTATAGGGACAGTCCCGATTTTTGGATTTTTTTTTTTATATAGGCTTCTATTACCCCCCACCCCCATCCCGATTTTTCATACTTGCTGTCTGGTCATCCTACAGATGACAGAACAAGGAGTAATGATCTCAAGTTGCAGTGGGGGAGGTTTAGGTTGGATATTGGGAAAAACTTCTTCACTAGGAGGTTGGTGTGGTGAAGCACTGGAACAGGTTACCTAGGGAAGTGGTGGAATCTCCTTCCTTAGAGGTTTTTAAGGTCAGGCTTGACAATGATTTAGTTGGGATTAGTACTGCTTTGAGCAGGGGGTTGGACTAGATGACCTCCTGAGATCCCTTCTGTGACAGTGTCCCCATAAAACTTTATGGGGAGATGCTAATAAATGTATATGTGTAGCTGGAATATGTTTTATGCTACATGTGCCATGTAACATATCTCTGTGAAAGTTATGACCTACTGAATTTATTCCTCCTGTTTGTATTTCTTGAGAAAGGAATGTGCAGGTTAAGTGCCCAATCAAGAAGCACTTAACAGACAATAGAACTTGCAGACACCAATCCACATCTGAGCTTTGCCAGGAATGTGGCTGGTCTGAGAAGGAACTGAGTTGTGCATGGACAGGTGACTTGTCCATGTGACCCCAACTCCATTTGGTAACTGGATGCTACACAGCGAGAGGGAGGGGTGTCCACCCAGAGGAGAAAATCTATTTAAACCCCTAGGAAACCCCTCCATTTTGTATTCAGCTGGCTAAGGAAAGAAGCTCTCCACCCCCCAAGGACATACCTGAGAGAGACTGAACAAAGGACAGAGACAATAGGGGGTGTGAGCGACTGCTGGACCCAGGCTAGAAGCTTTACAGCCTGTGAAAGAGGGAAAGCTGGTGCTGGTGAAGTTTTGATATCTGTGTGAAGTTTGATTAGACATAGACCTGCGTGTTTTATTTTATTTTACTTAGTAATTCAATTTGTTCTGTCTGTCACTACTTGGAATCACTTAAATCCTATTTTCTGTACTTATTAAAATCACTTTTTACTTATTAAGTTGCCTGGAGTGCGAGTTGGTACCTAGGGGGCCAAACAGCTGTGCATATCTTTCTATCTTTGAAATAGAAGGCAAACTATTTATGAGTTTGCCCTGTATAAGCTTTATACAGGGTAAAACGGATTTATTAAGGGTTTGATCCTCCTTGGGGGTTGGACACCTGGGTGTCAAAGGCAAGAGTGCTTCCAGGAGCCTTACAGTTGTGAGTGGACTTGGTTTCGGACCTGGGTCTGTGTTTGCAGCAGATCAGTGGAATCTGGCTCAAAACAGACAGGATTCGGGAGTCCCAAGCTGGAAAAGGCCTGGAAGCAGGGGCAGAAGTAGCCTTGGCACACCAGGTGGCAGCACCAAGCAGGTCTCTGTGACCCCAACCCGTCACACCTTCCAACCCTGATATTCTATGATTCTATAATCCCTTTCTGAGATGCCTCTCCCTTTCCATTCGCTGTAGTTAGCCAAGGTGCCAAACTCAGGCTTCATGAATCTCAGTGATGTTTCTAAGCACCTAAAAGGTAGGGTGGTGACACTGAGCATCACCACACCTAAGTTTCTTTAGGAATCCAACCCTAGAGGTCTAACCACCATTCATTTTTTCAATAGGAGTTAGGAGCCTAACTGCCATTTGTGCCTCTGAAAATCTTCCCCTCCATCTTTTATTGCAGGTTGATCAGTGCTCTAGAGCCTTCCCCTGTGAAAGTACCATTTGATTATGTGGGGATCAAATAGTTCCAGAAATGGCATGGCAGAAAGAGCATGAGGTGGAGGAACGTGCAGGAGTTATTAAACCCTTCAAATGCTAGATGTGATGGAACTGGTGACTTTATTTCCATTTTGTAACAGGATTGGAAGTCACCAAATGGCACCACTGCAGATGGTTTTTTTTAGTTCTTTTGGATTACATGTGATTAGATCTGGCAGGTGGGGAGTGCTTAGTGCTAGCTGTGGTGCTGTTCCTTTCACCAGTAAAGTCTGCTGTCTCCATTTCTCTTTATGAATCGTTCTTGGCTGTGGCCAATGCCCGCCAGTTATAGCTACGCTACAAATGAAATGGGGTATGTCAAAAGAGGTACAGGACAAAAGCAATCTAAAAAGGGTAATAGCCAGGATTACAGAGTTTGTGGGGGTCTAGCTGCATAAATAAGCAGCTATAACAGGTGATGGTTTTGTGGAGACAGCCACATGAGTAAGGACAGGAGTAGCAAGAATTTCAGCTTAGAGTGAGTGCTCTCATTTCTCCAATGGGAAGAAATATTGCCAGGGGAGGGTCCAGTTTTATGCTAGTGCACTAGTATATACTATCCACAACAGTCTTTGAATAGTGAAAGCTCTGCATGTTCACCATCAAAAATAGGTTATCGAGGAGAACAGCTCAATTTGCAAGATATGGTATGTGAAAGAGAATGTGTAAACACCACAAGGATGCAGAATGTCTAAATATCTGCCTTTTAAACCCAGAAATCATCAGGGCTTGTTTTCAGAGTTACTAAGGGCTAGTCTACACTTACCAGCTCTGTCGGACGCGTCGGATCGATCTTCTGGGTTCGATTTATCGCGTCTAGACAAGACGCGATAAATTGAACCAGGAAGTGCTCCCCCGTCGACGCTGGTAATCCTGCTCCACGAACGGAGCAGGCAGAGTCGACGGGGGAGCCTGCGCGCCGCAGTGTGGACCAGGGGTGAGTACTTTAAAGTTCGAAATAAGATACTTCGACTTCAGCTACGTTATTTACATAGCTGAAGTCGCGTATCTTACTTTGAACTTCGGGGCTAGTGTAGACCAGCCCCTAGATGGATCCATATGGTAATATCAGTGCCAATGCCATCTCTAGTGCTGTTAAGCCTGAATCCTTCCAGTGAAGTATCTGATACTGCTCTTCACTTACAGATAGGGAAATAGAGATGATAATTATATAAATCCATGGTACGCCCATATCTTTAATTAAAGGGCTGGTCTACACTAACCCCCCATGTCGAACTAAGATACGCAACTTCAGCTACGTTAATAACGTAGCTGAAGTCGAAGCATCTTAGTTCGAACTTACCTGCGGTCCACATGCGGCGCGCAGGCTCCCCCGTCGACGGCGCTTACTCCTCGCGTCGAGCTGGATGACCAGTGTCGACGGGGGAGCACTTCCTGGTTCGATTTATCGCGTCTAGACAAGACGCGATAAATCGAACCCAGAAGATCGATCCGACACCTCCGATCTATCCGGTAAGTGTAGACTAGCCCTTTAATTAAACTTCTAAATATTCCTGGTCATTCCTAGGTAAATTGGAATCTTTCAGATTTTAGATTTACTTTTTGATTTGTCTGATGTAAACTTCCTGCACGTACAGGAGAGAGACACTCAGTTCTCAGAGAAAATGAACAAGAGTCCGTCCGTGATGAACGCTGGTGCAGAAGAGATGCAGGGACTCTCTTAAAACAGAGCAGGAATAAAGAATGGGGGGGAAAATGAGAATAACATACTCTCCAGAATAAATTTATTCTAAGCTCCAGTGTAGGAGTGGCCAGCTTGGCTCGGCAGCAACTTGTATTTTCTCATGCTTTGATTCTCCAGTTTGAGCCGTAGTGTGAGACTGAGTTGGTGAGTCATTTCAGAGCAGAGTTTTTACAAAATAGGTTGTGCATACAACTAAATCGGAATACGTACTCAGATGAGCGCTGCCTTGCTGGAGACCCATTGTATCAAAGGCCTTCAGAGAAGCAGGATACTCCACAATAGGGTGACCAGATGAAGGGACCCAAAAATCGGGACTTGTCTGAGCACAAAAAAAAACCACCTCCCGTCACACTTTTTGAGCAAAAAAGAACCACGCCGGAGATCTCCGAGGGGAAGAAAAACAAACAAACCTGAAGCCTCAATATCGGGACAAATGGCGGCCCGACCGTGCATTGGTCGGGACGTGGGACAAAGGAGCAAAAGTCGGGACAGTCCCAATTTTATCGGGACATCTGGTCACCCTACTCCACAACCTGACTCAGCAGAACTCGTTAGGGGTGCAAAACATTCCCATGCAGAGGGGGCTGAAAGTGATGACTGGCCGAATTTGAAGGTGTCTGTGAGTGGTTCTTGAGCAGTGCACAGGCCTTGTGCTGGCCCTCTGAACAAGAACGAGTTTTATTCTACAAGCACCGTGATTGCACAGTTCACGACCAATCAGCCGGCATGTTTGTGTCCTACCTCGCCTCTGAACATCCCTCTCTCTTAAAACTTTGATTGCTAGAAAGCTGACTGAACACTAGATGCCACTGTCGTCTCATCCACGCTATCCTGTACTGTCAGAATCCGAAGGCAATAGAATTTTTCAGACCCCTTGTTGCATGCACAGGCTCTCCTTCAGTATGCTAGAGCTGGCTTTCTGTTACCGATTGATTTTATTTTTAACATTTTCTCTCTGCTGGCAGTATCTAGATGGGCTCACCCCATCCCCCTTCCATTGCAAAGGACAGCAGGACCTCGATGCCGGCGCTCCACCCTGCTATTTCTGTAAATATCTTTCCCGGTCAGTGATGCATGAAAAAATTCTGGGGATTGTAGCTTGTTCCCTTTCCTAATTTTAGGGAGAGATTGGCTTTCTTTTCTTGGTTTACCCTCTTACCACCAATCCTCCTTTCTCATCATTTGGGCTGTTTTGTAAATACTATGTTTCTGGGTGTATTTGGCCCTTGAATAGGAAAATAACACCTCACATTGACTTTGAATCCAGCCGCTACTTAAACAGGAGGAAAAAAATTGTTTTCCCCACCCCTTCAAATAAATAACGGTATGTTCCAATTGGGTCATTTTTCTTTTTCCAAGCAGCACTGGTAAGAAGTAGACATCATCTCCACCCTCTGGTCCAACAACCTGGGTCGAGTTGTCTGCTGGAATAAATTGGTGTAGCTCCACTGAGTTCCTCTGATTTATACCAGCTGACAAGAAGGCCATCATTCTATTACCAACCCCTCCGCCCGCTAACTCACGCTATCTTGAGCACTAAATCCGACCTGTGCAAAAGTCTGTGGCTGTTGCTGGACAAATGAGTTGGTTTGACAACGTGGAAGCAGTGCATTGTCTCAAAGTGAGTATGATGGAGACAGTAGGATGTAGTCTTTTGCAAATTTAATGTTAGACCTCACCTCTGCTCCATTTAGATCAACTAATTGAGAAAGAAAGGAGCTGGAGTATGTGTGGTGAAGTAGGGAAAGAATCTTTGTCACAAAGTAGTTCAGAGTATTTTTACTGACAGTGGCTTGAATGTGCACATGTGAATCACAAGTTCAAGAATGTGAAAAAGCTTATTTTTTGTTTTCTTTAGAATTCAGCGCTACTCCCAGTGGTGGGCCGCAGAATGGTGCTGGTCCGCAAGCCATTGGCTGCTGGGCCGCGGCGAGTTTCCAGGAAAGAAAGAAATAGTAGTATAATTTTAAAATTGCACCAGAATTCCACTAAGAATAATTATCAGTCAATAAAGTTGACAATATTAAATAATATTATGTTTTCAGAAGCACATATTATAATATTGATAATTATGCCATAGTGCTACAGCATATTTTGCATGAGACACGCGAGCACACGCTTACTCCACTCCTTCGCATATAAAGAGACCCCCCCCACTGGCAGTTACCATCGAGAAGTTGAATAAAGAGCGTCAGTTTTTCTGATCTGATGTGCTACGTGCCTATGGGTATATGATATGTGCCTATGCATATCTGATGTGCTATGTACCTATGCGAATACAATAATAATATGGCACAAATATGGTACCGGTCCCTGGCACACTGGAAAAAAATTGCCGGTCCGGCACATCAGATGGTTTGAGAAGCACTGCGAGATCACACGCTGCAATTCATTGGCGAGCTGCTGTAATATGAAATAGCCAGAAGGTGGCAGTGTAGGTGTTCTCTTAAGAGGAATAAAATGGGGGTGGGGGAAGGTGATGGTCTGTAAAAGTGAGACTTGCACTTTTATTTGCAATGGAGCGACATAAGCACCATCTGAAATTAATTCTAAGGAATAATGGGAATGGACCATGTAGGAGAAAATGGTTTTTTCTTTTTATAAGTGCTATAAAAATGAAAATATCATTTTTGAATGAGTCAGTTTCATCAGTTTCTAGTATTAGGAACTACGGCAGGTTGTGTACTACTCTCTCTCTCTCTCGTTTTGGGGGAGAAGGTTGTACTTTTCTAATATAATGAAGACTAGTAGACTGAGTCAATTACAAAATAAGTCTCCACAAGCATTGATCTGAGTAAGAACGGTGACCTTGCTTTGATACCACTCGCCACCCTTTTCATGCATTTCTTATGAACATTTATCCGCAGGGTTTCTTTGCAAGAACATTTGGAAAGTGAAAGTCTTATAAACATATTCATGTCAGAAACACAGCAGCAGCCATATTGAAATCTAATTGCCCTTCTGTCTTTAAAAGATCAGCAATCAAAAGAGCTGACGTATTTATTTAGATTTAAAATAACAAAAACCTATCCAAGGCTCTAGGTACTGTAACCTCATTATTAACATAAATGGATTTAGATGATCAAACACCATAGCTAAAGAATACTCAAAGAGAATCAAAGTTTGAGAATGGTCCACAGGATGAAATATTTTCATGTCAGGTGTGCATGAAACAACTTTGAATGACAAATACATTTAGAAAAATCAAAGTCTGTTTTCAGATAATTCATAAAGGTGGTGGCGGGTAGTAAACTCACTCATGAAATGATTTACCACCAAAAATTCACTTTGCTCTAGCTATACAGTCAGGGCCGGCTCTAACTATTTGGACGCCCCAAGCCAAAAAAACCCCAAAACACCCCAAGCGCTGCCCCCACCAAAACAACACCCCCCTTGAAACTCCCCCCCCCCCAGTGTTGCGCTGCAACAATTCCCTCCCCCCCACCAGCGCCTCCCCCTGCCGGAGCTCCGCGGGGAGGGCGGCCAGCCCAGCCCGGGCCCCGCTCTCCCGGAGCTCCGTGGGGAGGGCGGCTAGCCCGGCCTGCTCTCCCAGCCGGTCGCAATGTTTAAAAAAAAAAAAAGCACAACCCTGAGCGCTGCCCCCCCTAAGGTGCCGCCCCAAGCACATGCTTGGTATGCTGGTGCCTGGAGCCGGCCCTGTATACAGTCTAACAATCTAGAGAAGTCATTGGGCTGCTTTCCATGGGTTGGATCTTCCAGCTATACAAAAGACAATGGCTGAAATGCTGGACCCATTAAAGTCAATGGCAAAACTCCCTAGAACTGGGCCTGAACCCTGATTCTGCAAAGACCCATGGAGGTGCTTAGCTTTTACATACTGTAAGAAGCAGTGGTGCTCCGCAGCCGTACACATTGTGCATGGTGTGTATCACTGGCGCTGGCAAGGAGGAGCAGCGCTGGCTGCTCCACTGCCCACTCAGGTTTGGCCCTGCAGCTTTCGGTCAGTGGTGTTGTGACCTGGTGCATGGGGGGGTCACAGTGCCACTCAGGTTTGGCCTCACGGCCCCACCGTCATGACCGGGAGGAACTGCAAGGTCAAAACTGAGTGAGTGCACCAGCTCGCAATGCCATTGACTCAGTTTTGGCCCCTCTACCATAATGATGGAGGGGCCACAGGGCCAAACCTGAGTGGGCTTCTCCTTGCCGCTGCCATGGGGCTGGCTCCTGCACCAGTTCCCCCACCCACCCTCAGGGACCTGCCCGGTCTCACCCTGCTTCCAGCAGCCCAAGTCCCCTCTCAGGGAGCGGGAGAGACACTGGGGCAGGCTGGCCTGGAAGGCAAAGGCTGAGCATGGTGCAGACTCAGTAGGTGAGGCGCTGGGGCCAGTGGCTGCAGTGAGGATGGCTCCACATGGATTAGACGGTGTGTACCCAGGGGTGCCCTGCTAAGAAATCACATTGATTTCAATGGGACCATTCACAGTGTGCAAAGTTCAGCACATGCACAAGTCTTTGCAGGATGAGGAACTAACTCTTTCCCCTGCCTCTGCCCTGAACTATTCCCTCCCATCCCTTGCCAAAATCCTGCCACCCAAACCACCCCCTCTCTTATGGCTGTGAGACAAGTGTCAGCAAGTGTCTCAGGGCCCATGGCCTCTCCCAACTGCTGTGTCTCCTTCCACAAAGTCTCTAAGTGGATGCAGCAGCTGCTCCTGGAGTAAGGCTCCCTCTGGGGAGGAGGGTGATTGGTATCTGAGATTCCCAGGTTTTCCCTAGACATGGAATAAGACTAAGGATGTTGTCACGTGAATAATAGTCAGCAAGTCTTCATTTTTAAGAACTCCTTTTGCAACTAGGAAAGGCACAGGTTCACTAGGGGTTCAATCCATTGTCCATTAAAATCAACAGAAACACCCACTGAAGTCAACACTAGTTTTTCCATTGAAGTCCCTGAGCGTTGGATTGAGCCTGAATCTGAAATTTGGAAGGGGAATATTCCCCAGGACACACTGACAGGGATCAAAGTGGGGAGAAGTTCTTTTTCTGGTAGGTAGCACCCAGAAGGATCACTATCTCACTGTCCTGTGTTTGCAATGGATGGGGGTTGGGGACAATGTCTTTCTCAGTGTCGCTTTCTGTGATTCTCTACAGGAAAGGTTCTACAGGACCATTTATTGCACATTTATTATTAAATACCATTGATATCCTAACATAAGGCAGAAAATGTTCTTTAAAGAAAATCAGCTAACGAGACAGGGAAAGCTAGGGAGGTGGTGGAATCTCCATCCGTAGAGGGTTTTAAGGCCCGGCTTGACATAGTCCTGGCTGGGATGATTTAGTTGGGGTTGGTCCTGCTTTGAGCAGGGGGTTGGACTAGATGACCTCCTGAAGTCTCTTTCAACCCTAATCTTGTATGATTCTATGAAAGCTGATAGTTTTGACCTTGTAAACAGCATCTGTAGTGGGTTTGTTTGTACCTTAGATCTCTACTGCCGCTGCTGCTCAGTTGCAACTATGAAAGTTAAACCCACAGGCTCCTAATTTCCTCTGAATACACAATGGGACAAAATCTGACCCCTGATCTGGCAATCATTTGTGCTAATGATTTTTTATGGTAGGAGCAGTGAACTAGGAATAATCAAGTCAATGTGAATTTCTCTTACAAGATCATGAAAACCTCCAATTCACAGAGCTTCTTGGGTTTATCATCTTTATTCACTAACACTCAGCACCCTGAACACATGTGTTTTTCACCTGTTTCTTTCTCCAAAATCTAGTGGTGTGGCTGGGATAACCAAGTATTAGCTCAATGGGAGCTGGCTCAGGCTTTCTGTGCATTTCTGGGATGTGTTCTTGATGCAATAAGATCCTGCTCCTGCGAGGTGGCGAGCACCTGGAAACTGCTGGTCCTTCAGGACTTTTTGGTATCAATGGAACTGAGGATGCTCAACACCTTCCAACAGGGCTAAGCACCTCCCATTACCCTGAAAGAGAGTAGAATAAGCTAGGGAATGAAACCTTCTTCCTTTAGCCTTTCTTCCAACTTATTCTGGTACCAAACTGCCTCTCTGTTTTGTGAAAAGTAATGGGGCATGTCCTCGGCCGATGGACTGTACATTGACTTATCTTTACTGAAATCAATAGTGCTATGCTGATTTGCACCCACTCAGGATCTAGCCCCAAATCTTGTATTTATATAGGTCTAGATCTGTAAAAGTATTTAGCCACCTAATTCCCACTGATTTTAATGGGATGGGATCTGGGCCACGGTATCTTTCCTCCTGAAAGATCCCCAGGATGGTTTACATCCTTTAAACTATACACATGTAAATTCCTCAAACAGTGAAGTGCAGGAACCTCTACCCTAGCAGCTGTGTGACAGTTCTCAGTAGGTCTACACTAGGTGGAAGTGAAGTGCATCTGCTTTGATCCTCAGAATTCAACAAATCAGGTGGAGGGAGCACAGGAGTTTTTAGCTGTCAACGTTTTAGTTCTGTGGAAATCTTTACAGCAGTTAGAGAGTTTTTAAATGTCTTTCCTGCTGCTTGGAAAGGCAGGAGTGTTTATATTGACTGTTCATCTCTACAGCTGCTTCCCGTGGCTGATTTCAGCAGCTCACCCTAACAAAGCAACTGTGATGAGTGGGTGTCCATCATCATATCAAATCCACTCATGGGAGAGGACCAATTTTAGGCCATAGATTTTTGGCTTTAATTTAGTGTCATTCTTCTTTAATGCTATCACTATTCATACAGAGAAGAAGAATGCCATGCCAGATTGAAGTTAATTAGATGTCTGATCAACAGAATTTTTGGGGGGGGGAAATTGACCAAAAAGGGACACATTTTTCATGGAAAGTTTTCAGTCAGGTCTAGGTAATAATGATCAAGTTTAGCGAGTACACTAGAACTTACGCTCTTGCTAAAAGTGCCATGAGGTCTTCAGTACTCATGAGTTGTCAGTGTTATACAGGGGGAAACAGATATTTCCAGGTAGAATGACCTTGATTTTAGACTGAGGGCCTGATTCAGTTCCCGGTGAAATCAGTGGGGGCCTTTCCATTGATTTAATGGCCTTAGGAGAACAACAAAACAAGAAAGGCCCGAGGTCTCCTCCCTGAAGCAGAGAGGGTGCCTCCTTTGTCCTGAGCTCAGCTTTGGCAATACAAATGGCTGCAGAACTGTACCCGCAGTGAGAATGAGGATAAATTTAAAGGCGCAGTACGAAAGGCGCCGTAGCTTCATGTTCCACAGTCAGGCCCGTGGGTTTACAGCTTGGGAAAACAAATTAACGTAACCTGGCTGCTGCTGTTTTTAGACTCATTTCTCAGAATGGGACTTAGTCACTTATACCATGCAACGCTGAGTGAAGCCAGGCCTAAATACTTTTAAAAACCTGGGCCTTGGTGAGGACTAGCTGGACCAGCAACACCCTCTTTGCTTTACTCTATTGTTTCCCTCTGTTTAGGAAAAGAACCCTGGACACCCAGAACCAAAATACCGCCCAGGTTGTGAACCTGAACTACAAATGCCAGGCAAACTCATAGACTCATAGACATTAAGGTCAGAGGGGACCATTATGATCATCTAGTCTGACCTCCTGCACAATGCAGGCCACAGAATCTCATCCACTCACTCCTTCAATCAAGGGAGCGGCTATCATTTCTGCCATTTCTTGGGGCTGCTTCTCCCAGCCTCCAATACCAGCTCTTCCATAGGCTTCTCTGCACTGAGTCTCAGCCGCTAGTTTTCATCCCTCTCAAATCCTCCATTCCCCCTCTTGGTCTGACAGACAGTAGCGTAGCCGGGGGGGAGCAGGGGGAGCGGCCGCTCCCCTGTGAGCAGACGCCGCGCCTTAAAAAGGAAGAGCTAAAAAAAGGCGCCACTTCTTTTTAAGCGCCGCTTCTTGCACTCACCCTGCGGCGCTCCGGGTCTTCGGCGGCATTTCGGAGGTGGGAACCACCGAAGACCCGGAGCGAGTGAGGACCCACCGCCGAAGTTCTGCCGAAGACTCGGAGCGCTGCCGGAGGCGCCGCCGGGTGAGTATAGGGGGAGCCTGGGGAGGTGCCTTTTTATAGCGCCGCTCCCGCTGTGCTCCGGACCTGCCTACGCTACTGCTGACAGACCTGGGATTTATTGAGTCTCACAAAACAATTCAAGGCTTCTCTATTGTCCCAGGTGTTCTTTGGGGACAGTGGGCTTGAGTGGAGTGTTAGGGTGTTATTTGTAGTGGGTTGGGTGGGTTTTTTGAGTGGCTTTTGATCCATTTATAATTGTGTGTGTGTTTTATTAAGTGTTTCAGGTATCTAGCTGTCCACATGGAATTGTTAAAGGCAAGGAAGGAGGGTCTTGTGGTTAAAGAATGGAACAGGGATTCTGACCACCTGGGTTCAGCTCCTAGCTCAAAACCCCATGTGACCTTAACCAGCTTCTGTAGGCGGCATTTTCAAGTGCTCCCTACCCACAATTGGGGGCAGGTTTCCAAAAGAGCTTAGCACTCGGCCACTTATCTTTTGAAAATCTCTGTGCCTCAGTTCTCCATCTTTAAAATGGGTCTTATATTTCACAGTGAGGCTGCAAAGCTAAACTCATGAATGTCTGTGCACCTCAGAGATAGTACAGGGATTGGGGCAGCTGAATATCTCAATCAATTGGGCATCTAGCAGGAGGCTCTCATGTTCGTCATTCCCATCATTGGGAATGGCATCAATATGAGACCGCATAGGGATCAGAGGAAGTTGGCTGGTGCATGTGCATGATACTAATGGGTAGATGTATGGCGCTCTCTGCCTTTTTCTGCCTTTGCATTCGTTGTTCCCTGTTGAACTGCACGTTATTCGCTTATTAGAGAAATGACCCCATGAAACACATTTATTCACATTTGTTTTCAACCCGTGTTCTCCCGGGGAGGAATTTCAGCCCTTACCTGGCTGGTTCCCAGTCCCCAGTGGTGGAGGAGCTATTTACAGCCGTAGCTGCACTCCCACAGGTCGCCTGGCGAAGAAAAGAAAATCCTGCCTCATCTCTTGTCTCTGCTGCACCGCGTTTGTACGTCGGACGCAGAAAGCTAGGGCGCCAGACTCGACATCGGGTCCGAGGCAGGGGAAAGGAAGCACTATGCTGGAAAACCAGACCCCACAGTCAGAACAAGGAGACTACCTTAAAATGGATAAGCCAGTTAACAAATCAGACAAGTGGCAGCCATGCCAACATCTGGAGCTACACCGATTTGCACCAGATGAGGCCCCAAGCTTTGCTATTCAGTCAGGAGAGAAAGCAGAGCCAACTGCAAAGAGAAACACAAATGGGATGGTATTTGAAAGCCATTTATCAAAATAACTGTTCAATCCCCACTCCTGGCCTCCCTTATTTCGGGCATATCTGATTCCGACCTGATGTACCATTCTGGGGGCACTTGCTTGAGTTCTCCTGCAGCGCTTTCCCTGCCTCTCATTTCCAAATCAGGAGAGAATTTAGTCCTTGTTCTCTCCAGCTCACCGCCTGACTGGTGCAAAACGTATTTACAGTGGCCCTGCTTTTCCCAATCAAACGTCTACGCAAATAGGGGAGAGAGAAAACCTGGCAGCCTCTTGTGACCTGCTTGAGAGAGAGAGACACACACACACACACAAAATCAGACTACACACAGTGTACCACCCCAGGAAATGAAGGCATCCCATACCAACGCAGCCTGAAGCAGATCACAATGAAATAAAGGAGCTTTCTGTCTATGCACTCATGTGCGTATGAGGAGTCAATACGCGGTTAAGTGTTGGATTTTATGAATTCCGCAGGTGATGTTTTTTGTGAGATCAAGGTGACACACTCCAGCTGTCTGCACTGAGCAAGAGTGCGGTCTAGATAAACAGCGGAGCCAGCTCCTTCAGGCCACTGCTCTGATTACTCAATGTTTTCCTCTTGTCTCCAGACACCACTTCTCATAAATCCCTTTGCTGTTCAAATTTGGAGCAGAGCTGGAGGGTTTAAACAAATTTGTTCAGCGGTGCTCCCTGCTTCCATGCTAACAAGGATCACTTGAAACAAACTGGGAGGTGCCCTGATTCTGTGCAAGCAAAGCAGCCTTACACGGGACATCACAGACAAGCTTTCAAAGGGAGGATTTGTTTAGGGAGCACATGTTTCAGCCGGCTCCATAGATACCGAATATGCAATTACTAGGCAACCTTGAGACAGGCGGGAGGGACCGCGGGCCCAGGGTTACCACAAGGGGAATACCGTACATGCATTGCCTTGGTTGGCAGTTGGGGGAGATGAAATTGCTGTGCGATGTCCATTTTGTGTTGGTTCGGGCCTATCAGAACAACCAGGTTTACACTGCTGAATTCACACAGACGGACGCATTGCTGTCAGCACCAGTTCATTCGCCGTACGTCTGTCAGCAAAGACTCAGTGGTGGATGAAAGCCTGACAAAGCAGAGAAGATTATGTAGAACCCATGTAAAAGCCACCCCATTCATCCCAATACTCCTGGAGTACGTATACCAACAGCATCACCCTTGCACCCTACCTCGTGTCCCAAAAGGCAGTTTGGAGGCCTCGGGTTTCTGATGTGTCGGGGTGACACTTTAATCCATCCCTGTGATGCACGGACAGAGAATTCTGGACTGTACAAAGAGCCTTGACTATGCATCAGTGAAAAAGAAGAGAGATTTCATCAGAGCTGAATCCTAATTTGATTCACTACTACAAATTCAGCCATTAGAAATAGCTCAAATGTTTAACACACTGGGAGGCTACCAGGTGTTCCTGAACGTGCTTTACGAGTAATTGTTCATCCGGTAAATTGTCCAGAGAAATTACAGCCCATGGGTTAGCCATAAACTTGAGTTCTTTGATTATTAGTTGTGAGATTGGTCTCCTGAGTCACATGGCATTGTGTTCCGTGACTGGATGATTTAAGTTCAATCAGTGGAGTTCGACTATGACACCGACAGGAGCACTCCTGGGAAAGAGCGAAGGGCTATATTTGTGGCCCTTTACTGAGGTGGTTCATAGGACAGTTGTCCTCAGATGCTGTTGACTCTGCATCCTTGTCTAACCGCCCTCTAGACACCTTGCTCCATGGTTTAGGGCTGGGGTAGATTCAAAGTGTTTCCTTTCCTTGCCTACAAATCCCCACTCCTTCCTCCCCCTCCTCATGCTGAGTGAATGACAACTCAGTTTGCTAAAGCCCGGCCTACATTAAGGAGGTTTGCAGCAGTGTAGCTACATTGGTGTACACACTGTGCTGTTGTAACCCCCACTTTGTACCATTGTAGTGTATCTACATTAGGGGATGGCATCAGTATATAGGGTGACCAGACAGCAAATGTGAAAAATCGGGACAGGAGGTGGGGGGGTAATAGAAGCCTATATAAGAAAAAGACCCAAAAGCCAGTATAAGTGGTTACCCTAGTACAAATTTCTGTAATGTACACAGGGCCTACAAGTTTAAATCTCTGACTCTCACAGAGCTAGTCATTCCCTGCCTCCTAATAGCTAACCCTCTTGCTTCCAAACGAACAACGTCAGTGGAAGGGTGTGTGTGAGGGACACGCCAGCACTTCTGGCATGAATGGCCGGCGTCGTGCATGACGACTTGTACTGGAATGACTTACAGAGCCTCTATGAATATTCACACAGACACACACATGATCATCTAAATGGAGAACTGAAACAAAAGGGACACCAGTATGATTGAATCAAACTGCAGGCTGGATTTAGTGCGCACACTCATGAATAGAGTTCTCCCTGATCATATAACAACATAGTCACCGCTCAGGTGAAATGGGGGCCTCTGCTCTGATCGGGCTGCTCAGTACTGTATGTACTTCGCGAAAACTGCAGGTAGCTACCTAGAACTGGCTGTAGCCATTTGAGGGATTTGCAACGTATCAAGACACGAAAGGCAGTTCCGAGTGGTAATGAAGAAGTCCTAAAACCTGAAACATCTTGCCACCTTCAGAAGCAAGAATCTGGATTTAGACTGAGAGGCTGTATCTTATCAACAGTTTGGATTACAGATGGCTGCATAGCAAATAAAAAAAGATACACAGGAGCTGATCAAAAGCCCTTCACGTGTGGCAGGACGGGATGCTGCCCTCCAAGCGATCTGGGAGCCCGAAGCTTCTTTATCTAAGACCACCCCCAGGAATGACAGTGTAGTTCAGTCTCTAGAGCCATACAGTTCTTGGCCTCTTTGCGGAGCTTCTCACTAAGGATGCTAAACATTATAACTGGCCTGATGCCAGTGACCACCAGCTCATTTCATTTCGGTCTCCAAGGAGCTTTCAGTGAGTAACAACTTTTCAGTGAGTAACAACCAGTTTGAATGGGACTCAAACCATTGATCTAAAAGTGAAAGCCGCTCGGTGCCTCGTTTACGTTTCTTTTGGAAATACGATACCCACAACTCCCACTGCAATTGTATGGATGGGCGAGATTTTCAGAAATTAATAGGGATTTTCAGTGCCTTAACTTCTGCAAGCCCAGCTGGAGACAGAGGTCTGTAATTCAGAGAGCAAATGCTCAACACTTCTGACAATCAGGCCCCTTTAACTCCCTGCAGTTTGGCACCCATCTCACCCACGGGTGAGCTAGGCCTTTCCTCTGAGTAACAGGGAGCCCATGTTCTAATGCCCAAGGGCCCACTAGTATACAAGAAAATTATATTCCAGGTTGGAGTGCAGGAAGATACTTGACATCACAGATACTATGGGGCTGGTCACTTCAATCATATGCACAGTAAATATCAAGGAGAGCTGTGGACATGGAGCATGGCTACCTTATTAATGTGCGTAATAAGAACGAAGAGAATTAAAAGATGATCTAAGGTATTTTACCTGTCAAGATCTGAGTCCAGGCCCTTAGGTGTCTCCTTTACCAGTTTATGATGTTACCAAATTTTAAAAGCAATTAAAGCAGCTACCTCCTACTTGCTGATGTCAATATTAGGTGATGGCAACAGTTGTAATCAGTTCTTCTTATGAAGTTTTGTTTCAAAATGTAGTTCTTTGTCTGCCACTATATTCCGCCAAAGAAATGGTTTAGGAGCTCAAAAAAAAAAGAGTTCACCTTTCAAGATATGTTTTTAAAAATAGACTGTAGGAAGGTGAGGCTACTAAATAATCTGCCCACAATTCCACGTTCAGCAGCTGCCTGATTCTTCAAACAGTGTCCTCTGCTTTTCTCTGCTCTTGTTAAATATTTACTGTCTGTCTGAATTTATAAGGGAGATCTCATGCCCAAAACAAATGTTTGTCATTGTGGTGGTGTCTCCTACCAGGCCAGCCTGTTCTTTCGGGAGGTAACACTCCACACATGCAGAAACTGTGCAGAAGAGCCAAACATAAGTCATGGGGGGAAAAAAAGATTAGTAAAAGTTTCATGCACAAAGGAAAAGCAATAAATGCCCTATCTTTCAATGAGTTAGCAAGCATGCAAAGTCAAAGCCATGCTTGGTTTAAGTGGATGCAACTCCACTGAACTCAATGGACCATGTTACACCCAATCGGAATTGACCCTTTTTGTTTTTACAGCAGGGCTTATTAGAAGTTAACTGCCCAAATCCTCAGATTTACAGGCCTCTTTAGGCCCAAGATAATAAATGTGAAGGAAAATAAGAGCTGAGAAAGGAGCCATCATCGTTAGCAAGGGTTTCTTGCCCTCCCTTTGCTTTGTTACCACGTTTGCCGGCAGCAGAGCTATGAAAAGCATTCAATTTGACAAACATTCAGTCAGTCTTGGTTCAAGTCAGGCTGTGTTCATGACAGAGCTGTGACTTGGATTACCTTTTCTTTGGGTCTGAGGGCGTTGCATTACAGCTAAATATGATTTATTTGTTTGCTCTGGATACCTGCGAGCACAGAGCACTTGTCTACATGGGGATTTTGCCCCAATCCCAGCAACCAGTCCCAATCCCAGTCAATTTCAAGCAGGGCAGAGCTCCCTCCAGTGCAAATTGTGACTTTTTCTATTTGTGGGCTTTGCCCTGGTGCAGCTGTAACCCACACACCTGCTAGGTGTGGTGTTCTGTCCCATCTAGTGGCACTGAGACCACTTAGAGAAAGAGATTAATGAGTCTGCTCTACAGCCTTAGCTAACAGTCAGTTGGCTTTTAACTCATGCGGTAGAGGATCATGCGCTAAGCTCCTGGGGTCTCAGGTTCAATCCTACCCACCAGTGACCAGGGTCTGTTGGCATTACACAGCCACACTGGGAGCTGACCATTGACAGGGCTGGCTCCAGGCACCAGCAAAACAAGCTGGTGCTTGGGGCGGCACATTTCTAGGAGTGGCATTCTGGCACCAGCCATGCCGCCCCTAGAAATGTGCCCCGGCTGCCCCAGCTCACCTCAGCTGTGCGCCGCCTGCTTCTCCCCGAGCGGCGGCGCGCGAAACAGCTTCGCGCGCTGCCTCTTCCTCTCCCTCCCAGGCAGGGGGAGAGGAGAACCCTAGCGGCCGAGACACTCGTCTCCCCCTCCCTCCCAGACATGCCGCCCTCCCCGCCGGCGCTCCGGCCTGGGGAGAGTGGGCAGCCTCACTCCCCGCCGGCCGGGGAGAGCGGGGCCGCCGGCATGTCCCGCTCGCTCCCCGCCGGCCGGGGAGTGTGGGGCCGCCGGCATGTACCACTCGCTCCCCGCCAGCCGGGGAGTGTGGGGCCACCGGCATGCCCCGCTCACTCTCCGCCGGTGCTCCGGCCGGGGAGAGCGGGGCATCTGGCATGCCGCGCTCACTCCCCGCCAGCCGGGGAAAGCGGGGCTGTGGGCGGGCATGCCCCGCTCGCTACCTGCTGGCGGGGGAGCGGGGCCGCAGGCAGAGTGGGGGGGAGGAGGGTTTTTTTTTTCCGGGGGCGGCGTTTGGGGTGGTGGTGGTTTTTTGCTTGGTGCGGCAAAAACATTAGAGCCGCCCCTGACCATTGATTGCTAGAATTGGGGCAAATTCCCTTGTAGACAAGGCCCAAGGATCCTGTTTGATGGAGCAATTCAAAACTGAACAAACATCCCTGTCGGGGAGCGGAGGGAGCTGACCTGTCCCCGTGAGTTCACCAGGCCATCGACCCGCTCTGGGGCATGCTGCTAGCACCACTGGCCAGACCCTCCCAAGTGAGCTCACCAGCATTCTGCAGCCAAATTACAGATGTGCTGGTACTCATGGGGGGTGCCCATTCATCCACTCTCTTTCCTGTAGTGCAGCTGAGGAGGCAAACACATTGGCCCTTCAATGACAAGCTTCCTGTGTGCATGGGTTAGTCTGTGTTTATGGAATAAGATACTGCCATGTAGTTTCTAAATGGGAAAGACAGATAACTTAACAGAATGGAACATGCTCTCCCTCTTATGTGCAAAATCAAACTGCTTTCCTCTCTCTCTTTTCTATCAATCCTTCCCTGGCTCTCAGCTGGGGTTATCACTAATGCTGCAGGGTCTCAAAGAAAAGCGAAAGTGGGATCCATCCTAAGCAAGCAGCCTTCTAAATTTTGAACCTTTCAATCCACAAGAGCCCGCAAAGCCTGGGGAAACAAACCAACAAACCAGTGCAGGTTGTTTTCATAGATTCATAGATTCTAGGGCTGGAAGGGACCTCGAGAGGTCATCGAGTCCAGCCCCCTGCCCTCATGGCAGGACCAATTACTGTCTAGACCATCCCTGATAGACATTTATCTAACCTACTCTTAAATATCTCCAGAGACGGAGATTCCACAACCGCCCTGGGCAGTTTATTCCAGTGTTTAACCACCCTGACAGTTAGGAACTTTTTCCTAATGTCCAACCTAAACCTCCCTTGCTGCAGTTTAAGCCCATTGCTTCTTGTTCTATCCTCAGATGCTAAGATAAACAAGTTTTCTCCCTCCTTATGACACCCTTTTAGATACCTGAAGACCGCTATCATGTCCCCTCTCAGTCTTCTCTTTTCCAAACTAAACAAACCCAATTCCTTCAGCCTTCCTTCATAGGTCATGTTCTCTAGACCCTTAATCATTCTTGTTGCTCTTCTCTGGACCCTCTCCAATTTCTCCACATCTTTCTTGAAATGTGGTGCCCAGAACTGGCCACAATACTCCAGTTGAGGCCTAACCAGTGCAGAGTAGAGCGGAAGAATGACTTCTCGTGTCTTGCTCACCACACACCTGTTAATGCAGCCCAGAATCATGTTTGCTTTTTTTGCAACAGCATCACACTGTTGACTCATATTTAACTTGTGGTCCACTATAACCCCTAGATCCCTTTCTGCCGTACTCCTTCCTAGACAGTCTCCTCCCATTCTGTATGTGTGAAACAGAACATTGAAACACTGGCGGAGCTGTTTGCAGAAGCCTGCATTATATTATCTCTAGTCCAAATCAGCACTATTTTATTTCATAAGCACTAGATTCTTCCACAAATTAAAGCAGTGAACAATAACCACCCTCTCACCTTTAGAATAAGTGAGTCATCAGGCCTTAGATGCATCTATAAAATCAGCAGACAAAAGAGCCTCAGGATTCAACCGATCCTGGACCTCAAGTTAATGGGAGTTCTTTTCAATAATTTTAAAATATAACCAAATATAATATGATTCCCTTGCCAAAAATCTTCATTAATATTTCCCCTACAAAACTAGTTTACTCTTCATTTATTTTACCTTTTAGAAATAAGGGATGCTAGGAAAAGCTGCTCTGGTTTCACTGTAAAATAGCTACAAACAGGAAAAATTGGGCCATCTGAGTGAACATAAGAACGGCCATACTGGGTCAGACCAAAGGTCCATCTAGCTCGGCATCCTGTCTTCCGATGGGGCCAATGCCAGGTGCCCCAGAGGGAATGAACAGAACAGGTAATCATCAAGTGATCCATCCCCTGTTGCTCATTCCCAGCTTCTGGCAAACAGAAGTTTAGGGACACCATCCCTGCCCATCTTAGCTAATAGCCATTGATGGACCTATCTTCCATGAATTTATCTAGGGTTTTTTTTAACCCTGTTATAGTCTTGGCCTTCACAACATCCTCTGGCAAAAAGTTCCACAGGTTGGCTGTGCGTTTCCATGGAACCAGAACTTTGTGGAAAGAGGAGCAAATGCACGGTTGCTTTGCTCGTGCCAAAAATTAGATCGGGCATAGACGTGCCGTGGTGTTTTAAACTGTAAAAAAAAAAAAGAGCCTTCTGTATGAAATTTGTCATTAAGCTATTAATTGCTATTTTCATTTGTACTGTGGTAGTTGGGATCAGGGCCCCACTGAACTAGGCACTGTACAACCATAACAAAAAGTTTTGTCCCAAAGTGTTTGCAATCCATATTCCTCGGAGTACAGCAGAGTTCACAATTCTGAGTCTCGTTGTTATAAGAATTACTGGAGGAAAATTCGAACTGACTCCACTACTTCACCTTGTTCAGAGACCCACTGAACTGGCTGAGTAAAATTTACCAGCATGAGGCCTACACAACACTGAAGTCACTTGTGACCTCCCGTGAGGCACATAAGCTAATATATTTACAAGTTCCTCTGAGTAAATAACTAACATACCCATAAAACAGGGGAAATTGTTTTCAGTTTAAATAGTGTTTGCTTACTGTTTGACAGAGATCAGAGATTATTAGAAATGAGTAGGTCTAAAAGTTCTCTAGTGCAATGTTCTCTACAGGGTGATCCAAACTATTACATTAGAGATAGGCAAAAGACTCATCATTCCTTGTTGCTTTATCTTGACATGTTGTCTTTAAAAAGCCCACAGCAAGGACAGCATTACTCAGCAAGTGGCACAAGCAAGCATCTCAGCTGTCAATATCAGACAGCTGTAAAATATTACATGCTCTGTCCCCGGTTCTCCAGGACAGAGAGACTTCCACGAACAGGGGTTCTGAACTGGGTCACACGGGTCACTGCTCCTCGACCACACAGTTACTGAAACATTCTCTGATGCTACTCGGGTCCTCTTAGAGTAAAAACAAATGCAGGTCATGGATTTGTTAGTGTACTAATTAGCAGAGTCTTGTTGCATGGTGAATTAGATCCCATTCCAGAGTCTACTGCCCCGTCACAAAAGTTCTCACACATTAGTGAGCCCATCCTCGGTCATCTTGCATCCTACACGTGAAAAACTGGCAGATAGCCGGTACCCTTCTGGCTCCTTTGCTAGTCTCTTTTTTGCAGCATCTGTTTCCAGCTCACCCACAGCCATGCTCCTGTGCAGATGGAGTCCTTGGCCTGTGAGATGTCTGTCTGGGTCATTCACCCCCAAAAGGAAGGGAGGATCTGGCTTTTTATGAGGTAGTACTCCCACAGAAATCCTAACGGGGCTACGAAATCAGGCCAAGCCAAACACTCTTCCAGGCAGTGGAATTGGGGAGTGCAGATCGAGGGCACAACTGGGCTCTAAGGCCTTCTTGCAACACAGCCTTCGATGGGATCCCGATTCAATTGCACAAATCAAGTAACAAATAATTCTTGTTGATCTCACAAAATACATAGGGCCAAATTTTGACATAAATTTCACTTGTGTAATTGCACTAATTTCAACAGGATTGTCTGGTGTAAATGGGAAAATTTGGACCAAAAATGTGTCATGTCACTTTTCTGTAAGGGTCACAGATACTCACCATAAAAAGAACGGGGAGTACTTGTGGCACCTTAGAGAATAACAAATTTATTTGAACATAAGCTTTCGTGGGCTACAGCTCACTTCATCAGATGCATAGAATGGAACATACAGTATGAATATATATAGAGAGAGAACATGAAAAGGTGGAAATTGCCATACCGACTCTAAGAGGCTAATTAATTAAGATGAGCTATTAACAGCAGGAGAAAAAAACTTTTGTAGTAGATAATCACATTTGGGTCATTACACAAATTGAATCTATTTCCCCATGTTACGTATCCTCAC
Source organism: Chelydra serpentina (assembly GCA_037349315.1). NCBI lineage: Eukaryota > Metazoa > Chordata > Testudines > Chelydridae > Chelydra > Chelydra serpentina. Next base: position 42,538,662 of record JBAIAC010000029.1, on the reverse strand, counting down.
ACCTTCTTGTCAACTGTCTGAAATGGGCCATCTTGATTATCACTACGAAAGTTTTTTTCTCCTGCTGATAATAGCTCATCTTAATGAATTAGCCTCTTAGAGTCGGTATGGCAATTTCCACCTTTTCATGTTCTCTGTATATCTATAAATATATTCATACTGTATGTTCCAGTCTATGCATCTGATGAAGTGAGCTGTAGCCCACAAAAGCTTATGCTCAAATAAATTTGTTAGTCTCTAAGGTGCCACAAGTGCGCCTCGTTCTTTTTGCGGATACAGACTAGCATGGCTGCTACTCTAAAACCTGTCACTATGCAAGATGCTCACCAAGTTCTTTGGTCCAGATTTCCCACCCACAGTTAAGTTAGAACTCCATCAAATGTATTCTGTTGGTCAGCCACGTAAACATGGATCTAGATTGTAAGCTCCATGGGACAGGGACTGTCTTTTTGTTCGGGGTTTGTACAGCAGCTAGCACAGGGGGGCCTTGTCCATGACTGGGGCTGCTAGGTGCTACCACAGTCCAAATACATAATACGCAATCATCAATCACCATCAGCAGCAGCCTCAAAAAGACATAGCCGTGCGGATAATAACTAAAAGGGGCAAAGGGAAAATACATACACTAATTCCTCCAGCATAATGACCACCATGAAAGCTATATATTGCCACAAACAATCCACCATAAAGGGTGAAGTCCTGGCGCCACTGCAATCGATGGCTAAACTTCCATTGACTTCAGCAGGGCCACGATTTAAGGGCCCAAAGTGTTTAAGGGCTCAATCTTCAGCTGCCCAAGAACAGTACTCCTACTGAATTAAGTGTGAGTTCATGGCCTGAAGTGCTTGTAGGATCTGGCCCCAATACGTTCCATTATAATATAGAAATTAAATAATATACATTTATATTTACAGCCCTTCACTCCAAAGAGCGGGCCCAAAACTGGGCTCTCTTATTTATCCAAAGAATAACCCTTTGAGGTTTGTAATGCACCTTATAAAGAAATCCTATGGCTAACATTAAAATACCTGTAACTGAACTGAGCGAGAGGCGGAGGTGAAAGTGGGCCAGTACGGGTCGGTACTGGTAAGAAGTGGCTGCCGGTACAGGCCCGTACACAGCCGAGGTTGCCGCAGCAGCGCTTTAATGTTGCTGCTTCTTTTGCCCCCCCCAGGGCCGTTGAGGGGAGGGGGGTGGAAAAGGGGCAGCTGCCCCGGGGCCCAGCGATTTAAAAGGGCCTGGAGCTCCCGGCCATCACCGCTGCTACCACGGCAGTGCCTAGAGCCCCGGGCCCTTTAAATCGCCACCGCAGCCCTGGACGGCGTGGGCTGGGCAGCGCTGAAGGGCTGGCTGGGGGAGGCTAACCCCCCAGCCATGCCCCTTCTGCCCCTGACTCTGCTGCTTCCAGGGGCGCCGAGCCGGGTCCCCATACTGGTAAGACTTTTAAGTTACTTTCACCCCTGGAGAGAGTATAAGTGTGTGTGCACGCATGATGTATGGGACTGTATGTATATATGCACAACGTGCGAACAGGATCTATAGGCACTGCATAGTATTGCACTTTTGACAATTTAGATAGCGTTGGTGACAGTGAAAGTATCAAAGCAGCACAGCATGCAACATTAAGCAACATCGTTCATTTTCTCTTTGGGAAGTGCATATATGCAAGAACATACAGTGTGGAAATCTCTCTCGAATCATTAGTCTTTGCTTTACGCTTAAGACACTCACAGCAAGCTTGCTGTTTACACCATGGCAATTCTGTGGAGATGTTATCATATGCTACCTTTTGCCAAATGTTTTTGCTCCTTTCTTTTCCTCCTCCATTTAGCTCTGTATTGACACATCTCTTCCAGACCCATCAAACCCTTCAGAGAAACCTCTCTGCTTGTGCAGTTATTTACACGGAAGAAGAGTTGATCTTCATGGAGGTTCATGAAACCTGCTGAACAAAGAGCCAACCTCCCACTAAATTACGCAGATGACAGCAGCTGCCTCTGTAAATCCCGGGGGGATATATTTGGGAGGAGTGAAGAATGATGTTGTTTGGGACAGATCCAAACTGCTGTGATTTAATTGGGAATCAGGTCCACCTTCCAAGTCAGGATTTCCTTTTCAGAGCTTGATTAGAAAGCAAGTTTAGATTAGAAAGCAAGCATAGGACCAGATTTGGAACTGGTGTCAACGGGCGTCACTCCGCTGATTTCAATGCAGCTGCTGTGAATGACATCAGCTGAGAATCGGGCTTGTATTTTTTCAGCGGGTGGGATGTTTTAGAGTGTGGCTCTCAAACTTTTTTACCGGTGACCCCTTTCACATCGCAAGCCTCTGAGTGCGACCACCCCCTTATAAACTAAAAACAGTTTAAAATATATTTAACACTATTATAAATGCTGGAGGCAAAGCGGGGTTTGGGGTGGAGGTTGACAACTTACGACCCCCCATGTAATAATCTTGTGACCCCCTGTGGGGTCCCGACCCCAGTTTGAGAATCCCTGTTTTAGACTGAAGTTTAATAAAAGCCTTAGGCAAAATCCTTTCTGGGCTCCTGTGTGGTGTTTGTGGACGTGTGTGTGTATGTGTATGTGTGTGTGTGCGCAGAGGCCACCACTGAAAAGCCGACTGTGTAGCGGTCTGGAAGAGACTCAGGCCGTGACTATGTGGTACAGCTCCTGTTATATAAGGATGTGGGTGTGGCTTCAGGGATCAAAGGTCAACCCCCACCGTGGAAGGGGAGGGATCTGGACTGAAGGGGTCAGAAAAGACTCTGACAGGCTGCAGTGTAGAGCAGACCCTTGTTACTGTGCTGTGTAATGTTGGAATAAAAATCATTGAACTGTTAAACACAAGCTCACCAAGCCTTAGTAAAACACTATGATGATGATGGCCAGTCCAAATTTCAATACGCCCATATGACCCAACAACTCTCTTAAAACATTGCGTGTGCACTTTAAAAAACAAAAATACATAAGACACGATAGACACCAACTGCCAAACTGGCTGATGTGTTCTACCCCAGACAGAGCACGTATAAGCATCCGATCGTACTCGTAAATGGGGTCCAATCCCATCCACTCAAATGGCTCTCCAACAAATCCAAGCTTCCCCTTCCTCAAATGTGCTCTGCCACAGACTTCCTGTCTGACCCGGGGCAGGTCACTTCCTCACTGTGCTTCAGATCCCATCTGTAAATTGGAGACAATTGTTCCTTTCTACCCTTTGTTTTGACTAGACTAAGCTTTTGGTGGCTGGGAATGTCTGTTTCTATGTCCATGCTCTGTAGCTATCCCAACGGGATGTCTCGGCACTACCATAATACAAATAAAAGAAAAGAGATGACTGGTGGGGATGGGGGGATATCACTATGGCTATGATGATGTCACGTTAGTCACCACTGTCACGGAATCTGCAAATGGTGCCATTTATTTCAGTTTGACAGCGAGAATGCCTTGAAATGCACCATTCCACCCAGTTTAAATTTTTGTTATTTGTAAGAACTAGAAGTATATGTAAAAAAAGAAATGAAACTCACTAACATTTGCTTGCATTTGCCACTGCTCACTTTGTTTACAGTCAATCACCTAGCAACAGTAACTAAGGATGTTACATCATGTGGCCTTCATGGACTTTCACATGTAAGAGTCATGCATCTTGTAAAAGAAAAGATTACAGTGATTAATTGGAAATAAGGAGAACACCAAACAAACAAACAAAAAAATTAGTAAAGTGGCAAAATTAAGTGCTAAGCAGAAAGTAGAGCAATGCCCTAAAACATTTGATGGAAGTGGGGGAAAGTTGTTTTGTATGTCATGCAAGTCATAAGTGTGAAGAAGAGACATTCAGAATGGCTGAAGATAGACATTTTTAAAAGCACAAAATGGTTACAGAGCTGTTTAATCCCAAAACCAAAGAGCATCTTTACAGGGTGAATGAAGTGTTCAAATTAACAGAAGCCTTTTCTGCTGCAAATATACCCCGGCACACCCTCAACAATCCAAAACTGACAGGGTTTTGAGAGAGCAAGGTAGGCGTTAAACCAAGTGCAGATCAACTTAGAAAAGTTTTGCTACCCAAAGTGTTTGCCAGTCATACTGAAGAATTAAAGGAAAAGTTGCAGTCCTACATTGTGGCAAATGAAACTACTGAAGAGAGGCATGTGCTTAACATTCTTGCTGTCCCTGTCCCAACAAGCAGTGACCGTGTGGGCACTTCAGACGCAAGAGAACACAAGCTGGATTTTTTTTGTTACATTGTGAAGTTTTGGAAGCAGTTATTTTAAAACAGTCAGCAAAGCAATACCATTAACATTTGCAATACCACTTGATCGGATCACTGCATTTGACCGATAATGCCACATGGGGAATGCTCAAGGTTTGAACCATTGTTTTGGAATGCTGTACACCTTACATGGCACATTTGCTTAACGTTGTGGGCAATCTGTGGAGGAAGATACTTTTGAAAGTAACTGAATTAGTTGTGGCTGTAAAATGTGCTTTCACAGACTGCCCTGCCAGAAAAGCCCAGTTCTGCATGTTTCTAAGGGTATGTTTACATTACCCACCAGATCAGCGGGTAGTGATCAATCTATCGGGGATCAATTTATCGCGTCTAGTGTAGACGCGATAAATCAATCCCCGATCGCTTTGCCATTGACTCCTGTACTCTACCGCGGCGAGAGGCAGAAGCGGCGTCAATGGTGGAGCGGCATCAGTCGACCCCGCACCATGAGGATGCGAGGTAAATCGACCTAAGATACGTCGACTTCAGCTACGCTATTCTCGTAGCTGAAGTTGCATATTTTAGGTCAATCTCCACCCCCTAGCGTAGACCAGGGCTAACAGAAAGAGGGAAAAGTCCTTCCATCTCACCAATTGCCATAATAACCGGATGGAACAGCTGGTTCAATGCAGCTCTTTATCACATTGAACATACTGAGGATTACATTTTGTTTTTTACAGAAGAGAATGGTCGTAGCGGTAGTTCAATTGTTCAAGAGATTGTTGATCTTTGCCAATCTGCAGCAGTTGTTGAAGAGCTCCAGGCTCTACAAGAGTTTGCAGCCAGAAGCACGAACACACTTACAGCTTATGAAGGGCCTGCAGTTCGTGCTCATCAGGTCAAAAACAATATGCGTGATCTTGCTTTGTGGGCAGAGAGCTGCTCTGAAACCTGCCAAACCCCAACAGCAAAACCAGTGCTCTTGGAAAGCTCAAAAAAAAAAAAGAGTCATACATGGACACTGACAACTTCCCATTTTCACCAACCGGCTGCTGCTTTCTTCAGAGCATGCTGTGTATTTGAGCCAAATCAAGCAAAACACCTTGACATTTGTGAGACCGCGGGATCTGAAAATATATCACTGTTTGAAGACAACATTCCAACACAGAGAGAATATCAGGCGTACGGGGAAGCAGCTCAAGAATTGAGGAACAAGGACATTTTCCAGTTCTGGAGAAGCACAATGGCCAAATTCCCAGCTCTGTCAGCATTTGCCCTGCGATGCTTAGCAGGACCAGTCAACAGCGTGGACACCAAACTCGCCTTCTCCTCTTGTACAAATGTGCTTGGGGTCAACAGACGCCACATAAAAAATAACTCTCTGTCTATGTATAACTTGTTAGCCCAAATTGCAAGTTTTCAAAAGGGACTTTACTAAAAGAATCAGTTATTTTTGATATACAGTTTCTTGGTTTTTTTGTTTGAAAAATGATTGCACAAAATGCATGTATAATTTCAAAATAGTTTACTTTAACGTGGAGATGAAAACTGTTGCATTAACAGTGTTTGTTTCATGTATATATTACACTGTAATATTTTATTATTTAATTGTTGCACATTTTTACCATGACGGTTTTGTGAATTTTGCCTAATTTTACTATGACAAAATCATATCCATTGTGACAGGGTCAGGCCAGATGGCTACAAGAGAGTAGTTGAAGGCAGATATATTAGCCCTAGGTTAAGTAGGTCCCTTTTCCCTGGGTAAGGTAACAGGGAAGTTTCCAGAACACTCAGGAACTTTCTGGAAACAATTAAGGCAGACAGGCTGATTAGAACACCTGCTGCCAATCAAGAAGCTGCTAGAATCAATTAAGGCAGGCTAATCAGGGCACCTGGGTTTAAAAAGGAGCTCACTTCAGTTTGTGGTGTGCATGCGAGGAGCTGGGAGCAAGAGGCACTAGGAGCTGAGAGTGAGAGGGTGCACTGCTGGAAGATTCTGTGGTGAGGATAAAGAAGGTGTTGGGAGGAGTCCATGGGGAAGTAGCCCAGGGAGTTGTAGCTGTCGTGCAGTTGTTCCTGAAGGCACTCTAAACAACTGCAGTCCACAGGGCCCTGGGCTGGAACCCAGAGTGGAGGGCAGGCCTGGATTCCCTGCAAACCTCCCAACTCCTGATCAGACACAGGAGGAGTTGACCTGGACTGTGGGTTCTACCAGAAGGAAAGATCTCTGAGGCAAGCAAAATTCACCAATAAGCGCAGGACCCACTGAGGTAGAGGAGGAACTTTGTCACACCATTGATATGCTAGAGGTCTATAAAATCATGACTGGTGTGGAGAAAGTGAATAGGGAAATGTTATTTATTCCTTCACATAACACAAGAACTAGGGGCTCCCCCAATGAAATTAATAGGGAACAGGTGTAAAACAAACAAAAGGAAGTACTTCACACAACACACCGTCAACCTGTGGGAACTCATTGCCCTGAGATGTTGTGAAGGCCAAATATATAACTGGGTTCAAAAAGGAATTAGATAAATTCATGGTGGTTAAGTCAATCAATGGCTATTAGTCAAGATGGTCAGGGATATAATCCCATGCTCCAGGTGCCCCCTGCCAGAACTAGATGACAGGGATTACTTGAAATTGCCCTGTTCTATTAATTCCTTTTGGAGCATCTGGCACTGGCCACTGACAGAGACAGGGTAGTGGGTTAGATGGACCATTGGCTATTCCCACGTTCTTATGAAATCAAAGTCTTTGCTCTTCCTTTTGAAGCACACCCTACATCAACCCCAAGATTCCTGACCCCTTGGGCACCAGCGCAACTACTAATAAATTATAAATTACTGCTATTACAAATAAATTATACCAATAACTGGTCATCAGAGCCTCTGATGGGTGGGTGAGTAATCAGGCTGATAGAAAAGCTAAATGTCAGCGTAAAGAAAATAGCAGCATAAAGATCCCAAAATGACCTACTGGTATCTCCATCCCTGGAAAAGATATGTTTTTGAAGCAGTCTTTGTTTCGCTGCATTGTGTTTGCTCCTCTAATACGCTCTGAGAGATAAGTGTAGGAAACGAATAGAAATCTGGAGAAAAGCAGTGACATCATACATTATTTCTGTGGTACAGCTGCAATCACACATAGAGGACTGAGAGTCTTATCACAGGTGACACTCTGAGCAATGGACAGTGGAGAAAGAGCAGATTTTGTCTATAGTGAGAAAGAAGACCCACTCAGTTCAGCAGCATTAAAAGTCCTCCTGTCCTGCAGAAAAGGAATCTTTTTTTCCCTTGGCGCCCAGTGTTATTTAGTGCATGCCAAAAAACTGGGGGTGCCTGGAGGAGGCATGTTGTGGACATTTTTGCTAATTTCTTCTCTTTTCCTTGAAATTTCAAAATTTGAAAACATTTTGACCAGCTACAGAGCTGGTTGTAAAATATTTTATCACATTTTCCCCATTTTGAGGGGGGCTGAAATTTGAAATTTCAGCAACAACAACAAATGTGAGAACATATGAATGTCCATACTGGGTCAGACCAATGGTTTACCTAGCCCACTATCCAGTCTCCAACAGTGGCCAGTACCACAGCTTCAGGGGGAGGGTAGAGAACAGGGCAATTCTGGAGAGATCCATCCTGTCTTCCCCTCCTGCTGGTTAGATGGACATTCAAAACTCAAGAAGGTACACACACACTGAATGTAATTCAAAGGAACACACTGTGTCCTTCCTTGCTTTCACGCTTTTCTAAGCCTTGACACCCCACCACATTTAAAGAGACCTTGATTTCCTGTTTATTACTGCATTGCTCAACTTTACTAACTGAAATGAAAAACAGAGGTCAATGAAGGAGATGAATAGGTCATGCAAGCCTTCCAGGGATACTAAAGAAGACACGCAATTCTATTTGTTTAGATCAGTGTCCATTACCAGAGTAGGCTAATTTCCGTGCGACAGTATCAGTGCACAGATGAGAAAAAAACATAACAGGTGATCAAAAAGGGTTATTATAAAGAGGATATATTTAACCACTGAGGCCAGGAGAAGAAGAAATGGGCTTAAATTGCAGCAAGGGCAGTTTAGGTTGGACATTAGGAAAAACTTCTTAACTGTCAGGGAAGTTATGCACTAGAACAAATTACATAGAGAGGTTGTGGAATCTCCATCACTGGAGGTTTTTAAGAACAGGTTAGACAAACACCTGTCAGGGATGGTCTAGACCAGCACTTCTCAACCAGGGGTCCGGGGCCTCCTGGGGGGGCCACAAGCCAGTTTCAGGGGGTCCACACCAAAATAAACCAGGGCCAGTGTTAGACTTACTGGGGCCCAGTGCAGAAAGCCAAATCCCAAGCCCAGCTGCTTGGGGCTGAAGCAGAAGCCCAAACAACTTAGCTTTGTGGGGCCTCTTATGGCATGAAGCCCCCGGCAATTGCTCTGCTTGCTACCCCCTAACATGGGCCCTGGCATTTAATCTACTGAAAAACAGTTGTTGTGGCATGGGTGGGCCATGGAATTGTTATGGTGTGTTGCTGGGGGAGAAGGGATCAGAAGGAAAAAGGTTGAGAACCCCTGGTCTAGACAATACTTAGTCCTGCCTCAGTGCAGGGGACTGGACTAGATGATCCATTGAGGTCCCTTCCAGTCCTACTTTTCTATGATTCTATTCTGTGCCTCCAAAATCATGCAACATTTCATGAGCCTTTGGTGTATTTTTTATTTTCCTATCTTCTATCTATCAGGAAAAGAACTTGAAACTGGCACGATGGATCCATGGAACAAAGCATCCAAGTGTGCAGATGGGGAAGAGAACCCTGTCTGTTCACTTCTGTCCTCCATTCAACAAAGCACTATGACTCATTGACTGTAATGCTACTTAAGAACATATGCAAGTGTTTTGCTGTTTTGCCTCTGTCTAGGGCCCAAGACTGGAGCCTTGAAGGCTCCCCTCTACTCTCAGCGGGATGGAATCCTGGAAAGTGTAGTCGCAGGGCTGCAGAAGCACGTGAGAGGGAGAAACCTCATGGGGAGCTGCTGTTTGGAGTATTTATTGTATTTTTAATACAAAATTTCTAGTTTGTTTACTTTGGATTCAGCAGATCCCCAGCAAAAATGCCTGGGGAAAATGGCACCTCACTCCAGTCCATCCCAGGGTGGGGGCCGCATTGGAGGGGGTTTTGTTTGTTTGTTTTTAAAATCTTCCAGGGCATGGCCTTCTCCTTGCTTTGCCACCGAGCTGTTCCACTCAAATGCAGCTATGGCTCGGGCACTGATCTGTTGCTGCGCTACCTTAACTCTCAGCCGATACCACCTCACCCCAGCTGCAGCCCCTGATCTTTTGCATTTGCCAACCCTCTCTTAACAATTTAGGCAAAAAATAAATGATACTATCAGCTGTTCTGTTAGCATTTAGCCAAAATGTAGTAACTAAACTGACGCCACATTTCCGTTCAACAGCTTCCGAATCACTTTGGTCTTTTACATTTGAAAGAGAAATCATTTGCGCGCTCAGTCGCTAGCCGCACAGCTGTATGATCAGATTATTACTATCCTTGATTCCCATCACCCTGAGTTATTTTATTGCTCGCCTATGTGTACCCAGTATTGGCAACCCCAAGCATTCAAAAATCAGGAGTCAGCTCCACACCCAAATCATGACTTTTGGATTAAAAATCATGAGATTTAAAAATTACTGGAATTTTAATTTTTCCTTATTAGTTTCTGAGCCTTTGGGTCACATTTTTAAGCTTTTTCTCCACCACCACGAGGATAAGACGTGTATTTAATGTATTTATGTATTTTGTGAAAATACACTGATTTTCACCTAATCAGCCCTCTCCAGGACCTTGGGCATAAAGCTAAACAGAACTGTGCTAAAATGGCGAGAGTTAGCCACTCTGACACAGGGAGCTGGTATTTGGTTGCGTGGCTACAGGTACCACCGACCAACTTGTCTCTGAATTCCAGTGGGACGAGCATTCAAAGAAACTGAACATTTCTGTACGATTGCATCCCTGCCACTTGCGCATGGAAACATTTCCCTCTCCCTCCACCAGCATGGATCACTCTGTGAGAAGTAGGACACTTTACAAAAATAAATCCGATGGGCTGTGGTAGGAGACGGAGAAGGGGTGGGACTTGGCCTCCCAGAAAACCACAGCATTGTAGGAAGGAAAAAAATGCAAACCAGATCATTAGGGTGGTGGTGGGAAAGGAGGGGAAAATACACTAAATCATTCATTCAAACAATAGAATAAAATGTAACAAAAAGCGAGGCATATGTTTGTACTTACTGCAAATAATTCAAAATGTAGAAAAGGACATCTCGTTGGGTAAACCTAGAATGGCTGCACAGTGGAGTATAACTTGAAACACATGTATCAGCCCATGGGCTCCCATGGAATTTACAGAAATAGCACTTTTAAATTTACTGCGCTTCTCCTGGTTATATTTTAACCATCTGCAGCATCAGATTAACCCTCATGTGTCCCACAATGGATTTTTTCCCCATTGTCTGCAGCTCTTGGTGCAAAATACTGCATGCAAGAATGTATTGCCTGGACATTAGAGGAGTTAGTCATATCAGAGTAATAGCTTCTACTGCCTGGGTTAACAGTGTAAGGGCTGATGCTGGAACCACTGATGTCAATGGTACTTTTGCTATTGACTTTAATGGGAGCACGTTCGAACCATTAGTCTGCAAAGATTTGGCACTAAATATAAATTGCCCTTGAATACTGCACTATGCGTGTATTATAAAGGCGGGAAAAATTCTAAATTTAGTTAAGATTCCAACATGAACCTTAATACCGCCCCTGTGTCCCCGCCCACCTTTCACCTGTGGGTGGAGACCCTCACTGTTTGCTCCACCACTGCCCTGTGGATTTAAATGGTATATTCTTTAGCTGCAGAAGGATCTAACCCACACTTACCCTTCCAGGTTCTGGTCAGCAGAGACCCTTCTGTGCTATGTTCCAGGGAGTGTCAGAGCAGATTAAAGGCAGATTCTTGGGGTTGGACATAATCATTCCCCCCTATTTCCAAGCAGGAGGGGGGTGCCAGCTCCATGCCATGGTCCCTTCTCACAAGCACAACCAGGTCCACATGTGAGAAAGAACTAGGCCAAGCATAGGAAGGGGCATGTGGCATGCAGATCCAGGGACATGGTGATGCTCCACCCATTGTCTCCCCAGGAATCCTGCAGCAGCAGCAGCAGGTTCACATGTCTATGATATAGTGATGGTGGTGCTTAGAATGAACTTCCATCTTGAACAATCCCTTGCTCGTCATCTTCTTTCAGCAAGGGTCAGTACGGGAGGATTTAGGCAGCTCAAATCCCTCAAAATTGCATCTTCCAACCTCATTCATGATCAGCCTCATGCTCTACTTCCTTTGACCTCAGTCCTGTGAAACTTCTGTGAAAGCGGCCCTTCTTCTGCACATTGGACGTGACCCCACCACTGTGGTTCTCTTGTTCACAACTGGTGCAAGACTGCAACTGGCCAGGCTCGTCTTCAGTGTCTCTTCATTTGTGACAAAAATCAATGGAAGTTAAGAACACACCGTAACTTTTGACACTGAGAATGGTTTAGTTTCCTCTGTTCAGCTCTTTAACACCCATGTTTCTGCACTATATGACAGGGTTGTCTTCACTACCATGTCCTGCAGGGAATCTATTTAAAGGTTAATATGCACACACTCTCCTACACCTACCCACCTCAGGTGGCTGGCCCAAATTCTAAGTCAGAGCCCTTCAAAGTACAGCAGGCACCCAGACCAACGCACTCATCCTTCACTTTTCTCCTTCCGTTGTTTAATTGACCTAGTTGTGTGTATGCAGTTTGCCACATGCATATTGCAGATTTTAGAAGTAGCAAAGGCTCAGGGCTCAGTTGCTTCCATTGACAAAACTGGCCACCTGATCCTGACCCCAATGTCCAGTAAGTTAGAGAATACTTGTATGAATTTCATTAAACGGTTGTGCACTGAAGGAGGAATTTGATAGTGTATAAACAGAACCAGAGGGTTTGGATTGTCCAAATATCAGTAAGGGGGAGGGATAGCTCAGTGGTTTGAGCATTGGCCTGCTAAACCTAGGGTTGAGAGTTCAATCCTTGAGGGGGCCAATTAGGGATCTGGGGCAAAAATTGGGGATTGGTCCTGCTTTGATCAGGGGGTTGGACTAGATGACCTACTAAGGTCCCGTCCAACGCTGATATTCTATGATTTTTGCATCAGATCCTCAGCTGATGTAAACCAACATTGCGCCATGAATTTTAATGGAGCTACAGCAATTTACCCCAGCTGAGAATCTGGCCTGTAACATTTAGTGTAATAAATGTCCGTTGTTTCATGCTGGACAATTCTGCTGAGTGTGTTATTGAGAATGAATGCTGAAAATGAATTCATTTTGATGTGTTTTATGCCGATATTTCGTCAAGCCAATGAGTGTTAATTTTTGCATCATACCCTAAACTTGGCATGAAATAATTACAAGGGTTGTAGTACACTAATGCAAGGTGGTAAGTTAAAAGGAACACATTAGAAGCTGGCCATTCTGGTTACATTATGACAGAAGAAAAATGCAATATGTATATTTGCATAGAATTAGGCACAGAGCAATATACACAGAAAACTGTTTTTTCTATCCCACAAAAAAGTTGAAAAAGAACTCTCATCCTCAGCTGGGAAGAAAATGTTTGCAAACCACAATTCCAGAAAAATTTTAGTTCAGGTCAATCAAAAGATTTTGTTTCATTTTTTCTTCTTCTTATTATTATTATAATTAGTTTAAATTTCAAAACAGTGTTTTTGAACCAGAAAATTAAAAATGTTGAAACAAAACAATTTCAATTTCCTGTGAAAAGATTTTGTTTGATAAATTGGCATTTTTCAACTAAAAAAAAAAAAAGGATTTCACTGAAAAATTCCTCCCCATCTCAAATAACTAGGACTTGGGTTTTAACTCTGCTTCTGTGAAGTTCCACAGTTTCCTTTTATAAAATAACCATTAGATATAGCAATGGTTTTAGTGGGTGAGAAAGTATCTTGTCTTGTTTTCCGGCAGCCAAACAAAGGGAAAAACAAAAACAAACAACACAAAAACAAATGTTACTTGTTTAGCAGTTTTTTGTATAGAGACACCCACTCCAAATTGTCCTTGAGACCTGCTGATCATGAGGGTTAGTCAGCCAATGAAAATGTGTTACAGCCAGTGGAATTTACCCTTTGAACTTCCCCTCCCTGCTTCTAGGGTGACCAGACCTAATGTGAAAAATCGGGACAGGGGGTGGGGGATAATAGAAGCCTGTATAAGAAAAAGACTCAAACATCGGGACTGTCCCTATAAAATCGGGACAGCTGGTCACCCTACCTGCTCCTGTTCATTACCCATGCACTGATGTTGGTAGGAAGCCAAAAAAGAAGGAAAACTGAACTAGTGAAAGTGAATGACTTTTTCACCTTTGTGGAAAAACAATTTTTAAAAAAAAGCTAAACTTCTTCCATCTCCTTTTGTATCTGAGACGTTTCATATCCCGCTAGTTGGATCCCCTGACCATAGGTTCTTGGTATACAGATTAAGAGAATGCCTTTACCACAGCATTGCTAATGATGACCATACACAATTAAAAAAACAGTGTAGGCATTATAGTTTTCAAAATATCCATCCAGTTTGTTTGATCATGTATTTGCTTTGCAAGCAGATGGCACGTGTTTGGCCATGAACTTAATGCTGTGGTTGAAGGGTATATCTGAAAGCTCTCAGCCCTTACCCTGTTTATCTTTTAGTTCAAGGGGCAATTGATTTCTCATGCGCTAATCCAGCCTGGGCTTTTAACTTTCTCCTCAGCCATAGCCCTTTTGGTTCAATCCTTGCTTCAGGCTCTTCTATTCTCCTGGTGCTCCAGACTCAGATGCTGAAGTTCAGTCAGGGACAAAACTGGACCCACGGAAAGGACATTCAGTCATTCAGGGAAGGGATCTTCGCTGGATTAGCTACTTTCCCAGCACAATGTCATTGTTTGTGTTAAGGCAGAACCTAAGGGTCCCAATCAGGGACTGGGGCCTCATTGTGATAAGGGTTTGTTTGTATAGCGCATACCAAAGAGATAGTTTGTGTGGTTAGACGCCTGCACCTTTGTGCAGCCCCACTGATATCAGTGGGCACAAATGGCAGGATTATGGCCTAGATTACAAAAGAGTGGATGACATAACCTAACAGTGAAGGCAAAAGAGGAGAGGTGGAGAAGATGGTGGCAACAGTGAAACAAGCATCTCTTTGCCCAAGGAGCATAGTCATGGCTGACCTCCTGCCTTGCTGGTGTCAGCTGGTCGTGTTTTGTAGGCATCACAGCACTAGAGATACATCAGCAAACGTGACGCCTCCAGGAAATAATTTCTCAAGGTCTTCCTGATATTGTAAGTCACTTGGGAGACCTCAGCTCTGGGAGAGAATGCTGCTTTAATTTTTTTTTAAACAATCATTGCACTTTATTTTAATTTTAAAAATAAGTAAAAGGCTTGAACAGATTTGTTTGTTAGAACATAAGAACGGCCATACTGGATCAGAGCAAAGGTCCATCTAGCTCAGTATCTTGTCTTCTGACAGTGGCCAATGCCAGGTGCCTCAGAGGGAATGAACAGAACAGGTAATCATCAAGTGATCCATCCCCTGTCGTCCATTCCCAGCTTCTGGCAAACAGAGGCTAGGGCCACCATCCCTGCTCATCCTATCTAATAGCCATTGATGGACCTATCCTCCATGAATTCATCTAGCTCTTTTTTTGAATGCTGTTATAGTCTTGGCCTTGACAACATCCTCTGGCAAGGAGTTCCACAGGTTGACTTTTAATATCTACTACACAGGAAAGGTCCAGTTAATCTGTGACTGAGAAACATTGCTTGAATTCATTTGTAACCTGATCCCAAGCCCATTGATGTTAATGCTTTGGATCGGGGCCTTTAAAACATGATCCTGCAACTCCATGGGCAGCGGCTGAATCAGCACAATTTCTGACTGCCAAGTGCCAATTCACACCTTCCCACCAGCCACCAGTGCTTGTTCTGCACAGCCAGCTGGAACCAGACCCAGAATAAAGCAGAGCTCTTGCAGATGTTTTACACAATTGGGTGATCACTGAACCTCACCCCTCCCACACTAGGAGCTGACCTGACCAGCGGGGCATCCCTAGAAGAGTGGGTGCAGCAGCCACACCCTTCAATGTAGGGCTTCACATTAATGGCACAGCCTTTGCTAACCCTTCGATAACAGCCACACTTAACCCATTGGGGGGTGTTCCTCTTTCGGATATCGCTCTGGCTGCTTGTGGGGGTGAGAGGACAGTGATGGGTTCCTTTAGGGTCATGGATAGCCTATGGAAATGAGAGAATCATAAGGAGAATGGAGGCAAATCGTGCCTTGTAAGGGTGGGAAGCGCCCACAGATAAGAGGTTCATAAAGTATGCAGGATGGGAGAATTGGCAGAAGAAGAATACACCTGTTGGGGGGAAGGTTTCTGTGGTTGCAATGCAGGATGGGTAGAAGCACTTCGAGGTGCCTTCAATGAAGTGGACTCGTACCCTTCGCTGGGGGAGTTTATTTGGGCATGCACCTGTGGCAACTGCCACCTTTCCACTTCCACTTAATGGTGCTGAGACCTTATCACCACAGAGACCCCACCACTACCACCCCGACCACTCCTGTGCCCCCCATGCCATTCTTCCCCAGCAGAGTTCAATGGAGTCACTCATGACAGAGCACCCTCAGTACACCAGGAAGAAAGCTGATGTCTGGGCATTCTCCATGGAAGGTCCTCGGCTGGGGATTCACTCCCCCAGACTTGCCTGCCAGAGCCGAGGTCGGTCCTACTTCACGGAAAGCTGCAAGGCCCAAGTTTTCACTCAGGCATGGTGAGGAGGGACTGAAAGCTGGAGAGGTTGCGTTCTTTGCTTGGGAGATGTACTGTATTTGCCAGCATGCTGTTATTTTATGCTGGGGGGGAAACAGTCCCAAAAGAGAGGCGGTTTCACGATGCAGTTAAGCTGTGTCAGGTTTCCCAGAATTTGGGATTACACCTGTTTATGTCTCTCTAAATACATACAACAAGCCTGGCTTCGAACATTCTGCTTGACAGAAATCAGAAAAATATGCAAGATTTTAAAAGGAAATCTCAACTGTTGTTTTACAATAATCTCCACCCAAAACCACTTGACTTTGGAACTTTGTGAGTCTATCATCCCATTGGTTCCAAGTTGGTTCCTTGCCTGCAATTTTGATGCTGGAAAACAGAGGTGTTCTTAAATAAGCCTCCAGATCTTTCCCATCCACCCCACCATCTGTCCATCCCCAGGACTAACCCCAGCATGATCCATTCAATCTTAAATCAAATCTGAGTAACCATAGTAGCATGCACTGTTGGAATCCAATTTTATCTCCCAAGAGAAATAAAGACCTGATCCAAAGCCCAATGAAATCAATGACAGTCTCTTTGGATCAGGTAGTAATTGCCTTGCATTGGGAGAGCTATACTTGATTTCCTTCAAGAATTGCAATGCTTAAGACTAATTTTCTCTTGTCTATCTTCTGCTCTTATTTCATTACAAATGACATCATTGTCTGCAAAATGTAACTACAGAAGAATAAACATGAAGTGATTGCTATGTACCGGGGAAACAAAATAGTGGTGTTGCTAAGAGAGGGCAGGTCATTCAGCACTCTTCTAGCATCAACTTTTTAACTAATCGTATATAAAGAGCGACTGAGAAAACACAATTTCCCTCCTATGAATTCATTTCCGTTCCTTAGCTTTATAAATGACACTCAAAGGTCTGACTCTACCTAGCCTACCAGGGTGAACAGTTCCTTGGAATCTTTAAGGGCCATAATTAACTGAAATTTGGTTTTACGTGTCCTCTGAAACACAGTACCTCCAACACAACAATGTCCCGGATTCCATGCTGACTGCATTTGTTTAATACAGACATAGAGGAAAAGGTTGCTAACTCATGAATTGTCACACCACTTTCTGCAGAACCCTGGGTTTTTCTTTTGATGTGCAGCTTGAGGGATCACAGCAGTAGTTAATATGGCTGAATATTGATCTTTGACCTTTATTTTTGCTTTTCTTTGTATCCTTCCTCTAATATGTTAGAGAAAAACACAATCTCTCTACCACAAATCATTCTTTGTGAATTAGAACTTTGCCTAGAAGTTGTCTTGTAGACATACTGTACATTGGTTTTGCTAAGGAGATCTAAAACTACCAAAGAAAGGGAATATGAGGCCAGATCCTCAGCTGATATAAATGGGCATAACTATATAGATATTGGTGGATCTATGCCAATTTACAGAAGGAAAGATCTTCACAAGTAGTTCCATTGACTTCAGTAGTGCTATACCAATTTACATCACCAAAAGTTTAGGCTACCCTTAACTTGGCCTCAGTTAGTGATGTCTACACATCACAGATTATTATTTTACAGAGTCGCAGGAAACGCTATTAAGTGCATCTCATACAGATCGAAGTTTGGGTTCAGTTAGCACTCAGAAGTTTGGATGCCTATCAAAAATTTTGGGGGACTTTCTACACTTCCGGAATGAACAAATTTGGGTTGCAAATCTCTTGCGAACAAGCAGAGTGGTGAGATTTCTGGGACTTCTTGGTTTTGGCCAGGATGGAGATATTATTCCTGTGGTATAGTATTTCTGCCCTCGTCCCAACCAGGATTTGCCATGGTGTTTTGGCACTTCCAGTCTCAGCTGAAGTCTGAAAAATTCAGAGTTTGATGGATTTTATAGTGCATCTGATTTTGATATGCAGTGAAGGCCTTGGAGGACATGTCAACAGGAACTTAAACATGAAAAATAATGGAAAAAGAGAGTTACCTACACTTTCAGAGCCTCTAAGAAAAGCTATGGTTTGGGGTCAGTTTGATATCGGTTGTTTTAACCAACCTGGCTCCCCCTGAAAGGCTTCAGAACCCTTTGGATGGCTCTGCCTTGCCGTGTCATTCTAGGAGTCCTGCAGCTGACTCCACCATCAGCTATCACAGAATAAACAGTTACTTCACTGCTAATCATACAGCAGCCCCGAGTTCCGTGAGTCAAACCAAGCTTCACCGCTGACATTTAGAACTTCTCCTTTTGTTTGTTGCATTGGTCCCTTGATAAAATCTTGTTTACCCAGACCAGCATTCCTATGGTAAACATTAGTCTCTCATTCGTCTCCTCCTCATATATATTACAGTAACGAGTGTATTTGTGTAAAGGGAACTACCCTCTATTCTAGTTCTTGCCAAACCAGCCAGACCATTTAAATTCATGACTTCTTTTTCGGTATCAGTTCCATAGTCTTTACCTAATTGTGAAAACCCATCTAGGCACAGACGACACAAATATGCCATTGTTTTTTGGATCACCATTCTTTTACGTGGGGTCAGAATGGGGTCAAATGAAAGCTACAGAAATACAGAGACACCACAGTAAGCCTCAGATATTTTGCTCTTCTTGCTACCCTTGTGACTTGAATGTTGTGGGCAACAAATGAAATTCAACCAAAATGGCTAGTCCCTATCCTGGTCTTTGTTCCAAAGGGTGGGCCAAATTCTGATGGTCAGACTCAGTGTGTGCTTGTTACTGGACAGCCTGGTCTAAGAAGCAGTCCCTGCCAAGACAGGCTCACAAATCTAAATGACAGACTTGCCGTTGTCCCTCCCTCTCACCCTTTGCTTATTGCCAACTTGGCTGAGGATATGTCTAATTTGGATCTTGGAGCAGGGATCTTTCTGCAGTGTCATGTACACCTTTGGCATTGTGTACATGAAAATCTCTCTCTCGGGTACTTATGTGGCCACTAATATAGCAGTATCTGGGCGCTTCACACTCTGAAGTGTTTGTCCTCCCAGCATTCCTAGGAGGTATGGGAGTTCTATTATCCACACTATTATACAGATTGGGGAACTGAGCTACAGACACTACGGCCCAGCTCCTCACAAGGTATTTAGGCACCTAACTCCCTTTGCCTTCAATGAGAGTTAAACACCTAAATACTTGGAGGGGCTGTGTAACAGGGTTGGACTCACCCGGCGACGCCTCCTGCTGGTTGTCCAGGGAATTGCTCGTCCAGCCTCCGGAGAGCCCTCTTCTGGCCGGTGATCGACCTGACCACTCTCTGGCCCCCGTGTCCCTCCCAGGACCTGGTGCCCCTTTCTCTGGGGTGCTGCCCCACTGGCAGTACCCCACAGCCTTAATCTTAGGGTCTCCCCCTCCCAGGGGAACCCCCCACCCACTATCCCCACTTCACCTCAGTGTACAGCTACTGCCAGTCCCCATCTAGCCCCATGCACTGGGGGCAGACTACAGTGTAAGCCACTCATCATCAGCAAAGGGGGTTTGAACCTGCTGCCTCTGCCTACCCATGGGCTGCCCCTGCAACCCTAGTACCTGCTAGGCCTTACCAGGCCTGCAGCCTGGGGTTTCCTTAGGCCGGAGCTCCCCAGCTCCCTTGGCCTTTCCCCAGCCCTGCTCCAGTTCAGTACCCTGCTTATCTCCTGGCAGCCAAGCCCTTCTCTCTCTGGAAGCAGAGAGAGACTCTTTGGGCTTCTGGCTCCCAGCCTCTTATAGGGGCCAGCTGGGCTCTGTTTGGGGCATGGCCCAGCTCCAGCTACTTCCCCCAATCAGCTCAGCTTTCAGAGCTGCAGCCCTCTCCTAGGGCTGTTTCAAGCCCCTCAGGGCAGAAGCGGGGGTAGCCACCCTGCTACAGACTGGGTCCAAATGCTCGAGATTACACAGGAAACCTGGGACAGAGCAGAGAAGAGAAGTCAAGTCCCAGGTTCACACTGGACTGTGCTCTCCAGGCTAATTTCTCACTTTGGCAGCCAGAGTTGGGGTGGGAGGGATGTGGAGTAGGTACACAGGGCCAGACTCATGAGGAGGAATTCTAGCTGATGCAACCAATGCTCCCATGGGCTCCTGCATGGAGGGTGGCAGCCGCATCCTCCTCAGAGAGGCTTCAGTGTGCAGTCGCCTTGGTGGACCTATGGTGGTGCAGGGGAGAGGCTGGAATATAGCTCCACAATTGCTAGCTCCTTTTAGGTTTCTAGTGCCTGTTGGGACAATAGCAAGGAACAGGGCCTGCGCTCCCTAAAAGGCTTGTACCTTGCACTCTATACTCTGCTCAGCTTCTGCACCCATTGCATCCAGAATCAGGCCCTATAGTAAGATTGTTAGAACCAGATGATGGGCTTGATCCACATCAGTGGACATCTTTCAATTGTCTTCAGTGAACACTGGATCAGGTTCTATCTTACAACCCCAAAGCGCGGCTATCACTGTAATGCATTGCTTAGACAGACAGGGTGAGCTGATGGTATCTGACGGCAGCAACAGCGGTCCACAGGCCACACAATGAGCCCCATCAACAGACCTTGAAAACAAGCCCTCTCCCCAGTTCTTCCCATCCTAATTAGGGCCTTGTCGAAGGGCCCATTCCTTCACAGGGAAAAAATAAAATAAAATCAGTGTTCACACTTGTCGACACACTTTCCTACCCAGCTTTCCCTGAAGGGTGCTGAAATACTGCTCCAGGAAGCCCAGCACATTTTCTCTGGATTGAGGTATGAGAGTGATTCTTTTGACCCAAACAATTCAAAAAAATAAGTCTCTGTACCATGCATGACTCCAGACGCCACTTGAGAGGATCACATTGGGTTGCATCTGATTGTGTTCATATTGCTCAGGCGTGAGATCACCACACAGATCAGCACTAAGGGCTAGATTTTGCTTGGTCTGTGCGCCTTTCAGGGAGTAAAAAACCCTTTATGCCATATGCAGGCAACCCAGTGCCGCTGGCCGGGAATGCGGGGCTACATGCCCTCTTCCTCCCCCTTGTTCAGGTGGGCGGGGGAAGTGTGGAGCCTTGGCTTCACTCCTACATTCACTAGCCAGAGTAGCTGAGCTGTGCAATAGGGAGTGACAGTGTGATGGCCGCCATCTTGGCTGATGCAGAGACTGAACCAGAGACCTCCAGAACTAAAAGCAATGAATCACTACAGCTTGCACGAACAGACTTTCACCCTCTTTGGGTCGGGCACAGAGTGGGACGTGCGACATACACTGACCAGTGAGTTACCTTAGCATTTATTGTTAGTATTGGCCTGTAGCAAGAAGACAGCAGGGGAGGAATTATGCCTCAGAGAGGCCATCAGTACCTCCTAGGTCAGTGCATCTTAGGCACCAGCCCACTCTTAGGGCTGATTGGGCCTTAGGCCACAATCTAGCCCTAAATTGAAGGCCTATTTTTCTCCACTGACAGGGCTGTGTTCTGGCCTTTATTTCAAGGGGCCTCTGTATCTCTGATGAGAGGCTCCAGGCATGACACTAAAAGATCCCCTTAAAAGGTACATTTGGCACTCAAAGGTTTATATGCCGAGGGCTTTGCGAATATTCCATGGCCTTGACACTCCTGAGATTGCAAATAATTCACTAAACCACTTTCAGGGCCCTCCCCCTTCAGCGAAAGATACCCCACACCTCCCACAGAGAAAGCCAGCATTAACATTTCACACCTTGGAAGTGGAGGCAGCTAAGTCAGCATTCATGTGTTTACAAAGCCCCGGGGAGCTTTGAATCAAAGGAGCTAGGAGTCTGACTTGGAATGAGATGAGCAGAGCAAAGGGTTTTTTTTTGTTTTGTGACTCCTGCCAGCTCTTGCTTTTACCTGTTAAACACATTCTGAGTGCATGGAAAAATATCTGGGAATGATATCATGACTTTAACTGACCTGGTGTAATATTCTACAAGTAAATTGCCATCCACTGTCCTTGCAGGCTACAAGGGATGTTGAAATAAACTAACTCTCTCAGTGGTTTCAATACGCAAAAGTCGAGCAAGCAGACAAGGCCCATTCAAGCTCATGGTCAGTTTAGGAATCAACCCCTATGCAGGAGGGATTGGTAGCGATCCATCAGGCATCCAGCACTGAGATATGCATATTTTGCTAACTAGTTGCCTGATAAATTTCCCCAGACTTTTGCCCCAGACAGTGCTATGTTCCATCCTCCCCTCCTCGCTAATCAAAATTCTCTTCCAATCCTAGTCATCTTTTAGCACTCTCCCCTCTCTATACACCCCCCTCTCACAGGGACCCAGTCTAATAGCCCTAGCATTCTCGTCACAAGAGGTTTGCTTCTATCCGTAATCTCCTCATTGGCCCAGCGACAGCCACTCTTGGTGCCTTCCCCCGCCATTTTCCAGAACGGCCAAAAACACCTTATCACTCTGTTTTGTAGGCCTCCATTCCACAGCACCCTTCCCCATTGTTCATTTATACCAATTCAATTACCTAGCTATATGCACCTATTGAATCTGTAGCGCACCGGGCACCATAACAACTATGCACCAAATACAACATTACAAAAAATAAGTGATTTATTTCCAATGACCCCTAAAGGAACAATGCTTTTGCTGACCTGAGGCTTCATTGCTCACTCCCCAGTTACTTGGCTATGTGTTCTCTACACTACCAGTTACTCTGGGTACCTTCTGCAAAAACATGTGGGGCTTGCACTGGGCTGGGAAGCCGAGCAGATTAGATTCGTCCGGATCCCTTTCATTGGGGTTCTCTACCGCCTATATTCCAGCACAGAGAAAGATTTGAATCTGGCTCTCTAAAGTTTTACCCTCTGCACTGAATATTTCTGTGCTGAGCATGGTCGTTGTGGGCTCCAGAGGGAGAGGTGGTATGGGAGGGAATAAGGTCTGTGCTTTCAATTTGAGCCAGTGCAGATGGAGGGGACAGTCACAAGTGCTTCCAGGGACTAATCCACTAATCACAAGACAGGCTGCCATGCGCTGTGTAGGTCTTTGAATGGCCTTGACTTCCAGGTGTAGGAAGAGGGAGTCACAGTAGCCCTGTCTCAAAGTGAGAAATGTTTGGATCATGGCAGTTAAGTCCTTGTCTGAGAGAGACAAGGCCCTTAGGCAACGTGTAACAGGAAGATAAAGTTTCTTACTGTTGCCACCTGGTTAATGAGGAACTGAATCTAGCAAATCCCCAAGGCTGCAACTGAAGGGCAGATGTTTCCTGTGGAGGGCATGTCAGGAGTTTAGTTAGCGCCTCACAGTGTTTTCCCCTTTTACTCACCATCACTTCTGTCATCCCTGGGTCAAGATTCAGCCAGGCACTTCTCTCTTGCAGGCCCTGAGGCATCTGTGCCATGGCACCACTGTCTGGCATCTATGGGAAAAGAGAGATTGAAGCCGATTGAATGCTACTCATTTTGTGACCTTAGAGCACAAAGCAAAGGCTTGCGTTTTAGCATCCTGACCAAGGCTGACCTGGAAAACACAGAACAGGTGGAGATGTTTTATTTTATGGATTGCAAATGTCATGTGATGGAGCTTTACTCCAGTGATAACTGGGAAGGGGTGGAGGTGCTTTACTACCTGGTCTGTGCAGTCGTATCGTTATTTCCAAGGCTTTAACCTCTATACAAATAAAATGATGATCACACAACTTTTGGAGGAGGGTGACATCAGCCCCATCTTATTTCGACTACCCCTGCCAATTCTTTGAGTGCGTGTAATAAATTCCATTGGATGTCTCCCTAGACACAGACATAAGTACGCTTACTCCAGGAATGGCTCTTAGCAGGCTATTAGGAACAGAATACTGGGAGATATATGCTGAACATATCATGTCAAAAGAGCATTCGATCCCTAGCTATAAAAGGCGGAGGACAGAGGTGATGCTAAAAGCTGGGTTTTCCCCTGTAGGCATGAAGCAGATTTGTCTGACTCATGGCACACCTGGCCATAATTAATCCCTCCGAGACCGGCTGAAATATGAGGGATAGTTCTGATGGTTAGGAGCTGATTTGCAGCCCAATACCAGCCTGTTGAGAAAAGCTACTGGGTGGGTGTAACTGGAAATGGGTGTTTTTTTCCCAGCAAAGAGAGACTGTCGGGAGCTGGCTCGTGGTTGGAGATGACAAAGTGAAAAAGCACTGGTCTGAGTGCTCCAGAAACAGTGCAGCTGCATGCAGACTGTATGCATAGTCAGGAAAGGGGTCATAGGAAATCCAAATATGGTCGTGGCTACAAGAATAAACTCTGTTGCACGATCCTCCATGGATAGCTGAGCATAAGCTGGGCACTAATAAGACAGCTGCAGCCTACTTTAAAGTTTGTGGCTAAGATGTTCAAAAATGAATTGATGGGAAATGGGCATCTATAGGCTACTTTGAACATCTCAGCCTAAAGACAGAGTGGAATTAAGAGGGGTTCAGAAATAAACAATGAAAATGGTCAGAGGCATGGAGGGATTTTCATGAGGAGGAGGGGCTGGGACAGTTGGGACTGTTTATCTTACAGCCAAAGCTAAGGGAGCATGGTAGGGACAGACAAAATAAAGAATGGTATTGACAAGGTGGATAGGGAGCTCCTATTTCCTCCCTCTCACACTACAGGAACAAGGAGACTGTCACAGGGCGTAGCAGAGCCTCCTTTGCGCCTGCCTCTGCTCTGCTCCAAAAACCACTCAGACCTTTGGGCTCAGGAATCACCAGTGCCATTTATTTACAGTGCACAATCCCACCACCTTCTCACCACATACAGTTGGGGGTTTCAGCCTTAAGGGCTTCTCAGTCCTGCATCCAGGAAGGAAAAGCTACCACTCTCTGGCTTCCCCCTTTCTATCTGCCCCTCCTTGGCATCCTTCCCCTGAGGCTCTTATGCAGCCCCGGGCTAATTAGACTGGCAGCTGTTTCCCCTTTGCCAATCAGGCACAGATTTCTCTAGGCAGCTCCAATCTAACCCCCAGGATTGGAGCTGGCTCAGGAGTCCCTGCCCAGCACACAGTCACGGACACATAATTGAAACTGAGACACAACAACTTAAACTGATAAAAGGAGACATTTTTTCTTTATATAACACCATTAGTGAGTGGAAGTCATTGTCACAAGACATTACCAAGGCCAATATCTCACTAGGATTCAAAAAGGAATAGACGTTGCTATGGAGAATAGCCACAGTTGCATTAGATAAGATAATAAAAGATTGTGGATATAAATCTACTTGCTTCAGAGCACGAGCTTCTGATTGTGTTGGGAAGCAGCTTTCCCTCTGGGCAGGTTATTGTCCACTTTGTGGTTTCTTATATCTTCATCTAAAGCACCTACTGCTGGCCACTGTCAGGGACAGGAGACTGGATTGGCTGGTCCACTAGTCTGATCCAGTCTGGCAAGTCCCATGAAGAGAGGGAAAGGCACTAACAGAGCATGCACATAGTGAGGAATGGGGACTCTAAATGAAATCAAAACCTGAGGATGAATGTGGGCCTTGTTTATATTGGGACTCTTGTTCTGGAGTTACTTGCATTTGTGTCGTTAATAGCGTTGCTGTCACAACTGACACAACCATTGCCAGTTTCCACACCTCCAATATTTCACCTAGAATTAGATCACCACGGCCTGTTCTGGAGGCCTGGTTTGTCCTGCTTCCTTGGTCTCTGGTTGTAGCAGAAACAAGTCTGCAGAAATCCATCTCTGACATTTGCCATCCTCTATTTCTGCAAGGGTCAGGAACTCTGATATCTCTATCATCATCCACAGTTGGGTACTGCCATCTGTGCAACAGCAGTGGTTGCATGGCAACACACTGCTTATGCTGGCTCCATGCTGGGTCGCTGTCTGTCTCCACTGGTACCTTTTACTCCTTCAACCTCTAACTAGACCATTTATGGGCCATGATGCTCAGCACCTGCCTTTGCAGCCAGTTCATGGAGGAGGAACACATGCACACACTTTGCTTGTCTTCTCCATTAGGATTTCCAGCATGGCTCTCCTGAATGCACACCAGGGGTTTTGGTTTCTTAATCCTCTGTCCTTGTTCTTAGAAGGAGATTAAAAGGGAGTTTTTACTTGGATTGAACAAGAGACAAAATCCACTGCCTGTGTGGCAATGTGGTCATGACAGGGTTAACTGGTGGTTATCCAGACAGGATGGAGACATGCGCTGCCCCTCCCTTACTTCCTGTTTGGTAAGTGGGAGTTGCCCCACCCTCTCTGTTGTGATGCAGTTGAATAAAGGAGCAAGTTCCCAGCCTGCAGTCTGGTGCGTAAAGTGTTATTTTGATAGAACGGAGTGGTCTCCTCACAAAAGCATGTATGTGCAACTGCAAAGGAAAAGAATTAGAGCTGAAAGTGCCTGCTACTGAATGGTACCTACTTTGCTCTATAGAGAGCAAATGAAACAGTCTAATATCAAACATCTGCTAAGCAAAGTGAGAAGGAATGCTCAACAAAATCCCTTTCTCCTTGTGCAGTTGACCTTTTGCAGCTTAACCTCCACGCTTACTGCTCTTAAAAGGCTGTCAAATAATTCCAGCTCTTGTTTGAGAATAACTTCAAAAATCCAGCTCTCCTACGGAAACATCCACCAATATTATTTTCCTGCAAACTGCATGATCTCCACCGTGGCATCTT
This sequence comes from Chelydra serpentina, assembly GCA_037349315.1. Taxonomy (NCBI): domain Eukaryota; kingdom Metazoa; phylum Chordata; order Testudines; family Chelydridae; genus Chelydra; species Chelydra serpentina. Next base: position 42,511,958 of record JBAIAC010000029.1, on the reverse strand, counting down.
TTCAGTTACCAAACACTCAAATATAGGATACACATTGCCCGAGGGCCTGATCCAAACCCTACTGAACTCAGCAATTAGCGTCAATGGAAAGTGGATCAGGCAGAAAGGACCACAGTGGAGGTAACAGCAAGTCTTGAAAAATTAGGGCGTTTCAAATATCTATTTGGGATGAAGGGAAGCTTTCTCAGGAGATGTAATTTCACTTTAGTAGCACTATTTGCATTGTTGTGGCGAAGAACATGTCATCCACTTCCATTAAATACTCTAGATGGGCACGGCCTCATATGGCTCAAGTGTAAACATTTGCTCTAGGTTGCAAACTAATATATGAATTGTTGATCTAGAAGCAAAAACCAAGTGTTTAACTGTTAGAATTGATGACTGCAAGATAATAAACACATTTTTTCCCTAAACTCTTATGCATGAAACTTTAAACTTCATGTGCCTTCTGAAAATTTGAATAAGGCCATGTCTACACTACAAAATTAAGTTGACCTAACTTATGTCAGCATACAGCCACCACAGTAATTGCACGGCTTGTGTGTGTCTACACTTTGCTCCTTATGTTGGCGGTGCCCTTCTTCACCAGGAGAGCTTGTATTGATTGTATTGTCAGTGTGGGGCATTGTAGGACAGCTCCCGAAAGCCAGTAACAATCGACGTAAGCAATGCAGTGTCTATATTGACACTGCATTGACCTAACTACATTGACCTTGACTTCACGCTGCTCGTGGAGTCGGAGTTATTAAGTTGGCATAGTGGGGCATTATGTAGGCAGGCGCAAAATTGAAGCGTAGATACTTCCATAGTAGGTCGACGTAAGCTGCTTTGCATGGACCTAACTTTTTAGTGTAGACAGGACCTAAGATTGCTTTTTGACTAAGATCTATTTTTGTATTTTGACAACAAAATAAAAATAAAGAAATGGATAAGTTATTGCCAAAAATAGGATAGGTTTGAAATTTGCTTTATCACTTATGGCAAAATGGCCGACGTTGGTTTGGTGGGTCCCATGCTTTTCTTGCCCCTGCTCTTGGGGTGCCGAGGGCCCCGCTAGCGGCCCAGGAAGGTGGTAAAGGAGGGAAGCGGGGAAGGGGTCTGGGTTTGTTCCTCACTCTGGGCCCCAACCCTTGTTGGTTTCTTACCCTCTTCCCCCTTGGGTAGGGTTACCCTCGGTCCTTGACACTGGGGGAGGGAGTCTCCCTGCCCTGCGGGGGAAGGGTCTCCCTTCCTCTGGTTCTCTGGTCTGTCAGTGCTGAGCAACACACCTCCAAGCTCCAGTCCTCTCTCCTTCTTCACTCCACCCTGTCTGCCTGAAGCAAGAGGTTTTTATTAGGTTCCCAACAGGGCCTTAATTGGCTACAGGTGCTCCAATTAACCTGTAGTAACCTTCCCTAGTCTATAGGGAACCACGCCTTATTTAGCCTAGGGCTTATATATCTCCCTTCTCCCACTGCTCCCTGGCCCTGCTGTATCACACACTGTAATAAGCTAGAAGGGATTTTCTTCTGAATTCTTAAAAGCTGACAATGCAGCATTCCAGCAAAGGGAAATTAACACCAACTAAAATAACCATTTCAGTGCATGACCACACAGTACCTTGATTTGTTGCTGCTGAGGCCTGGTCTACACTATAGATTAGGTCAACATAAGGCAGCTTTTGTTGACCTAGCTCTGTAAGCATCTACTCTAAAATGTAGCTCCCACTGATGTAACTTGCCCACTATACCGACTTAATACCTCCACCTCTGTGAGAGGCATAGCGCTTAAGTCGATGGAGGTAGGTCTACGCATTGCTTACATCGACTGTTGCTGCCTTTCAGAAATCATCCCAGGACGCCCCACACTGGCAGTTAAATCGGTGCAAGCGCTCCTGGTGAGGATGCGCACCACAGACACCAGGAGCGTAATGTGGACATATAAAACTGATTCAATTACTGCAGTGGCTGTATGTCAACGTAACTTAGGTCAACTTAATTTTGTAGTGTAGACTTGCCCTGAGTTATCAAAGACTAGTTAGAATATAGGATACATGCCTTCCTGAGGTCCTGAGCTCAAAAGCTTGTCTCTGTCACCAGTAGAGGTTGGTCCAGTAAAAGATATTACCTCACCCACCTTGTCTCTCTAATATCCTGGGACCAGCACAGCTACAATAACACCGTACATCTAACAGATTAACAGGACTTCTCACAATGGCACAAAAACATATTGGGCCAGATCCTCAGTTAGTGTAAACCAACTGGGCCAGATCCTCAGTGGGTATTAACTGCAATCAATGGAGCTACATCAATTTACGCTAGCTGAGGTTCCGGCCCATTCTATTTTGCATAGTTGCTTCCAATCAGCTTGTGAGAAGCCTTTTGCAAAAAGCTGTTGCACTGCAATGCTGTAGATCCAAGACAAAGCAGAAAATATGTTCCAGTGGAACACTCCTTGTTTAAATTGACATCCTAAGAGAACAAAGCTGAACTCAAAGCTCAGCAGTAGCAGATATGATAAAGAAAACAACCCCAGGCTGAGGCACTGAGGAATTAGCATGTACCTCAATTACTGGAAAATTGTTCTTAAAATAAAACCCAACCCCAACACATTGTTGACTTGCCCACTGAATGGAGTACCCCAGAATGCACACAACCACCCAAAACTATCTGCTGTAATTTCTTGGCTCTTAACAACGGAGGTGCTTTGGGAAACTTTAGAACCCTATTCACTCAGGAAATACTCTTGTCAAATAATGCAAAAAAAAGAAAAAAAGGGTGAATATTGGTTTGGATCCCAAGTGGCTTTTCAGTTTGACCATGTTCATCATGCCCCTTTTTATTCACTATTTGTGAATGTTCATTTGAAGAGCTGGGAAATCGCTTTAATCTGAAGCCTCATATTCCATGCGTGAACAAGCATGTTCAGCATGTGCTATTCTTAGTTCTCTTCTTTAAGATGTTTCAATAATCAGATTGAGGAGCAGAAATAAAACCATGCGAGGAAGGTATCAAATCATACATCACCAAAACATAGGACCTGGCTCGTAGAGGAGTTTAGCACCTCTCACTGACTCCTGCTGGAGTTTTGGACACTCAGCACTTCTGAAAAAATAATCAAGCCCGTAATAAATAGTCAAAGTCAGCAGGTCATGAGCAACCTGAACATTTATTTGCATGAAGAGCCAGTCTAATATTTATGACTAGTGAATATATCCATAGAAAATAGAGCCTGTTTATGAAAGAGTCATTATTGCCAACTCTAAACTTTCAAAAATCATGTGCCAGGCCCGACACACAAAAGTCATGAGGGTTTTGTTTTTTTAATGCACTTTTTTTGCTTTGGGATTTTTTTAATCATTATGGTTCACATTTTCAAGATTTTCTCCAGGAATAGAAACTTTTTTTTTTTAACATTAAAACTGAGAGTCTCATGTAATCACATGACTCCAGGAACTGAGGGTTTAAGACAAAACATGAAATATTGCAAGACTTGCAATAAGATAGTGAGCGTTAGCAACACTGAGATTCACAAGCAGAAACGTGGGCTAAATTCATGTTTTGATCCACTCTCCTCAGGAAAGCCAGGATATTACCCATCTGTATGCTCAAAATCCCAAACTACAGGTCATGGTTTTAATACAGTCTTCATTGCCTGCACTAATCACTAAGATTACTACATCCAAAAGATCCCAGATGTTCTAATATTGAAATAATAATAATAGTGACTTCATGGTCCAAAGAGAGGTCTTTCAAGGGAAAGAAAAAAAAGTTATTATTTGGCTAGCACCAAAAGGCAACTGGGAAATGAGTAAGATGAATGCCTCATAAAAAGCCAAAATAATAATGGTAACAGTAATACTTCAGTTACATGGCATTTTTCATTTTCAAATACTTGTACAGACATGAATATACAATTATCACTATTAAATACTTTCCAAGGATCTTTTTTTAGCTGCTGTTGCTCAATATACCATACCCCAGTGGAAACCCAAATAAACTCTCATTGGGCCATTAAGACATCACTGGCACTATAGACCTCGCTGAATGATAAGACCTCTATTTTGGATGTTGCAGGCATTGTGGTTCATCTAGGCACTGGAGGCTGGATTGAAGATACACAGTGTATATAGGGACTTGGGGAACACAATCTAATGTTGCAACTCGTTTCTGGCTTGGGCAAACAGAGTTTCAAGGTTTCCTACAGCACCTCCAGTGTTAGTTTATGCTAAGATTATACAGGGGAGAACACACACGCATGCACATGATGAAACAACAGTGATCCTGATTCTGCAACTCTTACAGTGGGGCGAGATCGTTCATTTACAATCTGCCCCGAGTAAGGATTTTAGTTTGAATTGTTTTTCACAATCGAGCGTTTCTGGTACAAAAATCATGTGACTTTTCAACTTTGTTCTTTTCAATAAACATTTGGAACAAAAGTGTTTTTAAATGTTAACAATTCCTCCACATTTTTCAACCAGCTCCAGCAGTAAGGAAATAATGCAAAAAACATTGCATATGTGTGGCCATGTGTGATATGACAGGTCATGGACAGTTACAGATATTGACACATTTTTCAGTAACATTGCCATGGTTTCCTTTGTCCTGTGCCCCCTTCATCTGTTCTCAGTAGCATCAGAAGAACCAAACTGCTGTTTTGAACAAGCTATAGCCTATATACATAGCTTGTTTGAACAAACAAAAGAAACGGGAAAACTCTGTTGAGAGGAGAGAACGCCAGGGAATGGGGGTGGTTTCAAAGTTTATGAAGTGCAGACCATGCGTCAGTGGAGCAATGATTTTATATTACAGGGTGGTGATGCTCTGCAGGCCACAACACACAAAGCAAGAAGTGGTGCATGTTTTATCAATTGCTTTTCAAGATCTGGTTACTTCCAGGCACAGACACCTCACACACTGCACAAAACCAATCACATTGCCTTGGAGAGAGTGCAGGCGAGCGATGCAGCCTTGAAAAGCTGATCTGCCAGGGGCATCTCTTCCATCCATCCAATATCTGTGCCCTTGTCTTTCTAGCCAGCTAGCCTGATGGCTCACTGGGATTTTGGAATTCTCAGGGGAACCTGCTAATTTGCTCTTTGTCCTGCTGAAAAGTGAAGCTTTTCAGCACATTAGTTGGCTAATACACTGCCACTGGCATAAATTACTACACTCCACCCCTAGAGCACAGATACAGCTGCAGCGGAAGAAAGGATCTCAGTAGCAGATGTATACATAGGCTGGCACTGCTAATAACCCGCTTTAAAGTTGGACATGAGACAGCAACCACTGCTTGTGTGGTAGTTCCATTGCCTAGTTGTATAGCGAATACAATGAACTGAATCTTCAGCTGTGCTCAGTAAGCACTGGGGGCTGGCAGAGGATAGGGGAGGCAAACAGAGGCTGCTTGTATGGCACCCACATCCTGGGGCTGGATTTCTACCTACCCTGTCCCCAGTGTCATTTAGAGCAGCCTCAAGACTGTTCTAAACTATGTTTCCTTTTAATGGCCACTACAAGACCTGGGGATCGCTGGCGGGCAGCATGTTCTGACCATGCTCCAAAATCCGCTCTGGATTGATGGGCCAGGGAAGTGGTATCATGGAACCAGCGACATTGGTTCTGCACTAACTGGTGATCTGCTCACTCCAGAACAGTGCAAAGGGACTGAATTTAGGATCAGACTCTGGACCAGTATCTCCACCTACGGATGGACTTAGGGCCAGATCCTCAGCTAGTGTAATTAGCATTGCTCCTTTGAAGCCAACAGGGCTACATGGATTTACACCAGCACAGTATCTGGCCCTTACTCCTAATGAAAGCCTTATACACTACACTCTCTGCTACTCCTTTCATTCTAGCCCTACTTTGTCTCCGCTAGGCCCTTACTACTATCCTTTTCCTCTGCCCCACCCTAGCTTGAGGATCATGGTTCTACCACTGTTATGGGACCAAAGATCCAAGGAGTTAGTTACTAAACCAAGGATATCATTACACGTTTCACTGTCTCTTCTCCAAACATGTGCTTTTCTGCCAGAAAGTGGGACTTTTACTGTGAAGCGAGCCCCGTAACATATCACACAAACAGAGCAGAGTTTGGGCTCTGCCTTGTGTCTCTCCTAGCATTCCTTGCCATGTCTGCTAAATATCAGATACTGGGGTTTAAGCACATGTGGGCTCCCACCCAGCTCATCCTCCTCGCTAGCTTGTTTCTGCAGCAAAATCGGCTCAAAGGGCCAAATACCCTCCTGCTTGTGTTTCCCCCACCTGAAATTAATTTGGAAGTCAGTGTGTTTGGCCTATGGTCCTGAGTCTGTGACCTCACAGATCATTCCCATAGCAACAGACTGCAATATCACAAAGAGAAAGTTATGGGCTCAGGGCCTGGTCCAAAGCCTATTGAAGTCAATGGAAAGACTCCCACTAATGTCAAAGACATTGGATCCGGACTCGGATCCTGAGCTGTGGACATGTCAAACTTGGATGTGTGCAAAGGTATTATTTGCACCTCGCCCTACAGGGATCGTCAGGGCAGTTTGGTGCACCTTTGAAGGCTGTTCTGCCAGTAGCTGCAGATGCTATGATATCTAATGATCATAGACAGTCATAGGGAAGCCCCCTGTTTCCTGGTCACACACGTTGTGATGTACGAATCTTGACATGTACTAGTGTAGCCTAAATGGCTAGAGCATGCATTGTGGGTCAGGCGAGCTGACTTCTATACCCAGCTTGGCCTGCCCCTTGCTGTATCTCAGTTTCCCCATCTGTAAAATGGGGATAGGATACTGACCTCCTTTGAAAAATCCTATGAGATGTACTAAAGAAAAGTGCTCTGTAAGAGCCAAGTATTATTACCAACATCAAAACAGTTCTGCTATCAAATACCTGCATTAACTTTTTGCACATGAGCTATGCACCAAGAATTACTTGGCAAATAATTCTGAATTACAAATGTATTTCAGAAAAGTCAGACAAATAAAAAGAAGAGGAAATCTGACGTATAAATAATCTGTCGTGAACTATTCACCCGTTGCTATTCCTGACACATCTTTAAGAAACTAACTAGTACCATTGTTCAAGAAGAATGAGATTATACTACACTTCTGTGGCATGATGTGATCCTTCCTAATTGATTTTGGACACTGACTTATAATGTACAGCAGATATCTGAGAACTGCAATAATTTTAACATGTAATCATCCTGGTCTGTTATCAAAATGAGCTATTCCTTCAACAGTACTTTGATAACTCCCCACATAAAAGATGAGTGTGTATATGTAAACCAAGATTTTTAAGAGTGACTGGCAAGTTTGGGCAACTCAACTTTTGAATGCTCATCTAAGAACACCTTAAAAGGGACCCTTTAGAGTGTCTCAACGCTGAGCGCCCAAAATCATGGGTTGCTTTTGAAAAAAATTGGCTTTGGTATCACTGTCAGCAGAGATCGGGGTGGAATTGAACTTTCTGATCAGCACAGACGGCCTTAGAACCATTTGTTATTTTATTTCATACAACTCCCGAAGCGCTTTCGGTCAGGGACTGCCTGTTTGCTCTCTCTGTGTGTGTAGAGTGCCTAGTATAATGGGGTGCTGGGCCATAATTGGAGCTCTATTGTGCTACTGCAATAAAAAGAGATACATTATGAATACTAGTAATATATTTGCATAGCATTCAGCTGGTGAAACTAACCAAGGAAATTTAGAGGTCTATTAACTTTGAATTTCCGGGCCTTTGCCACTTATGGTGCAGTTTTAGTAGGTTTTTATTTTAAATACCAAACCACTCTTCTTTTTCAAAGAGGCCAGCAAATCTCTAGAACATGGGTAGGCAACCTATGGCACGGGTGCCAAAGGCAGCATGCGAGCTGATTTTCAGTGGCTCTCACACTACCTGGGTCCTGGCCACCGGTCTGGGGGGCTCTGCATTTTAATTTAATTTTAAGTTAAGCTTCTTAAACATTTTAAAAAACGTATTTACTTTACATACAACACTAGTTTAGTTATATATTAAAGACGTATAGAAAGAGACCTTTTAAAAACGTGAAAATGTATTACTGGCTTGCGAAACCTTACATGAGAGTGAATAAATGAAGACTCGGCACACCACTTCTGAAAGGTTGCCGACCCCTGCTCTAGAATACGGATTACCCAACAGACTTTGGAGACATGCAGGGCAGCCGCTAAACTGCCCCGAATGGTATTTAGGTGGTGTGGTTTAAAAGGGGCTTAAAACATCCCTTTGCGCTGCCCTGAACTGCTGTGCCACAGCTTTATGCACGCCAGTCCCCTTGCACCAGGCTGTAGTGAGCACAAGTGTCTGAAAAGACTGCATAGCACAGGGGCATCCTGGCCACACCCCTTTTCCTCTGGCCACGCCTCCTCGAGGTAAAAACACCACTTGCCTTGTCCACACTAAAATTTTACATCGAGGTAGCGATCTTGTAAAAAATGCACCTTCTCTCTTAGAAAAGATACGTCCCCACAGGCAACAGCCACAGGACCTCAGAGTTTCCTTAGGCCTTAGCCACATGGGAAAGTTGCATTAATAACTTGAGGTGTAAATTTAAACAGATATTGTTAAACTGGTTCAAACATCTGTGTGGACATTCTTATCTCAGTGTAAATTGAATGGGAACGGGTTTCAGTTGAACCACAGCTCGTAGTCTGAAAGGAGTGCCCACGCAGGGGGTCAAGCTATGTCGGCACGTAAGTTAAACTGGTGCAACTCAATCTTCTGGATGTGGGAAATACACGGTGAGCCCAGCACCCAGATAGTAGTGATCCCCCTACACATCAATCAGTGAGCAACATCAGCCGAAGGGAACAGGTTCTGCTCCCTGCAACTAGCGTAGGCATTTAGTAACGGGAAAGTTTGCCTTCGTGAAGGTGCTTAGGACCGAGTCCTTTCTTCGCTGTAGAGTCTGGATTTCATGCTCCCAGCCTGGATCACTCCATGAAAACTGTGCTGTGGTGGATAAGCTGTAGCAAGGCAGCCGGGATGAGAGTTTAAAGAGTTCTTCAGCTGCATGCTAGCTGAATTTATACGAAGAAAACTGTTGCCAGGTTAACTCCTAGAATACTGAGCTTCTGCCCAGAGGACAAATAATCAACCGAAGGATCAACTCACTGAAGTGCTGACACAACCTTAACTAGAAGAGCACTCACAGCGGGGCTGTCATACAGGACCAGTATGAAATTCCATTGTGATTGACACTCCACAGCCACATCATTTGTTACCACTCTCAGGCTTCCTCCCCCTCCCCCGCTTTTCACGTCAAGCGACAGAATCTGCAGCAGCGCAGCGCACTGGGCTCTCCTTCAATCTGATTTCCATTCGAGCAACCTCCTCGGAGGATTGACTCACGCTGCTTGACATAAAGCACCATCTCGCTGGGCTTGTGTGAGGAAATACCATCAGAGAGTTGTCTAACTCAATATTTTTGGCCGTCCTTACTCTGTGCATTACACGGTAGGTTTCTAGCCAAGGTCTCTGCCTTTTTGCAGTCATTTTATAACAGTCTGATATATCCCTCTCTTAGCTCATTTGAAATGGCTAGATAGAGTACAAAATGGTGCAAGGATTGTAGTAAATCTGACCTGCTTGGAATTACTTTAACGTATGAACTGTAACCACCCCTCTTTTTTCTCCCATGTTGTTACTAATTCACTTCAAAGCGACTCCAATATTGGCTACAGCTAAATAGGATTTCAGCATCATACAGTGGAGGAGACACACAGAAGTCCTATTATGGGAGTTCCCCATGTTTATGGGAGTTCTGTGCTTCATCCGCCTCTGATAGCCCTAACACCTAGAGCTGTGAAAAAATGTTCACAATGAAACATGAGACCAGACAAAATTGGCCTGGGTGTGAGTTTGGTTACAAGTGGGGAAAGTCAGATGACGTTCACGAAGAGATCTGGACACTAGTTTCACGAAGCTTTTTAGTGAACCCGGGTCTAGTTTTGACCAAGCCTGGCCAACCATTTTCTAGCAAACTTGGACTGATCTAGTTTTGAATGGAGAAATCGTGCAAAATGAATGGTTTTGATAGGAACCCAGGGGGCAAACTTAGGTGGTTTCCACTGAGTTTGGCTTTCAGGTTCTGAATTAGTTCCAAACTGAAGTTCATCAAAATTCAGGACAGTGCATACCAATGTGGAGTTGCAAAACCACCTGAATCAAGATGAAGCAGCTCTTCAGACCTGGGACTATAAATACAGAGGCACAGTAGCACCTCCATAGTTAAGGTTAGGTTTGCTTCACTAGATTTGTGTACAACACCTAACCCAGTGAAGCCGCCTACCTGGAGACACAGTCTCGTTTGTACAGGTCACAGAATGAGCACTCAGCAGAAGGAGAAGCGGGTGCTGTGGGGCAGGGTTGAGGTGCATTGGCAGAGCAGGTGAGTAGCCTCCCCACGGGACACCTGGCTCATGCCTTGCTCTAATGAACAGTGAGCGAATTCACTTCAAAAGTTAAGAGAGAAGGGGTGGGGGAGTGAAGTCAGGCTCCTCTAGTCAGCATTAAGAAAAGATTTCACAGCCAGAACTTGTTCCTCCGAGTGACCTAAAAGCTCGCCTCACTTTCCTCTAAAAACCCCTTTATTTTGATGGGCAAAGGCTTAGGAATAATGAACAGTGGCGTAAATGCCATTAAAAATCACTTCCTCATACTGCTCCTTTGCCAGAGTGTACCTAATAAAGCTTATTTTGTTGGTATGGCGCCCACAGTAATACACGGCCCAGCTCTTTCTCCTGCTCTTAGCTGAATGAGGGCCAAGTCACTCTACATAATTATTTTGTTAAGAAAGAAGCTATTTTATTTGAGAAGCTTTAGGGCCAGATTGTGACTGGTCCTTGTGCCAGTCCACATAACCGGAATGGAAAAGGAAGAGTTGTCCAGTGGTTACGGAGGCGAGCCTGGAATTTGGGAGACCTGGGTTCATTCCCTGCTCTGCCACAGACTTCCTGTGGGATAGTGGGTAAGTCACTCTGTGCCTCAATTCCCCATCTGTAAAATGGGTCAGTAGTATTCCCTACCTCACGCAGGCTTGGGGAAGATAGGATAGTATTGAGATGCTCCGATACTATGGTAATGGGGACTATGTAAGTACTTTAGAGTTGGGAGGGAGCAGAAGACATTGCAAAGAGCTATGTCGTCTGGTTGCACACACAGTCCCTGTGCTCATGGGAGCATAGAGATCGCTATTTACATGCAGAGTCTGGGGCAGATGTTACACACACAGGACGAAGCCACCAGTCCAAAGAGCAGTGATGCCCACCTACTGCTTTGCACTAGGCTGCTCAGGGGCTCCCTCAGTGGCCGCACTGCTCCATATTGCCTCTGACTCATGGTCGATCCTTGCAGGCTAGTTGTTAGAAACAATAAGAAAGGGGCATTTTCAACACAGTAACTTAGGCAAAAATGTTGGCCAGCATTAGCGATCTCTTTTGACTGCCCCTCGTAAGTAGGTTTCCTGCCATGTTCCCAGCACATGCTTGTTGTGCAATGGGATTTCTGTAAAATCTACTCATATTTTGCATGTTTCCCTGTTTTGTATTAGGCCTCATACATAGTGCTTATAAGCCTGCACTTGTGAAGGGAATTCATGCAGAGTGGCTCTAGAAGTCAGGTTACCAAAGCCTGCCTCGTACTGACATATCTCCTTAGAAACAATAAGAGGAGTGAATTGCAGATACAGTCTCACCTTGAGAGCTCCTTTTTACTTAAGTTTCTAACAAGCCAGAGCCTGCACCGTTGTGGTGTCTACCTTTGGACATCCTTTAAAGGTACCTGGTTGCATCATAAAAGTGTGCACTAGAGAAGTGTCTGTGACTGAGCTAATGGGTTTATGATGGAGCTACCCGTACTCTTAAAATTAAATAGTTAATTTCTTCTGTGTTGTTCTTTGTGCTATGAATTATTTAAACAGCCAGGTTTTCCCCTTGATGCCTTAATTTGCAAGCGCATCTGATTCAGGCCTACAAATACCCATTCCGCCCACATACAGGTCGATTTTGTATGTGTATCATGGACGCACTCAATTTTGTGGGTGCATTTAAGGTGGCTGCCTGAAAATGTGTCCAATTGTAGCAGAGGTGTTTTATGAAAGTATCCTTCAACTATCCAAATTATCAAGGCAATGTTCTCTACAGAGCAGCATTTATGAAAAGGAATTGATTGAGTCGTTTTCAGTATGCTACACAAATGACCCAACAGATAGATGGCTCCCATGCATTTTCAGAGGCATTAGCAGTATCGTTTTCTCGATGTAGAATTCAGCTGCTCCAATAACTTGCTTATTAAATCATCCTTGTTGTTGCATCCTCTACCACAAATGACCATGGGCCGGGACTATAAATCCAGAGGGAAGATCACCAGCCACGGAGCTGTTGGACTGGTGGATGCTGAAGTAGTCATATTTGGCTTGGGCACCCGCATGAAGAAATCTCACAATGGTTGGTACAATTTATTCCATAGAAGGAAGAAGATATTGGTGAAAGTCTGAGTGAAGTAAGAGACAGAGGAGGTGTTTATTTTGGATGATATTAGCAAATAGAGCAAGTAGCAGGGCATTTTGCCACAATGATGTTACTGAGCCAGCTGATTCGGTGCACTAATCTGTGGTTAAGCCTTCTTATTATGTGACACTATCCCTTATGCTGTAACTTTGTCTATTACCATAGCTGATGCTTTACTAATTCTGGGTGAAAACGGACTTGGGGTACTGGCAGCCAGCGCACACCCATTTGCACCATTCCAATCCAACACTGGCGCTGCATGGGGAGGCCTTGGGTGAAACAGCCATGCAGGGGTGTCTGTGCAACCCCAGTTGCTGTGCAAAGGGTGTCCCACGTTGGCTAGAATGAAGGTCAGCAATAGGGTGGGTCTGGAGCAGACCAGGCAGGTAGCCGGGGATCCATACTGTGTGGATCCTGTTGCCCCACACACCCTATAGCTGGCATGCAGGGGGATGCTTCTGCCACCAGACCAGACCACAGGCTGGAATGGCAGTGGCTGCACTGCACCTTTCCATCCTATCCTCATATTGGGGAGGATGGATTCCACCCTCCCAGTCTAGCTGCACTTGATACACCTAGAACCCGATGCTTGATCTTTGAGGGTGAACTTAGGTTTGACGCAGAGATAACAATACTCAACATAAACCAGTAAAGGATGCTGAGAGTCATTAGAGGCTGCTTCCACTCCCACAGAAGCCAATGGGAAAACTCCCTTTGACTTCAATGGAAGCAGGATTAAGCTCTTGTGGAATTATTTATTTCAAGTAAACGCCGTGTTTCTTTACGGCTGGTCATTGTGGTTCTCCAATGTAAGTGTCCTATTCCTAGGATGAGAGGTGTTATACAAATGATGAACTAGATAATGAAATAAATCAATAATAAAGCAAGATACAACTTCACTTAACAAGCAAACCTGGCTAATTTTAAAACAAAGTCAGATGCAATGCAATATAAAAAGGGACAAGGTTACTTGTTATATTAATATCCAGTTCCACCAGCCACTGGAAATATTGGTCAATGCTGCTGGTGTAGCCCTCCATGCCAGTTATGGGGCATGTGTGGGCAATGGGATTCATACAGTAGCATGGGGGAAGAATTTAAATCCTGATTACGCCTAAGAAAGTTGGCAGGGCCACTATGGATAACTTCATCCTAATCAAGATTTTTTTAAAAAACGCTGTCACCATTCATATTGAGGTTACATTTATAAGAATAGTTTATAAAGGGTTCACTCATGATTACTAGGTGTTTAAGCATGTCACAGACATTTGCATGTGTTATTGATGGTTATAAGCAACCAGCAACATACTCTCACTTACTAGAGACTAGAATCACCTGTAATAACTGAGTAGCCATTTATTAATCATGTAGTAACTCTTTAAAATTACAATGATAAAAATGTATAAAGTGTGACCAAAAATCCTTTAATTCCTGTAAGCAAAAAAGGAGATAAGGAATGCTAGTTGCAAGTGAGATGATCAGAATTTGCATGCGCGCACACACACCACCACCACCACCAACTTTAAGAAAGACTAGACAATGCATTGCCTTCAACAAAAGGAATGAGTTCAGATGTGGCCTGGGACATAAGTAACAATGAGCTCATTTTCCTCGTAAGCTCCTTGATATTGAGTGATGGTTTTTTAAAATAGAATTGTTTTTCTTTAACTGCTCTGGTCTTGTGTTGTATGAATATTGGCACGAGCACTATTTACATTTAAAGATTTGCACTAAGGGCTTAATCCTCTGCTCACTGAATCCAGTGGCAAAGTTCCCAGTGATTTTAATACTGCAGGATCTGGGCCTAAAATCTGGCTCTGATTTTCAGGGGTGCCAAGTCCTCAGTTCCTCCAACCGAATTCAATAGGCGTTGCTGATGCTCAGAACCTCTGAAAATCAGGTCTCTTACAACAGCCCAAGTACCCACAGTACATTCCCAACAACTCTTCCCAAGGTTTCATATCTGAGGCTTTAAAAAAAATAAAAAAATAAAATAAAAAATAAAAAACAATAAAAAAAACCTCTGACAAATCATGATACTCATTGCAGTGAGAGCATGAAACTACAGTAACTAATCACTTGCTTCCCTCCCCATCCCCGCCGCCCTGAGTTTCCATCTATGCCATTTTGACACTGATCTCATTGAATTGTATACCAAGTCTAAAACATTCTATGCCAGATTTATCCTGGAGAAGGTTTTTATAGCCACATCTTTTCTTACGAATTAGAGTGCCAATATATTCTTCAGCTCCAACTCTGGATGTGCCAAACTTTATTGCTGGCAACAGAATGCCGTGTGCGCTGAATTCTGGCAAGAAGGGGTTAACTTGAGTGATGGATGTGCAGCTATACTGCTATGTAAGAGCCTGTCCCCTAAGTACTGCAACATTGCAGAATGCCACCTCCCGCCTCAACAGGTGGGGAAACCTGATGGGGCCCATGGTGAAAGGGGACAGTCCCAGCAGAATGGGAGGGAGACACTTCCTGAGGGACAACAGATAGCTCCTCCCCCCCACCACTGGGAGTTTCTGACACCCATTAGCCAGCTGGGGGTGAGGGATGCCCAGCATTCTCCATCTCCCAAGGTTTAACCTGGAGCAGGAGCCATTTAGAGACTCTTTTGGCTTTGTTCCAGCAGCCTCACCCTATTCCCTTGGAACTAGGGCTTGGAGTATGGGCTGACAGATGCTGCAGATGTAGCCAATCACCCATTAAGAGGTCAGGAAGGAAATTTTTCTCCTATAGGCCAATCAGCAGAGCACCAAGGAGGTTTTTCACCTTCCTCACAGTGCTTTCGAGCCCCAGTGGGTTAATAGGAATGCACTAAGAACCTGACTGAGGCTCTTCAGTAAAGTCGTTAATTCATTGCAACCTGTAGCCAGTTTCCAGCATGGTTAAAAGGAGCTATAATGAACGGCTGTGACGTTACACCCCATATTCTTCATAGAAATATGGTTATGATATGACTATGGCATAACTAAGACATACTTTACACAAGATGACTCATGTGGCTCAATCTACTGAATGTGATTATCCAATTTGTATGCCTGTATCATTTCTGTATCTAAAGGTAGGAATATTGACTATGTAACAATTACACCTGTGTGTGTATTTGGGCGACACCCACCAGACAACCGGCCATCACAGCCTTGATGGGCCATTAGGAAGAAACAATAAGACTGTGAAGATTGTAATCTCTCTCCTTCCTGTGAGGCAGGACGTAGCTCTGACACTACCAGGTCAGGTGGTCCTGTCACCTGCTACAAAAATATCACCTTGGACACTGCTGGTGCTTTTCCACTGTAGGGGGATGGGGATCAAATAAAGGAGTCCCGCCTTAGGTAAATCCATTTTAAGGGCTGGGGAGGAGGGTGATCTGGACTCTCCTCCATTGCCTACCCAAGAAGGAGGACTGTTGAAAGAACCTGAAGGGACAAAGGAACTAACTTGAATGGAAAGGCAGTGGTGAGCCCAGACTGAGACAGGGGTCCAGTCTCTAAGAAGAAATAAATTCTGAGCTACCGAAGCTCTGCATACTGCCTAATTCAGCATTTAGGGTGAGAAATTACATTTTGTAACCTGATTCTTCAGTGAATCAAGTTTAGTTTGCGTGTTTTGTTTTATTTGCCTAGTAATCTGCTTTGTTCTGTTTGCTATCTCTTATAATCACTTAAAATCTGCCTTTTATCATTAATAAATTTGTTTTGTTTATTATTAAACCCAGTTTGTGCATCGCTCTCTTCACATTGAGGGAGAGGGCAAATTTTTATGAGCTTGCGCTGTGCAGATCTTTCAATACAGCGCAAGACAGTATTATTTTGGGTTTATTCCCCAAAAAGGGTGTGCACGGGACTGCTGGGTGAATCCTCTCACACAGAGCTGACTTCAGTCTGTATATTCAGCTGGGTGTGGCCCTACCTGTGACACCCTAGTTCTTGTGTTATGAGAAGGAGTAAATAACACTTCCTTTTTACTTTCTCCACACCAGTCATGATTTTTTAGACCTCTATCATATCCCCCCCTTAGTAATTTCTTTTCCAAGCTGAAAAGTCCCAGTCATATTAATTTCTACTCATATGGAAGCCGTTCCATACCCCCAATCAATTTTGTTGCCCTTTTCTGAACCTTTCAATTCCAATACATCTTTTTTTGAGATAGGGCGACCACATCTGCATGTAGTATTCATGGATTTATATAGAGGCAATATGATATTTTCTCTTTTATGAGCTATCCCTTTCTTAATGATTGAGTGGATGGTTTCAGAGAACTATTCAACTTCCAGAGAACTTCCTTCTAAGTGGGTCCCAGCTTCAGTTGCTTGCTTCTACCCCCACCAACAGCTACCTGTGCTTTGGTAAACCCCCCAATCCAATGCAGGCCCATTCTCCTACAAAGGGCTCTGGCCAGCAGATTACTCAGGCAGTTCCTGGCCTTGAACCAGCCTTATTGCCCACCCACCTTTGCCGGGGCAATTGTCTGCTCTCCTCCCTAGTCAGCCTCAACTGCTTGGCTTTCCTCCTCTTAAGGCCAAACCCACATGCAGAGGTAGCAGGCTGCGGCTAACTGAACAGGACTGAGAGAGACAGGCCAGGCCAGCCCATTATTACAGGCTGCCTGTTCTGTCTCTGTTAGTATTAGAAGGATTGTCAACACTATGAGCGAGAGTAGATCTCACCCCCACCGCAAAAAGCGCCAGAGCCAGCCATGGACATTGTACTTCTCCCTAATGTCCAGCTCCGGTCAGCCCTTAGACATGCCACTACAGCTACCTCGATGACAATGAGTTCTCTGTGTTATGGCGATTGGCTCTACAGATGGCACGCAGCCTGCAACTTTATCTACTTCCCTGATGTCAAGTAATTCCTCATGTCAAATGGCCAGACAGAACAGCTGTGAAGCTTTGCCTATTGCTGCTCTGTATCAGCTCTTATCCATTGTTGGGTGTTGGTGTAATTTTTGAAGCTTGATGGGATTAGAACCGGCGGTAGGCATTTTGTTTGGCTGGACTCTAATATGACAATGCGTGTGCGTGCATTCATGTCTAGAGGGAGGGAGGTGGACAAACCGAGCTCCTGGGAGCTTCAAAGTGCTGATTCAGGAGACCACAAGCTTAACAAAAGGAAAAAAAAAAGTTAGTGTTATCAAATGCTGGCTGGCTTGCAGCGGAAACGAATCCAGGGGAGGATGAGCTGTCTGAGCGTTGACTTTATAAGGAGATGTCGGAAGAGCTCAGTCTGGAATGCTGTGCTGCTTTTCAGTACTGCTCGGATATAATTATTACCAGATTTGTTTTTGTGGTATTCGCATTCCAAACTCTTTCCCCCGCCCCATCCTCCACTAAGGAAGCTGCCCCTCGACTCCTGCCATGTGCTGCAAACCCCGCTGGGGATGCACATTTCCACGGGTAATCGTGTGGGAGAAATAATGTAACCAGCCTCGTGAGATCACCGTCATCTTCCGGAAACCAACCCCCTGCAGAACCGCGTTTCCATTACTGCATGCAAGGGGCTTTCACACTGGCTTCTGTAGGAGCTTCCTTCTCCTCGGACACTGTGCCAAAGTAGTGTGCATACTGCATTCCAGACAGGGGCCACGGTGCAAATAACTACCCACCCCTGGGTGGGGGAGGGAATAAACCTCTCTCCCTGGACTGTTTTAGACACACATAGCACAGAAGGGAATCTCGCTTCAGTTCCCATGTTTGAGCTGATGGGCAGACAGGCAGACTGCTTACAGGAGGTGGCACAAATGCATATAGTATAAATACTGGAGTTTTGCCCTCAAGTTTGAATGAGATCAGGTCCTGTGCTCAGCTCAAGGGGAATAGAAGTTTGGCCCTAACTTGTACTGGCAATAATTGCTGGCTGTTATCAGGAGTGGGAGGGGAGCATTCCCCGGCCAGCTATGTCCCCGCTATACCATATAATGATTATGCTGGCTGTTTGCCATCCAGGGACCCAACATGTGCGTGTGGGGAACCTCCAGCTATGGCAGCTTTACAGGAGTGGCACAAACGACTGGGGCTGAGGATCTGGCTTGTAACCCCATTGGTCGCCTCCAGATCAAGTCTGTGATGTTTCCAGGTCATTTTCATCCTTTGTAATTAGAACGTTAAGCTCTGTGGATGTTGTTTCCAAGAAGTCCCTTTGGTCTGAATCCTAGAATGACTATCTCCTCCTTCCTCCTCTCTCCCCACCCCCCAGCTTTTCCAACATGTTTACCATGTGGGGAAAAAAAAGAAGGGGTAGGGATGGGGGTGTAGGATTGTCTGTGGTAGCTGCATTGGGCAATAGGGAAGAGGGTCCCGGCTCTATGCCAAGTCAGGTTATGTAACGTTCTCTAAAGCAGGGCTTGAGCTGTTGCTTGAAAAGAACTGGATAGAGTTTCACACAATATGAAGCATGTGTACAGCAAATAAAGCTGCTTATGCCATTTTTTTCCTATGGGAACTCGGCAAGTGTTCCAAAAGAATGAAAAAGGTTCTTCCACACCCTCCCCCCACTTCACATGACTCCAGTTTGAAGGGGATCATCCCTCTGTCTCTGATTTTTAAGAGGCACAGAGGGCTCTGGATAGAGGAACAATTACAATCCGGAACCTTTATCTGCATTGAAACTACCTGCTCTGCAAGTCCCCCCAGAGAGGGCTACCAGCCAGGCCTGCTCTGAGGGGAACGTTCCTAGGGATAAGAGGGTTGTTAAGTCTCCAGGGCCAGTCATGCCCTCCATAGGCGCCAACTCTCCCCGGCGCCGGTGGGTGCTTGCACCCCCCCCCAGCCCCGCCCCAACTCCTCCCTTACCCACCCCTTCCAACCCCTTCCCCAAAGTCCCCGCCTCCTCCCCTGAGTGCGCCGCACTCCCCCTCGTCCCCCCCTCCCTCCCTCCCAGCCACACAAAACAGCTGTTTCACAGCGCAAGCGCTGGGACCTAGGGGGAAAAAAGCAGGCACGTGGTGCACTCAGGGGAGAAGGCGGAGGTGAGCTGGGGTGGGAGGGGCGGGGAGCTGCTGGTGGGTGCTCTGCACCCACCAATTTTTCCCCATGGATACTCCAGCCCCGGAGCACCCATGGAGTCGGTGCTTATGATGCCTTCTGCTAAGACTGCCAAAAGCGGGCTGGCTTTGGGAGCAGGTCTCATGAGAGCTGTTCATTGTGTTGTGGTAGCATGCAGAAGTTCCAATCCAAGACCACCGCTATTGTGCAAGACACTGGGTGTGCTAGTTGGAAAATGGTTTATTTTATTTCCCCTCCCACAATGCAGGGCCAGCGCTTCCACTAGGCAAACCTAGGCAGTTGCCTAGGGTGGCAGGATTTGGGGGGTGGCAGGTAACAGTGGGACGACTTAGATTAGTGTAATGAACAGAGGTCACCGATCCAGTAGGAGCTGATCTGTGACCAATAACTCATTTCATATAAGCCACCGAAGAGCTAGTCAGTGGTAATGACCTACCTGAGCATGGGGTGAAAGGGTCATTCTCCCAACCCCTTTCATGTGCACCAACAAAGGTACAAATGACTCATAAGGACGCCTATGTCCTCCAGCTCCCCTCAGCTGAAGGTGGGAAGGGCCCTCTTGTTGTACAAAGGGGGGTGGGGGAGATATGTGGATCCTATAGAGCACGCATCCCTATATCTGTGCCTGAAGAACAGGATCATATCCCTTCCCCTGCATAGTTCCCCAGCACAAAGCCAAATCATGGGGCTGGGCTCAAAATAGACAGTTTTCCCTTTAGTACAAGAACCAACTGCCAGATTTTTTTTTCTTTTTTAAAAGTATAGACCGAGCTCCATCCACATGGCTCATGGAGAAGGAATTTTAATTTAAGAAATGCATCTGTACTTTGAGTGTAACTGGTGGTCATTATCTTTTTTTGTAGAACCTCATGCGGTTATTGCAAGCCATCACAGGAGTGTCACACAAAGTACATGCACATTTCATTTACTTGGTGTTGTTTTTAAAACCCAAGTGTAACCAACTAGCATAGGTTAATTTGAACTGGCAGGTGGGGGCTAGAGTTTAAGAAGATTCTTATACATCTCAGACTTGTAGCACAAGAAAAAAGTCACAATGTGATGAAAAAAGAAATCAGAAGTTTGCAGTAGGGGGAAATCTGGCCCAAACTGGTGAAGCTTCATTGTGGATCTGTGACTGTTTATACCTGCTGAGGATCTAATACTACATATTTAGCCATGAAGCTGCAACATGGGCTTGCAACCAGTCTGTGCATTAGAGTCCAGGCCAATCTATAGTCTCCAATGATTTTCACCCATCTGTGAGACAGTCCTATGGACACAGTGCTCAGGAAGGGGCCGTGGCATCAGGGAGCCAGCTGCTGCAGGGTCACTCTGCTAGCAACACTCTAGGCACAGCTGATTTTGGCAGAGGCTGCCTGATTGGTGGAGCTAAGCTACTACTTGACCTAACAGCAGCCAGAGCTCACAGGCTGTTCAATGCCTTCCATGATGCAGCTGGGCTTGATCCTCCTTCCTGCTCCTGCTTCAGCTCCTGCCCTTCTCCACCCTTGACACCCCGGCTCTGAGCCCCAGCTCCACCTCCCAACCACATCTCTGACTTTCGGCTTCCAGTCACTGGCTCTGACCCTTGACTCAGCTCTCAGTGACATCCCCAGGTGTCATGGGGTCCTGATTCTTGACTATGGCTCAGCTCCATTCTAACCTCCAAGCCTGCCCACCCCCATGGCTCTGACCACTAGGCCTGACTGCCCCTGCCCTGGTCATGATCCCGACAAGGTTTTCAGAGGCAGATGGTGATTTCAGGTGACTGAGACATCTAAAAAGGTGCCTGATTTTTAGCAAGTGCCAAGCACCCATCCTCTTAAAAACAAGACAAAACCATCCACCCACAACAGGCCCTTTCTAATGAAGTCCCAAGTTGGGCACTATGGTGACCAGACAGCAAGTGTGAAAAATCAGGACAGGGGGTGGGGGGGTAATAGGAGCCTACATAAAAAAAGACCCAAAAATCAGGACTGTCCCTATAAAATCAGGACATCTGGTCACTTTACTGGGAGCTCCCTTCCACCCAAAAAATTACTAATCATGTTTGAAAACCTTGGCCAGGACTTTTATGGTCTGTCAGCTTCCAGAACCCCCTGGGGAAAGCAGCAATAAGCTAAACTTCTCTTTCAAAGATGGGTCCAAACTTTCGGGAAGTCTGAATCTAGATCCCAAATGTGTAGCTCAATCCCTTCTTTACTCATTTTAAAGCAAAGCAGATTCGGCCCGAGAGAAGTTGCATGTGATCTAGTGGGCCAACTCTGTGGTCTAGTGAAACACCTATGGAATTCTGTTCCCAGCTCTTTTTCATGCCTCTGCAGGACTGATTCTCCTCTCACATACACTGGCTTCACACTGGGTCCTGCCATCAATTACAGTGGAGCTACTCCCAATGTATGCTAGTAGCAGTGAGAAGAAAAGCTGCAATTTCCAAACTAATTCCCATTAATTGTCACAGGGATTGGGAGTTCAAATTCTTTTGGCCACTTGCCAAAAATCTCAGCCAGAAGCTCTAGGACTTGCTTTGTCTGTCTGTAAAATGAGGGAGAATATTTGCCTCACAGGAGTATTGCGAGGATGGCCTGTGGCTCACCCTGTGGAGTTGCTAGATGGGGACAAGGCCCAAGGGATTTTCCTTGCTAGTATTACCGTGCTCTGTCCTCTCACGCCTTTCATCGTGAACTCCCAGCAGCTGCCTGCCCCA
Organism: Chelydra serpentina; assembly: GCA_037349315.1. NCBI lineage: Eukaryota > Metazoa > Chordata > Testudines > Chelydridae > Chelydra > Chelydra serpentina. Next base: position 42,489,737 of record JBAIAC010000029.1, on the reverse strand, counting down.
GTATAATGCCTCTGGTAGAACATGCCTGCCCCTCTACCCCCACAATATAAATGTAGCCACCATCCTGGGGCACTTGTATGATGCGTTGAGCACATGACATGCTATACGACCATTCTGAATCCCTCCTGTCTCCTTACAAAGGAGGTAAGGTATGTTAGTAGTATTTAAAAAGTCATTTGCTACCTCTGCTGGGACAGCGCTAGTCCCTAATGCACGTGTGCAGGGCATGATGCACAGCTATGCTGGCTGACAATGAGAAACCCTGCAGGAGAGCGGAGAATGGAGGGGAAGGACTCCTGTATGCAAACTCCTGTGAGGAAGGTTGTTTAGACTTTCCCTTTTAAAGAGAAAGGGATGCAGTCAGGCAGTTGCCTGCTTCTCCTTCAGCTGCTGCACTGGGTTGTAGCTCTAATGTTATATTCAGTTTTTTTATGCAGAAACCCTGTCCTTTGCTCATGAACCCATCCCTCCAAAGTCATTCCAAGAGCAGGGTATTCAGTAAGGAGCTGGCAGGTTCCCTGCCTCTGAACTGATCTTAAAGCCACCCCTTCTTAGCATGGGACAAGGCTTTATTTTAATATTTCATTGCATCCATTTATTTAGTCAGTGACAAGCACCTCCCCAGAGCTCACAGTGTTGCTGTAATCATTATAAACACAAGCAAAACATATTGGATCAGAAAGACACCCTAGTAAACGTCTCCCTTTTACTTCTGTGCCAGAGCTCCAGTCAGCCATACTCCCCTGGGTAAATCTTAGAAAAGCTGTGGAGGTTCACCTTGTAGGTCCCTGTCACGGGGTTCACACTCACCGCTCACAGCACCTCCTGCTGACAATCCTGGGGATTAGCTTTGCCAGCCTGCGCTCTCTCTCCAGTGGTATCTTCCCCCGTCTCGTCTCACTCTCCTGCCCCGCTCACTCCCAGATTTGCAGCTTCCTCTTCGTGGCTTGGCCAGGTCACTAAAGTCCTCCCCTTCCGGGAAATTCAATGTCCTTCCAGACCCTGTTGTCTGGCTGCTGTCTCCGATGTCCTGTGCCACGCCCCAGTGGCTGGGGAAGCCAGGCTCGTCCTCTACACTGGGTTCCAGCCCAGGCACCCTATAACATGCACCCAAGGCCTATATCTCCTTGCTGTAGTTTCCCTGGGCTTCTCTACCTTACTAGCTTCTCCCCTCTCTGGGTTTGCCAGCCTCCAACTCCCTCCACTCAGGGAGTGACTGTAGCCTACTTCCCCAGAGCTTTTCCTAGCCCTTACAACAGCCAGCTCCCAGGCTGTCTATTGGCCCGGCCTGTTCCTGCACAGCTGAGCCTACTCTCAATTAGTAGCCTGCTCCCTGGCTCCTCCTCCAGGTGCAGCCTGTGGAGTTAATTTGTTTGCCTGGCTGCCTAAACCTCTTCAGTCCTGTGTGGGGTGCTCACCCCATCGCAGTCACTGTATCCAGTCCCATCATCCCTCTTCCTTTGTACCCCACCTTTTATCTCACTAGCGATTGGACCCTGCATAACTTCCCATTGCCTGTAGTGGTAAGTAGCACAACTAGGCTTCTCACAGTACTAAGCACTAGGAAAGTATCCCTAATGTGTTCATAGATTCCAAGCCAGAAGGGACCACTGTGATCATCTAGTCTGAACTACTGTAGAGCACAGGCCAAAGAACTGCCACAAAATGATTCCTAGAGCAGATCTTTCAGAATAAAAACGTCCAAACTTGATTTAAAGGTTATCATTGATGGAGAATCCACTGCAACTCTTGATAAGTTGCTCCAAGTGCTTTCCTGAACAGCACCCACTTTCAGCTCCTACTGAAGTCAGCAGCAAGACTGCAAATATGGTCATTGGCTCAGATATCCAGTGCAGGTGAGGGGTTATCAGGTAGTTTTGCACCCCTGCAAGTTCCCAGTGTAGACGTGCCGTGCCACTGCAACACGTGGTTTGTGCTTGTTAGAGCTCGTCACACAGTTCTGATGGAAGAGTTGTTGCACAGTGCCATTTTGAGGGAACTGAAATGTTCCATGGGAACATGTTAATTCCAAACTTTTGTCAGAAATCAGGCAGGAATGCTGGCTGACCTGCCCGTATCTTGCCAGCTCGTGCACCTGTCTCTCCAGGCTCCTCCGCAGCCCATCTAGCAGGGGCTCCCTGGGCTTCCAGGCTGCTCGGTCTGGCGAGTTTCAAAAAGTGACTATTTGGTTGTTCCAAAATGGATTTTTTTTTTTTTAAAGTGCCCCTCCTGCAAAAACATTTCACACGTCCAGCTATGTGTTCCAATTCGGAACCAAAAAAAGTCCTCAGAAATGCAATGTTTTCCATGGGACGGAAGTTCCAGCTTCCGCCCAGCTCCAATATGAGTGCACCACGTCGCCACGTGAGGTGTGCACTCTAGTGCAGCTACACCCCAGTGTAGGCAAGGCCTGACTCCCAAAAGCAGGCTTTAATGGGAGCTGAATCAGGCCCTGGGTGTGTGTAGGAGCTGGCTCTTGGAGTGCAGGCTTAGTGAGGCAAAGAACTTGGTCTTTAATCTTCCTACACGGCACTATACATACCTATGGGTCACACTCTATAGTACTGGATCATTTACAACTGGTTAATAAATGAGTAATAGATGGTATAAGCATGTCACACACTGAGAACTATGTGCTATAGATGGTGGTAAGCAACCTCCTGACCTGTTGGAAACTAAGAATTTATTAAAACATTGATCAGTTATCTATTAACAGTTTGCAAACTGCTTATAAATGGAACCTTCGTATAAAGTGTGGCCAATAAACGTTACAGAACAAGATGACACTGTGATGAAATTCCTTTCCATTCATGGACACGACATGTACTTCCTGTAAGTGTTTTTCACCTACAGAGCTGGGTCCAAAGCAAGAAGCCAGGCTACAGTTCCAAATCTGCATCCAGAATCAAGCTTCCCCGAAGTTTGCGGTGGGCTTGGATCCAGCGTTCTACGTTGTGCCAATCCCAGGAGTTTCTGTTCAGACTGTTTCACAGAAGCCTGTGCATTCTTTGGATCAGTTCGTAGATGTTTCAGTCTAGTCTGAGGATGCGCCTGTTTGCACAGACATCCGATGAGACTTACTCACAAGTTACTCACCAACCACTCACTAATGGGTGATGAGTTCAAACCCTATTCTGAAATCAAACCTATTCTGAAACAGCTGTAATGTATCTTGAGTGAAAAAGCTGGGTTGGAGTCAAGATCTTGTACCCTGTGGTTTGCCTTAAACAGCAACATCAGCTGGAAGGAATTTCCCTCAGCTGAAAGTTGGAAAAATAGTTATTACTACTACTGAATGCTCAGGATACTTTTTTATTGCCAGAGTAAAAAACAAATTGTTCTTTCAGCGCTAGTACAAAAGGGAATCCTTCTTTGCTGTCATCTGTTGTGTCCATGGTTAGCCAGGCCTCCAATTCAGCAAGCCATCCAGATCCAGGCTGTACATCAAGCAGTCAAGTTGTCCCATGGACTGATACATGAGACTACACAAAGTTAAGCCTATGCTTTAGGGTCTGGGTGAATCAGGGCCGAAATGAATACAGTAGTCTGAGGCAGTCATTTAGAAATGCTACTCTGTATGAGTAAGTTGCTAAAATACTAGGAGACAATAGTAATTGGATATACACCACCTAGTGGTCATTGTTTCTCATAAGAATAAATGGTGAAGAGATAGTAATGGGATCTTCTACTGTATGTACTGAGCCATGTTTTCAAAAAATGGCCTCCAACACTGGGCTTGCATTATTATACACACAAACAAGCATGCATTCAAAAGCCTCATTTTGCAAGTGTAAATGGGAATTGTGTGCACAGTTTGGGTAGATTTCCACCTCCCCCTTTTGCATGCGCACACAAACCTTTTTGCCTAAATAAATATTATAGACGGACCAACACGGTGTCTGAAAACCCCACAGCTTTTGAAGGTGTTGGGATTAGAACTGGAACTTTGCAGCTGGTAAATGGATTGAACCAAACCCCCAGATCTGAACAGCCCCGAACACTGGAAGGAATCTTGGCCCAGACTCAGATCAAGCCCATGTCTACCAAACATTTACTCACCAAACTGCAAGTTCAAAACCGAAGCCTAGGCTGAGGCTCTTTGGAAACTTTGACCCACTGGGCTAAATTCATCCCTCCCCTCTTCCATCCCTACTGTAACTCCATTGAAGTCAAGAGAGATGGATTTAGTCTATTGTGCCTAGCAGATTGCTGTTGTTCCTTCTCTCTTTCTTCCCCTCCACTCTACCCCTCCGCCTCCCCGCAAACTTTTCCTTCAATCCAAAAGTCCAACATACTTAAATTAAAAAGTGATCCAAAATGCGGTATCCCTTCTAAAAGAGATTTTAAATATTCGTTTGCCCCTGCATGGATTCCATTTCCTGCTACAGGGAAGTGTGCTCTGAGTTTCTATCATTGAAGAAGTTATTGTAAACTTTGGGGAGTTTTCTATGCCCAAGGTACATCTCTCAGGGGGAATCTGGAAAAGTCACTGTATAAATTTACAGTGAGTGCCTCAGACCCAATGTAATATGTATAGTGTCCCTCATCCTCATGTTTCTGCTGGCTTGCTATTTTGCTGCTAAAATATGAAAAGCTTTTTTTCAGTGCTAAAGGGTATATAACATGCCCTTTGAAGGAAATTAAAGTGGATATGTAGTGTTTTCTGTGGCTGCTAGGGAACCTTGGAGAGGCACTAATTCAAAGGAGAACTCACAAATTTTCTTCTCAGAAAAAGCTCCTGGTAACATAATGAAACCAAAAGAAATATGACAGATATGCATTCACAGGGTGCTAGATCTTGATTCCATAGAAACCAATGGCAAAACTCCCACTGACTGTAACAGGAATAGGATTTGGACCCAAGAGAAAAGAATTACTAGGTGCTTTCCATTCATACTACATACAAATGATCATCATTACATTAGATCTAACAAAGATTCAAAAGTATTCTCCCATGGTGCACCCCTGTACAACAGCAGCATTGCTCTTTTCATCTCTAGATCTCAGAGCGCTTTACAAAGAAGGTCAGTATCACTGTTCCCATTTTACTGTGGCACAGAGGTGAAGCGGCTTGCCCACGGTAATCCAGCAGCTCAGTGGCAGAGCTGGGAATATTGCAGGAGTCCCTCTTCAGCAACCTATTGACTGTATCACTTGTAAGGGTGCTTGTTCGGTTTCAACAACATAACTGGTCACTCAGAGCCCAGTTGAAGAGAAGCCTTAGAACATGACCTGTTCTGACCAGCATGCAAAGCCAGTGCTAGAGTTGGGGACCACTAAATGTGAACAGAAAGCTGAATTCCACCAGAGATCCCCTAACACGGGCCTCAACTACCACGATAGAACACACAGGGGAGAGGCGGTGGGGTAAAAAGTAAGTCACGGATCTTGTAGAGTTTTAGCCGTTACCCCTAGCATGTTGAGCTGCATCCAGACAGAACACATGTGCTCTGCTCTGTTATGGGTGACTCATTCCACTCAAAAGGCTGGAGGCTACATTCTGCCCCAGATGATGCCTCTGGAAGCTCATCAAGGGCAGTGCCACATAGAAGATATGACTTCAGTCCAACCTGCAGATGCGTAATCCAACTGATTTTCCAGAAACATTGGCAGGCACATCTATAAGTGCTAATAATTGCCTGTGCAAGCGTTCTGGGTTTTTGCACATCTAAAATGATGTGCCTGAAAATAGAGACGGGGCCAAACGAACAGCCTTGTTAGAAAGTTGTCCTAGTGTTGCTGTCTGTTGAAGGAATCTAACCTGAAGTAGAAACTGTAGTACGTCCATTAATTCCTGACATAGGGCGAACCAAAGTAAGATGATGTCCAGAGAAATGAACCTTCCAGCTTTGATTGAACCTGGTACAGTACACAGATGATATAAACATGCAGTGAAGACTACTGAGAAGTTTCCTTTTACGGTCATATGCTATGGTGAAGATTTTCAAAATGAGACATTGCCTCTTAAATCCACGTTAAGGAGTCTAAAAGCATGGCCTGATTTCAAAGGTGCTTGGTGCTTTTAAAAGTGTAGGCACTTTTTCTAGGTGCTTAAACATGGATTTAGGCTCCAAACTTTAAGCACCCATTTTTTTATATCTTGACTTACAAATATCTGATGGAACATATGAAGAGGAGGGTGATAAAATGGAATGTGTCACTAGGAGTAATGTGATGAAATGAACAAATGTTGCCTGAATACAAAACAGAATCCTAATTGTGAGATCTGCTAGACTATGGAATAGTCTCCCAAAGGAAGTGGCCCAAGTCTGAGTCATAGTAAGGTGGTTTGGGCAAAGCCCTGGAAAATATTGCAATATGTTCCGGTCCACATGAGATGACGACATGACCTAACAGGCCAGTTTATGTCTCCTGATGCCTCCACCAAGCACTTATGTGGTGAGGAGAATATCTGGTATCCGTAAGGGCTGGTTTTTCTTCTAGAGATAAATAGATCCATGAGCAAGAAACTGCATGGGTTTTACTCACCAACATAGGCACTGACTCTGTGGGTGCTCAGAGGCTGGAGCATCCATGGAAAAAAAATGTGGGTGCTCAGTACCCACCAGTGGGCCCTGCCAATCAGCTCGTCTCCCTCCACACCAGTGCCTCCCTCCAGCCACTGATCAGCTGTTCAGCAGCAGGCAGGAGGCACTCGGGGGAAGGGGGAGGACCAGGGGCAGGAAGAGGGGGAGTGAGGGTGGGGCATGCTTGGGGAGGGGGTGGAATAGGGCAGGAAGAGGTGGCGTGAGCGTGGGGCCTTGGGGGGGGAAGGAGTGTAGTGGGGGCAGAGCCTGGGGTAGAGCACCCCCAGGGAAATCAGAAAGTTGGTGCCTGTGCGCACGCGCACGCGCACGCGCGCACACGCACACGCGCACACGCGCACGTGCACGCACACAATTACAATAGTAGGGGACACATAGAAGGCAATAGATTTACTACATGAGGAGATGATTGAAATCTTTGACACAATGCTTTATGAAACCTACAAAGTAGCATGGATATGAGCACCCTCAGAAGGGCTGAAAGCTGACTAAACAACTGTAGGATGAGGATTAACAATAAACTGTATTGTGCTGAAATGCAGAGCTGGCCAGTGAGGCAGTAAAGCAATCAGCATTGGTGGCTGGTTTTATTTAACATCCTCATCCTCATTAATTCTCTGGGGGAAAGGCGTAAATAGCACATCCAGATGCGAATGTGATCAAATTCCTTTGAAACATGCAGGAATCGTCCATGTTGCATTGAGAGATTAGAAATATGAGCAGGAAAGACCGAAATGAGATTCAACCTAGGAAAGCATCTGGGGGGGAAATAATCCAGAACACAGATATTCAGTGAAGAGAGAAGCTCTGAAAGCAGGAATGAAGATGGACAGCAACAAATGAGAGGGTGTTTATAAAGTGACAGGCAGCAAAGAAAAGAACAGCTCAGATGATTTTGGGTAACATATATTCAAAGTATCACAGAGGCCAAGACAAAAACCTTTGTACTGATGACGCCATGCAGAGATAAGTACACATGGTTTTGGGCACCACCAAACCGAAGGGATATAGAAAAATGAGCACATACAGGGAAGAGCATTAGAATGATTAAGGGGATAGATGAATCGATTTATGAGGAAGTACTGAAAGAGCTAAACAGACAGAGCTTGTACAAAATACCGAGAGGATATGTTATCAGTAATAATAAAAATAAATGACTAACCCAGAAACGCCTACAAGGCGCAGCCAAGATCAGACCCCCCTCCATTGCTCTAAGCACGTTGCAAACACATAGGAAGAGGCAACTCGTCTCCAACCCGAATTGCTTAGAATGTAGGTTGGCAAGGCAGGCTGGTACTGGGATGAGCAGCCTGAGGAGTGCAGGCTGGGACAAGCAGCGAGGGCTGGGGAAAAGAGAGGGGCAGAAGGGGTCGCATATGGGGAGAATGGACAGAAGAGTCTGTGCTCGCTAGAGCACGCTGCCCTGCCCTCCACACCATGGAAAGGAACCCAAGAGTCCCAAGTCTCACCATCCTCGGCCATCAGCAAATAGCTACGAAACCCCCTGGCAAAATGTTCCCTCCCCACCTTGTGCTGGTCCACACAGAGAATGACAACCTACTGTTGCTCTCAGTTACTCCATTCGCTCAAGGTGCAGAGGTCTGTGTGGTGGATCTATAGGTTCCAACCCTGCTGATGACATGTAACAGGACAGCACACTGCTCCTGCTGTCTGGGATCACAGAAACCTGCTCAGACGCCGTTGATGAGGTAGCAACATGGTGTAGTTTGTTTACATTCCCTCCACCAATACCTTTACAAGTTCCAGGCAGCATATTGTTTACAGTATCCCCTACACCTTCAGCCCTTAGGCCAGGGCTTGGGAGGAGCAAAGATCTCCATCAGTTTGGGCTCCTCTCCCTTTGATCCTGCACTTCCTTCCTGTGTCTTTTTTGTCTAAAATCAGTCAATCTTCAGCTGGCAGGCAAATTGATTCTTAACTCCCCCAGCCTCCCAACCTGATTAGATAATTGCATTACAGTCCCAACACTAAAAGTGGTGCCAAAGTGATCAAAGTGATGATCACCCTCTAGCACTCCGCATTCTGTCACAGGGTAACATTCTGTTGCCACCTGATGCCATTTGTTTTTTTTTTCAATTTGCTTTTTTTTTAAAGCTAGGAAATTACATACCAAAAAGTTCTGTTAAAACACTGTATCATAATGCAGATGCACAAGGGGGCCAAATTAAGGTTGCACAGGCTTGAGGCCTTGACTCTGCAGCCTCAATAATGTTATTTTAACATAATTTGTGTGTGTAATATAATAATTCGCATCCATACAGCATCCTTGCTTTTCAAGCATTAATGGATTAATCACAATACTCCAGAGAAACCAGGAAGTATCACCCCATTTTACAGATGGGAAAACTGTGGCACAGAGATATGAACACAGTAGCGTAACCTTTGTGAACCCAGCACCAGAAAGCACTGAGTGCCACAGCTCCTTTCCAGAAGTGTTCCATCAAGCTCCCTTCCCAGACACCAGTTTCCCAGCCTTACAAAGTGCCAGTTCTAGTGGACTTATCCAAGATTGCATAGGGAGATCTGGGAACTGAACCCAGCTCTCTGATGCTGCACTTTACCCCAAGCCTATCCTTCTCTGCCAAAGATCTGAAGTCATAAAGCATCTGAAGGGTGCAAAGACCAGTGAGGGAGAGGATTTGTTCAGGGTGGCCAGGTGCTAGGATTGAGAGCTGTCTTTGTTGACTGTATGAAGCTCCAAGAGGGAATATAGAGAAAGTGAACCACTACAGGGTGCACACTGTACAGCTGACTCCTCCCCTCCTCTGGACCTTGTATTACAAAAGAGGCCAGACACGCTCACCTCACAGGATTGTCGGGCTGGATTTCCTCAGGAGAAGCCAGCAGCCTTTGTTGGTTGACAGTCATTTTGGGTCATGAAAAAGTAGTGGAGGCTTGAGTGCTGCTATTTATACTCCCCAGAGAGCGCCACCTGCTGTAAGGAATGCAGCCCTGCAGCTTCCCACTGACATGAATAGGGAATTGCCAGATACAGTAGAAACTCAGAGTTACGAACACCAGAGTTACGAACTGACCGGTCAACCACACACCTCATTTGGAACTGGAAGTATGCAATCAGGCAGCAGCAGAGACCAAACAAAACAAAACAAAAGCAAATACAGTATAGAACTGTGTTAAATGTAAACTACTAAAAAATAAAGGGAAAGCAGCATTTTTCTTCTGCATAGTAAAATTTCAAAGCTGTATTAAGTCAATGTTCAGTTGTAAACTTTTGAAAGAACAACAGTAACGTTTTGTTCAGAGTTACGGACATTTCAGAGTTACGGACAACCTCCGTTCCCGAGGTGTTTGTAACTCTGAGGTTTGACTGTGCTAGTTTATTGCCTTTGCTTGGTTCTTTCTAATTCTTGTGTCTTGGTTTGTGTATTCCCAGGAAGTTGGTGTTTGTGATTTCTTACTTCTTCCCGGCGAAGGGAGGATAAGGTGAGAAATTGTTTTTAATGGTGAACACCCCCGCCCTCACCCCAAGAAAAAGGTCTGGGGGAAATTATGGGCAAACACACAGACAAATCTGACAGGGAAGATGGAAGGGAATCAAGAGTATTTCAGACTGGTCTCCAGTGCTAGGTACCAAGTATCAGAGGGGTAGCCGTGTTACTCTGGATCTATAGAAGCGACAAAGAGTTCTATGGCACCTTATAGACTAACAGACGTATTGGAGCATAAGCTTTCGTGGGTGAATACCCACTTCTTCGGATGCAAGGTACGTCACTCAGGTTAGGATTAGAGTTAGCCTTTGGGTCTGGTTAGACCAGAATACACACAGGCAGCAAGAGCAGAAGAATGATAGTGGTTAGGGAATGAGTCTAGGTTAAAGTCCCTACCACGGGCTTTCTGTGTGACCTTAGACTAGTCCCTCTGGATCTCAATTCTTCATTAGTGAAATGGGAATAATAGTACTTCCCTACCACACAGGCATAAGCAGTATACATTAAAGATTAAAAGGTGCTCAGATAATTAGGGCTGTGTGCGTCTGAAATACAGAGCAGCTCTCTGATATATAAAACTGGATCTTTAGAAGGATTGCCTGCTTGCTTAGCTAGCAACTGAATTTTACACCACAACTCTTAATTTACTCTCTATGGGCTTTTAAAATAAAAACAGTATTTCTGGTGGGGTGTAAATGCACAAAGATACAAAGAGATAACAGACTCCTGACTTCTTTCTATCTTTTCTTCCCTCAGTGATTTCCCACAGTTCATTGCTACAGCTATTGCATGACAATGTTTAACTAGGAGTAATTGGATAAAATTGAGTTTATGGATATTTATTCTAAATATCAGGAAAATTTCCCTGCAGTCTAGTAGCTGCGAGAATCCTCTCCCAAGGGAATTGGTAGATCCAAACTGGACAAAGCACTGAAGCACAAAGATATGATATAGAAAATAATCTGGCATTCTAAGAGGCAAAGACAGAGACAGTCCACAGCAGTTGCAAATCCAGTGCCCTTGGGAGTCCCCCAGTTAGAGCTGTGTGACTAACAGATTTTTTTCATTCTCTGGCAATTCTGAAAAATAATAATATTAACAATTGTTTTGGGTTGAACCGAGAACCATTAAAAAAAAAATGTTCAGCAACTCAAATGTCAAAAAAAGAAATTTTTTGAGTCAAACAAAACATTTTGTCTTGCCTGAAACAAAACATTTCAATTTAGTGGGTTTTTTATGTTTTTAATTTTTTATAATACATTCAAAGGAAATTGCAAATAAAAAATTGTTTCAAACTGAAAAATTTAAACGTTTTGTTTTAAAAAAGTCAACACAAACTGTTTAGCCTCTTATGGAAGTTTTTCCATCAACATGAATCATAGAATATCAGGGTTGGAAGGGACCTTAGTAGGTCATCTAGTCCAACCCCCTGCTCAAAGCAGGACCAATCCCCAATTTTTGCCCCAGATCCCCAAATGGACCCCTCAAGGATTGAACTCACAACCCTGGGTTTAGCAGGCCAATGCTCAAACCACTGAGCTATCCCTCCCGCTTTGGTGAAACTGACACAAATGTGCAAAACATTTTGGTATTGTCAAAAATGCATTTTTTTATCAAAAGTATCATCCAAAAAATTTCACCCAGCTCTTCCTCCAATTTCCTTCTCCTCAATAGAAACAGAACCTAAATTGAACCTGGTTATCATTATCTTATAAAGGGTACAAGGGCACTGGCTATGTCTGCAGGAGACCCCATCTACCATTAAGCCAGGCCTGGTGATGGGCAATTTGGCCTAACAGAGCCTGTCCTCCATTTACAATGTTTTGGAATTTACTGTGGGATAAATGGTTTGATACTTGGCAACTGAAGTGCTGACTTCAACGTACATACTAATCATCACTTCATTAACTCCCCGCATAACATGAAGAGCCATTCTCCTTTTTAATGTCTGTTTGTTTGTTCAAATGGTCATGCACAACAGCTCCTAGCTGTTTGTGGAGGAGGAGGAGGGAGTGATAGAAGGGGAATGAATTATTCTACTGTTCCATAATTTGATACATCTGATGATCAGGACCTTAACTAACACACAGTGTTATTCCAGGCTATTTAGATTTGTTCAATTGCTTTCTATCTTCCCAAGGAAATTGAATGGGCTGAGCTCATGACATTCTCCTTCTAGCCAGGTTTTTTACCAATTGGACTGTTTATTTCCACTGGAAGCCTCCAAGTCAGTTTCCTTTAGGCACTTAGCACAGATTATTTCAGTGCTGAAGTGGAATGGTTCAAATTATAAAGCTCCAGCTGAGATATAAACAGTAATTCTTTCAAAACATCACTTTTTAGAATAATGTGGAGTTCCCTGAGGTCCTTGGGGATAAGAGGCTGCAAAAACACCAACAGGTTCTGAGCACGCTTTTGGATACAGGAAGCAATTTGTGCTCCATAAATATCGAGGGGGTAATGGAAGAGACCTGATTTTAAGTATTAATGACAAATATGCAAGAGGCAGGCTTGAGTCATGTATTTTTGAAGTTAATCTCATGTAGACGTTGAGGAAAACTTGTCTCATCTTCTTGGGTAGGTGGGGGAAAACCACAAACATTTATTTTCTGTGTCAAATAAGAGTAACAAATGGCAGATACAAATCCTCTGCCCATGTAGATCAAAGGAAAGGCACTAAAGTAGCTGAAGCTTAGGATATGGCCTTAGAGGTGTGTGGCTAATCAGCATAGCTACCTTCAAGGCTGATTTGAGCAAGTGAGAATCAATAGAGGCTGGGAACTTGACGTATTTATACAGTTCCTTTGCCTGAAAGCCAATCACAGGTTTCCCATAAGACTAGCAGCTCCAGTCACTCAGGGCTTGAGAGGACAGAAGCTAAACTGCGTCATGTAGTCCCTACCCTGAGCACCTGGGAATTTGGAGAGGGGCAGAGGCTCAGACGGTCCAATCCCTCTCCCAGAGTGAAGGGGGAGCAGTGGGTAAAGTTAAGTGAAACAAGAGCTAAAGCTGTCACTGAACCAGCCGGAGAGCAGGGAGAGCTCTCCCTGTAGGGGGAGCTGTGCTCCACTCCCCCAGTGGGAATGAACAAAGTGCAGAGCCTTTTGATGGAAAGGTTCCAGCTGCTCTCCTTAGCTGGCCCAAGGCAAAGGGAGTGGGGAAGCTATGGCTTCCCCTCCTCTCCATCCCCTTTGAGGCAATTTATGCCCCTGGAGATACTTAGAAGGAGCCATTCACAGCCTCTCCCAAGCAGACCTGTGGTCCTCTCTAGCCCTTGCAGGGGACAGGTTCCTTGTGCATTTCCCTGCACACAACTGCTAGGGCCAGAGATCATCATTATCATTAATTAATTACCACTAGCAGTAGTATTACCATAGAGCCTAGCCATCTGAGTCATAGAGTGGGGCCCCATCATGCTAAGTGCTGTACAAACACAGAACAAAAAGGAAGCCCCTCCCCCAAATCAGTCCTACTCTGCAGATTTTTAATTCTTTGATTGGGTTTATTTTTCACTCTTGCCAGGTTGGGCCTCAGAGTAGACCTGATTAGTTCTTTTAAGCAAAAAACAAGCTCACAGCACAAAAGAAATATATTTCCCTGCCCCCGCCTAGTAAGCATTGCCTTATTATGCTGGGTTCTGGTTACGACTCCTTCCTCAAATAGAACCTGGCTGTTTCTCTACAGGGAGGAGAGTAGCCTTCCACCTAGAAGAAGTCTTTTCTTCCCGCTACAGCTTGTTTCTCCTCCCTCTCACACTGGAAAAGGGGTTTTTAAAAAGTCACCAGCAGCCCTTAATTGGACTCAGGTGTCTCTAATTAATCCACCTTCCACCACTCTCTTATAGCTGTTAGGTCTGACTTTGTCATGCTGTTCATCATAGGCATCCAGACTGGGAGCAGCAACAATTCCCCCATAACTTAGGTGACCAACCGTGTGCTGAATTATCAACATCAACCACTTACGTGAATATTTACAGAAATATGCTGCAAAATAACTAACTAGCAAACACCATTCATAAAAATCACTATCTATTTGTGGACAAGTTGTGAAAAAAGGGGGAGAAAAGGATCCATTTGCACCATAGATTATTCATTTTGGATTGTTTGCCTAGCAAATTGTTCTGATCAACAGATGCCCTTATTTCATCCCCCAGTATCACACAATGCATTTCAACACTAGTCACCCTTCATTCTGAAATCTATCCTGTTGTCCTCCGCTGTACTGTACTAGTGTACGGACATCTCATGTTTCCCTTTCACCCTCCTTTTCCAAACCACAGATGATTACTGTGCAGAATGCGTCTGTTTCCGCTTTCATATATTGCAATCAAATATTCCTATCAAATATTCTAACTTATCACTGAGAAACAAAACAAGTCTATATACCAATAGGTTGTCTTGCTTTCCTAATCTCTTTCTCTTGCAACACATTGGTCCAGTACACTAAACAACCATCAACTGGATTTGAACTCACTTCCCCCATCTGGTGTCCAAGGATACTGTTGAAGAAGCAAGGAAAGGATTGGGTCATGTTCTTGTGTCCTTTTTTACATTAGAAACTGAAAGGAAATGAAGGCCCAGATTAAGTCTTTCACTGGTTTGGCTCAATGTAGTATTTGAATATTATCAGTACGATCCCCACCTCTTCCAATTCCCAGTATTTGTGCAGCCAATTTTCCTCTGAAGAACAGCCTTGATAACTTTGTTTCAACAGGTAATAACAAGTACATCAAATCATTTTAAATAATATGCACAGTGGTTGCTGCGTGGTCAGGACCGGCCCTAGCTTTTCGGCTGCCCCAAGCAAAAAAAACGAAACCCACAAGCGCCGTCCCCCCAAACGCCAGCCAAAACACGCCCCCCCCAAAAACGCCACCCCGCCAAAATGCGAGGGGGGGGGCAGCGGGGAGGGCGGCATGCCCGCCACCCCGCTCCCCCTGCCAGTGGGGAGCGCGGAACGCTGGCCGCCCCGCTGCCCCAGCCGGGAGCGGAGCACACTGGCCGCCCCACTGCCCCGGCCAGGAGCGGAGTACGCCGGCGGTCCCGCTGCCCCGGCTGGGGCGCGGAGCACGCCGGCCGCCCCGCTGCCCCGGCCGGGGCGCCGGCGGGAGCGGAGCACGCCGGCCCGCCCCGCTGCCCCAGCGGGGAGCGGAGCATGCCCGCTGCCCCGGCCGGGGCGCCGGCGGGAAGCGGAGCACGCCTGCTGCCCCGGCGGGGAGCGGAGCATGCCAGCCGCCCCGCTGCCCCGGCCGGGGCGCCGGCGGGGAGCGGAGCACAACGCCGCCCCGCTGCCCCGGCAGGGGCGCCAGAGGAAGTTTTTGGTTTTTTTTTAATTTACAAAAAAACCTAAAAACCTTGAGTGCCGCCCCCCCTCCAGGTGCCGCCCCAAGCACGTGCTTGGTAGGCTGGTGCCTGGAGCGGCCCTGTGCGTGGTGTGGTCTTAGACACAATGCTAGTCAAAAGGTTGTCATGGGATACAGTGAGATCCATTCCATCAGGGAATGATAAGAAATGACAGGAGCAGGTGCATGTCCAAATGACTTTACTGGTGTGTTGATGGGTCCAGTTTACCAAAATACTTGAGTATGCATGTAACTTTAAGTCCATGCGTTATCCCATTGAAGTCAATTGGTTAGTCAAAATTATGCACATGCTTAAGTATCTTGCTGAATCCGGTCATAAATTAGCAGTGCCGGCATCCATCCAATCCATCTGGGGGAATGAGTAGTAGCAGTGAGCTTCCTTCCCTCCCTCATCTGGTCTCACTGCCAAGGGGGATGATCAGTCCAGTCTCTTAACTACCAACTTAGAGCAGGACAAGGATATGCAAGTACATGTGTTTAATGTCACTCTGATGGAGATGAGTTTAATATAATTGAGGGACTTTTCCAATACAGACCAGCTCAAACTATGTTGATACTCTTCTGTTTTGTAGAATTGTGCATACAACCCAGAGGTGGATATTCCTCTCATTATGCACAAGGGATTGACTCACTGAACTCTGATGAATAACGTACGTACATCAGAGGATATCTTAGAGCTGGCACCTTAGGAATCTGCATGGAGGAGCATCTAGATGGCGCATGTCACTGATAATTTGCTGACATGGATAATGTTCTAGCTAGCTCCACCATCTACCTAAGGTACTCATATGGCCCCATTACCATAGCATCTGTGCATCTCACAGTCTAATATATTTATTCCTACAACACCTCTGTGAGCTAGGGCAGTGCTATTATCCCCATTTTACAGATGGAGAATTGAGGCATGGAGAAGCTAAGGCCTGGTCTACATTTAAAAGTTTTTCTGGCATAACTGTATTGGTTAGGGGTGCGATTTTTGCTGATTTATGCTGGCAAAAAACTTAGTGTAGGCTATACCAGCAAAAAAAGTCCTGTGGTATAAGCTATACCAGCTAAATGACTCTTTTTGTCAGTAGTAACTCAGCCTACACTAAAAGGATTGGCCGGTATAGCTATAGGATCTGGGCTTTTCCCAAGGTCACACAGGAAGTCTATGTTGGAGCAGAGAACTTAAATTTGAGTCTCCTGAGTCCCAGGCTAGCACCCTGCCAACTGGACTTGGATGAAAAAAATCTATATTCAGGGGCCTAATTTTAGGCCCCCCAGGTCTGAAAATATCAGCCTTTGCTCTTAAAGTATCTGTTTCTCAGTGTCCCCATCTGTGAAATGGAGGCAACAACAATGTCTGTCTCCCAGGGCTGTTGGGATAATTAATGTTTGGAGGTTCTCAGAGAAAAGGCATTATAGTAAGTGACAAGTCATTGTACTATTGTTGTTGTTGTTGTCAAAGTTAAGAACCCATTACTGTTAAAAGTGTGTTTGACCTTAGCTGTTACTCCCTTCTCACAACCCCACCCCAAACCACAGTAGGTTACAGTATCGGATCCATCTGTTTCCTATTTCATAAATTGTGATTTGCACATTCCTACCAAACATTTTCACTTGCCATTTATGAGCAAATGATTATATTCACAAGTAGCTTGTTTGTCCTAATGTATTTCATTCCTTTGTATTGCATTGGCCAATGACAGTGATCAACTCCATTTGAACTCAGTTTCCCAATGTGTGGTAGGTTAGAATGCTGCTGAAAAAGCCACAATTTGGAGAAGGTTTTATGTTCCTTATTTTTCCTTACTACTGTTAACAGAAATCAGATCTTAGACTAATTCCAATTCTTTAATTCATGCTCTCTCTTTTAATAATCACTCTCTAATATGATACTCCATAATTAATAATTTAAACAAAGTCCAACATGAACAAACTGCCCACATTACAGAACACAGCCGCTATTCAAGACTTGACACATTAGCTCTTAGTGCTTGTAGTGCATTAGCTCTTAGAGGACCTTGTCCAGGGTAGCATGTGCTTAACTGCTTTGCTAAATTGGGGCTTAGGGAAGTGAAATCCTGGCCTATTGGAGTGAATGGTAAAACTCCCATTGACTTCAACAGAGGCAGGACTTTATCCTACATTTCTCTAGCACTCTATTAAATTTTCCATAAGAGAGTTTTACACGTTCACAAAATGAAGGATCTTTAAGATTCAGCTCTAAACGTTGCTTTCCTTTGGAGATATTGCTGTTTATGATGTTTCTGCAGACATATAGCAATCAAACTCTCAGTCCTAAATGATTCTGGCTTAGATTGGGGGGGCGGGGGGGGGGGAAGAATCATCTAAAACAAAATCTCTCTGAGACAGCACAGTGTGTGTCTTTTTTCTAACAAGTTGCATTTAATTCAATATGGGAGTTGCCTCCTGCAGACTTCTAACAAGTGTAAAGGTACAGTACCCAGAAATAAAAGGCCCTGATCATGCAGGCGTTTAACTTTAAGCATGTGACTACTTCCACTGACGTCAAGATTATTCCTGTGTGTAAAGTTAAGCATGTGCTTAACTCTTAGGGAAGAAAAAACAAATGCACAAATACAAAATGGGGGGAAACTGGTTGGGCAGCAGCACTGTTGAGAAAGATCTGGGAGTTGTGGTGGATCACAACCTCAACATGCATCAGCAATACGATGCTGTTGCAAAAAAAGCAAATGCAGTTTTAGGTTGCATTAACGGAGGCATAGCATGGAAGTCTTATTATGTATTAGTGCCAGCCTGTGGTGCATTACAAATAAATGAGAAAAAAGATCCTTGTCTTGAGAAGCTTACAACATAAGGGCCTGACCCTGCAGCACTTACACATGTGAGTAACCTTTACTTATGCAAATAAACTGTACCTACTATTCACATGAGTAAGGTTGCAGGCCCTGAATTAGATGGACATTGCAATCAGAGGTGGCTGAAAATTTGTTAACGTTTTTCATGAAAAAGATTAAACATTTATCAGGAAAATAATCATTAAACTTTTGTCCTTTTGAAAACTATTGATCAGCTCTAATCACAGTGATGGTAGATCACAGGGGCACCTGCAGGTTGGTCAGGTAAAGGAGAGGCATCAGTAAACAAAGAGAAGGGAGTAATATTCTTGAAAGCCCACAGCTGTTTCAAATAGCATGGATTGCACACGTTATGTTATCTTGTAGATTTTGTGCTTGTGGATTTAATACGTTCCACTCTGATTAGGCACCAAATGTGAGTGTAACCCACTTGTAAATGTGTGTTAAAGACCCTCCCCCGTCCATTACTCTGTGCTGATCTGCAGAGAATATAGTTGTTGCAGTCATTAACTTCAAATCCTTGACTCATTACCTCAAATTGTAGAAGCTCATTCTTTTAGCTCTGGAGGTCTCTACTTCATTTCCTAGAGGCGGCCAGCTAGGGTGACCATACATCCCGTTTTGGCCAGGATAGTCCCCTTTTTAAGCCTTGTCCCAGACGTCCCAACTTTTTTGGAAAACTGGGCATGTGTCATGCCCCCCAAATGGGACACATGCCTAGTTTGGGCAAAAAAGTGGGGCATTCTCCCCTAGTGGGGCACGGAGGAACATTTTGGGTGGGGGCACGTGATGACACCATATGCCGGGCCTTGGGCTATCAGCCCCAGCCCTGAGTGGTGGGGCTTGAGCCAGCCCCACACTGGGGGGGGAAGGGGCTTAGGTTGTCAGCCCTGGGTGTTGGGTCTCAGGCGAGCCACATGCCAAGGGGGAGGTGCTCAGATGAGCCCCACTGTACAGGGGCCTCAGGCTGTCAGCCCCAGCTCCCAGATGGAGGTTGGGGGGGCCTCAGGTCAGCCCCATGTGGTGTCCCATTTTTTCTTTGGCCAGCCATGTCCCAATTCAACAGTCCATCCTTTAGGTCTTTAACCCCATGCTTAACTTGAAGCATGTGCTCAAGTGCTTTGCTGGATCAGGGCCACAGTGCCACCTGGGTGAAAAGCTCTCTGAAAGAAGGGGTTTTTTTGGATGAGCTCTTGAGTTTCAGTCAGAGGTGAGGGCGTGTGTTCTCCCAGAGTGGCAGCCCCTTTGGGAATTGTAGAGCTGACCAAATGTGTTCACAAGATGATCTATTACTCACAGAACCCCCTGAAGTTACCCACGGCGTTTTGCAGACACAATGGGATACTAAGTGGCCCTCTGGAGAACAGACATACATATAAACAGTACCCATATTAAAATGGATCTTTTCCTGTGAGATCCAGCCTGAGCAAGTCTAAAAGGCTTTTTGCAGACAGTAAATCACTTCATGCCCTTGGAGCTCTGAGCATCATTTACCCTAGCTCATGTTCCAGGCATGGAAGGAACACATCAGCATTGTGATGTCCTCCTATAAGGCCAGCTGAGGAGCCAGCTCCAGAAGGAAACTTTGGTCTTGATCTCTGGCAGACACCTCTTCAGATGGTTTTGCAGCAGACAAAGGGCTCTGTTTCCTTTTTCCACTCTATTTGGCACCGCAAGGGTTTTGAAAGAGAATATTTGCCTTTTCCCAACCACAGTTTTTATTTTGTAAAGAATTTCCTTTAAAAGAAAGCTTTGATTCCTCCTGTACTCACATCCATACTCCCTTGAGTCAGCAGGGAGAGGGGAGGGGGGAGGTCTGAGAACTTCAGAGCCCCTTGTTTTTGTATCACCCTGGTTTGAGGATGCATTTCCGGAGGCTGTATCACATCTCCCAGGAGGGGGAGGTGTGCTGTGTTGGCATTAATGTCAAGAGAAACAGAAGGGGGGGGACCCTCTCATCATGATGTGTATTTTGTCTACGACAATCAGGAAACACAGCAGACACGTCTCACCAACAGCTTCTGCCCTGCCTCTTCGTTGGTCTAGGTTCAATTTGTATCTCCAAGGCATGGGAGAGAGACATTTTGCAACCCCAGCAGAAATGCTTGGACAATGTTTATCTGATAGGCTAAAGGTTTTGAAGGCCTGCTTTGGGAAAGAGCTGTAACAGTTCATAACTCAGATTCAGCTGAAAGGGTGAGTGTCTCCCGAGAGACAGATTTCTTTTTCTCTTTTTGCTGGAGCAATATTGTGTTTTGTACCCAGCCCAACAGTCAAATGCAGCCATGTTGCCACAGGTCACTGAACATAATTTGGCCGGGCATGACCTTATGGTCTTTTTTCAGTTTATATGATGGTATCTCATTTTATATCATCAAATGCTTATGCTCACGGCATAAATCATCACCGGGAATAAGCAATTTTTCCAAGTCACAACAGAAACCATCTGCTAAAATGCATAGGGACATATTGCCTGGTATAGTGGGGAAAACAGTCACGGCGATTCTGTACAAAATGGGTCACGGGGACTGTGCAGAAAGGAAAGGCTGGCACGTGGTATATACCTCTGCACCACTGCATAGCTACAAACATCCTCTTCACACCAGCAATGGACATGCTGGCATTTGTGCATGGAAAAAGCATGTGACTGTAACAGCGGTGTGACACCCGGGAAGGCTCTTTGTGGACCTGATCCAAAGCCCGCTGAAGTCAATGGGACCAATTTCCATGACGTGGATCCAGGTTATATTCTGATCATCTGATCTCGGCACAACGCCCAGTACAATGTGGCTGTCATCCCAATTGGGGCCTTTGGTGCTACTATGATACACGGCAGGGATCAGTCTACTGTTACAACGACGGCTTAGCATTGGTCTAAGCTGTACACATGGGTGCTGCTCATGCTCATGGCTCACCATACTATTGCCATCTTTTACCTCAAGTTCCGTGGGAACTAGCGTTCTGGCTGTTGACCTGGACAGATCTATTGGCGCTCCAGAATGACTATTGAGAAGGCAGACATCTGACCTGGCTACACCTTTCTCCCCATCTGGTCTCCAGCAGATTATGATGTTTCAACTTTCTCCCCAAGTTAATACATCTTTCAAACCAGTTATACAACCTTCCATATTGCACATGCCACATCGTTCTTTGCTGATTTCTGTCATCTCTGGAACCAGGAATCCATCCAGGCATCAAACTGGATTTCCAATCTCACAGTGAACAACCAAAAAAATCAGGGAGCTGAGTGTGCTGCTTCTGTGGGGCTCTCAGTCCTGGCTTTGATTGCCTGGGGAATGCTCCTGTGTGGTAGTGCATCCAGTTGCCACGGGATTACTGGTCTGCTGGAGACTATCTGCTGAGTGGAGGCCAAGTGGCTAACAATAGAATTCGTTGCTGGAGCCATGCATACAGCGTATACTCAGGTCCTACAACTTCTTAGGGGTCAGCCTCCCACAAACAAGTGATGGTTTTATGGGGGTAATGCCCATTATTACTAGCGCTGGGCTTGTCTACATGGCAAGTTAGTGCAAGGTAAGCTAGGATATGAATCTACAGCTTACCAACTTGCTGCGCATTAAGTTGCCGTGTGGACATTGGTACAGTGCAGTGAAATTCCTGGAGTTTGGCTCTGTGTATGCTGCTTGAAAGCTGCACTCTGAGACTTTTACTTCAGAGCAGCAATGTCCATATGGTGCGTTAGTACAGGGCAAACTGGTGTGCTGTAGATTCCCACCCTGGCTTGCCACACACTAACTTACTGTGTAGACAAGCTCTCACATAAAATAAATTAACTGCTGTAAATCTGCCGCTAACACCAGTTATCTCCCACTAATATCACTGTAATCTCCCACAATCCCCCATGTCTCAAGTGTAGAAAAGAACCCTATATTTACAGACTTTCATTTTATTTATGAGTTATATTCTCTTTTCTGCTTTTTCTCTTTTTCACAGTGTCCCTCAAATTCTGGATCTGCTCCCAGTGCTCTCTCTCTTTTTCACGACTGGTCTGCAATTTGATCTGACTTTTCTTGGTACTGCTTCATCTCACAACATTCATTGCTAAAGTAAATTAGGTTGGAATTTGAGCACTGCATGTTAAGTACAGAAACTGAGATAACTGCTGCAGGATACAGACAATCTGATACGTTAGTCTTGTGAAAAGAAAACAGAAATTGCTGAGGTTGTAAACAAATGCTTCCTGGTGGGTCACAAACACAACATCAGAGATAGCAGCGCATGTTGGATTGACGTCAACATTTTCACAGTCAGAGTGTTCTGGATGAATTTGGCATGTTTGTTGTTGTATTTTAAATCATCCATGCAGTCATAAGACTTGAGCCATGAGCGGTATGTACTGTATGCTTCAGTCTGCATGACCCCGCAAAAGATAATGTATCTAACAGAGCACTAGGCTAGGACTCAGCAAACCTGGGTTCTTTTCCCAGCTCTGCCACTGGCCTGCTGGGTGACGTCAGTTAAGTCACTTTACTGATCTGTGCCTCAGTTTCCCCATCTATAACGTGGGGAAAATGATACTGACCCTTTGTAAAGCGCTTTGAGATCTATAGATCTCAATAAGACACCGGTGTATTATTAATTATTATTATTACTATTAACCTTGGAATCCTCTTGGGCTCCATGTGATCCTTTAAAATAATCCTTTCTCAAGCTAGCAATGGGTGTTCGAGAAGCTGCGAGATCACATGTGTAAATGATGCCAACCACAAAGGAAAGTTAAATACTGATATTTCTTTCCCTGTTTTCCCAGCAAAGCCAGAACCTCGGCATTGTCTCCAGAGATGTTTAGTGACCTGTTAATCTAAAACAAGGTTTTCAGTAGCAACATACTGGACAACACACTGGACAACTAGATGTTTATCTAACTAACTGATAAGACGTAGGTGCAAGTCATTTTCAGGCGTTGGAATTAAGTGTGAACCAAGGTGGGTAAGGTAATAACTTTTATTGGACCAGCTTCTGTTGGTGAGAGAGACGCGCTTTCGAGCTACACAGAGCTCTTCTTCGCTGCCAACATCATTGTGTGTGTTACAGTAGCACCTAGAGGCCCCCATCCCGATCAGGACCCCTTTGTGCCAGGCAGCATCTGTAGAAAGCCCTCATAAGAGACAGTCCCTGCTCCCAGAAGCTTACCATCTAAATAGGCGAGACTGACAAAGGAGGTGTAATTACCCTCATGTAACCGATGGGGAACTGAGACACCGAGAGATAGAGGGGGTTGTCCACAGTCACATAGGAAGCCTGAAGCAGAGCTGGAAATTGATCCCAGTTTTCACCAGTCTTATTTAAATGTCTTCACCGCAAGATCGGTTTTCCTCTAAGGCTGACCAAACGCTGGCTTTGGATGCATGAGCACAACTCACCTCCAGCTAATTTATGTGGGAGCATCGCATTCTTTGGAGGGCAAAAATGGGCCCTTCTAGTTGCTTTTGTAGCTATATCTTCGTTCAACTCCCCCAAATAGCCATACATTGTGTAGTTCGAGATGAAGGCCTTCGCCTGGTGCAACAATACTCCAAGACAGTAGCTCAAATCAGCTCCCCAGGTAGCGTCATCCCGTAGCTAGACCAGAGCATGCTGCCGCTGCAGGGCCGCCAGTCTCATCCTGCCTGACTGCCTTGATGTCCTGCCCCCATGTGGCAGGACATCAAGCTGCCACTAGATTGCTTGGCTAATGCTTCACGAAGTCTGAGTTCTACGCACAGGTATGTCACTGACTCGTGAGATCCCAGGCAAGTTGCTTCACCTCTCTGTTGTCTCAGCTGCAAGAGGGAGATGATAATGTTTGCCTAGCCACGTAAAGTGCTTTGAGATCTGTGATGAAAAGTATCAGGTGCTGTGTTCTCAGCCAGTGTAAAGTGACATAACATTGATATAGCTGCGCTGATTTACTGCAGTGAGAATCCGGCCTTGCTCTCCTCGTTATCACAATGAAATCTTCCATTTTTATTCTTTTTGTGATATTGTTATTCTATTACTACAGTAGTTCACCTTCCACAACATGTGTCAAATATGCCTCACCTTGATTTGCTCTGTCACCCTCACTCAACAAAGTGGGTCACCAGAAAATATTCCCATTTTATTGATTATAAATGGTGGCCTCTAGTGCTGCTCTGGTGCTCCTGTATTAACTCATTTCAGGTTGTTCACCTTTCAGGGAGACTTGGTTAAACCTGAGAAGTATGAATCCACTCGTCCCAAATAATCACCTCTGCGGCTAGGAGTGCTAAATACCTACCAGCTTCTTGTGGGCAATTCTACTCGCTTAGAATGAAAAATTCAGTGATTCTGGAACTGTGTGTGAAAGACAGCATTGAAAATCTCAGCCCAAGTAGGCTAAGTAGTTACATCGGGGTTCCCCATCTGGTACAATGTGTCCTTTTTAGAGCTGGTTGGAAATGTTTCCGAAAACCAGTTTTTCAATGAAAAATTAGAAAAACCATGTTAATTTCAGCAAAGTTTTGTTTTGAAAAAAACCAAAAGGTTTAGAAAATATCCATCCTTTTTAGAACGGAACATTCTGAACCTTCATTTCAAAATGACTTTTCAAAACAAAAATTCATGTTTTTATATAAAACACATTTTGAAATGTTTTTTAAAAGGGGTCAAAATCAGAACAAAATGTTTTGATCTTCTCACAACAAAACATTTCAAAATCAGCCCCAAATAATTTTTTTTTCAGAATTTTATTCCACAGGATGTTTCGAAATGTGTTTTCATTCTGTTTAGGGATAGGGAAAAAAATCAAAATCCCAGAATTCCTCTCAAAATGGAAAATCCATTTCCCCCCTGCCATCTCTAGTCCTGATGTTCCACTGGGCGCCCCTTCAAAATGAAACACACACAGCATTTCTGTCCATCGACGAAGGGGTTAGTTGGGACAGCTGCATTGGTTTTGTGTTTGTTATTGTTCCGGAAGCCATGCAAGGAGACTAGGAATTGGGGCTGAGACCTCTGTAGCTGTGTGGGCCTTAAAGATGTTTGCACAAGCAGAACAAGACATCAGCTAAGTTAAACTGTGAGCATGGGAACAAGAGATAGACTTGGCCCCAAAGGGACTTGGAATGAACTGAGTGTCAGGTAAGTCCGTTTCGAAATCAGAGTTTATCACAAGTTCTTTGAAGTGCCCATAGAAACTGCAGTTTAAGATGAATGCCTTTTTCTTTTGTGTGCATAAAGAATTTTTGAGAATACATTTGCCCAGTATGGGGGATCTGCCACTTAAAACAGGCCAAGAGTTTTGAAGTGACTAGTGACTATGGATGCTTTAAGTTTTGGGTGCCCAACTTGAGACATCCTAAAGGGGCCTGATTGTCAGAGGTGCTGATCACTTTTTGAAAATAAGGCCCCAAGAAGGTTTCTCAAGTTAGACACCCCAAAATAGAGGCAGTCAGAGTCCCTGACCCCTTGTGAAAAATCTTGGCCCGAATCATTATTGAGTAAAGAACTAGGATTTTGGAAAAACCTGCATGGGGGGCACATGCCTTCGCCCTTCCTTCTCCAGTCTTGGGAGTTCGGGCTCTTTTTGCTGTGGAACACTGCAACAGCCTTTCCACGGGACAGAACTAGTTAGCATCCTTTTAAATGGCAGCATTGATATTCCAGTGGGATGTTACAAGAATGCATTAGGCAAATTGGGAGCAATGGGGAGGTGTTTTTCTTACTGAGCCCGATACACTAGGAAGCAGAGAGGCAGTGAACAAAAACCACTGAGGAAAAAACATTGAGAACTTCCAATGTTCTAATTTTGTTCTGGGCTTGCAACATCTATATCTGCCCCTGGCTGGTCTCACTAGTGCCCATAACAACAGAATGAAGTCAACATTGGCACCAACATTTGGGTTTGCTTTTCCTCCCAAGCATGATGGGGGAATTGGTATGTGGTTTGTGAACTTTCCAAGTCCACCTAGAATTTGGATCTCTGCTAAATAGGTCCCTGCCGGTCTATTATTCCTTCAGCATAATTGTATTCATTTCTCTATTACCCATCCCCCCAAATCATTTTTAAAAGCCTGCTTCTCACTAATTTTATTTTTAAGCATATGGATTGATTTTCTAGAACTAAATGACTTTGTTTCCTCTATCAGTGTGATCTGGTATTTGATTTCTACATTTGCACTTTGTGTTGTTATCAACACTAGTGCAAAGTAAGATAAAGCAGACGTAAAACACAGTTGTTTTGATTTGTTATCACTTTGCACCCGCTGGTGTAAATGACTGGACAAGGTGTAATATGGCGGGGGGGTGAAACCCTTCTTTCTCTTGGGATTTTGATTCAATATACGGTGCTGTCTAGTGCTTAGAAACTTTCCATTTATTTGTCAGTCTTAACTTGGCAATAGTTTTTGACAGCAAAAGTGAGCCTTATTTACAAGACCAAGGCTAAGAAACTACTTTTTATGCATGCAAAATCTGAAACCCTGAAAATCTTGACCCGTTAAAAAGAATTCTGGTCACAGGGGGCCAAATTCATCCAATGGGTAACACCTCTGAGTCATTTGAGTTGCACCAGGGATAATTTTATCTCATTACCTTTTCCTTTTCCACTATGCTGGAAGGACATTTATTGATGGCTTCACTGACTGATGAGATGTTTGGAACTCATTCAGTGCAAAATCTGCTAATTCAGAACTCCAGGAGGTTTGTGAGAACATAGAAAAGACTCTTGGCGATTGGCAAATAAAGACTGAAATGCATCACATATTCACGGATATTTTTCTACGTGATTCAATGTACTTGCTATGGGAAGGAGAAATGCAGAGCTTTGTAAAGGGGGGAAATGGGCCCATGACCCTTTTTGCTTCCCGAAAGGTTAATGCAGATCTTGTCTACCTTGGGGGACTCTATAAAGGACTGGAGAACAGGTAGGACTGTGACATCAAAGATGCTATTCAAGTGTCACTTCGGGAAGTAAGGCCCTCTCTGCTCAGGACAGCACATAAGCCTGTGCTTAATTTTAAGCATGTATTTAAGTCTCAATGACTTCAAATCAATCATCTGCTCAAGTGCTATCCCGGACAGGGATGGAATTAAGCATGTGTCTACGTACTTTCTCAAATTGGGGCTTGATATGGGAATTGGGTTTTTTTTAATTCAGGTTGTAGTTTTTAACACCTATTTAACTGAAACTCTTTAGGGAAACAAAATCTCTCTGTGTTAGGGATTCAGACAGTCCTTTCATGAAGTGCACATACACGTCTGAGTCATTCACATGTCTTCCAGCAAATTACAGGGAGACAAGACTTGGCATTGCTGATATTTCTAGCGTGTGTGGGGAAGGGGAGTGGGGACATGGAACCAAGCAGAAAACTACTTTTTTTGATGGCAGAAAAACACTTTGAGGCCTCAGGCTGCATTATTCCTGGCTGGCAGGGGTGGGAAGAGGAAGGATTAAATATCCCAACCCATTGCAGCCCTGATCTTGATTTCTTCTGTCCCTTTCCCTCTTGCTTCCTTCAGTCACATGGAAAGTCTTCTGCAGGTGCTAGGGTAATGATCCTTTTTTTCTGTATAAATGTCTCCTCCTCAAGAACGTTCCATATATTATTAGCTAATTGCTTACACATATCTTGCCTTTCAGCCTAGAAGATACCAAAGGCTTTCACTTAGGCTAGGTCTACACTACCCCCCCCTATCGAACTAAGGTACGCAACTTCAGCTACGTGAATAACGTAGCTGAAGTCGCAGTACCTTAGTTCGAATGAAAAAGCACTTACCCGGGGTCCACACGCGGCGCGCAGGCTCCCCCGTCGACTCCGCCTACTCCGTTCGTCGAGCTGGAGTACCAGCGTCGACAACGGAGCACTTCCTGGTTCGATTTATCGCGTCTTGACAAGACGCGATAAATCGAACCCAGAACATCGATCCGACGCGTTCGACAGACGCGTAAGTATAGACGTACCCTTAAAGTATATGGAGGAATCACTCGCCCCTGAACCAAAGCCTCTTTTGGAGTCAAACAAGGTCGTCATGGTGCACCAACAGCAAGTAAATAAGCAATGTGCAAGGAACCCATTGCTACAGGAGGTCATTGAGGCTGAGAACTGTGCAGGAATGGAAAAGGGATTAGATACAACAATATCCAGAGTTATAAGAGTAAATAAAAAAGAGTGTTTGGAAGGGGAAAGATCCTTCTGGGCAGAAGTCAATATCTAACTATTGGGAGCTAGGAGGAAATTTCCCCGCAGGCAATGCTGCCCATAACTGGCTACTGCAGAGGGTTTCTTGCACCTTCCTCTGAAGCAACTGGCACTGGCCATTATTGGAAAGGGAATGATGGACTAGCTGTACTCTTGGTCTGATCTAGCCTGGCAATTCCTGTGCTCCTAACTGCTTTAAATCTCTAGTGTAGGAGAGGAAATGCAGGATAGCTGCTCCAGTGGAGATTCCAAAAGGAATTATAGGTAGGCAGAATGTCATTACCAACACTGGAACAGGGCCAATCCACATTATTCTTTGTGCTGTTTTGATTTCATTATTCAAGGACAGTTCCAGTAAAATCTCTCCTCCTGGATGATTTAGGACAGAAGTGTCCTTTTGAAGCACCAGCCAACCAGCTGTAAAATTCACCAGACATTTGGAAACTAATGTTCAGGGACTAAGCCAGAGGATAGGAAAATTTGTAGAGATGCTAGTTTGTTGTCTTGTCCTGTCTGTCTTAGATTCCTTTCTTTTTCTGATGGCCAGTTGGTTGGGCAAGTTATTTTGACTCACCCATGAGTCATGCTTTCCAGAAACATCTCCCTTTGGGCAGTGTCTTGTGGTTGCCAGTGCCTTGCTTCCTTCTGGTCATGTCTTTCCCACTCCACAGAAAAGAAACCAAGTATTCCTCTTGCAATGAGCCTTTTGTGTACATCATCTCTAAGTGTTCCCATTACAGCAACTGGGGGTGGCACTTGGACCGCACACAGCATTTGGGGCAAGTGGAGGACACACGTAGTGAGCTGCTGGCTTTTGAGAAGTTCTCAGATGTATTTTGTTTTCAATGGCTCCCAGTTCTTTAAAAAAAAAAAACACAAGTGGGAGGACAAAGGTTTGGATTCTTATCCGGTGTGACGCTTTGGGGGCTCAATGCAGACCAGTGAGGGGTTGTGTTACCCCCTTCCCTGCAACTCTGGATGCCTTAAATGCTATACTGTGGTGGCTCACAGCTCTGACACCAAAAGCCAGCCTTACAAGCATGCAGGTCACACCCTGGCCTCCGCCGCCCAGTTACTTTTTGCAAAGTGACCCCAAAGCCCTCCCAGTCCTGAAGTTCCCCAAAACTTGTGACAATCTGCTGGGGTTCCCAGAATGGTGAGTTACTGTCTTACCCCATCTCAGCCAATGAGAGTTTTGCTACTACTATGCTGTGTGACAACCCAGGGTAGCAAACCACCAGTGGGTCTCTGTGTCACATCTAGATTTTGATCTGAATGGGGAAAGGAAAAAAATTAACAATCTATGACACAGTACAAAGACAATATACATAATTTGCCCTCCATTGTCCCTCTAGATACCAGTGTGCAGCTCCTCAAAGTCCACCATGGGAAGAACTCTCAGCATATACAGATGGCTTCCATGAAGCCTCCCATGTGTGCAAAAGGCATATACTTCCCGTGAAACTCCATGTAGCATGAAGTAGACTGCAAATATTACATTGTCTCCATGCATTGTAAGGTATAAAATGCAATTCCAGCAAAGTGAACGTCCAGTGTAAGGACACAGAGCATGATGCATAGCCCATTAAAATCAACAGAACGGCCCTGCTGACTTCAGTATAATTTGCATCAGGACCATAGTTCTGAGTGTACAGTGACTTCACAATAAGTAATTCCAGGTTCCAGTATTTATCCTCAGGACAGCATTGCACTGAAGGCTGAGAGGCCCTGAGACTTAGCTGGGGTAAGACTGTGAAGCTCAAAGGAGCTTCATCCATCTACACCAGCTGAGAAGCAGGGCCCAGAATGTTTAGTGTAGCTTCTGGACCAAATTCTGTCCTCTTATACATTTATGATGCATGATACTTTCCACAGAAATCCACAGGAGTAGTGTGTGCATTTATGAGGGCAGTAAATAGCCCTTACATTTTAAAGTTATGGGCTCTATAGGCCAAATTCTTATCTTAGTTATACCAAATTCTTACCTCAGATTTACAACATTGTAAATCCAAAGGAAATCCCATAATAGTCAGTGAAGTTACTCCAGATTTGCACTACTCGTGCTGAGAGCAAAATGTTGCCCCAAACTGCTTCTGATCAACAATAATAACCATTTTTCAGCGGTACCAATTGTGTGGATTTTTCTGAAATCCAGAGGAATTTTGGCTGTTTCAGAGACGTATGAATCCACAGAGCCAACTCTTTGTCATCTCACACATTTCTAAACAGTAACCCACGGGTTTTATCTGTGTTCTAATATCCTCTCCTTACATGGGGGTTCAGCAGATCTAACTTCTGTCTCGATGTTGTCCAGTCTCTGATCCTCTAGTAGAAGCCATTAATGATCAGATATGGGCCAGACTCACAGCTGGTGTATCACTACCACAGTATTGTGTTCCCTCAGCCTTGGCAAGATTTTTGTTTGTTTTTAATAAACCCCCTCTGCTAATGGTTTTCTTTCTCCTTTAATGGCTTGTTTTAGAACTCTGGCATGTAATTAGTGTTTGCCTGATCATAGAATCATAGAATATCAGGGTTGGAAGGGACCTTAGGAGGTCATCTAGTCCAACCCCCTGCTCAAAGCAGGACCAAGCCCCAATTTTTGCCCCAGATCCCCAAATGGCCCCCTCGAGGATTGAACTCACAACCCTGGGTTTAGCAGGCCAATGCTCAAACCACTGAGCTATCCCTCCCCCCCTCTGATGCACTATCAACTTTTAACAGATTGTCTATCTGCTCTGATGTAATCCTACAGCATTGTCACATTGACTCTCCCCCACTCCAGGAAGCACATCTGCTCCGAGTCATTGTGACAATGCTGGAGGATCCCATCTCTGCCAGTCCAGGAAGCATATCTTGGTCTCTGCAATCTGGGTGGATCAATACCACAGCAGAAATCTTACCAGGCTTCTGCCTTCGGAAATATGTAAATTACATATTCCTTGGTTATTTTTCTGTGTTTTAGAGAATGATCCAAGCCACAGGGTTGGGATCCAGATCTGATTTCTCCCACATTGGAGGCTGTTTGGATCTGAGGGTCTGGACCTGGAGTTTGAGGGCTTTGTTAAGGCTCATCTCTGCTATTTTTATTTGATGTACCATTTTAAGCCATCACCTGGGACCTTTCAAAAGAACCCAGAGCCAGATTTTCAAAGCGCTCAGTCCTCATACCTGGGCCCTCTTCTTCTAAAGAACTTAGGCCCAGATCTTCAAAAGTATTTAGGCTCCTAACTTCCTTTGAAACCAGTGGAAGTTAACCTAAACACCTTTGAGGATCTGGATCTTCGCTCTCATCTCGGCACCTAAATAAGTGGTCAGATTTTCTAAAGGACTCAGCAGCCACTGTCTTGAGCTCTTGGCCTTTTAAGGCTCTTTGCTCTTCAAGTGGCTGATTCAATTCTGGGAGGCGGAAGAGGAACTTCGTTCCAACCATATCACACATCAGTGCTTAGAGGCCTGCTTCCACAAACCTTAAGGTCAATGGCAAAAGAGCCATTAACTTAAATGGGAGCAGGATTGACCTCTAATTCACCCCCATCTCAAGAATGCAGCTTTTAGCGTGTGCAGCCCGAACATTTGCTTAGACATGGAAAATCCCCAGAAACGTAAAAGCCATAGAAACGACCCTTAAAACTCAGAGTATTTTCCAAATATTTATGTGCGGGGGGAAAATATTGTGCATAAAGGCCAAAAGCAGGCTTGGTGCAAGTGGCCTCAATTCCCATTGACTTCAATAGGAGTTGCATCCAGTTCAGACATGGGCTGCATTTGGCCCCTAATGTCTTCAGGTTGAGACGCCAGTCCCACACTGAATTCTAGCTGCTTTGCACCACTTCACAGTTGTAAAGTGGCCATGAGCCAGGGTAGCTAGCCATGAATGGATTGCCCCAGCGGGGAGGATCCTCCAAATTCAACAATATAATTCGAGCTGGTCAGTTTTCTTTTTCCCCAATGAAAATTTAAAATTTGGGGCAAAAAAAAAAATCCATAAACTGAATATTTCTGCCAAATCCCCAAATAATTCAATTCAGAAATGCTGCTAGGTAATTTATGGGATTGTTGTTCAGCTGCTATATGCCCCCACTCTCCAGTATAGGCTGCGGGACTTCCAGGAGGCACCACTTTCCCCTCACAATGGTGAATCAGTAATCTGATCATAGAATCATAGAATCTCAGGGTTGGAAGGGACCTCAGGAGGTCATCTAGTCCAACCCCCTGCTCAAAGCAGGACCAACCCCAACTAGATCATCCCAGCCAGGGCTTTGTCAAGCCTGACCTTAAAAACCTCTAAGGAAGGAGATTCCACCACCTCCCTAGGTAACCCATTCCAGTGCTTCACCACCCACTAGTGAAAAAGTTTTTCCTAATGTCCAACCTAAACCTCCCCCTCTGCAACTTGAGACCATTACTCCTTGTTCTGTCATCTTCTACCACTGAGAACAGTCTAGATCCAGCCTCTTTGGAACCCCCTTTTAGGTAGTTGAAAGCAGCTATCAAATCCCCCCTCACTCTTCTCTTCTGCAGGCTAAACAATCCCAGTTCCCTCAGCCTCTCCTCATAAGTCATGTGCTCCAGCCCCCTAATCATTTTTGTTGCCCTCCATTGGACTCTTTCCAATTTATCCACATCCTTCTTGTAGTGTGGGGCCCAAAACTGGACACAGTACTCCAAATGAGACCTCACCAGTGCCGAATAGAGGGGAATAATCACGTCCCTCGATCTGCTGGAAATGCCCCTACTTATACAGCCCAAAATGCCGTTAGCCTTCTTGGCAACAAGGGCACACTATTGACTCATATTCAGCTTTTCGTCCACTGTAACCCCTAGGTCCTTTTCTGCAGAACTGCTGCCCAGCCATTCAGTCCCTAGTCTGTAGCAGTGCATGGGATTCTTCCGTCCTAAGTGCAGGACTCTGCACTTGTCCTTGTTGAACCTCATCAGATTTCTTTTGGCCCAATCCTCTAATTTGTCTAGGTCCCTCTGTATCCTGTCCCTACCCTCCAGCGTATCAACCACTCCTCCCAGTTTAGTGTCATCTGCAAACTTGCTACGGGTGCAGTCCACATCATCCTCCAGATCGTTGATGAAGATATTGAACAAAACCGGCCCCAGCACCGACCCTTGGGGCACTCCACTTGATACTGGCTGCCAACTAGACATGGGACCCCAGCTTATACAGGGGGATAGGGGCATGAGGGATCAATTCCCATGAGGCCCTGCAGCACATTTCCAAATTAAAATGGTTTGGGGATGAAATATTTTGGTCAAAGACTGAATATTTGTTGGTGTTCTGAGCAGTCGTTGTTTAGATGACAAATTGACATTTTCAGCGGAAAGTAGACTTTCCCCCAAAATATTCGTTTAGTTGAAAACCCACTTCCCTGTCAAGTAGTTGGATCAGAACTTTTTTGACCAGCC
The DNA here is from genome assembly GCA_037349315.1 of Chelydra serpentina. Taxonomy (NCBI): domain Eukaryota; kingdom Metazoa; phylum Chordata; order Testudines; family Chelydridae; genus Chelydra; species Chelydra serpentina. The sequence continues at coordinate 42,455,957 of JBAIAC010000029.1, read as the reverse complement.
CTACATATAATACAAAATTGACTCCCCCCAAATCATTCTGAACAAAGCAGGGCCCTTAGATGCTCTTATTTTCCTGCTTAGAGGCACATGCTCTGCCACGACCAAGGAAACATTATTTGTGTAAGACAATGGGTAAAGCAGAAAGGTAGCACTGTTAATGAGTTGCCAGTCTGTGAGCTGTTTGCTATTTATCAGTTATAGGCTCATGACACATATGGAGCACTGGGATGGTTTTCATAACCTGCCACCCAAGATCTTTCACATTTTCTCTGCTTTTCCTGGAAATCCCAATTTCCAGATGTCTCGGGCTAAATAAAAAGCAGTTTCCTTTTCCTGGGGGACACAGCTGGGGTGAAAAGGAAAAGTTTGTGCCTTTTAATATGCAGGTTATTTCGACACATTGTGGGTATATAGTGGGAGCCAAGCAAACTAACTGGCAGAAAGAGAGAGCCACACATAGCAGGGATGGTTCCCACACATAACTTGGAGGGGTGCTGTAAAAACAAACTTCTATCAGAACCGGAAGGCCTACAGAAAGGATGCAGCACTTAACCCCCTGCTAATATCTGATATTATAACATATTTCCAGCACATTTGGCTCATCTGTCAGATTTGCAGTTTTCTTTCATTCAGATTTCTTCAAGTCAAAATCTCAGAGATGCTGCTATCCAAGAATCATGCAACTGCTTAACAGTCTATATATAGCATCTTGGCCCAGATCTTCAAAGATATTGAGGTCCCTAACTCCAATTGAAACCTAAATACCTTTGAGGAACTGGGTCTTTGTCCGTCCCTGCTCCCCCTGGATGGAGGGACTGAGAGCTGGGGAAGTATTGGCCAATGGTGCCCAGTATTTGTGAAAATCATAACTAAGTAAAATCGTAGTAAGGGCAGCAGTGTGATTCACTGGCTGATGCATGGGAATGAGCGTTGGGAGACCGAGGTTCTGTTTCCTGCTCTACCACTGGTCTGTGATGGTCCTTGGATAGGTTATTCAGCCTCACTGTGCCTCAGGGTCCCCATCTATACAATGGGCATAACAATATTGTACTCCTTTGTAAGTGCTTGTTCTCCCTTAGGCCCTTAAAAGCTCCCTCTGAAATTCTATGCTGGGAGGTCAGCCATTCTCAGGGGCATCACTGCTCTCAGAGTCCATGGGGATTCCCTGTGCTTTTCCCCATAAGCTCGCCCCTCTTCTCGTTGGCCGCTTTCAGAACCCTCGCTGCTTTAATCACCTCAATAGAGCCAAACTGCCAGTAATATACGCTAACAGCAAAAATGCTTGGATGACGAGACGACCGGTTCCATAACAGCTTTGTTGCAGCTGTTCGTAAGCATCTGCGGTCGAAGAAACTCGAAGCCAAAGCGCTTTTGCTGCTTGACAATTGTCCAGCCCATCCTCCAGCTGAATCACTGGTATCGAGCGATGGAAAAATTTGAGTGCTATACCTACCATTTAACACAACATCAAAAATTCAACCTTTAGACCAGGGCATTATTCAGAATTTTAAAAACAATTATCGATGGGAGCTGATTTAGGCGATAATTCCTGAAACAGTTAAACATGAAGGAAATTATTTATTTAGTTAAAAAAGCTTGGGACAGAGTAAAACAAAAGTCCATTGAAAACTGCTGGATGAAGGCTCTCAGTGATGCCTTTTCTGTCAAAGACGGCTCAGACTTGGAAAACTCCAGCAGTGGCACTGATTCAGAGCCAGGTCTTGAAGGATTTTCGGAAGAAGACATCCTACAAACACGCACACAGACAAAAGAGGATAAAGGTTCATTCTCTTTCAAATGATCAAATATTTTAGTTTGGATACGTCACCGGAAATCATTACCGAGTGGTGGGAGATGGATGAAGATTGCCCAACTTCAGAATTTCTGTCCCAGGAAGAAATATTAAAAGGGCCGCGAGGCTATGTCGGACCACGGAAGTGATGGTGAAAATTCTAATAACGCAAACGTAAATGACAATGACGACGACGAGGATGTCGTTGAAAAGGTCAGAATTTCACCCACAGAAACCCTTAGTGCTGTAGAAACTGTTGTAAGATTTATGGAGGAGCAAAATGCAGAAAATATCAAAATCATTCATCTGCGGCAAATGACAGACTTCATAAGAAAGAAAAAAATGCAAGCCAGAAAGAGCAGAAAATAACGGCGTTTTTTTCTAAGTGAATCATAGACACTTTTTATTGCCAAGGACTATTTATCATTGTGGACTCTTGGTACATGTAATATATAGTCTGTGCTAATAAATTTCTAAATTGTTTGAGTTTCTTTAATTTGATTCTAACGGGAAACCTTTCTTTCGCGACATGTGTTTTACACATTTTTAGCTTAAACTGGTACTTTTTCAAAGTTTTAGTGATTTACTGCGTATTTAATGTTTTTATTAGATTACACATTTGAATTTATATTCTTGCAAAGCGCCGTTAACAGATAGGCCTGCAGTATTTGGGACGCTGTGAATACGTATGTAACCCTAGATAATTATACATGTATATATAGATATCTTAAGATATTTCAGCATGGCCCTTTTAACCCGCGGTCCGTTAACATGTGGTCGTGACTGCTTGACTCCCGATATCCGCGCGTAAACGGGTCTGTACTGTATTTCTAAGAGCCTGAGGAAATAAGTTGTAGCTAATTAAGATGGAGTACTGCTGAAGTGACCGGTTCTTACTATTCTGGGGTTCACTGAGGGCTTGATCCTGCATCAAACGGGCCCTGATTCAGCAAAGTACTTAAGCACATGCTTAACTTCAAGCACCTAAGTAGACCCACTGAAGTCAATGATACACTGTGTGTCACCATACGCGTCCACACCAATGTGTCTCTTTGCAGAAGCAAGTCATTAGATTATAGAACAAATCTGGGATTTTTATCATATTGACTTTTATGTCATTTAAGTAGTGGAATATTATTTCTTTAGTGCATTTGCACACAGCGACGCTGACTTCCGTCAGCATCGCTGGGTGCTGACGCCTGGCACCGCCCCCGACCCCGGGTGACGTTGCGGTGCCCTGCCCCCGCCCCCAACGCCGGGCACCGCCCCCGACGCCGACGCAACGTCGCCCAGCGTTGGGGGCGGGGCCCCGCAACATCACCCGGTGCTCCGGTAAGCTAGGTGTGGGCCCCGGGGTGGGCGGGGAGCTGCCGATGGGTGCGGAGCACCCACCAATTTTTCCCCGTGGGTGCTCCAGCCCCGGAGCACCCACGGAGTCGGCGCCTATGTTTGCACAGACATTATCACTCTAACATTCCCACACCACCAGCCATTTTGGGTGGCGCTCTGTTTATGAGGACATTTAGAACAACATTACAGGAAAGCTCTGGTTCTTAGTTATTAGTCTGTTCTGTTTAGCTGTGGACATTCTCCTTCCCCATCTGATAGATTCAGTGCGCTTCAAAGGATGCCAGACAGATGGCTTTAGAGACTGAAATACTCAGAACAGTTACAACACTGCCAGTACCAGTGCAAACTTCCCTGCATTAATCTACCACCACCGTGCCTCATTCCCTGCCTGCAGGGGCCATCTCTTGGCATGAAAAGGTAGTTCAGTCTCCAAGCCCATTCAGTCTTTGGTCTCTGCCACGGCCCTTCCAGCAAGGGTGTAAACCAGTGCCGAAGATGGAGAGTTGTGATTTGGCATCTGACCCACAGCAATGAGACCACCAAGCCATTTTGTATAGGCCACTGTACAGCTGCCAGATAATAACTTGTTTAGTTAAAGATGCAAGACTCACCGTAAATTAAATCTCATTTGGATGAAATGTTGCCTGTGCTTGGACTTAGTAGGACCTATGGAGCTGACATTCCTTGTGTCATTCCTTACAGTCAATTTACTTTTGCCTCATTATTCTCAATACACGTCAATTGGATTCTGGAAATATGTTAAGTTACCTTCTTGTGGCTAACAGGCCAGATCCTCAGCTAGCATAAATAAATAAGCATAGCTCCATTGTCGTCAATGGAAGCTGTGCCAATTTTCAGCACAGTTCCATTTCAATCAAAGCTCGGTTGATTTACACTAGCTGCGGATCTGGCCCAGTGCCTCCAGTCTACATCTCTAAATTCCCTGGCATGTTAGCCAAAGCTACAAAGCCTTGGGTGGTGATTTTCTCAGATTTCATAGGCTAAGTCAATCTCATATCTCAGTAGTGTTCAGGCCTAAACACCAGCATGGCATTAGGGAGCATGGTGATGTCAGAGGTGCCCTATTCCAGATGTGGTCCTGCCCCAGCCTGCGTTCAGTGCTGGCTCAAAGGGAAGAGTCCTCCCTATTGAATCACCAGCCCCACTTCCTGCAGCCCTTGGGGTCTCCTGGCTGTAGAACCAGAGAGGTTTCCGCTCCTTCATATCTTTTCTTTACTCTGGGTGGTTTTGCACTACGGCAGACATCCTTGAATTTTATCGCTGGAGTGAGATGTTCAACGGGCTGGCGAGCTTATTGTGTTCATGACACATGATAAGTTGCTAAGACTGTGGGTTAAAAATATACCTAATGATTCCAACCAATCAATACAGGCCCAGTAAAGATCTACTCCTTAAAGGAGGCTTATTCCACCTCATCCTCATTCCCACCACAGTTCAGGGCAATACCTCTCAATATGCTGTTAAATGCACAAACCAATCATACTTGACTACAAAGTGACAAGTGTGAGACTTTCCTCTCAGCTGTCTCTCTCTCTCTCTCGCATACAAGCACACACACACACAAACACACACACACACATCCTGGTTTTTCCCTTCTGCCATGTCTAAAATAAATAATAAAATAACGGATTTGTTTTGGGAAGGGGTTATAATTGGGAAACATTCCTTAGTTTTAGTCAATTCAGAGTATGGTGGGCTCTGAAAAATGTCTTCTTTGCAGCTTACAGGAATCCCTATTTCTCTTCAATGTCAGGTTGTAACACCCAGCACAACACCTGGGACAGCAGCATAGCCAAAAAACCTTGAGTCTAAAACCAAAAGGCTGCAGTTAGTTACACAAGCTGCCAATCTTCACCACTGTATTGAATGGGTGAGCTCACCCTGCTCAATCATCTTCACCGTGTGTAACCAGTGCTACCTCCGACTATACCAGGGGTCTCAAACACGCGGCCCACGGAGCGCTTCCCTGCGGCCGCCGGGCTCCCCCCGCCCCCCCGCCCCGAGTTACGTTCTGAAGTTCCACCGCCAGAACAGCTGTCTGGCGACTTTGCAGTTTCTGGGAGGGAGGGGGAAGAGCGGGAAGCGCGCACACAGGGGAGGAGCGGGGGAGAAGAGGCGGGCCGCCGGTCTCCTCCCGCCCTCACCCCTCCCAGTTACATGCTATGGCCGCCAACTCCCCTCACCCCCGCCCCCCCCGCCCCCAGTTACGTTCTGTGGCCGCTAAGATCCCCGTTCCCTCTGCGCTGCTCCAAGGTTCTATTTTTACCCCCAGGCAGTTCCCGCAGCCAGAACAGCTGTCTGGCGGCTTCACGGTTTCTGGGAGGGAGCGGGGAGGAGCGGGGAGCCGCACGCTCAGGGGAGGAGGCGGAGAAGGGGTGGAGAAGGGGTGAGGCCTAATGGAAGAGGTGGAGTGAGGGCAGGGCTGGGGGCAACGAGGGGGCAGGGTCAGTGATGCGGCTCTCGGGCCAGTGAACTAGTCCTCATGCGGCCCTTGTGGTAATTTGAGTTTGAGACCCCTGGACTACACAAAGGAATGCTGGTACCTAACCTCCAATCGTTCAGAGCTTGACTTGGCATCTAAACACTAGGATGCTTATCCAAACTACCGGGCACAAGGCCTAGATGGACTTTTTCTCCAAAAAGGCCCGAGTTCCTGGATGGAGGACTAAAACTAGTTACCCCTTCCCACTACCCTCCAGCACTGGCTGTTGTCTTTAAGGTTGACTAGCCTGACCACTTGCCTACCCTGGTGCAGCCAGACCCTGCGGCACTGCCACACCAGGTTGCTTCCTCCCAGCCTTGCTGCAAAAGCAGAGAAAGGACCTCATAGGAATGAAGGGAGGGCTTCCCCTGTGCATACCCAGGAGATTAGCAGTTCTTGCAGATATACGGGGAGTTCCCTCCATCGCTACCTACTAATTCCCATCAGGTTTCATCTTGAGACAAACAGCTGGGAGGAGAAGCAGGTTTATTAGCTAGCCCCATGAAAATACTGGAGTGAGATGCCTTGTCCCTTAGTCAAGAAGTGGAGAAGGATTTAAGGAGGGAGATTGGGGGGCAGGTGTATGGGCCATTTGGTAAGGGAGATGGGAAGGTCTCTGAACTGAACAATCCAGAACCCAGATAAAGATTCCAGGGAAGGGTCAAGGTTCTAAGGTTCAGAATCAGTTTGCCCATCCCTGGTGCTTACTAGTAACATCTACAGCACATTGCTTGTCTGTTCCTTATCAGAGACGACTATAGGACAGCCAGCAAAGGAACGGGGCTGGTGATTGTCTCTAATGTAACCAGGCTTAGAGAGCGGGAAGAGTTCCCTCTTGGAAATCCGGACCTCCCAGAAGCATTCATCTGCTGACTCAGAAGTGGAAATGTTCTGTTCAGGAGGCAGATCTTTCAAATCTGACCCTGGTAGCCTAAAAATACACGTACCAGCAAACCTCTTGTATTCCTTAAACTGCCTACAAATATGCATGGGAGCAGAGTAAAATAATGCTGATCTGACTTTAATGAAAAGAGATCATGGTCCTAGCTTCCAGGCCAACATCTGGTAAGGCAGACAGTAGATGTGGCCTTTTGACTGAGCTGACCCCATGCTAGACAGAAATATAAAACCGTGTCATATATAATCATAAAACCATTTTCCTTCCATGTGTTTTGCATGCTGTTTCTTACTGCTCTTACTTAGCAGCAAAGATACTGAGGCCAAATCCTGCAGGCCTTAGTTCTCGCTCAGTTCAAGGGGAGTTTTGCTTAAGTAAGGAGAAAATCATAGATTTTAAGCAAGAAGGGACCACTATGTTCATCTAGTCTCACCTCTTCCACAGCCCAGGCCACTGAATTTCACCTGGCAATTCCTGTGTGGAAGGGAATTCCTTTTCTTTGCAACCTAAGTGAACACAGCATTGAACTACGGTGTATTTCCGGAAAGACTTCTATGCTTGATTTGAGCAAGGAATGCAGTTTGCATATATATTTGTATTTAAACAAGTATCTGCTCCTCCAGATTGATCATGCAAGGAAGTAACAATGTTGACTCTATAATGTCATAATTCTTCTGGAAACAGCCTATGATGTCATCAGTGCAGGAGCTTGATGTCCCAAAATAGCACTAAGGGAAACTATGTTAACAGAGAGAGTGTTTCTTTAAAGTTCTATGTAAAATGCATAGATGGTTCTGACAAAGGGCCAGATTCTGACCCCCTTACAAATGTTAAGTGGTATTTTACTTGGCGAGTAATCCCATTGATTTCAATGGGGCTAGTCAAAGAGTAAGATACTTCTCGATGCAAGTACACGTATCAGAATCTGGCCCTTAGTAAGTTGCTTTTTGTACAGAGGTTCTCTCTCACCCCATCCCCAGCTCTGCACCACTATAATAATCCCTCTTGGGGAAAAAAGGTGTCTTTCAGTTGGCACATGTAATGGAAAGGAGCCTGGAAAGGACATCCCTCCAGGAAGAATAAGGTGCTTGCTTGCTCTTTCCTTGATCATAAACCTCTGATACTTTTTCCACTTTGAAATACCAAGAACTGGGTCGGAAGTAGTTTCCTATAACTTTACCAGTCACTACAGATCTCTAACACAATACAGATTCTGTCAAAGGAAGGAAGGAGTCAGCTCACGCAGTGCTCAGTGATTTTCAGTTAGAAACACACCCACACGAGGAAGTGTAAATATATTGCTCTGCTCAAGAATGGAACTTCATAAACCTATATTTCTCGCAATAACTGAACATACTGGTCCAACTTCTGAGCTAGCCTTGTGATTATAGGTATACCTATTTCGAGAGCAGCAGTCCAAGCAGCCAACCCAATGCCTGTTAAATGGCCCATGACACTGAGATGGCTTCTCTGATTGCAGCTTAATGCTAATATCCAGACAAACTCCTCCTCCTTATCCCATGTCACTAAGGCATCTACATATATATCTATCAATAACATGGCGAGGAAAATTAATAGAGCGCAGTAATTGTATAAAACACAGACATCGGAAAGCCAAGAAACTCAAAGTTAAAGTGCACGGCAAAAACAAACAAATGCAAAAAAAACAAACAAAAAACAGACAAATGCTGCAATGAAATGCAGAGTTAAGGTACTTCAAACAACCTTAACTCTGCCCTTCTACCCCTCTACCTTGTGCATGCCCCAGGTAAGAGATATATGTCCAACTATTGCAGCCAGTTGATATAGTCAGACCTAGATATCTGCTTTTAATCTCAGTATTTGTATAGACCTGATTGCTGTATTGTCTGAGTGCTTCACAAATATTACTGATTTATTCTCAAAACTCCCCTGTGAGATAGAAAGTGCTGTTATCTGCATTTTACAGACTAGGGAACTAAGGCCCAGATCCTCAAAGTTACTTAGGCATCTAAATAACCCACTGATTTGAATTGGGGTTACATATCTATATATCTTTGAGGATCCAGGCCTAAGTGACTTGCCCAAGGTCACACAGGAAGTCTGTGGCAGAGTCAATAGCTGAACTGAGATCTCCTGAATCCCAGGCCAGTGCCTTAACCACAAGGGCATCCTTTGTCTCCTGCTAGTTCACCTGACATGGCCCAAGCAGCTAGAGACTCTTCAAACCCTGTATACTTTGGCATTTCATCTGTGACAGTCCATGGAGCACTAGGGGAAGCAAAGGGAGCCTGGCTATTTTTTTGCCTTCTACCACCTCCTGCACCTGTTGGATAGAATATTTTATATGCATGCAAAAAAATAGAAAGTTAGAAATTCATCTGTCAACTCTGTTTCTGCTGCTTGAACATAACTAGCTGCTTAAAGAATTATATAATAATTGTAAATCTGCATAAAGAAACCCCCCACTGCAAATGAAATATTTCTCATAAAGCTCTCTCCTTTAGTTTGGTCTAGTGGAAACTCATTTAAATTTGATTTATTGTGCCTTGGAATTTAAGACTTTGGATGAGATTAATGGGCTGTTTTCTGGTTACATCATCTTCATGGATTGTGAAGACAAGCCTACACTGAAATCACAGAGGACAGTTTAGTTATAGTCCCCTTGTTAAAATAATGGAATGATTGCTGTTTCCAAGTAACTCAATAGGATAACATAACAGATAGGCTGCATAAGGAATAAATCTGAAATTTCCACTTTATAAAAAGGCCAGTTGCAGCAACGTCCACAACAAATGCTTTACATTACGGCGACAGGCTGTATGTCATTAAATACATCAGACATGACTCATTTTCAGGTCTCTCTTCCGATTGGCTGAAAAAAACGTCTTTTTTTGTGAGTGTGCCCCTAGACCATATTTTTGTGGATTTCAGTGCAATCCCCAGAGAGCTTTCCTTTAGCACATTTCAAGTGGATGTGGATGTGAACATGACTGGGACATAATGTGAACACAGCACCAAAACATTTAGGGGGGAGATTTTCAAAGGTAAAGAGGACAATTAGACTTCCCACTCCCACTGCAAGTCAAAATATGAGAGTTGTTTTTCAAGAGTTCCTCCTTACTAGTATTATTTATTTGTATTACACTGCTGAGCAGAGGCCCCATCAAGATGGAGACCCACTGTGCAAGGGGCATAATAAAGTCGATTATATTTGAAGGGTCAAAGGGACAAAATCTGCAATTTACACTCAGGCAAATCTCTCCTGCCACCCTCCAATCGAAGTTACATTGTTAACTGGTCCAAGGGTATGTCTACTACCCGCCGGATCGGCGGGCAGCGATCGATCCAGCGGGGGTCGATTTATCGCGTCTAGTCTAGACGTGATAAATCGACCCCCGAGCGCTCTCCTGTCGACTCCTGTACTCCACCACCGTGAGAGGCGCAGGGGGAGAGGCAGCAGTCGACTCACCAAAGTGAAGACACCGCGGTGAGTAGATCTAAGTACGTCGACTTCCGCTATGTTATTCACGTAGCTGAAGTTGCGTAAGTTAGATCGATCCTCCCCCCGTCCCTGCTACACTCAGGTGTAGACCAGGCCTGAGTGTTACTGTGACTTCCAGATTCCTGGACCCTAGAACACTGATGATTCAATCTACAGACATTAAACACCAGGCAGCAATAAATCACCGATCCTATCCTGGAACTTGAATAATGTGAAACTTCTGGGTTAGGCTTCCCAAACATTTTGCAGTAATACTTGCAATTTCTATGAACTTTTGAAGGAAAAACTAAAATTCCAGAGGTGGAAATTTTACCAAGTTGCACCCAATTTCTCAAATGGGCCGGAGTTTTGTGACTATCATTAATTGTTCAAGAGAAGGTTTTGTTTCATGCTACCTCTTAATACTGTACGGTTTGGGTTTTCTCGGCAGCATGGAAAACAGAGGTCTCTAGCAAATGCAACATTTTGCTTAAAACACTTTCTTGCTCAGTCACCATTCGGAAAAATGATTTATTTCACCGGCCCAAAACATTTTTTTTTAAAAAGGCAAAACTGGTCCATTTCAGTGTTGGTGGTTTTTTGTACAGCCCTCAGATTTTTGTAAGGCTAGAGAGTGACTTGGACTACATGCCTGCAGAGGGCAATAAGAACTTTCTTTGTGTCTCTGCATGGGCTGCTGAGTCCTTGGGACCAGATGCAGAAAGATAAGCGGGTGCTATGCTATGGTCAATGCCCCTCCTGGAGTAGGTGAGCATGGAGCAGGCAGGCGGATGGATGGAACCATGGCTCCTCCCACAACACATGAGCTGGTGAAAATATACCATGGGAGGTGGGGAAGAATCCATTTGTTTCTGGTATATGCTAAGCAAGCAGCAAATTAGTGACACACAACCAGCCAGCCCTACCCTGGAGCAAAGGGGACGCAGTGAGGGAACGGTGCCTCTGAAGGGCGTCTCTGAGGCACAGCAACTTTTCCTATGTGCTGCTTACAAACAACTCCTTGCTCAGGGCTGTGTCTACACAAACAGGACCAGTTCATCCACTGGTGGAAATGAGCGCAGATCCACTGACTCCCATGGAACTGGACCATTTAAACCCGCTGAGAATCTCACCATTAGAGTTTTAACAGAGAATGCACTTCTGGAGCTTGGTGGGCTTTCAGTGATGCTTGCCCGGGCCAATAAATCCATAAATCAATGACGCGAGAACAACAGTGTTTACTAATCCACATCCAGCCGGACCCCTCGGATATCCAGCAATTGGATTTGGATGGGTTCCCACTAGATTTCAGTCCCTGGGGTGATCTAGTTTAGAAAGCAAATTTCTTTACAGTGAAACGTGTTTGGCAGTCCTGCTGCAAATGAAGTTCATCTTTAGGGCACACACACACACAAAGAGAGCAAAGCAGTTGCTGGAGAATTAGGTCAAATTATTGATTGCTAGGAGGAAGCGATCCCAGTTTGCCCACATTTACCACATGAAAGGGACTGTGGGTTTTTCATTCAGACCATCAGAAGCATTATCAGAGCCATTATTTATTCTGCCAAGTGTGTGAGGTTCTTTGTTCCTGGATTTTCTTTATTATTATTATTATTATTATTTAAAAACATAGCCTTGTTTAAACTAAGAAGAACATAGGGACTGTAATGCTGAGTTCTTGCTAGACCAATAAAAGCTGCGGTGTTTGATGCTATGTAAATCTGGGATTTTTAATCCCCCCTTGGGAGAAGGTGAGAGAAAAACGCAATAAAACCAGAAAAGGAGATATTGCTAAAAGAAACTAACCGAACAGCATAACATGAAAACAGCCTTTAAAACGTGCAGTGCCCTAAAAAGTGGTAAGTTTTCACAAGGCTTTTTTTGGTTCAGGATCCTCCAAGTTGGAGGCTCCAACTTTATTCCCCATCTTGTGGTGGGCAGCTTGTATCTCTGCGAGTGTCAGTAACCGTCATTCAGAGCATCAGCCCTTTGTCCCCTATCCACAATGAAAGGATGCAGTTTGCCTGCTTTCAATTTGATCTGAAAGGATTATGGGACACTACACAACACTGACAAGTGCCAAACAGCTTCAATTCCAATGTTCAGAATCGAGGTTAGTCCAAAGAAAACGTCAGGGAGATGAACTTTGCATCAGGTGGGTAACTTATTTACAGAGCTGTCCCTCTGATTTGTTTATTTAGCATCTGCAGTAACTCCATGGTAAGGCATTGTAGAAAGCGATTAACTCCCAGTTGGAAGGCCAGTGTGTGTTTTAGGAGACATTTCTGAGGTGTGCATGAGACCTACCGGGAGTTTAGGGGGGGGGAGAGATTAAGTGAGACTGTTCAGTTTTTCTGATTTTATAGATTCTATTTTCTTAATTTAGAAAAATGTAGGTAAAACTAACATGCTGCAGTGTAGAATTCTGCAGCTCCATTTGAGACAGAAGTACTGTGACCTGCAAAACTGAATTTAGATCGCTGGCACCCAAATTCTAGCCCATAGATTACATTTGGTCTGTAGAGCACTGGCTTGTGGCCCATGGACAGATGACCAGGGAGATGGTTCTCACACTCCCTCCTTTACTCCCACTTGCTAACTTGCATCACAAGTAGCTTGAAGTAAATGCTAATGTAAATTTCCCATGTTGGTCATTACTGTGGTTGCCACAAGAAATTCACATGATCCCGAATGGGAGAGGAGGTGGTCCCTAGCACTGTGAGTGGGAGAGAGGCTGTCTGTGCAACTGAGCGTGAGCTTGGAGGTGATTCATAAAATTGTGAGTGAAGGAGGGTGTGACATGTCACTCCATATTCTTTATGAAAATATGCTTATGATATGAATATGGCATAACTGAGATACTTTATGCAAGATGGCTCATGTAAGATATCATTGGAAAGGTTATGATTTACTGAATGTGATTATCCAATGTGTATGCCTGTATCATTTCTGTATCTGAAGTTAGGAATATTGACTATGTATCTGTATTTCAACTATGCTACTTTGGGTGTTGCCCCCTGCTAACACTTCAGGTACAACAATGGAAAAGCCAGACAGGGCGGATGGCCCATCAGCGAGGACAATGAACTGTGAAAAGGCTTGGCCTTCCTGTGGACCCTCCATACTGCCACTGGCTTATGGATGCTGTGATCCTACAGAGTCAGGTGGTCTTGTCACCTGATACTAAACATTACCTGGGACTTCTTGTAACTTTCCACTGTAAGGGAAGGGGGTCAAGTTTGGGAAAAAAGAATTCCCGCCTTATGTAAATCCTATTTAAGGGTGGGGAAGAAGGCACACGGGACTCCTCCTCTCCATGGCCTGTCTGCCCAAGAGGAAAGACTGCAAAAGGGAAGGCAGGAGTGGGAGTCTAAACTGAGACAGGGGTCCAGTCTGAAAAGGAATATAACTGGAACTCTGAACCACAGAAACTTTGCAACAATATCTAGGGGGAGAAATACTATGTGTAACCAATTTCTTTAGTGAAATTAGCTTAGTTTGCGCATTTGATTTCATTTGCTTAGTAATCTGCTTTGTTTGGTTTTCTATCTCTTATAATCACTTAAAATCTACCTTTTATAGTTAATAAAAATGTTTTATTTATTATTAAACCCAGTTTCTGTAATTTCTAACTGGTGGAGGGGGGAGACAAGAAGTGTGCACACCTTTCTCCACATTGAGGGAGGGGGGCAAATTTCATAATATATCTTTGGGTCTGCACTCCCAGGGAGGTGGACATCTGAATGCTGGAGCAAGTCCCTTAAGCTGAGTCTGCCCAGAGCTGATCTTCAGCTGGGTGTGGCCCTGCCTGTGTGTGTGTGTTAGAGGAGGTTTTAAGAGCCTGGCTCAGCAAGCGGGGGAGGGATAGCTCAGTGGTTTGAGTATTGGCCTGCTAAACCCAGGGTTGTGAGTTCAATCCTTGAGGGGGCCATTTAGGGATCTGGGGCAAAAAAAAATTGGGGATTGGTCCTGCTTTGAGCAGGGGGTTGGACTAGATGACCTCCTAAGGTCCCTTCCAACCCTGATATTCTATGATTCTAAGACAGGTTAAAGGGGCCGAGGCTGGTAGAACAGGTAGACTCGGTGGTATCTCAGCACATCAGGTGGCTTCCCAAGGGGTCTAACCTGTCACAGAGAGATGTCTGCTAGACAATATCTCTAACATAAGGTTCATCCCAGCCCCTGATGAAGACATTAATTGCCTTCCATTGCACTCTCTCTTTCGCTGCTCCCTTCTACTGACTAACTCTCTCAGAGTGCACTGGAACCCCACACCACCTATTTGCCCCATTTCTTCTCCCAGCAGCCAGGCCCTCTTTCTGCTTTTAGTCATCTGCAGTAGGTGCCTTTGTCCCACTAAATCTTTCACAGGACCCTGTGCACTAGCGACAGTGTTGCTTCTATGGAGGACACAAAGGGCTGTGAATTGCCAAGGTGCCTACTGCACAGAACTGAGCAGAACCAGATACACCTTTGTGAAAGAGGGACCAATGGGCAGAAAATTCACAGCCAAAGACTGCTCAGCAAGTGAGTCAAGGGATGATCTTAATACTGGCCAAGCAGCCTAACACCATAAGATCTAGCACTATGGGCACCTGATTACATAGCCTCTGCATGAGAGGTAACATGCCTTCCGACATAAATGCAAGCCTGGGGCACATCTCATGTGTTAGATCAAGGTTAGCATTCATTTTTGTGTAATAATTAACAGTAATTCTGCACTCAGGCAGACAAAAGAGACAAAAATGAGGGGAAAAACCCAGTAACTAGAAATCAGTTGTGTGTTGTAAGGTGTAAGCATGTGACGCAGCGATCAACACACTCCTTGGTGATTGGGCATGGCATTGCACGCTCTTCTCCTTTAGCATACCCTGCTGATAGCCATGCCAGCCCTGTTTCTTCCTATGACTTGGCCCTGTGACCAGGTCACATAGAGTCCCACCCATTCTGGGGTAAACCAATCATCCAACAACTATTAGTCCTTTAACTTCATGTTGGACGCTCAAGTCCAAGTCCAGATTCACTAGTCCCTACACTGTGTACCAGGGGGTTTCAGTACACCTTACCCCTTGTTAGTGGGTTTCTGCTCCACCCCCCTTGGAGGGTTGGTAGGGGACCTAGGCCCTCCCTCTCCACTGGGTTCTGGTCCAGGGGCCCATGCATAGGCAGTCAAGGCCTGACTATACAGGCCTCTTGCTGCCTCCCTGGACCACTTCCTCCCTAGCCCTGCCTTGGGCCTTTGCCTCAGCCTATTCCCAGGCCCGCAGTGTCTCAGCTCCACTCTCTCTAAGCCTCTTCCCCAGGCTCACTGCAGAGCTTCTCAGCATTTCCTGCCACCCGGCTGGTTCTCCTGCAGGGGAGTTTTCTCTGTGTCCCTGGCAGGGCAGTCCCTGACCCAGCTGGAGTCTTCCTGCTCCCTGAACCCCTCCACCATTGCACAGAATCCCAGCTTCCTGCTGCTTTCTTTCCCAACTGCCTTGGGCTCCTTGTTGCCAGGGGCAGCTCCAGGCACCAGCACGGCAAGAGCGTGCCTGGGGCGGCAAGCTGTGGTGGGGGCGGTGCTCTTCCCCGCCGGCACCCCGGCCGGGGGAGCGGGGCAGCGGGCATGCCGCCCTCCCCACGGCACTCCTCCGGCCAGGGAAGAGCAGGGCCGTGGGCAGGCATGCCCCCCTCCCCATGGCACTCCTCCGGCCAGGGGAGAGCGGGGCTACGGGCAGGCATGCTGCCCTCCCTGCGGCGCTCCTGCAGCAGGGAGAGCCACTGGGCGGGGGTTGTTTTTTTGTTTCGGTGGGGCAGTGCTTGGGTTTTTTTGGGGGGGGGGGGCGGCAAAAATGTTAGAGCCAGCCCTGCTTGTTGCAGACGTACTTTCCTTCAGGGAGGCTATATTTGCCAGCAGCCCTATTCAGTGCCCTGACTCCAGCCAGGCTTCTCTCCCTGAGTGGGACCCAGAGATCTGCTCTCCTTCCTGGTCAGGACCCACCTGAGCCAGGTTCAGCCCTTTTATCTCCTCCCTCCAGCCAGGTTTGACACTTATTGCAGATGTAGCGGGTAGGGCTGATTACACTCACAGGTTCTCGGTAACCCCTTCAGGCCCAACTTGGGGTTGGGACACCCCATCATGTAAGGTTTTAATAGACAAACTTTTCCTGAGGTTCACTCCTTGATTGTGATCTTTCCTTGGAAATACAGAACATATCCTACTCACATTATTTTCATTATTATTATTTCACTTCCAAGAATGTCTCCCACATTCACTCATGGAGAACTCAGCACTAACAATACAAAGGGTTACCATCTCCTTTCTTGTCATTTTAGGTATATTTTCTGCAACGTTAATCTTGGGAATTCACATGCGCCTGACCTCAGGAGTTTGGGGACAAAACATTGGGGGTATGTTCTGGAGAAGTAGCACCATCGAGACTGATCACTAGACCAGGAAACAAGAACTCCAGGGTCCTGTTCCTAGCTCTGTCACCATGTGACTTTGGACAAATCATGTAGGTCCTGATTCACCAAAAGCACTTAAGCACATACAGAACTTTAAGCATGTGTTCTATTTGATTCATCACCACAGAACCTGTGACCCAGATCCTCAAAGGTATTTAGGAACCCAAGTCCCATTGATTTCAATGGGAGTTAGGAACCTAAATCTGCTTGAAGATCTTGGCCTGAGTGCCTTCCAGCAGTACATTAAGCAATGAGACTAATACCTGTGCTTAATTGTTTGGCTGAATAGTGACCTTTAATTGTCTGCTTCAGTGTATCCATCCACGAAAGAGAGATTATGATCCTTCCTGGCCTTTCTCCCCAGAGTGTTTTGAAGATTCATGAGTTAATGTGTGTGAAGGACTTTGAAGTTGCAATGCACTCATTAGTGCTAAGCATTATTGTGATAGCCAGTCTTTTGGAAAACCTTGGAAGTGACTAGCAAATCTCTGCAGTCAAATTGACTATGTGTAGCCAATGGAATCTCAACATCTGATTATAAATCGCCTCGCTTCCACTCAGCCCAACCAAGCAGTCCTTATATAGGTAAAACACCCAGTGAAGTCAATCGGAGGTTTGACTGTATGAGAAGTTTACAGCCTCAGTCCTTTGGAAGCAATTCACTAATACCACAATGAAAGTCAAAAGACATACCAGAGATGTACGTGCTTCATGAAAGTGAATCACAGTGAAGACTGATAAGATATGGAGATACTGTTTTATGCACTAGTAGCCTGACTTTCCCAGAAAAGAAAGTGAATCACAAGCTCATCTAAGCTAGGAGATACCATAATGATGGGGATGGTATACAAAGATAGACACAGAAGCATGGAGGGACTCAAAGGAGAAGCAGCACAGTCATAAGTATCATAAGTAACGTGATTACATTTAGGATGTCAAATCTGCCTGGCCTACTCAACAGGAAATGGTCTCTAATTGTAAAGTAGAAATGTAATACCCAAAACGTATTTGCTGAACAGCATGTCTGTGTGAAAGTGAAGCTACCAAAGTGTTGGCCCCTTTTTAAAAATCTGACCCATTCATGTCATGGAACAAAGAGCCAAATCCCGCCATGGTGTAAATCAGCATAGCTCCGTTGAAGTCAATAGAACTATGCTGATTTTGCTGAGGATCTGGCCTTATATAAAAACATAAGAACTCCCGCACCAGGTGAGACCTGTCTCCGATGGTGGCGAGTGCCAGAACCTCAGGGGAAGTGTACAGAACAGGGCAGTTGGAGTGATTCACCCCAGTCTTCCCTTCGCAGCAGCTTCTAGCAGTCAGTGGTTTAGGGTCACACCAAGCATGGGGTTGCATCTTGGCTAATAGCCATTGATGAAATTTATCTAGTTTCGTTTTTAAACTAGATAAACTTTTGGCCATCATACCATCCCATGGCAATGAGTTCCACAAGTTAAATGAGCGTTGTGTGAAAAGTACTTCCTCTTCTCTCCTGGGTTTGTGTGAAGGGGTAAATAACACCTCTCTAGTCACTTTTTCTATACCATTCATGATTTTATAGACCTCTATCATCTGTCCCCTTAGTTGTCTTTTTTCTAAGATGAAGAGCCCTAACTTTTTAGTCTCTCCTCATACTGAAGCCTATCCATACCATTGATCATCTTTGTTGCCCTTTTCTGATCCTTTTCCATTTCCACGATATCCTTTTTAAGATGGAGGACCAGAACTGGTCAAGGTGTACGCATATACCATCAATTTATATGGTGGGATAAAGATATTTTCTAGCCCTTTCCTAATAGTTCCTAACATTCTGTTAGCCTTTTTGACCACTGCTGTATACTGAGCTGAAGTTTTCAAAAAGCTATCCATGGTGAGTCAAAAATCTTTTTCTTGAGTGGTAACAGCTAATTTAGAACCCATCATTATATATGTGTAATTGGGATTTTTTTCCCCCAATGTGCATTACTTTGCACTTATGAATGTTCAGTTTCATCTGCCATTTTGTTGCCCAATCACCCAGTTTTGTGAGATTCCCCCAGGAACTCTTCACAGTCAGCTCCAGACTTAACTATCCTGAATAAGTTTTGTATCATCTGCAAACTTTACCACTTCACCATTCACTCCCTTTTCCAGATTATTAATTAATATATTGAACAACACTGGTCCCAGTACAGATCCTTGGGAGACCTCGCTGTTGACCTCTCTCCATTGTGAAAATCGGCCATTTATTTCAATCCGTTGTTTCCTATCTTTTAACCAGTTACTGATCCATGAGAGGACCTTCCCTGTTGTCCCATGACTACTTAGGTTCCTTAAGAGCCTTTGGTGATTAACCTTGTCAAAGGCTTTCTGAAAATCCATGTACATTATATCAGCTGGATCACCCTTATCCACATTCTTGTTGATGCACAAGTAGATAGACAGGACTGACTAAACCACTCACCTAACAGATGCCAGATGAGCACCAGAGCACAGGAAAGTTACTCTAAAAAAAATGTTTAGCCATGCTGTTAGTGCCTGTTCTAACAAAAGAACCAGGCATTTTAAGTCTATTTATTACCAAAGCCTATTGAAATGTATTCAGATTTGATAACATAAAGTCAAGTGGAGAAATAGCCCATTGCCTTTGTTTTCTAACTATTAAACAAATCTTGCTTTTGCTAGACAGAACATTGATATGAATCATTGATGCTTGACTCTTTGTAACTTTTAATCTTTTATAAATGAATCTTGTAATTACTGTGAAATGATAAATGTAATGAAAAAGCTATTGAGAAAACATCATGCTGACCATCCATAACCATTTTAACAGACATCAAATTTAGCCAATTATGTCATGCCCTATATTTGGAACGTATCCCATAGTAACCATGTGAATTGTTTCCGCTTAAACATATCATCTAGGTTCATGCTAGCTTAGCAGAAGGCGAGGGAAATGCCAGCATAAGCTGCTGAGGTAATTTATCTCACACAATTCTTTTATAAAACTAACCCCCTCCTTATCCTCCCCCCACAAAGGAATCCTGTGAATCTGTCATTGCAAGAAACCACTTTTCCTCAAGTTGTTTCTGCGATAGTAATACTGAAGAGGCCAAATTCAGCCCTGGTGTAATTCAGTGGGAGTCTGAGAAGTTACACCTTGGCTAAATAGCCCCTGTATATCTTTGTTTAAGGTTTCCAGGGTGGGATTCCCTTTTCCCCCATTACCTCAACCTCTGGGACCTCCGTTCTGAGTTAGGAATGCAGCACATCAAACCAAAACTGACAGGAACTTTTGGGGTTTCTGCTTTCTAACTGACTTTTCAGCTGGTCTCGGACTTTCCTGTGCTCTGTTGCTCATCTGGCATCTGCTTATTGAGTGGCTTAGTCAGTCCTGCCTATCTACTTATATGGCCCCATTTCTGTAGACTCTAAGATCCTCAGAATATTAATGAATTTGTTCTCACAAGACCCTTGTGAGGTAGGGAATTATTATCCTAATGGGAAACTGATACACATAAAGATCAAGGACATGATTAAAGCCCATTGGGGTGCAAGGAAGGCATTGCACAGACTGAAATCGGGTCCTAACTGATTTGCTTAGGCTCACACAGGAAGTCTGTAAGCAGGACCAAGAACTGAGCCCTGAACCCCAGACCAGCTCCTTAACCACCAGTGCATCTTTCCTCTCCATGTTGGTGCCACTGCAACTCCATAACGAGTGGGTGAGGGCAAAACCTGTTAGCTGTTTTCTCCAGGTATGTTATTTCTGCAGAGCTCACACTAATTGTCAGACCTAAGCGCCTTAACAGCACATCCAAATCCCTCCTTTGGGTGCTCCAGCTCTTAGGGACAGAAATGCCCATTGTATACAGCAGTGTGCCAGTCTGAGTCACAGAGGGGAAACACAGGATCGGGCCATCCTAGCAAGGCATGGCAAAGCGTTGTCTATGCATTGGATTGTCCCCAAACCTCTGTCTGCTCTCTAGCGACTGCCACCTGCATGACTGGCTTGGTGGGATAGTTTTATTTGGAAAGCAGATGATTAACATTGCTGAGGGGTCAGAAAGATATAAAAATAATGACTGACAAATTTAACAGACATGGCATATTGACCATTATTTACCTCTTGGCTGAGAGGTCTGGTGAATGGCGAGAGCTGCATCTTCAGTGTCTCAGTGCATCCTTCAGAGTTGATTTTTGTGTGTGTGTGGGCAGGGGTATGTGTAATAGAGTCCTTGAGGGCCAGGGGGGCCTGGTGGTTAGCACACCTGGTTTTCAATCTGTCGCCTCCTAGACAAAGTCAGGGGGAGGGATGTCTGGCCCCTACCCTAGGACAAAGGCATGGAAGTCTCAGTTTGCATTAGGGTCTTGCTCTGAACCAGGCACCATAGGGGAACCCAGGCCGTCCCTCTCCACCTGGTCCCAGCCCACGACCCTATTGAGGAGCCATACAGAGTCCTGCTCCCCAAAACTCCTACACTGCCTCCCTGGCCCTCTTGCTGCTTAAACTCTCCTTCTGTTTGGGGCATGGTTCCCTCCCGTCCGAATATTCAGGAGCTCAGAGCTCAAAATGAGTACAGCCCCGCAGGGTCTGCTGGTTCTACACAGGGGAGTTGGAGGAAACTATGCTGTGAGCCTTACCAGCACGTTGATCCCATCTCAGACTTAAACCTCCCTCTGGCTTCCAGAAGAAGGGTTTGTCTTCCCTCCAGCCAGGTCACACCCCACAGCTGGGGCTTCTGAGCTCCTTTTAACGTCTCCTCCTGCCAGACCATACTTTGCAGCCCTGGAGGGGCAGAGCTACCTGAGCCCGGTATTGCCCTTTTAGCCCTTTGGGGCCAGTGTGGGGTTTGTACAGCCCTCTAAGCCCCGATGTCATATTGAAGGGCCTAGTGCAGGGGGTCTCAAACACGCGGCCCGTAGAGCGCTTCCCTGCGGCCCGCTGGGCTCCCCACGCCCCCCTCCCCCGAGTTACGTTCTGAAGTTCTGCTGCCAGAACAGCTGTCTGGCACCTTCGCGGTTTCTGGGAGGGAGGGGAGAGGAGCGGGAAGCGTGCACACAGGGGAGGAGCGGGGGAGAAGAGGCGGGCCACCGGGCTCCCCCTGTCCCCCCTCCCAGTTACGTCCTATGGCCGCCAACTCCCCTCACCCCTGTTCCCCCCCCCCCCCAGTTACGTTCTGTGGCCGCCAACTCCCCTTACCCCCGCCCCCAGTTACGTTCTGTGGCCACCAACTCCCCTCACCCCCACCCCCGCTCCCAGTTACGTTCTGTGGCCGCCAACTCCCCTCACCCCCGCCCCCCCTCCCAGTTACATTCTGTGGCTGCCAACTCCCCTTACCCCCGCCCCCAGTTACGTTCTGTGGCCGCTAAGATCGCTAAGATCCCCATTCCCTCCGCGCTGCTCCAAGGTTCTATTTTTACCCCCAGGCAGTTCCCGCCGCCAGAACAGCTGTCTGGCGGCTTCGCGGTTTCTGGGAGGGAGGGGGGAGGAGCAGGGAGCCGCGTGCTCAGAGGATGGGACGGAGAAGGGGTGGGGCCTAATGGAAGGGGTGGGGTGGGGGCGGGGCCAGGGCCAGCGAGGGGGCGGGGTCAGTGATGCAGCCCTCGGGCCAGTGAACTAGTCCTCATGCGGCCCTCGTGGTAATTTGAGTTTGAGACCCCTGGCCTAGTGAGTACGTGTGTTACTGCCCCCGTCTGGAGTTAAACTCTAACTGCATGGCCTCTCACCATTGAATGCAGCTTTTCCTCGAGCTCTCCTGGCAGGGGTCCTGCACTTGGGAGTAGGTGGGGCTGCTTCCTGTTCCTGCTTCCACTGTTCGGTTCGGAGGGACCAAATCAGTATCCAGTAGGTTGACAACAACCACAAAATCCTAGGTGACTATGCATTTTTTCACCCCACTCTATAGCAGTAAGTAACAACAAAGGATTGTCCTTTGCTGTGCAGTGTAGTAATGATCACTAAGCAAGGAAGTCCAGTGCTTCAGGGAGCACAGTACTGATGAGGTGTTTGCTCCATTCCCTCCCTCTGTCTGCTCACCTCAGCCTCACTCCACCTGCCCCCTCCTGCTTCCTCCCTTCCCTTTCTCACCCTGCCCTGTCT
This sequence comes from Chelydra serpentina, assembly GCA_037349315.1. Taxonomy (NCBI): domain Eukaryota; kingdom Metazoa; phylum Chordata; order Testudines; family Chelydridae; genus Chelydra; species Chelydra serpentina. The sequence continues at coordinate 42,433,422 of JBAIAC010000029.1, read as the reverse complement.
CCCTCCACCCTTCGCTTCAATGTCCCCTCTCCTTCCATCCGTGTTTTCATGTAGCTAACTCCTTCCTAACTAAACCCCACTCAAACCATTACAAAAATATTGTGGCACTAACATGCCCTTTGCTGCCATTGCACTGTTCACTTTGCTTGTATGTTCGGTCCTTCCCCTTCCCTAAATCTGTGGTGTCTATAGAGACCGCGAGCATTATGGGGCAGGGACTGTCTCTTACTCCATGTCTGTACAATGCATAGCACCATGGATAACTCTCTAAGCACCACTGTAATATACATATTACAGAATAACAAATACAGTATATATTATACCGTGTTCTTAGCTGCTTCTCTCTCAGCATTCTCAGCTAAGGAACTATGCTGCAAATTCCAGGTTTTGGCCTTAATTCTTGCATCTGTTATCAGCCACAGATGAAAGGCATCATCACTTATCCTCAGAGTGGCATGCAGCTGGTTGGGTGGGAAGGAAGAAATGCAATTCACTGACTTACCTTTCATTAACAGTGCTGAACTCTAAGCAGACTCAGGCTTTAAGACATCTTCTAGGCCGTATGTCAATACAGTATGTTTAACATGCTACGCACACAACAGGTTCCATTCAGAAACCTAATTGCATTCTGTCAGTGTTACAGGGCTAGCTTCAGATGTGATATAAGCAATTGATGTTGAATCAAGCTGCACGCATTTACACCAGGTCTGAGTTTAGCCCATTGATGTGGCAAGTCCTACAAATCAGAGACACAATGAGGAAGAGAAATCCCTCCTCCCACTCCTTCCTATTTCAACAAACTGGGGGTTTTTCTTCGTTTATGACCAAAGAATCTTTTAATAAAAATGCTGAATGAGGCTGGCTAACCCCAAAGTTTGAATACAGACCTTATGGTTTATAAGCCAGCATGACAACAGTCAAAATAGAACTCCGCCTGTCAGTACATAAGGTCATAAGGGTGTCTGCAGTGTTAAGAACCAGACAGCATCAGACAGATGGGTCACTAGAAAGCTTGAAACAAGCAGACCTAAAGTCACCTTGAGCCTATAAAACACTTCCTGGCTTTAGTCAAGGTAGCAAGAGTTTTCCGTAAATAAAGCGAAGTGACCAACAAACAGAGGCCTGGTAAGAAAGGAGTAAACCCTTCTCCTTTTTTGTGTGGGAAACAGCCTACTCCCTAACAGGCCTGGAATGGTAGGAGCCGAACCAGAGGAAATGTGCACTGCACTGAGGGAATGAAAAGGTAGCCTTCAAAGAGGGGGGGAAATGGCAGGAGCTTGATCCTAAGCAACGGGCCCACACTGAGCAGCAAGGTCAGATCTGGTCAGGGTGGAGCAGCTGGGGCACAGCTCCCAGCTGATGGAAAAACATCTCCTCTAAGCAAATTGGCTTGCTGGTTCTCCAGTGGATCCACACCCACTGGAAAACAGGACTTCCAGGCAACCAAGCACTTGGGGGGAGGGGGGAGTGGAAGTAGTTGCATTTAAAGAAAAGAAACCTGCTCATACCAGAATAGAAACATTTACAACAGTGGAGAGGAATGGCAAGGTTAGTGCAGATCAGATAGCTTGGGCTGCTGGAGAAAGGCTTGGATTTCAGCACCCCTTCTGCAACGCTGCAGCTATAACAACATTCCTCTGCTCCTGACTTCCTTTCAGCACGACTGGAGTTTAAACCGTCTGCTTTTTCAAAGCTGCCCTTCCCCAGTTTCTCTCGCAGCTTCTTTTCCATGAAAAATAAGACGTGTGTGATGGGGGGGAAAAAAACAAAGAAATCCAAGTGATTGCTCTGCAGCCAGGTATGCCGCTTAGAAAGCTGCAGTGCATATTTGGAGGTCTCTCCAGAGTGGTACACATGGCTGAGGTTTAAATTTTAACTTTCGTAGAGAGTTGGACTGGAAAGTTGTTTCACTTGGGTAGCTTGCTAGGGTCGGGAACAGGACTTACTGTCCTTAGCTATTAGGTCAACAGGACAGGGAGCATTCTAGGGGTGACAGTGTCAGCCAAAGAGGGACATTGGTTACAAGATAGGCTAAGGTCCACCCCGTGAGCTGGGTGCCAGTTAACAACAAGGGCAAAGACAGAACATTGAGAACAGAACGTGAGAAAGGAATTTGTCTCGGCAAGGTATTGTTCTCCATTAATCTCATTAGTGTAAATGAGAGAGATAATAATGAGCTGCCTTAGACAATTACCTGAGCCCTGGAAAGAGTAAGATCTACCGAAGGAAATGTAAGGATGAGAAGGAAGAAATGTGATTCAGTGACTTGCCTGTAACAGTCTTGAACTCTGGGAAGTAAAATGACTGTGTACCATAAGCATCAACACTTGGGAACATTTTCATATATTCCTTTTTTTGCCTGCTATCCTGAACCACAAACTCAGATCTGAGCACCACACAGATAAGGGATTTTAGAATCCAAACCTGGATGCAGAAGCTACTGTGGTGTAGCCCAGGGGAATGGACTGGAGCCTGGCCACTTAAAAGTTAGGTCGACATAGCTACTGTCACGTGGGGAGGTAGAATTCCTGTACTGATGGAAAAACCCCTTCCATCGCTGTAGGAAGTGTCTATGGCGGTGCGATAGCAGCATAGCGATGGCACCTTAGTTGTGCTGCTGTACTGTCATGTAGACATGACCTGGGACTCAGCAGATAATGGCTCAGACACAGAGGTCCCAGAGGGTGTCATTTAAACTACCGCGACTCTTAGTTTTCCCAATTTTAAAATGGGGCAAATGCACCCTGTCTTACAGAGGTGTTGCAGTGAGGGTGAAAAATCCATTAGTGACAGTGAAGTGGGCCATAGAAGTGAATCTGAATGGCCGACAGGGCAAACAAAATGCCTTGGATCTCCATTCTGTTGGTGCTGTATGTACACACACACACACACACACACACACACACTCACTCCCTGCCCTGGGAAGAGCTTGCAACGTAAACAGACAAGGCAGACAAAAATGGGGAGCAAGGGAGTAGCAGTATCCCTGTTTTACAAGCAGGGAGCTCAGACATCAGGAGATTAAGCAGCATGTCCAAGGTCACATAACTGATGAACTGATTTGTACAGTATACACCAACCGTTCTCCCCCCCTCCCCCCAAAGTATCCATTTGACAGATGTCAGCTGTCTTCAAAAGCAAACTGAAGTGAACTCTGCATTGTTCTATCCTCGGGCACACTGAATGGCCATGAATTGATAAGGGAGATAGAACTGTCTTGACACAACAAGAGAAAGCACTTATATTTGTCCCAGATTTTAAAAGAATTCTGCGCAAAGAGGTGGCCAGGTTCCAAGCTGTTCTTTGCCTGATATTTCAGTCATGCTCCCAAAACAAATTGCAGTGCAATGTATCTCTAACTTTCTACATTGACATTCTTTTCATATTTTATAGTCGTCAGCCAGTGATGTTTCTGTTACCCTACATATAACCCCATCTTCAAGGTGTCTCATCACAACCACTATCCTTCTAGCTAGGGAAGGCAGAACTTCCTTCAAGCCTCATTGAGGCTTCTCCTTGACTGGTACAAGAGCTTATTCTTGAATGGCTTCCTGCAGAGGGCTAGCGCTCCAGGGTCACATCATTCTTTGGGCCTACCCTCCTGGGGAGAGAGAGACCGGGCCCAGAAACTGGGATAAAGGGCCAAAATCAATTTCCTTTGCACACATCTGTAAGAGGTTTAATTTCTTAGGGCTCAGTGGTCGCTTCTTGTCATTGTCCCACCATGAGGAGAGCACACCACAGGTTACACTCCTTCACAGAGCACAGCATGCTCCCCACTCTGAACCACTGAAGACTGGAAGCAGGATCTCAGCTCCTCCACCTTTGGGCTATCTGTCTCCCAGGATGCTAATAGTTATATTTTGCATTTATACTGAGCTTTGCATGTTCAGAGCACTGTACAGACAGTAGTTAATCTTCACATAGAGTTGTCAATTTTGGTTGGATATATTCCTGGAGGTTTCATCGCATGACACAATCTTTAATTAAAGATTTCCCTTTAATTCCTGGAGATTCCAGGACAATCCTGGATGGTTGGCAAACCTATTTTTACGACACCCCCATGTGGGTAAGTCGCATTATCCCCATTGTAGGGAGAGGGTGTCAGAAAGGCGAAGTGACTGATCCAAGACAACACAGCTAGTCAGTGACAGGCCAAGAACTAGAACCAGCCTTGTGCTCAATTCTCCATTCACTTGGAGAGGGGAGGAGACGTTGACAAGCTAGGGAGTCCAACCGAAACCAGAGAAGAGGGACATGAGGTAACTCTTATGAGGCACCATGGCAGCTTTTTCCAAATAGAAATATTTCCATTTTAGGATGTCCCATTTTTAACAAAACAACAGGTGTTTTGCAAGGAAAGAAGAAACGTTTTGCAAAAAATGGTGCTCAGCTGAAAACCCTCGCCCCCCTCTTTTTTTTTTTTTTTGGTTGGAAAACAGTTTTGACGGGAAAATTTCAACCAGCCCCACCAGTTCCTGGGTTCTGCAGGGACACAAAAGTGAGAGGATTCCATGTGTCCACCCCATCCTCCAGGCAGCAACGCCAGGGGCCACCAACAGCCTGTGCCTTACAAATGATGACCTTTCCAATATTACCTTCTGCGCCCACTTTCTAACAGCCCCCTTGGGATGCAAACACTTCAGTAGCTGTAATTGTCACAGTCTGGGTGATTTTAAAGGCATTTAAGGTAAAATGGAACGGAAGACAAGGAACAGAGGATGTTAACAGAGAGTGCAATTTAAGAGTGGATCATGGGTGTTATTAGGCCATATGCTCTTGAGCCAATGGAATTATTCCAGCAAAGAATTTGGCTCCCTGTGTGCCTTTGTCTATTTAATCAGCTATCTTCAGGCTTAATTCCATTCCTCATTTTACAGGACTGTGTTTAACTAGTTAAAGACGCTGAGGCCTTTTTAAAAATACATACAAAGTAACATCATTAGATTTTAGAAAGTTCACACTCTGGCCCTGGTCCAGCAGAGCACTTAAGTACGCGCTTGACTTTAAGTAAAATGATGGCAATTAACTTAAATTTAAGTATGCACGTAAGTGTTTGTCAGGATCAGGGCCTGGATACTCAGTGCCTTGCATGAGTAAGACCTTATAGCATGAGCATACTGACAGATAGCAAATCCAGAGTTCATGTGCCCCCAATTATGAGCATAGAATGCATTATTAGTTCCTTCCTTGCTGGCTATTATTCTGTGTGTTTTTAAGACAGTGAATTCCTCTCTTCGTATACTGTCATCAAATGGTTAAATGTGCCTGTTTAACTGGATAATAAGCTACTGGCACGTAGTATCTATTTAAAACATCTTCAAAGAAACTCACTGTAAACAGGATCAACCAATATGATTGTCTGAGTAACTTTATGCAATACACATGCCTATTTAAGGAATTGCAAAGCAAACCTGCAGTTTTATGTGCCCTTCCAGAGATTAAATCTGTGTAGAAAAATAAAGTGCTGATTGCTTAATTATTCCCTCTTTGAACTCCCTATAAGATAATAACAATGACAAATATCTCTACGGAACTTCCTGGTTAAATATGAAAAGATTGTTTACAGTTGGTGTCTGCCCCAGGATTGGTGAAGATAGACCTTGTTCCCCCGTATTGCCCTGCAACATTTCAACTAAGACACAATGATACATGCAAACATGAACAGATCATTTGTATATCAAATGTGAGATACAATATTTCACATGTGCAAGATGGTGAGTTAGAGAAAGAACAGTTCAGGCATATAAAGAAGTGGTATCTATTAAAAACAAAACAGCCAGGTTAGGAAAAGTTCAATCATTTGACCAAACGGTCAAGTTTAACAAGACACAATTAAAGCTAATTTAGCTCCCATCCTATGAGGTTCATACACCCACACATGGGAGCACTCAGTTGGGGAGGAGGACAAAGTTAGCTATAAATCCATAGATTTTCATGTGTTTTCTATTAGCATTTGTATTTACTAGCAAAGATGCCATATTCTGTTGGAACAAGTATTTTTCCTCCCTCGTAACTCATCAGAACTTTAGATGTGATGCTGGAGTGAAGGAATAATGCTGAATCTGTGAAACCACATATACTCTTTACATACCTCTTTGATACCAAAACTTTGTAGGTTCTCCTGATTTTTCTTCATAATTGTGAATAAGGCCCTGAATTCTCATGAGCTCTTTGCTGTTTGCCACTTGGGCCTTGTAGTCACCATAAAAGCAGCAATTTCAAATGCAAATTTCAAGAGACCTGCAGAAAGAAATACATCAGCATAAGAATGATATCCCATGCATCATGAAATTCTACTCTGTATGTGCTACTGATTGGGGGAAGGGGCTGTCTCTTTCTTCTGTATTTGTACAGCACCTAGCACAACAGGGGCCTGATCCATGACAACAGAAATAATAAAATAATAAATGATTGCAGACCTGGTGTCTCTCAAACATGGTTGAGGCCTGACTCCAAGAAATATGAGCAGCATATGCTTAGATCCCTTTCTTGCTGTTATCTTCCCTTGGCCGAAGGAACCAGTGGCAAGAATTTTAAAGGTATTTAGGTGCCTACCTCCCATTGGATGTCAGGTGCCTAAATATCTTTAAAAATCTGAGCCTGAGTTACTAGAGTTTATTGCCTTGTGTAATCCCACTAATTTTCAGCTGGAAAATCTCTTGTGTCTTCCTCTCTGTGTTGCTTAGCTGTGCTATCCATATTTGAATTTTAATTTCCACGAATCGTTGTTACTTTTCTCTGGAATCCCTCTAATTTGTCAATATCTTGCTGGTAACGAGAGGCTCAGAACTGAACGCATGTTGCAAAGAGTCATAAAGAAGAGGGATTGTTACCACCCTGTCTCATGACACCATACCTCAGGGCAAACAGCCCAAAATTCCATTGGTGGTTATCGTTGTTATTATGTGTATTACGGTAGCAGCTAAGAAACCCAGTGAAGGATCAGGGTCTGGGCAGACAAATATCAAACAAGGGAACCTTCTCCCCATAGCATTTACTGTATAGGGGTATGTCTGGCCTAGAGTCTATGCTCCAGTTTTAACTAACACAGCTATAAATGCTATTTGGATTTACCCAATGCTTCAGCTTTGGGGAAACCACAACTTTTTGTGTCCGGGAGCAAACATTTGTGGAGTGTCCACTCAATGCAAGTGAGTGAATGCAAGTTAGCTGTCCATCAGTCAAAGAGAAGAGCCCAAACCAGGGCCGGCTCCAGGCACCAGCGTAGAAAGCGCGTGCCTGGGGTGGCAAGCTGCAGACGGTCGCCGTGAGGGCGGCAGTCAGGCAGCCTTTGGCGGCGTTTCTGCAGGAAGTCCGCCGTTCCCGTGGATTCAGCGGCAATTCGGCGGCGGGTCAGCCGACAGCGCGGGACCGGTGGAGCGCCTGCAGGAACGCCGCTGAATCCGCGGGACTGGCGACCTCCTGCAGAAACGCCACCGACGGCTGCCTGACTGCCATGCTTGGGGCGGCACAAATCATAGAGCCGCACCTGGCCCAAACACTAGTCTGAATATACACTCCATGTCACACAGGACACGGCAGGTGGACAAAATAGAGGACTGTGGAGAACATGGGTGGGAGGATGAAATAACAAAAGGAACCGAGTTTAACAGAGAAATGGGTGTCTCAGCTTCCCACTTGTTCAACCAAGACTAGAAAGTCTTTGGGGGTTTTTTCCCCACAGACAGTCGTTTTCATTCATCTTCTTTGCTCCCACATCCCGTTATAAACTTGTGCTAATTTGTGGTTCACTATGATGTTTAAGTCTCTTCCAGCATGAGTGCTCTGCAGCTTTCTGCCTCTCCTTGACTGTGATTATTCTGCTGCTGTGCTAGCTTTTTTCCAAGATGCCTTATTGTGTCATTTCTGCACATCTCACTGACCTCTCTAGGTCTCTTTGTGCTATTTCTTTGCCATCCCAGCTGTTCTCAACTTCTCCCACTTTAGTAGCACCTGCACATTTCATTATTCCCTCTTCTAGATCAGCCCTCATGCAGATTCCTGCTCAAAACCACTAGAGACTGCCCCGAATCTCTATTTTACCACGTAATCCTCTGATTACAGCCCTTTGGCTAGCTCCCTGTGCACAGGACAATGTTCATGTCCAAGCTGATTTAATTTACTTTTGAGAGTCAGATTCCATGAGAACCCATATAATCTGACTCCACCAATGACAGAAAAATAAAGACATGAGAGAGCCACTGGGCTGCAGTACAAGGGAGTCCCCTCATTCCAGTGTCTTGTGTCAGGGCAAACATCTCTACTGAGGACAAAACATGTTAGCAATATTGGCCCCTGTTTAGCAAAGCATGTGCTTATATTGGCTTAAAGTTAAGCACATGTTTAACTTGCTGACTCAGAAGATCTGAATGACCCAGCTGATAAGAACAGAGCCTTATCATCAGGGGGTTTCCTGAAAGGGGGTTCCAAAGAGGATGGATCTAGACTGTTCTCAGTGGTAGAAGATGACAGAACAAGGAGTAATGGTCTCAAGTTGCAGAGGGGGAGGTTTAGGTTGGATATTAAGAAAAACTTTTTCACTAGTAGGGTGGTGAAGCACTGGAATGGGTTACCTAGGGAGGTGGTGGAATCTCCTTCCTTAGAGGTTTTTAAGGTCAGGCTTGACAAAGCCCTGGCTGGGATGATTTAGTTGGGGTTGGTCCTGCTTTGAGCAGGGGGTTGGCCTAGATGACCTCCTGAGGTCCCTTCCAACCCTGAGATTCTATGATTCTATGAGGTCCTGTTCCTTAAAGCCATGGTGGCAAAGACATTGGCAGTAGGCTTGCTTGCTTTGTCGAGCACGGAGCGAGAGATGGCTTCTGGAGGATGAAGGGAGTGGCAGGTGTCATCATCTAGAGCTCTGGCAGAGTTTTTCAAAGCACTGAAGGCAGCATATGAACAGCTGTGAAAGAGGGGCCATGCAGCTGCTGATGCTGCTGGCACAGCTCATTATTTTCACATGCTGTGATTTGTTCAGATATGATCCTGTGCTGTGACTGCTTGTCTTTTTCACCAATACTTTAGTGCACACAGTGGGCTAAATCCACCTTTGGGGTAAATCCATTCTATCCAATGGAATTACATCAGGCCTATTATCATTAGGAATGAGTTGGAAGTGTTGCTGCTGCTGCAGCTAATTTCTTATTTAGCAGCAGTGTGATGTCCTCCCTCATAATCCCATGACTGCCCGGGTGCAGGTCGGATGGCAAGTGATCTGGCCCACAACTAGTTTAAGGAATGGGTCAGGAGGTCTGTGTAAGCCCGCTGCTTCTGTTGGTGGCAGGGCTAATGAATTATACAATGACTCGCTTCTATGGCATTTTGTGACTAGCTGTGTCCAGAAGTAGAGCCTTATAGAACCCTAAGAGATAGATGCTGATCAATATCAATATCCATTTGGGGCCTAGAGGCTCTCTCCCCAATCAGATCATTGCGTTGGGTGCTGTACAAACATCTAGTAAGGGGCAGTCCATGCCTCAAACAGCCATGCCCCACAGAGGCAGACTGCTGCACCCACATGAAGCCCTACTGAAGCCAATTGCAGCCAATGGAATTACACTCAGGAAATGGGGGTCCACCCACATGAAACAGGTTGCAGGCTTGGGCCTAGAGTAAGTCAGGGCACAACAGGCCAGATCCTCTGCCGCTAGCAATCGGCCTAGCTCCATTGGAGTGAAAAGCCCCAAAGAAAGTAGGCCGCAGACAATGTTGTGGTGGGATTTCGTTTTATAAAGGCAGGGAATCAGGGCCTGCAGCAGAGCCAGTCTCCGGCCACCCTAAGAAGCGTGCCTGGTCTGTAGTAGGCCAGAAGAGTCAGCAGACCAGTCCCTAGGTGCAGCAGTAGTTCAGTGGCTGCTCAAAGCATTTGCCCAAGGCTGTGATAGCTCCCGAGCCTCTTTGTTCTCAGCCCTGTTCTTGCCTTAGTCCCTGCTTTGTCTCACTCCAGCCAGTCTGTTTCTGACCCTGAGCTCTGATTTCTGTCTCTGGCTGTGACCCTTGGCTCTGGCACTGGGCTCTGATTCCTGGCTAACAACTCCTGTTCCAACCCCTAGGCCTGACGGCTACTCCAACCACTAGCCATGAACTTCCATGGCAGAAACAATGGATATTAAAAATATCAGTAAGCCCTGTTGGACATCTGCCCAAACCAGAAAGCCTTTGAAGCAACATCACTGGAGAAATAAATACCCCAGAAATCTCACGTCTTACCCTTTTTATCAAAGTTCCTGATAAGCTGGAGTTTCCAAGGCGCTTTAAAAATAATATCCATGTACCCAAACATCAAAATGATGCAGTGATTCTCTGGGGACGGTGTCCATGATCAGGGGAAATGTCAGCACTCTTCCCATTTAAAAAGCAATTACATAGGTTGTGTTTTAAAACTTCAAATATTCCTTTGCCAGCGATTACATCACTTTAAATCATTTGATTGTATTTATTTATTTAACAGAGACTGCTTTTTATTAACTGCTCCATAAAATGAGCTGGGAATAAACACCAATTAAAAATCAGATACAGAACACAATATGAAACAAAACACCCAACAGATTTCACCCGATAAACTTTCACTTGTATGTTCCTGAACCCTGGAGATCAGTCCCGCTATGCCAATATTGCTACTTTCTTCAAAGTTCTGCCTAAGAATATCCCTACCCCACCAAAACCATATTGGGAACATGCCCAGAAATGGATGGGCTAGATCCGCGGCTAATGCTCAATCAGTGGCGCTATGACAATTTAGCTGTGGATCTGGCCCACTATTTACTAATTTTCATCTCTTCTTTCTCCTGACTCCCTTGATTGCTCTAAGTTTCTTTGCAGGGAAGGTGTCTGATATCAGCCACCACATGGATATTGGAATGAACTACAACAAAACACTACAGAGCACATACAAGTCTCTTACATTGAATTAAGCTGATAATTTAAAAAGATTGAAAAAGTTACTTTGTTCTTTGTAAAAAAAAGTTATTTTCACAAAGTCAACAGAAGGGGCTGGGACTCCTTTGAGGCACGATCTCCCTCTGAACTCCCCCTAGAACAGGGCAGTTCAACACCACTCCAACCTAGGCTAGTGATTTACAAGGAGCAGCATGAGAGGTGACACAGTCTAGTGGGTTGGGCACCAGACTATGACTCAGAAGACTGGGAGGCTATTCCTGGCTCTTACACTGACCTGCTCTGTGACCTTTGGAGAGTCACTTCAACTCTGTTTCTCCTCTCTGTTTGATTAGACCAGGGGTAGGCAACCTATGGCATGCATGCTAAAGGCGGCATGCGAGCTGATTTTCAGTGGCACTCACACTGCCCGGGTCCTGGCCACCGGTCCGGGGGGCTATGCATTTGAATTTAATTTTAAATGAAGCTTCTTAAACATTTTAAAAACCTTATATACTTTATATACAACAATAGTTTAGTTATATATTATAGACTTATAGAGAGAGACCTTCTAAAAACGTTAAAATGCAGTACTGGCATGCGAAACCTTAAATTAGAGTGAATATACGAAGACTCGGCACACCACTTCTGAAAGGTTGCCAACCTCTGGATTAGACTGTAAATACTACAGGTGGAATCCCAGTCTAGTTGAAGCCAAAGCAAAATTTCTCTTGAATTTGAAGGAGCTAGACTTCCCCGCTATGTGTTTGTACAGTGCCTAGAACACTGAAATTCTGATCTTAGCTGGGATTTCCAGTTCCTACTGTAATGTTACAACTAACCTGATATTTTATTGTCCCCTACATATTCATTGGCTGTCATTTTTACTGAGCTCATCGCTATAATATCTAGGCACCAAATATATTTCCAAGAAATGCAATGTATATAATAAGAATTCCCAATTCTCATGTTGTAGTCATAGTGTCCATAGTTATGAAATGCATAAAGCCCAGCAAAGCAATATATGTAGCCAGGATATATGCAACTTAATACAAGCAGTCTCCATTCTGTTGTATTGTATTGCACATGGGAATCTGAAAAGGTTAATGTGACGTTTCAATCCATATTCTTTATGAAAATTTGCTTATGATATGAACATGGCATAACTGAGATATATTTTATGCAACATGACATATGTAAGATATCATTGGAAAGGTTATGATTTACTGAATGTGATCATCCAATTTGTATCATTTCCGTATCTGAAGTTAGGAATATTGACTATGTATCTGTAATTCAAATGTGTTAGTTTGGGTGTCACCCCCAACTAGCCCTTCAGGTACAACAATGGAAAAGCAAGACAGGCCTAATGGCCCATTAGCAGAGACAATGGACTGTGAAAGAGCTCATGGCTGCCACAGCCCCGCAGAGACATGGATCTGAGTCACCCGGGACTGGACCCACCCCTTGGAATGCCAGTGTTCTTCCACTGGGAGACAACGGGTTCCCGCCATACACAAAAGCTATATAAGGCAAGGGAGTGACATCATCGGGGTTCTCCTCTGCCTCCCCACCCAAAGAGACACTGAAAACCACCTGGAAGCAAGAACTGAACTGGGGGGAGAAGGGTTGAGCCCAAGCTGGAAGGGCATCTAGCTTCTGGGTAATAATACCTGAGGTCTCAAGCTGAAGACCAGTGCATCTGCCATTCAAGACTTTCTGTAATCTGCCTGTGACAATATTTAGGGTGAGAAATTTACATTTTGTAACCTGTTTCTTTAGTGAATCAAACTTTTTGCATTTTTTGTTTTATTTGCTTAGCAATCTGCTTTGTTCTGTTTGCTATCCCTTTAACCACTTAAAATTCACCTTTTGTAGTTAATAAACTTATTTCTTGTTTATAATATAACCCCATTTGTGCAATTCATAATCGGGGGAGGAGCTAAGAGGCTTTGCAAACCTTCCTCCACATTGAGGGAGGAGGCAAATTTCATAATATACCTTTGGGTCTGCACCCCAAGGGAAGTGGACACTTGAGTGCTGGGGCAAGTCCCTCAAGCTGAGCCTTCCCAGAACTGATCTCAGTGTCTGTGTCGTTCTCCACTTGGGTGTGGCCCTGCCTGTGTGTGTGCTGGAGGAGGCTTAATAGCCTGGCTCAGCAAGACAGGTAAAAAGGGTGCCCAGGCTGGCAGAACAGGTGAGCTCAGTGGTATAATGGCACCTTAAGGGGTCCAACCCGCCACAGTTAAATAAAATGAATATTATTTTAAATGTGTGTTTGTAGTTAGCATTCATTATTACATGAAACATGTTGCGACCGGAGTATCTGTTACAGAAGGAAACAGCTTCCTATAAGGAGAGTGCAAACCAGTCATTGCTTCAAGGACAAAGTTCTACAGGATGTGTCACAGATCTACATAGTTTCCCTTCAGTATTTGCTACAGCTAGAGTTCCATTTGATTGGCTTTTCTACACAGGGATATCCAGGAAGTTAATCCGAATTAAGTAAAGGTATGAATTTGAAGTGGATTAGTTAAACTGCATTAAATCTCTGTGTGAACACAGAGAACTAATGAATTCAGAATTAGCCCTGGTCTACATTACAGAATTACTTTGGTATAACTACGTCACTCAGGGGTGTGAATAACCCATGCCCCTGAACGACATAGTTATACTAACCTAAGTGCAGGTGTAGACAGCCTCTCTCGGAATTGGATTAACTAAATCGATAGGAGACGCTCTCTCCCATCTTCATTAAAGCTCTACAGCATAGGCTGTCCTTAAAAATTGCCAGAATTTGGTTTATCTTAATTCACTTCCAAAGTGAATTAAACTAAACGAAATTAAAGCCACTTTAATTCTGAATAACAGCATCCACACAGGGATTTAATGCACTAATCCACACCTTTAGTTAATTTCCTGGATATCCCCGTGTAGGCAATTCCTTAGAGAGCTGTTAGCTATCTGAGAAGTCTCAAGAGTATAAATTATTTCAGCTAAATTCAGCCATAATGTGATCTCAGTAAACTGGCTCCATACTTGTCTACAATGATAATACATGGGAAGAGCGTAAGGAGCTTGATAAACCCACCCCTGTTGGCTCAGACGACATGCCCCCCTTCGGAGACCAGCCATGGCAAACACAGATCTGGAGAGCTGCCCTCTTAGCAGACATGCAGACCTGGAGAGCCACTCTCTTTCCAGAATGGCATCGTATTAATGGATCAGCAGCCAAGATAAAGAAGCTGCTAGTGGTCTCTCAAATGCACGATTTATTCCCAGCTCGGCAGATCCAGGGCTACATCCAGCTTTTTATACTACAGCCATATTAATGACAAGCCACAGGCAGCAGGGACAGTGGTGAGTGTGTCAGGGAAGTGCGTGGGCAGAGAGTAGCTGGTACACATGTTGAAAGGATTATGAACTGGAGCCAGCACAGAACAAGGAAGGGCTATAACTTCACCCATGCTCTGCCCCTTTTGAGACGCCTAGCCCTGCTGATTGCATCGGGAATCGTCCTGCCTTTTTTCTGGGGACACAAAGACTGGGATTATGGGCAAGGAAGGAAAATCCCCTTTGCCTTTGCCCACACAGGGTAAGCCACATTCTGGCTCTTTCCTAAAACTTCTCCATTGGTGGTTTGCTTCTCTCACTGTGGATGTGATGGCAGAACTGGAGAGTGATGTGGATTCTTGCCTGGCTCCCCTACATATCTACTCCTGTCACTCGCTGACAAAATTAGAAAACAAACCTACGTTAAGGCCCCAGTCCTTGGAGTCGAATGGGAGAGGGGAGCAGCAGGCCCTGTGAAGGCCACACAATGCAAAATCAGGGCTTTGAAGATCAGTGTCAACAATTATAACTTTCCTGTACTCAGGGCTGAGAATTACTGGCCCCATCTGGCCCCAAAGCTACAGCCACACAATTCCTTTTAAAACAAAGCTTGTCACTAAAGTATCAGAGGGGTAGCCATGTTAGTCTGTACTCACAAAAACAATGAGGAGTCTGGTGGCACCTTAAAGACTAACAGATTTATTTGGGCATAAGCTTTCGTGGGTAAAAAACCCACTTCTTCAGGTGAGCTTATGCCCAAACAAATCTGTTAGTCTTTACGGTGCCACCGGACTCCTCGTTGTTTTTGTCACGCAAGTATTTTCAAATCTAATTTGGAAAGAATCTGAAAAATGTTGTCTGAGTGTAACTGGCTAATTTAGAAACATAATTTTCTTCCTCTAGAATACTGGGGCCCTGGAGGAAATGGTCAAAAAATAACAGTATTAATATTAATGTTTATTTATATCGCAACAGTGTGTGGAGATGCCAACAGAGATCAGAGTCCCATTGTGCTAGGTGCTGTGCATAGCAATAGAGACGGCCACTGCCCCAAAAGACTTACAGTAGAGAAGGTCCTGATTCTGTAATGAGCTCCAGGCAGGTAACACCCTGAGGCTGCAAGGAGCCCCATTAATGTCAGTGGGATTCCATGGCCTGCTCATATGGCTCTAGTGTAGGATCGGGGCCTGAATAGACAGGACAGATGAAGGATGAAAGACTCTACAAGTCACGTACAGAAGCAGTTACAAGTTTATTCTGGCTGATCATGCCCTATTATGGCAGTGTGGTTCTCATCATTGGCAGGACTGTACATAAGGCTGCTTTAACATGTTTTGCATTTAAAGTGAAACTGGCACATTTTGTCAGGTCACCTTCTGTATCTCGCGAAGAAGTGGCTTTAA
Organism: Chelydra serpentina; assembly: GCA_037349315.1. NCBI lineage: Eukaryota > Metazoa > Chordata > Testudines > Chelydridae > Chelydra > Chelydra serpentina. The sequence goes on along the minus strand of JBAIAC010000029.1, from coordinate 42,417,808 downwards.
AGGGTTTGACTTTTGCCAAGAACATTTCACCAGATCAGAACTTGGCACTCAGCCAGGCTCTAGCTGTTCCAGCGCTGATGTCAGAAACTCCTGTTTGCAGGGGCTGGATGACTCAGTCGTAAAAATGTGCTCCAGACGGAGACTCAGCACAGAGGGCAGAAGAAACAGGCCCGATCCACCCCCTAAAGTAAATGGGAGCCTTTACATGGGCTTTAATGGGCATTGGATGAGGACCTTGGTTTATTTGTATAACCAGGTCTTTATTTTCACAAGTTCTGCCCCAGCTCTGCACAGGAATCTTCTAACCCTCTGATGATCCTTGTTTTCCCCTCTGCTTCAGCTGAGCCCCAATAGCAAAGCCCTGTCATTTAGCTGTCTTCCCAGTGGAGATGTGCCATCTCTTCACCACTCTATGTTTTACCAATGAGCATTGTAGGGTACAAGGGGTTAAGCATTCAGGGACAACTTCTGTCCCCTGCCCCTAGGCACTGCCTGCACAGGTGCCGCAAGTTATCAGGGGAGAATTTTCCTGGCACAGCCCAGCAGAGGGCTGTGGTAAGCTGCCCTGCACTGCCCTCCTGGCAAACCCCAAAGTAGAGGGATTGGACTGGGAGCGGGAGAGGATAGGAAGGGGCTCTGTAGTGCATGGCACTGCAGGAATTTGGGGCTTTGCCATAGCCCATAGGCAGCCAGGTGAGCCGCCAAAGGTTAGAGCTGCTGAGGACTGCTCTAAATCAGGCTGGGTGCTGTTTTGGCCTCTGATGTAGCCCAGCATTCACAGAGGGCAAAAGTACTTTTCATCCCTCTTCCCCTGGGTTGTGCTCCATCTGCTGTGTCTCCTGAAGGCACAGCAGAGAACCAGCTCCTTGGCCTCGATTGCACTTTCTAGCCATTGGCGGCCATGGAAGTTAGGGCCAGATGCTAATGTCCTGCTGCAGTGTTCACTCAGATACATTTCCACCGGAGTCAGGAGGCAGTTGCCTGAGCAAGGACTTCCGGAGGTGGCCTTGGGGAATGGGAAAGGGAACAAATTCCTGTTTTCAGAACAGAATGTCCCAGGCTTGTGCTGTGAACCATCAGGGGCCGCTGGGGTGTTTTTAATGTCTAGTAAGGCCGGGTCCTGCAACTGACTTAAAGCAATTGGCTCCCGAGGTTCACACGGAGCCTCGCTGATTTCAGCAGGGATCTGTGTGGGTGCACAGGATCAGAGGCAGGTTGGCACTTACATTGGAACATTTCCTGCATTGCACATATGCAGCATTATTTTTCTGGATCCTCCTGTCTACATTTCATACCAAGCACTGTCATTATAACCACAAACAATGTTCTAAGACTAGGGTGACCAGATGTCCCGATTTTATAGGGACAGTCCCGATTTTAGAGTATTTTTCTTATATAGGCTCCTATTGCCCCCCACCCCCTGTCCCGATTTTTCACATTTGCTCTCTGCTCACCCTATCTAAGACTCCTGCAACAACTAGGCCCAACAGCTCAGGTCTAAGTGGTGCATTTAGCTTAAATCTCCAGTTCTTCATCCCTTTAAGTCAAATCCGTTGCCATTATGTTAGTAGGCCTTTTTTTAATTATGCAAAACTAAAATAGGCCCATCCAAATGGGTATTTACGCATTCTTATTCTTCTTTGGTGTCTGATGTCATGAAAAAGTGACATCAGAAAAGGCCACATTAAAAACCTTACATATTGTACCTTTTGCAATGTCAAGACGCTTACAATGTAAAGACCCAATCCTGCACTCCCTCCCAGGCAGAAATCTCCCACTGACTTCAAGTGCAGGACTGAGCCCTAAATAACCATGGTGGTGGCAGGATATGAGAGAAGGACCTGGGGAATGTAGGCCGGCTTAGGGAAGAAAGATAGATGACACAAGAAGGAGGATCAGGTACAGGAGGAAAAAGAGGGAAAAACTGTGGTAGAAGGTTTGTTACACCTACACGGGTGTAAATCAGCATAGCTCCATTGAATTCAACCATGAGACTGAGACTGAAGAAGCATCAAAATGGGATTATAAATTGAATGGGCCAGATCCTCAATTGGAACAAATTAGCAGTGATCCAATCCCAACTTTAGCCCGGTCATCAGTGGAGCTATGCTGATTTATGCCTGCTTAGGTTCTGGCCCATTCAGGTAGTTCAACGTCAATCTCATCATGGACGATAATGTCACCGGACCGCCTCCGCCCGCCCTCCCCCTGATTCAAGAGGCACTTTAGGACTTACTCCTGCAGCAGTAAAGCAGGTAAACTCCCATTGAAAGCAGTTGGGTTTCTGCTGGTTAAGTATTGCAGGAAGAGTATTTAATTATTATTCACTCTGAAGGTACTTTACTTCCTCTGCTACTAATGCTGTATTTGGCAGTTTTACAGCAGCTCACACACCAATAAATACATAAATAAAGCCCTGTTTGTGGTTCTTGAAAGTCTAGTAAAACCCAAACACTTCCTAATAGCACAACATAAAACCAAATGAAAGATTGTTCAATGAATCAGCCCATGGCATTTATTAATATTAGCTCACCCATGTTGATTGGCTGCTTTCCTCTTTTGAGACACCATCATCAGAGCCATAATTTCCTACCAACTGATTTCTCCATCCTTCACTCAGAAGAGACCTGGGTGACAGAGTCATCATTTAGAAAAATAAAGTTAGAAAAATACCCTCTGTCCTCAAATTGCTAAACTGCCCCTTTTCAACACAATTTGAATTACGGTAGCTTTTACCAGAGCAACAGACTAGCTCGACATACAAGACTTTCTTTCTGTTGCAAAAGAGGGAAAAACAGACCGCTGAAGCTTACTGCTTACATCCTTTACAGGACAGATGGCTGTTTTTCTCCACTAACCAAAATATGCATACCTGGCCTGACTCCAGTGCCCCAGTGGTGGTGCTGTCATGCCCTCCTTTGCTGTGGCTTCCCCAAACGTTGCTTTTCCTAACAGATATAACTAGACGCTGTACTTCGCCAAATCCACCCCTTGAACAGTCAATGTTTATCTTTACAAAGCTTGACAGATGGAAATGACCGAGTCTGAGTACTCATCACTAGAATTTTTATGTCTTTTGATGGGTTGCAATGTGTCTTCGGAAATAAAATTGCTCCAGATGGGGTATTCAGCAGCTCCAACTCCAAAGTCAACACGACAGACAGTGTAAATCACCAGTTTAGAAGTTTCCCAATAATATCCTGTTTAACGCAGGGCAAAGAACATCACTGACAAAGGCCTGTAGCCAACTTGAAGTCAGTGGGAGTCTATCCATTGACTTCAGCGGGAGCTGGAGCTAAACTGCCTATCATACAATCTTTCTTTGTCTCTAATGAGATTTGTGGGATTCTGTCCATAGAATTTTGCACTTCTCAATCCAGGCTCATCAGACCTGTGATGTATATTTCTGGATGCTTGAAAGAAAAAAAACATTCCAGGGGGTGCCTTTGACTCATATGCACATATGGTAACTTCAGTCCCAATTAGTAAAGAAATAAAGATTTAAAAAATCTAGTTGTAATTATGCTGTACTCTCCTAAACGGAGACACTCCAGAATGGACTTTTACTAGGTTGACTGAGACACTTTCAAAGGATTTCACCTTCCCTACTTTCAGAGGGGTAGCCGTGTTAGTCTGGATCTGTAGAAGTGACGAAGTGAGTATTCACCCACGAAAGCTTATGCTCCAATACGTCTGTTAGTCTATAAGGTGCCACAGGACCCTTTGTCACCTTCCCTACTGAGTCATGAATTTTGACGACACATGTTTTTGTGTGCAGCTAACACCACCTTCTTCCCCTTTCTTTCCTTGAAGACAATGGGCCTGATCCAAGCCTACTGAAATGAATGGGAGTCTTTCCACTGACTGCAACGAGCTTTGGATCAAGCCCCAAAAGTATGTAGTAGTATTCCATTGGTGACCTATTTAGAGTCTCCATGGTCCTTAATACTAATCACATAGAAAATGTCAACTCTACTCATGCCATCTGCAATGTTTAAGTTAGTGGGAAGGAAAATGATGCCTGGATTCTGGGGGGAAATGGAACTATAAGCCCCAAGAAAAAAAAATCAGCAAACATCTATAAATGGGGTGGGTGGGTGGGGGTAAGGGACAGGGTGTAAGGAGGAGTGTTCCGCACACTGTTGCCAAGCATACTGAAAGGAAATCTGGTATTAGTGGTGTGAGTAGCTGCTTCTCTAGATCTAAAAGGGGCGTAAGCTAAGCAGTCCTCTGCCCATGCAAATAATGTTACTGCAAGGTAACATCTGCTACATGAAGCCACTGGAAGAATAACCCTGCAAACATGTGAGGAAAACATCTGCTAAGCACACATTAGACCACCAACAGTGCAATCAGGGAGAGGCAAGAGAAGGAGAGACAAGGAGCCAGTGAGAATAGGAGTGGGTCAGGGACATACCCAGATGCCTTGGTGAGTAGCATAACCACAGTTTCTATAAAAGACAAAAAGACAGGAAAGCAATCCCCTTTTTATGTGGCCATCATCTTCCCTTTCCTTGTGCTTACACTTCAGCAATAGAGTAAAGCAGCAGGACTTAGAAGTCAGCGCTGCAGGTGTCAAAATCAGCTCCTTTGACTGAGACATCTGCAGGGATTGAAACTGGTAACTTCTTGATCTCAAAGCCAGAACCTCAGCTGCACGAGCTAAAGGAGCAGCCCCGTTAGGGTGGTGACAATAGCAGACATAAATCTAGACATCAGAAGGGGGCACACCACCATGGTAGATTATACAGGCAAGATGGAATGGCCACAAGATACAGTAGAAGCCAGTGACAGGTTTATATTACATGACAAACTAGGGCAAAATGTTAGCATCTCTTTTACGTTCTCAAAGCTGAGAAACAAGCAAGAATAGAAGCTAGTCAAGACCACAGCCTTCCTACTCCCTCCTGGAGGGACTCAGCACCTTGGTGTTTTGGGCCTGAAGATAATAGCCCCAATTCGTTATTATCTGATGGCTTTGCAATGGTCCTAGCTCTTTTCAAGAGATCTAACACAGCTCACCCCATACCTGTGTCAAATATACTGAGGGCCCAAATGTAGTGACTGTCCAACTCACTGTCTCCCAAGAGATGCCCAATGCTTTGTGGGGTTACACCCCGGGAGGCCCAACACAAGAGAAGATCCAGGTGGGGTCTACCAACCTTGTTCACTTTTTTAGAAGCAAGTTGAATGCACATGGAAGGTTCCTAGATTGACAGCACTAACGCATATCCGCAGAGCAATGGACAATGGAAATGCTGCTTCTCTGGAATTACTCTGCAGATGCACCCGAACCTTGTTCTGGATGAACTTTCTTTACCAGCGAGAGGGTATTGACTGTCCATGCCCATTTAGTGCTTGGCTTCTCTGCTTGGATTGCCAGTTACCAAGCTAAAAGAACATGTGTCAATGTTTTTTGTTATAGGGTCTACTTAGAATTAGATTTTGAAGACCTCTGGCTGCACAGTTTGCACAGAATCCAGAGCCCACCCCCAACTCAGAGCCACTTTGGCTTCTGTTGTATCCATGAACATCAGCACATCTTCACAAATGGTTTGCACGCAGAGAGAACATTTGTATTCCCCTCTTTGCTCCACTGCAACCCTGCCCCCTCCTGCAAACATGCACTCTGCTTTTCCTTTCATTGTCTCCAAAGGATGCAAAGTAGCCCACTCTCTCTCCTACTAGGCGTCTGGAGCTGGGTGGCTTTGTCTCTCCAGGTGATTCTGGGTGGTCACTTTCCCTCAGCAGGGCCTATGAAGGGACTGCTCAGTATGAACCACTGCCTACCCCAGTTTCCACAAGGGCATGGGAGAGAAGGGGCTGGATTCACATGTAAAAAAATCCCTTTGTGGGTCTTCTGCACAGGTTGCACTCAGGACCTTTGGATCATGAGTTCAGAGCACTAGTTTGCAAGCAGCCGCAGGCTCATTAATGCCTTTATGTGGTCCCAGCTATCAGATGGGGATAAAGCCTCACAGTGCTGGTTACACACACAGACACACACACACGGTCAGTGGACCACAAAATGATGTGCTGCCTTGATGACCAGTTAACAAGGACTCTCTACACTTATTTTTATCTGTTGATTCACAGACCTGCAGAAAAAGCAGGTCTCCAACTCCATAAAGAGGATATCTTTAAAATCTTGCATATCATTGATAAGCAGGAGGAAATATTTTCAGGCAAGAGTCATAATTCTTTCTTGACTGCTAACATCTGTTTGCTAAAGCCTACAAACTTCCCCAGAGTTTTGAGGTTTGTAAACATTATTTGAAGATGACATATTAAATATTACGAAAATGTGCCTCGTAATCTACACCCAACCTCCGCCCCCCTTCCCTCCCCCAAGAACATTTCATCTCTTCAGACTTTCCCCAATAGAGCTGGTTTGGATGGTTTTTAATTCCTTAAATTATGGGTTTCAATACATTCTTTATTAAAAATGAGCCCATGAACTAATGCTTGGAGGAAACTAGACAGCTGTAAAGCCACAAGGCCAGCTTTGAACTAGTCTATGATGGGAAGATAGAGATTATTTCAGACATCATCTTCTTGGAATTGGGCTCCTTTGTAACATACTCACTTGAGCCACAATGTGTGGGTAAACAGGGATTTCCCTTCCATACATGCTCAAAAGGTTAAAATAATTTCTAAAAGGATGTGGCATATTTCATTCAACTTTCAATATTTATGAGGCTGCTTAATCCTTCTTTCAACATAACTGAATATATCCTCTCCTGGGCTGGCGTGGAACCAGAAGCTGAAATTATTGACCTCCTGAACCAGCCAGACCCTTTGCTAGGGGACCGACAAAAGGTCGCACTGTGTCCGTTCCTCACTCTCTGCTCCTTCCGCACTAGATTTAAACAGCTCCATCTTGCTCTTCCAACACGCCCTGTGTTCCAACCGCTTGTGCGGCCATAGGACTCAAAATCCAATTCTAAGAAGACACCACAGAAAAAAACAAACAATTGTCCGGGTCAGTCATGTGACTCATGAAGACGTTAGTCCCTTCTCTTTATTTAACCTATTCCTTTCTCTGAGCTATATTGTGACTCAGACTTGTGAGTAAGATGCCCTCTTGAACTACTATGTGGATTACCCAGACCTTGGGTCTGCACATGAAGGAATAAACCGGCTATGTAGTTGCTAGCTCCCTCCCCAGATCAGATGGGCAGGCAGTGGCTGGGGAACAGCTGGAGTCTTGGCAATAACTCTCTATTCCCTGGGCTGAGTAGCTGAAACACCTCAGGATGAGATTGGTAGTAATTTACTGAGTAATAGGGTTGGCATTTTCAAAGAAGCCTAAGGGAGTTAGGCACTGAAGTCTCATTGACATTTGATGCATCTTGAAATCCCTTGCCCAAACTACTGTCCCCAAGGAGTGAGGAGGAAGCAGGCTTGAAATCCAAGTGGTGTCTCTGAGGCATGACATCTCCTCAGATGGGAGAGGTCGAGCACCCATGGGAAAGAGGGGAAGTCGACGCCTATGTTCCAGCTACTGAGTGAAAGCCTGGTCTTTCACTCTCCAAACACAGCTCTTCCAGACTTTATAGGAGATTGATAGAAAAAATATTGGGACAACCATATCTCTGCCATTTCCTGTTCCACTGTGCACAGCCCATGGACAGAGAGTGGGGCTTCACCTTTCGGACTGTCATTGGGAGAATATTGGCTTGGATGTAAAATATATAGAGAGAAAAAAAGTTTCATTACAAATTTTAAGTGGACATTTTTTAGCCCAGCAGAAGGACACAGATGAGGGGCCTGTTCTTCAGCAAAAATCCAGCTGTGCAAATTTTCAGCAGCTGGAATTCTAATGGGCCCAGTTCTCTTTAAAATGAGCTCATCACTCTTTAATTTAGGCCAATTCCCCCTTTTCTCTCCCCAAAACAACAACCATAAAATTGTGACAAGTAAAGACAGAGACCATTCAAATCCAAGTTAACTCTTTCCCAAACGTAGGGTCTCATCCACTTTCCACTTACACCTATTTTTAGGCTGGTGTAACTTTATTGATATCAGTGGAGCTTGTCAGGATTTATGCCAGGATAAGTGAGATTAGAATCAGGCCCTCAAGCTAGCCAACTCCCTCTCTTTTGGGGCTCAACTTACAATACTTGTATGTCCATTACTGCAGTATCACAGCACCTCACGATCTTTAACACATTTATCCTCCCAATACTGCCAGTACTGCTATTGCACAGATGGGGAACTGAGTCTCAGAGAGGCTAAGTGACTTGCCCAGGGTAACAAAGGAAGTCTGTGGCAGAGCAGAGAACTGAATGCAGGTCTCCTGAACCCTAGGCAAGCAAACATGCTTTCCCTTGAAGCCAGTGGAAGCTGTGGGTGCTCAGAACCTGGTACAAAGGTGTCCTTAGTACCAGATCCTGGAAAATATGCAAACAATATAAGAAGGATCACCTTGTGAAGGTATCAGACTGGGAGCCAGGTTCAGCTCCCTGCTGTATGGCAGACATCCTACATGGCCAGGGGTAAATCACTATCTCTCCATGCCTTAGCTCCCCATCTGTGAAACAGGGATGATGCTACTTCATTTCTCCTGCCCTGTGTCCGTCTGTCTATTTAGCTTGTAAATTCTGGGCAGGGATTGTTTCTTTCTCTATATATGTGCAGCACATAGAACAGTAGGGCCCCAATCTTGGCCAGAATGCAAATAAATCAATAATTATTACTATTACTAAAGAATAGTGTGAAAGCAAAAGACTCACAGGAAAGGACATTTTAGCACAAATCACACATTTCTTAGCTTCACTGATGAAAAATTAACCACTTTCTTCTCCTCTTGTATACTTTACCAAAGACAGAAATCCTTATGCTTCTTAGAAGTGGTGGCATATAGCCCAGTGGGGAACACAAACAGTATTGGGTCTAATTAGTTTCATCTTTGTCTTTTCTACTTTCTTTCTTGTATCAATATTCCTAGATGACAAACTCCCAAGAAAGAGTGAGCTCGTTTCCCTGGAACTGTGAAATCCTGTCCACGCTGAAGGCAAGGAGAAATACTGCTGTTGACTTCAATGGGACCAGTTCTTGGCCTTTAGAAACGATTCAGGATCAGACAACATAAAAAGGGTTCTCAGTGGGGCGGGACGGGTGTCAGCTAATTAGTATTTAATGAATCCAGGGCGATCCCCTTCGGAAATCCATCCCTGAGCCCAAATGTTCCTGTACAGCAGGGGTCTCAAACTCAAACTTAGGGCCAGTGCCAGTCCACAAATCCTCCCAGGGGGCCAATAATGTCACTGAAGACAGTGTTCAGAAAAGAAAACATTTACATTGTATTTTTTATTTTGAATTTCTTAGAAATAATAAAACTGTCATACAACGTTATACAATTCTTCGCCTGCCACAGAGTTTTTAGTGTTTGCCAGACACCTGGCAACGCTTCAGTTCTGTCAGTTTGTTGATGTTTGGCCTCAGTGACAGAGCAGTTGAAACCTTCGGGATCGCAGCAAGGTGTGCATCAGAGAGCTGTATTTTGACTTGTTTATATTCATTGTGGAAAAAAGTGACACCGCCTCCATGGCTGACTCTGCCCGGCAACTAGTGATGGTATTTCTGTCCCTCTCCCCCAGCCAATGGGAGCTGCAGGGGGGGTGGAGGGGAGGCGGCGCCTGCAGCAGACAGAGCTGGCAGCATGCATCTCTCCTCCTTGGGCCACAGTGGGGAGGTTCTTGGGCCGCAGATGGCCCACGGGCCAGGATGAGACCCCTGCTGTACAGTCATCTTACTCTGCTGATATATGCAGAATCAACGGCATTAACATGGAGACAGAATTAAGAGTCACTCATGCATAGAAACTAAGGCAAATGAGTTAAACAATGCCCCAAAAATTCAGTGGTTCCACTAGGACCAACATAATTATGTAAATGAAGGCCCTAATTATAATCATAGAATCATAGAATCTCAGGGTTGGAAGGGACCTCAGGAGGTCATCTAGTCCAACCCCCTGCTCAAAGCAGGACCAACCCTAACTAGATCATCCCAGCCAGGGCTTTGTCAAGCCTGACCTTAAAAACCTCTAAGGATGGAGATTCCACCACCTCCCTAGGTAACCCATTCCAGTGCTTCACCACCCTACTAGTGAAAAAGTTTTTCCTAATATCCAACCTAAACCTCCCCCTCTGCAACTTGAGACCATTACTCCTTGTTCTGTCATCTTCTACCACTGAGAACAGTCTAGATCCATCCTCTTTGGAACCCCCTTTTAGGTAGTTGAAAGCAGCTATCAAATCCCCCCTCACTCTTCTCTTCTGCAGGCTAAACAATCCCAGTTCCCTCAGCCTCTCCTCATAAGTCATGTGCTCCAGCCCCCTAATCATTTTTGTTGCCCTCCGTTGGACTCTTTCCAATTTAGCCACATCCTTCTTGTAGTGTGGGGCCCAAAACTGGACACAGTACTCCAAATGAGGCCTCACCAGTGCCGAATAGAGGGGAATAATCACGTCCCTCGATCTGCTGGAAATGCCCCTACTTATACAGCCCAAAATGCCGTTAGCCTTCTTGGCAACAAGGGCACACTATTGACTCATATTCAGCTTTTCGTCCACTGTAACCCCATGGTCCTTTTCTGCAGAACTGCTGCCCAGCCATTCGGTCCCTAGTCTGTAGCAGTGCATGGGATTCTTCCGTCCTAAGTGCAGGACTCTGCACTTGTCCTTGTTGAACCCCATCAGATTTCTTTTGGCCCAGTCCTCTAATTTGTCTAGGTCCCTCTGTATCCTGTCCCTACCCTCCAGCGTATCAACCACTCCTCCCAGTTTAGTGTCATCTGCAAACTTGCTAAGGGTGCAGTCCACACCATCCTCCAGATCGTTGATGAAGATATTGAACAAAACCGGCCCCAGCACCGACCCTTGGGGAACTCCACTTGATACCGGCTGCCAACTAGACAGGGAGCCATTGATCACTACCCGTTGAGCACGACCATCCAGCCAGTTTTCTATCCACCTTACTGTCCATTCATCCAGCCCATACTTCTTTAACTTGCTGGCAAGAACACTGTGGGAGACTGTATCAAAACTGTGGGAGACTGTATCAATCTGTAAGTCACACAGAATTCTAAGGGTCTGATTTGCCTCTCGCTTTTGCCCAGTGTAAATCAGAAATAGCTCCAAAAATGCAGTGGAGTTATAACTATGTAAAACCAGAATACGTGAGAGAAGATTCAGGCCCAACTTTATTAACTTATGAAAGCTGTGGCTATTAATCAATCAGCCCATTAGATAATGCTCAGATACCATGGAGATAGGTGGCAACATAAAACACTAAAATAGGTAGATAGTCCATAACCTGATATTTACAGCAAGTATCCGTGATCCTTCCCTCATGCTCTATTCAAAAGCTGTGCAACTCCCCACTGGTACAATTAACTGTAAGATTCTAGCATCAGTGTTTTCTACCAGTGCAATATCCCTCCTCGATACCAGTTTGGTGGATAATGTCATCCCAACCAGTTGAGTGCCTCTGCCCACCTCTAAAGTCTGAAGGCAAGGCCCAGAACTTCTCCAAGCAGCTAGATAAAAGAAGGAAAAAATCTCAGAGCCCTTTCTCATCCTGGAGTTTTTTTTCTATAATCCACCAGAATGTGTTGGCAGGGCCGGTGCAAGGACATTTTGCGCCCTAAGTGAAAATTCCACCTTGCGCCTCCCCCCAGACCAGGTTCCCCCCTCCACGCCCCCATCCACTCCCTCCCACTTCCCACCCCCTGACTGCCCTCCTCAGAACTCCCAACCCCCTCTGCTCCTTGTCCCCTGACTGCCCACTCCTGAGACCCCCCCACACTAACTGCCCCCCTAAGACCCTACCTGTCCCCTGACTGCCCCAACCCTTATCCACACCCCCACCCTCAGACAGACCCCCCCAGGACTCCCACACCCCATCCAACCACTCCCTGCCCCCTGACAGGACTCCCAGAACTCCTGACCCATCCAATCCCCTCTAGTCTCTGTCCCGTGACTGCTCCGAGCCCTCTCCACACCCCCGCCCCCTGGCAGCCCCCCCGCAGAACTCTCGACCCATCCAACCCCCCCGCTCCCTGACTGACCCCCTGGGACTCCCCTTACCATGCCCAGGCCGCTGGAGCTGCTGGTTCCACGTGGAGGCAGAACAGCCGTGCGCACAGCCCCTCCCCCGCAGAGTGCTGAGCAGGGCCAGTGCAAGGAAGTTTCGCACCCTAGGCGAAACGTCCTTGCACCAGCAATGCGCCTGCCCGCCCCCCCGCTCCCCACCCATGGCCAGCCCCCCCTCCCCCACCGGCGGCAGCTCACCTCCGCCAGCGGCAGGGACAGCAGCTCCTGGGAAACGCCGACAGGAATCGCCGCCCCCCGCCCCCAAATCCTGGTGCCCTAGGCGACTGCCTAGGGTCGCCTAGTGGGAGCGCCGGCCCTGGTGCTGAGGCAGCGGGAGGGGCAGCAGCGGCTCACACTCCCGGGAGCCGCAGAACCCGAGTGCGGTGAGGGGGGAGCTGGGGGTGTGCCTGCCTGGGCTGAGGCCCGGCGCCCCCCCTCCCCGGGGGCTCCTGGAGCGGATGCAGGTGGCGGCGGCCCCCGTGTGCCCCCCGGCTGCCCCCTCGCCGTGCTCTAGCTCTGGGGCTCCCGGGAGTGTGAGCCGCCGCTGCTGCCCGTCCCAGGGAGCCGCAGAGCCCGAGCGCGGTGAGGGGGGATCCAGGGGACGCAGGGGGGCTGGCACCCGCATGCATCTGCTGTAGCCTGCAGGAGTCCCTGGGGGAGGGGCGCCAGGACACAGCCTCGGCAGGAGGGGCAGGGGGCGTGGCTACTCCCCGCTAGCGGCGCTACCTACCGCCTTTGCAGGGCTGCTGGCCCCCCTGCGCCGCGCCGGCTCCTCTATGGCTGGGGCTCGGTGCCCACAACCACTTGGCGCCCTAGGCGACCGCCTAGTTTGCCTAGTGGTTGCACCGGCCCTGTGTGTTGGACTGTTTTTGACACAATTCGCTGGCTCTGTGGACCCATAGTCAGGATACACAAAATGATCGGGCAAGCTGAGTGTGCCCCTTGAAAGATTGCAGAGACAGAGCGAATGCTTTCATTCTTTTCCTCCAGCAGAGAGGGATCACTCTGCAGCCAGAATAGCAGGGAAAGGAGGAAAATAAATAAACCCTTTGACTTGCGTAAGCATGTGTGGACTAAGTGGACAGTTTTCCCATCAGATTCCGGTGCAGAGCCCGAGGCACAGGTTACGCAAGTCACACTCTGCTTAAACATGCTCTACTATCCCAAAGCCCTGAAAGTCCTCCAGGTACAAATTAATGTTCTTCTCATTTCCCCTTTCTGTCCCCTTTCTAAACCCTGCGTTTGCCCAGGCTTACATCAACACGCCAATGGGTGCTCAGCCCAAATGGCTCAGGCAATCAGACCAAGATTTTCAGAAGTGACTAGTGACCTTGGGTGATTCCATTTCAGACACCTGAAAGGGGCCTAGTTTTCAGACAGTGCTGAGCACCCATCCCCTGAAAAATCAGGCTCCTTTAAGGGGTCTCTAGATAAGCACTCAACGTCTCTCGTCACTTTGGAATGTGTTGGCCTTAATCTCTTGGTTCGTCAGTTGCTTTCAAAATCCCCATCCATAAAAAAGTATTTAGATAGGTTGCTGAGAACTGATAGTGTGCTTCTGTAATCCACGGGGTATGTTACAGGTTCTTATCTATGTCACTTCCACAGAGGATATGAGTCTGTTACAGCCCCTGCTAGGGAGTCTTGGCTCTTTAACCATAAGGACCTGAAAGACCTTCATGCCCTCAATAAATCAAATTAGAAGTGAAGCCCCTGTGATGTTGCCCTTGGCATAATTTTAAGGACCTCATGTTGCAGTTCTGTCACATCCAATACTTCGAGTCAGTGGGAGCTTGTCTGTCGGAGACATGGAGGATCAAGCACAAGAGAGATAAAGCAGGGGAAACCGAGTCTTAAAGACATTCAGCCCTAATGTAGGCAGGAGCAATAGCTTTGCATGGCAACAGATACATTTGCTTAGCCACTGAATTTCTTGGGCTAAATTCACTTCTGTTGTAAGTCAATGGAATTCCCTCTGACACCAGTGGTGAATTTGTCCCTTGGTTTTACAATAACTTGCTGACTATGCTGAAGAGTTACGAAGTGAGACGAGTCCGTTTGCCCAGATTAGTGCACTGGTCCCTTCTGGAAGCGTTCATGGTTTCTGAAGACTTGCATGACTCTTGGTCATTTTTTTCAGAACTAAGCCGAAAGCCTCCACAGTGACATGGAAACCCTGACCTTCTGCAAGTTGCTTAAGTGAAAATGCATCACTTTCTTGTGGGGTATGAGTGATAGTCATGAGTGAGGATAACAGTCCTGCCTTATCTTTAGATAACTAATGGGTTGATGTCATCGGGAGGCCTATGTAATAGCCTTTAAAATCAGCTTTCAGGAGCTACAATTCTCAACATTACTGAAGTTGCTTTTGCAGCACAAAACTGCCCTAAAGCCACTGGCCACAGCCACTGGCAGATTCCCAGACTTACACCATCCACCGTCTAGCTCCTGCATTGGGATGGCAGAGTGGGGAAGAGGCTCTGTTGTGATAATTGGGCCTACAATTTTACTCTAATTGTGAGCTCAACTGTAAAAAGTGTGTGAACATTCATAAGCTGGCACAATCACCTAATAATAATAAACGCTGATGGGAAAAGGTATGCAAAAGAGATAGAAAAACTGAATAAATCCAAACAAAAAGCCCTACTGATATGGTTCAAAGACTATGTTAAAATCATGCTTGGTGAAAACAGAAGATGTGGAACCAGAAATTAATGAACCAAAGTTGGTGTGTCTGATATTAGGCCTAATTGGTGGACAAAATAATGAGGGGATGGACTTTCAACCCATCACTCCCTTGTTGGTGCCTTAAAAAAAGAGACTTTGGGGGGAAATACAGAAGAACAGATGGAGACTACTGACCTAAGCTTCACCATCATGGTTGCCACCCCCATCCTTTCCTGGGACCCCAGGCCTTCGTCCCCCTAATCCTGAGAGATGTCCGACCAGACGGGGCCAGAGAGATGGATCCAGATGATGTTGCCACCCCTACCAGGTCCAGCTGAATCCCAACCACTACCTGGATGAAACCGGATCAGACTTTAACAACAGCAACGACGACAGCTCCAGCCCATCTCAACTAAATTCTCTTTTCAACAATAGGATACTTATCACCATCTTGGATACCACCTAAGAGACTGCCAAACAAGGGGGAATTTTCCTTCTAAATCTCTCCAGCCAAAGGGAGGTTGTTGCAATGAAAGCCTTATTTAATATTTTACATTTCAAATGCTTTCGCTGTTTCCCCTTCTTTTCTGTACCTTGACTAAAAGGTTAACTGGATTTGTAATGATGTGTTTGCCATGGTGCTAAGCAGGCTGGGCTCTCTGTCTACCAAACCCTGAACCTTGCTTAACACAGTAACATTGGACAGTGACTGGATTATGTTAATACCTTTGGCCCAAGTATTCCATAGCTCCCATCAACCTCCAAAAGCCATGTCATTGGGTGGCTGGCCCCAGTAAATGAAGTAGGCCCAGCTATCCTATGCCAGGACAGGTACTCCCAGTTTGGCCAGTTCAGAGGGTGGGACAGAGCTGGGGGCTATAAGAGATCAGGAAGAGAGACCCAGTGAGGGAGGGAGTCCCAGTGAATCTGTGCAGATTTGTTCAATCAGGAAGGGCGGGTGAGAGCTGGCAGAGATCGAGGGGGGAGAGGGCGGGATGGGGGTGTGGAAAGTCCCAAAGGGAAGCAGAAGGTGTTTCCTGGGAGAAGGTTGAAGGCAAGGAGAGCAGCAAGATGGGTTTTTTGGCTGGCTTACTGAAGCCAGGCTCAGTGGGCTGAGAGCAGGTGAGCAGCAGGAGGGCTTACCCACTGACATTTGCAGGGCTGTACAGCTGGATCCACAGGAACGTGAGAGGGCTGGGGGAGTCAGGGATGCTCCCCTGTCAAGGATGCTCCCAACAGAGAGGCTGGGAGGGGGGTTCCCCCTGGGAAGATTGGGGTCACCCTCCAGTTGGAAGGGCGGGGGTGCCTGTCCTGGTACAAGGACAGGAGAATACTGCGCTGGAGAACCAGGGCTGTGCTGGAGAGGGCATGGTGAGGGACACCAGGGCAGTGCTGGACAGCCAGGGTGAGGTGAGAGATGCAGGGCTGTTATGTTGCATGTGCTGTTTGGACTATGCTGGGAGAATTCTGGACTAGGGCGGTGGGACTTTTATTAGGGTTTATGGGCATGGGACTCTTGTAACAAATGAAACCCACAAGGACTATATTTATACTTGGGATGTTACTGTGGAGTACTTCTGGGCACTCAGGAAGAGAGAAATTAAGGCAGACACACTTATCATGCTGCAACCTTCCTCAGGGGCGGGGGCGCTCCAGGTGGGGCCGCCCTTCTTACAAGCCACCTTTGCTCCACCCTTTGGCATACAAACAGCACAATTGGTCCAGAGAATCTGGGCCAGATTTCACGGTCTGCTGAACATGCTTTCCAGACTGAGAAGACAGACTCCCCATTACTGGAGGGTGTGTGGATGGCCAGCTCGAAGGACTGGCTGAATAGTAAAACAAATTAGTTGCAGTATTTTTTGAAAAACCAAGCTACAAGGTCATTCTGTTATTGGTGGGATCAAACTATTCCATATTTCCAAGATTTTGGCCAAACACATGGATCCCAAAAGGTTCGAAGACTGATTCTTCATCTGACAGTTAATTACAGAAGGTTATTCATCATTCATTGTACTCCTGCTCATAAATGTCAACCATCCCATTGGTGAGCAAAAACAGTCCCTGATGACTTACAGAGATCGGGTTTGCTCTGTGTTTCCCAGCATTTGGCATTGTGGGGTCCCAGTCCATAACTACAGCTCCTAAGCACCAGGGTAATGCAAATAAATAGTAGTGATAGTCATAGGTGACTAATCGCACACCACAAGTAAGTGAATAGCTCACAGGCAATCAATGGGCTGGAAGTTGTTTATCAAAATGAACACATTCACACCCAAATCAGAATCAGTTCTGAATGAGTCACTATCCAAAACACAGGGCCAAAAATACTAATAAATATCCATAAAGAACAGATCAACCTGCTCTACCAGCTAGGCCCCCCCACCAGCCTGGAGGAGCCAGCCCATGACCCTCACTCTCCTGCAGCTCTTTGAGGGAACTGAACTTGTTATGGAAGGAGACCCTCTCCTTTGCAAAAGCAGAGGCGATCCAAGAGTCTGACTGTCACTTTACCTGAAGCTCACTTGTCTCAAACTTGTGGGAGACATGGCTCTGTTTTGGATATCGGGTTTGTGACCAAGGGAGGTTGGGACACCATAGCAGGATTCCTGATGAGAACAACTTCTAGAAATGTGTGGTTGAATAAGAGGTTTTTCTTGCGGGGATCTAGTACTGGCACCTGTGCAAACCCACCCTTGGCATAAAATGTGGGAAAAGATCTGGCTCTGATTCAGCATATGTTTTCTTAGTGTAATAGGCAGCCTTGTCGCGAATGCAAGTAGCGGTATCCTTTCCCTGCTGAACATGGCATGGAGTCCAATTAGCGGTGTCGGCAGTGGCAGATATCGATCAAGCTTTATGGACTGTACGTCACCAGGGGCAAGGACCGTGCCTATATTGTTTGCAAAGCACTGTGATGTTTCATTCCATATTCTTTATGAAAATATGCTTATGATATGGATATGGCTTAACTCAGATATACTTTATGCAAGATGGCTCGTGTAAGATAGTATTGGAAAGGTTATGATTTACTGAATGTGATTATCCAATGTGTATGCCTGTATCATTTCTGTATCTGAAGTTAGGAATATTGACTATGTATCTGTAATTCAAATGTATTAGTTTGGGCATCACCCCCAACTAGCCCTTCAGCTACAACAATGGAAAAGCAAGACAGGCCTAATGGCCCATTAGCTAAGACAATGGACTGTGAAAGAGCTCAGACTTCCTGTGGACTCTCCAGACAGTCTACAAGTAATGGCTGCCACAGCCCTGCAGAGACATGGATCTGAGTCACCCAGGACTGGACCCACCCCTTGGAATGCCAGTGTTCTTCCACTGGGAGACAACTGGTTCCCACCATACACAAAAGCTATATAAGGCAGGAGAGTGACATCATCGGGGTTCTCCTCTGCCTCCCCACCCAAAGAGACACTGAAAACCACCTGGAAACAAGAACTGAACTGGGGGGAGAAGGGTTGAATCCAAGCTGGAAGGGCATCTGGCTTGTGAGTAATAATAACTGAGGTCTCAAGCCAGAGAGCAGTGCAGCTGCCATTCAAGACTTTCTGTAATCTGCCCGTGACAATATCTAGGGTGAGAAATTACTATTTGTATCCAATTTCTTAAGTACATTGAGCTTAGCTTGCATATTTCATTTTATTTGCTCAGTAATCTGCTTTGTTCTGTCTCTTATATTCACTTAGAATTTACCTTTTGTAGTTAATAAACTTATTACTTGTTTATAATATAACCCCGGTTGTACAATTCACAATTGGGAGTGGTGGGGGAAGGAGGTTGGAGGCAGATTGAGGGAGGAGGCAGATTTCATAATATATCTTTGGGTCTGCACTCCAAGGAAGGTGGACACCTGAGTGTCTGGGCAAGTCCCTCAAGCTGAGCCTTCCCAGAACTGATCTCAGTGTCTGTGTCGTTCTGCAGTTGGGTGTGGCCTTGCCCGTGTGTGTGCTGGAGAAGGCTTAATAGCTTGGCTCAGCAAGACAGGTAAATAGTGCCCAGGCTGGCATAATAGACAAACTCAGTGGTATCTCAGCACATCAGGTGACATCCCAAGGCGGGCAACCCGTCACAAGCACTGTACTGCACAGCACACAAATGCTAAATAATAACACCAATATTTAACATTCAGCCAAGTGCTCAGCTGGTGTAAATCGGCACAACTACACCAATGTTACTGGAACTACGCCATTTACACAAGTTGTGCATCTAGCCCTATTGTCAGGTGTTGATGTTGAGAGCATTCAAAGAAAAATGTGATATAGACAAATGCCTTCAGATTCTTTCAATATGCCAAGATTTGTCTCCTAGGATCATAGACCATATGGTCTCTTTATTGGGTTGAAATGCTTATAAAGAGTGGATGACTGGAGCAGCTGGTAACACATGTTTTTGTAAACTATTTGCTACCAAATGAGGAAGCTACAGCCTATAATTGAAAACCAGCTCTCAACACTTTCTCGTGGTGTGCATGCTTCACCACCCATGTCCAATGCACTCACACAGCCACTCCTCCATGTTTCATCTTTTATGCTTCTTGTAAGTTAAACATTCCCTCCTGTAAATATTTTTATAGCCATTAGTAAAATAAATCATGAATGCAAGACTGGATCTAGGGATGAATAGGTGATTATGTGAATGGGGAAGTGAAAGAATGAATGTGCATATACAGGATGAGTGATTGGCTGGATGAAGGGGTAGGGGCCAATATTGTCACACGTTACAACTACGAGACCAACATGGTAGAATCTGAAGACCAGCTGGTGAGGAGGGACAGCAGTAAAATACCCCCTAACATTCCACATATAAACAAGGTTGATATTATTTGATGAAGAGGCTAGGCTGGGAAGGGAATTATGGAAGGGAAAGAAGGAAGTGGCAGAGCAGACAAATAGGCACAATTTCGACCCAAGAACTTAATGGGGGGAGGAATAGCTCAGTGGTTTGAGCATTGGCCTGATAAACCCAGGGTTGTGAGTTCAATCCTTGAGGGGGCCATTTAGGGATCTGGGGCAAAAATCTGTCAGGGGACAGTACTTGGTCCTGCTAGTGAAGGCAGGGGACTGGACTCAATGACCTTTCAAAGTCCTTCCAGTTCTATGAGATAGGCATTGTGACAGACGCAGACAAGTGGGGTACAGAAGTCTGATAGAAGGCAAATATACTGGCCATTGGATGAATAGTTTTCTGTTCCCTGAGTGACCAGAGCAGGGGCTGCACTAGAACAAGCAGGAACTTTCTGGAACCAATTTAAGGCAGGCTAATTAGGACACCTGGAGCCAATTAAGAAGAACCTGCTAGAATCAATTAAGACAGGCAGGCTAACCAGGGCACCTGGGTTTAAAAAGGAGCTCACTTTAGTTTGTGGTGTGGTGTGGCGTGCGAGGAGCTGGGAGCAAGAGGCACACAAGGAGTTGAGAGGGAGAAGAGTTGAAGGACTGAGGAGTACAAGCATCAGCAGACCATCAGGAGGAAGGTCCTGCAGTAAGCGTAAAGAAGGTGTTGGGAGGAGGCCATGGGGAAGTTGCCCAGGGAGTTGTAGCTGTCACGCAGCTGTTACAGGAAACCCTATAGACAACTGCAATCCACAGGGCCTTGGGCTGGAACCTGGAGTAGAGGGCGGGCCCGGGTTCCCCCCAAACCTCCCAACTCCTGATCAGACACAGGAGGAATTTGACTGTGGGTTCTACCAGAGGGGAAGATCTCTGAGGCGATCAAAATCCACCAATAAGCACAGGACTCACCAAGGAAGAGGAGGAACTTTGTCACAGCATATATATATATATTTTAATCCACCGGTTTCAAAATACTCATTTAAAAAAGAGAGAGGTGCCTCCCACACAAATCAGCTTTAGAACAGGTCAAAGCTGGTTGGACTCAGGGTGTTAGTTGAGTCCATTAAGAAGAGAGGGGTGATTCACAAAAGCAGAGTGTTGTTCTGAGTCTGCATTTCAAACATCCTCAGAGCCTCGGTGTTATTGGTCCAAGACACTCTCTAGCTTAAATATCAAGGGCCCGATTCTCAGTTATACTAAGGCCTCTTTATACCAAGCTGCCACAGTGCCCTGCAGGGGCCTTGGCATAACTGACAATCAGGCTCAAAGAGTCAGTGGTCCTTATTTATTGCTACATTCACATAATTAGGAATTGACGCTTTTGCCAAATCTTTAGATTTTTCCCCAAAATATATCGTGAAAAAACTACAGCTCACCAAACGATCCCTTCACTGCACAGCCAGCCCCTGGGAAGACAACTTCTTCATCTAGAACATGTTTCAGAACACGGGGCCAGATTCACTGTATGCTTTGGCGACTTTGCACTGCTCCAGCAATGCAAGCAGGGTTGATGGCAGATCTGCATCACCAGAGAGGCCAAAAGCAGCCAGCCAAAGTACACTAGAAAATCTGTCCCACTGTTTGCTAACATTCTAGCACAGTATATAAAAGCTTATACCAGACCTTGGTGACTAATGAAAAATATTTATGACTAATTTCCTTGCTGATTAATGGGGAAACAGTCAAGAATAAAATTTTGCTGATCATATAGTGGAAAAAAATAAAGCTGTCAGAAATAGAATTGTCAAATAAGATATTCAGGATTAACAGTTGGCCATCTCTAGTGTCTACCAATTTTTAGGTCTACAGATGTCTATAGGGAAAAGGTCTCAAACTCTTAAAGCCCAGATCACTGATCATATTTAAGAATCTAACTCCACAGGGATACCCACTTCCCTGGGTAGGAAAGATAGAAAATGTGGCAAAAGACCACCTTGGCTTAACCACGAGATCTTGCAAGATCTAAAAAATAAAAAGGAGTCATATAAAAAATGGAAACTAGGACAAATTACAAAGGATGAATATAGGCGAACAACACGGGAATGCAGGGGCAAGATTAGAAAGGCAAAGGCACAAAATGAGCTCAAACTAGCTACAGGAATAAATGGAAACAAGAAAACTTTTTATCAATACATTAGAAGCAAGAGGAAGACCAAGGACAGGGTCCTTGGGGATTGGTCCTGCTTTGAGCAGGGGATTGAACTAGAGATGACCTCCTAAGGTCCCTTCCAACCCTGATATTCTATGATTCTATGATTCTAGGGTAGGCCCACTACTCAGTGAGGAGGGAGAAACAGTAACAGGAAACTTGGAAATGGCAGAGATGCTTAATGACTTCTTTGTTTCGGTCTTCACTGAGAAGTCTGAGGGAATGCCTAACATAGTGAATGCAAATGGGAAGGGGGAAGGTTTAGAAGATAAAATAAAAAAAGAACAAGTTAAAAATCACTTAGATAAGTTAGATGCCTGCAAGTCACCAGGACCTGATGAAATGCATCCTAGAATACTCAAGGAGCTAATAGAGGAGGTATCTGAGCCTCTAGCTATTATCTTTGGTAAATCATGGGAGACAGGAGAGATTCCAGAAGACTGGAAAAGGGCAAATATAGTGCCCAGCTATAAAAAGGGAAATAAAAACAACCCACGAAACTACAGACCAGTTAGTTTAACTTCTGTGCCAGGGAAAATAATGGAGCAAGTAATTAAGGAAATCATCTGCAAACACTTGGAAGGTGGTAAGGTGATAGGGAATAACCAGCATGGATTTGTAAAGAACAAATCATGTCAAACCAATCTGATAGTTTTCTTTGATAGGATAACGAGTCTTGTGGATAAGGGAGAAGCGGTGGATGTGGTATACCTAGACTTTAGTAAGGCATTTGATACGGTCTCGCATGATATTCTTATCAATAAACTAGGGAAATACAACTTAGATGGGGCTACTATAAGGTGGGTGCACAACTGGTTGGATAACCGTACTCAGAGAGTAGTTATTAATGGTTCCCAATCCTGCTGGAAAGGTATAACGAGTGGGGTTCCGCAAGGGTCTGTTTTGGGACCGGCTCTGTTCAATATCTTCATCAATGACTTGGATATTGGCATAGAAAGTACGCTTATTAAGTTTGCAGATGATACCAAACTGGGAGGGATTGCAACTGCTTTGGAGGATAGGGTCATAATTCAAAATGATCTGGACAAATTGGAGAAATGGTCAGAGGTAAACAGGATGAAGTTTAATAAGGACAAATGCAAAGTGCTCCACTTAGGTAGGAACAATCAGTTTCACACATACAGAATGGGAGGAGACTGTCTAGGAAGGAGTACGGCAGAAAGGGATCTAGGGGTTATAGTGGACCACAAGCTAAATATGAGTCAACAGTGTGATGCTGTTGCAAAAAAAGCAAACTTGATTCTGGGCTGCATTAACAGGTGTGTGGTGAGCAAGACACGAGAAGTCATTCTTCTGCTCTACTCTGCGCTGGTTAGGCCTCAACTGGAGTATTGTGTCCAGTTCTGGGCACCGCATTTCAAAAAAGATGTGGAGAAATTGGAGAGGGTCCAGAGAAGAGCAACAAGAATGATTAAGGGTCTAGAGAACATGACCTATGAAGGAAGGCTGAAGGAATTGGGTTTGTTTAGTTTGGAAAAGAGAAGACTGAGAGGGGACATGATAGTGGTCTTCAGGTATCTAAAAGGGTGTCATAAGGAGGAGGGAGAAAACTTGTTCATCTTAGCATCTGAGGATAGAACAAGAAGCAATGGGCTTAAACTGCAGCAAGGGAGGTTTAGGTTGGACATTAGGAAAAAGTTCCTAACTGTCAGGGTGGTTAAACACTGGAATAAACTGCCCAGGGAGGTTGTGGAATCTCCATCTCTGGAGATATTTAAGAGTAGGTTAGATAAATGTCTATCTGGGATGGTCTAGACAGTAATTGGTCCTGCCATGAGGGCAGGGGGCTGGACTCGATGATCTCTTGAGGTCCCTTCCAGCCCTAGAATCTATGAATCTATGAAATATCTTTGAGAATCGTGGCCTAAGTCCTATTTTCAAAGTGACTTAGGCACTTAGGACAATATTTGCAAAGGTATTTAGGCACCAAAAGATGAAGAGAGGTACCTAGTGTGATTTACAAAAGTGCCTAAAGGAGTTAGGCACGTTTACTTTCAATGGAAGTTAGGCACCTGATCTACTGAGATGCTTTTGAAAATCCTTAAGGTGCCTCTCTGGATCTTTAGGTGCCTAAATACCTTTGTTAATATGGCCTTTAGGCACCTACCTCTCCTTAAAAGTAAATGTGACCTAGGCATTTTTTAAAAGGTTATCCATAATATGGTTATGTACATTGTAGTTAATCTATATGTATTTTATACATGTATATTGTACATAAAACTTACCATGTATAATATAGTAATACACTTATTTTTACTATCATATAAAATGTCTATTGTGATAGCATCTTCAGGCCAACTAGGTCAGGGCCATATTGCACCAGGTACTGTATACACATACAGTACATGATAGTCCCTACCACAAACAGCTGATAGACATAGCAGGCGGATGAGACAAACAGGCAGGCTAAAGTGGGGTATGAAAGTTGGGGTAACAACAATCACGGGAAGTGTGTAATTCTTA
Organism: Chelydra serpentina; assembly: GCA_037349315.1. NCBI lineage: Eukaryota > Metazoa > Chordata > Testudines > Chelydridae > Chelydra > Chelydra serpentina. The sequence goes on along the minus strand of JBAIAC010000029.1, from coordinate 42,393,557 downwards.
GCCAGTCAGAAGCAGTAATCATAACTCACCACATGCCCAGCTGTTATAATATTGCAGTATCCTGCATGCGTCCTGGCAGAGGTGAGTTCTGAGCAGGGATAAGGTGTACATGTTGTATATACACATGTCTAAAGCAAGTAGTACCAGTAAAACTCTATTTTAGTGGGCCAACACTTCATCTTTACTATCTTTGTTATGAGTCAAATACTAATTTTATTTCACACTCTATATGGTGGTTAGGATTCCTGGATATTTTACAGTTCTTTAATTTGTAAGCATCTCAATGTGATCCGAAATTGATTGATGATTTGTCAGCTGCTTGTATGACGTAATTCTGAACTCTATAGATTTTTACTATTTTGGTTTGTAGCAATGGGTCTCATTCAGTAAAGTGCAGATTCTGGATATAATTTTTGCCAAGTCAGACCCTATAGTGTTACCCTCTTACAGCCAAATTTTCACACCCCAACTCACTTTGAATTGGATCTTAGTCCTGTTGATTGTACAGGTATCAGAACCTGGACCTTAATACTTGGAGTGTTCTTTGGCTTTTAAAGCCACTACTGAGTTAATCATGGGAGGAAAACACCATTGCTGCAGCACCCTCTGTACCTGGACATAAGGAGGATACAGTATTGACCTCAGAATGGCAGCTGGTGTAGAATGGAGGTTAGCTGCACCGCTTGACCCCCATGTGCATGCTCCCGCTCCCCCGCATGCATCATGTGCATGGATTCTGGCTGCTCCCTACACAGGAAGGTCAGACAAGAAGTGTGGGGAATGAGTTCTCGACACCCGCTTGTGCCCCTATGACAGCGCAGCCACACTATGGGCCGCAGAAGAGAAGAGGAAATGTCTGGAGCCCTGGGTATTGAGAAATAGAGCATTTCTAATTGAGTAGACATAAGTAGCACACTCATAGGATTCGATTACTCAGCCTGTGTATTTAAAGGCTCAGCAAATAACTGTTCTGCGGGATGGTTTCCCAGACACATTAATGATATTTTTTTGTCAACGATCCTTTTTACAGAAATAGACAGAGGAGAAAAAATATTTATTCAGAGTGTGTGTCTTTGCGAGCCCTGCTGACTGGTAAATGATAGAGGCGTTCTAGGGCCAAACTCAGCACTGGCTTACAGCCCAAGGAAATCCTGTTGATTTCAATATACTTTATGGGCCAGATTTATCCCTGCACTACTGCAGGTGCATAGGAGAGACAGCTGGCACCTCCCCCATTCAGGGGCTGCTACCCAGCTTAGAACAGCCCTACACAGGGCCATTGCAAGGTGCAGAAATACTGGGGTACAAGAATGCCTCAGTCATGCCCCTAAATGTTAGCATAGATGCTCTTCTGCTCCAGCTGGAGAACTTTTCCCATCTAACTGGGAAAGTCCTCTGCCATTCAAGGTAGTCGCAGTAGGCAGGCCCTTTGTCATGTTCGTGGGACCCTCAATTCCATGGGAAGCAGTTCTCACCTGTGTGGGACCAACAGGAAAAAAGCATCCAAGAAAAGAAGAGAAGCGGGACCTCTGAGGGTGGGTTGAGCAGTGGTGGGCCATGCATTCCTGCCAGCCAGTATTTGGATCCACAGATCAGTTTTTCTGTGCTTAATCTGCTTCTCTTTGGATCATTATTGGGGGAGGGGTCTCCAGTCCTGGGACCACTGAGGAAATTTGCTTTGCACCAAATCCAGTCCTGAGTTTGATTGCAATTAAGAGATGTCCTAAAACAAGAGTGCACGTAGTGAGGAATGGGAAACAACAAGATGGGGCTGGCCCACTGGGGCTGATACTCAGATTAGCTTTTCCTCCCATGATCTTTCTCACGCCCGTTCAGTTTGTATGGAAAATAATCATTAATGACTCAGACCATGGTGTATCATCAGTAAGGCTATGGCCTTTTGTACAGAGCTGCAAGTCCATGTTGTGTCTTCATCCAAAGGGGAGAGAGATGCCACAGCAACTGCTCTACTTCAGATAAACAAACAAAGATTCCTGCCAAATGTGTTGAAAGGGACAATAACATTTGTCTCTGTTCTGAGGGGAAAACATGCTAGAACTGTGTGAGATATTTGCAACAGATTCTGAACCCAGCTGGGTTTTGGTTTTGCTACCAAATTGAAATCCAGCATCCAGAAAGCTTACCTAAGGTTCAGAAACCTTTCATGCCAATGTTGACCAGTGTTGAACCGAGGCTGAGTGGTAGCTTGGTGCTGAAGCCAAGTGAAATTTGAAGCAAAACCTAGTGAAACTTGGTGCTTTTGACTGAGCTTTTGATTTGACTGTTTGGGTCCATTTTAACCTCAGATGGAAGAGGACTGTGACCCCTCATGGAGATTGAAATCAAGGGAAATCGCCAAAAACCCTTGCTGAGTCAAACCAACAAGTCACTCACAGAACTAAAATGGCCATGGCTGCTAGAACAACAAAACAGACTCTCTCACTTGTCTAGCATGGGTTTGAACAAAACACAATTTTCTTTCTTCCCTTTTCCTTCATGCCTCACTATGAGCAAATTCTTCAAGACGTCATCTGGCAAGCACAGCTCAAGAGTAGATTAAAATTAACGTCTGTGCCCTTTGAGTGTTGGCGGGACTGAGGATTTGCCCCTTTATAGCCATCAAAGCCTAGCAGAGACAGGCAAAGCCACTGTGTCGTGATTTGCACTGGAGAAGCTTACCCCAACTTCAGGCAGAGCTAAGGGGCACTGGGATGTATTGTGGCTCATTGCAGTGAAGACAGACACACACAGTGTAGATTGGAAAAACTGCAGCGCCAACCCAGGCCCATATTCAGGTGTTGCCCAAAGCCAGCTCCCATCCACACTCAAAACCCTCAAACCCGAGTTTAATGGTGCTTTCAACCCAGGCTAGCCGACCTGGCTGGGGGAGTGGGCTAGAATCTGGGTTCCACTTTCACTTGGACTGGTAATCCTCCCACTTTGCAGTGATGACACAGGATAAACCACCCAAGTGCTGATAGTCCTCCGATGCCTTCCCACAGTTCTCCCCCAATGTGCCCAGGAGGACAGATGAGTTCTCCCACAATCCACTGGGAAAGACTCTGAGCGGCTCAACTTACTGAAGCACAAAGAACCATGGGATATGCTCTCAGAAGCCCTAGTGACACACACATGGGTAAGTGCAGCACCAGTAAGGACATATGTTGCTGCTTACACCTATGCAAGGCTAACCTTAGTGCTCAGACCAGGTGCCAATCCCTTGGGCTATCTGTGCAGTGAAGACACACCCAAAGTGTTTGCACTGATGCTCCAGTGTCTGCCCCTGATAGCTGGAGTCTCCAGTGTAACAAGGCCTCATTCTTCTTTTCCCAAGGTCTGTCCAACACAATGTGTTAGCAGAAACAGCTGGGTCTGCAGGGCACAAGGTGATAATGACACTGAGATAAAGGCTCATCAGCACCTCTGTTTGACTTCAAGTGCTTTGTTAGTTGCATATATTCTCTCTTTGAATACTGGGTCCCATGCTGTCATTATCACTTGCCCTTATCACTTCTCATTAACCCACATTTTATCCTGCAGTGTAAGCCACTTTCATCTGAACTTCATTATCCAGAAAATTAGCAAAACAGGTGCCAGCAGTTTGTTCATAACAAATGGGAAAGTGTTATTTTCCAGAGGAGTATTTTCCAATGTCCTTAATATAATTATACTTTGAAGTCAATTACACCAGGGACCACAAAAAATACAGAAAGACAGGATCTAGTGGGTGTTATAGTCCATTCCTCTTCCAATATGGGATTGTCTCTACAAGCTATTTGAGTGTTTTGCCTTGTCTATATTAACATGTTTCATAAGAGAAACTATTTCACAGGCAATATGTGTTTGTTTCTTCCTCTTGTTCATTCTGGGTCTGATCCAAAGCCCCCTGAGGTCAATGGGCATCTTTCTACTAGCTTTATGGATTTTGGATCAGGCCCCATACTGGGTAGATTCAGAGATCCCATTGCCAGAAGAGACCACTGTGGTCATCTAGTCCAACCTCTCCTGTAACACCCCCAAAATAGTTCCTTTTGAACTAGATTATATCTTTAAAAAAATCCAATCTTGATTTTAAGATTGCCAGTCATGGAGAATCCACCACAACCCTTGGAAAATTGTTCCAAGAGTTAATTACCCCTCACTGTTAAAAATGTACCCCTTATTTCCAGTTTGAATTGTCTACCTTAAACTTCTACCCATTGGATCTTTCTTATACCTTTGTCTGCTAGACTGAAGAGACCATTATTAAATATTTGTTCCCCATGTAGGTTCTTACAGACTGTGTCCAAGTCTTCCCTTAACCTTCTCTTTGTTAAGCTAAATAGATCGAGCTCCTTGAGTCTATCACTATAAGGCAAGTTTTCTAATCCTTTAATCATTCTCATGGCTCTTCTCTGAACCCTCTCCAACTGATCAACTTCCTTCTTGAACTGTAGGCATCAGAACTGGTCACAGTATTCCAGCAGTGGTTGCACCAGTGCCAAATACAGAAGTAAAATAATTTTTGTACTTCTATTCTAGATTCCCCTATTTATGCGTCCAAGGATCACACTGGTCCTTTTGGCCACAGAATCAAACTGGGAGTTTGAGTTCAGCTGATTATCCACCATGACCCCCAAATCTTTCTCAGAATCACTGCTTCTCAGGATAGAGCCTGCCATCATGTAAATTTGGCCTACACTCTTTGTTCTTAGATATATACATTTAGCCGTATTAACGTGCATATTGCTTGCTAGCGGATTGTGTAACTATATTTAAATAGAAGATATCAGAGGATCACAGACAAATGGATGTGAATCAAATATTCAACCAAAGAAGTATGGGTTAAATAACCACAAATGCACTGCATGCTGCACCATGAAATCTGTCTACCAGATTGGGAAATTTATTGCTCTCCAATCCCTATTACACCAGACCGTGCGACACTTCCACTTATAAGCAAATTGCCACGCTTCAGTTCACAAAGTGAAGTTCGCTCTGCTCCTGGAAATGATGTCTGTCTGCTCAGAAAAGCATTTCCAAGAGACCATGTTCAATAATATTAGAAGCGACAAAGGGTCCTGTGGCACCTTATAGACTAACAGAGGTATTGGAGCATAAGCTTTCGTGGGTGAATACCCACTTCTTCGGATACAAGCAGTGGAAATGTCCAGGGGCAGATATAAATGTGTAGGGAAAACTTAGACTAGAGATAACAAGGTTAGCTCAGTCAGGGAGGGTGAGGCCCTCTTCTAGCAGCTGAGGTGTGAATACCAAGGGAGGAGAAACTGCTTTTGTAGTTGGCTAGCCATTCATAATCTTTGTTTAAACCTGAGTTGATGGTGTCAAATTTGCAAATGAACTGACGCTCTATTGTTTCTCTTTGGAGTCTGGTCCTGAAGTTTTTTTGCTGCAGGATGGCTACCTGTAAATCTGCTATTGTGTGGCCAGGCAGATTGAAGTGTTCTCCTACAGGCTTTTGTATATTGCCATTCCTTATATATAATATTAGAGAAACTATGGGCCAAATTTGTTGCTGGCCTAACTCCACTGAAGTCAATAGAGTTGCACGCACCAGGAGACAATTTAGCCATACAGTCTTACAGCATTACTGCTGGAAAATGTCTCTTGGGGGGAAACTAAAAACCAAGGGAAATATTTTGATTGAACAAGTTTCTTTAGTTTGGTGCTAACAGAGCCCTGTGAGTCGATGGCCCTCAAACAACCTCTACCTTTACACACAGCTCCCAAGCGACTAGCATTCTGAACTCTGAAGCCTCTGACTTTGCTGAACCCAGCAAATTCAACTACATGGAAAGATGGGGGTAGGGGGAAGTACAACTTGTTTTGTTCTGTCCCTTCAGAGTTAGTCATTTCTTAGGAGGGCAAATTCATAATTGTTTTACTGAGCTCTAGCCCAGAGTGTAGGATATACATGGAGGATCTGAAGTGAATAGTAAGTAAAATTCCACTAAGAAGCTGTTCACACGGTCAGATTAAATGTTTGATGCCTTAAAGAAGTATGTATTCCACCCTTTTGAAGCTAAGATCTAGGAGATTTTCTGGAGAAAAGGTCCACGCACGTCACACAGAGTGACATTCCCACACAAGGTGTATGTACCACTCAAGTTCCACTTACATCCTCTGGAGCAATTTTCACCCCAGAGAGCATATAGGGGAAGCAATCCCTCCATATCCCCAAAGCAGACTCTCAAGTAGGGCATGAAAAGAGGACAAGCTTCTTGTACCCTTCCCCCAACACTGTTTCAAAGGCTTCTCCACTGTCTGGCCCAATATATTATGCTCTTGTAGAATTTCCGATGGATAGCAAGAATGTCCCATGCTCCGTGAAAACACATGCCCAGGGAAGGAACACATGCGTTACATCAGCCTACTGCTATGGATGGCCTGGCCAGTAACAGCAAGAATTTCAGAAGAGGATCAGTCTGATCACTGTGGACGCATTAGTAATGCCTCGGAAGGTTAAGGGCATATTGCGACATATGCTGAATCCTAATACTTTTTATGCTTGCTGTCTCATCACTTCCTAGAATACTTGCACCCTGGGGCAATCCACCAGATATGCTTAAACTGTTACCAATGACTGTGCAGCATGCCCAGCTTTGATAGCATCACACCTGCAATTTGGTACATTCTTTGCAGAGTGAAATATCTAGCAGTAGATTTAGATGTCCTCAGGCACCCAGGTTTCTTATGTTGCACAATGGCCGCCTGGCTGTAACAGTCCTGTAAGTGTCAGGGATTTTGCCAGAGGAGTCATGGAATATGACACCAAGTTTCTTCACATGGGCTCTTGATATACTTCAAAGGAAAGGTTTCCTATTGCATCTGTGGTTTGAAGCCTAGAGGTAATCACAGCAGAGACATGTAGGCTGAGAATTTCACGTAAAGGATTTGGATTACTGTAGGATTCCTACCCGCCCCCCTTTTTTTAAAACTAATTGGGGATTGAAGAGTCCATAAAATCAAAACTCTCAAAATTACAGTATGTTTGGTGCTTAAGTTAATGCATTGATTGTTCAACGATAGGGTGTATAACAAAGAGCAACAATCCGTCTGGTGTGCCTGATTTTTTGTTCGTTTGAGAGAACTACATCTCTTCTTTGCTGGTCTTCTCAAATATGTACAGCCACTTGAATGTTGGCTTCGAGACTGAAGTCGCATTCCGTGTCAGAAAGTTAACTACCATGGCAAAAAAATGGTTCGTAGAACCAGCTGTTCATACAGTTGGGGTTCTATTGTAATTTTAATAGGAATTTGGTGTTCAAATCCTCTAAGCACCTTTGAAATGCTCAGTGGTACAATATAAATACTGGCCTACATTTTCAAAAGTAACTAGTGATCCTGTGCCTAGGCTTGAAATGCGCTGCAGGGGCCTGACTGTCAAAAAGTGCTGAACTCGAGGCTACTGAAAATCAGCTTCCAGTTCCTATAAGATGTTTCAAGATTGGCACACAAAAATGGAGGCCTCCCAAATCACCGTAGGCCAGTGTCCCAGCTTTAACTATAGTATAGTTCCCTGGGAGATGAGAAAGATGTTCAGTGGAAGGTTACTTCCCATTGCTCAAGAAAACAAATGCAACCCACACTAGACTGTAGAGCAATTTTTTTCCTCTTCTCCAGACCTAATGAGACACAAAGCTCGCTCATGTTTCCCACGTAGAACACAGACTCACTACCTCTATTAAGGAGCAGATTCAAGGGACATGACATAGAATATTGAATATTTTCCAATAGGGCCCACTTCTCATTCCACTCTTCTGCTGGTGCAGTTTCTCCTCTGCTTTAATGTGTGTCTGTAATTATGACTGAATCCATTCAAACCTGTAGACAGACATACCATTTTTCACCTTTTTGACATGGAAAAAAAAAATCCATCCATCCATCACCATGTTTCTGTCATAAACATTTTGTGGAATCTCTCTGCGTGCATTTCAGGTGAGTCCTAAAGAACCAATGATCTGTAATACTACTTTACTTGCCAGACATGAGTCACCCATTTTGCCTCAGAAATTCTGTTACGAGCTCGGTGCGTTTGTTTTTCAGTCTGGACACACAAGTCACTCCTCTGACAGGTAACTATAATAGGCAAGATGCTGTCTTATTCTGTTAGAAGTCTGAAGCACATAGGCTGGTTTGTTGAATTTAAGGGGCAGGGGAAGGAGGTATCGCAAATAAACCAATGTTCTTATTTGTTAGCATTTGTGCTTCCGAGCATTTTGGCTGGTAGCCAAGCACGGAAAAATAACATCTTGTTCCCACTAGTGAGTAGTGAATTTCCAGCAAGTGTAGCCCAAAGAGAAGGATGAATCCAATATTACTGACCACTTTCATTATTAACCAGTTTTGCTCCACACCGGTTAGGATCGCCTTTTGATTCATTTCAGTGTTCCACAATAAGCCCTTCTCACCCCAATGTACACCCATTCAGAGGCTGTCCTGTCTGAATGCTCTTTCTCCCCTTCCCAGATCTCAGTTATGTTGGTATTTGGTTTTAAATAGGCAGAGAGGCTAGGAAATGCTAGATTAGCCCCTGGGTTCAAAGTTATTTGATACACATCTGTACTGCTGCAGAAAACTGGACACTAACTGATACTCTGTGCAACCTCATTTATTTCTGGGGTTGCATGGGGTGTAAGTCTAGGCTGAATTTAGCATTAAATGGAAAATTACGTGTTTTGGTTCAGTCCCAATTTTCATGGAGACCTGGAATCCTTTGTTCATTTCTCCCCCCACCCCTACCCCTCCCCCACGATATATGAAGCATCAGTGAGTTTTATTCAGAGCTCCTCCACCCACATTTGCACTGCTGAAATTTTCAGAGCTAGTATCTGCACTGAAGTCAGCAGTGTTTGCCAAATGAAATTAATTGCATGCTGAATCCTCCCTCCTGGAGACTCCAGTGTCTGCTGCTCGAGTATGGCCACACACCCATCAGGAAGTGCGAGTGCAGCACAGGTAGGCATAGCTGAGCTGAAAAGAGCACTGCTGTGGTGCCATGGGGTGGCTGCCTGAGCACAAGCCCACCTGAGACCCTTGTTACGAACTTGAGTACATAGCCTGCGCTGCCCCCCGTGCTCAGCTTCACTGCTATTTTTAATGGGCTAGCTTGGATATGTCTATGTGTGCCGCAGCCACATCTCCCAGTTGCAGTGTAGACAGACTTACCCTTAGTGGCAGATCCGATTCTCCACCAGCCTGGGGTTTGGAATATGATGGGACAAGGAAATGACGTTCAGATCTAGATCCAAATGAGATATAAACTAATGTTTTAGGCTAATGCTGAATGAACCAGGGCCAGGACTGGGGTTTGCATTCAATGTCACTGAAATCTGACTAGTTGATTCTGAGATTTAGGCCACAGTTGACTACATTTGGAATCAAAACCAGAGGGACAGGTTGGGGTCCCCCATGGAACTGAAATATTAAATAAATATTTCTCTTCTGTATTTTTAGAAAAAATAGAAGATAGTTTCATCAGATGGTGAGGCTAACACTCTTTCCATTCCACTAGTATCTCTGGAAGGTGTTAAGAGAAGCTACTAAAATTAACATTTTTAAATCAACAAGTCCAGATAACTTGCATCCAAGAGTTTTAAAAGAACTGGCAGAGGAACTCACTGGACCATTGATGTTGATTTTCAATAGGTTTTGGAGCATTGGGGAAGTTCCAGAAGATTGTGCCAATTTTAAAAATAGGGGAACAGGGTGACCTGGGTAATTATAGGCCTGTCAGCCTGACATTGATCCTGGGTCAGATAATGGATATGGGACTCAAAAAAGAATTAAAGGAGGGTAATGTAATTAATGCAAATTAACAAGATTTTATGGAAAACAGATCCTATCAAACTAACTTGATATCTTTTTTTTTTGATGCGATTACAAGTTTGGTTGATAAAGGTAATAGTGTTGATGTACACTAGTATACTTAGACTTCTCTGAGGCATTTAACTGGGAACATTTTGATTAAAAAACTGGAACAATGTAAAATTCACCTGGCACACATTAAATGGATTAAAAACTGGCTAATTGATAAGTCTCAAAATGTAATTGTAAATGGTAAATCATCATCCAAGGGGCATGTTACCAGTGGGGTCCTGCAGGGATCATTTTTGGCCCCATCCTATTTAACAGTTTTATCAATGATCTTAAAGAAAACATAGAGTCATCACTGATAAAGTTTGCAGATGACACAAATATTGGGGCGTGGTAAACAGGACAGGTCACTGATTCAGAGCAATCTGGATCACTTGGTAAACTGGGCACAAGCGAACATTATCCATTTTAATATGGCTAAACGTAAATGTATATAGCTAGGAACAAAGAACATAGGCTATACTTAGCCACCCTGCTACAGGAGGGAGGTCAGTCTGCTTGAGCTGCCCTGCTGGCTGGACCTCCTTCTCCCTTCACTTACAGAAAGGGGAAGCAGTGACTTGGGAAAAGATTTGGGGGTCATGGTGGATAATCAGCTGAACTTGAGCTCTCGATATGATGATGTGGCCAAAAGAGCGAATGCAATTCTAGAACACATAAACAGGGGAATCTCGAGTAGAAGTAGAGAGGTTATTTTACCTCTTATTTGGCACTGGTGTCACCACTGCTGGAATTCTGTGTCCCATTCTGGTGCCCAAAATTCAAGAAGAAAGTTGGTAATTTGGGGAGGGTTCAGAGAAGATCCATGAGGAGGATTAAAGGATTAGAAAACATGCCTTACAGAGACTGACTCAAGGAGCTCAATCTATTTAATTTAACAAAGAGCAGCTACAGGGTAACTTGATTACAGTCTATAAGTACCTACATGGGAAACAAATATTGAATAATGGGCTCTTCAACCTAGCAGAGGAAGGTGTAACACAATCCAATGGCTGGAAGGTGAACCTAGACAAATTCAGGCTGGAAATAAGGCATACATTTTTGACAGTGAGTCTAATCAAGCACCGGAACAATTTACCAAGGGTCGTGGTGGATTCTCCATCACTGACAATTTTTAATTCAGGATTGGATGTGTTTCTAAATGTTCTGCTCTAGGAATTATTTTGGCGACGTTTTCTGACCTATGTTCTACAATAGGCTGTACTGGCAGATCACAGTGGTTCCTTCTGGCCTTGAAATCTTTTTAAAGGTTTCAGATTTGAGGTCCCAGCTTGGGCCCATCTTTATTTTGTAGTGATTTATTTCCCATCAGTCTCTGCTCTTTTCTCATAATATGAGGCCAAAACTCTTCCTGGGATGTCCTGCCATGTGATATAAATATTATCCAAATGCTTTCCAAACAGATACGTTTGGGGGTGATTCCCACCTGGGAACCAGATGAGCCCATCCGATATCATCTATGTGCTATGCACCCCCAGAGAAAACACATTTAAAACAGGCAGGAGGCACTACTAGCTAACGTCTTTCAGTCTTTGAATGTATTCCGGTAGAGGGACGCTACCTGCTTGCAGGATCTGGAGCGCCACTCCCAGCCTGCAGTCAGGCTGTTGACAGCGAGCCGTTGAAAACAGCAAAAGCCGACTCTGCTCCAGGAGAGTGGTATGTAGCAGCTGGGCTGTACTCCTGGAAATCCAAGTGCCAGGGAACAGCGTGGGTCTGTGATCCGCTGAAGCCAGGGATGCTGAAAACTAGCCCTATGGAAAGCAGAGTTCCCAAAGCAGTGACATGCAGATGGCAGAGCAAGAGCAGCCTTTGGGCTGCCCCTCCCCACTCCCGCCCCATCGCCTGCCCTTCTGACTCTCAGCAGGCTTGGATGGGACTTCTGTTCATGCACTGAGCCCAGCCTTGGAGCTAAGAGGTTGCCTACGGGCACTGTATTGTGTCTCTGCAGCAGCCTCTTTTCACTGCCCCTGACAGCATGGGGCAGCAGAGTTGTTTTGGGTGGGGGCTAGGAGAACATTTTGCCACTTCTGAATGCAGCCACTTAGCCCACTTACTGCTAAAATTGTCCTTGCAAAAAACATACCCATAAAGTCACTGGGTGGCTAAGTTTGCAGTAAAGAGCCTTAGGGATTTATTGTAGAGAGTTGCAAAGAATCAAGTCATTATACACTATACTTGGGATAGGACAAGAGGTATTGCATGTAATCTACCACATGCCAGGTCCTGCTACAAATGAAATGGCTGAGAGTCATGTGACACACTTTGAAGCGGTTACCTTGGCCAATTAAAATAGGATCGGTGGGCAAATACGTAAGCAATGCTATGGCAGTGTCACAAGGAATTGTTTGCTGCATAACAAATAACGAACAACAATAATGAATATGAATATAATAAAATTTAAAAGGACCCCTAATCCCTTATTTAGTGCCCCATTGGCTCCACTGCTGTTATACTCTGGAAGCAGCTAGCCCACTCACAAAATCTGGGGCCAAGATTCTCAAAAGCGACTAGTGATTTTAGGTGCCTTGATTTCTGAGCCATCCTGACAGCGTGAGACATGATGAAGCAGGCTGGCTGCTCAGTGCTGTCTTACAGTCAGGCCCCTTTAAGGAGTCTCAGGTTGGGCACTCAAATCAGCGTCATTTTTGAAAACCTAGACCTCAGCCTCTTGCTGTTTTAAACCCCGAGTAAAACAGTCAATCTAGGTATTTACGTGATGCTTTTTATCATTGCAGTACCTGAGTCTCAGATCCTCCAAGGTATTTAGGTGCCTAACTCCCATTGGAGGATCTGGGCCTAAGTGTCTACAGATCACACATTGTATCGCCCTACGTGTACTGAGGATATCCAAACTCCAGGTTGTATTTAAGTGGATTTCCAGGTACTGGTGACTGGTTATATAGGATAGTATTTCTTATAATAAACAAGGCTAGGATTTTCAAAGGAGCTAAAGAAATGAGGTGCCCAAATTGCCTTGAATGTCAGTGGGATTTAGGCACCTAGCGTATCAAATAGCAGTGTAGCTGAGATCTGGGTAAAGAAGGGAAAGGAAGTGGGATAGGGTTGGAAGGCCATTCTATAGAAGTGGGTATATGGAGCAAGAAGGCCTTTCTATGGAAAATGAAAAATGAAGTTAATCAGGTGAATGAAACTGAAACAAATCAAAGGACATCATTGACCAGTGGGAAGCAAAAATGATTCCTGGAAGAGGTGGACTGCACTGGATTCCTCCATCACTTCGGTACATATATCCCTGCTGGAAATTCACTGCTCGCTTGTGGGAACAAGGGGTTCTTTGACTGTGCTTGGATATGAATGAAAATCTCAGGAGCACAAATTCTAACAAACAAGACCATTTGTTTATTTGAGACGCCTTCTTCCTTCCCACTTTCACTGCCTACATAATATTAGTGTCCAAGTGGGAGACTCTGACCACACTGTAAATATGGGCAAGTGGCTTGTTAAATCATAGTCTAATTCTTTCAATCTTTAGTCTAGAGCAGGAATTCTCAACCTTTCCAGACTACTGTACCCCTTTCAGGAATCTGATTTGTTTCACCTCACTTAAAATCTACTTGCTTACAGAATCAGACCTAAAAATACAGAAGTGTCTCAGCACACTAGTACTGAAACATTGCTGACTTTCTCGTTTTTGCCATATAATTATAAAACAAATCGATTGGAATAGAAATATTGTACTTACACTTCAGTGTGATACTTGAGCCTGTTTTTCACTTGTGAGCCTTGTCTGCCCACCACCCAGAGCTGAAGCATGTAACTTAGCTTTGCAGGACCCCCTATGGTGTAGGGGCCCAGGCAATTGCTCTGCTTGCCACCGCTAATGCCAGCCCTGCACTTGCAACCCCTTAGGTTTAGAAAGACTGATCTAGATGAGTTGAGTACCCCCCAGAAGACCTCTGCGTAACCCCAGGAGTGCGTGTACCCCTGGTTGAGAACCACTGATGTAAAGCACCAAAAGTATTATGGTGCCAACCAAGGGCATTCCAAATTAGTCCTGCGTTGTGAACATCCTAAAGGCATAGGGTGAATACAGCTGTGCAAAACATTTCCAACAAAACCATGATATTCAGCTAGTTTGGTACGGAGCTACAATTCAGAAACTCAGGCCAGGTTCATCCAAATGTTTATGAACAAGGGAGGATTGGATTGAGTCACGCTTAATGGGCTGGATCACCAGCTATGTCATTTTTCCGGGGATATCAGGGTCCAAACTAGCTCCTTGGTGCAAATTAGAGCAGCCTCAGGAACCCCAAGAAGCTGTTTACCACCCAGGACCACCCCTCATCCTCTGATATGGCCAAGGACTATGTCAGTGGGGAGCGGGTAGTGGGTGGCCTTCTGATGAGGATTCACCTCCAGCAGGAGAACCTTCAGTTGCTACCTTAAAGCAGCTCTAAGTCCCTTATGCACCACTGCTGCAGAGCAAAGGGGACTCAGGAGGAGCCAAAAATCTGCGCCTCTCGCGGCAGTGGAGTACTGGAGTCGACGGGAGAGCGCTTGGGGATCAATCGCTACGCACCGATCCAGCGAGTAGTGGAGACATACCCTTAGTAACAGATCATTCATTTTGTGCATGTGCATTATGAAACTTCTGCTAAATGTAATTTGCAACGTTCCCTGCAGCACTGTAGGGATGCTTGGAACTCTGTTGCACAAATACATATTAGCTGTGACACTCTAGGACCAGATTCTGCCATGCTTTCTGCTACTGGTTAATACCTTACCCCTTGAGCAGTCCCACTGAAAGCAAATGTACTACCCATTGGAAGGGAAGCATTGTCCAGTCTATGGGAACTGGTGCAGCTCCATTACACAGACTGGTGTATTTCCTCCATCACCATGCACACACAGACTACAGTTGTTCATTAACCACATTCTGACCTCTGCCTCACATCTGTAGACACTGCTACACCTAGACAAACAGTGGCGGCCTCCACATATATATACATACGGCTACCTGTCAGGACTGTACACATGGAGTACACCATGGCAACCATGAGCCACATGTATATGCAGTCTCTTCTGGCTGGAATATATGCACAAAAACACCCACCGCCACTCAAAATCACACATGCACTGAAGAGAGGTGGTGATAGCATGCCCATACTCTCACTTGCACATACTGTCAAACACAGGGTGAAATCCTGGCCCCACTGAAGTCAATGGCAAAATTCCCTTGGCTTCAATGGGACCAGGATCTCATTCACAATGTGACACACAGTCTCCCTCATGCAGACACCCCCTGTACAGTCCAGCCCACAGACAGCCTTCATTCAAACCCAGCCCCTACCTCCAGACATACCCTGATTCCATATCAAACCTCTCTCTCTCACACACACAGACAGGTGCTCACATTCTGCATACATGGAATCAGTGTTATCTGCACATATATTTACACAGAGAGACCCATTCACCATATAAATGAGAGGACCATATCATATACACGGAGCCTTTATATATGCTCAATTTGCTACAAATTCTCCATTTTTTCCCTTTTCATGTATTGCTTATTTTATATTTTCCTTCCTTTTTTCTCTCTGTTCCTTCCATTTTTAAAGAAATATTTCAAAACTCAAGGAAATTCTAGGCAAAAACCCCCCCACCCTACATTGACTGTTAGGATCACACAGCTAAGCACACAAAAACCAGATAACGCTGCGTTACTGATCATCCAACATTAACTCTGCTCCCTAGGAAACTTTATTTGAAAAAAAAATGTATCTAGTGTTGTCACTAAAGACATTGTGATGCACAAGCACTAGGAGGAAGAGTTTGTATTGTGCATTTCAACTTAAAATTTAAAATGTCTGGACTTAGTGTATTTCTCACCACACATTTTATAAATATCGTTTTTATGTAGAGAAGTACATTCTATGGTCACATTTGAGAAATCATAGATGATCAAATACATACAGTATTGCACTTCAAATACACAAAGAAACAGAGCCAAGATTGAATGGCTGTTCAATGGGATCTCATCATTTTCTGAGTTGTGAGTTGTTTAAGTGTGCAGGCCTACACACCCAAAATACCAAGTGTGCAGTCTTAAACACCATCAACTTCAAAAAGTCAGACTCCTGTCTGAAAACTTTACCTGCTATTGTATTTAAGATTATTATAAATTAAAGTGATTAGAGAGGAAAAAATCCAGTTTCATTACTGTATTTGACAGTACTTTATTCAGGGTGATAGCATGCCCATACAGTGAAATTGACTATACACAGTCAGTTTGCTTTGTTGTTTGTGTCGGTCTTTTGCATAGCAACAAGCAAGAGGAACACATTTTTCAAAAATAGGAAAACGTAATTGTAAAACCACCAAAATTGGCAGATGATGTAAGGAACATTTGTAACTACTTTTAACGCTTTTTTTCAAATTGACAAGGTTTCAAGTTGATGGTCCCTTTAACACTGAATTGATGTAGCTTTTGCCTGGCACAGAAATAAATATAACATATTTACATAGAAAACTTTCTTCCCAAAGGGCATTACAAATGGAACAGATGAAAAAGCCTGCAAATACTTGAATATCTTTATGCATGCAGTAGACTCAACTCCATGGCGTTACTCATGTGGAAAGTTACCCCCCCGCCTCTGTGTTTTCAGGACTGAGGCCTATCTGCAGAGATATTTCCCACACCACTGAAATGATGCCACCTCTGAGACAAGATATAGGAGCAGTTTAGGTAAAGAAATGAAAATATCCTATCTGATTGAAAGTATAGGGCAAATGTAATTAATAAAGTTAGAATTCGGTCAGGTCATTTGGCTTAACACTAATGATGCCATGAGATATTTAACGATATGCCCACAAATCAGCAGGATCTTGATTTTACATGTGACCCGAGAGGCAGATCCCCACCACCATAATGCCTCACGGCACCATGCTGAGCCACGAGGTAAGTGCTGACCCAGAGGAAAGAGTGCCCCTTCCTGCAAGTCTCCCACTGAAATACTGATCCAGCCTGACCCCTATTAGCACAGAAGAGCTGACGGATTACATGACAAAGTGATATAGCTGCAACTCCAGTAACCTGCAGAGGGACGTGCTGCATAATTCCATAGCGCAGAGGCTACGGAATTTGTACATATTAACAAGTAGATCAGGTCTGTAAGAAGACCTTTCAAAGGGGCAGCATCCGCAGGCAGGTGATACCACACCTAAGGCAAAAAATAACCTGTAGATGTCAGATTGTGTATAATTGTGGTAGCCACCACTGCTTTCCTGTCTTCCAGCCTCTGCCAGGTATCTCAGCCATGAGCTGTAGGGTGCTGAGATTTAACCTATCTGTTTCCAACCAATAATCAGCCTCTGCCTCTGCCTGTCTCCAAGGAATTCCATTGTGGATTTTCCTTTTTGTTTAAAAAGAAAAATTCTTACTTTCAACACATTTCTGCTCTCCCTGCCGATTTGGAGGTAATGGCATGAGAGCCAGAAGCACACGCCCTTCCATTTTGTGGAAGATCTTTACTGGCTTTTCAATGGGCCATGTAGATCTAAGCAAAGCACAAGCAGTTGTCCAAACAAAGGACTTTCCCAGAAAGGTGAACACTAAAGGAAATTCCTTCTCCATAATCTCAGTCCCTTTATAATTTGCTGCGGCTTGCAGATTCTTCTGCACAAGGAGGAAACAGGCACTTATCAATAGATGCAATTCAAGGCCAGCACAAGAGCTAGGTACCGATTAAGCCTCACTATTTTTGCCCTTATTTGGTGTATCACCTGTATGCTAATGTGGCTCTTAATTTTGCCCAGGGTTAGAAGCCAGCAAAAAACAACAGGTGCTGCAAGGTGATCTCAGAACATTATAGGGGAAAACAGCAACTCTTTATCTGAGTGTTTGTTATGGGACAGCAAGACTCCAGTGGGACTAATCACATGCTTATAGTTAAGGCAGGGATGGCCTCTTTTCTGTGTTTGTACAGCACCCAGCAAAATGGGACCTCAGTCCTGGCTGGGGCTTTTCGGCACCACCAAGACATAAATATTTACTGCTAGTGCTATTATTAAGTGCTTTGCTGGATCATGACCTAAAGCCACCCTTTTGTCCTAGATATTTATTAAGCCCTTTATAAGCCATGGAGTGCACACATCATGCAACTATCTGTGTCTCTGAGTTTCTGTGCGGACAACCAGTTGCACATTCATTTTTCCAGGCCTGAAAATCAGCTGGCAAGGTGGCTCAGACAGTGCTTAACTTGTGCCAGGGCTTACCAGGACTGAGCCCTGGCACCTCTAGGCTTGGCAGTTCATAGCTCTGGCGCTTCTGGGCTTGCTGCATCAGTTACAAATGTAAAAGAATTGCTTGAGCCCGGGCACCTCTTTCATTACAAATTAAGTACTGGGCTCAGATATATACATTTAACCACTTTCATGCTGCTTAACACATTGTCCCTGAAAAGTAGATGACACACAGGACACAGAGTTCTGGCACATCATGCTGGTCTTTTCCCATCAAAAGGCCGGCATTCCTATGGGCGGTGGTGTTCCAGAGAGCACCAACAAATGCAACTCCCACATAGGGCTTGCAGCAACAGACAGTAGCAAGAGTTAACTATATGGACCATTTTAATGTTATGTTGGAGCATTTTATCAAGGAGTCATGGTTAATTCTGGTTTTTTCCACACCACCTGCCAGCATTTACAAGCACTGGTGAGCTAACTATAGCAGCAATCTTGTTGGCCACAAATGTTATTTTAGGAATATCAGTTTCATTTTGAGAAGCTGAAACTTTTATCAGTTTCAAGATGGAATTGTTCCCTTTCATTCTGGTATTTTTCAACGGTGGGCTTTAATATGTAGGATCTGAGTTATACATGGTTCGGACTTTTATTGGAAATGGCAGATTTTGAATGACAGGCATTCCTCCAAGATTACGAAACAATTACACTCTTTGATTCACTAGGGCCTTGCTGCAGCCACTGGAGTTTCAAACTATTAAGTCTAGCCAGGTTCTGCACCCCAAAGTGTGCTCACACCATGTTTCATCAAGTACAATGGGGGGGTGATGGACTGCTTAGTGTTAGAGGATTGTTAGAAGACCACATCAGCCAGTTGAGAGTTTGCCACGTCTACGGATTGGGGAGTATTAAACAAAGTCACCCGAATGCTTCTCCTGTTTGAAGAAAATAAGAAAATCTCCCACTCCACTTTAACATACAGCAGCCCGCAACGTGCTCCCTAGGGAGTGCTGTGGCAGCTGGGGATTGCAGCATTATGCTCCAGCCATGCCCACTCCCTACTCTGGCAAGTCACTGGCACGCTCCCTTCACCATGGAATTCATGACGGGAAGGCACAGCGCTGGATATAGTGTCTGTACAGCATCTGTGCTTAGACTGTAAGCTCTCCAAGGCACAGAGCACCTTTTTGTTCTGTTTGTACAGCACCTAGCACAAGGGGCTCCTAGTCCTCGAGTGGGGCTCCTAGGCACCACCATAATAGTAATATCATAATTATCTGGAGATTTCCCTACATTATGGGAATCCCAGCTGGCCTCAGGACTCTCTATGCTGCCAGAATGATGCAAATTTGCCTCATGGGTGCCGAGGTCCCCTCACTCAATGGGAGTTCTGTCTGTGTATAGACTGCAGGGTACAAATCACCAGGATCTACAGGACTAAAATTAAGTGCTAGATCTAGGTGTCAAAATGTTAAAGCGGCAGATTGCTTGATGAAAAGTACTGGACAGAATGAATTATGTTTGAACAGAGAAAGAGAATGTTACCATATGTAATTCTCAGCTCCAACTGGTTAACTCTTCCTTCCTGACAGGAATACGAACTGGCAGCATGTTAAGCAGTGGATACTTGAACTGCTACAAAATACATGTTGGCATAAACATCTTTAGATATTTGAAACAATTGGCAAGATGAATCCAAACTGCTTTGCTTCCAGGATTCACAGTTAGCAAGGCTGCCAGCATTTCAGTTTCTGGAACGACTGGGCTGAAATGTTTGTGTGTGTGGTGGGGGGGGGGGGGTGAGGGAGAGAGAGAAACACGGTAAAAACATTTTAAAGAGCAAAGTGTACGTGCCGCCCTATGAAGAAATCACTCTCTTGGACCAGCCATTTTATGGTGAAACTTCTTTGATCGGAAATGCACTGCCAGAAAAGGCCTGACCCAGCTCCCACTGGAGCATATTCTGATACCCTTACTCACACTGAACAGTAGCTTGAAGTCAGGAGGACTGCTTGTGGTGTGAAGTGTGCTACTCCAGGTAAGTGTTTCAGAATCTCGGCTATCAAGGCCAATGGCAGTCTTTCTGTTGGCTTCAGTGGGAGTAGGATTAGGCCCAATTATGGCACCTCTTTATTCCTACTGATGTTCCTAGAATCAAGAGCACAATAGACTGTGTGTTCTGGGGAAAGGGGGAATAATTCAGTCATTACATGAAGCTATTGTTAACAGACACCAAAGGTATATGTTTATTTTAAGTATTGGCATCAAATATACTCTGGCAGAATTACCAGAACAAGGTTTTTTTTCCTCTTCCCTCCAGTGGCTTGCTAGAAAAATGCTGCGTAAGTAGATCTGTACAAATAAAAGGCCCAGCATGTTAGTATGGCAGTTCTGGGTGTTAAGAAATGTGCAGTAGATCTGTAGGTCAGACGTGCCCAACTTAGCCACAGGGGCAAATGTGGCCCTGGGACTCACGGAAATCAGTGATGGCACTGGTTGCTACTTGCTGTATTACTAGGAAGTCAGGCCCAGTAAAACAGTTTTACTATTCAAGTATCTGAAGAAGTGGTTTTTTTACCCACAAAAGCTTATGCCCAAATAAATCTGTTGGTGCCACCGGATTCCTCGTTAGTTTTACTATTGCTGGTGAATTCAAACATGCAGCTGATCTATTCATCTATTAGGAAAGAAAAATACAAACCAGTATTAGAATGGGATACATTGAGTATCTGAGCTAAAGTCCATTGACGCTAATGGAAAAACACTCCATTTACTCAAATGGGCCCCTTAACCTGTATTTAAAAACCTGTATTTAAAAAATCTGATCAGCCCCTTAACCTGTATTTAAAAACAAATCTATCCTCAAATTGTGAGCCTCAGCCTCCTGCTGACTTGCCAGTGAGGCCTTTGGTATTGCACCCCTAAAGTACATTATTTCTTACTATCATTCTTTAAGCCCTCTTTGGCCATTGTTTGTCTGGAATTTATGTTGACTCCAGGAGTCATATCGAGAGCATTCATTTTTTCCCTTCAAGTGCATTGAGCCAGATGAAGAGTCCTAAGCAGAATTTCATGGTGTCATGCAGCACACTGTAACTAGCGGCCATGTTCCATCACCGAAACAGCTGCGTTTCCATGATGGATGAGTGAACCTGGTGGTCGTACAATGGTATTAGATGTTTTTATAAAAATGAGAGCTAGCTAGCTAGTCTGTACACAGTTCTGGGTTCCTTAGTGATGAGAGGGGCTGTAACAAAGTATTGTTCTATTCCTAAATGGAAATATAATGTACTTATTATAATACACCTTCACCCCAAACTTTTAACCATCTCTAGAATAAAACTTGAACCAAGATTTCTGAGGTTCTGAAATATTCCTCTACATGTTTTTCTATTTACCCTTTCAGGATGGGACCAGGTGCTTTTGGCCAAAAGCTTATGAGAAAGTTTCTTCTCAAAGTGTTTCCAGCTGAGACCAGAAGCAAAAAGTACCTTCCGACCCAAAATAAGGTGTTTCCATGCGATTTACAGATCTACTGTATTTTACACATGTTCTGATCATTTGGATCTGAGTATCCCATCTATTGAATGCTAGTACAAGCAGAACCTAAACTCCAAACTTACTAAAGTTGGACCATCCCTGCCTATGAGTATAATTAGGGACGAGAGGAATTATTTGTCTGCCGGAGTATTTTACAGTTTAAATAATAACTGTCTGCACATGCTTGAAAAACAGTCTTGAAAGCTTCAAATATAAAAGACAGTGGGGAAGAAGTGACTTTTACTATATTGACCCAGCAGACTGGCATAAATTGTTTGAATGTTAAGATAATAAACTACCATTACACCATTTAAAAATAATATTTATCTACTGAAGTTCTGTCTGGTACAACAAAGCCATCAGTTTTGTGCAGTTTGAAGTATATTAAATTATAAAGTGGAAGCCCTCAAACACCACAGCTTTATCTACCAGGAATTCACACGCTGAGGTTATTCTTTTACTAAGAATTAGCGAACGAGGGGCTAGCATGTTTAGATTACCTTGGCACAAAGCAGTTTGTGGCAGATGTCTCCATTTACGGCCTGCTCCAGCTCGCATTGAGTTTTCCCAGAGGCTTCAGTGAAAGTTAAATCAGGCCCTGATTCAGCAGCCCTTAGGGTATGTCTATACTTCCAGCTGGGGGAGGGTGGTGTAATTCCCAGCTGGAGAAGACATACCCATGCTAGCTAGAGCGTAGCTGTGTCAGAGGGAGGGGCTTGCTGCCCCTAGCGTCTCAGACGGGTACATCCTTGGGGCAGCAACTAGCCCCTCCCATTGTTTGCACTGCCCTGGCTACACGGCTAGTTTGAGTGACTAGCTCAGGTACATCTCCTCAAACTGGGAATTAACCCCCCCAACTGAAAGAGTAGACATACCCTTACCCACTGTGAGCAGTACCCCTCCATGTGAGTGGCTCTACTGAGCTCAGCTCCCATAAGGATGCTTTGTGCTGCTCTGGAGGCACAAAGTAGCCTTAAAACTGGCTTACATGGCCAGGTTGCAACTCCACTGGTGTAGCACAATTTCCAAATAGTGTAGAACTGGCATAGCTGGTTCTATCCACCCCCTTCTCAGTGCCCAAAGTAGGGGGGACACCAGAGACATGTCAGAGAGGGAATGAGGCTGGTATGGTGCTCCTGTGGCCCCTGGCCTCAGTGGCCTCTTAGAGGAGGCCATAGTTCTTATTTTCTTTTCCTAGGAACACAGAGGGCAATGTGTTCTGGTAGACAGGACACTGGGCTGGAGTCAAGAGACCTGGGTTTCATCCCTAGATCTGTGCCTGAGCTGCTGTGTGACCTTGGACAAGTCACTTCATCTCTCCGTGGTTCTGTTTCCTTTCCCAACCTTTGTCTGACATGTCTCTTTAGGGCAGGGAGAGCTTCTTACAATGTGTGTGTACAGTACCTAGCACAATGGCGCTCTGATCTCACTTGGGCCTTCTAGGTGCTAATGTAAATAAGACAGCCCTACTTAGTGCTGGAGTCTGAACTGGCCCCTGTAGCCCCAACCATCTTTACTCTGCTATCTTGGGTTGAGGCAAGCATCACATGTGTAAGCGTGAGGCCATTTAATGGTTCATTTATTAGTAACCCAGGTAATCACACTTCATCTCATGGGTTTTTGTTCTGTTCAGATTTTTATCACTTTCAGATATTAAGTGAATTGTGGCGTCTGTAAGGCACCTTGGAAAAGTCAACCTGCATACACCACCTCTAAGCTGACTTTATCCCATGTAAAGGATCACTCACATTGCTTAGGGTCTGACCTCTCTGGCTGGTCTCAAAACCTATGACAACTCCCTCTCCCAGCTTAAAACAATGCCTCACATTACATCAGATAAAGCTGTCTGAGGGAGACGAACCCTTTCCATCAAAGAGAAAGATAAGGGGCAGACAGCTGGTGTAGGAGGCAGTGAAGTCTGCAGAATATTGTTTGAGACAGTCAGGGAATTCTCATTGCTCTGTACTGAGGGGTCTTAGCAGTGACTCACAGGGCAGTTCGAGGGGAAGAGAGGGACGTTGTTGCACAAAGCCGGGCTCGCTTTGCTCATTTCATATTTCTGTGATGAGTCAACCCTTGCAGGTTATCCATGAGCAAAGATGAAACATTTCGTTCTTGCTATACCTTTGAAGGGAATGAAAAGTGACTGCTAATGGGTTGGGCCAGTCATCCCTTTTGCACCGGGGATAGAGAAGAATATCAGCTCTGTGGCATCAACCCTCTGTTTTGGACAACACGGAGACCCCTGGATTGGAGCTCCACAGGGTTTAATGTGGGAGGCATTGGAGCTGCCACCCACAGCATTCTTGGCCCCAGCAACAGTAGATCTCGAACCAGTTATCTGAACTCACATTAAGACTTATTCTTCAGGCATGTGATGTGGGGTACACTTATAGACTCATAGACTTTAAGGTCAGAAGGGACCATTATGATCATCTAGTCTGACCTCCTGCACAATGCAGGCCACAGAATCTCACCCACCCACTCCTGGAATAATCCTCTCACCTATGTCTCAGCTATTGAAGTCCTCAAATCATGGTTTAAAGACTTCAAGATGCAGAGAATCCTCCAGTAAGTGACCCGTGCCCCATGCTGCAGAGGAAGGCAAAAAACCTCCAGGGCCTCTGCCAATCGACCCTGGAGGAAAATTCCTTCCCGACCCCAAATATGGCGATCAGCTGAACCCCGAGCATGTGGGCAAGACTCACCAGCCAGACACCCAGGAAAAAGGTCTCTGTAGTAACTTCTAACATCCCATCATTGACCATTGGTCCTATTTTCCACTGATGGCAATTAATTGACCTTTGACTAAGATCATGTTATCCCATCAAACCATCCCCTCCATAAACTTATCTAGCTTAATCTTGAAGCCAGATAGGTCTTTTGCCCCCACTGCTTCCCTTGGAAGGCTGTTCCAGAACTTCACTCCTCTGATGGTTAGAAACCTTTGTCTAATTTCAAGTCTAAACTTCCTGATGGACAGTTTATATCCATTTGTTCTTGTGTCCACATTGGTACTGAGCTGAAATAATTCCTCTCCCTCCCTGGTATTTATCCCTCTGATATATTTAAAGAGAGCAATCATATCTCCCCTCAGCCTTCTTTTGGTTAAGGTAAACAAACCAAGCTCCTTGAGTCTCCTTTCATTTGGTCAATCTGTAGATGACATGCTGCCAGTGTGAAGGGGAAACCATAGAAGCATTGGGCAGTAGCCACTCTTCAAAAGGAATAGAGGTCCCCTTCCTTGGAGATTTCTAGCACTGGGTGCCTGCATGCACCCTATAATCTTGTGGCCTCTGAAGCCCTCCCGCTTGAGTAGAAGATTTGGAGAAACTTCCCTGAGTTCATCTTCATGGAATTTCCTGGCCTCCTAATCCTTATCCATGATAAGTGGAAGGGAACCATCTCAAAAGCTGTGGTCATCTTCAGCCAAACCATTGGCCTGATCTTTCCTAACTTACACGTTAAAAATTCCTGAATAGAGAGAAGTGGCAACTGGAATCTCTGTTTTACTGGAACTTCTGTGATTTCAAACTTTGTTTTCATTCCAAATTGGAACAAAGCCAAAAAAAAATTGAAGATTCCTGTGAAATGAGATTTCTGGAAAAAAAAATTAATTTCACGTCTATTGAAACATTTTGTTTTAATAAAAAGTGAAAAGTTTTGTTCCAGTTTTGACCATTTAAAAAATGTATCTTATAATTTAACACAATGAAGTTATAACAAAATAAAACACTTTAAAATAAAAAAGTAATTTTGAAACAAACTTAATTTCCCTCTTTTTTTTTCCTAAACAGAATGTACTCAGAATGAGCATGTTGCCACACAAAAAATTTGATTTTGACAAAATGGCACTCATGTAAAACTTCCATCAGAAAATTTTTGACCCGCTCTACGCTGAGTCGACTGCATTCCCACCGGTCTGTTCAGGGAACTTTGGGGCAGCGTCACACTAGAAAGAGCAGTGTGGGGCTGATAGCCAAAGGCATGAGCCTTACTCACCAGTATCTCAGTATTGCTACAATAGCATTGTTTACATGTCAACAAATACGCAACTGCTGCCAACTTCTTTCTTGCCTTTTACTCTCCCCACTTTTGCTTGCTTCTCCCCCCGCCCCCAATTTGACAGATTAATGAGAAAATAACTGGAAACTTTATAAATAAGGCGTTTAGAGCCTTTAATCTCTGGTTATGCACGTTATGCTTTGGGGCAGTCATTACTCAGACAAAACCTCCATTGAAACCATTGGCTTGGCTTCAGTGCAAGTTTTGCCTGAGAAAGAATTGCAGAATCAGGTCCTAAATGAATCTTATTTCTACCACGCCATTGAGTGAAAGTGTTTAGCACCTGATAAATGACTTTGCTTGTGAGACTTAGCACCTGATACTACAAACTTTTATATTCATAAGTAGGGACCTGAGTCCTGGCGCTACAAATCTTATTCAAGTAGGGATTGCTTATATGACCAAAAAACCCAAACAAACCAACATACATTTTAGAGGAAATTGGTAATAAAATTCTTGAACGGGGATAAGGATTTATTACCATTTATATATGACAGGAGTCCATCCCTCCCTCCCCCCGCCCCACACCCCAAACACACTATATCCTTTTTCAAATGACAAGAGACAGATATTTCTGAGTACTTTCGTTACCAGTTCAGCTGCTGGTAACCTCTCTCTCTCCGTTTTCTCACACTTCTCTTGGTTGCTACTATGTCTCCATTATTTCCATCCCTCTGTTTCTTTAGGTCTCTTTGATCCTTACCTGTTCCTCTACTAGGTACTACTGCAATACAAATACAGATTCAGACTGAGACTGGGACCTCATTGTGCTAGGGGCGGTGTATACACATGATCAGAGACCCTGCCCTGAAGAGTTTGCAGTCCAAACAGGCCATACAGAGACAAGGGAAGCAGAGGTAGAGAGAGAAGTGACTTGCCCAAGTTCACATAGCACATCAACAGCAGAACTGGGAACAGAACCCAGGTTTCCTGAGCCACAGTGCAGTGGCCACTGGATCACACCCCCTCTCTCCTTCTTTGTCCCTTATTTCTCTTTCTCAGCTTTGTAAGAGGAAAAAAAGAACAAGGGTAGCTACCTCTACTCCTCTCCACCACACTACACAGTATGAAATGTTTCCAAGAGCCCGATCCTTCAAGCACAGGAGGATCACACATGCTCTGAAAGGAGATGAACTGAGCTGGTAACTTTCCAGTGAGTGGAATTTCTGATGTTTGTTCTAAAGTAGTGATCCTATGGAGAAAATATGACATCGGTGTCTTAATGGAGTAACCAGCAAATGAGCTGTAAAGCCCATCACAACGTTATAACAAAATGCCTGTCAGGTTGAAAAATTAAACAAATACAAAGTTATGTTCCAATAATGTTAAGATTCAGATAGTCCGAATCTGAAGAATATATTGGGCTGGATTCTCCTGTCTGCTCCAGCCACTCAGAGGGAGTGATGAAGGCAGATTTCAGAAGTGGCGGGTGAGCAGAGCATTTCCCTGTGCACTGGGGTAAAGCTGGTGGAGGTGGTGGAGCTAGCCAGCCACCCCCCACGGACAGCCAATGAAGGGAGGAGTGGACATAGTGGAGTACAGCTCCCCTATTCCTCTCTGGTATAAAGTCACTTAGGGTCTGCCTTTGCTGCAGAGTTAAGACAGGCCCTTAGGGGTGCTGCCCCTAACCAGACCAGAAACACACCTGGGTTTAGTGGTGCTTTCAAGCCAGGCTGGCTGGCAGGCACAGTGGGGGGTGGGGGGATTAGAGTCCAGGTTCCACTTTTGCTTGGGCTGGTCACCTGGGTGGGGAAATTGCATGCAGGGAAAGGGGTTGGGGTGCAGGAAGGGTGCGGGTTGCAGGAGGGGGTTCAGGGCAGGGGGCTGGGGTGCAGGAGGGTTTCGGGGTCTGGACTCCAGCCCGGCACCGCTTACCTGGAGTGGCTCCGGGGAAGGTAGCGGCGTGTAGCAGGGCTAAGACAGGCTTCCTGCCTGCCCTGGACCCGCGCCTCTCCCGGAAGCAGCCAGCACCACCTCCCTGTGACCCCTAGGGTGGGGGTAGAGTGCTCTGCGTGCTGCCCTTTCCTGCAGGTACCTCCCCCAAAGCTCCCATTGGCTGGGAACAGGAGACCGCGGCCAATGGGAGCTTCGGGGGAGGTACCTGCAGGGGAGGGCAGTGCACGGAGCCCTCTGTCCTCCCCCAGGGGCCACAGACATATGGTGCTGGCCACTTCCGGGAGCAGTGCAGGGCCAGGGCAGGAAGCCCGCCTTAGCCCCACAGCACCATGGGGCTGGCAATCCTACGGGCCAGATCCAAAGCCCTGACAGGCTGGATCCAGCCCACGGGCCATAGTTTGCCCTCCCCTGATGTAGAAAGATAAACCACTCGAGCGTTGATAATCCTCTGATGCATTGCCACAGCAGCACCAGCAAAGCTTTTCAATGTGGCTGCTCACCTCTGGGGCAGGCAGGTCTGCATGCTCAGACCCTGGTGCTGATCACCCATGTTAGCTTTGCAGTGCACTTAGGGACTTTATACTGGTGGCATAACTTACATCAGGCCTTGCCTACTCTACCTTCTGTGACATACCCAGGGTACAATCCAGACTAATGAGTGGCTGGCTCACCCATGCCCTCCAGCTTGGGATGCCCTTACACGGCTTGGCTGCTGCAGCCTCCAGCCTGGACTGCTCACAAACAGCCTCCAGCATGCTATGTCTGTGTGGGTGGCTGGCTGCAGCACATACCTTGGCTCTAACCAGTCTGAATTATAAAGCAAAGTGACCCCACCACACTCCCAATCCCAGATTTCCCCCCAGAAATGTATGTCCTGTACTGCCCAGCCCTCTCCTGGACAATACAAATGTATATAGGTCTGTTATTTCATCAATGGAAAGAACATGCTCACATTGTGTTATCCCAAACGGAGTTTCCCCAAACACGTCAATTTAAACACAGTGGATTAAATAAAACAATAAGACAAGTTTATTAACTGCAAAGAGATTTTAAGTGAATACAAATCCTGATGCATGAAAGTCAGAAAAATAGAGATAAAAATGGAACTAATGCCTAACTTAATGAACTAAGGTAAATTCAAAGCAAAGTTTCTCATCACATGCTCTCAGTCTTACTGGCCGAATTTGTTAGGCCAGGACCCCTTCTTCTGTTTAATGGCTGCTTCCTTTGTCCCTTCTCATGCAGTAAATTGATGGGCAGTGAGTGAGGAGGGGTGTCTGCTCCTTCTTTTTATACTCCTGTACCCCATTTGAGATGCCTTTCCAGCTGGGAGCAAGGCAGCAGGCAGTCTGTGTGGAAGGGAACTCCATGCTGTTACTTGCTAAGCAGTAGATGTGTCACCCATGCCACCTTTTCCTGCCAAAGAATGGCCACTTAGCAGATAATGGCCCATTGGCCTTGTTTACACCTGGATGAGGTGTCCGTTTGCCCTTGGAGGATTGGTTTGGCCACTCCCCAGGCCTGGAACATGTGCTAATAACACCATACAGTGGAATCTTATAACTTTACATACAACATTGCCACACATTTTATTAGGACAATACTGATCAGATTAGGAGTTTTCAAATAATACCTCACATGGCATACCTTATACAAAGACTACTGCAATAGTGGACATAGGGGTATAGTCTGTCACACCTCCCACTGGAGTGGGGGAACACCATTGCAGTTTCCTGCATTCCTCTCTGACCTCGTTCAGATGCAATGGAGAACTGAGGCCTATGAATTTAGGCTCCCATGGCTTCTTTAAAGTGACACCATCAGCCATGACAGGCCAAGAAACTGAGCTGTGTTGACTGTGGGCCAGACTTTAACAGATCCTTCCAGGGGGATCTGTTAAGATGTGCTCAGGTTTCCATCAGCAGCAGACCAAGGCAGTATCCAGCCCTACATGCTCTGTAACACTAGCAAACCAGAATACTCTTTAAAAGAAGGATGATGTCCTATGGGGGATAGAAAGCACTCCTACTTCCATTGGGTATAAAATTCCAATAAAGCAGGGAGAGTGAAGCCTATTTTCCCCCAGAGAATTATTTGGGCTGCCATCTTCCTCCCCTATATTTTTAGGAATATTGACTCCACAAGAGAAGATATCAATGTAAGTTTAATGTGAACTGTGATTCCTCAGACTCCAAAGAAAGCTTGTTGTGAACAGTTAGGCTAGCGAGAAGAGGTGGGATAAAAATGATAAGAATGTGGATACCTAGTCCCAACTATTCTCCAGCTGGGGTCTCTCATGTGGGCTGATGGGTGTGGCGAGAGTGGGTGCATGGGTGTGTAAGGGGGAAGGGCAGCTGTGAAAGAATCTAACACTTAACTGCTTACAGCTGGTATCTTCTCAGCCAGTAAAGATTTATAAACAGGATATTCTGTGTGTCAGGCTGAGGTACTGTAACATGCAGGACAAAGAAGGAAAATCCTGAACTGCGCTGGTTAGCTACCCCTAACTAGAGCTGTGTGGAAACTATTAAGTGTTTTCTGTGAAGTGTCAAGCATTTTTCACAGATAGTTTCCAGTTTCTCAATGAAATCTTTTAGTTTTTCCAAAAACGTGTTACAGTAATGTTAAATTTTGGATACTCTGAAAAGAAACAAAGAGGGTGAACATTCTGGGCCAGATTCTCTCATCTGCTCCATTCACTTTGTACTACTCAGCTTTTGAATATCCATGTTTTGGTTTTAAAAAAAAAAGTGTTGTGCTTTTTGTTAAAAATTTTCTAGTTTTTGGATGAAATTTTTTTCTTAAAGGCCATTTTTGGTCAAAAGTCAGAAATTTTTCAACCACCTCTAATGCTAACCAGCTGAGTGGTACAGAAAATGAAACCACTGTGAGAATCTGGCAGTGGGGAGCATAAGAGACACAGCATCACTGATGTGATATCCCAAGGACAGAGACCATAAAAATCTTGGGTGAGTCAGTGAATTCCCTTCAGGACACAGGAAATGAAGTCAGTGTTTGGTATTTTATCCAATGCAGCATGTGAGGCTGATTCTGTAAGCACTGAAAACTTCAGTATCAGTCCATTTGTTCATCATCCTGACGGCATTAGTGGAAGCCACTAAGCCTCTGTCTTTTAATGCCTTTGGGTTGTTTCTCCAGACAAAACACAGGGGCATTTCAAAGTGCCCAACAGTATACACTCTGCTTCCCCTGTTCTATCTGCTTCTCATTGACTCATTTGTATATCAGTGCGGGTATTAGTGGTCCTTCCTGTATAACTTTGTGAACTGGAAGAAAAATATGAAGGACCACAGCTACGGTATTACCTGCTGCACACATTTAGACTATTGTCATCACACATTGAGTCATAGTGCAACAGACAAAACCTCTGCCAGGATAAATAAGTTGTATCATTCGAATAAATCCATTTACCATTAAGAACAAAAATACACAGGCTCGGCACAACTCCAAAGGGGAATGCAAAAGTGGCTGTGAGCCAGCTCTCCTTATCTTGGAGCTGTCTGACCTTGGAATCCAACACTGGTATAAGTTAGAAAAGCTACAAGGCTGCTCTAATTTACACTTGCTGTCCATTGCTACAAGGGCCAGTCCAGAAGCCAGAGATCAATAGGAGGCAGGAACACTCCAGCCATGCCTGCTTTCCACCGGCCACAACACCACTCGAGTTTGGTGTAGGAGCTGCTGCTGCACATCATCTCTGGCTTTCCCTATGCAGAGGGAATCTTCAAGGAGCCAGTTAAGCTGCCTTTAGGGCTGCTTTGTGTTGGAGTAGTGGAAAGCAACTGGAGTAGGGCAAAGGATCTGTCCCAATATAGAAACATGACCACAGTCATGCATAAATGCAGACACATACTTCACTCACTTATTTCATACCCATTTCTCTGCAGGAAAGGAGAGGCCTGTATGGCCAAATCATACCGTTGCTCCCATGAGAGGCTGTGAGCAGGAAAAGATGCAGGGACAAACAGAGGTGCTACTTGGCACACTGCAGCTCAGGCCAGGTGGAGTGCCCCAGGGCTCACAAGGGAGAGTACTGACCAGCACCCATGAAGCCTGCTGCAGAAAGATGCTGCCTGAATTGCCCCCCTTGTCTACATTCAGGTGCTAGCAGGTGCCCAAAAGGGCAGGCTCCTGACCTTATCTCCACCCCAGCTGAACACACCTTGGAGAGCACTGCCAGGCCAGCGTATTGGTCAACCTGAGGGGGCACAAGTGGCAGCATGCTGCTGGTGCACTGGGGAGAAACCCCTTGTATTCCTTCTTCCATTAGCATGTCTCCAGACAGGCAGCTGGAATCACTACTCCACTAGTAAGCTCACACTGGACTGGTGCTCGTTACAGCCAAGCAATCATAACAGGAAGAGGCTCGCTGTTTGAAATAATACTTCTTTTGGCCAATTCAAGGACTATATTTACCCAACTACCTTTTTATTTCTGTCCAGCTTAAGGAGCACCACCATTTCTCCTACTCACCCAGCGGCATACCCCAGCATGGGCCTGTTTTGATCTAATTTTAAATGTTTGTCCATGTGCAGGAAGGGTGTGACTCAATTAAATGATTGTTTGGAAACTGAAGTAATTCATTTACAAAGGAGAATAAAAGTCCTGCTGCTGGAGAGTTCATTACAGAGAACATGGATGTGTGAGCTCCAGATGAAGCTAGAAGAGGGAATTCCATGGGGAAAGTATGACCAGGAAATGTCTATATTGATTAAAAGCATCCAGGAGAACTATTACTCTAAGGGCTGGTCTACACTAGCCCCCAAGTTCGAAGTAAGATACGCAACTTCAGCTACGTGAATAACGTAGCTGAAGTCGAAGTATCTTATTTCGAACTTAAAAGTACTCACCCCTGGTCCACACGGCGGCGCGCAGGCTCCCCCGTCGACTCCGCCTGCTCTGTTCGTGGAGCAGGATTACCAGCGTTGACGGGGGAGCACTTCCTGGTTCGATTTATCGCGTCTAGACAAGACGCGATAAATCGAACCCAGAAGATCGATCCGACGCCTCCGACGCAGTAAGTGTAGTGTAAGTGTAGACTAGCCCTAAGGTTTGGAGTCTGCCTCTATTGAAATCAATGGCAAAACTTCCATTGGCTTCAATGTCATCAAGTTTAAGGCCAGAAGGGACCAGCAGATCACCTAGTCTGACCTCCTGCACTTCACAGGCCATTCACCCCCACCTGATTACCCCTGTACTGAGCTGGGTAACCTGGAGTAGGTTACAATATTAGAGCCCTCTGGGGACTAAGCTATTGTGTGCCACAGTCAGAACAAGAGGGATCAAGGTGCACCACTCCTGAGGCCTCCGCAATGGTGAGATATACCCAGATGAACCCAGCAAGTGGTGTAGAATGATGATCATATGATTCACATAGTGGAAGGCTGCTGCTCTGTCTATGACACTAACCTACAGATCTAGATTCAAGTCCTTGCTCTACTACAGACTTCCTCTGTGACCTTGGGCAGCTCACTTAGTCATTCTCTGCCTCAGTTCCCCATCTGTAAAATGGGGATATAATAGTACTTCCTGACCTCAGAGGGGTGTTGGAGGGATTATTATCTGCATCCCATAAAATCTCTAAAGTAATAGGGGCCATATAAGGACTGGGAGATTAGAATAGGTATTGCACGAGCACCTGGAGTCCCCAGTCTGGGATCATGTTAAGCATTATATAAATGAGGAAAAAGAGACCCTGCCACATAAGCCAGAATTATGACAAAATATAACAGAGTGGTAAACAAACAAACTGGCCCAGGGGACAAGACAAGTAAAGATCATTCCATTTGCAAGGATCAGGCCTTTAATCTGTTCCATTGCAACATTTTAACACAAAGAACTGGTAGGGCCAGGGCTGAATTTGACCCCAGGTGGTTGCCTGCCTTCCAGCATCAATGCTCAGGGTTATCGGGATAAAGGGTCTTCTTGAAACGGTGCTTCTGAGGAACCACAGTATTATTGATTGCTTTCGAAACAAACAAAAACCTTCAGAGGGAAAACTAAGACGTGGGCCAGAGACTCAGCTGGTGTAACTCAGCATAGTTACTTTGACTTCAACGGAAGTATGGCAATTTACACCAGCCATTGACTTGGCCCCATGAGGCAACTGCATGAAAAATAGATGTTCTAAGCCATTATTTTTCTCACAGCTACTCCAAGCCTGCCTGCAGCCCCCTTTTTGGTATTGTTTTACTAAGACACCATGGAAGAGATTAGAAGTTTATCTTAGAAAGAGACATTTGCCATTGAGTGACGGCACCACGGTTAGTCACCCTTCGTTATAATTAACAAAATATCAGGTCCTGGTTATGGACAGACCCTCTAAAGCCTTTTCTGTAATGCTTATCACGATGAGTGTGCATGCCAAGATGCTAGCATTGCCGACAGAGCACCATCTGGGGTAGAACACCAGTGCTGTAAAAATCTCATCATGTTATCACGACTCTTGCAATAATGGGTGTTTTCCATAAAGTTCCAGCTGCTAGAATCAGATTGGAGGAGAGTCTCAGCCTTCATTTAAAACAGAATGCAAGTTTCTAGTCCTCACGGTTGTAGAGAAAAGCTTGAGAACATGAACTTTAGCCTATGCTAAAGGCTCAGAACCCAGAAACAGAAAGAGCTCAGGGTTTATTTATTTGTTCAAAAAAATCTCACGATTGTTAAGACAATATCATGACCTTGGGGGGCACGACTCATGCTTTTTGAAGGCTTGGTGTTGGCAATATTGCAAAATTGCCTTTTTTATTTTGATTTTAGTCTATTTGGGTTCTGATTTTCCCTTAAAGTTCTGAATTTTTTTAAACTGTCAAGGCCACAATTGGTTAAAAAAAAAAAGGGACCAGCCCAGGCATAGGGTTAATGCTCTTTATTTGCACATCTTCACTTGCAGCGGGTACCTCAGTCTACCTTCCAGCAGTGCTGGGGCTCTGTGATTATAACACTACAATAGCCTCAGAGGGACATGACATCACAAGGTTCTGCAAGTCTGCAGATATGCTCAGTAAATGGCTTACATCAGATCACAGCTAGTTCCTGCCTGTAGTGGTGCACACACAAAGTTGGGCTCTGTTACTAATGACAAAGAATTTCGGCATAATCTTCTGCCCACCTTTTTCACACAGGGTTCCACCATTGTCTCGTTTATGAGTTTGATAGGAGCCCATGGTGTATATCAATTAAAATTTGTCTTAATGTGTTTTCCTGGAGGATGGGGGCTGTCCAGACATCTACTGTAAATGGGGACATTTACAGGGTACAGCAGATGGTGAGAAGTTAAGGCGGCCCCAAGAGACAGGAAGTGACCCAAACAAGCACATCAATAAATGATTGCATGGATTTCTACTTAGATGTCAGAGGGTGATGATTACCCTTTAAGAGGGAGCAGGGCCAGTGCACCTGTGCCTCATCTGCTGCTCACAATTTGGCTTAATAGAGGGCATCTGGGCCCTAGAGAAGGGAGAGACCCCGTGAAGAAGAAGCCTGGAGCAGGGCCGTAACGAGGGCGAGGCCACTGAGGCACTAGCCTCAGGGTGCACTGCAGGCAGGGGCGTAAAAGCCTGCTGCCAGGGGCGCCCTCCTCCCCCGCCGCTGAAGCCGCCCCAGCTTACCTGCGGGAGGTCCGCCAGTTCGTGCGCAGAAGTCCCCCTCCGCCGAATTGCCGCCGAAGCCGCAGCACCGGCGAACCTCCCGCAGGTAAGCGGAAGCGGCTTCGGCAGCAGGGCAGAAGTGCTGCTAATAATACCCTCTGCCGAAACTGCTTCCGCTTGCCTGTGGGAGGTCCGCCAGTCCCGCGGCTTCAGCGGCAATTCAGCAGAGGGGAGGACTAGGAATTTCTGCGCCCCTGCCTCGGGCGCAGAAATTCCTAGTTACGGCTCTGGCCTGGAGTGAGGAGAAGTGCAGGAGATTAGAACGGTCAACCTGCAGATGGTTCTTAGAATCAAAGAATATCAGGGTTGGAAGGGACCTCAGGAGGTCATCTAGTCCAACCCCCTGCTCAAAGCAGGACCTAGTCCCTAACTACATCATCCCAGCCAGGGCTTTGTCAAGCCTGACCTTAAAAACCTCTAAGGAAGGAGATTCCTTTTTGAGAGAAGGTTGAAGGCAGAAGAGCAGCAAGAGGGGTTTGCTGGCTGACTTCCCCAAACCAGAGAGGGAGGGCTGCAGGTGGCTGGAGAACTGGGCCCAGGAGAACAGTAAGAGGGCTGAGGGGTTGAGAGATGCTCCCCTGGTAAAGATGCCTACAGGGAAGAGGCTGAGGGTGTGATGCTGGCAGGCCAGGTGC
The DNA here is from genome assembly GCA_037349315.1 of Chelydra serpentina. NCBI lineage: Eukaryota > Metazoa > Chordata > Testudines > Chelydridae > Chelydra > Chelydra serpentina. Next base: position 42,357,673 of record JBAIAC010000029.1, on the reverse strand, counting down.
CAACTCATGCTAGGGTCCCCGTGTCTCAACTGGAATCTGTCTGGCTCATTTGTGGATTAGTATTGATAAAACTTCACATAGAAGAAAGTGTTTAGTATTTAGACTACTGAATGCTTGTGAGTTGCTGCATGCATTAGTCTTCCTTGTAAGATCTGTGTTGTAATGTAATATTTGAGCAGTTGTATTGTGAGTCTCTGACTGTATGAATCGCCATATAGGAGAGGGATGTTAGTGTGAAGAGCTGCTCTTCTATAGAAATTGTTATGCCCTCCCAAAGGAGGAGACCCATCAATACCAGATGGGCTAGGGTTGGATTTTACAACTGGAAACTCCGTGCATCTGGACTGAAAAACTAAGAGGACTAAAAACTCTTATTGTTGTTCCATTCTCCCCGTGAAGATGAGTTATGCAAGTGGACTCCTCCCCTCAAGTGAGTTTTCAGCTCAGAGCACGTAGCAAGAGGGGGATAAAACCCCCAAACCAAAGTAAGGTTCTCCATGCTGGTTGGACTCTGGGAGGGCAAGTTGTTTCTAGGCATAAGCAAGCGATCCTGAGCTGCTTAGCCTGTGGTAGCCCTAAAGGACAAATAGATCTTGCTGAATATAGAAGCCTGTATTACCTTTTGAAATCTAAAACTAACTCATTTGCATGTCTGTTTGCTTGCATTAACCTTGTAAATAACCAATTTCTTTTTCCTATTAAATAGTTTACTATAGGATTGGCTATATGTGTTGTCTTTGGTGGGAGACCTAAAATGCAATTGACCTGGCATAAGTGACTGGCCTTTCAGGATTAGGAGTAACCTGAATATTAATGTGATTCTTGGTGTATCTCCTTTGTGGTTGCAGGAGGGGGAGGGATAGCTCAGTGGTTTGAGCATTGGCCTGCTAAACCCAGGGTTGTGAGTTCAAACCTTGAGGGGGCCGATTGGGGCAAAAATTGGGGCTTGGTCCTGCTTTGAGCAACGGGTTAGACTAGATGACCACCTAAGGTCCCTTCCAACCCTGATATTCTATGACTGACATAGACAGTCTATGACTGTCTATGTAAGGCCCAACTATCACCAAGATTCAGTCACCTGGGTGGCATGACAGACCAGAGTACCCAAAGGGACACTGTGTGACTGCATGTTAAGGCTGTTAGAGTGCCTGAGGAGTTGGCACTTGGTTGGTGAAATCCAAGTTCAGAATTCACAACCAATCTGGGGTTTGTGCTCTGGCTTTTAACCAATCTCTGCCCTGAGGTTGGTACTCTGCTCTTGCATCACTGTGGAAGCATCACAGGAGATTCCAGCTGGGAAGAGGAACCCTGAGCTGGAAGGGCTGGGTTACTGTCTAGGACCCAAGGGACAGAAGAGGACAGAGACCAGGTGTGGCCTGAGGTGCTGGTGCACAGAATGTGGGGCATCAAGGGATGTGATGTCTTGAGATTGTAATGACTCCTCGCACTGGAGTGAGAAATGGACTAAATGTTTGGGATTTTTTGCTATGGATTATTTTACACTGTTTTGATGATAACCCATCCCCAATGAGGGGCATTATTGAGGCAACAGAACTCATTGTGGAGCCCTTGAAGTACCTGAGAGGAGGCAAACTGAGGCACTGCAGAGCCACCGCACCCATGATAGGAGGTGACTACCCAATTACATTAGGCTTGTGCTTTGCTTGTTTGGATATTCTAAGATTACTTAACTGTTAAAGATTTCACATCTCATTCAAAGGCCCTTCTATAAAACCACCATCTATAAATTAGTACAGTTCCATTGACTTCCAAGGCCTTTATCTTTTTACTTCAGTGGAGCTGTGGCGATTTACACCAGAAGGGGATCTGGCCCACACAAAGTGAAAGCTAGATAAACCACTAGAAAATGCCCTGAGTGGAAGCATTCTGCATTGAGTAGGCCCAGAAAATAGACTTGAAAACCTCAAGGAGCTAATGGGGCCCTTTCATCTCAAAATTGTGAGATTCTGTTAGTATTATAGTGAATTGTGTGCACATGGCCCAGATTTCATTACTCAGACCAATTCTTCAGCTATTGAGTGTTCAATCTTATATTTGTCCGTCTTTCAAACACACTGATGAAAACTACGAAAAAGAGGACCTTCCATTTTGAAGCACATGGCAACTCAAAACTGAGTTGCCAACTCTTGCAATTTATCACATCTCATAATTTTGGTGTTTTTTTCCCCTTACATCTCCAGCTCCTGGAGTCATGGGATTTCATGAGTCTCATCTTTCCCTTTTTTTTAAAAAAAAAGTAGTAAGCTTCTAGCCCTCATGGTTGTCAGAAAAGCACCAATGACTTCAGAGCACCCTAAAAATTCAAAGGCCACAAATCAAAAGAACTCAACCCTCATATTTAAAATCTCATGATTTTTAAGCCAGTCTCATGATTTTTGAATGCTTGCAGTGGCAGTATAGCTAACCTCAATCTGGCATTGCTCAAAAAAGGGCAGAGGCTGAGAGCAGAGTTCTTCCCAGAGAAGACCTTAATCGGACCGCCTCAAAGATTACATTTATTATGTTTCATAACATTAACAGTACACCTTTTAAGCCACTAAAATATGGGGGTTGGGGGAACAAAGAGCTGAAGTAATAAGGAAAATTTAATACATTAAGTACAATGAACACTGAAAAAGCATATTCACCAAATTAAAACAAATATTCCTTGCTTCATGAGCTATAAATTAGATTCCTACTGTGATGAGGATATATTTTATGTTTTAAATGAAGGTTCACAAGTTCACATCTAGCTCAGATTCATGTTTATTTCTTGACTTCTGAAACGACGTATTGTTCCACAGCTTTGCAATTTACCTGTCTGACTCAGAGTTTAAGGCCAGAAAGGACCACCATATCATTTAGTCTGACCTCCTGTCTATCACAGATCACTGACCACCACCCAGCCACCCACACACCAAGCAACAACCAGAATTAAATCAAAGTATTACAGCCTTCACGAGACTAAACTATTGTGTGCCACAGGGAGAGAACAAGAGGGACCGAGGTGCACCAGTACCTGAGACCCTCCTCCAATGGCAGGGCACAGATTAGTGAGATATACTCTGTCTTCATACTCTTTTCCTTCAGTATGCTCTGGGATGTGTCATTACTACATTCATCTGTGAACATCCCTTCACTGAGAACGATATCCAACTCTACATCGCTCGACATGCTCTCTGAATCATTTATCTCCTGCCTACCTGCTTGCATTAACTCTCAGTTGTCTAAGCATCTATCTCATGCTATCCGCATGGTACCTGAGTACCTTACAACTTTTTGTAATACAAATTCCCTGCTGCATCATAAATTCCTTCCAATGGAGGCTTAGAAGACTAAAATCCTCTTAGGTAAACAGTCCTCTTTGTTTTAAGCCTCTAACTTTGCTCTCATTTTCCTTAACCAAGATCTCAACTTCACTCAGAGGGTCAGAAATCAGAGTTATTCTTCGCCCTGCAATATCTTTTTCTTCCCACAATTTGTATGTCGGCAAGTCTTCCCATCTCCACCTCTGGAACATGGCCAGACTTTGTCCTTATCTTGACCCTGTTTCTTTTTAAATGCTTACTCTGTTCGTGTCTCGTCTCGTGTGATATGCTCTTTTATAAGCTTCCCAAACCCCTGCTCTCTAAATCTCATGAGGTTTGCAAATCTACAACCAGATGACTCTTACTGGAGGAAGTGGGAACAAATTCCACCCATTCTCAGACATGTTTACTGGCTTCATACTCCTGTCTATCACTTAATCCAATTTGGTTACTCTCCTGGTTTTGAAGATCCTCTATCTTACCTCTGACCTCATTAATCTATGCCCCTAACCACTGACTTTATTTCTCTAATTCCTTCCTCCCCTCTGCCTGCTATTCACTGCAGTTGGGGGTTGCTGTTTCTGTGGGGTGTGTGGTTCCAGCTCTCTGGAATTCTTTCCTTCCCCCTTGCTCTTGAGTCACTTCCTGTTTTCAATACTACAACACCCCTTGTTTGCTTTTAGGTGTTGATTGACTCTTGATAAATCATTTTTGAATTTCTTTTTATACAGATCCTTCAATACAGTGTCAATGTCACCGTATTTCAGAATATGAGTTAGCCAGAGATTACATTTGCAAGTATCATGGAAGTCACATTTAAGCCCTATTGCAGAGTACCAGAAAAAGGATTCCACCAACTTCCAACACAACATCTCTTTTGAGAGTTTAAGTGAATCTTTGGTTGTGAATATATGTTGTGCTGGCCCTCTGCATGGGGTGAATTCCATTTCACGGCTACTGCTTACAGCCCTGAGTGTGTTGTGTATACGGTCACCAGAATTACTATACTATGTTTGTATTGCTTCTGCTAAATGATTAGCAGTCTCCTAGATGCACAAAGAGCTTCCAAATTGTCCATGCAAGTGCCTCCTGGGGAAATCCATAAATATTTGTGACACTTTTCTCCTTTCTAGGAAGGTTTTGATGACAGTGTACGTGCACAAATGTTTGGTGGGGGAGGGGGGGAAGAAGAGGGGTCGTGAAGTTTGTGGAAACAAAGTTCTGCATTTTAGCTGAACAAATAGTCAGAGTAGAGCTGGTCAAAACTTGCCAGAACATAGAACATAAATGCCATTTCCAGACAGGTTTTGTTCCAAATACAGTAGGACCAAAACCTAACCATTAAAAAAAATTTCCTGCACAAAGCAAATTCCAAAAAGTGTTTTTTTTTTTAAAAAAACATCAAAAGTTTTCCATACAATTTTTCAAAAATGAAATGGAGCAGGCAGCTGCCATGACTGAGGGGTGACCTGGGCTCCATAGCAGCCTGCCAGCTTTTCAGCGACAGTTTGTCAAAACTGGAACTTTTCTGGAAAACGTTTCAGTTTTGGCGAGTCCGCATTTTCTATTGGGAAAGATCCCAGTCAGGTGGGTTCAAAAATTCATGTTTGCAAAATTCATCCTTCTACTGCTGAGTCACAAACCCTGTTCATAGTGCACTGTGCTCTGGAATTTGAACAGAGTGAAGGCTAGCAAAAATAAGAGCGCTAAGCCACAGCACAGAAAATAAAGCATATATGCAGAGCAATGAGGAGAAAATCAGAATGTGATGCCAGAAGTGCCTCTGGACAATGCTCGTTTGGAAACACTTGATTAGAAATGCATTACCCAAATTAAATACTTTGTTTGAATAAGGTCCTATATTGCTAACTCTAATGAATCGAAAGCTTATGCCCAAATAAATTTGTTAGTCGCCAAGGTGCCACAAGGACTCCTCGTTGTTTCTAATGAATCTGTTCTGCCCATATATTTTATTGGGTACTAATTTAGATACAGTACTCAGAACTATTATGATTTTATGGTAGCACTAATAGGCCCATTGTGCTAGGTGCTGCATAAAACACAGAATAAGAGACAGTCCCTGTCCCAAAGAACTTACAACCTAAAGAGACAAGGCAGAGGGTGGGAGGGAAGACAGAGGTGAAGCAACCATGGTCACACAGCAGGTCAGTGGCAAAGCCAGGAATAGACCCCAGCTCTCCTGCTTCATTGCCCTATCCACGAGGTCACACTATCCTTCTATTGTCTTAGGGAAAGAAAATAACTAAGAACTGCTTTCTTTGGTTGCATTCATTTTAAAGGAAGCAACTGATGTGGTTTATTAAATAAAGAGAAGTTTGAGATGGTTGTGAACTTTTCCTTATAAACCCACCAGTTCAGTATATCACCAGTGATGTTACATGGTAGGATAATATAACCATGGTAGCAGGCAAGAAGTGAGCAACTGGTGAAACGACAAGCATGGTTGGCTTCACACAACCATATTCCTGTAGCAGCAGGGAAACAAGTTTCAAAAGCAGTCTGATCCAAGAATCAGGGTGTGGTTGCTGGCCACCCTTATGGGTGTGTATTGTTGGGGTTTGTTTTTTTTTTAATAGGGAGGGCAGAGTATTACAGAGCAATCTCATGATGTGAGGGAGCTGGATGTTTGTAACACAACACTAAGGGGATGTCTACACATGGAGCTGGGGGTCTGATTCCCAGCTCAAGTAGCTAGCATGCTAAAAATAGTAGTGTAGCCCTGGTAGCAGCACGGGCTAGCCACCCCAAGTACAAACCCACCAGGACCCTGTGGGTATGCACTCAGGGCAGCTAGCCTGTACCATCATTCACTGGTACCATAGCTATGCTGCTATTTTTAGCACACTAGCTCAATGAGAGCTAGTGCTGATACATCTACAAGAGCTGGCAATCACAGCCCCTGGCTCCAAGCGTAGATGTAGCTTAGGGTCGAATTCTCCACTACCTTGCACCATCTCTTTCAGCTGTGCCAACTGGATCTAAAATACTACCACATCAGAATTCTCTACTCTTACACCACTGGGAGCATTTGACACTGGTTGCCCTCACTGCACAAGTGTAAATGACCATATGCGGTCAAAGAAAGTTAGGCCTCAAGTCATTACATGACAACTCTGTATGCCCAAGACAATGCAGCAATCACACCCCCGCATGAACTGATGCAACCTGTTAATGTGAAGATTCAAACATTGCAATGTCATGACAATGTGTCTTAATGTTGTATTGCAACTGGGGTTTGAGGAACCCCCGCCCCCAACAAACCTTTCTAAACCCTAGCCTGCAAATTTTAAAGCCAACCTTCAAGAAGAAGGGGTGAGAAGAGGTCAGGAAAGAGAAGAGGAGCCCCTAACTGGAAAAAAACAAAAACATCACATCAGTGCTCTAGTGTCAGTCTACAGTGGTAAATATGGGCCAGATCTTCATCTGGGGTAAACCGGTGAATGGAGCTATGTCAGTTTACACCAGTTGAGGGTCTCGGCTATTAAGTACTTAACCTTTAACAGATAGGGAAGTTTAGGGCAATTTTGGTAAGTGCTTGTGGTGTGGTTGGGAAAATTTCTCTCTGTACCTGTACTCAGTGTTCATGTCCCTTCATAATAACCATGGCTAGCACAGTTATGTCAACATATGACTCAGAAGAGAAGGAGGTGGTGATGGAAAATAGGTCAAAGAAAGGCAGTGATGCTAGAAAAAAGCAAATAGAAACAGCAGCCAAAATAAGCCATCTGTTGGGGGGGGGGGGGAGGAAGGGCGGGGAGAGGAGAGTGTGAGACTAGGAAATATGTTAAGTTAAAAGGGAATCAGCTTTCCATACTTCTAATACTTATAACAAGCCAGCTTTACATTCTGAGTGGGATAGGGGAATGCAAGACATACCTTGGATAGTTAAGCACAAACAGGATGACTAAGAAGTTTCCTTTCCCTAAATCCACCCCATCCCCCTAGCTAACACCACGTTTCTCAATCAGTTGTCTACCAAGAGTGCCTGCCTAGTGCTCATCTAGCAAGGGAACCGTGTAGGGTTGTTAGTGAGTGACACACAAGTCCTGCCATGCATAAAATACACAGGCAATGGATGAAGCCTACAGATTTTTATTCTTAAGGGATCTAGAAGTGGCTTGCACTATGTTCCCATACACTTCAGCGCCTACTTTACATAGCAGGGCACAGACACCCATAAGCCTCAAAGCTGTAGCTACGGAATCTGTCAGGGTTCTCTAGCAAACACACACTAGTTGAGACACCCCGTAATCCCTAGTACCCAAGTGGTTCTCTCGTTCCCACAGAACACTTCATTTTCATAAAGTTGGAGCATTTTGTTTTGGTTTGGACTTTAATATTTTTTATAATATAAAATTAATGCAAGTTTAGAAACAAAGTGTCATTTTGAGACGAAAAACTGAAACATCCCAGAGGGTTTTGACATTATCGAAACACTTTGATTTTTAATTTTGTCAAAACAAAATTGCGACCAAAAAAACCCACCACATTCCCTTGGAAAGTTTCCATATCAATGGAATGGCTTTTTCCATTGGAAAACATTCTGTTGGGAAGTTTTCAACTAGCTCTAATGACAACACGGTTGCATGGATGGTTACACAGGGATGTATTCAACACTTACACATTTGGACTGCAAAGAATTCAAAATAGCTGTCAAGTACAACAAACTTTCAACAGAACAAATCTCATGGGACTTTTCTGATGACTGAACATAATGAGAAGTCCTCCAGCATATTTAAGTGACATAGCATAAGGTCAATCGAAAAGATAGAGCGTTAACGAAAGCAGATCCTTCTGCTTTTCAAATAAGTCATCATACTAAAGTCCTGACTGTGTGTGGTCACTAAAGATTCCATTGCACTTGCCACAAGTGTAGGAGTGATCGCCCCAGAGTCCTGGCCCAGTTTCAGCTCGGGTAATTACATTCTTTCTACCTATAATTTCTCTTGTGGTTTTAACTGGAGAAGTTATTCTTCGCTTCCACTTGTAAATGCTGTTGTGCCGGGGCGCTGGTCAGAATACCTGCTGCATTCCATCCCAGTCACAGCCACCTTTGCACAGGGGGTGAGTAACTAAAAGCGCTTGCGGATCCTTCGGGATGGAAGATGCTCTACGGTATATTTTGCTCAGATGCATCTCCTCCCTAGCTGTGCAACTGCTGCAGCAGTGGGGCTGGAGCAATTTGCATAGTGTGGACGCTGAGAGCCATTGAACCAAACTGTAAACCCTGTGGACCATGGAAGCCACTCCAAGTCATGGGGTGCTGCAACATCCCCCATACCCTTAGTTCCAGCACTTAGGTGCCGCAGTGGTTGTACTCTGAGCCTTCCAATCCATGCCGCTACATTTCTCTCCCTCAGCCTTGATTTTGAGTGTATTATTTTAGCACAAAAAGATTGAGCTTAATGTTTGCTGTCAACAGATCAGTTTATAATGAATATTTCTAACAAAGATTCTCAGTGCAAGCACTTCTGAGGATTTAAACCTGCAGGCCCAGATCCTCAACTGATGGAAACCGGAGTAACTCCATTGAATCAGTGGTGTGACATTGATTTAGACCATCTGAGAATCTGGCCCATAATAGTCCCTTTCCCCAATGAACCACGAGTTGGCCTCCTTAGAAGCCTTTCATTGTTTCCCCCTGCTTGTCCACACAATGGGTAGGCTGCTGTTTTGTCACTGGTATTTGTGCTACCAGGAAGTGCTGCTGGCTGAGACAGGAAGTTTTCATTTCCCTTTCAGCATAACGACAAGAACTTTTAATTAAAATGGTGATTCAAATTATTCACTTTTAAATGTCAGCTGTCAAGAGAATTAACACAGAAACTAGGGGAACAGCAGCTTGATCATGGAATAACATCGGTGAGTGTGTTTTTGTAGCCAGTGCAGCCCAAGCAGGGACACTTTGTGAACAGATGATTTCTTCTTAAATTGAGAAGTATAATAAATTTCAGCAGGGAAAACAAAAACAGCTTTTGAATCCAACCCATCATATATATTATGGGCCCAATTATCTGTCTAGCTAGCTTCTTATACTGATGTTTATCACCTACTGAAGTCAATAGGGTTGCACAGGTGTAACTGCAAGGAGTGGACACCCAAGAGTTTTACAATCTAAAACAAGTTAGACAGCATTCCCTTTATGACCTTTGTTCTCCTGCTGAAAAATCTACAACTGGAGAGTTAAAATGCAAGGTGGGATAATTTATGTACTGGCTTGTTCCTCTAGGGATTTGGATTCCATCTTAGTTGGGTTAGCAGAAGAGAGTTGTTACCTTTTGAAAATGCTATAGATGAGAGTCAGCTGTTATATGCCTCAATCCCCTAAACATTGTGAGCTTTATTTTAATCTCAGACCAGTTTTACATGGATCTAACTCTGTTGATTTCAGTGGAGTTACATCTCATTTACATTGGTGTAAGATCAGAATCAAGTCCAGTTGTTTGAGATGCTCTGAGACATCACTTAGACATTTTAACTGAACTTTTTTCCCCCTGTAAATCACGTATTGGATCTACCAGGTTACATACCTTCTTCAAAATACTGTATCAGTCCCATTAAACTTTTTATATCCTTCACTGATTGCAGACTAACAGATGTCCTGTTACAGTCTTCCAAAAATGAATATCACCTTTTGGGCATCCCCCCAAAATAATATCAGGACACAAGATAAAGTTTAAAAGTCAAGATTAGAGGATCTGGATAGCTCAGGAGTACAGTACTGATTTTTCAGATCAGTGGCCACCGTACTAAAACCTGGGGCAGGGGGGAATTACTTTTGGGTTGACCTAAAATGATTTTTTTTTTGAATTTTCAGTGAACTTCAGAAATCCAGCTTTCCTAGCCCACTAGGACTAGTGTCTTAACCACTAAACCATCCCACCCCTCTTCATTCTGTGATTTGGAGACATAGCAATAGACAAAATTGCTGGATCTGAGTTTAAGAAGCTGTTCCTGCAAAAGCCACCTCTTTCCTTGGTCTGCTGATTGGAAGCAGAAAAGCAGACACTATTAGCTGAAGAATTTTTTTTTTTTTAAGTGTGACTCATGCAAATCAAAAACAATTCTCTTCTCTACCTGTCTGTCAGCAATGGGTTTTTCCCATGACAGATTCTACTATTCTGGGATCTGCTAACAGTATGTGTCTGAGAAGCTATTCCAATGTGCTTCACTTTTCTTCAGTTTGTTTTCAAAACACACACACACTTGAAGCACGTAACTGCTATTTGGGTTAAGACAGAATTGCTATTTTTAAATGATTCTGCCAGACAGAAAGGATCTTTTGTTGATGGCTGTTCCTGCTGCTACTGCTTACACAAGTTTCTACATATTTCTTGGGCTGATGAATCCCCAAGAAAAAAATAGTAAAATGGATTTAAAAACCCTAAGCATGTATCCACATCATCAAATTTCTACATCTCATCTCCTACCACTGATTATCAACACGTGTAACAAAACTGCTGGCAATCTCACAAAGGGACCATGAATAAGCAACTGATTAAGTCTCCTTAATTTAGAAAACAAAGGAAATGTTGGATAAGTCTTGGTTTAAATAAGATGTATTTTTAGCATTGTTTTCTTTTGGACAGATTGTACTGTCAAAAAAACGTTCATTTTAAATGGATCTTGATTCCCTGGCATAGAGATCAGGAACAACAGGATCTAAATTAGGCAGTCTCTGGAAGGGACATTTTGATGGCCTTCAGTGATGGAAACCTTTTGAAATAAAGCCAAAGACTCAGCAGAGTCTATTTAAGTGCATGTGTGTACCTCCAGAGGGGGAAGAGACAGAGGCATCTATTAGGTCTGACAGAAGGACCGCCAGAATTGCAACACCATTTATATGCACTGCTAGCCCTTAGATCTTTTGTAATGACCTAGCTGTGAACCCTTTAATCACATGGGTGAGCCGTTACTCCAGAGGCACTGTCAGGTAAGTAACTGCTCATTTATGTGAGTATGGGGTTCACGATCTGACTCTAAAATATCAAGGAGGTCCAGGCTGCTACTATTCCCAAGATTCAATGAACCATTTTATAACATGGTTGGACCCCATCTAGACACAAGTCCCACCTTCATAACAGAAAGCTACCAAGCTGCAGGACCTGCTTACAACACGGTAGTGCCTGGCATATTTAAAGCATGTACACTACAAGATTGATCCAATAGGAGCAAACTATATTTTAGGCCTGTGTCAGAGGGTCCACTCACCACTAGAGCATCTCCTCCTGGCTGCTCTGGGGATTAGCTCCTTCCAGGTCCAAAACCCACTTCTGCTGCTCTCTCTCTTCGTGGCTTGGCCCTCCAGGTGATGTGTGTTTTCCCCCTTCCAAGGTATCAAAGTCCTTCCTCAAAGATGTCTGCCTTCCCTTCCCTTCCCAAACTGTGACACATCCCCAGTGGCTGTAAAGGGAGCCCAGGCCTATCCTCTACTCCAAGTTCCAGTTTAGGGACCCTCTGCTCAGCAGCTAAGGCCTGCACCATCTTAAACCTTGCTGCCTTTTCCCAGGAGCCTTTCCCCTCCCTTTCTCCACCTCCTTTCCCTTCGTTCCCTCTCTAGAGCAGGGGTAGGCAACCTCTGGCACACATGCTAAAAGTGGCATGCGAGCTGATTTTCAGTGGCACTCACACTGCCCGGGTCCTGGCCACCGGTCCAGGGGGGCTCTGCATTTTAATTTAATTTTAAATGAAGATTCTTACATTTTACAAACCTTATTTACTTTACACACAACAATAGTTTAGTTATATATTAAAGACTTATAGAAAGAGACCTTCTAAAAATGTTAACATGTATTACTGGCATGCAAAACCTTAAATGAGAGTGAATAAATGAAGACTCGGCACACCGCTTCTGAAAGGTTGCCGACCCCTGCTCTAGAGAGTAGTTACAGGCTCCCTCACTACAGCCCCATTGTACTGCCAGCTCCCCAGCTTTAAACTAGCCTTGCCTGTTTCTTCCCACCTGGGTTCTATCATTATTCAGGGATTACTTAGGCCCAGCTCATTCCCTTCAGCTGTGGCCTATCCAGTTAATTGGCCTCGCCTCAGCCTCATTAACCCCTTTCTAGCCTGGTGTGGGGTGAACACCCCATCACATCCTGTTGTTAGTGAAGACATGGGGACTGCCCTGGCAACCTCCCAGTGTTCTGGGAAAAAAATGTGTAGTGCAACTGAAGCTCTGAAACCTTCACAGTCCAGAAAGTCAAGATCATGTTTAACTCTATATGGGACTGGGATCTTAAATGAATTTCAGAGGTGCTACTGTATAAACTCTTGTTCTCCAGTATCTGTAGGGCTTTATTAATTTTTTTAGAAGGGCCACAATCTCACATCTTGTGGTTTAATTGACCCTAATCCCCTTGTCTGCTTTTCCTTCAAGCCCCTCAATCCCTTGGTTCTCCAGGAATAAAACAAGGCATCTCTGAAACTCATTTCTATTATTTGCTTCCATTGCCTCCCCATGTATTTTATGCTGTACATGTATAGCCCTTCATGAAATGGTGATGACTTTACATTTTAGAGATGCTCTGATACTGAGCACCAGACCTAGATACAGATTACACACCCAGTCTCTCTCTGTAATAATCCAAAATCAAATAATAGGACAAGTCCTGACCCCTTTAAAATGAGTGGGAGTTTTACCACAGACTTCAATGAGGCCAGGATTTCACTCAGTGAATCCCAAAACCCTTCAATCTGGACTTCAAACCCCAAATTGAGGAATGTTCATATCTTGGGTTTATGTTCTACCTATTATAGCCCTGATTCAGCAAGATACTGAGTATGTCTATCCTGCTGAATTTAGCAGGACTACTCCTGTGCTTATGTGCTGTGCTGAATTGGGGCCTAAACAGATATGAAATTTAGTCTAGATCTGGAGTTTAGATCCAAGGTTTCATTTAACTTGTCCACTGTTGAAATGCAGCATGTATTTAACTGTGCACGGTAAGATAGATCATGAATGATGCCATATCCTTTGGAAATAACAGAATGAATTCTCCTGAAGAATCAGTTTATTTTTCATGCTTGGTCTCAGGGGAAGCGTTTTAAAAATCTAAGTATACCATAGGCACTGACTTGCTTGTATCTCCCATAGCAGTTATAGCCTTGAAGAACACCAGAAAAGAAACAGGATGATATTGTGATAAGCGTATCCTAGATCCCCTTCATCTTCACCTTCATTTATACCTTGTGTCATTTTCACCAGTTAGAGTTGGAACAGACCCCTGGCTTTATGGCTGGTTGATATGCCCTATAGGAAGCAATCATCTGTTCCTGCATTAACATACTTCCTTCCTTAATTCCCTCACTATTGTTTTCCAGGTCAGTCTCTGGCTAGCTGAAAACTTTCATGACCATTGTGCTGGTCATTTTTCATTTATTATTGCAGATGCTTGATATTTTTTCATTGACTTTTTTTATTATTTTTGGGGGATGCAAAATAGGCTTTTCAGACAACCTGAAAATGTTCACAGAAAATGTTGGTTGAAATGTTCTGATTTTTCCCACACACAAAAAATTGAAATTAAAAAATAATTTTTTTTCCCAGTAAACATTTTCAGTTTTCAGTTTCTGGCTTTGTTTTTTCACCGAAAAGCAGAAAAATAACCAGGAAATTTCAGACAAAAACAAAAATACTGAAAAATTCCCTAGAAAAAAATAAAATGATAATTGGAATTTTCCAACCAGTTCATGTCTTCTTCTGTTATTATTCAGAACAGAGAGGAGAGGAGAAATATAAACCCACAAAAAGGAACATAATGCACCCACCAGTAACAACATAACACGCAAAGCCTGATTTTCAGGAGTTTTGAGCACTTACACCACCAGTGGAAGACAATGGAAGACAATCAGGTCTTTAGTAGCCATACAGTGGGTTAGTGAGTAGAGCGGAACCAGATCTAGTGGACAGCTCAATGGTAGGACAAAATATTTTTGGGAAAATGCCATCTATGTGCTATTGTCCCAACTTCCACAAGCAAGTGGGGCTCAACAGGGATCAGGCTCCATGAGTCAGGGCTGGAGGGACAGCTGGTTTTTGCAGCATCAACCCCTAGGAAGCCTGGGAGAAATCAGTGATGAAATCAACCAGTCAACCAAGGAGCATGACTACAGGACTCCAGCCTGAATCTTCCCTGCACTTTTATATCTGCCTCTGGACATTTCCACTGCTTGCATTCGAAGAAGTGGGTATTCACCCACGAAAGCTTATGCTTCAATACCTCTGTTAGTCTATAAGGTGCCACAGGACCCTTTGTAGCTTCTACAGATCCAGACTAACACGGCTACCCCTCTGATACAGGATTTCCAAAAGTCCCTGGCCAAATGTCAGAGGCCACAGAGCTGAGGGGGTCCACCTGGGTCATGGCCTGACCACTTTTTGGCCCAGCCAAACTTGAGTGGTGCTGCGACCCTGTGTGCCAGGTGGAGGGGGAGAGGGGGAGAGCAAATCTGTTCCCCCCAACCCCCCACTTTCAATGGTGCTCTGCAGCCCCTGTCAAATGACATCTCTCCTACCCTTCCCTACGTCATTGGTACCTACATGTACCACGACCACCGGCTCCTCCCCAGCACTACTCATAAGTCTATCTAGATGCCTCGAGAGATCCGCAACCTTTGCACCAGGCAGGCAAGTCACCATACGGTTCTCCCGGTCATCACAAACCCAGCTATCTATTATTTCTAATGATTGAATCTCCCATTACTAACACCTGCCTCTTCCTACTGATTGGAGTTCCCTCCCCCGGAGAGGTGACCTCAGTGCGAGAGGATACCTCAACACTACCTGGAAGGAGGGTCCCAACTATGGGAAGGTTTCCCTCTGCTCCCGTTGACTGTTCTCCCTCCCTGGGGCTTTCATCCTCCTCAACAGCGCAGGGGCTGTCTGCCTGGAGGTGGGACAAGTCTACAGTGTCCCTGAAAGCCTCCTCAACATACCTCTCTGCCTCCCTTAGCTCCTCCAGTTCCGCCACCCTGGCCTCCAAAGCCCGCACGCGGTCTCTGAGGGCCAGGAGCTCCTTGCACCGAATGCATACATACGCCACCCGCCCACAGGGCAGGTAATCATACATGCTACATTGAGTGCAATAAACTGGATAGCCCCCGCTCTGCTGCTCGAGTGCACTAACTCATGTGTACTAACTTGAACTAACTTTTGCAGTGAAGACAAGCCCTCGGGGAGTAAGTAGACTTTACTAATAGCAGCAGGATCAGCTTCCCCAAAGAACTGCACCACAAATAACAATTTCTCCAAGATCTATCTGCCTATCAAATCAGTTAAACAGAACTTGGAAGACTACTTGTGATAGCATCATCTAGCGGTTTCCAGTAACATTATAGCTATTGGATGAGAATATACTCCCTTTCACCTTTATTTCTGAAGAAAATGATTCACCAAACTACTGCTTTGTGCTACTGTTGCAGCATAGTGAGAAGGAGAAGTTGATTAAAATGGCATAAATCTAATTTTAAAATAAAGTTTGCAGCCCAATGCAATTGTCATGTTTTACTGAGAGGCATCTGCCGTTTTGTTATGCATGGAAATTACTAGAAATCAGGGTTCCAATCTACTCCTTCCTGCAAAGGGAACCTCACTGAGCTTGCAGGCGACTGTAGAATCTCAGGAGAGCAAAACTTGCAGGATCATACAGGATCTCACCAAGCCCTTTCTCTGAAGAGACTGAGCAGTCACTACCATATGTGGGACACGCTCATGGTGCTCTGCTTATTCCTCACCCCTCTAATAACAGATTGACATCGTTGAGTCTTATATAGCAGTTCGATGAATGAGACAGTTAGTGCATTTAGGCAGAAATTTTGCAACCCTGATATTAGCTAGAGATGGTTGTCAGCTAAAACCCCAGATCTAAAACCTCCAAGCTTTGGGTGTGTTTGAAATCTAAGCCCAGATTCGTTTTTTGTAAGTGGACCCTCTCTTTGCAATGGGCCAAACCAAACCCCAGACCTGAGGTTTGAGGTGTTTGAAAGCCAGATCTGCACTTTTCAGCTTGGGTCCATCTCTAACATCAGGGTTAAACTTCAGAAGATGTTACCTTCACTGGAGAGGAGCCTGGCAGGTAGACAAGTTCAGTGTGCCATTACCAGAATTGTACCTGGAAATCAGTAGAGTGCATGTACAAGTAGCTATGTAATTATGGCTGTTTGTGTGCACAATTTGTGCAGGCAATGACAGTAACTGCATGTAGAAGTTGGGGGCCAGATTCTAGCCCTAGTCTCAGCTCATATACATAGCTGAAGTGACATATAGGGACCATCAAGGGGCCACAACAACCCAGTGGAACATTACCCTGCTGCAGAAGGCGTATGGGGTGAGCATATGCAGCCCTGTGCTATCCCTTCTTGGGGTCCCTGGTATAGCAGGCATCTTACATCATGACTCACCATCCTGGCATACCCCCTTGTGGCAAGTCCTGGCATTGCGGCACTTGCACCTTAGTTTTCCCATAACAAACTTCAGCCTGCTCTCGCCACAGAGGTCACTTGGTCTTCTGAACAAGCCACTGCAAAGCATTCACCTTCCAGGGTAACAGAGTCCCTTAGTTCCAGTCCAAAAACAACAGCAAGACAAAAGTCTTCAGCCCCGCTGGGCTCAGACTTCACCCCACTTCCTTACAGGCAGATGCCCAGCAGCAACAGCCTGTCTCGCTGCCGACTCCTGGGGTCCAATCAACCCAACCATCCGGGTCAAATCTGCCCTCTTACCCAGGGCCTCTGGCAGGCCACAGCCCTCAGCCAGTTCCAAGTGAGAGCCCAGCTTCTGACTCCACATCAGAGCAGCCTGCCTGCTCCCCTACCCAGTCAGCCTCAACTGCTGGACTTTCCGCCTCTAACACCCAGCACAGGTGTCACAGGACAGGGCTGATTGAATAGAGAGCCCTTAGAGGGGCAGGCTACCCTGTGGCAGGGCATGCTGGGGAAGGAAGGGGTGTGTCAGGGTGGGAGGGGAGTAGCTCGGGACTACAACCATTCAGAGCTGTGTAGCAGCCCACCGGGAATCCTAGGGAGCCTGCAAGAAGTTAGAGCACATGGCTGCCAGGGGCTCACACAGTCCAGTCAGTAGACTACGCTACTCCCCACTTTGACACTCTGTCCTGGAGACCGTTTCTTTTCATGCGCAGGGCTTCTTCACCTCCCACCCCCTCCCCAAACCTCACTTTTCTTAAGACTTCCCTCTTTGTCTTTCCATATTCACCATTCAAGGGGAGAACTCACCTGATATGCCCCATCTGTCCGCCTCTGAAACACGTAGGCAGGCCCTTCCGGGCTCCTGCCTTCCAGTGTCTGCTTCTTACATGGCCACTCCCGATCATCCTGCTGTCTACTGGGGCACTCAAACCTCAGTGACCAGGTCTTCTACACCAGAAATACTAAGGCATTTCTCCCTTTGCAGGTGGCAGTGGCCTTCCTGCCACTGTGCCACAAACCACACTGGCTGTATTTCCCGCTGAGCGGCGCAATGTGCCTCTCGCTGCTTCAACTCCCTGCAGGAGTTGCTGAAAGAGTTCTTGGATCTGTAGCTGCTGCTCTGCCGGTAGACAAACAGCATCCGCCACCTGA
The DNA here is from genome assembly GCA_037349315.1 of Chelydra serpentina. NCBI lineage: Eukaryota > Metazoa > Chordata > Testudines > Chelydridae > Chelydra > Chelydra serpentina. The sequence continues at coordinate 42,339,767 of JBAIAC010000029.1, read as the reverse complement.
TAATCCATGCACCCAAAGTGTCAGTCCTCTCCTATGATTGCGGGGGCGAGTCTTGCCCACATTCTCCACCATGAGTCACATGACTCACTGTCCGAGAGAGCACCCCGTCATGTTCTGCCCTCTACTCCTGCTGTTGAGGTGATCTGGCCCTCAAGCCAAGCCACTCTAAAGCATTCAGCCCTTTGTGGGATAACAGAGTCCCACAGTCCAAGTCCAACACAACATCAAAACAATCTTCAGCCCTGCTGGGCTCAGTGGACAGTCCCCCTTACAGGCAGGACCCGGGGCAACAGCCCCTCTCACTGTCTAACCACCAGCTCCTGGGCTCAAAACAGCCCCACCATCTGGGTCAGGACTATCCTTCTACCTCAGGCCTCAGGCAGGCGATAGCCCTCAGTCAGTTCCAAGCTTGACCCCACATCAGAGCAGCCTGCCTACTCCCCTATCCAGTTAGCCTCAACTGCTGGGCTTTCTGCCTCTAACACCCAGCACAGGTGTCACAGGACAGGGCTAACTCAACAGAGAGCCCTGGGCCTCCTGGCCTTAAAGGGGCAGGCTACCCTGTGACAGGGTATATCAGGGAAGGAAAGGGTGTGTTGGGGTGGGAGGGGAGTGGCCGTATCACTCAGGACTACAACCATTCTGGGCTGTGCAGCAGCCCACTGGGAATCATAGGGAGGCTGCCATACGTTAGAGTGACCCCCACTTGTGGTCTAAAATTACTCCAATGAGGAGTGAAATAAAACCAATTTTCAGTTTCCTGACAGCGTCCCTGTGCGTGATCCATATTACACCCTCCAGACATGTGAAGTGATCGCTCTGCAGGCCTTTGCTAGTCCATATCAGACCAAGAGTGGGACTAATAGGCAGAAAACATGGCCTACATGCTCTGGCACAGACGTCCCCTGTTGTGCAGTAGTCCCTGAGCACAAACAACCCATTTAGACTGCTGCTGGCCATGGATGGACTAATTCATACGGGGAGGAATGCCAATGGCGACAGAGATGGCCAGAGCACAGGGTCACATTCAGGGGTGCCAGAACGGGGGAGGGGAGTTGGGGGCCATGGCCCTCCCACTTTTTACCAGCTGTAAGGACAAGTGACGGGAGGAGGGGGTGAGGTCTTGGAGGGAAGAGGCAGCACAGAGGCAGGGGCTCGGGGAGAAGGGACGGTCCAGGAGGTAGGACCACAGTTTGGGTGCCAATGGCACCTGCACTGTTAAGAAGCTTCCGCCACTCCTGGTCAAATTAATGCTGTGTGCAGCCATTTTGGAAGCAAGTGGTGTAGCACCAGAATTTGACCTAATAAACATAAAGATGCAGTTTGGGTATAAAGTCTGGACAGTCATTTTCCACTGAAAGCTATTAATTATATCTTTTTGCAGCTGTAAAAGAACATGTGCTTCTGACATGGCAAACAGTATAGACTCATTTTTAATAATAATAAATAATAATTGTATTTCTTTATGTAATCTCTGGCCTAAAATGGTTAGACATTGGACCCCTTTTCAAGTGTTAGCGCCACAAGTTAGGCAGTAAAATGTGTCTCCAACACATTGGTATGTTTTTTCACCCTTAAAAGCAATAATGTATGTGGAAATGATAAGTAAGCAGATTAGTGGCTGAATTCAGCTGCAATGGAACCTGCTGAATGGCATTCAGGGTGACCCACAAGTTGATCAGTTTAAGACTGTCCGAAGGACAAATTAGGTTCATACCATTTCTGAGTCCCTTTACCATTTAGGCATAAGACATTTGATAGCAGGGTCATTTAAGGTATCTGGTTACCAGATCTAAAATATTATAATAAAAGTCGTGAAAGCCAGCAAAGAATCAACCCTTGGGCACAAATATCAGATGCCATATTCATTCATGATATAACTGCATGCAGTCAATGGAGTCCCACCAGGGATAAATTTGGCACAAGGTGTTATATTATGGGTGGTATTTTCACAGATGCCTAGCAGATCAGAATACCGATTTCCCATTCCCATCTAATGAGAAATTGGCATCATGCAGATACTTTATGTGGCTTTGAAAATTCTACCTTATCTGTTAATTTAAAAGTAATTTGATTGGCTAAACATTCCAGTATGCCTCTTATTTTTTCTTTTAGTAAAGAACTTCAACCCCTTCTACAACACTCATGGTTTGTTTCATTGTTACTTATGAGGGTGGAGTTTATTTAAGCGTCTGTCCAGGCGGACATCAAACCCAATATTCTGGCTTTACTTACTTATTGTTTCTGTTGATTTTTTATTAGTAATGACATTCAGACACGAAATACTCTATTTCCAAAAGGCCAGATGAAAAATCTCATGTGAATTACCTCATCTGATTTCCGATATTTTTCTTACTTATTTGGAAATGTTTGATAGTTTTCTAAATATGCCTTAATGAGACAATGCAAGATTTAAAAAATCATAAACCTATTTTTAAATTTCTATTACCAAAAGCACTTTTGATTACTATCTCTGATTTACTTTTAAATAAACTAATTTTTGATAATTAATTCTGTTATTTATATTTTGCACTGGCTAATGAATATAGATTAATAAGTATCACTTTCGTTTGCTATGCATTTCTCATGAATTTCCTTTTCAGAGTCTCATGAAGAAGTGCCTCCATTCTGGGGTTGTAAACACTGCAGGAAAATATTTAAATCCTGAGCCTGCAAATATTTAAGCACATGCTTAACTTGAAGCATATGAAGAGTCACCATGAAGTCAGTGGGACTATTCACATACTTAAAGGTAAGCATGTGTAGTGGGATCAGAGACTAATTAAAAAAACAAAACAGTTTGCACTGAAATTTTTAAAAATAGTGACATTTCTTTCGGTCCCAGAGTTTCAATCCTTTTATGTTAAATAATAAGAAACATATTAAACAAAACAAATTGTGGGCCCAATCCTGCTCCCACTGAAAGCAAGGGCAAAACTCCCTTTGGCTTCAATGGGAGCAGAATCCAATGATATAACGTTCTGCTTCCCTTGTCAATAGAAATATTGCCTCCCCTTTTCATCTGATATTGTCTTCCATATCTCACATTCATCCACTCATCATGGTCTGTTGCCAATATTTGTTTTATTATCTGTCTAATTTAGGACCCCATCCTGCAGCCCTTATTCGCATGAGTAGTCCCATTGACTAGAATGGGACTACTCCCATGATTAAGTGCTACTCATGAGAGTACAGTCATAGAATCACAGAATATCAGGGTTGGAAGGAACCTCAGGAGGTCATCTAGTCCAACCCCCTGCTCAAAGCAGGACCGATCCCCAACTAAATCATCCCAGCCAGGGCTTTGTCACGCCTGACTTTAAAAACCTCTAAGGAAGGAGATTCCACCACCTCCTGAGGTAACCCATTCCAGTGCTTCACCACCCTCCTAGTGAAAAACTTTGCAGTGAGTCCTGCAAAGTGAAAACACATGCTTAACTTTACTCGCATACCTAGTGCCATTGACATTCAGGTGAAACACGTTAATAGGATTATTCCTGCATAAGTACTTGCAGGATCGAGACCTAAGGCTTGAAACCACTAATAGAAAAGGAATTTGTCTTCTTATATATCTGCACAGCTTTATGCACACTCACAGATCTCTGTGCTGTGGGCTATGTAATAATAACAAATATTGATAATTAATCGTAAATAATATACTAGCTTTATTGTAATCTGACGCTTTACTCCTCCTGCCTTGCTGATCTTCAATATAGCTCTGCCCCCAGTAGTCTTTAAGGATCAGACTTATGTTTAAATGATGTAAAAATGGGACCTAAAGAGAGTAAAATTTTCAAAAACACCTTAGAGACTTAGAAGCCTAAGTCCCATTTTCAAAAGTGACTTAGGCACTTTGACCTAGATCCTCAAAGGTATTGAGGTGTCTAATCCCCACTGAAATTCCAATGAGCTTAAGACACTCTTTCAATGAGACTGAGGCTTCTAAGGCACTTTGACATTTTTGTTTTTTAAAAGTCAGTTCTGGAAAACCATAAATAAATTTTACCAAATGTATTAATTGTAGTAGAGCAATGCTGAAGTACTACTGAGTTTTTTACACTCCTTTGCATTTCTGTGACTTGAATGTTTCCTCTTTACAATGCACAGATGTTCCAGTGTTTATATGCAGTGTTGTTGTAGCTGGGTTGGTCCCAGGATAGAAAAAGAGCTCTGTAAACTCAAAAGTTTGTCTCTCTCACAGGCAGAAATTGGTCCAATAAAAGATATTGCCTCACCCTCCCTGTCTCTCCGATTTATATTAAAATTTTTGATCAAAATAGGATTTTTCTTCCTTTTTATTGGCTTTTCTAGGAATTCCATGTAAGAGAATATTATGTCTCACTATGTAATTTTAGCCAGAGGAAAGGGGTACATTTTAGATGCCGTGCTTCGGAAAATAGCACACAAAATATCTTCTAATGAAATTATGGGAATTATACATTTCCTTTCCGGCACCCAATTTTAATCCACCTGCATCTTTCTGAAATGGTACCTGCAAATGGTGACTCAGGAGGTAAATGCCACTACCACGTGTAGTATTAATTTTTATTTTCAATACTACATAATAATGTTTTTGATTATAAACAGAGAGGAGTCATGTTGCTACAGGAACTTTGCCTTTATGTAATGTGGACATAATATGTATTGTACAGTAGTACACTAGATGGAAAATATGAGTGCTTGGACTGGAAAGTAAGTCATGCTGTCTTTCCATGTTGTGTATAAATCTACAGAGCATAATTAAAAGCAGAAGCATTGAATATCTCCAGACTCTAAAGCCTTTACCTGGCTCTATAAATCCTTCAGCCATATAACAGACAGCGAGCTGGGTTTAAGCTAATCTAGGCAGATGGATACCTTGAGCTGATTATTTATATTTGGTAACATTTGTTTCACTGCTGCATGACTGGGCAAAGAAAAAATGTGTCCTGAAGTAAATATATGTGGTTCAGGATATGTACAGTGAGCACAAATGCTAGACTAGACATCAAGTGTTTTCTTTGTGGGCGGGGAGGGGGGAAGGGAGGGAAGAAAGAAGGGTTAGTGACTGATTATAACATCATCTTTTCAAAGCTTCCTACCTCACTCAGTAACTGCCCAGCTTTTCTGGCCTGGCCAGAATGAGTTTTGTACAGTGTCCTGAGAAGCCCCCTGTTCCAAAGTGATTCTCATTGCTTAGAGGTTTCTTTCCTATTAAATCTTGCCCCTCTCTGTGTCCGTATCCATGAAATGGGGTTAATATTGATCTACCTCAAAGGGTCTTGGGTGGATTCATTAGTTACTGAGCCCAATTCTGTTCCTTTTGGAATCAATTGGAATGTTGCCCTTCAGTTGAATAGGTTAGATGGCAACTAATGTAGCTGTGCAGGGGGAGAATTCCTACCCTCCACCCCATGCATTAAGGCTGCTGGCTACCAGGAGCTCCCTGTATCAGTGTGCATGCGTGGTTGCTGTGGCTCCCATTACCACAACAAAGTGGATAGGGAGGGGATGGAGACAAGGAGAGAGTTAGTGGAACTATGACTCTGTCCACTCCCATGCACTGGTCACAGAAGCTGGTTGGACATGAGGGAGGAGAATGGGGAGTGTGCAGCATACTGCCCTTCCCACAGAGGAAAAGGGGAGCAAGGGAGGACTAGTACCCAGGGTTCTTCCCGGGTCAGTGCAGCCTAGTCATCATCCCTCACACAGGTCTATGCCTGAGGGCATCATCTGGCCCAATGGGAACACAGATGGGCTGAATGCTTGGAAAGTGCTTTGAAACTGTAAAGCAATATATAAGCATTAGAAGTTACGGGATCAGATTCCCCGTTGAAGTTAATGGGGCTGCACCCAGCTGGAGTATCTAGTCCACTGCTTTTATTTATCATTATTTCATATGCAAAAATTCATGCAGTATATTGAGCTCTTTGAACACCAAGGCCTGCAAATACCGATGGATGGTGAGTGAAACTTCTACAAAAAACAAAGACCAAAAAAGCCATTGTTTTTTGCATGAGAATATGCGCTCCAAATGGGCTGGAGAATGAATTAAGTACAATGAATGTGTTCTTTAAAAACTGCATTTCAAATATTTATTGTCCCTATAATAATTCCTCATTCCAACCATGGAGTGCTGCAAATACCATAAACACTGTAAAAAAGGTAAATGCAACAAATGGCAAATTTTTGGAGGGTACCTACTCTAAATGTGCATGGCTGCATTTATGTGTCACATAGTGCCTAACTCTGAGTCAATCCAATTTGAAAGCAGCCCAACAGAGAGCTACAACTATGACCAGTAAAACACGTGCAAACTATTATCAGCTTTGAATGCCAGCAAAAGAAAGGTCTAACCCACCATAATAATCATTTGGATGTAAGGAATTAATTCAAAACATTAATGACAGAGCAGAACTACATGGGTTAGTCCAAAAAATCCTTTGCTGATGAAAATCAGTTTGGAATGAAAGGAAACGTCTGAAATAAACTGGGTTTAAGGGTCTCTTTTGCAGCCCTAGCCAACAGAGATCCTTACCACAAAATTCATCCTTGGTCTGGCATAATTATAAGCCTGCTCAGAAAAAGCCAAAGAAAAGGGTTAGTATGGAGATTGGATTGTCCCACAGCCCTCGACAAGATGGTGCAGGCACTGATGAAGTCTTTGGCTCACAGAGCTCAGCCTGCAACTCCCTTGACGTTCCCTGGCGGCTGCTACAACACGTTGGGTAATTACAGCTCTCAGTCTGTATGCTCATCCAGAACACAAGCTCTGCAGACAAACCAACAAGTTTTGTTTTTTTTAAAAAGGGGGGGAATAATTTGTATTGAAGGGGATTCTGTTTTGACTCAAGGCTAGCTCAGAAATGTCTATGAAGCCAGAAGAAGTAGGGCTGGGAAAACATGTATCACAATCTGACTTTATAGCTGATGGTTTGTAGTGCAAACTGTTTGCTGAAATGGGGAAAACAAACCCATAGGACCAGATCCTTCACTGCTGTAAACTGGCTAAGTGTGATGAGGTGTCCACCCCACACAGGACTGGAAGGGGTTAAGGTGACCAGGTAGGCCTATTAACTACACAAGCTGCACCTGGAGGAAGAGCCAAGGGGCAGGGAATTGATTGCAAGCAGGCTCAGCTGGGCAGGAAGAGGCAGGGCCTATAAAGCCAGGAAGCTGGCACCACACAAAGATAGTAATTGCTCACTTGCTCCCTAGGAAGAGGGAGATGGTATTTAGAGACTGCAGGGTCCAGTAGACTGCAGTCACTCCGTGGGAGGAGGGAAGAGGTTTGGAGCTGGTGCACCCAGAAAAAGGGGGAGATGGAGCACTCTAGGGGAGGAGTGGTGAGGGCTGGGAGAGGAAAGCCCTGAACTGCTGAGTAGAGGATCCCTGGACTGGAACATGGAGTACAGGGTGGGTCTGGGTTCCCTACCTGCCACTGGGGAAGTGGTACTAGTGGGCAGTGAACTGGAAAACTGCTAGGGTTGCTGTGGGATTTTTCTGGGGGTTTGAAGGACTGTACCCTGGAAAGGGGAGGGATGCAGAGTGACCTGGCTGGAGGACCTCACTAATCATGAGGAGGCCGCTGCAATTCCAGGAGTGAGGGAGGGGCTGCAGACTGGGGAGAGAGATGGTGTGCAACCCCAGGAGGTGATGTTGACCTTGTGAGCTAATCCCCAGAGCAGCCAGGAGGAGGCACCCAACTAGTAGTGAGTGGAGCACCCTATGACACTAAACTCCACCAGAGACAACTGACTTCCATGGAGCTGACTCCAATGGAGCGACGTACCAAATGACACTAGCTGAGGATCTGGCCCCTCCCTACAACAGTGGTCCCCAAACTGTGGGATGTGCCCCATAGGGGAGCACAGAGGAACATTTAGAGGGGCATGCTGCTGGCCCAGGCTAGCTAAGCGATCCTCCATTTCAGTCCCAGTTACATACTTGTCTATATTATCATCTTAAAGAGCTGTTTGCAACAGACAAACCTTCTTCAGTGCATTCAGCTTCCTACAGAAAGGTGAGCACAACTGCTTCCTAGCCTTTGTCTCTATGAGACCCAGTCTGCCCAAGTCAACCCAATGTTGGTGTGATCTGCAAATGCTCTCTGCAAATCCGTGCTCATAAACACTATGGTTTATTGCGGAGTTCACTTAATGCTGCTATGGGAAATAGCACTGTAATTTAACAAGTACATTCACTTTTTACATTTTTAAGATCTTTGGTGAAGAGTCATAACTTACTTCAGTAACACAAAGCTGCTGTGTTGCTTTCTGCATTAAAGAAATGGGGGATTGTGGTAAAATATACGCTATTTTTATTTTAAAATTACAGTCCTAACACAAGAACATCTAGAATATGGTTCCAAGCACTGCCTTCCAAAATGGTGAATACCCTATGGTCTCTGTAGCCACAGCCTCACCACAATGATACTGACAAAGACCCTGTTGCTTTGGAATTCTTAATATGTTTCAAGCATTGCTTTGAAGTAGTCTGAACAAATGTCTTGGAACATCCCGCTGAGCACCTCAGGCTGGGATTTTCAAAGGAGTGTAAGGGATTTAGGCAACTCCAGGGGGATACGGGCTCCATGCTCAGTATTGCCAACCCCCAAGCTTCAAAACTATGGGGTACACTGCCAAAAATCGGGAGATTGGCCTCAAAATCATGACTTTTTTTAATAGATTACTGGTTTTCAACCTGTGGTCTGCAGACGTGTGGGGGTCTGCAGACTGTCTAAGATTTCCAAACGGGTCTTCCTCTTTTTTTTTTTGAAGTTTTTTAGCAGTCTGCAAGTGAAAAGGTTGAAAATCACGGGAATAGATATGGTGGTTTGTGGTGGGTCTTTTGATTTTTGAACTCCCCTTGCTCTGTGTGTGTGTGTGTGTGTGTGTGTGTGTCAATTAGTGTTGCCAGTGCTCCAACATTTACAAAAGTGATTTAGCCTCCCCACATCTGTCCATCCCCCTGCCTAGAAATTATTACTGCCTTCCATTAGTGCTACCCTCAACTCCCCATCCCTTTTGCCCCCTCCAGCCTCACCTCTGGTTCTCCTGCAGCTTCTGGGGTTTTTCACAGGGCTGTGGAGCTGTGCTCTGGCTCTGCCCCAGCTCCAGGCAAAAACCTACTGCTCCGGAGCTGCTCTGCGGGCTCTGCTCCAAAGCCCTGGTTCTTCAACTGCTATCTCAGGTCTGGTGGGGAGGAGGGAGCTGCATTAGGGTACCTTGAGCTGCCTCCTTCAAAGGGGAGAGGAAAGGATTCCTCACCCTCTCTGCCTCTGCACAGGCAAGTGCTGCATGGTGGGAAGGGGGAGGAGGAGAGGTGCAGAGGGGCAGCCCTGGGCTGCTGGGCTCTTTAGCTCTTATCAGAACACATGGGCTCCCAGAGAGTTCTGCTCTGTCTGCTTCCTGCGGCAGCCCTGATTGGCTGCTCTTCCCCGGGGGGGGGGGGCGGCAGCCAATCAGAGGGGATTTCCCACCAGGCAGAGCTCTCATGGGTGAGAGGACTGCTGGTGTTTCCCATTGCATTGCCAGACATGCTGTGGTGTCGGGGGAGCCAATGAGCACTAGGGACTAACTCCCCTGGGCCCGCTGGAACATCCTAACTTGACATCCCCAAAGTGGAAGGTGCATGGCCACATGCTCAGCTGGTGCACACTCACGTATTGCCGCCAGCTCTCGCTGTGTGTTTGCAGTGATGGGATTTTGGCCAGGGCAGGAGCCCGTCGGGTGATGACATGAAGCTCCAGCCCTCTAGCCAATTTCAACCATTCCTGTGGGGGAAACCCCACTCTGATTGGCTGCCTGTGCCACCTGCCCACCTCCTGGGGCATTGCAACCAATCTGAGCTGCTGCAGGCAGAGCTCCCCATGCCCTCTGGCTTGGAAAGGGGCAGAGGGGGATGAAGAGCCCCTGGAGCTGCCCCACTGAGCCTGGAAGTGGGACCCTGCTTCAGCACCCCCAGGCCTGGGGAAAGGAGGGGGTGAAGTACCCCATGAGTAGCAGATGTGAGCTGGGGTCCGGGGCAGGAGAAGGGCAGAAGTGATGTGTGGTTTGGGGGGACAGGATTGATTTGAGGATGGGGGCATAGGGCAATTGTTGAGCAGGGAATGGGAATGCTGGGCAGGTGTAGGGGTGGGAGCCAAAATCACCTGTCCCAATAAACGTGGGAGTGTTGGCAACACTAATTGTCTCTCTCTTTCTCACATACGTGCTGTGGATGGGGAGGGGACATTCATCAGTCAAAAGACAGACCAACAAACCACACTAATATCTAATGATTTGAGGGGGAGGTCTCCCTCGTGGTTTTTGATTTCTTGAGGTTGGCACTGAAATTGGCATTACTCCACAAAATCAATGAGGTTTCACTTGGGAACCAGGGCCTACCCCACGGATCCAGTGATGCTATCCCTCGCAATTTTATTGTGAGTCTCGTGATATTTGGTGGTGGTGGTTTTTTAAGCCCCAGCTTTTGGGGACATACGCTGTGAGAATCCCAGCTTTCATTCTGGAAAAAAATGGAAGTTTCTAACCCTTGTGGTTGCAGAGAAAAGCCTGAACGTGCCAAGGGCACCTTAATGTGTTTTTTTTTTTTAAAAAAGGCACATAAAAACAACCCTCACATCGTTAACTTGGGGAAATGTCATGATTTTTAAGCCAATCATGATTTTGGAGGGGCCTCTGGACTGACTCGTGTTTTTTCAAATGGCTCAGGTTGCTCCAGTTGCAGAACAGGAGCCACAGTTATGGAGTTCCTCATTGGTAGGAAGCCTCGTGAGTATCTCCAAATTGTGGACCAAGGTAAATAATTGAATCCACAAAGGAGCATGGAGTGGATTTTCTGTGTTGCTGTCAGTAAACATTTAGAGCCAGGGGACAGGTAGTTTTGAGAGGTCAGAGGGATTTCCTTGGCTTATTACATCAAAGTCATTGACACCACGTTCGTGACCGTTTGCCTAGGCAGAAATGACCCAGATTCCTGAATGTGTCAGAACCGTTGCACTTGGAGTGAATGAAGTACTCTATGCCATGGAAGAGCCTTGATTCTGTTGTCATGGATTAAGCTTTGACTGGACCTAATGGAACCACCACATGCCTGAAATTCTGATCATGAGGAGAGTTCCAGCTCCCGGCAGGAGCCCTTGTAAAATATTTGAGCTGCAGGCAACATTTCCAGGCATCCCTGTGTCATGGGAAAGGAATCCAGGTTTGCTGTGATTATCACCTGTGCAGGACAGAGAGATAAGGAAGAAAAAGGCAATTAAAGCTGCATTGCATTTCCTCTGTGCCTCCTAAAAGAGCAATGTATAATTTGGCATGTTGGTTGCTATCCTGCTTGATGGGCGCTCTGTATTGTCTGGAATTAGCAGGAGCTTAGCCAGTCCAGCAAATTCTGCTCTCTCACATGCACTCAATAGGTGTGTAATGGAGAGCAGAATTTGGCCCAGTGTATGCATTTTATTGGTGGGCGATTTGATTGAGCAAGGAAAGTCAGGAGAACTTCTTAGGCATGGTTAGGTAAACAAGGAATCAAAGGGATAAAGATGTTTTCAGGAGGAAAAAACCGGACAGTATGAATCAAAATATCGGCAACTAAGTGCAAGATTTAGGACACTGTGTCCTATTAAAGATCAGGAAATGCGAGCGAAAGGTGGTTACAAATTCAGACTAAGCACATCATTATGAGCACATCAAGAATGCAGGCTGTTGTTTCATTAATTCCCATTGGATTAACAACTAAATTAATCCTATGCACTTGCAGCATCCTGAAGAAAGCCAAAGGAGACAACATAACCTCCATGAAACGAGCAGGAGGAAAATTTGAAGTTTAACTGTAGGCAGTATTGTTATAATTACTACATGTTGTGTTATGATTAATGGGGTAGATTCCTTTGGGAGAGGCAGCTTCTGGAACAGCAGGCAGCCAAATGATGCTGAGCTATTTCCTTGAGTGAACCTTGTGGAAATGAGATGCTTATGTATGACAAAATATCAGCCATGACTGGGAATAATGTGAGGCTAAATAAACAGCTAATTTAAGCACCATGGCAAATTACCAGTTGGTTTCATTCTGTGAACTTCCAGCTGATGGTTCTGTAGGAGAGAACTGTACATTTTTCTCTCTATTTGTAAATGTAATATTGTGGCAAGGCGTTAGTCATGAAGACACACACTTGCTAGCACTGTATTTCCAGTGGTTTTCAGATGCTGGGTTGGTTTCAGGCCACATCTGTGGCTGGTACAAATCAGCATCACTCTCTTGACTTCGAGGGGTCTATGCTGATTTACAGCAGCTGCAGGGCTTGCCTCCATGTACAGTCTACCCACATTTTTCAAACTAATCTTAAGCACCCACTCCTTACATGCTCTTGACAGTGATTCTAGATGGCTTGGACCACCTTAGATTGTGAGCCCCTTGGAGCAGGGGTCATTTTTGAGTGTTTGGAAAGTGCCTATCCCATTGTAAGTGCTACCACACGGAAATTATTGTCCTCTACTGAGATTGAGCTCTCTGGGTGGGGACTGCTCTTGTTCTGTCTTTGTACAGCTCCTCACACAATGGAGTCCTGGTCTGTGACTAGGGCTCCTAGGTTCTACCACAATACAAACAGTGAATAATAATAACAATACACCCGTTTGTTGTCCCCTACCTCTGTCTACTACTTGGCCTTGTATCCTTGGATCCTCCATCATCCTTAGCTCTTATGCTTTTGAGCAGAAGTCTCCCACCTGCCTATTTTAATCTTTCTGCACTCTAAGACCGCCCCCCCCCCAGCTCCAAAAAGCCTCAGCAAATCACACGCACGCAGCCTCCATTCCATTGGTGTGAATTTCATTAGCAGTTCTTGGCCAGACCAATCTTCTGTGATTAAAAACAGCTCTTTTACCACCTTTACCGCTGATGCCATCATCATTGCAAACCCCTGGAGAGGAAAAAACTTCCAAGCTGCTCAAAAGAGACGTTTTCAGTCTCCCCAGATTAATCACCCTAACTTTAAACTAGATGGCACTAGCTGAAGTGTCTTTTGTTATCTGTCTATACAGCGCCTAGTACAAGGGCATCCTGGTGCTTGATTGGGTCCCCAGGTGCTACTGTACTACAAATAACTACAAGTCATATCCCATTACATATGTATATTTCCTAAATTGACAGATTTGTTTTCTGATTTGCGATCAGCTCAGCAATGTGATCCTTTCCAAATGGGTCTAGGAAAAGTTCATTTTCATAATAACAATTGTTACTGTATAGCATCACGTCCCAGCAATGCTCTCCCATAATCTCTTTCATCAGGGGATTCCAAATCAGCAATACAAATGCATTCCGGGATAACATTCATTAAACAAGGTCTCAACTATAGAGACACATTTTCTTTAAATCAATTCCTGTTTTCAGCATAAAAGAATTGGGTGTTTACCAGTTTATGATGATTTGTGCCTCTTAAAGGAGACTATCCCCATCCCTTGATATGGCTACACCGGTTTGGCGAGTGTACTGTGTAGAAGTATATCCTTAATCACTCAAAATAGTATAGATCTAAACCATTAAAACTGGGGAGGATTACAATTTACCATTTCAGGGATGAGCTCCCCCCATCTTACCCACCTACCTTGCTTCACAGGTCCAATTTCTGCCTCCTGTCTACAAGCAGGTAAGACATCATGGTAATGGTTGAGTAGAGTGTTGCTGTGCAGAAGAATGCAAATATATTTTAAATGCCAAAGTCAGGAGGTTTACAAATGAGCTGATTTCCCATGCAGTAAGTTTCTCAACAGCTTATGATGTGTCTATCCAGTGCCTAGTATGGTGTTCAGTGGTCATTCAGAGCTTAATGTGCTTGCAAGAGCTCTGCTTTATTCTCTGTGTGGTTCCAACTTGCTGTGCATGACCACAAGAGGTCCACAGCACCTGGCCCAGACTGTCTGGGAAGCCCGTCGCTTAAGGATGCTGTCTCCAGTGCCATACTTAGTTCAATGGGGCCCTGATCTTGATTGGGGTCTGGACACATTCCTGCAAATAATAAATAAATACAAATAACTCAGTAAGGAGTTGTTGTACATGGAGTTTGACCTCTATCTTGCGTTACACTTGATCTTCCTGCAGAAATCTCACTGACATCACTGGGAATTTAGCAAACAGACTGAGGGCAGCATGTGGCATTTAGCATCCATGCATGTCAGATGAACTAACCTAATAGATCAGGAACCAATCCAGCCTGTTGGGTTAATTATCTCTCTGCTAAGAATGCTCATGACATGCAGCAGTTGCTCCTAAGGCATTTGGGCCCAGATCCTCAAGGATATTTAGGCACTTAACTGCGATTGATTTCAGTGGACGTTAGGCATCTAAATATCTTTGCGCATCTGGGCTTTGGTAATTAAGAAATAATGGCAAAACTGTTATTGGAAGCCTTGCTGATCATCATGGCTGACATTTATCCATAGCATGATGGGCTACTGCAGAGCTTTCCAAACTGTGTGTCGCGACACGTTAGTGTGTCGGCTGCAGTGTGTAGGTGTGTCGCGGGGCGGCAGGCATGCTCCGCTCCCCACCGGCTGACGGGGGCGGGGTGGCAAGCGTGCTCCGCTCCCCCCCGGCGTTTTGGCGGGGCGGCATTGTTGGGGAGGGGGGTGTTTCGGCCGGCGTTGGGGGGGGCGGCGGCGCTTGGGGTTTTGGTTGGTTTTTTTTGCCTGGGGCGGCCAAAAACGTAGGGCCGGCCCTGGGTACTGCGCATGCGCAGTATGCGTAAATCGGTCGAAACAGCTGATTTGACGCGGCCGCACCTGAAGTGACGCATTCGAGAAATTCCATGGGTCCAGTTTTTTGATAGAACACCGTCTGAACCGCCGCTCAATTGCCGCTCGACAAAATTCGTTCAATGTGAAAAGTTACGCGCGGCCGCTCGACAAAAAGCCGCCTAGTCTGCACGATCTGTAGGTGTGTGCAACGCGGGATTGTTCTCTCACTTTATCACTGCGGGAGTGGAGTGCTGGTGCTGTTATTTTCATGTTTAGTTACTGTTAAAACTTTATAATAAATTCGCACAGTTTTTGTTCATTAAATTGCAGTTGAATTACCCCTAAAATGGATAAGTTTCTAATTAAGAAAAGAAAAGCTGGTGAAGATGATGTTTGCGATGAACAAAATGTAGTGGCTATAGAGGAAACTATGCAAGAATCAACTGTTGAACGGCCTGTATTACTACGTAAGAAGTGTAAAGGAAAAATTTCCAAGCCTCGTTTATACAATAAAGATTATATGAAACTGGGGTTCACATTTTCTGGTAATGAAAACAATCCTTGACCCCAGTGTTTAGTTTGTGGGCATATACTTGCAAATGAAAGTATGGTACCAAACAAATTAAAGCGTCATTTTACCTCAAAACACAGTCATTTGTCAGAAAAACCAGTAGAATACTTTATTGAGCTTTCAGAATCTATAAAGAAGCAGTCTGTATCATTCACAAAGAGAATTAAGACATCAGAGAAAGCTCAAAAGGCAAGTTACTTGGTTGCTCAAATAATTGCCAAAAACAAGGACCCACACACTATTGCCGAAACCACCGTAAAGGAATCTTGCTGTGCTATTGTTCGAACAATGTTTGGGCCCGAATTTGAGATAGAAGTTAATAAAATCCCTTTGGCAGATAACACGATTGGAAGACGTATTCAAGACATGTCTGATGACATTAAGCTGCAAATGAAGGATATTTTTCAAGACGATAATATGATCTTTACATTGCAATTAGACGAATCAACAGATGTCAGTGGGTTAGCACAATTATTGGTTTTTATACGTTTCATTCATACTGACAGAATTATTGAGCAATTCTTGTGTTGTCTAGAACTTCCAATGAGAACTAGAGGTGAAGATATATTTAAAACTTTAGATTGCTTCATGAAGGAAAATAATTTGCAATGGTTAAATTGTGTAGGAATATGCACAGATGGCGCACCCTCAATGGTTGGTTCAACAAAAGGTTTTATAGCTTTAGAAAAGAAAGAGAATGAAAATATTATAATTACTCATTGCTTTTTACATCGCGAAGCACTAGTCGCGCAAACCATTGGAAATGAATTAAGAAAAGTTATGGACAAAGTGGTTCAAATGGTCAATTACATTAAAAGTAGACCTCTTAAATCAAGATTATTTGCTTATATTTGTGAAGAAATGGGGGCAAGGTTTAAAAAGCTTCTACTACACACAGAGATTCGTTGGCTCTCAAGAGGTCGAGTGCTTTGTCGTGTATACGAATTGAGGGAAATGATGCTTAAACTTTTTGAGGAAAATCAGCAAAATGAATTCTGCGATCTAATTCAAAACAAACTTTGGTGCACAAAATTGGCATATCTTGCTGACATATTTGAACATTTGAATAAAATAAACACCAGTATGCAAGGAAAAGGAGAAAATATCTTAACAGCGGTAGATAAAATTTGTGCTATGAGAGACAAAATAGCAATTTGGAAAAGGAAAGTGAAAGAAGGAAATTTTGAAATGTTTTCCAAAACTGCTGAGTGCGAGCTAAAATGTGGTGGTAGCTCGCTAATTGTTGACCATTTAACATTGCTTGGAGAGAAAGTTCATCATTACTTCCCAAATGTTGAAATCCAAGACTATGATTGGATCAGAAATCCATTTCTTTCAACTGCAACGAGGAACTTTTCACTTATTGAAGAAGAAGAATTAGCTGAAATAAAAAATGATCGAAGTCTGTTAATGATGTATGAAGAGGGTGACTTAGACAGCTATTGGATTCGCGTTTCAAAAATGCATCCAAACATAGGTAAAAAAGCGTTAAAAATTCTTCTGCAGTTTTCTACTACATACATTTGTGAAGTATCCTTTTCAACGATGACAAACTTAAAGACACTGAAACGTGGAAGCTTAAAAATGCTTGATGACGAAATGCGAGTGTCTTTATCTAATATTCCACCAAATATTCAAAAGCTGTGTTCATCCCATCAACCTCATACATCTCATTAAAATGGTAAGTAGTTATTGGTGTTGTTCAAATTTTTTTAATTCTTGCACATATTTACATATTGGTACTCATAAATGACAACAGTCTTGGAAATGTATGTTATTATGTTACAAATCATATATTTTAAAAAATATAAATGAAAGGTTTTCATGAGATATGTTGTGTCCCCATACATTTCGATATTACAATTTATGTATGTGTCCATATCTCTTATAAGGGGTTAATTTAACCTCCGGTTTGCTAGTAAAACTGAAGTACTGTGTCGCGAAATGATGCATGTCTAAAAAGTGTGTCACCAACATGAAAAGTTTGGAAAGCTGTGGGCTACTGCAAAAAAACCTCAGCACCATCTTTGCAGCACATTGGGGCTGCAAGTGGAATGGCCACACATGAGGGCCTCGTGTCAGCCATCAGAGAAGGTGGCTAGTCAGGGGCAGGCTAACATAACCATGTTGGCATGGATCCAGTGACCCTAAACACACCACAACAACAGGGGGTGCACATGGGACAGTGTCAAGTACTCCAGCCTACAAGCTGTAGGGTGAGGGAGGTTGTACTGCATCCCTGTATTCTGGTTTTGGGGTGTGGATATTTCAGCTCCTCAAAATACCCACAGTTCTCCTGTCCAGGGCTTCCAGCCGATGAAGTGGATTTAAGAACAAACAAACCCCCCAGCGCTAGTAAACTTTCAATGTTATCAATGGTTGAACGGAAGGAATTACTAAGTACCATTACAATGGTAGCTATGTGACCTTCCTGCTACCATGCAGGAGATCCACGTGTGACTGCTGCCTCTTGGATCTTGCTTACCGGGGGCTGCTAAGAAGCACCCTGGGGAAGAAGGCATGGAGTGATTTGATCTACAGTAACTTCCCCAGCTGTTTGAGGAGTGGCACAAGTGAAGTTCTGTCTAGTTCCCATTGGTGAAGAGAATCATGGCCACAAAGCAAGATTTTTAGGTGAGGATGGCTGTGAAGCAAAAGAAAAGAAGAAGGGACCCTCAAGGTCCTGACAAGGATATAGGAGACTGGGGCAATTAAAAATAATTCGAACATCTGGTAACCAAACTTAAGTTCAGCAGTTAAGATTCACATTGCTGACAAACTCTTCTATCTAAGAGGCTCAGCCCGTTTGTTCGCAAAATATGTATTATTCCAGAGAATTTTATTTTCATTGTTCCATTTGTTTGAAGGGAGTTAAAAGATGTATCTTTATTGTTTCTCTCTTTTTTTCACCTTATAGCTCTTAAATGCTGCCGGATTTGGATGTTAGAAAACCATATCAAAATAGTTCTTGGCCAGTAGTCAAAAGTGAATCTCAATCCTTGGGTCAGAGATAAATAAAGATGGGATAAAAAAATAGGCAAAGATTTTAGAATCCCCTTTCCTTCCCCCAAAACCCACCAAAGTATAGATTCAGATTTGCTTATGAACAAAGGATTTAAAATGCCAACACAATTTCCAAGGGAAGTGATGAAAGACCTTTGCCTTGAGTCATTAACACTAGACTAGATAAGGAATCAAGAAATACACATAGGGTTTCTAATTTCGTGGGGGTTTTTTCCTAATTTTTTTGGTA
Organism: Chelydra serpentina; assembly: GCA_037349315.1. Lineage (NCBI taxonomy): Eukaryota > Metazoa > Chordata > Testudines > Chelydridae > Chelydra > Chelydra serpentina. The sequence continues at coordinate 42,321,226 of JBAIAC010000029.1, read as the reverse complement.
TTTATATTTATGGCCAGTAGTAGTTTCTAGCGATGTGCAAAGCAAAGTTTCCCTTGTACTTTAATGTCTCACTTCCCCCATGGATAAGCTTGCAGGGAGTATGAGAGGAGCTTTTTTTTGGTGTTTCTAGTGCCTTTTGTGAACAAGTTTCAAGGCTGCCAAAATGATGTGAGTGCTTTCAGTGTATACGGTATTTGTGTTTTGTTTTTTAATAAAGACTGGTTTTTCCTTTGGGCTGATTTTCACTATCCCTCCTCTCCTCCCCACCCCCAGCCTCTCAATACACCGAAGGGAATGAAGAGCCCTGCACTGCCCCCTTGGGAGGGGAACCTATGATTTGACTTGCCAGGTCTTCCCCACCTCTCATTGCTCAGCATCCTCTGCGTTGCAAAACTGAGGGAGTTTGAGGGATGCGCCAGGATCGGTGCCCGGCGGAGCCTGCCCCCCGGCTTAGCAAAGTTTCAGGGGAAGTTAGAGACACCCTCGCCCGTCCCCTGCGCCGGAGCGGCTACTCCTGCCAGCAGCATCTTTTGTTCGCGGCTGGATGCACACCCCCCATGACGTCAGCCAGGAGCCTGGACCAATCGCAGAGGCAAAGGGGTGTCCTGGTGGGGACCCTCCTCCCCCCTCTCTCTCTGGAGTTAGCCCTGCCGGGGGTCCCCGGAGCAGGGGCCTATATAAACCCCCTGGAGCCAACCGTCCGCCGCTCCCTCGCAGGCTGGAGGAGGAGAAAGAAGGCTGCCCCCGCTGCGCTCCTCCCTGGCGCTAAGTCCTTGTCCCTGCCGCTCGCGGGAGAAGAGCCCGATGAAAGTTGTTTGCCTTGGGCGTGCAGCGTGAAGAGCCACAAGCCCGCTTCTCCCCCTAGGGCCGTTTTTTCCCTCTCCAGCCTTTGAAGATGCCCAGTAGCCCGGGGTGGCTGCTGCTGCTGGTTGCCTTGTGCCTGGGGACAGGGGTGCAAAGCTCGCAACCCAAGGCGGCCAAAACCGGGAGTCAGCCTCAAGAAATAGTCCAGCCCCAGGCTGCAAGCAGCCAGCATAAACGTGAGTATCTGGGGGCACAGAGCCACCGCAAAGGGGGAGTGGGGGGGGGACACTGCCGCAGATGTTGGAGAGACTTGTGGGGTCCAAGGTGGACTTTAGAAACCACGCCAAAATCTCCCGCTGCAGGCAGCCCTGGGGGTAGGTGCTTTTTGTGCATAGCGAATTCGGTGATCAATGGGGATCCAAAGTGATCTCAGTTGTTCCCTCAGCTGGGTGAGATTTTAGCTCCCCTTTAGCACTTCCAAGCCACGCTGCAGCAAGCACTGGCTAGAGAGCGCGAGGGACTTGCACTAGTGAGCTGGGGGAAAGTTTTCGGTTTGCTTTTGAATGTCTGTGAGTTACTCTCTGGTGCACCCCGGTTCCAGCCCAAGTTCGGCAAGCCAGCCTGAGTCATGCAGAGTAAGCATGAGTAACCCCAGTGGTACTACTCAAGTAAGAAGAGCATAATCTGCCCCTGTGTTTTTTGTCACTAAGGCAGAAGTATAGTGTAACGGGATCTGTTTTAGTTACAGCAAGTGGTGATGAAATGTATATGCTAAACTTTTATTTGAACTAAACAGCTGCTATTTTCATGTTTCAGTTCTGGGTATATGGTTTTCATTAGAGCCCTTACTTAAGAAAACAATAGTTTTATTATTACAGGTAATTAAAAATAACCTTAACACAAAACCCTAAAACACTCTTTCTGCAAACACGATTTGGGAGATGTTTGCTGGAAGAATTGCTGCTGTGACCCTTGAAAGCGTCTGGGGAAGTTGAGGTTGCATCAGTGAAAAACTTCCTGGCACTAAGATCTATCAGGCTGTGAAATGATCTCTCAAGGGATGTGGTGGAAGCCCTGCTGCTTGGCACACTTAGAACTGACCTGGACAAAACGCTTGTAAATGTAAACCTGGGAAACAATCCTACAGTGACTGGAACCCACCCAAAGAAAGCCCATTGAAGTCAGTGGCAGTCTTTCCACTGACTTGAATGGAGCTTTGGATCAGGCACTAGATGACATTATGAGTCTATTAACTCTTTGTTTCAAAGCCTCTCTCAACTCCTTTGCAGTTACTGCAGTATTTAATGTGGTGTAGATTGACTTTCAGGTGCCTGATCTCGCTTTCTTTGTGTATCCCAAACTCCCATTGTCTCAGCGGGAGTTTTGCACCTGCAAAGAATGCAGGATCAGGACCTAATGAATAGTCCACGCATGATTTAACTCTCCTTTTGTCTCTTGCTTGGAGCTCTGTGGTTGAAGGAGGCTAATGTAACCCAAGACTTCTGTTTCTTTTTCAGAGGGCTGTTATGATAATGGGAGATACTATCAGATAAGCCAACAATGGGAACGCATTTACCTGGGGAACATGCTTGTCTGTACCTGCTATGGGGGAAGCAGAGGTTTTAACTGCGAAAGCAAGCCAGAACGTAAGCTGGTGGGAGTCATGATGAATGAAAAATGGGTTGTGAGGCCAATTAAAATAAGCATTAAAAATTATAGACGAGAGATCCGATTCTCAGATCATGTTAATGGGCATGAGAGTCTATAATGGATTTATGCTCATTTACACTGAGGATCTGGCCTGAGATTTTAGGAGGTAGTCTTCATTAGACATGGGCCTGCAGTCAGAATCCTGGGTCCAAATAACACTCAACCTGAAGTTTGGATCTGAATCTAAACTTTGCAGCCAGCCTCATCTCTATAATGATCTGACCTGACCCTAGATTGGAAATCCCTAACAAATGCAGAGTACACAACAGATCTTGAGCCAAACTTTTCAGCTCTGACGTCTCTAAACTTTTTATTTGATTGTATTGTCTGTAACTGTTAATATGCATTTCATAGCCTCAGGTTTTTAAAAACATTTTAAATGTTGACTTTCATTTGCAACTTGTTTCACAGTGCTTCTAACTTGCATATGAACTGCCCATAGTTGGGTGTAAGGTTGGAGTAATTATTCTTATACCAATTTATGATTATTTTGATACTACATTGCATCCTAAACTATCTGAGTGTCATAGGGAGACACGGAATAAATTTGGATAAAATTGAGGTTTTGGATAACAGAGGGATTTTTAAATGTAACAGATGTTGGGGGATGTGACCCTGTTTGGGGTAACTGGGACATTTCGATAATCAAACTGAGCAGTATTTACTGGGCTGTGTTCACTGGTTTGCTCTGGCTGTGTTGGGCTGCTCTGATGATGCAAAGCAGCCATAAATCTATCTTAACTGATGAGCTGGCTTATGGCTGCTCTTTTGTTGCTGGTGCAGCAGAAATCAGCTGGTTTGCAGTTGGGTTACAGGGCCTTGTGTGAGCCCTCAGTACTTGGATGGATTCCACTCTGCCAACTTTCACGCTGCCACACTAATATGTGGCTGTTACTCTTCAGAGAAAACTAGACACATCTGAATTTTCCTGTACAAGGAAAAACAGTGGGGAGGGAGGGAGGGAGGGAGGAGAATAGGAGTGTATGTGGTTTGTGTTCTTGCCATTTGAATGCTACAGCCTGCACATTAATTCGTCGTCACATGGACTGTATTTTTCCCCTCAGCTGAAGAAATTTGCTTTGACAAATACACTGGATCTACCTATCGGGTAGGGGAGACTTATGAGCGCCCCAAAGACTCCATGATCTGGGATTGTACCTGCATCGGGGCTGGACGTGGGCGAATCAGCTGCACCATTGCAAGTATGTAACAAAGATATTGCTTGAGCCATTGCTCTTCAGGGTTGTGCATTTTCCAGAGAGGTTGACATGACAACCCCAAGGGCAATGCAGATTTGCTTATTCCTCAGGAGTATGGGGTCTGATGCAAAGCCCACTGAAGTCAATTGGAGTCTTTCCATTGAAAAAGCCCGTCCTCTTCACATGAATGGTCCCATGGAAGTCAATGGAATTATTTGTGTGAGCAAGACTGGCGGGATTTGGCCTTTAAGAGCAAATGTTCCAATCTACGACATGTTAAAAATAGTGCGATAAGTGTGTTAGTGCCCTGCCCATAGGACTAGTACAAAGTATTTCAGCTGCTGCATGCTTATTACAGATATCAGAGCTGCATTGGATCTTAATGGCAACTCTAGTGGAACAGTGTTGACTCACTGCAGAGAATGAAGGCCAAATCCTCAGCTAGTGAAAACCAGCATAGCTGCAATGACATCAATAGATCTGTGCTGATTTACACCAGCTGAGGATCTGTCCCTTAACGTGGCCTCTGTAGCGACACCCACTCTGAGAGTCTGTGTGCTGGAGATTCAGGGGGCCAGGTTGTGATCTCTCAGACCATTCCCAACGTGCTTATTACCCATTCTGCTTCTCCTGTCTTGGCTTCCTCACCATCCCCCTCCCCTCCGCTCTCTTCTCACCCTTTCATTTTGTTGCCTCTCTATCTGGAGCTCTTTTCTTTTGAGTTGTTGGGTCACTCTTTAAGTCACCTCTTAACCACGTCTCTTTAGCTCCTGATGTAGACTCTCTCTGCAAAACAGTTTCGTCTACCGTAGATGAAGAGCACTCTATCAGTACATTTGGGCTTAGATTTTCCAGTCCCGATGCTGTCTTTGAGACTCACAGCTTTATTGCATCTTTAATACAATAGCAGGTTTGGTTTGGTTTGCAGTTTATTTGCGACATGCAGCGCTGCATACTTCCCACAGGACATCAGACATGAACTCTCAGTATCGGATGGAAGGAAATCCTGCAGAGGCCACGGGGCTCGTTCTGCCCTGCATTCAGTGGAGTTGCATTGGGCAGCGCTGAGTTTGGCCCAGAATCAGTCATGGGAGATTTCCGGTTCAAGATGTTAAATGATTAAGCTCTGACTTTCATTTCTTCATGATGGATTTGATCCAAAGCCCACTGAAGTCAGTGGAAAGACTCCCCTGACTGCAGTTGGCTTTGAATCTGGTGTCACATCACTGCTACTGCTCAGATTGTTTGGTCATTTTAGGAATTAGACCAAGGTCAGGTGCCTCTGAATCTTGATCAGTGCTATGATCCTTAGCCATTCAGACTCTGCCCTTGCAATACTCCACTTGCAGTTCTTTCGGCAAATGGATCTGTGCTAACTAGTGGATCCAAAATGTATTTATTACAAATCCATCTGATCATAACAGTGCCATGCAGGTCTTTGAATTGGCCCACAGTTTGCCAGCGCATTGAGTTTTAGATTTAGCTGGATTAATAAAATATCAGCTATAAGGTCCTGCCCCATCAGATCTCCTTGTTCTCTAAATTCTGGCTATTGTCTTGGATCTAGGCAATTCAACAGGCCTAAGTCGAGCTAGTCAAAAAACCATTTTCTTTAAAAGTTGCAAACAAGAATTTATTTGAAAATTTTAAACTTTTGTGGGAACGTCTAAATGAAATCAAAGTTTGTTTTGATTTGTTGCCAAAGTTTTCATTTCAATTAAACTTGAAGAGAAAGTTTTGGTTTAGTTTTTAAAAACTGAAATAAAAAAAAAAGTAAACTAAAACAAAATGAAAAATGTGATTTGAAATTGAAAACAATGGCATTTCTTTTCTTTAGCAATTTCCCACCAAAAAGCCTAAGAATTAATTTTTTAAAAAAATGTTTTCCTGCAAAAAAAATGTTTTTGATGAAACACCCAAGTCTCACCTGAGTGCTGAGGAACTTCAGAAAGCATCAGTGACTTTTCTATTTGGAACTCTCTTTCTTTGACATTCAAGGAAGTGCCTCCCTTTGATAATTGTCAGCCAGCCAGAATGAGGGTGGTCTAGCTTAGTGTTTAGAGCAGGCATCGGGCCCCAAGGACTAGGATCGGAGCTGGAGTCAGCAGCTAAAGCCAAGGGTCAAACTGGAGGGCAGGAACCGAATACCAGAGCTGAGTGTCAAGTGAGAGTCAGTAGTCAGGAGCCAAAGGCCGGCAGGAGATGGCAGGAATTGGAGCAAGCAGGGTAGAAGGCAAGGAGGGGTTCAAGGCAGAGGCCCAAGATAAGGCAGGAGTAGGAACAGTGGTGGGCATGAGCATCAAACAGCCAGTAAATTGCTGCTGCTGGTTTAAGAGTGGCCTGCTGGCGCCTGCAGCCGATCAGGTGGCTGTACTGATGAGGCTGCCTGGAGATTAGCTCTGCTGCAGGCCCTGATTCCCTGACAATAACTCTTTTCCTCTGAGCGTTTATCTTCGCTAAAAGTTCATTTCACATTGACTTGGGGTGCCTGAAGAGGATGCTATTTAAATGACAGGGGATTGGATTGTTTGCTAATTCTACAGTGAATATACACAGACCTAATTCTCAACTAGCTGATGACTAAACCATTTTCTGTTTGCCACAGATCGGTGCCATGAAGGGGGTCAGTCCTATAAGATCGGCGATACTTGGCGCAGACCACACGAGACCGGTGGCTACATGTTAGAATGTGTGTGTTTGGGCAACGGGAAAGGGGAATGGACCTGCAAACCTCTAGGTAAGTAGTGGTTTGGGCACATTTCTTTGAGAGATCAGGCTTCAGAAGTATTTAACAGATGTCATTAAAGAATCCTATATTAAAACAAAGGATGCTAATTTGAACTGATTCAGGCCTTTAGCTTGGTGCACTGGCAGTGTCTACAACTTTTTTTTTTTCCTGGCAGCCTCCTCCCATCTACCACTATGGGAAGGCAAAGGTGGTCATGACCCCCTGACACCTGTTTGTGACTCCCAGGGGGTTGTCATCCCCAGGATGAGAGCCCCTGGTTCTTAGAAATGTTTAAAACAAACGAGAAAACCCTGTCTTTTCCTCCATTCCCACAGCTGAGAGATGCTACGATAACACTGCCGGGACGTCCTATGTTGTCGGAGAGACCTGGGAGAAGCCCTACCAAGGCTGGATGATGGTGGACTGCACTTGCTTAGGCGAAGGCAATGGACATATCACCTGTACCTCCAGGAGTACGTATCGATTTCTCTTGCCAACGTGCTAACGCTATGCAGAATGGCAGGTGCACTTCATTCTGCTGAAGCTCAGGTTCTGAAACAATGCCTTTTCTTATCCTTTCTTTGGGGCCCAGATTGCACAAGCTAAGACACTAAGTAAGACAAAGAAAAAGGTGTGTGGTGTGCTTGATATTCCATAGAGAAGTAGGTATAGTATTGGACTTCACCAAAACAAATTGGATGGGGTGACCAGATCAAACTGTAACATAAGAATGGGTCACAAGCAAAAATTTTGCAAATGTCATTTGCCGTATCCTGTTCTGGAATCCCATACCTCCTTGTGGATACATTGTGGAGTTAGCTCTCTGTGCAGGTTATAAGTGATTATGTTGTTGGGTCCATGCTGTGGTTTGTACAGCAAGCTTTTGGGAAATATACCTATAGGCTAAATGGCTATCTAGTGGGTCAAATTATGCACTGATTTACACTCCACATATGGAATTGTGCTGAGTTACAGACCATACAGAGTTTGGCCTAGAATTGCCCCCATGGAGAGAGAAGGTGCTTTTAAAGGGAAATTGTCACCTGGTTTATCTTTCTTGAGATTCTGGTATTATTAACAAACCCAAAAATTCCTGTAGAGCTCTAAAAATGTGGGGTTTGTCATTTTTTAACATAATCTAGTACATTCGAAAGCCAAAGCAATGATTATTTAATCTAATGCTTTGTCTACACTGAGGATTTTGGTAATGATGTGAACCTTTAGTGTAAATACTTTGCACATCACTTTTACACTCCACCTTTGTACCAGTGCAACTACATTGTTGCAAAATATCCCAATGGATTGGTCTATAAAATGTAGATGGGGTCTTTACAAGTTACTTCTGCTTATTACCTGCTCTTCTAGTATGACTGTACTGTAAAACAAGCTCCATTGTGGAGCTATGACGATTTGCACCAGCTGTATATCTGCCCCAAGGTCATTTGACCTGGTCTCTTGTACCTTTGTTATGCGGGTTTTGAGATCTTCCTGTGTAGCCTTTAAATGGCCTCATGCCCAATTGCCTTGAGATACAAAGCTAATAGCTTTTTGCTAATATAAACAATAGAACTGTAAAGAACTAAAACTCATAGCGGTTTGGGATTCAAGTCAAAGTTCTGGGAGAGGTAGTCAAGAAATAAGCTATAAAACAAAATCAGCCTTGACCATTTCAACTGTGTTTGAAAACACATGGGGGAAAATAATTAACTGTGAAATGGGAAAGGACAAAGCAGAAAGAGAACATGTTATGTGCAAGCTTCGAAGTTATTATCATCATCAATAAAAACAATTCGGCAGTGTCTTTCATCTCATAGTTCTGGAGTCTATTGTTGGACCTTAAAGGAAATTGCAACCTATTCATTTTTTTCCCAATAATGGGTTTTGCTTTCAAAATGTGATCACATATATAAATACATTGTCTAAGTATAAAAGGATAGTTGTGGCCCACATAGTAGTGTAAGTACTGATGTGTGGATAAAATATATAAATATTATGGCCAAGATTTTCCAAAGTAACTAGTGATTTGGGTGCCTAAATTCTTGGGTGCCCATCCTGAGACACCTGATCTTCCGAGGGCAAGTGTCCACATTTTCATATACATATAAATACATTATCAGCCCTGTAGCCACTCACCACTTTCTTGGCAAATACACAGCACTGTGTCATTTTATCTACTGTGATTTGTTAATGTGTTTGCCACATGTTAGTTTTTGACTCAAAGTACTCTAGCTCAATAGCAGTCTGAAGTGATGCGTACCTCATTCCACAGTTGTTCATATAGTAGATGAAAGCGTTTTTGACCCATGATTAAATGTGAGTCATTGTATCGAGTTGCCGTTGCATGTGAGGGTAAAATGTTGTAATGGAAGAAGAATGAGTTAATCCAGGTGGTTCTGCATGCAGCTAAGAAGTCGTTTATTATGCTATCATTTGAACCTATTTGCTCAATTCATCATGGGTGGTAGATTATTTAAAGACAGGATTCCCAGACACACATGTGAAACTTGCGTTAACTATAATGGCAGTTGCTTGCATATTTCTGGGTGAAGAATTTGACCCAAAGATACTGCCTATCAAACAGGATTTAGTTCCTTCCATGTGAAATAGGCCCATGAGGTTCAACTGGGCCCTGTCTACAGCATGCAATGGCCATGCTAAGAAACCATTTAGAATTAAACAACATTAAAACTGGTTTCAGCTTAGCAGGGTTTTCCCCACAATATGGACAAGGAACAAGGTGCTTAAAATGGTTTTGAAAACTGTTAGCAAGAGTGGGCAGTAACCCAGGAGTTGGTTTCACATTCTGCCTTGTCCACACTGGGAGAAAAAAGGTGCTATCTGAAAGAATGTTTAAAATCACTGGGTGAAATCCTTTACCATTGAAATCAATGGGAGTTTTGCCATTGACTTCCATGGGACCAGGATTTAATCCAGTGTTTTAGAATGGCTTCCCAGCATGTGCCTTTCTGCAATAGAGTCAGGGCTTTAAAGCATATGGATACCTTTGTAGGGGTGATGGAACTTGGTAGTGGAAGACGAACTGTACTGTGGAAGATTAATCATGGAATATTAATATAGCTAATATAGGAAAAACTAAGCCTTGCTTCCTTTGTTATAAATGTTTCCTTTCCTCTGCAGATAGGTGCAATGATCAGGACACCAAGACTTCGTACAGAATTGGAGATACCTGGAGCAAGAAGGATAACCGAGGAAACCTCCTTCAGTGCATCTGCACTGGTAACGGCAGAGGCGAGTGGAAATGTGAAAGGCATTCAGCTGTACAAAATCCTGGTATTGGTAAGTGGTAAATCTTATTGGTAAGTGGGGGCATTGAACAGTACAAGTCACACACCAAAGATTTTGTGCTGAATCACACAACACTGATTTAGGCAAAAATCTTGTCAAAGTTAACAAGAGTTTTGTGAGAGGAAGATCGGCAATATTTAAGGCCAAAATTTGACAGGAGACTAAACATTGTCATCTTTTGTGCATGAGCAAATGACAGAATTCATTTACACACAGTTTACATGCACAAAAGGAGTTTGCACCTGCAGATTAGAACATGTGCATGTCCAAACGTGCCAAAAAAAATAGCATGCACAGATTTATGGACCTAAAAATAGAGGCTATATCAGGGGTCGGCAACCTTTCAGAAGTGGTGTGCCGAGTCTTCATTTATTCACTATAATTTAAGGCTTCGCGTGCCAGTAATACATTTTAACCTCTGGGGTTCCCGCCGCCAGCTCCTGCCAGCCGGGGACTCAGCCCACTGCCAGCCTGGGTTTCCCTTCACCCAGACCAGCAGTGGGCTCTGAGTGAGGCTGGTGGTGGGACCCCAGTTGGCAAGGGGCCAGCAGCTGGAATCCCAGAGCTGCGGAGGGATGAGCGGCTCAGCCCTCCCCGCTCTGGGGTTCTGGCCACCGGCTCCTGCCAGCCGGGGTCTCAGACCACTGCCAACCTGGGTTCTTTCACCCAGGCCAGCAGCGGGACCCCTGCTGGCAGGAGCCTGCGGGGGAATCCCAGAGCGGCGGCGGGCTGACCGCATGCCATCAAAAACCGGCTCCCGTGCCTCCTTTGGCATGCCTGCCGGAGGTTGCCGACCCCTGGGCTATATCTTGAAAATGTGGCACTTTGGGTTAATATTTTTGAAATCAATAGGCTTTCTACAGGGTGACTTACTTTAAATTTCCTGAATTTAAACTTGAAGATCTTGTGGATGTCAGAAGTTAAACTATTCTTCTGGCAAGATAAACACATCCACTTATGCTCAATCTTGAATATGTAGAAATGTCAACAAGGCACTTGTGTATTAAATAAACTGTATTTTGTATATCAGATCCTTTGTGATTTTTGATATGGGATTTATTTAGTTTTCTGGTATACACTGTCCTAGGTTTATAGCAAAATATTCAGCTTCTAAAGCCTTTCTTAATATAGATTCTTTGTCATTTTAATGGTCTAGTTCTGCTTTTAATGTGTAAATCTAGCTTTTTCCCTGGGGTGGGTATATACTAGGTTTTGTGTTAATAATTTCCTACTCTTGCTATCACCACTTCCACTCCGTGGTGGGAATGCTAGTATAGACAGACTCCAGGAAACCTTTAGCACTTAGAGCAGAGATTTGAGCAGGTCTAAACCACACTGTGCTTTTAAAACTCCAGTGGTTGTCAAAGCCTTGCCTATTACTTTTGCTCCCATATTGGCTGTTGCAGGTGGAGCTAAACTGGTGGTAGGAAAAGTGGGAAATTTTAGCAAAAGTTTCCAAGTGTAGAAGGAGGCCTCTGTGTCTCTTTCCATATTACTCTTAACTAAAGGTGGTTGAAAATTTTCCTTTGAGAATATTTTTTTGATGGAAAAGCATTTTTTCCCCAAAATAGTTTTTTCATGAAAAAACTTGTTTCTTTTGAGATTTTTTGAGTTTTTTGGTGAAAAACTGGAAAAAAAATACCCAATCCACCCAGATTTTCAGTTTGGGGTTTTTTCCCTCCTCCTTTCCGTTCTTCATTGGTTTCAATTTTTGATTTCAGTTTGTCATCCAAAACAGCAAAACATTTTCATAGGAAACTTTAAAAAAATCTTACAATTTTAGATTTCCCCCCCCCCCCAAAACATTTCCTGTGGAAAAACAACTGGCATTTTTTGACCTGCTCCAGTCACAGTTGTTGGCTGTGCAGTCGCTCTTGTTGGGAAGGATCATTAGCATGGATAGAGAGGTTTTTGGTTTTTTTTTAAATGTTGAAATTTACTAATTGAAGTGCAAACAAATGTTATGAAAATAGAAAGCGATTAATAAAAATATCTGCAGATAATGATGCCTAAGGAAGTTAAATGCTTTTAAAGGGAAATTGTCACCTGGATTATCTTTCTTGAGATTCTGGTATTATTAACAAATCCAAAAATACCTGTAGAGCTGTACAAATGCAGGGTTTGTTGTTTTTTAACATAATCTAGTACATCTGAAAGCCAAAACAATGATTATTTAGGCTAATGCTTTGTCTACATCAGGGATCGGCACGCAGCCCACCAGGGAAAGCCTCCTAGCGGATTGGGCCGGTTTGTTTACCTGCCACGTCCGCAGGTTCGGCCGATCGCGGCTCCCACTGGCTGGGGTTCACCATCCCAGCATAGCACTTAACCTAGATTTTCTGTGCCTTATTTTTGGATTTAAAGCCTGCTGCTTATTCCCTCCTTTCTAACCTTCTCTGCCGTAGGATCTGGATCCTCAACCTTCACAGAAGTACGAACGGCACTTTACCAGCCCCAGCCTCAACCCCAGCCTCAGCCATATGGCCACTGTGTTACTGACAGTGGGGTGGTGTACTCTGTTGGGATGCAGTGGCTCAAGACACAGGGCAGCCAACAGATGCTTTGTACTTGCCTGGGCAATGGTGTCAGCTGCCAGGAGACAGGTCTGAGCTTTTCTTTTAATGCTCACCCTTAGGCAAATCAAGGCCCCAGTGCAGCAAAGCACTGAGCAAGTGCGTAGCTTTAACTATGTGAGTAGTCCCATTGAAGTCAGTGTTTAAGTGCTTTGTTGGATTGGGACCAACATGCAAAAGGATCTTAACTACATAATTGTCTGTAGTGCAGCCTCTGAACTAAGATCCTGATACAAAGCCCACTGAAGCCAATGGAAAGAGTCTCACTAACTTCAGTGCATCAGGCACTAAGAGAATTTCAGCTGTTGTTTTCACTTGTTGTGAAGCCCAGTTTCTAAAGACATAAGGACACACTCTCCTAGGTCAACACTCATAATGTGTCTTAATGTTCATGGCTCCTACGTGCATTGAGGGGAGAGAAAACCCCATGGGGGTTTTTGTCCCTCACTAGAAAGTAGGATCCTGGGGAATGTATAAGAAGGGTGTTGTAAAGAGCATGCAAAATGAGGAACAGCAAGGGGCTCGGAGAAGGGAAAGGAAAAAATCAAAATTTCTTCCTGGTTTGATTATTTGGGACATGATTCTATAGGACAGAAGTAACTCTCATTTTGTTATATACATACGGCAGTGGGAGAATAAAGCCATGGGATGCAGAATTAGCAACTTTATTCAAACTAAGTTGCAGCACTATGTTTCTGAGGGAGGATGTTGGGTGAATGATGATGTTACAGGGCTAGATCCTCAGCTGGTATAAATTGGCCTGAGACAATTGAAGTCTGTGCCATTTATACCAGCTGAAGATCTGGTCCAGAGAAGCTAGAGTTACTTTGTGGCACAAAGAACTGGAGTGGGGACACTGAGCCGTAGGGTAATATTGTGCTTTGCTTGGTTTAAAGCTGTGACCCAAACCTATGGTGGCAATTCTAATGGGGAACCCTGTGTTCTGCCATTCACCTATGGTGGGAGGACTTTCTATTCTTGCACCACGGAAGGTCGGTCGGATGGACACTTCTGGTGCAGCACAACCTCCAACTTTGAACAGGACAACAAATACTCCTTTTGTACTGGACAAAATGGTAAGCTCGTCTGGAGAAATGTATTGGGGAAAAATAGGTTGAATGTCCAGTATCTGGGTCTGGTGAATATAAATGCTGTCTCGGCCAGATTTAGCTGGTCTAAATGGGCATAGCTCCACTGAAGCTGCTGATTTACACCGTCTGAAGATGAGATGACAATGATAGCTCTGCAGATTGAAGTTACAGAGCACGAATAGTTCTTGTAAACAGGTTCCCCATCTTCCTTGCATCTTGCAAACATTAAAACTCCCAGCCCTGGGATGTGGAGAAGGTGTCAGTTACCCTGGTGGAGTAGGAGTAGCCAGGAAAAAGGAGGAGATGATGGGACTACACGTCTATCCTTTTGCCCTTGAGGGTTTTATTTAACTAGCTAGCGAGGGTCTCCTCCTGTAGTGTTGTATGGGAAAGGGCCCAGATCAGCATTTTTATTTAAGAAAATCTGTGTGTCCTATTGCTCTCCCTACTTGACCTTAAAAATGAAGCTGTTAACCAGAGTATAGCTCACTGTCTTTGATCCAAGGGACCTTGGGGGAAGGGATAGCTCAGTGCTTTGAGCATTGGCCTGCTAAACCCAGGGTTGTGATTTCAATCCTTGAGGGGGACATTTAGGGATCTGGGGCAAAAATTGGGGATTGGTCCTGCTTTGAGCAGGGGGTTGGACTAGATGATCTCCTAAGGTCCCTTCCAACCCTGATACTCTTGACGTGTTGAATTTCAACCAGTCAGACAAGAGCCCTGGCCCATATTAGGCCATGAGGGTAGGACACTGCCTGGAATCTCCTCTGAAGTCACTCCCTCAAGCCTGACTCCCCAGTCAGATTGCCTTATATAGCAGCAATCCTAATCTGCCACTGGGAAGGGGTGCTGTGGCATGATTAATTCAAATTCTACATCAGCTGGGGGCGGGGTGCGGAGAGAAGGGCAATGTTCTGGTAGCCCATGGACCTTCCATAAGAAAGCAGCCAGACAGGGTCAAATCCAGCAGAAATTCCCCTAAGTGAAGCCCGGCTGAAGTTATTCATGTATTGGTAGATTTAGTAAAGTGGTAAAATACTGTTTCTCAGGTCTGTCGTTTTTGAGCAGCGTTTCACTCGCATAGGTTTGTTTTTGTTTTTAATATCTTTTGATTCCTTCAGATGAAACTCTAGATCCCTTTCCATCACGTCATGTTTGTTCTATTTTAAGAGAATTCGTGGAATTCAGCTGCTCTGGATTGCATTGGTGATAGGTTTCTAAGAGATCCCTTTTGCTCCACTATGGGCTGGGGAAATCTCAATATAGGAGGATGCAAGCAAAGGCTTCATTCTTCCTGGCTATTTGTACATCATTGAGTTGCAACTGTTTCCTAAGGGCTGAGGTTTTATTTAAAGTCATTGGTCACAGCCCAGCTCTCAGTTAAATCCATCCAGCCCCATTTACTTCCGTGGAGTTGTACAGGTGTCATAGAACAGAGAGAATATTTGACTCACTGGGCCAGCTCCCTCACCTTACTTCTGTTTGTTCCTGGTGACTCTGTTGGTGCAAAGAAACTCTAAAGCAGGCCTCCGATGATCCTCTCTGCCACGGGAATCTGTGGGCAGTGTGGCGCTGCTGTTACGATTCCAATGCCGATGCCTTCCCTGGCACAGGGGGCCTATGCCGAATTTCCCTACTCCTCTATGATTCCCATGGCCAGGCCCACTCTTTCCACGTCTGTGCATGGGGGATGGCGGGTGCTTTATGGTTTTGCAAATCCCTTGAATGTGGACCAACCTTTCACAAGGTTTAGAGGGTTAAGGGTACTCTGGTGAGGGGCACATGCGAACTGAGGATCCGTGCTATGTTCTGAAACCACTCCTGGCTCCTCTGAGGAGAATGCCGGCTCAGATACATCTCTTTCTTTTATTCCTCCTGCTTTCTGTAGTTCTGGTCCAAACCCGGGGTGGCAACTCCAATGGTGCCTTGTGCCACTTCCCCTTCCTGTATAACAACCGCAATTACACTGACTGTACTTCTGAGGGACGGAAAGACAACATGAAGTGGTGCGGAACCACCCAGAACTACGATGCTGACCAGAAGTTTGGCTTCTGCCCTATGGCTGGTAAGTTGTGGATGCTGGTGCTGGATGGGAAGATCTCTGGCTGGTCTCTGTTCAAGACCAGTCATTGAGGTTTATGTTTAAGACCAGTGGTTCTCAGACTGTGGCCCGTGAAATGCAGTTGGGATGTGGAGCCCTTCCAGGTGTCCACTGATCTGCAGCCATCACTGCAGTGAACCCTCAGTCATTAGTGGCTTCCAGGTAGCTGTAGCCCAACTCAAGTTTCTTCTAGGGCTTCTAAAGGTGTTTTTTGACCAGAGACTTTGGTATGACAAATAGAAAGTAATTTACTCTGCCCATTTGCTGCAGAGAATTCTGGGCCAGAACCTCAGCCAGTGTAAACTGGTGTAGCTTCATTGATGTCAGTGGTGCTATAGAGGTTTACACTAGCAGAGGATCTGGCCTTATATCTGCAGAAGCCTCTTCCTTGCTACTCATCCTTTCCTCTTGCCGGATCTTGCAGTTACGGATGACCCTGTGTTTCTAACATCAGTCTGTTACCGTGGCAATTATGCAGGTCTCCGTTTATGCAAATCTCAGTGATGTCAAAAGGAGTTGTGTGTGTTTAGATCTAAGGCAACGGAGAGCACTAGCACTTCCTGCAAGATCAGAACACAAGGCAGCTCTGAGAACCCATTTTAAACAGCAAACCTTTTATAACTCAGTAGCTCCCATGCTACATTTGCTAGCATACGTACAATTCAGTATGGAGCAAATAGAACTAGTAATACTCTACACTTATAGCAGTGCCTTTTATGTGAGGATCTCAATATCTCAACAAACATTAACTGAACCTCACAGCACCCCTGTGACGTAGGTGACAGATACAAGGATCATTCCACCCACCACTGAAATGCAGCCACCTCTGAGATGGAACCCAGCATGTGTTAGTCCACAGGAATGAGATGTAACGCTTTAAGACATGAAGTGGCAAAAAAGAATACCACATCTCATTGAAAATGTGAAGGCTATTTTATGTCGGTAATTTTATGTCCAACCTGTGTTGGACTTCGGCCAGGACATAAAATCCTTTAGAAAAGGTAATTTCGGTGAAAGTACAGGACTAGGTCCTCGGCTGATGTATGTTGCCATAGCTCCAAAAACTTCAACAGAGCTACAGCAGCTGAGGGTCTTGCCCATGATTTTCCTTTGGATGGTGACGAACATATATTTTGGTAGAAGGCATGTAACAAAAGACATTTTCCTCAATTCCGGTCTACCAAAAGGTAAAGTGATAATTAAGTGATAGTTTCCTCTTTCTTGTGGTCCTTTAAAGGCAACATGGCTGGGTCTTCACTCCCTTTGTGCCTTGCATAGATATTTACATCTGTGTAAAGTGAGTGGCCAGCAGTGGTGGGTTTTCCACCCACTTTGCCATCCATCCATAACTACACAGTCTGCAAAGCAGGGGGGCATCACACCCAGTCTCTAGTTAGAGCCTAACAGGTTTAGAGGTAGAAAGACCTGATTTAGAGTGAATAAACTAATGTCAGGGACTTGCATTTAGAGAACATCAGCACCTAGCGAACGTGGGATTTGGAAACCTAGTGGGGCCATAAACCCCCCACATTAGAGTATGGAACCCGTAGCACCGTGGGAATGTGTATAGCGGATTATATGAATGTTTGGTTCATTGTAACTCTAACTAAATAAAACCCCTCACACTTCTTGAACAGCCCATGAGGAAATCTGCACAACCAGTGAAGGTGTCATGTACCGTGTTGGAGACCAGTGGGACAAACAGCACGACATGGGCCATATGATGAGATGCACTTGTGCCGGAAATGGCCGTGGCGAATGGACCTGCATTGCCTACTCCCAGCTTAGGGGTATGTGGCTTAATGTGTGCACCAAGGGCCTGATCCAACTCTCGTTGAAGTCAAAGGGATTTTTTCCACTGACTTCATTGGAAGTTAGAGCAGGCCCCTAAAATGATTCTACTTCAACAGGTCTCAGAAGGCCAGGAGGGATATTTGTACAAAGCTCCAGATGCTGCTTACGTTCAGGAATAGCGCCAATTCAGCACTCACTAAACCTCCACTAGCTTGATCAATGCACATCCCTGCGTTCTCTTGCTTACATTTAAGGGTCAGCACCACTGCAGCTACTCTGGATGCTGAATTGAGGCTATTCTCCTGTGCAGACAAAGCCCCAGGCTAGTCTGAAGCTTGAAGGCAGGGTTAAAGGGCAGTGCAGTCTTGTTTTGCTGTTTTGCAGTGAGGTTTTTAATTCCTCTGTGTAGGATGAATTACCTTTGCAGGCTAATCTATATGAAAAGTTGGCAGGACAGTACTGAGATTTCTTTTAAGCAGCCCAAGTGGGGAAGTGCTTAGACAGCACCAAAAAAGAGGACTTCAAAGGGGAGAGCGTAGACATTTGATCATCCTAAAGCTACTTACAGCGTTGGATTCATGTCTGGAAAAAGCAGAGTGGGTGCTGTCAGAGAGCCAAGAAAGGATGCTAACACCACTGCTGAAATTGGATATAATTTATACGGAAAGGCGCTCTCAAGGGCTTTGAGGTTTTCCATGCGTCTTGTGCAGAACGGTGAGAGATGCACAGCTAAAGGATCTGCTGTTCAGTAAAGCTCCCTTCTAACTCTGCCTAAACGACCAGCACTTGGCATTCTGATCTCTGAAGGATGGGTCTTGTGGGGAAATGGGGGAGAGAGTGAAAGGAAACTGTCAGGTTAAAGCAACTTCTGCTGAAAAGAGCGAAGTAACCTAGTCAGGAAAACAATTTCCTTTTTTTTTTTTAAAGGGTGTGGGTTCTCTCAACCCCGCTGATAGATCCCATCTTTCGGGAAACCTCTGTGGGCCTTCTTGTAATATTTCAGCATTTACAAAGCATCAGTGGATTTAGTCTCACAACACACCCGTGAGGCAGGGACGTACTAGCCTCATTTTACAGATGGGTAACAGGGGCAGCGCAGATTAAATGACTTGCCCAAGGACAGGAAGGCTGTGGCTGATCCAGAATTGAACACAGGTCTTTGGAGGCTGATTCCATGGCCTGTCCACTAGCAGTGCAGCTAAATCCTTCCACAAATAACCAGCCATATTTATGATGGTTGATTGCTTCACAAAGCAACTCGCTTCTATGGGGGTTCTCAGGTTTGCTTGTTTTCTTAAACTAGCTTTTATTGACCAGATTGCTTTAAGGATAAAGGGTTAGGGCCAAGTCCTCAGATGGTATAAATTGCCATAGCTCTGTTGACTGGGGGATCTGGCCCTGCACAGTGCATCAGTGGGTACAAGTAATAACTTGGGTGTATAATACATGAGTTCTTCTCTTGGGGTTACAACAAAGTGTTGTCAAGATACCAAGCAGTAAAGTGCGGAGAACGTTTTGGGCTGCATTGTGATACCTTTGCTCACACCGAGTAGTGTTTTACTTCCACTGAAATCAGTAAGGAGTAAAGTGCTACTTGGCACATGTAAGAATATCACAATCTAGCCCTTTTTAAGCAAACCCAGTGATTTTTTTAATATGCCATTTTAGTTGCTGTTTCACGTCCTATAATCAACATGCCATGGGAACCCTGTTTGAATAAGGCTAAATACTTTGCGCTTGGATCCTGAAAACCTCCTTCCTACAAGCGTCCCTTACTCACACAAGTAGTCCCATTGATATCAATGCTGACAAGTGGACACGGGGGATCATGGTGTATAATCCTCTCCTGGGAAGATCACACTTATCTCTGACAGATACCTAAGGGGTTGTCTCTCTTTTCTATAGCTTTTCATGGCAATAAGTCTCGTTGCACTAATGGGGAGGGGGAAGAATATGTTCAGCAGAAGAAGCATTCTGTAACTTTTTTTATTTAAAGCAATCACTGAAGGAAGTATCATGTTCTCTCTCAATCAGACCAGTGCATTGTTGATGGCATCACCTATGATGTTAACCAGACATTCCACAAGCGTCATGAAGAGGGACACATGCTGAACTGCACATGCTTTGGCCAGGGTCGTGGGAGATGGAAATGTGATCCTGTCGGTAGGTTAATTCCCAGCTGCTCCTGCTCGCCAAGGCCAGGTTGTAGCTACGCAATAACTAGGAAATGTGTGAGAGGGCAGATGGGTGAATTTGGGTCAGATCGTTGGACAGAGTCTGCCCTCTGTCACACTAGGAGAAAACTGGAGTGACTGTGACTTCAGAGGAGTTGCAGCGCAGTGGATGAGAGCAGAATTTGACCTAACTCAGGTTATCTGACATGTCATGGGAGAAGCTGATAATATCTGCAATAACCATAGGTAGTGGCAACTTTACTCCTTACTGATTCCTCCTTTGGAGTATTCCTACACTATAACACACTCTAGCTTCAGTAGCTGCCAACGTTATGGGGTAACTGATCATTTTAGCTACTCATTGGACGGAACTCTGACAAATAAGGTGTTCAGCAGGGACCTCAGATTTAATGCAATCAGCTGTTGTGTGGTGCAAACCAGTAATGCTAAACCCTACCTTGTAAATTGTTCTTTTTCCTCTGCTTTGCTGAAATCTTCTGGTCTCTTGACTGAACAGAAAAGCATGGAAGATTGCACCCACAAATATTATCTTACTGTGGACTAAACTTTTTTTATTTGGCTGCTTATTATACTGGGCAGCCAAACATAAAGAGAGCAGGCCAATGCTAAGAGTGCATGTGTTAATAGCACGGCAGAGTTTAGCTAAAACCATCATAGTTCTGTACTTTTCTGACCAAAAAAACAAACTCTGATCTGATAAGACTTAGTTGTTTGATCTGCGATTACCAACCCCAAGAGAACTTTAATATGTCTTCTTTGGCAACAGTTCAGAAAGCTCTAGTGGTTAAATTCTGCTTTATTTATCATATGTCTGCCCAGATTTACTGGAGATCAGATAATAAAGTTCTTGCAAATTGCTCCTTTGAAAGAAGGAAAGAAATTTGTTTTAAAATGAGTTGGAAAATATCATTAAAGGTGCAGTCTGTTGAATTTTGTCATTGATTTCTCCAAACCTAGTTCTTATTCTTCCAAAGAGAGTATACAGTTAATGCTCATTGCAGTCCATCGATCCTGAGCCAGTTTCAGAGGTGAGTTACGCTCACCTATGTCTGGAATCAGTGTGTTGAAGTGAATGGTGTTACTGTAGAGTTTACACCTGAGTTTTGCCATTGACTTCATGGGAACAAGATTGAGCCTTAAATGAGAGAAGAACAGGCGCAGCGGCTGAAGCAGAACCAGGCTCCAAAATAATATCTACTGGCCAGCTCCTTGTGGAAGAGAAACTCCCATTGACTCTAGGGGGAGGACGGACTGCAGGATCAGAGCCTGTCCTTGGAGTGTTGTCATTGTCCAAAACATACCACAGCCAAATGAACACCCAAACATCTGATTTGCTGTTGCAGTAGTAAATCTAGGGTCTGAGTTTCCATGTACCCTCGTTTTGAAGTTAGATTTCTATTGCCCCTTTGAGTAATGCATGCAGTAACACTGTTTGCAGTGTGTTTTTCCTCTTCATCACTCGCCTGTATGTTGACCCAACATTTTTGTTTTGATTTTTTGGTTGTTTAAGTCAACATTTGACACTTACCTGTACCTGTTTCATGCCTTCAGACCAGTGCCAGGATTCGGAATCCCGGACCTTTTATCAAATTGGGGATTCGTGGGAGAAGTATGTTCATGGTGTTAGATACCAGTGCTATTGCTACGGTCGGGGTATTGGAGAGTGGCATTGTCAACCTCTGCAGACCTATCCAGGTAAGAATCCTAACGATTAAACACATTCTCCTGACTAGCTCTGTTTTAGTGTGATAGGATGGGGTTGGCTGCATGAGTGGAGCACAGTGTAAACACCCAGCCTGCTTCCTCTGCTGATCTTAGCAATCTGCATGTCCTTCCATATCCTTGTCAATGTCAAATAAGGTTAGGTGGTTTTCCCTATATATAACGAGCAAGTAAGGGTTTGAATTCTCTAGGTTCCTTTGCCTGTGGATGGTTTGCAATTGTTCAGCTTCCAACATGGTAGGAAATCCCTGTTGGTTTTCTTTTAGAGCAGAACCGTTTCCACCTGAAGGTGGACACAAGAAAGTGTCAAGCTTACAAGTAGAGGACCAGAGACTGATCACATTGAAAATCTGAAGTCATTCTATTGGCTTCACTGGGATTACTCTAGATTCACACTAGAATCTTGCCCATTGTGGTTTTATTTCCACTTTGGTGTTTCACTGAAATTATAGCTCTGCAATCTATCTACTATCTATATATTGCTTGAGGCTATTATACCATGTATGGCCAGACCTTTCTTACCCACCCACCTGCTGAAGCAAAATGCACCATGGCAGGAAATGCCTTCCATGGTCAGTGCCCCGAACAAAACTTTTGAACTCTCCTCTGCCCAACCAATTCTAGGAAATATTCAGAGGCAGGTCAATGTCTCTGTTTGCTGGTTTGTTCTTTTGTAGTTCCATGAACATAACGTGATAAGAGCAGCAGTTGCACCAACTTTTCTGTTTAAAGGTTGCTTCTCCCACTGGGCCTTAGTTTAAATGTTAAAAATTTACAGGCAAACACTCTGACTACAGGATTTATAGAAAATCAGGTCCACATTCAATGTATTGTTTGGCTCACTGGCCCAGATCTTGCTTCCATGTTGGTATAAATATTGAGTAGCTCCATTAAAACTGACAGAGTAATTTTAGTGCATAACTTCTTCTACATCAAGAAGATGATTATTATCAATCCCATTTTGATTACTGGCAGAAAAATTGCTAATAAAGCAAGACTCAGAAAAAGGTAAGTACTCCGTTAACAACCATTGGACTGCTTTGGTATTTTACAGACCTGTGTACTTACTGTCTTATCACACAAATGTCTCTGAGGCAAAACAGCATGCTCTAATAACAAAAGTATGTTGCAGTGATGATGTAACTGTATGAGTGGTGTTTTT
The DNA here is from genome assembly GCA_037349315.1 of Chelydra serpentina. Classification (NCBI taxonomy): domain Eukaryota; kingdom Metazoa; phylum Chordata; order Testudines; family Chelydridae; genus Chelydra; species Chelydra serpentina. The sequence goes on along the minus strand of JBAIAC010000029.1, from coordinate 42,298,841 downwards.
AGTTGATATAAATGGAATCCTTGTGAAAACACAGATAAAGCAAAATAATAGGTTTGTGATTTACATACAGCATACATTGTCTTGAGGGGAATAAAATGATCTGTGAGTAGTTGGCAAGTTAGTACTCATAAGTAGAGCTGGTCAGGAGTTTTTATGAAATGTTTTTCCATCAGAAAATGCTGATTCATCCAAAGTGAAGTTTTTCAAGAGAACTGTTAGCTTCTGACAAATTTTTCACTTCAAAAATGTGTGTGTGTCGGGGGGGGAATAATCCACTTAAAATTGTTGAAGCATTGCGTTTGACATTTTTGGAATGAAAAATTCCGGGTTTCTGGCTTGAAATCATGTTTTGTTTTGAAATGTAAGCTAATTATAGGAAACAAACAAACCCGAGAAATTTTTTTAAAAATGTATTGAACTGATCAAAACACCATGTTTTGACTGACAGAAATGGAAATATTTTGTAGCTCATGAACATTTCTGAGATTATTGAATTTTCATCCCAACTGGGGAGTTGCCCTATGGAGGGGTGAGGGGCAGGTAATCACCTGCCTTTCTGCTCACTTATTCCAGCTCCATGGTGAATCAGCGGTTCTGCACGGCCTGCTCATTCTCCACCCAGTTAAAAGGATGGGGCGTGACGGCCCAGCACCAGCTTTGGTCACACCCCTCCAGGCTCTGGCCATGCTGGTGGCCCATGCAGGATATAAGTGGGCTCTGTACAGAGCCGGCTCCAGGCACCAGCGTTCCAAGCAGGTGCTTGGGGCGGCAATCTGGAAGGGGTGGCAGTTCGTGTGCCATGCAGGTGCCGGCAAATCGGCAGTAGCTCCTATCTTCAGCTGCCCGTGGCAGCAATTTGGCGGCAGCTTGTCTCTTCAGCTGTCTGCGGCAGCAATTCGGGGTGCTGCTTGGGGCGGCAGAAACAGTAGAGCCGGCCCTGGCTCTGTAGATCCCCTTACATCTTGTATGGCCCTCATTACCCTATAACCTGAGCGCCTCAGTCTTTAATGATTTATCCTCATAAGAGCCCTGTGAGGTAGGAAAGGATGTGAGACCTAGAGACTGAGTGCATCTACAAAAACCCCAAACCCACAGTAGTGAGTCTCAGAGCTTGGGTCAGCGGACTTAGCGCAAGGCCCATGAACCCATCTAGATGTTTGCCCATGGGCTCTGGGAAACACACCCCACGCCTGGTTTCAGAGCCCGAGCTCCACCCCAAACTTGATTGTCTAATCTGCTATTTTTAGCCCCGTAGCGGGAGAACCCTCTGCCAGGCTCTGAGACTCAGCACTGTGTGGTGGTGGTTTTTTTTTTTTTTTTTTTTTTTTTTGCAGAGTAGATGTACCCGAAGTGATTTGCCCAAGGTCAGACAGGAAATCTGTGGCACAGCAGGGGACTGAACCAGTGTCTCCCAAATCCCAAACTAGTGCCCTAATCTGTGTGACCTTGGCTAAATTACAGTCTCTTTGGGTCAGATCAACAAAGGTATTTAAGTTCCTAACTTCTGCTGATTTCAGTAGAAGATAGGAATCTAAATACCACAATGGATCTGGCCTCAGGCCCTATCCATCCTTCCGCTCTCTCTGTGGACACAGAGTCAGGCTTACCACTGAACTCTATCTGAGAGACAAAACCGGAATTGGAGGGTAGAACTGAGGACTGCCCGTGAAGGGAAGAATGGGATGCAGCCCTCTGGATTTCTTTGCTGAGTTCCTTACTGAGCCTCATTGACTCCTCAGACTTCTAAAACAAACATCTCCCTGAGTTATGTGAAATATGCGCTCCATTAGACTGGAAACCAAGGCTTCGGGCTTTCTTTAGACATGAGAGTGCCTGGAAATGTGCACATAAATCAAATATAAAGTTCCTGACTGTAGATTTGGGGTTAGACAAGCTTTGAAATATTCTCTGTGTGGGTATGGATTTGTTTGGCTGGAAGTCTTTTTAAGTATATGCAGGTATGTATGTTACACTGTTATCCAAACAAACTATAAAAGGAAACCTTTAAAAAAAGGGGGGGCGGGGATTTAATGGCTAAAATAACAGCTCATTCTGCAAAGTCAGACTGCTCTATGCTGGAGTTCTCTGGGAACTTACACCTACTAGTGTAATACCATATGAGTGTTCAATAGTCAGACCTTTTCGGCATTTATTTGAAAGCTTTGCACAGTGTAGTTCAGGGGAAGGGATGAGGAGTTGGAGAAAGGAGCATAAACAAGACAAAAAAGTGCTGTGAATTATGAGCTTGATCCAGTACCCAGTGGAATTGTGGGTGCCTTTCCATTGGTCTCTAGTGGGCATTGGAGCAACCCATTAGCATCTTTGGTCCTGATTCAGCAAAGTTCTTAAGCACGTGCTTAAAGTCAGTGGGACATACGCATGTGCTTAAATGCTTTGCTGCATAGGGATGCACTTAAAATACATGCTTACGTGCTTTTCTGAATCTGGGCCTTGATGAGTTTACAAAAGTGCTTTGTTGCAGGCCTACGACTAAACCTCCAGGCTCTCGGTTGGCTTGTGGGCGTGTGTGTGCAAGTCATGCTTTTCCTCCACCCAGGTGCTTAAGGCAGTCATTTCAAACCCAGGTTTTAAATTAGTTGATTCAGAGACCTTGTGAAATTCATAGTGTCTTTTAACTGATGATCGTCAATCATTCACAGGAAAACTGCCTCTTCCTACAAGATGGAAGAATGTATCATTTGAATAAATGTAATGGAGATTGTTAGAGATCCCCTCCTTTTTTTTGAAGCCAAACAATAGTGTGATGATATGGGGCTAGTCCCACTGAGAGATGGAGGTGCTACTTCCTGAATAAGAGGTTCACAACCTATCCCTAAACATCTCCACAAAATGTGGCTCTTTTATATGGAAACTTATTCTGCCCCTAGTTCTGCTTTTGTTCCAGTACGTGTAAGAGACTTCTGAACCTTTTACTGGCGGTGGCCGTATTGTTGACCTTCTCTCCAGCTGGTCAGCATCTAAGATTCTCCAGCATTCTGAAGCACCCTGATTTTACTGTGTTGCCTTGTGCAGCTCTCAGGACATTGATCTTGCCTTGGGACAGACTCTGATTAGCTGTGGAGATCAGTTTTAATTCTGGGAAAGCATTCCATTGACCCAGTCTAGTAAGGTGCTGGACCTACACAACTCCCATTGGCTTAGGCATTGAGGATCCTCAGCACCTTGCCAGAGGTCCTTAGCATGACGCAGGATGAGGCTTTAAGTTAGCAGAATTTTATTGCATTTAAAAATTAACCCAAATTGCAGCAGATAGTAACTGATAAAACTTCATTTATAATAAACACATGTTGAAAAAGTCCTCTGATTCCCTGTGCTCTGCCAAACTATCTGACTCTGTTTTGCAAGTCTCTTTCCATACCACTTATGACACACGTCTTCCATCACAGACACAATTCTTCCATCACAAGTTTATCCAGTCAGCATATGCTAATGCCTATAGAGCAAGAGGAGATAGGTATACCAGAGTATTCACTATAACGAGTGTTGGAGCCTGGGGGATAGAGTGAAAACCTATTTATTTCAGACATTCATAATAATATTGGACAAGCAAATGCATTTTGATTAATAAATCTTGGCTGCACTGAATAGCAAACTGCAGGGGAAAACTCCCTAATTAACTTAAAATGGGGAACTTCCCTTTCAGGTGCCACTGGTCCTGTGCAAGTGATTATCACTGAGAGTGCAAGTCATCCCAACTCCCATCCTATACAGTGGAATGCACCCGAATCCTCTCACATTTCCAAGTATATTCTCCGATGGAAACCGGTAAGTGCGTCCTTCAATCATAATAGAAATCATCCGCGTTTACACCTAGGCAAGGCTCTCAAAAGCCAAAAAGCCAAAAAGCCAAACAAAAATTTGGTTTGGGGCTTTTAATTTTTTCCCAATGAAAGCCTGAAAAGCGCTAACGAAAACAGAAATTTCCTGATAAAAATTCCCGTTTTGTTAAAAAAAAAGAAAAAAAAAAGGCATTTGCGGGGGAGGGGATGAGAAGATGACGTTTTCATCCAGCTCTAGTTGCTAATTCAGTGATCTGGCCCTACTGTAGAGGACACTTGCACTGAGGATTAAAAGTGACAGATATTATCTAAGCATGTACAGTGATCATGGATATTTGAGAGTGAGCATTACTGATCAATGGGCTTATGAATTTATTATTTCAATTGGAGTTAGGTGCCTACAGACTTAGCAAATATGCTAGGAAATTAAGCAGGTGGAGATTGTGTGTGGGATGAATAGTATAAAACTTTGTGAAAGTTTCCTTATTTGGAGGGAACATTGGCTTTGTACCATGGACATATTACTGGAACAACTAGGATAGATTGTATCACCTTAATGAGGAGGTAAAAATGAGCAGGATACAAAGATGTAAACAGCCAGCAGAAGATTAAATAAACACAAGTCATTGCCTTTCTTCTGTAAAGTCTGAGCCAAAACTGGTTAGCCACAGCTTGCTGGCTTATTCGTATTTAAGAATGATTCATTTTAACCAATGCAAATGAGTCGTCTGACAGTGCCCCAGACAACACTCTTTACAGATATCTACTCCTCCATTAAACGTGTTGGTGCATACCCACCGCTTGGCATTACGAGAACAATCAGGGCCTGGTCCAAAGCCCCTTGAAGTCAGTCGGATTCTTCCCACTGATTTCGATGGACTTTGGATCAGGTCCTGAATGAAATGGGCTTTAAACACCAGGGGGCCTGACCTTAGAAAGGTGGGGATTTAGTTTAGCACTTCCCATAGAAATCAAGTGTGGGTCAGAAGGGAAGAATCTTGCTGAGCATTGTTCTCAGAGGGTAGCTCAGTGTGTTACTACTGAATGATCTCCAAATATTGTATCTGCTGTAGAATTTCTGGCTGACTTTTCTAGCTTGTTGAATGATCGCTGGGTATATATTGCTGCTTAAGCCTTTTCAAAGGAGAACCATTAAAACCTCAGGGCACACCCCTAATTTTAACAGGATTGTTATCCAGTACCCCATTATAAATTAATCACAGTTAAATGCCTCTGGAGGGCCACACCACCCGCCCCTCCTCCTTCCGAGGACTTTTGTTCATCCTGATATTAGTCCTGCCACAGATATAGGCATCCAGATGCCACGGTGATGGGCTGCCATATAAAAGCGTAATTCGAGATTTCTGCTCTTGGGCTTTGGGGGTCTCTTCATGGTATTGGATGTCTTTGTTCTCTTAGAAAAACCAGAGAGTGGCGTGGAAAGAAGCCACCATCCCAGGTCACTTGAACTCTCACACTATCTCAGGCCTGAAACCTGGTGTGTTGTATGAAGGGCAGCTCATCAGCGTGCAGCAATATGGACATAGAGAGGTCACACGCTTTGATTTTACCACCACTAGTACTACGCCTATTTCTAGTAAGTAACAATATGAAACCGTATTTCCACACAGCCGCCTTCCTACACTTTACTTCCTTGTATGATCGTTTCCTAACTTATTTGTTTCCTGTTAAAAATTCAGCTGCATCCTCTGTGGATATTATAATAGACTGTTGGGGTTTTTTGCTTATTTGCCACACTGCGTACTTACCTTTTTAGAAAGGTAATAGGTACGCCTAGAGCCTAGCTGGTGTAAATCGGCAGAGCTCCACTGAAGACCATGGAGCCATGTCAGTTAACTCCAGCTGAGGATCTGTCCCTTAATTTCTTTTGGGTTGGCATTTGTTAATTCAAATAAAACCTTCTGACCTCTCCCCGTGTGTTCTCTTTTGCAGGCAACACCCTTTCAGGAGAGACAACTCCCCTTTCTCCTGTGGTTGCTACCTCTGAATCGGTCACAGAAATTACAGCAAGTAGTTTTGTAGTCTCCTGGGTTTCCGCCTCTGACACTGTCTCAGGATTCCGCGTTGAGTACGAACTTAGCGAGGAGGGGGATGAGCCACAGTATCTTGGTAAGGCAGATGTTTGAACCTGTTCGGTCGGGGTAGATTAGTGTAGCTCCATGGTGGGGAGTTGGTTCTCCTACTCTTATATCCCAGTGAATTTTTAGAACCATCCTTTTTTTCAAGATCTGACTAACTCTTGTTTAATATATTTTTTCCATTGAGATCTCCACATTCTATAATATCAGCGTATTGGACTGGCTGGGAAGGATGGGCTGGTGGTTACAGCACTGGGCTGGGATTCAGGAGATCTGGGTTTCATCCCTCTCTCTGCCGTAGAGACTCTGTGTGACCATGGGCAGGTCAACTTTAGTCTCTCCGTTTCTCAGTTCTCTCTCTGTTAAATGGGGATGGTAATATTTCACAGGGGGCATTATGAGGATAGTGCTTAAACACTACCAGGAGTCGTGTTCTGGAAAAGACTATGAGGGAAAGGACGACATTCGTTGATTGATTTCCATTCAGCTGCTGCCTCCTCTGAATGTTTATGATGGATTATGCATGAACCACCCAGAAAATTCTTCAAAACCTCCCTGACAGACCTAGAAAATCAGGGTGCGAGTTGGTGTGAAATCAGTGCTGGACTCATAGCCTTGGCTAAAGTCAGGCAGAGTGCAGTTGGTTGCTCTGCAAACCTGCCACTGCACCTTTGGCTGACCTGCTCTCCCCTGGCTAGTCCGTGCCCCGACTCTCTTCTAAGTAGCTTGCCAGTTGTAGAGAACTGTCCTAAACTCCGTGGGGCTTTGTGATGGGACTAGAGAGCAGGCTCAGACCAAACAAACGTTATCACAAGAAAATTGTGACAAGGCAGAACCAAACCAGAGTTTTTGGTTGGTTTGTTTGGTGAGAAAAAAGCACCATTGCTAAGTCTTTTCTATTTTCTTTTTCGCAAAGATCTCCCGAGCACAGCCACCTCTGTTAACATCCCAGACTTGCTACCTGGACGTAAGTACATCGTCAACGTCTATCAGATCTCAGAAGAAGGAGAACAGAATCTGATCCTGTCTACTTCCCAGACAACAGGTACATGTTGGGATGTGCTGCTTGGCTTTGGAAGTCTCTGTTCTGTCGATTGTTCTCAGATGTTCTGACATGTCTCGGCCTCACTTGCTTTTCTCACCTGTTATTCCCTTCACCTCTTTTAAACAGCACCTGATGCACCTCCCAAACATAACGTGGATAAAGTTGATGACACTTCAATTGTCGTTAGCTGGAGCAGACCACAAGCTCCTATCACAGGTCTGCCTCATTTACATGAAACTGTTTTAAACTGTTGAGGGAATGTTTGCAAAACCTGACATTCAAAAGAGAGGAACATACAAAGCACAGATGAGCAATTCTGTCCACCCTGGGACACCACCCGGAAAGTGTATTTCAGCCAAATGGGGAGAACAAGATGCACCTTGCAGGCTGCAAGGAGCCTGTTTGATTCCTGATGGGTTTTACAGTTTGAACCCTGTGGTTCAGTGGGCTGGGTGCAAACTGATTCTGCGGGTTCACTTGCAGATCCAGATTTGACTAACCATGACCCCACTATCCTCTGCACCCATGGCCTCTGTCTTCCCCAATGTCATCCCCATAATAAACCTGGGAAGCATATTCTTAAAAGTTATGGGGTGTTTTTTGGATCCCTGGGGGAAAATGTGTTCATTTCTTATTTTTACAGTTCCTTGTGGTAGTGGATTGCGTCTGGTGATCATGTCTGTTTTGTTACATTAGGCTACCGAATTGTCTATACCCCATCAGTGGAAGGTAGCAGCACAGAGCTCAACTTGCCGGACACAGCTACCTCTGTGACCCTCAGTGACTTAATGCCTGGGGTTCAGTATAACATCACTATCTATGCAGTGGAAGAAAATCAAGAGAGTACTCCCGTCTTTATCCAGCAGGAAACCACGGGCATCCCATCCAAAGGTAACAGCCAGCATGCTTCCTGGGATATTGTTCATTCCAAAGCAATTTTTCAGACCCAGCAGGGCCAAATGAAAAGAAAAATGCAGTCTCTAAAGTCCTGCTTTAGCTGTAAGTGCACCACCAGTGAAGGCTCTGAATGGGCATACAATCAACAGTGGCCTTTACCGAAAACCTCACCAATTTTTAGCTCATGTACAAGCTTTAAACATTGACATATTAAAGTCAAATGCTGCTTTCTGCTAATCAAAGATGACCACTTTGGGATCACTAATTTTCATTAGCAGAGACTTAATACTTACTTAGGCCACGTCCACACTACAAAATTATGTCGACCTGACTTACATCGGCATACAGCCCCCGTGGCTATTAAATCACTTGTGTGTGTGCATGCTTTGCTCCTTGTGTCGGTGGTGCACGTCCTCACTAGGAGCGCTCATATTGATCATATCATCAGCGTGGGGAATTCTGGGACGGCTCCCGAAAGCCGGGAAGTGTCGAAGTAAGCAACGCAGTGTCTACGCTGACACTGCATGGATCTAATTCCATCAACCATGACTCTACGGTGCTTGGGGAGATTGCAATGCTGAATCGGCGCAGAGAGGAACTGCCCATCGGTGGGAGCCAAATTTTAAGTGAGGACACTTCCACAGCTAGGTCAATGCAAGACCGCTTACATAGAACTCATCTTTTTGTTCTGTGTTTGTACAGCACCTAGTACAATGGGATCCATAACTAGGACTCCTAGGTGCCTACTGCAGTACAAAGAATAAATGATACTAATGCCTAGCAGTAGGATGACAGGCTAGTCAAAAGGCTGATCTCTGTTGTAAGACCACGTCTAGGCAAAGGGAAAATCTGAACAGATTTTTCTAAATCATCATAAAGATTCTCTTGCAAGATCATGTTACCAGTATTGAAAAAGTATCTTGTTGCCTTGGTACTTCAGATTTCAGGTGTCTAGGGTTTGGTACCCTGATCCATATTTAAATGCCTGAATAATTAACCAGCTTTCTTTTTTAGCTACTGAACCCCTGCTGAAGTCATTAGAAGTGGAAATTGCTCAGCACTTAGGGATATGGGAGCTTAACTGTAGGCACCGAAGTCTGAAACAAAATTGCCCTTAATTTTAAAAAAAGGAATTAATTAGGCTGTATAACAGAACCAAAAATAAATGTTCTGAAAGAATTAGGGCCTGTGTGGTGATAGTGGAAGCAGATGTTCTTGCGAGGAGAACAATGCCAGGAATGAACTCGGCCCAATGATTTGATGATTTGTCGTCCATATAGTCTGAGAAGTACCGATGTTTGTATTAGTTAACCATAAGGCATCACGTGTAACTCATTTTCACGAGTAATCAGAAACCTCAGTTGAATATAAGACTCTACAATGGCTCTGATATTGCACCAATGGGAGTTTTATCACTGACTTCAGTGAGGCTGGGGTCATACCCTGTAGTTGTTTAATTTTAAACCCAATCCCTTTATAATTAATGTATAGAGTCTCAAATTATTCTGCTGGTTTTTAAAGACTTTTCTTCTTAATTAGCAAAATAGCTTATTGTTTCCAGTCATTGGATAGTTTAGGGTTTGTTTGTTTTCAAATTTGTGGCTCTGTACAAAGTTGACATTCTGCTGCTTCGTGCATTTGATTTTTCAGTTTTTCTTTTGTGCCAACAAAATAATCATGTGCAAATCTTAGACTAAAATCTTCTAAGCAACCCAGTGTAATTTCAGATGTGCAGTAGACTCAAGTATTTTCTTAAAATCATTTGTTAAGATGGGGCTTATTTGACATTTTCTGTTGTGTAAATGGTCTCCGTCAAACGTGTAAGAGTTTAGTTATTCAGTCAGAACTCACTTCTTCCTTGTTCCGTACCTTATTCCTGGAGCCACCTTTGCCATTCTGTCTTACTGGATGTCTCTCTTCTGTCAGATGATGTTCCTTCACCCAGTGAGCTACAGTTTGTGGAAGTCACCGATGTCAAAATCACCATCATATGGACCCCACCATCGAGCATGGTGTCTGGCTATCGGGTGGAAGTCATTCCAGTCAACCGCCCTGGTGTACAGGGACAGAAACTGCCTACTACCAGGAATTACTTCGCTGAGGTCACTGACCTTTTACCTGGAACGACCTATCTCTTCAAGGTCTTTTCAGTGCTCCAGGGCCGGGAGAGCAAGCCATTGACTGGAGAGCAAACAACTAGTAAGTGTCTTTCCTTGACGCTTTTTTTATGGACTTGGAAGTGACTCCTTTCCCCTCCTTTAAGTGATGTATTTACATGTTACTCTAAAGTGGAACAGTTGGTTCTAGCCATGCGGCACCCAATAAGCAAAATGATGGGGCTGAGAATTCAGCTGATCACGCAATGATCTCCTTAGCAGATGTATTCTCTTCCAGTGCTTTCCAATAGGGGTTTAACTCTCATGGTGTTTGGCAACAATTTACTGTGGCTGAAGGTCTCTCTCTTTTTTTTCTTTTTTAATTGATTGAGAAGGTATGTGCCCTTCTGGCTCATTGCTAGCCAAGGTCTGAGGCTGTGACTTTTCAAAGGCACCTAAGGGTGAATTTCAATGGGATTTGGGAGCCTAACTTGCTTAGATTGCCTTTGTACATCCTAATCTAAATGCTGATTGCTGAGATGCATGCTTGGCTTTCATTGACTGCCGGAGGAGCTGTGTGTGCGCCTCTAAGAACAGGAATCGGCGCATAGTTAAAGTGACATTACATCCCAGTGTTACCATGTCAGTCCTGGTTGATCATATGATGTCCTGCTACTCCTTTCAGGAGGCATGAATTGCCTCATCAGTCAAAACGTTGGGGGTACAATGTTTGTTCAAGACCTCTGGCTACTCTGCTATAACGTTTTTACAGTCCCATTTCACTGTTGTTATCCAGAGCTTTGTTCAAAGTCCACTGAAGTCTGTGGAAGTTTTTTGCATTGATTTCAATGGGACTTTGGATCAGGCCCGTAGGGCGTGTGTGTTTCCCAGTAATCATTGTTCAAGATCAAAGCCTCTCATAATTTTGTCAATGACTACAGTACAGTATCAGTAGCCCAGTCAGTTCAGTGCAAAACCCCTCCTCTGGCTCCTTGGTGTGAGGAGAAAGGGACTTCCTGGCAGCCTCTGTCCCTCGCTTCCCACAACCATAGGGAGACTGGAAGCAAGGGACTGAGGGACACAAAGGAAAGAGGTGAAGCTCAGCATCTCTTTGATTTCCCCATCTGTAAAATGGATATAATGATACGGACCTCCTTTGTAAAGTCCTCTGAGATCTGCTGATGACAAGCGCTGTGTAACAACAGCTGCGTCTGGCTATTGAAGTGTTTTCCCGACCCAAGGGAAGCCGATCAGAGAGAGTCAGAATGTGGCTTTTGTGAGTATGTCACAACCCTGAAAGAGTGGCCACAAAAGCGTCCCAGTTTTTGATTCTGAAGTTACACACAGGGCCAAGCTTTCAAAAGTGCTCAACTCTCATTGATTGCATATTCTGAACGGTTGTTCTCACTTTAGAAAGTCTGGCCTGGAGTGTCTAAAAGAGAGAAAAGCAAAAGACATTTGGATCTTATTTCATTTCCACAGAATAAATAAGTTTAGGTGCCTAGACATTTTCAAAAGCATCTACATGACTTAGGAGCACAAGTCCCATTGAAAACACTTTTTGAAAATCCCACCCTGAATTTCCTTCGCTGTTTACAAAAAAACCCCAAAACCTCAAGTGGACAGATTTTTCCCAAGAGCTTAGCTCCCATTGAGACCTAAAAGTTCCAGTGTTTGTTCTCATTGGGGTTTGCCGAGTGCAGAGCGCTTCTGAAAATCTGCCCACTTCATTTAGGTGCCTAAATGGGAGCTGAAACTGGATTGCAAAACTGGCCCCAAATGTTTATTTGGAATATGAAGCTGAGCATAGTCATTTGAATAGGCCTGTGTAGACCTAGTAACACACATCTGGAATTGTTTTCCATAGGCTGCGATCATCCACTTAACTGCTTTGTCTTAACCACCTTGCTAAAAGTATTCAGATACATTGTGTCCTGTGAATGAAAGTCCTGGGGGAAAGAAATCAGTCAGGTTTCCCAAGAAAAACTCTTCAGCAAAAATCTTTCCATGGTGCAGACTTGCTTCTCCTTTTGTCCTTCAGCTAAACAGTGGCCTACAAATAAGCTATGAGTGTGTGTGCTTTTGTATCTGTTTTGCATGGGTGGAAGAAGTAATAAAAGCCTAATACAGCTGACCGGTCAAATTCTGTACCGGTATAACAAAGAACCAGATATAGGTCTACATGCGAGAGAGAGATACAACACTATCACTTTGTGTGCGGAACAAGCCCAAGCGTGTTTAGACGGAACATTTTTTGACTGATGCTAGCTACAACATGGGATTGTGGCATGGAAAAGTTGAAAACTACTGCACTAAGCAACATAGGGCCAGATTTTTAAAGGTATTCAGATGCCTTACTCCTATTGGCCTTTCTTTTTCCCAGGACCTTTTCTGGACCTTAATTCCTATAAGTAAGCATTTTGTTAGGGGATAACATCTGTGCTGCATTCGTTTTGGTCTGGATCCAGCACAGTACATAACTTTAAGCACATACTTAGGTGCTTTGCTATGTCAGGGCCTTTAAGGATAAAAAGAATGCCAGTGTGGAGACATATGAAACATTTCAAAGACCTTATATAATTCATATAGGAGAGACAAGCATGCGTAGGGTTATTTTACAGCATAGTCCTCCGCTTGACTATTTTAGGTTAATGTATTCCTCCCCAGAAATGTGGTGGTGTTTTTTAATTAAAATTGGGGCATATGGTTTTAGTATTTTTAAAAAACGACTACCAAGATTTTTCAAAAGATAGGCTACTAAACCCATGGAAGAGCTGTTAATATACACTTTGCTTTTCCTTCTAGAACTTGATGCTCCCACCAACCTAAGGTTTGATAACGTTACTGAGTCTGCAGTGTTAGTGACCTGGACTCCACCGCGCGCACCGATCACAGGATACCAACTGACTGCAGGTCCCACAAGAGGAGGCCAACAAAAGCAGTACAACGTGGGGCCATCTGCCACCAAATACGCACTGAGGAACCTGCAGCCTGGGTCTGAGTACACTGTCTACCTGGTGGCGGTGAAAGGCAACCAGCAAAGCAGCAGAGAAACCTCCGTTTTCACTACTTGTAAGCATGATGGGTGCTTACTCATTTACCAAAGACACTGTCATCTTCAAAAGCGTAGGCTGCGTTTGAAACCGGCCATTCTAACTCATCTTTCAAAATAAGTCCTTTGAAATAATATTTGAATGGAGCTACTCAGGAAATGGTTTTTCCCCCCATACTCCATAAGAAATGTAGACTAAAACCAAAAACGTTTAATTTCCATTAGAAATTTCTGATTAAATGTTTCAGCTTTTTGTTGAAAAACCAAATCTAAAACTGAAAATTTCCAAAAATGTCAGTTGTCGGCAACCCAAACACGAACACATTTCAGGCAAGCCTATGTTTTCAGTTTCACCCAACGTATTTTGATTGTTAGTTAGGATTTTCAAAGTTTGCAGCAAAAACCCAGGAAAAAAAATCATTAAAAGCTGACATTTCCTATGGAAATGTGCATTTTGATGAAAAAACCATTTTCCCTCACAAAAGATTTTCAGACAGTTCTATGTTTGAGCCTTTCTGGTGTGTTAGCTAGTGGTTGAAGAGAATGAGTAGTGGATAAAAGGGCTGTTTCTTCCCAAAGATGATAGTGTTCTGATGATTTCGTTAAGAACCACTGCATACTTGTAGAAAGAATAGATAGATTTTGCTATTCAAATAATGATGAAACTGTGATATTAACCAACAAAAATCAAAACCTCTCATCGATAAGGCTGATAACCACATCCTTTGTTCAAAGGAGTGTTGGATTTTATATCAGTGTGAAGTTAAAACCAAGCCTTCACATTTATCCCTGGTGTAATATTATTGACTTCTGTAAAGTTACACCAGAGATGCACTTGGCCCATAGTGTCTGCCTTAGTTGTGGTCATTTCTGGTGAGGACACTGCGTGGCTGAGATAAAGAAAGCTATTGCCTTTCACATCAACTTGATTGGACTGAGTCCATTCCAGGTTAGGAATATGTTGTGTAATTGTATCATTTTTTAATTGATAGTATTTTAAAGAATAAAATGCAAAATCTCAGCCAAGGCTTTTTCCATGCTAAATCTGCGAATATATCCCAGGATTGGCCAAATTATGAACCCTTAAAACAAATACTGTAAATGGTAACAAACATTGACACCCCTCTGTCTTCCCCCTCTACCCCTAAACATCACAAAAAGGGTGGGGGGAAATCAAACAAAAAAACCCCAGGGCTGTCATTTAATTTTGCACTAAACTAGCACAAATCCAAGGTTGGAAGTAGAGGACTTGTCGGACAGCAGCACTTACAGATTTCTGTAACTCTCTGGGCAGCGCTGAGTTTGAACTCCGTTTATCTGTTCCTTTCACAGTGCAGCCCATGAGCTCTATCCCTTCCTATAACACAGAAGTGACAGAAACGTCTATTGTTGTTACCTGGACACCTGCGCCAAGGATTGGTTTCAAGGTATTTTCCCACTGAAGCCTTTGGATCTGTTTTGCTCTCTATTGCTTCATTCCATTAGCTGTCACCCAGCTAGGACCAGTTAAGAACGAATGGCCACAGACGATGGTTTTGGGGAAAGAAGGGAAGTGACAAATATGGAAGCACCGAGTACAGAGGGGCAGTATCTTGTGTTCTTAATCTGAAGTGACTATTCGGGGGTTAACATATTAATAATGCAAAGGAGGTGATGCTCACACACGCCTGATCCGAGGCCCATTGGAGTCAGTGGGAGTCTTTTGCCTGACTTTTGTGGGCCCATATTTGGGGCATCGAGATGATAGTCCATCACACAGCACCATGAGGTTGCACTGTCCCATTCTGCTGAATGATGCTGTGTTCCCCGAAGCTTACCCCCTACGGGGCTATCCATGCCCTCTGTGCTCCAGCATAGGCTAACTTCCCCACAACGAGTCAGCTAATCCCTTTGGAGGATGAGTCCAGTAAGCTTATAGGCACCTAGATGGTTCATATGTAAGGCTGGAATGCAACCTTCCCCCTTTCTTCTCCTCTACAGCTGGGTGTGCGACCAAGTCAAGGTGGAGAAGCCCCAAGGGAGGTGATTTCTGAATCTGGTAGCATTGTTATCTCTGGCCTGACTCCTGGAGTGGAGTATATCTACAGCATTTCAGTCCTGATGGACGGTCAGGACAGAGACACGCCGATCATCAAAAGAGTAACTACACGTACGACACATCTGAATATCCATTACTAATCTGTAATGCTCTGACTCTACTTTGCTAGGTCGTTGTGTGGTTGAATGTGTAGGGTACTAGTGGAGGACTCAGGAAGGGTGGATTCTGTTTGCAGCTCTGCCACTGCAGGATAGCCTTGGGCAAGTCTCTTTGCCTCAGTTCTTCCCTATATTTAATGAGAATAATGCTAATGATTTTCCTTTATAAAGCACCGTAAGATCTGGGTCTGAATTCAAGTGAGTGCTAAAAGAATTATTATTATTATTATTAGTAGTAGTAGTATTGCTAAACCCCTAAAACAGTACATTTGTGTGTCATTTTCTCTCTTCTCAGTCTCAAAGGAGTCTGCTCTCCCTTTGATTCTCAGATGACATTAACATTCCTGCATGTGGCAAGTCACAGTACAGCTCTGAAAGAAGCTATTTTAGTTGTTTGTTAATTTTAAGGGCTTGGGTTGTTTTGTTTTTCAAATGACTCTTGGGATTGTCAACTGAGCATGCATTTGTTTTCTTGTAGCATTGTCCCCACCGACTAACCTGCATCTGGAGCCTAACCCTGACACTGGAATCTTGACCGTCTCCTGGGATAGAAGCACAAGTCCAGGTAATTACATAGCATCAGAAACGGCTCTGCATTACAAAAGTGTAGATCAAGAATAACCCCCCTGATTCACTCCAGAATTACACTAGGTGTAACTGACGGCACAGCGATTGTTGTTAACCAGGCACCGATTAAATGTTTAGCTTCCATGTCCTCTTTTGGCATACGTTATTTTCAGATACATTCAAATATCATCTGATGGAATACAAATGTTCTGCATTCCTGTGTGAAAACGGTCTGCAACAGAACTCTTAAAGCCGTACCTTCCATGTCACACAGTGATATTGCATTTCAGGTCAGGTAGAATTTGGGGAGTGAGGAGACTGCTCCAGTATCCTCGCTAGCTAACATAGAGTCTAAAATAAAGAAAGCAAAAAAGAACAAGAAGGTTTCTGGCAGGAAGGGAAAATGTGGGGTTAGTTCATTGACAGTGGGTGTGGCATTTTCCAAAGCACCCAACCTTGGCCTAACTCTTCTCCCCTTGAAGTGACAAAGGGTCCTGTGGCACCTTATAGACTAACAGAGGTATTGAAGCATAAGCTTCTACAGTTCCAGACTAACACTGCTACCCCTCTGATAACTCTTCTCCCACTGATGTGGATGGGAGTATTTCCCTTGACTTCAATGGGAACTGGTAAGCCAATGCTGAGTGCTTTTGAAAACCCGCACCCTGAGCTGAGAGATGCAACGTTTCCTATTTCTTGTCATTAGAATTCTGGCTTTGGGCGACTCCTAAGAGAGCATTTTCAAAGCGCTGCAGAGACTAGCCATGTGTCTCCCATTAGTGCTCACGGGAGCTGCGCAGCTAAGCCCGCATTGGGCACTTCTTTGGAAATGTATCTCAGTGTGTCAATGCGAAACAGACTGCTTCTACGTCGAGCGAGCACTTGCGTGCCCAGTTGAGGTTGATAGGGAGCATCTGTTTAATATCATCTGTATTTTCTCTGAGCGATTGCATCCAGCCTGGTTTAAATAAATCTGCCACATTGATTCCTGTGATCTATGTATTTCAGGCATCACTGGGTACAGAGTTACCACCGTTCCTACCAGTGGGCAGCAGGGTTACACCCTGGAGGAAGTGGTCAGTGCAGAGCAGAATTCCTGCATCTTTGAAAATCTGAGCCCTGGCCTGGAGTACAACGTCAGTGTTTATTCTGTCAAGGACAACAAGGAAAGCGTCCCCATCTCCAAAACCATCACACAAGGTAATGGAAAGATGAGCAGCAGCTTCGGTCGCTGTAACAGGCCAACCTTGTAAGCAGTCTGCATGTGGACCTCCCACTGACTCTGGTGGTGGAGGATTTGCGGGCTTAGACCCTAGCAGCAAGGTAGTCACTTGCCCTACGCGCCAGTGAGTAAGGGGGCCCTCATATCTCTTTACGCATTGGCAGCCCATCCGCAGGGGAAGAGCTGTCTCTGTGGAACCGGTACACTGCCTCACTTGCACAGGTGGGCTCAGGAATGGGAGTGCCTTGACTCCACCGCATGGGACCCCAGCCAGCAGATCTGAGCCAGCAAAGAAGGGGAAGCCAGGATGAAATGTAGTTCTGGCAGGAGCTAGCGGCAGATTACTTTGTGGGTATTTCACTATTTACTGGGATGTCTTCCTGTAACCTTCCATTTGTAGTCCCAGTACCACAGGAGTACGATAAACATCCGAATCCCTGAATGATTGGGTGTTAGCTTTGCTTTGTGAAGGTTTTGTTTGGCTTTGTTTCCGCTAAGCCATGAAACGATGCCAGCTCGTGTGTTTGGCAAATGCTTGCTGTTAACCCTGCTTTTAAAATTTCTCTCCTTCACTGAGTTGCTGTGCGCTCCTGTGGCTATCGAATGCAGCAGCATTGTATCATTAAAGCAACAACGGCTTTAACCCGGTACCATGCTCTAATGGGGGGAGGGGGGAAAGCACTAAAATGGCATCCTTTGTGTCTTTTGATACTCTTGAAAGGTGATATGGTAAATGCATCCCATGAGGATAAATAGTTATTTTGCAGAAAATGGACATTTTGCTGCACTTCTGTAAAATACTTGTTTTTCATAACAGTGCAAGACATTTTTGCTATGTTATTAAGCAAATCAGCCTGTTGCGCCATTTCTATCTGATATTTCCTTTCTCCAGCTAATTTATAATGATCCTATCACAAATGTAATAAGCCATAGGTCCTTTCTTACCCCTGGTCTACACTGGGTGGGCAGAGGGCTTGATCTAATGTACGCAACTTAAGCTATGTGAATAACGTAGCTGAAGTCGACGTACTTAGATCTACTTACCGCGGTATCTTCATTGCGGTGAGTCGACGGCTGACACTTTCCCATTGACTCCGTCTGCGCCTCTCGCCCTGGTGGAGAACCAGAGGCGACGGGAGAGCGCTCGGCAGTCGATTTATCGCGTCTAGACTAGACGCGATAAATCGACCCCCGCTGAATCGATCGCTGCCCTCAATCCAGCTGGTAATGTAGACAAGCCCTTACTGAGGGGAGCAGCATCCACAGCTCCCACTGACTTCAGGATTCTGTCCTTAAAGTCACAGAGCCAGACTCTGAGTTGGTGCAGTTCTATGTTAACTTCAAAGGAACTGTGTCAGTTTGTGCCAGCTGAAGAGCTGGTGCCTATAAGTTAAAGGCAAAGCAAAATCCCTGATTTCTTTTGGGTCTAACGTTTGGGAAAGAAAATCTTTGCTAAAGTTGTAGTGTCCATTGGAAAAATCCCATAGCCTTGTTAACTGTACAAACATATAGGATACATTTAGAAGGTTATTCAGATGAATCCTAATTCAATGGCTTGGCTTTAAGATTGTCAAGTTTGGTTAAGAAACCAAGTCAGTTTCTCTCAGCCACACGCTGCTCCTAGCATAACATTCAGAGCTGGGTGATGCTGTGTGGTTCATATGGAAAACCCATATCCTTGAAAAGCTCATTTTTAACCACTCATAGTTTTTCTAAGCAAGCTTTATATTGCTCCCAAATTTGGGGTTTTTGTTTTGTGACCTGTGCTGCAGTTATTATAGCAGTAAGACTTTAAGAATACCGGGCCAGAACCTCAGCTGGTGAAAATCATCATAGCTTCTTTTAGCTCAATAAAGATGCACTGATTTGCACCAGCTGCCTTCATTGACTTAAATAGAACTGCAGCAGTTTTCACCAGCTCAGGATTCGGCCCACTCCAGTCATTTCAGCATTCCCAATGGGGATATTGATAATGTCCCAATATTCCAATGGGGATATTGATAATGTGATCTGAACAGTTGAAGCTGGGCATAGTATTTTGACTATTTTTGTAAAAAATTCTCAAGGGTCAGTTCTCACTAATCCAATTTTCTTTTGCTTAAAGATTAACAGGCAAGAGAATTTTTTTAAAAAAATGCTAAAATTGGGTATGTGTCTTTAAGAGAATCATTTAAAAAACCACCTCAGGGCCCAATTGTCTCAGCCTTACAGTAAGCTCAATGGGAGTTAGGCGCCTAAATTACTTAGGCTTTTGTACATCCCACCAGGCAGAGTCCAGATCTTCAAAGGTATTTAGGCACCTAACTCCCACTGAAATCCTACTTTCCTGCCTGCTTCTTTC
Organism: Chelydra serpentina; assembly: GCA_037349315.1. NCBI lineage: Eukaryota > Metazoa > Chordata > Testudines > Chelydridae > Chelydra > Chelydra serpentina. Next base: position 42,279,526 of record JBAIAC010000029.1, on the reverse strand, counting down.
CCTGTGTAAATCTGGCCCTCCATGTATTGCAAGGTGCTATTTCATGTAAGGAAGGGTGGCACAATTGGGCCCTGAATAGGAAAAATATTGCATATCACCGTCATCGCTTTACCGTTTCCTCGCTGTTAAGACATGTAAGCTGATGAACACTGCCTTATTTTTCCCCCTTCTCTTTTCTTTTGCCTCTGTGTGTCTTTGCTGTTCCCCTTGGCACTCAGTAGAGGTGCCCCAGCTCACTGACCTAAGCTTTGTTGACATAACTGATACAAGCATCGGCCTGAGGTGGACCCCGCTAAATGCCTCCACCATTATTGGTTACCGCATCACGGTAGTTGCGGCAGGAGAAAGTGTCCCTATTTTTGAAGATTTTGTGGACTCCTCAGTAGGATACTACACAGTCACAGGCCTGGAGCCGGGCATTGATTACGACATCAGCGTAATCACACTCATTAATGGCGGAGAGAGCGCCCCTACCACTCTGACACAGCAAACGGGTGAATTTTGAAAACTTCCGTGTTTGTGACCTGGATGGTGTTTCATGCTGTCACTAGCTGCTAGGGTGACTGGGGCTTTCTCTGAGAAGAATTGAACCACTCACTGTGATGGGGAGGACAAGGACCAGCTTCTGTTTTAAATACAGGCTGGGAAGGGCTATGCAGTTTGCATTTTTTAGCTCTATGCATGAACTGCATTTTTATATTGCAGATAACTGCAAAGGCAAGGTCTTCTTCATGTTGGCTTTTTAGTTTTTCAGGTTTCACTGTTAAACTTGAGTTATATGATCCCCAAAGTATAAGATCCTGAATCACGATCCCCAAAGTGAGATGGGATCTCCAAAGGGTGGATACAATTCCAGAGACACTCTTTGATTTAGCCTCTGATGCTCTACCTGGTCAAGTCATTTGAGCTATTTGTATTTTTTTGGTGGTGGCCCAACTCTTCAAATCTTGCCTTAAAAGATGGAGAAGAAACATCGCTCCCTGAGCACACGCTAGTGACAGGCATGTCACACTGTCAAGGTTCTCTGTAGTGCATGGGTAGAAGATGAACTGAGAAATAGTTTGTGCATGAAACCCTGTCACGTGAATAAGCAGCTGAGGTTCTAAAGCCTTAAACACACAAGTAGACGTAGAGGCAAAGGGACTTCATAGATCTACCCTCTCCTCCCCTGTGTATGCATGTATCCGTTTTGGATGAAAGGACTTTTTCATATGTAAACTGCTGTATGGCAACTTAAGCCTCTCTTGGCCACGTCTCTATAATACAAGATGCAGCCGCAAGGCCAATATTACAGAACCCTGCCACCTTGTTTTCAAATTATCTCGACAGAATACAGTTAAGTATCAGCGATTGCCAAGAGGTTAAAGGAGCCTGACAGTAGCCTGAGTGTTTTCAACTGGAGTGGAACCAAATGTCGCTTAGGAGTATGTTTGCATGGGTCTGACACCGTAGCCTCTTTTATGCATGAGATACATTGTAGATTCCCTGAACATCCACCTTGGTTAACTCTCACCTTCCAGAAAATGTTAAAAAACCAACCAATATTCTTTGCATGTAGCTGTTCCTGCTCCAACTGATCTGCGCTTCACCAACGTGGGGGCAGATGCTATGCGTGTGACCTGGACTCCTCCAGTATCCATTGAACTGACCAGTTTCCTGGTGCGTTACTCACCTGTGAAGAAAGAGGAAGATGTTGCTGAGCTGACCATTTCCCCCTCCGACAACATGGTGGTTTTAACAAGTAAGAGGTTACCTGTGTAGGTCAGCTGAACATAAGGGACTTCTCTACAGCAGCAATTCTCAAGCTGGAGACCACTGATGGTTGGTTGGTCTGCGGCGCACTTGCTGCTCTGTAGATCAATATGCTGGCTGTGGTCACATGGTATTCACTCCCTCCCCTTGGTTTGCAGCAGCTACATTACATTAAAATAGATACAAATACATAAAGTACTTTCTTAATATTACTCTCCTATGTATTAATGGGAATAGCTGCCACGTGGGCATTGAACAGTCATGAAATTGGGGAGACATGGTTCTCCTGATTGTGAATTGGAGGTGAGTTGGTCCATGAGCTAATTTCCCAGAAAATGTGGTCCATCCTTTGAGCACATTGAGAACTCCAGCTCTCCAGTGAATTTCTTGTTGGAGACCCAGCATAAAAGGAAGGAAAAGCAAGAAATTGATTGGAATAAGTATAACGGACCAGATTCTCTGCTGGTGTAAATTGGCATAGCTTCATTGACTTCCATAGAGCTATGCTAATTTACACCAGCGAGGGACTTGGTTCATTGTTTTAATGAAGGTAAAGTCCAACTGTGTAAACCTTTTCCTGCTAAGACAAGGATGATGATTCATCATATTGTGAGGCAATTGAACCTGGTTAGGTATTAATAGTAGGTACATATTGCCTATCTTGTTTGACAAAAAGTCAATGACTGGCAGTATAGCAGTCTAGATGAGGACACAAAGGATCAAAATAAGCAAAAGGTCCTCTTTGAGTCTTTAGATTTTGGAAAGGAAAATTTCTATCTGAAATTTCAGCAGTACAGTGCCACCGATCTCTTGGATTTCTCACAAGCATATAATTAATGTGCTCATCTTGATACAAAAGTTGGGTTTTTTGTTGGGAGGATTTTCACTAGAAACTGGACAAGTTGGTTGAGTGAGAGACAGTACCTGCTTTAAAAATAAAGGACCACTTTCTTAGCTGGCGTAAATCAGAAGCGCTTCACTGAAAGTCGGTGGTGCTACATCAGCTGAGGTTCTGGCCCTGTGTATCACTAAATGCTCAGAGCTGGCAGGCCTGTATGGAAAACTAATCTCTGCTGACAAACCCATCTAAATAATGTCCTTGCCAAATAACAATAAAAAATGGAAACCACCAACACTTGTTGCAGGCTAAAACTTCCATGAAACAAAAGGCCATTCCCAGGCCAGAAACTGCTGAAGCTTCAGCTGGATTCAAATGTCTTAACTATCCACTGGGCTCAGGTTTTGCACAGGCTAAGCAAAAATCGGTCGCTCCACATAATGAGCTGTGTCAGTTAGAATTGCTGAGGTTTTTCAGTTGCTCCGAGAGTCTGACAATTGCAAGGGTCTAAATCGGTGTGGCTTAATCCTTCAGGTCTCCTGCCTGGCACTGAATATCTGGTGAGCATCTACAGCGTCTATGAGCAGCATGAAAGCACCCCTCTGACTGGTGTGCAGAAAACAGGTATGTGGAAACCTGCTTGGAAAACTTCCATTTGCTTCCATCCCTTCCGTTAACCGCTCACTGATAGGACAACTCTAATCACTGGGGGGACTTAGGGCATAAAAGCCTTTAAGATTGTGCTCTCCTTGACATGTATTGTTATATTGTTGGAGAGCTGCACAAAAGATTTTAAGGGAGTGATGGAGAGAGGCAGCTTGGGAAGTGCTGAGCAAAATGATCAAAGGGCCAGATCTTCAGTTGGTTTTAATTAAAAGGTGTATAATTGACTTCAATGGGGCTATGCTAATTTACATCCACTGAAGATTTGGCCCAATAAAAGACCAGTGTTCAGTCCCCCCAAGAGGTGTCCAGACACATCAGTATCAGGTCCATCCACTGTATCCCTCTGACATTTTACAACCAAGTATCAGAAATATTCTGATGTTTTTATACTTTGGCTTTTTCTGTTCTCTGAAACCAGGGCTGGGTGTTTTTGTTTGGGCAAACATTTAAAATGGTCAAATACCTCAAGTTCAGAGGACTCCAAATGTGGACTGAACTTGCGATGAGATTCCGTTTTTTGCAGTTACATTCCTGTGGTTTTTTTACACCACTGTATGATCTGGATCATGACATATTTATAGGTTCAGTGCTGAACAGTGGTTGGCAGGAGTGCAAGCAGGATTCTGAAATCCCACCGTGGGGTGGAGTTGGGGAAATCCCTCATCATTTCAAAATAAATGGATCTGTTATTCAAATAAGCTGAACCTCCCTTTTTTTGGGGATCCTCCCACCCTGACCAGGTCTTGATTCTCCAACCGGCATTGACTTTTCGGATATAACTGCCAACTCTTTCACTGTGCACTGGATTGCTCCTCGCGCCACCATCACCGGCTACAAAATTCGCCACCATCTGGAACACAGCGGCACCAGGCCCAGGGAAGACCGTGTCCCACCTTCTCGGAATTCCATCACCCTCACTAACCTGGCTCCAGGGTCGGAGTACGTGGTCAGCATTATTGCTGTCAACGGCAGGGAGGAGAGCTTGCCTTTGGTTGACCAGCAAACTACAGGTCCGTTGGGAAACAAGCCGGACAAAATGTACATTGAAATTCTCCTGCCCCATCTCGACAAATTGTTAAACTGAATCCTTCCAGCTGGCTGGCGAGTAACTGAACTACTGATGGCAGAGCAGAAAGTTGGCTAGAGGAGAAAGGGCCTGATTCAAAGGCCTCTGAGTTCAGTGGACAGACTCCCACTGATTCCCATGAGCTTAGGATCAGGCCCAAAGCACAGAAAATCTGTTTGCTAAGAGACAAGGCATTTTATCATACAAAAGAGTTTCTGAACAGGCTAAGTGTTAATTCAGATAGCTCGGGCCAATGTTCATTGTGCACATTCTTTTGTTTTAAATAACCTTGGAGTGGGCCTGCCTGGGCGTCATGCAAAGGAAAAACCCAGGGAGCTGCTGGTTGGCTCCTGGGCTGGTAGATCCATGAGGATTGAGGCCTTTCTTCTTGCCCTCCAATGGGAGACATCAAAGCCCTCCCTCCCACCGAGGGGAGTAGCCTTCAGAAATGAGTTCTCTGGGCAATTTCCCTCGCATCTAGGTTTTTCTGCAGGAGGGACACATTTAGGGCTCAATCTAGTGGCCACAGAAGTCAATAGCAATCTTTCCATAGCCATTGGATTCAGACTCTTAGCCAGATATGTCACCTAGCGACCCGACGGCAAACTGTGGGCTACTGGAAAGACTTGCTAATAGCAACAGCCTCCAGTGTAAGTGGAGTAACAGGAGCCTGGGGGGTGTCAAATATTTTTTAATTTTCTTTTTTAACCCTGATCTCTTTTCTAGTTTCCGATGTTCCAAGGGACCTGGAAGTTACTGCCACTAGCCCCACCAGCCTGGTGATTTCCTGGGATGCTCCTGCAGTTACTGTTAGATACTATAGGATAACCTACGGCGAAACAGGTCAGTGTGCTCTACTATTACCACTTCTACAAGAGCTCCCCGTTGACACCAAGTGCGAAGCTTTAAGCGTGGGCCATTTAAAAACTGCAGCAAATAGTGAAGGCAAATATGATAGATGATTGTAGCATGCAGAATGCTGTCAGAACTCAGACGGAGGCAGTGTGCTGATGGATATGCATTGAGAGAAGATTACCAATAAGTAAATATCATGACTGAGCTTTAAAGGTGGGGCAAATCATCTTTGCCTACCACATCCAGGAACTCCATTAATTTCAGTGGGAGTTCCATGGGCCTCTTATTTGCCTCTTGGTTTGGGGTGAAAAAGGCTTTTCCAACTTATTATGGGTTGTCCCAAATCTCATTGAAATCAATGGGAGTCTTCCGTTGACTTCAGCTCAGTGGGTTTTGGCTCATCCCTTGCCTTTTGTTTAAAACGTGAGTTATTATCAGCATTTTCATCAGATTTGCTTTCTTACCTGCCCTCCCAGGTGGCAGTAGCCCTGTCCAGGAGTTTACCGTGCCTGGCACCATGTCCACTGCCACCATCAACGACCTTAAGCCCGCCGCAGACTATACCATCACAGTGTACGCAGTGACGGGCCGTGGAGACAGCCCTGCCAGCAGCAAGCCAGTCACGGTCACGTACAAAACAGGTGAGACACATGGACAATGTCCTCAGTTTCAGTTGGAAGTAATGGGCCTGTTGGCTTTGGTGGAGTTACACCCCAGATGGATTTGGCCCATCATGTTCATAATGTTACAAAATGGGATGGCGGCTTTTGGAGAGGGGAGTTTAGAATAAGACTAAACAAACTTACCGGCGTTGTGGACTTGTTGTTTGGGGGGAACCACTCAACATCCGTCTTCGTTGGAGTGAGCATACCAAGTAAAGGCTGGCTTCTCACACACGGGGTGTCAAACCACTTGGCTGTTTGATGTAGGATGACTATTCTGTCTTGCATCTGGTCTCTGGCATTTTTAATGCATGGTAGCATGTAGGTACTCTCCGACCCTAATAGGAACTACCCTTGATGAGCTCTCTGTCTTCTTGATAGCTCAAACCCTATACAAACAACTAACTCCCATTGAAACCAATGGAAAATCTCCTTAATGGCCCTTTTTAAAGACTTCCACTGCCCTTAATGGGTATTGGATGTAGTGAACTAAGTACTGTGGGCCTGATATGTGATTCTTGATTGGGACCCCTAGTCAGATTATAAACTGCTTGGAACAGGGCCTGTCGACTGCTCTGTCTGTACAGTGAGGTTCCATTTACAGGTACCACTGTAATAATTGTGATCAATAATTTGTGCTATTATGGTACAAATAGTAAGTAAGTCAGAGCAGCGTGGGTTTTCCATTAAAACACCAGTAACAGTCTAAAAGAGGAAAAGCAGAAGAAGTTGCAGGTGGGAGGTCGCAGTGGGCCCTACGACTTCCTGCATTGCAGATGCTCACAGGGCTTATTTTTTGATGTGCAGAGATTGACACGCCATCCCAGATGCAAGTGACCGATGTTCAGGATAGCAGCATCAGTGTCCGATGGCTGCCTTCGACGTCTCCGGTCACGGGTTACCGAGTGACAAGCGTCCCCAAGGATGGCCATGGGCCCATGAAAACGAAAACTGTCCCTGCGGGTGAGTGCGTCTTCACATCCCTAGGGATCTCGCCCCAATTGCCTGGAGTCCATCGGCGCCACTCCTTAAACCCCCTAGGGGAGGCACATGAGAGTGCCTGGGGAAAATTGCCCTCTCCGGGCCTGAGCATGTTGGCTTAAGGGCTCTTCTGGTGACTCTGCATTTTGCCCTCTGGAACATTTCAGTGTGTTTTACCAGCTGCGCTGAGATTAGCTCTCAAGGCTGTTTGCTGCTGCGACCAGGTTAATGTTCAACCCTATTCCAAAAAGTGGTGAAGATCTGGCTGCATTTGTTTTGTTTCTCTAATGTGGAGAGACTGATAACAAGGCTCCAGCAGCCTCAAGGGGCCTTCGAGTGGGTATGAATGACAGTAACACTCACTCGAAGGACATGCATTGTCAGAGCAGGCTGAAGGAGCCTTGGTATACATGATTCAGGCCAAGTTTGGCTAATCTAGTCTGACTGCTGACAGTTTGGCATTGTAGTGGGTCTTAGGCCACACGTTCAGTACTACAGCAAGGCAAATTCGCCAAAGTTTAGTCCAGCTTTAAAAGTAAGGCCCATGAGTAGAAGCATGCAGTCAGAATTCCCCATGGGAATGAATGTGCAGCGGCTCGGCTGTGTTACCCCCCTGCTTCCTCCCACCGCCCCAAGCTCTGCAGTGAGCTGTGCCCATTCCATGCAAGGGACTAGGCCAGGAAGCTGGAAAAAGCTGAAACGGTTGGCGATCCATAGAAAGCCCTGCCCCGGCTCTGCGGGTTCTCAGCAGACACCCAGAGAGCCTGCGGAGTTCCCTCTGTGCTCAGCCCCCTCCAGCAAAGGCAGCAGCAGGTATGCCATGCAACCATTAGTGACTGGATCTCTCTGCCCTCTCCAGTAGAATTCCCAGTAGGGTGACCAGACAGCAAGTGCGAAAAATCGGGACGGGGTGGGGGGTAATAGGAGCCTATATAAGAAAAAGACCCCAAAATCAGGACTGTCCCTATAAAATCGGAACATCTGGTCACTCTAATTCCCAGTCAGAGCCACGCTGACTAGTCCCTGGTTTTTAGTTAGCGAGTAGTGTGGGGCACATGAGTCCTACAGTGAAATTGCTTTGGTTCCTTTTCCTGGCCCCTCCCGCTTTCCCCAAGCAGCCCACACAGACTTTCTGCGGAGATGGGCAGGAGGCAATTTGCGTAGCCACGTTTACCTCCACGTGGCCACCACGCACTGCTTCGACTATGACTTTGCTCCCATCTCTGCCACATGGCACCAAGGGACTGATCTCAATGGGAGTTTGGCACCTAAAGACCTTTGAAGGTCTAGGCTTAAGACACAAAATCATCTCACTATTCCAAATGATCCTGGTGTTGTCTTTTCCTTGCAGATCAAACCCAAACTACCATCGAGGGCCTGCAGCCCACAGTCGAATATGTGGTTAGCGTCTATGCTCAAAGTCAAAACGGAGAGAGCCTCCCTCTGGTGGAGACCGCTGTTACCAGTATGTATTTCATTTCACAGAAAAAACAAAACCACCAAACCCACATCTAGTATCTTCTGCTATGTGCACCTTTTACTGTTGGAACTCCGGGGACATCTAGATTCCAGAGAATGATGAGCGCCCCTCTCATTAAGAAATAGCTAGCTGGATCAGCTGCCAAAATATGCAGTCCCCCAAAATGCTGCCAAAATATGCAATCCCCCACAATGCCGGGCTTTTATTTTCTTTCACTAAAAATGGCCTAAGCAAAATCATTTTTCGTTTTGGTTTATTTGTTTGTTTGCCTTTAGCAAATCTTTGAAAAATGTTTTGCATAGACCTCATTTCTAGAGCTGGAGGGCAAAGGTGGTTTTAGAGGGCGAGATTTTGACTTAGAGCATTTGCCTGAGCAAGGGAGTAAGAACCTGCTTTACACCCTTATGTAGGCCACTAGACCGTGGGACCAGGTATGCAAAAGGAGGCATGACTTACACACCTGTTTGCTCACTCCTGAGAGCAGCTGGGTGGGCAATGGGCAGAGTCTTGGCCCATCAATCTGCATGCTGGCCTGCTGGTATAGGACAGCGGCAGAGTATTACTTGGGGAGCAAGGAGAAAGCAGGGAAGAACCTGTCACTTAAAGGCGTGTTTCTAATGCACAGTGTCTCCCAGGGCTACTCCTAGTGCATCATGGTTTGTGAACCTGTCCTTGCTCAGACCTGTCAATAAAGCCACAATCTAACCCAAATAATTCTAAACCTATGGTAAGCAGAACAGGAATTTTCTTGAAGTGTTGCATAGGAGTATTGCACAAGCTGCTTCAGTCTTAAGCCAAAAGTTTCCTATAAAATCACCTTTGCTAACCTTAAAGCATAGGAAATGCAGGTCTATAGGGCTAACATCACATTGCAAAAAAAATGACTCTGTGAATCGTTATGAAGATTAATTCAGATCTGATGATTACGGGCCCAATCCTCAGCAGGTGTAAATGGGGATAGCTCCACCGACGTCATCTCCGGAGCTGTGCGTATTTACGATCTTACGCTCAAGTGTAATCTAATGAGAGGACGACAATGAGTGGCTCTAATTTGGGAGTTAATTGTGTGTATATGAGCATCCCATGCACGCTCGTTACAAAGCCAAAGGTTTTTATTGATTTAGAATATAATCGACATAGTCATTTGCTGTCGTTACAAATGATTTAATTGGATGTTAATTTATGAAAGAAAATCGCGGGACTGATGCGCCTCGGCCTCGTACAGTTTTTTACACTAGTGAAGAGTGAGCACAACGTGGGTGTGAAAGGCTACTGAATCAGAATGGTGGGGCCAGATTTCAGTGCACACCCAGGCTCCTCCCCTCACTGTGCCAGTGTAAAGGAGACTCCGTGTGTGTGTAAATGACATTTCTGACACTTTAAGGCCTTTGAGCCGAGTGGCGTAAATGGGCCTTAGTGTAAACGAGAATCAGACATGGGGTGGGGTGAAATCTTGGCCTTATTCAAGTCAATGACAAAACTCCTATGGACGTTAGTGGGGCTGGGATTTCACCCATTGCGTTTTACACTCACTATGCAGAGGTGTAAAGAACTGTGCAAGGCAGGGGAGAATTGGGCACCTGCAAACCTGAAGACTGCTTTGCATGTAATCAGAATGCTTTTCCCCCTCTCCCCACAACCTGCTTTTATCACATAACCTCTTACCGTTAATTTGCCTAACAGACATTGACCGCCCTAAAGGACTGACATTCACTGAGGTGGATGTCGATTCCATCAAAATTGCTTGGGAAAGCCCCCAGGGGCAAGTCACCAGCTATAGGGTGACCTACTCAAGCCCTGAGGATGGAATCCATGAGCTAGTGCCCGCCCCCGACGGTGAAGACGACACTGCCGAGCTGCATGGCCTCAGGCCCGGTTCTGAGTACACTGTCAGCATCGTTGCCTTGCACAATGACCTGGAGAGCCAGCCCCTGGTCGGGACCCAGTCCACAGGTACACCTCTGTCTACACCGCCCAGCAGGCCATAGCAACCATGGCTTAAGCTCTGGTGGGTCCAGTGTCCTTCCGTGTGCAGTTGGGGCCCGGCTGCGGGAGAACCTCCGTAGGAGCCTGGGGGATATTTGCTCTTGCGAGGGGGCTTAGTTTGCTTGGAGAGGTGGATGATGTTTGAAGACGACTAAGTATTTATTAAGTAAACCTCTGGAAGGCGAGAGTTACTACAACGGTCGGCTGCTGAGGAAGCAGGGTTAGGGCCACCTCACAGACACCTCAGAGCAGGCGTCTTCCATCCCCTTTTAGCCCCTGTCCCTACCAATCCTAGTGCAATTCAGGGGGTGATCTGGCCCCCAGCACACATTAGAGCAGCCTAGCCTGAGCAGACAATAACAGTCCTCAAGGAGCCATCCCAAGAGCATATCACACACTAGCCACACCCCCTCCTCTCTTTGGATGCCCAGGATGGCAGTGGCAGGACCAGGGACAGATGATATCAATGGCAAAGGGTGGTTTCCTGTCCCTTTTGTGCTGCTAGGGCAGTGCAGAAGGAATGGATCGGAGGCCAAGACCCATCCTTTAAACATGTATATTCTTTCAGGACAGTCCCTGCTATACCTATAGGCCACTTAACCCTTTTGTACCCCAAGTGCTTCCCAGTCCCTCTTTGGCATTGCTCTGAAGGAAAGAGCACAGCCCTCTGTATGCTCACAGCCTGCCTCCAGCTTGTCATTTACACCTTTCCCACAGCAGGGTAAAGGTAGGCTCTCTTCAAAAGGGTACAATAGGAGAGATAAGATTATTCAAGCATCCGATGCCTGACATGGAGTCCGTGAAAAGTTCCATCAGGACAGGCCTAGACACTCTCTGGCTCTGGATATTGCAGGTTACCTTGTTTGCTGTCTCACAGCTACCACTGTGCTTCTTTGACAACACACACACTTTTTCACAGAAGCATGGCCATCCCGCTAGAGACCACATCAGAGCCAGATCCTGCTAGTTCCATTGATTAAACTTTTTATTAACCAACCTCCTCCTCTATGAAATAAGAGAAACGTGCACACACAAAATAATTACCATTTCCTCCTATATTGATTTCGAATTTTCCTATTGCTAAATAATTCCCAATTCACACCAGTGGTTGTATAAATTTCAACTGGGTTTTTGCTCAAGACCTGGGGACCAGAAACTATTATGAGAGCTGTCTGCTGCCAGAAATCTGAAATCTACTGCAGCGTTTCCCATGTTGCCAGCCAAGTCCTGATAGCACTTTACAATCGACACCTCCATTAATTTGCAAATGAAAAGCTGACACTAAAATTCCCTGAGTGCAGGGAAGATTATGGATCTTAATTTACAGATTAATATAAAAAAGAAATTAAACTATCCTAAATGCTAGAATGATTGAAACTGGACAGGCTGTTTATACCTGTCATAAACGCAAACAATAGTTCTTAAACCACTGTCTGGATTTACCCTTTTGGAACCCCTTTTACAAAACTTTTGGGAGTTCTGTTGATTTTCATGGGCTTTGAATGAGGCCCTATTTCAGTAAGCAAGGAAGAATTGCTGTAAAATCAGAGTGCTTTGCAGCACTGTGGTAATGGTGGGCATGATGGTAAGCTATATATTTGTTTTGTGATAGACCAAGAATGACAAATAATAAGACAATCAATATGTCCCATGATGCTTCTGTTTCTTTAGTGTATAGAAACCAAATGATTTCTTCTAAAAAGTTCTTTATTCAAGCATTGAATATATTAGCTCATGAAGGTATCATATGTAAACAGCAGTATGTCTTTTTTTTTAATGGAGACATGCTAATCTCCTAGAACTGGAAGGATCTTGAAAGGTCCAAGTCCAGTCCCCTGCCTTCACTAGCAGCACCAAGTACTGTCCCCTGACAGATTTTTTTTCCCCAGATCCCTAAGTGGCCCCCTCAAGAATTGAACTCACAACCCTGGGTTTAGCAGGCCAATGCTCAAACGACTGAGCTATCCCTCCCCCACTTTCACAGCTCTGATTCTCCACTTCCTTGTGTAGTCATCTACACCTGTGTAGGTGGCTGTCAAATGCTCCCATTTGGGCTTGCCAGTATTTTTACATCCTCTCTGTACTCACTGGGCCTTCTGCTCCACTCTGGCGCCCTTGTACAGCCGGAGTAGCTCTGTATAGATCAGTGGAGTTAGACAAGCTGCAAGGCTGTGGTGAAACTGACCTAAAATATCATTTTGGGGGCATGAAGAGCAGAGAAAGGTAGAAGAGGAACGGACATAGAGACTGACTTACTGAATGTAAACACCACCAAAGCCGGCTTTTGATAGCACTGCCACAGAGCTTCTCAGCTCTTTTGAGCTGCCCTTTTCATTTCTATTGGACTACCCAGATCCACCCATTTCTGGAGAGAAGTAGCATCACAGATCTGGGCATCCAAGTCTGATCCTTGACCACCTTAGCTCCTAGGTATTATGGTGATGGGATCCAATAGCTACCCAAGATAGATCATTACCCTAGGCTCTCGCTTGTGTATTTCACACCTAGGACTATTTCATGTTCATGATTGATAAATGCTATCTTGACTGGTGCCATGTTCTTCCAAACTAACGGTCGTGTAATTACAATTTTCACAGCAATTCCTCCTCCAACAAACCTGCAGTTCGTTCAGGTAACTCCAACCAGCCTGAAAGTCAACTGGAACGCGCCCAACGTTCGTCTCACTGGCTACAGAGTGCGAGTGAATCCCAAGGAAAAGACTGGGCCAATGAAAGAAATCAACCTCTCCCCAGACAGCACGTTTGCTGTCGTGTCAGGATTAATGGTGACTTTTTGACCTTTCATTTTAACGGGTGCAGCGTGGGAGGGGGGATGTTGGATTTCTTAAACAATTTAAAAATGTGTTGGGCCGGAACTGCAGCGGGGATAAAACAGCATAGCTCCTGCCAGTCTGGCCAGCTGTGGAACATAGTCCCTTGGATCTCAATAGTTAAGAGAGTGGCTCTATCTGCTTAAACTCCAGTCTCCCTGTCTCCTCTTCACTCTGCCCATTCAATAAAGGCTGGGGACTTCTCAGGCAAATATGCGTCTGTCATACACCAGCTACCGGGCTCGTTACCAGAGGAATGGTGAAATTCTCTGGCTTGTGTTATACAGGAAGTCAGACGAGAGGATCTAACGTACCTTCTGGCCTTAGACTCACTGAGTCTATTTCTCATTTTTTTGGGAAGCTTTTGAATAATTTGCAAAAATTAATTTTTCATTAAATTCATTTTCAAACTTGAACTGGGCCAGCCCCCGCTGCTCTAAACTGAATTAGTGCCAGTGGAGTCAAGGGCTGATGATCTGACCCCCATTAAACTGCGATCTGGAACTTCCATTGAAATTTTTCCCAAAGCAGAGCACTCTTTGGTAGTACAATGTTTCTGTTAGCATTAGGTAGCTCAGTACATATATTACCTTCCTCTCTGGAGTCCTAAGCTTCTGCAGCCCAGAGACGGCTTTCTGCCCCCACAACCTCAAAGTCATTCAGGTTTCCACTGTCGTTTCTTCTGCTTCCAAGTGTGTGCACACTACTACTGTTATAGATCCAGCAATGCTGCAAGCGGAGAATCGCACAACTTTTCTTTAGCCAGCTATCTGGCCAGTAAATACTATGGTTGTACTCCAATATATACTTAGCACTGCTGGCTAACATTCATGAAGGATCTTGGGTTCCTACTACTGGCTGCCCTTGTCTACCAGGCTTCCCACTTGAATTTTTTTCGTGTATTTATTTCAAATACATTTTCAAAGTTAAGGTTTCAAGCCGTTGCTAATAACAGTTTCAGCCTAAATGTGGTTTGCTTGGGAAAAAACCCCCCAGGGGCCTGATTCTCTTCTGACTTGCATCTGTTTTATACCAAAGAAACACCATTGAACTATGCCAGTTTAACGGAGATAAAAATCAGATCTCCCTTTTTTTATTTTTGCATTTAACTGGAAGTAAATCTAACCCTCCTGGTGGTCTTGAGCTCACTTGATTTCTATTTTTTTTTTAAGAGTTTCATGTTTAAATAGGCCATCCATGGTGACTAACCAATATGAATCTACTAACTTCTGGATTAGCTCATGCTTGTTTCCTTTACCTGCTTTTCTGAAGATTAGACATTTCATGTAGCTCCCCTTATCATTGTATAACTTTGTTATTTCTAGGTGGCAACCAAGTATGAAGTCAGTGTGTATGCTCTGAAGGACTCTCTGACTAGCCGACCAGCCCATGGTGTGGTCACCACCCTCGAGAGTAAGCAATCCTATTTTACAAATAGCAGCAGGTACTATGCATGGAGTCAGTGGGCTAAGTCCTGCGTAAGGACCTAGCAGAAGCAACTGAGAGAAGACATCAGCATGTGACCCTTTAAAAATAGCTGAACAATTTCAAAGATTCTATTAGGGGGTTTTTTCTTGTAGCCCTCTCCTCCCCCTGCCAAATCATTGCTTCTGCCCATTATACTGATCTCAGATCCTTCTCTGCAGATATCAGCCCTCCCCGCAGGGCCCGTGTGACAGATGTTACCGAGACAACCGTCACAATCACCTGGCGCACCAAGACAGAAACTATCACCGGTTTCCAGGTTGAAGCCATCCCAGCAGATAGCCAGAGCCCCATTAAACGGACCATTAGCCCTGATGTTAGATCCTACACCATCACCGGTAAATGAGATTCTTCATCAGACCATCTCTTCTGCCTTGTAATATCTTTCAGTGACCAGGCTCACTGGAGATACATTTGGTTGCTAATCTGTACTGGGGATACCTTGGTGGGAATGGGGTTCAGGTGGAATTTAGGTGCCACTTCTAGGTGGCTTACTCTTGCTGATCTTCTAACACACATACACATTAACCTTGAGAACCCTCTTTAAAGCCTTTGATCCTACCAAGCCCTCTGAGAGCAGATTGAAGATAACAGACATTCCTTGCACGGAGGGGTTATAGAATCCAGCCCTGATTTGATGGGAGTGCAGGAAAATAGTCTTGTGTGCGTTCACATTTTGTCTGAGGATGGAAGTGTTTTCCAGAGCAGCTGCTAAGGAAGTGCATTTGTTCAGACCATTAATACTCTTGAGTACTGGATTTTTCACCTGCACTTTGCAGACCTTGTTTCACATCATGATCAGAGCCTTGTTAGTCGGTCCAGAGGTCCAGCTGCCTGATTTCATGAATCCCTAATTCTTTGCGGGTCTACAGCCAACATGCCCAGCCTGGGCATTAAGAGCTAGTTACATTCTACCTGTAGCAGTGATTGCAGCAGCTTTCTGTATCACTTTTTAACCAGGCAAGGCTGAAACTGTAATATTTCTTCTCCAATTCCAGGCTTGCAACCCGGCACGGACTATAAGATCTACCTTTACACCGTGAACGAGAATGCCCGCAGTTCCCCTGTAGTGATTGATGCTTCCACCGGTAATAGCGCTTTTTTGTTTCTTTTACATCTGAACAGAAATTATACGTGTGCTTTCCTTGGCCTTGATCATATATGGAATTTGCTACATTTTACAGCCTTATTTTTCCCTCTTTGAGTGTGAAGTGGATTATCGTCAGCGGGTGACTGCAGCCCAGGGAAACCCATTACTTGTCTTCAGCCGTCAGGGCAGGGGAGATGAAGTCCTGCTTCCTTTACCACATTCAGTAACTGATTTTGTTTGCTCTTAGCCATTGATGCTCCTTCCAACCTGCGCTTCCTCACATCCACAAGCAACTCCCTGCTGATTGCTTGGCAGCCGCCCCGGGCCCGGATCACGGGCTACATCCTCAGATACGAGAAACCTGGCGCACAGCCCAAGGAGCTGATCCCTCGCCCCCACGCCGGCACCACAGAGGCCACTCTTACCGGTACGTCTGTTCCGTTTGGGAGTTCATCTGGTTAATGCCCCCTGCACTGAACGGAGCATTCCACTTAGATGGTGGCATTCCCCATGTGATCCTGCTGGGAATTCAGGAGGTGTAAGGTTACCAGCACCATGGGTCTTGGCCCAGGTGGGGATCAGACACTGTGGAGCTGTGCATGTGGCCAGAGCCTGGGATCCAGGTCTTTTCACATCGAAGGATTATGGGGGACAATCAAGATCAGAACACAAGGAAACCTAAATGGATTCTTTGTGCTTAGTACTACTGTGATTGGAAAGTGTATTGTATTTGCGCAGTAAGCACTAGTGTTGGAAACCGCAGCAGGGAGCAAAACCTTGAGGAGTCTCTGTTTAGCTATCCCTGACTGTCATTTTGTAATTAGGGGTTTCCTTAAGTGTGAGGTCATTCTGTTCCTCCCCAGGTCTGGAGCCAGGAACTGAATATACCATCTACATCATTGCTGTGAAGAACAATCAGAAGAGTGAGCCATTGATTGGCAGGAAAAAAACAGGTAAAATAATTTTCCAGTCTACCCTGATGGGAGAAGTTGACCTCTCCTCATTGGGGAATTAGAGTCTCCGCCCTGGGGGTGTAATGTCTTCTCCAGAGGGCTAATGTTATAACATGGCTTAAAATATCCTTTTCACTGGTGTATGTTGTTAATCAAATACAAGCTTTCCCTAAGCGACAGGCTGCTTGTAGAAAGTAGCATTTTTCCTTCGTTTTCTTTCTCTTCCTTAAAAAGAGGGATACGTTTTCATAAGCAGGGGTTCTGCAATGGACGAGGTGATCTGCTGAACAATGCAAAGCACAGTTCAGTGGGCTCAGATGCTGAGGACATGAGATTGCATTCAGTTTGTTTCTTCCTGCGTACCTAAACCATAACTAAATGAAGGCTAACACTCACTTTTCCTTCTAGCCTGTGATGGGTTCAGTGGGAGAAGCCCACATAGACTGAAGCTGTTCATTTGATGCACACTTGCTACATTTCAGTTTGTCTGATTTTGTGTCCAGTCTGTGAGGCGCTGCAAGGAGAACGCAGCCAGTAAAATCTGTGTCATCCAGCTGGAGACCTGAATAGCATAAGAGTGAATCCCTTAGCACATGCCGGAGGTTTTCTTCAATTGATAGGCTACGAATGTCTATTTCAATCACCTCTTGTTTTCTTACTTTGCGCATTGGTGGCTCCTCTGGGTGCAGTGACCATAGCTTTGCCTCAATAGTATGAAAATAAATAACAGACCTTTTTCTCTTACCCTCCCTGCACTTCAAAATATATATAGTTTTTAAATTAGCCTCTTTAGAGTAATCCCAGAGAGGTCATAAAAAGTGTGCTGTGCTCGTGGGAGAATTGCTAACATGTAATTGCTTTGAGCGGTTGAGAGCATTCACTGTACTTGCCTAGTTTATCAGAACTAATTCTGGGGCTTAAGGTGCTTTGCTTTATTGCTTCTAACCTTTCTTTGGCTAGACGAGCTACCGCAGCTGGTAACCCTGCCGCACCCCAACCAAGGCGGACCGGAGATTCTGGACGTACCTTCCACTGTGGAGAGGACTCCTTACTTCACAAACAGGTTTGACAATGGAAATGGTATCCAACTTCCAGGCACCAGTGGCCAGCAAACGCTAGGGAACCAGGGACAGCAAGTCTTCTTTGAGGAACACGGTTTTAGAAGGACCACCGCTCCCACCACAGCAACTCCCATTAGGCACCGGCCAAGACTGCAGACACCAGATGTGGATGAAGAAATCGACCTTGGTAACAGGTACCCAGTCCAGAGAGTGGACCTGGTTCAGCCTTCATTCCCTCACCCACTAGGGCCCAGGCGCAATGATACCACGGGCCAGGAAGCTCTTTCTCAGACCACCATCTCTTGGAGGCCCCTGCTGGAGAGCTCTGAATACGTCATCTCATGCCAACCAGTCGGCACCGACGAAGAGCCTTTACAGGTAATCAATTGTTTTCTCTCAGATGCACTGTGAATGCTGCCACGATATTGGACTTGACTATGGCAGTCCCCAGACATTTAAGGAGAAAGGACCTTGGGATTCTAGCTTCCCGTGGTTGCATTGTAGAGTTGATAGAGCCAGAACTTGCTTATAAGATTCTGCACCCATCCTAGGTACTTTCTGCTTGCCACTTCACCGTGTAGTATTAGCAGCCCTGCTGGGTTAACGCTCTTTTAGTCTCTGGCTGAGGGCAGGGCCCTGAGGAGAAGAGAGGGTATATTGGCTAAAACAGAAAGACCCTGGGGCTCTGTTTGCATTTCTCCATAAGAAAGTGCTAATACAGCAAAGGAGATGCTTGGGGATTTTATCTTATAAACATGCTTAAGAAGAGCCCTATATATGGTTGTGGAATCGCCATCACCAGAGGATTTTAAGAACAGGTTAGACAAACAGCTGTCAGGGATGGTCTAGATAATACTTAAACCTGCCTCAGTGCAGGGGGCTGAACTAGATGACTTCCTGAGGTCCCTTCCAGTCCTACATTTCTATGATACCATGAAATTCAGTAGTGGAATGAGGCAGCCAAGTTAATATTGCTGATCTAAAGATGGCCTTATGGCTAAAGTAAAACACTGGGAATTTGGGGGATTTGGGTTCTGTTCCTGTTCCACTAAAGATTTCCTTGGTGACATGGGGAAAGTCACTTCACCTTTGTCTAAAACTGAGATCGTAGTAGATCCCTACCTCACCATGGGACATGGAGGCTGAATTCATTGATATTTGTTAGGCACTGTGGGATCCACAGGACTGGGCCCCATTTTGCTAGACACTGTACAATCACGTATGAAGACACCAGCCTTACCCTCCGCAGCCTGCAGCTTACGAAGCATACTCTTTCTAAAGCCAATTTTGTGGTGATGTACTTGCAGTTCAGAGTTCCTGGAACTTCCTCTACTGCTACCCTGACCGGCCTTACTAGAGGTGCCACCTACAACATCATCGTAGAGGCACTGAAAGATCGTAGGAGACACAAAGTTCTGGAGGAGGTTGTCACAGTGGGCAATGCTGGTAGGTTAAAGCTAAACAGTCTGGGCAAGACTCTGCCTTGGCCCTCTTACCCACAGTCTGGATCTCACCGGGCACTTGCTAGGCTGCAGTGCAATAGGTTAGGAGCACCCTGTTTCCTCGTTTCACATCTTATTTACAACAGACACTAACGAAACCATTCTGTCTGATTTTGTGGCGCAGATGACTATGTAGTATACCGGCTCAGTGATCAGAGCTAGGCTAGTTTATTGCCTGAATGCACATAGAGAGCGAGGTGGGTGCCGACCTACTTCTGTTGGTTCTGTTCTTTTATTGGACCGGCTTCTGGTGGTGAGACTGTCCTAGAGAAAGTCAGAGATGCTAGGCCTGTGATAATGCCAGTGTTCTGACCACCCAATATCGAATTACTGGTACCAAAATAATGTACCTGCCATGATGAAGGGGTTACTCTGAGTCCCTCTCCTCCTCCCTTTCGCTCCAGTAACCAACGGCTGGCGATTGGCCAGATGAATTGCTCTGTCATCTCCCTGGTTAATAGAGTTGCCTGCTGGGAGGCTGTCTTTGGGCCACAGGGTCTGGTCACTATCTCCCTGCCTGACCGCCGTGGTGTAACCAACACCTCTGCTGGCTGTAAATCGCCTGGCATGTTCGCTGTATATGGGCAAACTGGCTGGGTGGAGTCCGACTCCACGCATGGGCAGACTTTGGGAACCTACATGAGCAAGATCCCTCCCTGAGGTACAGCACCTCCTTCATCACTTGAGGTTTCGTTCGTAGACCCAGCACGCCTGAAATGTATCACTCCCCCATTGTGCACCACAGGATCCAAATGCCCGCTGCTCCGGGTGAGTCCAGCTCGTTTCTCTGTAAAGGTGGGTGAGTCAGATCACTGGTTTCCAGTAGCGAATGCAAAACGTTTGCGTGCTTGAAACCCGGCAGGTCACAATGAAAATAACTTCCACCGATGAGGTTTTTATCATCACTCTACCGCTCTGCCAAACACACCTGTAAAATAAACCCTTGGGAGGCTGTTAGGCTGACCGCAGCCGAGCGAATGCTCCATCACTACTGGGAATGTGCATTCAGTTACGACTGTTCTTCTTGGTCTAGGTTTGTGTCCCCGTGTATGACGCCTCTTTGTTCTCTCGTTTTTCCAGTGTCTGAAGGAGTGAACCAGCCAACCGACGACACGTGTTACGACACTTACACTGGCTCCTTCCACTCCATTGGAGATGAATGGGAGCGATTGTCTGAAACGGGCTTTAAACTCTGGTGCCAGTGCTTAGGCTTCGGCAGTGGCCATTTCAGATGCGATTCATCTAGTGAGTAGCTTGCTTTTGTCCATCCCTGCAGATCTCTAGACTCCGTGCCAAATTGGCACTAATGGCATGTTTGGCAAATGCAATCTGACCCGAACACGAAGCAAATAAATGCTCACACTAGTACGTTTTGCATCATCGAATGATAGAAAACTGGTTAACTGTTGGTTGAACGTTGCAGCTTATCTAGTACTGCTGTTCACTGTATAAGCAATGCTCATGTTTGTATTTAGCTATAATGGTTTTGTGAGGAAATTAACATTTTCCCTTCCATTGCTAGGTGAGCCCAGTTAATGCTTAAAAATGAGAGATTGCGTGTCTAAAGGAGATCAGAGCAGCCATTTAAGGATACACCCCTGCCTAATTAAATATATTTAATCTCTAAATCCTAACTTTATACATCAGCACAATGGATTTGATACAACTCTCATTAAGTTCAATGGGCATGGGACCAAAGCCCATGGTTTGGTTTGGTTTTTGAACGTACCATCATAGCACCTTGAGGCTGGCAGTCAGCATTGCCAAACAAACAGCACCACTGCAGTCACATTTAGTTTGAGTCTTTGCAGGATTTGGGCTTAAGTAAACCATATTCAGAGGAAGGGTAGGGGATGAAACAAAGTCAGCGTGATTAAGTGGTTCTATTGGGCATGTGTCGTACTGATTTACATTGTGCTTTATATTACAAAGTAAGCAAAGCAAAAAGGGAATTTCTATGTTGTATGTAGCTTTGAGAGTAATTGCTACAAGGCAGACATTTTTTCACAGGTCTAATCGTTATATTACCTCATTTGGTACACAAGGTTTAACTGTTGTTTTCTCATTATCTGTGTGAAATGATGATACTATTTATTCGTTTAAAAGACTAGTACATTTCCTCCCCTGCCCCTCTCCAGTGCCTGTTTAATTAAGCTTCCTTTTTATGTAGTTCCAGGGATTCCCTACGAATGACATTTTAAATTTCTTTCCCACCCATTCCTTCTTAGAGAGGCTCCTCCACCTTTACCCAATCTAAAATGGCCCTTCCCCTGCTTAAAGTTCTAGTCTCAGATCGACAGCTGGCAAAAGGAGGGACACCTCTGCTCACCTCCAGAGAGTTGTGCCCATTTACACCAGCTGTGGATTTCTCCCTCCTCCTCTTCGGTTGGCCCATGAGGTTTCACAGATCAATTCTCTGCCCCTTAAGCAACAGGCCCGTGTAGAGTAACCACCTGACTGTCGTTCCTCTGGTCATTCAGAATGGTGCCATGACAACGGGGTGAACTACAAGATCGGGGAGAAGTGGGACCGCCAGGGCGAGGGCGGCCAGATGATGAGCTGCACATGTCTTGGAAACGGAAAGGGAGAGTTCAAGTGTGACCCACGTACGTCCCTTCACGTTGACGTTAACTCTCAATTTCAGGCTTTCATCTTATCTGTGCTCGTAGACTCTCGCCATCGTGGCACAGAGTGGGTGGAACCTAAGTGCGGTTCAAATGGGCTAGTTTTACTCTGTGTAACACGACACCCCATGATGGGTGAACAGCAGTGAGGACTGAAGCGAGGATCTCTGGATTTTAGAGCGTGAACTAAAAGACCCTCCTCTGTTAGACAAGGCTGTAGCAGGCTCATCAACCTCCAGGCCTGTCGACAGGGAGGGGCAAAGGGGGAAATTGCCCAGCGGCTCGTGAGATTTAAAAGGGCCCAGGGGTCACAGGCTACTGCTGCGGTAGCAGCGATGGCAGCCAGGAGCCCCGGGCCCTTTTAAATTGCCCGGGCGGGCCACAGGGCTCCAACGGGCGCACGCGACCGCTCTGGGCCCCGTGCTTTGGGGGGCCCCGCGGGCCGGCGCAGTCGGTCCCGGAAGTAACAGCATATCATCACTTCCGCCCCAGACCTTGCCCCCACCCCCCCAGGGATGCCCTGGCCCTGGGACCCGGAATTGCTCTCGGCTGGCCGGGACAGAGCACTGCATTGCCTTACAGATGATGAGTAAACTGAGTGCTTTAAATCAATTGACTCCCCCGAAGCCAATCAGTGAGTCATTGGCAGAACTGGAGACGGGAGCTCTGACTCCTGGGCTCTTGCTCTAGCCGCCCCACCGCCTTACCCCCAAAGTCTTAATCCTTAAAAGCAAATATAGACCACGTGACGGAACCTTGCTTTTTCCTCTGATTCTCCGCAGACGAGGCAACATGCTATGACGATGGTAAGATGTACCACGTAGGAGAACAGTGGCAGAAAGAATACCTTGGTGCCATCTGCTCCTGTACTTGTTACGGAGGACAGCAGGTAGGCAGAACTAGTCTGGCATGCGAATCCTGATGTGATGATGCATATTATTGGGGGAAATGTGACCTTTTATTAATAGCTTGCTAAAACCTTAGATGTTTAGGTTTGAGTCAGCAATTATATGACCAGGGAATGCTGCCACCTCTGAAATAAACACAAATTTGGAAAGGCCCTTCCCCCACAAAATCAGAGCTGAATCTCAAGGAAAGTCAAAGTTGGTTCCCTTTGTGCTTCTCCCAGCTTTGCAAACACGTCCAGTACACCAACTAGGGGTTCTTAAACTCTGGCCACAGGCCAGTAGTGGTCTCTGAAGATAGGGGCTAGCTCATCCTCCTTTCCGGCTGCTGAATTATACATACTTTCCTAACACTTTTCCAGCTAAGCAGTTGCTGCATGGACAGTTACATGCTCACACCGGGTTCAGGGGAGAGGGGAGCAGGACATACAATTGCAAGTGGGGGAGTTGTTCATGAAAGAGTCTCACTGTTGAAATGCAGCCCACCCTGGAAAGGTCTGAGAACCCCTGCTGCAGACTTACTTAATCCAACCCCCTATACCTTTCTCACCTGTGAATCAAAGGGTGTCCACGTTAGCATCACTCATAGCCAGAAGAGAGGCCGGTAGCAAGAAAAGCAATGATTGGGAATGCATAAGGAGGAAGGTAAAGCAGAGACCAGTCCCTACTGTAACTTACACCATCTTCTACTTCCTTGCGGTGTGAATCATCACTGTTACACTGGTGTCAAACTGGAGTAGCTGCATCGATTTCAGTGCCGTTTCCCCAGGGATGAAATCTGATGTGTATAAAGTATTAACTTCACCTGTCATGAGGATCCTTAAAAGCAGTATCTGATTGAGGTGTGTTTCTCAAGGGCTGGCGCTGTGACAACTGCCGCAGACCTGGCACTGAGACGGCCCCCGACGGCTCTGCTGGCCACTCCTACACGCAGTTTTCACAGAGATACCACCAGAGCACAAATACTGTACGTATAGAGACCCCCATGTCCATTCGTTACGAGTCTTGCCTGGGGAGGGGGGGAAGTGTGTATTACCTACAACTCGTTAATAATAATCATGGATTAGAACCGCTTGCAGATTTCCATTTGTTCTGCAGTTGACAAAATCTTTAAAGCCTTGTTCAGCAAAGAACTTAAGCACATGCTTAAATTTTAAGCACGCGCTTAAGGCTGTTGATTATAATGGGACTTAATCACAGGTTGAAGTCTCACTACATGCCTTAATAATTGGCTGATTTGAGGCCCTAAATAATGGTAGTTCTTTTCCGTTCCAAACCTTCACATACTAAGGCAGATCAATAGAATGGTTTGTAGTGAGAAATCTAAACAGCTGCAAATGCAAGGAGTTTGGCTGCATTTCTCAGCTGAGATTACTACTCTACAGCACTTGTCTTTTACAGTATTGAGTACTAACTGGTTTCCTTTCCTCCCGACAGAATGTCAATTGCCCGATTGAGTGCTTCATGCCCTTAGATGTACAGGCAGACACACAACATCGACCAGGAAAGTAACATCCAGCAAGTCTTACACCACCACCAACAAAAAAATCTATCTACCAAGATGACCATCCAAACTGGAGTGATGCTAGCTAAACCAGATCTTTAAGAACGGCCTTCTGCTTCGGAGTCACTTTCCCAGCTTAAGCGAACTCACAGCCTCTCCAAGCATCATTCTTGGCGCGTTTCAGACTTTTCTCCTGATTGATAGCAGTGTGTATTGTTTTGTTTTTCTCAGTCTTTGATACCGTTCAGTATTTTCAAATGAAAAAAAGATACTAAATTGTAAATTGGTTGGGGATCAAAATAATACCGGGGCGGGGGGAGTAAATGGGATGGAAGGCTCCCTTGCCATGCAAACAGAAACGACACTACTAACGTTTAGAGAAAGGAAAGTCTACTGAACACTTCTGCTTTCACCTAAGTGTGCAGCCAGCAATAACCTAAGTGACTGCATACCCCATCACTGTGATATTTAAAATATGCACAGTCCTAATTCTTTCTAAATGATCCTATTTTTCTAGCTGTATCTTTGTATCTCATACTGTTATTTATCAGTTTTGTTCCCCAGCCCTCAAGTGTTTTTATATGGGAAAAATGTATTGAAGAAACTTAGTATGCAGTTGACAAAGAGGAATTTGGTGTAATTATGATCGGTGATTATTTTTTATACTGTAAGTGCCAAAGCTTTACTACTGTGGAAAGACAACTCTTTTAATAAAAAGATTTACAAACCAAATGTGTGGCTAGTGATTTTGTATTTTTGTTGTTGCAATGGGGTTCAAGGAAAGAAGGTGTACACTGAACTGAAATAGCGTTGCCTTTGGAAAGAAGACGGGACAGCCATCTTTCTGCAATATGAAGTTGAAAATAGAAGAATATTTGATCGTTTTCTTAAAGTAGCATAGAAAAGATTATTTGAATTACAGTAGCCCCTAGAGACACCAGTGGAGATCAAAGCATCACTGAGTTAGTACAAACCCGAGAACTAGTACACACAGAGTAAGAAAGTGATTGAGAGAGCTTCAGGGCAGGGACTAATTACATGAGACAGACAAAGAATGGGAGAAAGGAAGTATTATCTCCATTTTAAAGATGGGAAACTGTGGGTCAGCACTTAAGGCCTCGATCCAACAAGGTACTTAAGCATGTGACTAACTTTAAGCACACGTGTTGTCTCATCAATTTTAATGGGATTACTGACATGCTTAAAGTTAGCCATATGCTTAAATACTTGCTGAACTGGGGTCCATGCGACTTGCCCAGCATCCCAAATGAAGGGGCAAAGCCAGGAATTGAAGCTACGTCTCCTGGGATAATGACTCTGCCGTAGCTACACCATCACCCATACAGAGTAAGCAATGGGGAAGATTATAAATGATCTTAATTCGTCTCTCCTTATAACTGTTGATGGAGGATAATTTAATCACTCATTTCTAAGCAAGAGATGGAAATGTATAAAAGATACCGGTCTCAATTTTACAAGAATGTGGAGATTCATACTACTTCGCTCCTCTTCCAAAAATGAGCTGCTACATCTACACTCCTGACACAGCAAATTAAAAAAATCAAAATGCAAAACAGTTTGTCCAGACATTCTTGCTAGTAAAAGTGATCTCAGCTGTAGCCTATAGGTGCTACTGTAATACACATAAGCGAAGGAATTTTATGGCACCTCAGCAGACATGCTCCACACTAAGGGAAGACAGAAATATATTTCTAAACAGATAACTGTGGAATATTTGGAAGAATGTTTTGCTGTGCTCTTGTTAAGGGAATAAAAATATTAGTCTGATCAGTTATTCATAAACTTCCTAGTTTGATTTATATTGCTGAAAAGATGCATCCCTATTCACCCTGTTGAGAGACTTTCAGGTATTACTGAAACAGCACTTTAACATTGATATTCAATTTTACATTCATCCAGCACTACCACACATCTAAAAATACTATCCCAGTAGAATTTTTTTTTTTAAAAAAGCAAAGTCAGTTGGATTGCAATGAATTAAACTAGGAATAAGACCCTTTGGTTTGTACTGTCTGCATTGCAAAAACCTCAAGCTCCACACTTACGGGGAAATGCCAAATGTGAAAGCTTCCCTCATGATTCCTGGAGCCAAATTCTGCTCTTAGCTATACAGGAGTTGCATTATTCAAGTCAATGGAATTACTCTGGATTTACTTAAATATAGAATGAGAATGGAATTTGGCTTCTTGACATGAGAAATATGGCAACAGACAGCAATTATTTTAACAGATTTCTATCGGGCAGCTGAACTGTTTGCAACTAGTAAAATTGTTGCAGTAAGAATGAGCAGTATCCCAATGTTGCTCATATATGAGCTAAATAAGTACCTAAAATATATCAGGGTTAGATCTACAGAGAGAAAATTAGTTTTCTTTTAGAGTACATTTCCATTATTGTCTCTTTCCCAAGCTGTGTTAACCCTGTCCATCCAGACCTCACTAGTGGATTCTATGCCTTTACCTCAGCTCCAGATAACTAGCACACTCTAGCTAACTTAGGGCTAGTCTACACTTACCGGATAGATCGGAGGTGTCGGATCGATCTTCTGGGTTCGATTTATCACGTCTTGTCTAGACGTGATAAATCGAACCAGGAAGTGCTCCCCCGTCGACGCTGGTAATCCAGCTCGACGCGAGGAGTAAGCGCTGTCGACGGGGGAGCCTGCGCGCCGCGTGTGGACCGCAGGTAAGTTCGAACTAAGATACTTCGACTTCAGCTACGTTATTAACGTAGCTGAAGTTGCGTATCTTAGTTCGACATGGGGGGTTAGTGTAGACCAGCCCTTAGACACAATAAATCCTGCATCTTGGCAGGGGTTTAGACTAGATGAGCCTCTTCTAATCCTATGGTTCTATGATTTATAGAGACATAGGAATTGCCAGTCTTCTCCAGGGTCCTATCTTTGCCAGTGGCCAGTACCAGATGCTGCTGAACAATCTGCAAGAAACTCCTGTAGTAGCTACTTAGGCCTGATCTACACTAGGGGCTGGGATCGATGTAAGGTACGCAACTTCAGCTATGTGAATAACGTAGCTGAAGTCAATGTACCTCTATCGACTTACCACGCCATGATGACACCGCAGGGTCGATTGCCGCTGCTCCCGTCGACTCCACTTCCGCCTCTTGCCGGAGTGGATTACCAAGTCAACAGCAGAGCGATCGGGGATTGATTTATCATGTCTACAGTAGACGCGAAAAATCAATCCCCAAAAGATAGATCACTACCCGCCGATTTGGCAGGTAGTGTAGACCTGCCCTTTTGGAATAAGCTGTCCCCAGAGAACATTTCCACCTGACTGACCCCAGTTAGTCAGATGTTGGTTTATGACCTGGAACACAAAAGTTTATATCCCTTCTAAAGTTCCCATTTATTCTTTTAATATTCTAACTCTGGATATTCTTATCACGGGGCTAAATGATGTAGTTTGGGGTGCCAAGGGTGGAATAGAGGTTGTAAAAAGAATGGTGAAATGCAAGCAATATTTTCTTGTTGAATTTTTTTTCAAAAGCGGAGGATGTTTGTGTGATAATTCCATCCACCTCTATTGCAGAATGGGACAACAAAACCGCTCAAGGACTTCAAAGAGAAGGATTAGCAAGTAGAGCTGGCCAGAAAATGATTTTCTGAGATGAGAATTTTTAAGACTTCAAAAGATTTTTCCCATCTCAAATTGGAACAAACCTTCAAAAATCTCTACAATTTTCACAAACTGGCAATGTTTGTTTCTTTTCATTTGGGTCAATTGAAATGTTTTGTTCGGATATTTTAAAACATATTTCAAATTTGAGGCTTTTAAAAAATATTATTCTAACACCAGTTAAATTGCTAAACAAAAAGTCACTTTGAAATGAAAACCAAATGTAGCTGGAAAACAAATGTAAAAACGGGACATTTACACAATTTCAAAATTCTTTTTCCTGCACGAAGTGGTTCAAGCCTCATTGCTTCACTCATTTCAAACTCGCCTAGATAAAGCATTCTCAAATATACACGGCAAGGAACGATCCTGTCTGCCCTGGCAGGGAGATGGAAGGGGCATAAACTGATGCCAAGATACATCCACTGGGGGTGCTGCAACCAGCCCATTTCACACCCACAGTGGGACGGTGCTGGCCAGGAAGGGCACAGTTAGGGCAGCGTGGGGGATGCACTGATCCAGCATCACCCCTGCGCAGCCTTTGAGGTTGTGCCGATTAAAGCTGCCCCTTCAAGCTGAAAGCCAACAGGAAGGCAAGCAATGAGTTGTGTGTCACTACTCCCATTTGTCACACTGTTCCCTGCCTCGCGTGGAGCCTCACAGCATGACACTGTGATGAAGCTAGGATCACCTTGCAGAGATTATTAATTAAGCCAGGTCACAGGCTGGGACCAGACACTCCTTCTCTGGGGCAAAACAGGCCATGGAGTTTGTTAAAACCACATCTGTGAGCTCTTTCTTCAGACTTGGATCTGTGGGGAAAAACTCTGCAGGCCCAAGAGCGGCTGTTATTTATCCACTTTACTGCTCTGCATAGAGTCTATCGCCACCAAATTCAACCTATTGAGGCTAGGACCACTTTGGAATTTATAAGCTCTGTAGGGGAGGAAAGCGAAATTGACTGAACGGGTCGGACGATTCCCCTTGCATGTATAATGTAAAATGTAGAGACAGCTATTGCAAAACACTGAGCTGTGGCCAGTGACAAAAACAAACAGGTTTTTTAAGTGTAATCAAAAGCTATCCCTTGGAATGTGCCAGCAGTAGCAAATAACCAGTATGTTACTTTGTTCACATTGCTAAACTCCAGATTTGTACTAGCTTTTCTAATCAGCCTTCAGCACGTGAAGTGAACTGTACACATCTGAGAACAGAAGTAGCTCTAGGCAAGATACCTATGTATGAACTATGAATTGAACTCGCATGCTTGGTTCTCGTACCAAGATTCACAGGAACTGCTATTTCCCCTTTCACCTCTAAGAAAGGTTTCAGAGTGGTAGCCGTTAGTCTGTATCAGCAAAAACAACAAGGAGTCCTTGTGGCACCTTAGAGACTAACACATTTATTTAGGCATAAGCTTTCGTGGGCTAAAGCCCACTTTATCAGATGCAAGGACACCTCTAAGAAAGCAATTCAAGCCCACCCTTTGGCAAAAACACTCCCATAGCAGAATTTGGTGAATTGAACCTGAAACTGCCTCAGATACAGGGCCAATTACATACTCTCAGCAGAAAATGAGGATAATGAATGGGAAACATTGGGAGAAAGCAGCTAGCTCGAAAGTAATCTGTGTAGTTTCAGTTTATAACACATTTTTATCAATCCATTACAAATGTGGCTGCAAGGCAGGACTTTCATAGCGTTCCATCAGCTTTTTAATTAATTGGTAAAATCTGGGCTATAAAATGTAACTCATAAAATGAAGCCTCTTTTCCCGAACACACAAAGAATGTGGAAGACACAAGACTGCACACTCAACACAGCAGGGAACTGTGTATTTATTTTCAAAAGCAACAAATTCCTTTGCAAGTAACAGCTTTTTTGGCTTTAATTTGCAGCCAGCAGCAGGGGCTTTGTTTACTGACTACACAAGGACACTCTACCGCATGTGCAGACTGGGTTTCCAGACGTCACCGGTGAAGTTACGGTCACTGCTTATGCCGAGCCCGGGGCTGAGCGAGCGACAGCAACCGGCTGCGACAGCCCACAGTGGAATCAGTGATGGAACAGCCGAAGATTGGTGTGAATGAGAGTTATTCCCAGCTCATTGCACGCTTCGATCACAACTTGGTCGGCGGCTGAGCCAGATGGGGCAGCAATAAACTGTACTCCGCTCTGAACAAAGAATTGGAGAAGCTAAAGGTTAGTGGTGAAAAGCAAAAACCACTGGATGAATTGTGCAGTGAAACTGGGAAATATGGTACAACCAGCACAGTCTTGTGCTCTTCTCTAGTCCAGATGGTCAGCCCCCAATTCCCTGTATTCCTGGAGTGCAATTAAAAACCCGTGGCTGGCCCGGGCCAGCTGACTTGGGCTCATGGGGCATGTTTAATTGCAGTGGAGACTCCCAAGCTTGAGTTCTGGGACCCTCCCACCCTGCAGGGTCCTAGAACCTGGGCTCCAGCCCGAGCCCGGAAGTCTACTCTGGGATTAAACAGCCTCTTAGCCCGAGTCGGGGGCACGGGCCAGCTGTAGACAGACCCTAGGAGTCCTAGACATGAACCATGACCCCACTGTGCTAGGTGCTGTACGGCCACACAACAAAAGGATGGTTCCTGCTCCAAAGGGCTTACAAGCCAATGAGTAAGTTACTCACATGACAGGTCCTGGACTATTCCTCACGTAAGTAACGGCTTGCCAGTGTGAGTAAAAGGTTCACAATCTGCTCCTCTGAACTTAACACAGTATCTGGATATTTTTTGGCTACATTGGTCATACTTTAACACTCCTTTAATTCTAGAGCCAAGGGTTATCGAACGCCTCTTCATGGAGAACCATTGTGCTCCAGCAAAACCCCTCCCAGAATGCAGCAGTTCTAGTTGGCACATTTCAAGCACCACGTGTATAAAATGAGGACACATTCCACAGTGCACGAAATTAACGATGAAATAAAGGAAAAACCACCCAGGTGTTTCCCTTATGTCACCGTGACACCCAGGCCTCACAATGACCTTACCCGTTTAGCTCTGTCCACATTATCCCTAAAAGGGAAGAATGCATCCGAGCTGAGGGAGACTGCGTCCAGCTGGCCAATCCATTCCTTCTTCTCGGCCTCCGAGAGCTGCGCTGGGACCTCCTCAAACAGCGCTTTCCATTTAACCAGATCCTCACCCTGCAGGAACAGAGTCCGCTTAGCCTGACAGCATTCCCCCCTTTTCCTGCTCTCTGGCGATCACCAAGCCAGAAATGGCTTCCGGGCCTCCCTCCCAGCCACCTATTCATACGAGCGATGCACATCCAAGTTCACATCTGTTCTCCAGTCCTGATCTTATGTGGTGCTCTGCTGCTGTGAACTTCATACCAGGAATTTATTAGATCCGAAGTGACTGTGGAAGGAGATTACCAACCACCGCTCCTGCTACCATCCCTCCTCCTCGCTCATTTCTGGCCCATATGCTTTACTTGGCCTGTTTGTGCTATGCCGCTCTGTGTAAACACAGGACACACACAAACAGGATTTGGTATAAGGAGCTTCACACAGGTCTGATGAACAGGAGCTTGCCTTATGAGTCACCTTAAACTGCACTAATCCACCTCCCATGCCATCCCCTTAAGCAAGCAGTTGCTGATGTATGGCTGATTCACTAAATTCCCATTCCAGCTGTTGGGTTTGTACTTTAAAAGGGCATATATGCTTTACTGAGGCAGTCACTGCCTGCAGCAGCCTGGTCCAGTTTGATTCTGGGAACCCAAGCAGCCATGGAAATGAACTGCAAAAATCAGAGTGAAAACGCAGCAGGAAAAAATTTAAGTGGTGGCAATACTTTGAACCTTTTATTCTTTGTTTTCTAAGATTCAGAATTAATTTAGTGCCTGTTGGGAGACTGCAGATAAAACAGCCCAGGAGACGGACGTCCTCTGAACAGGTAGAACGTCAATGCTCCCTTACACTGCAGCACACAGTGGACGGGGGAAATCAGGAGACCTGGTTCTATCCCCTGGCTCTCTGCCACTGACCTCCCGTGTGACCGTGGGCAAGTCACTTCTCATCTTTGGGCCTCTCCGGCAGCCCCTTTTGTCTACTTATAGTGGAAGCTCTTCTGGGCAAAGCCTATCGCTGTGTATTTGTCCAGCACCTGGTACAAAGAGGCCCCACGCTTAGCTGGGTCCCTGAGGTGCTGCTGCCCTCCAGCTACCTCCGGCTGCGAAAGACTATTAGAGCTTGTGTACCTAGGACTGCAGGGATAATGATTGTAGGGACAGCATCTGGCGTGTGGACATTGTGTCTCCCCTAGGAACTAGACAGGGATTATTTTCACAGGCCAAACAATTCTCACTCGAATGGGGAGAGGGATAGCTCAGTGGTTTGAGCATTGGCCTTGAGGGGGCCGTTTAGGGATCTGGGGCAAAAATTGGGGATTAGTCCTGCTTTGAGCAGGGGGTTGGACTAGATGACCTCCTAAGGTCCCTTCCAACCCTGATATTCTATGATTCTATGACATCTGGCCATTAACAGTCTGGACCTCATTTGACCTGTCCCCAAAGGTGAATGACTGAATCTCGTTACCCATCCAGCCCTCCAATACACTCAACTTTCCCCCTATACAAATTGACTGCAGGAGACGGATGGCTTCACTAACTGAAAGACCCAAATTTGGCCCTAGTAATTACCTCTGGTTTCTGAGGGGCTAAGAGTGCAACACAGGAAGTGGTATGAACAAGGAGAGGCTCCTCTCCCTCAATGACAATTCAAGAGTGCGCTGTGAAAGGATACAGTGCTCCTGGGACAGAAGATCAGGCACTGTGATGCAAGACTGGGATGCGAGATGGAAGGGGAAAAAAGGGGCAAAGGAAGAGATCACCCACGAGATTCAGGAATCCCTGCCCTGGTCTATTCATCAACACTGATTCCACAAAAAACAGTTTGCAGAACCTCCTGGACTGTCTTTAGGGAAAATCCTGGCGCGTTACCTCGCCGATGGTCCCGGTGACATACTGATCGATGGCGTTGGAGATCTCCGCCCTCTTCACTCCAGCTTTGAACTTCATGGCCAGCACTTGGGGGTGGTGTCTCAGCCACCAGTGGTTCGCCTTGTCACCGGCAAGACGTGTGCAGTGGATTCGGGACTGCTGGCCTGCCCCTATGCCAATAACCTGCAGCACATGCAGAACACTGTAATGAACAGTCAAAGCACGTCCCCGCACACTGTGATCTTTATCAGAGCAGCCCCAACCCCAGAGCCATTATACACAAACATGAAGGCAGAGAAAAGCCTTCCAGTCCATCCCCTGATGGTAAGGAGTGGTCTAGAGATACCGAAGCCCTTCATCCTGCAACTTGCGTCTGGGACAGATTCCAGCACTTGTGACTTCACTGGGGCTCCATAACTGGGTTCCAAGTGGACACTGGGGTCTATCTGTGTGCAACAAGAAGCAGGATCGGGACCCAAGTAACCAGGACTGGCACTGTGTTGAGGAGAACAGGCTCTGCCCACAGTGTCTTTACATGTCTCCCAGGTTCAACTATTTATACTTTAATTCCTCACCCCACACTTATTAGTCTCTCTCTCAATTTTGTTAAATCAACATTTTCTAGCCCAGGCACAAATTCTGCTCGACCCGCCCTCACCATGAGGAGGATTGTTTCTCTCACCCATTCGGTATGTGCCCTGTTACTATTTATTATTTGTGCTATCACAGCACCCTAGTCATGGACCAGGTCTCTATTGTGCTAACAGCTGGAGAAATGGACTGGCTACATTTTGCTTCCTGAATTCTACAAGTACTTTCTGCCAAGGGAGTTAAAACTATCACACCAAAAAAGGGTTTCGTGCAGTTCTGGCTTTCATTTAAAAAGCGCTCTGTCTGCTCCAGGCATGACTAGGGCTGGTGAGAGATTCTAGCCATCCTACCTGTTCTTGGAAAGAGGTACTGGAAAGAGAATTCAGGTCTGTGTCCAGACCACCCCTGCGGGTGTAATCTTTCCAGGTGCAGTGATCGGCATGGTATAAACCACTACACAGGTTAGATGCAACTTCTGGCATATTACAAACAAGCCCCAGTCACGCCTGATAAGGAGGAAAATCAAGTATTCAATCTGGACAACTGGTCTGTCAAATCAGGGCATAACTTGAAACATCAAAGCTTTGCAGCTGCCAATACATTTCCTATTCTGCCATCTGCCAGAAAGAGGAGGATTTAAAAATAGCTACACACTAAACCTAGCCCTTATTTAGTGGGTTTGGAGTTTAATATAAAACCAGGCCCCTGCAGACACTGCTTCCAGGAGCAAAGTTTGAAATGGGACCTTTTCAAGCCACCTAGAATGAAAGAGGCAGTGTATCTGCTTTGCCTCCTCTAGCCCTGCTCTTGTCAGACAGATTCTTCACTCAGCATATAGCTTTTCCTTCTCTCCTTTCAACTGGGGTACATCCTGGAGTTCATATTTCTGGAGAATCTTCTGCTCTCCTGAACTATAAGCCCTGACAGCAGTTTGCACTGTTTAGCTAAGTGTGCCATTAACCCCACACCTATGTATGCCAGTTTATATGGCTGATTGTAAACCACAACCATTAGAAGTGAGGGGACAATATTAAAATAATTATTTATTTTAAAAATGAATTAAAATAAATACATAATTTAAAAAAATAAACAAATAAGCAAATTACACCTCCCCCCGCCCCCAAGATTACACTGCTGAATTCCCCCCAACCTAGAGGGCCAGTCGCACTTTTGTGACGCGTCTTTTCTCACAAGTCCTGCAGTCTCCAGACCCGCTGGCTCCTCCTGCTTATAAAGTCCTGGCATACTTTAAGCTGGGTATGTCATTCGCACACCCTGGAGCCGCCTCCCCATCCCCCGAGGATGAGGTACACTCCTTGTTCTACAGTATTGCCTGGTTCATGGTGTAGAAACATCGGTGTGATGTTTTTATACCTCAGTGAATTCAAAACAGGTGTCCCTGGGGTTTGTGTTATGCACCCCGTTGCCTCCCTCTGCAGCAGAGAGCATGCTGGGAAGCCACGGTGAGCAAAAGCCATTGAGCCACATGACATCTGGACATGGCACAAAATGACAGGCTAGATTTTACTGTAAATGTGCGCTGGCTGTCCCGCGTAGCCTGGTTCTTTGAAGGCATTCGCACAGCCTCGGCACACAATTACCACTGGGTGTAATGCTCACTACTGCTGGTCCCACAGCCTTCAGTATCACATCTACAGCCGTGTGCCTGTCTGTCTGAGGTATTAATGTGGCCCCCATCACTGCATTATCTGAGCATCTCACAGTCTCCAATGAAAGATCCTCACCACACTCCTGGCAGTGTAATTAGTCCCATTTTATAGATGGGCACTGAGGAACAGAAGCTACAGGTCTTGAGGTGCCTAATGTCCACTGATTTTAAGTGCCTTATGGATGGCCTGCCTACCTACACTGGAGG
This sequence comes from Chelydra serpentina, assembly GCA_037349315.1. NCBI lineage: Eukaryota > Metazoa > Chordata > Testudines > Chelydridae > Chelydra > Chelydra serpentina. Next base: position 42,244,189 of record JBAIAC010000029.1, on the reverse strand, counting down.
GGAACGGGTTAATGTAGGCCTGAGAGGTCAATTAACCCACCCCGAGGGAAAGCCCGGCTTAATGAGAGATGAAGCCCAGCTGGGGAGAAGCTGGGTGAGGAGCAAAGAGAGGCAGTCTGGAGCAGAAAGAGGCTGCGGGGAGGTAGTGTACAACTCTGCAGTCACTCTTGGTAGCGGAGAGCCCTGAGGAGAACAGGAAGGAGCCTGGAGGACCAGGACGAAGCCCGGTGGAGGTGAGATCGTGGGAAGACACAAGATTGGAGCAAGCTCCGGGGGAGAGGGGAAAAAGCCTGACGAAAGGCTACTGGTGGGAAGGAGTCCGGGGAAGCAGCAGCAAGGTATCTGGACATGGCTGCTCAGCCTAGCATCCCCAGACTGGAACCCAGTGTAGCAGATGGGTCTGGGTTCCCCATCAGCCGCTGGGAAGGTGGCATGAAGCCCCCTGATAAAAGGGGATGAGGACGATTTAAAGCCCTAAGCGAAGGGGTGTAGGGACCTTGGGTCCAGAGCTAGGGACCGAAAACCAGATGCAAGGATTGGGGTGACTGATTGTTGGACTTTGTTGTGGGGCTAAATGTGACCTGGCTGGAGGGCCACAACATGAGAAGAGAGACCACCACAGGACTGGAGTGACTGCCAGCAGTGGATGCTAGAGAGGAAAGAGCTGCTGTGCCCACATCCAGCCAGGAGGGGGCGAACCAGTGGTGAGTCCACTCTTCTACATGCCTAAACATTTTGAATCTGAGCCTAGGTGACTTGTCCAAGATCAAACAAAGTCTGTGGCCGAGCAGGGAGCTGAACTGGGGTCTTGAGTCCCACCAGGCCAGCCCCCTAACGGCTGGAAGCTGAAGCCAGACAAATTCACACTGGAAATAAGGGGTAAGTTGTTAGCAGTGAATAATTAACCATTGGAACAATTTCCCAAGAGAAACACAATTCAACCAGGAATTGTTTCAGTGACATCATATGACACATGTTACACAGGAGGTTGGCTAGATGGTCAGAGTGGCGTTGGAATTTATGATCATCCTGCTCCTCAGGTTCTGTGTCTTCAATGGAAGTGTCTACTCCAGACTGGGCGCACAGCATAATGCATGGACACGGACACACACCCTTTGAAAAGTCTTGTTAGTCCCTGGCCCAGGGTGAGTAAGTTTTGTTTTGATGTACCGGTAAAGCACTAATCCCTCCCTCTGTGCTTGGGCTGGTTAGCTTTTCAGGGCAGATTTGCAAGGCTGGGCTGGGCACACATCCCCAGCTATTTCAAAACCAAAACTCGCAGGAAAGTAGAAACCCCCTTTCGTAGTTTCTTCCTGCGTCCATTAAGCCGAGACTGAAGAGTTAACCAGACGGGCTAGCTTGGAGGACTGCTGTGGAGATGCTGTGCTGAGGCCAGCAGCCCTGGCCAATGCCTCAGACTTTCCGACGCAGCTAGATTGCAACAGATGTTAAAGCTATAAGTCAAAGGCTGAGTAGAAAGAAATGAATCATTTGCCTTTTCATTCATCAAGATGTAATGACGTCACCTTTTACCAGAGCCATAAAATACACCTCCCCCAAAGAGTAAATGGTCTTTCTTGGGCTGACACTTTATATCATTTGCTCATAATTAACTTATTGCTACTGCGTTTAATAAATCCATAGAGTTGAATATGAGCAATGTTACTAATGTCATGATATGAAGTAACAAAAATAGTGCCCAGCTTTTTTTATGGTGCTTTTCACCAGTACATCTCAAAAGCACTTTATGAAGTACGACCATTTCCACATTTTACAGATGGGCAAACTGAGTAAGTGACTGGCTGTGATGGGGCTACGATATTTAAAATAAAAGTTAAGATAAACGAGCCCATTTATCTTTAAGACACTCTGAATGGAAAAGGGGGAAAGCTTAATTGCGTTTTTAAATTTAGTAATAATGATAATACCGAACGCTCATATCACGCTTTTATCAGTAGATCTCTGAGCACTTTACAATCTTAATGTATTAATCTTCACAATGACCCTGTGAGGTAGTGCTATTAACCCCCACTGTACAGAACCAACATGCTGCCCAGTATTATAATGGTTGGTTTTGCCATTGCAGGAAAGCAGACAAAGTAAGGGTAAAGGACCTTCCTGCAATTCTTGGTGACTGTTGCTTTACTGCAAATTAAGTGACAGTTCCACAAATGCTTTTTCCCATCCCAATCTTCCCCAAACCTAATTAGCAACCTGTCCTGCTTGCAGCATCTGTTCCACTTACAATTCCAAAGAAACTGATCTGGTTGAAAGAAATCATGGGTCACTGAGATACAAAAGCTCCTCTGAAAGAGGAGGGTTGTAGGTAAGGCAACCCCATGGGAATCAAAGGAATGAAAGTTGACAGCACTCAGCACCGTGTAGGATTGAGCAAGGAGAGACGGCACACATCAGATGACTCAACTATGTTTTAAGACAGTTTGTCATGAATTATCAATCAAGTTTCCCTTCTCAGCTTCTACTTGGGGAGGTGAACACTGAACATTCCAAAGAAGAAAGCTGATCTCAAAGCCATGGTGGGTGATCAGCAAGTCAGTTATCTCCAGACAGCACTGCCTCCAGGGAATCGCTTGAGCTAGGTGACTTCTTAAATGGAATGCTATATGCAGGGACATATGCTCTCCTTTATCTGTACCTCAAAAATAAGGGAGGGTGATGCCAACCTCTAGAATCACAGAGGGCATCCCATACATTTTAAGACTATCTAGTCTGACCTCCTGAATAACACGGGCACAGAACTTTACCAGGTGATTCCTGCATCAAGCCCATGAAGTAGCATATTTTAGAAAGACATTCCATTCTGATTTAAAGACTGCAAGTGATCGAGAACCCTCTGGTTAATTACCCTCACTGGTAAAAAAAAACAAAACAAAAAAACAAAAACCCCAACTGTGCCTTATTTCTAGTCTGAAATTGTGTAGCTTCTGCTTCCAACCATCAGATCTTTCCATTAAAATAAAGGCAGAATGTACAATAAAAAACAAGAAGAGAAACATGTATGCTTGGCTAAGAGATTTCCCCATGAATGTGCATAAGCAAATTATCAAGCAAACCTAGGGCAATGAACCAGCTGGAATTCTGCTTATACAGACATGATTCTAGCCCACTTCTCATCCATCACAAGGGCCTTTTTACATACACATGGAACATGCATTACTCCAACCGCTGCAGAAACATCTGCGGTAGCACATTAAGCTCATCACTAAAAAGGCACTAGGGGTTGATGGGGCTGCTGCAGTATGAGTGAGCAGAGGGGGGAAAAGGAACTCAGCTAATCAGACCTTTGTCCTGGGGCAACCAGAATTAATGCTCTCATAGATGGAGACCTATTTAAAAAGCCTCAAGGAGAGAACATGCCAACTTTCCAGCCAAATGACTTGTCAGAGCTATGTACCACATGAGACCAGAAAATACAGTGAAGTAACGCAGGGGTGCATTTTAACTCTAGACGATGACAATCTGGTGTATGCAGATGAAGAATACTGAGGATGGATTAAACGAGGTATCTTTAAAGGTGACACGCAAAGGAACTACATTGGGATTATGCCCGATTTTGCTTCTCTATGATGTGTGGGGGTGGGGGTGGGGCAGTGGCACCGCTGAGGAAAAAGCCTGAAAGTTTATCAAAAAATGTCTGCCCCCTTTTTTTTTTAAATGTAAGAAATTCTGGTTTTGTCTCACATGGTTAGTGAAATGATGACATCACAACAGCAAGCAATTGAGAGGGGAAACGAATTTCAGTTGGTCTGTTTAAAACTCTTTGGTAACATTTAAATACAATGCCTAATGAACACCTGGGAGCAAATGTTTCTGTTAAAGATTCACACCCCATCTGTTCATTTATGGTGTAACTTTTGACGACACACATGAAAGCCCACCCCCCCAAGGTAAGTCTTCCATCAAAATCAAGGAAGACTTGACATTCCTGACACTCCAAAGTTAAAAGACAAACAGAATAAAAACCTCATCTAGTTGCAAAAAGGCCTTCTTCATACATCACAAAGCAGCAAACTAAGGCAATCAAAATATATCCTTTACGGGTTGCCTTTAAATTAAACACTGTCCCACACCAGGTATGAAACCCATTCTCACATGCTAATGCTTTAAAAGGCCTTTATCAAATGAATGCCCACCAACAAAAAGATCCCTCTTAAAAACCTGGACAGAAGATTTAGAAAAAGAAAAAAAAAAAGATTCAGGCCCTGATCCTGCAAACATTTAACAACATGAACAAAATTATTCAAGTGTTTAATTCTTTGCAAGTTTGATCCCTTAGTCCCTAAATCACCCTCCATTCCCTTGTGAAAAGATCCCATGATTTCGCTTTCACAGGCAGCCATTTAAGAGCTATAGAACTTGAGCTACTGTTCCATGTAACAGTGTCTCAGCCAGCTTGCCTATATTTGTTTAACAGCTTCCAGTACACCAAGTGATTTTACACCTGGTGCCTGACAACAAGTACTATAGGCCAGTTTGGCTGAGATGGTATACTCCCCCCTAAGCAGCCCTGTTTGGTTACCTGCCCATTCTTAGCATAGCAAACTGAATTGGACTGGGTGTACTTGACAGCGATGGTGGCCACAGTCAAATTTTGGATAGCAGACTCGGGCAGCTGAAACAACAGAAAGCGATAATGAATGCATCACTTAAATAACTGAGATTTAAAACGTTTGCAATTGGCTATAAATCTGCAAACCAAAAGCCACTGCATGTGCTATGTAATACCAGAGCAAAATGACAAAAATTACCAACAATCTACTAATGTCATCAGTTCCTGTAGCCCAAACCAACCCTAAACTCAGGTCCTGACAGTCAAACACTGGCCCTAATCCTGAAAACATTCATGCACTTGCTTAACTTTACACAGGCGAACAGTCCAGTTGAATTCACTACTCACATGTACAAAGCTAAGCTTGTGCTTACAGATTTGCCAGATCAAGGCCATAGTTTGAAATGCTGTTGACAATTTTATTTTACACTCATTCTGCTACTAATTTGTTAAACTGCTTTCCCATTTATGACGTTTTTCAGCTCCCTTTGAAGTATTTGACTATTTCTACATTCCTATAGGTCTGCTACTTCACAGTGAAAAATTAGGACAAATGTAAAACACATGTAACTAACTGCCCACTGGTGATGTGTAAACCATCTGTGTATGGAACAGAGAGATCTAGGAGTTTACACAACACAATGCAAACAAGTGAGACTATTAAACAGTGACTCAGAATGAGACCACAATGTTTTCTTACCGCACTGCTGTGGAACTGTGGAAATTAAGACAGGAATTTCCTATTTATAATCTTGATAATCAGCAATAAATAGCTAGATCCAGCTCATTTTACTCGAGCAAGTAGCTAAAACGAAGGCAATGGCTCTACTTGCATGAGCAGATTTGGCCCAGTGAATCATTTTGCACTGAAAACACAAGTCTGCCTGAACGTTTTAGGGTCTCTTATGATAGAATTTCAGCTCCTTTCCTGATTGGAGCCCAACAGTTCACTTAAAAAGTCCTCTCCTTTCTCACTAATTCTCTTACACTTACATTTTTGTTTTTGCTAACAATGTTCTTGAACAGCGACCGGTCAATAACACCGTTGTTCCTCTTCTGCGTGAGATGCAACCCAAAGAGGGTTCGAATCTCGTTTTCATCTGGCTCGTAATCACGCTCCATCTAAAAGCAGACAAACAGAAAGTAGTGCTTCACGCTCTTTGAACCCTTCCGATCCAACTTCCAGCAATGACCCTTTCGAATCCAACTTCCAACAACAGTTTACCTTAAAAAACTATGTAAATCTTTTACATAATCCAAAAGAGATGAGTGGAAAGGGGATGGGATGTCAAAACAGAGGTAGTACCAACAAACTGGAGCACTAACTTATCAGCACCAAAACAAAGTGTCACTTTAAGGAAGAAGATGGTCGATAGGAGTGTGTACACTGGATGTTTACACACCTAGGGCCAGACTGTGACCCACAAAGATCCACACGCAGAAAGAACCTTCCCTGCACAGAACTGCCCCCTCCCGTGTGGCAGTGGAAGAAGGCAACCATCTTTGCAGACTTCCCCCACCTTTAAAGGGGGCATAGATGGAGTGTGAGCAGAAGCAGGACTTGGGGAATGTGTGTTGTCTCTTCACTCTAACATTAAGTCAACCACCAAGCATAAGGTCCCTTTATAGGGAATCAGTGACAACCAGCGATTGAGTCTCTCAAGCATTAAAGATTTACTAGTTACTACTGCATCCTTGCAGGACTGATATAACTTGGGAGGAATCAGCCTTCAAGACTGCCTGTAATTTCTTTCCTGCTTGCCTGAGCCACCTTTTAGCGCTCCAACAGTAATGCTTGAATCCTTCTCTCATCTAAAGTTGGATTTTTTTATGTGGTGCTACTTATATGGTGCTACTTACGTTTTTAGCTTCCCTGTGTGTGTCAGCCTCTCAGAGAGGGACTGGGATAGTAGCTACATGGATACTTTGGTTATAGTATAAAATCTCCTAGGGAATCTACAATGAAACTGGCAGAATTTAAAGTCCTGTGTAGGCTGCTCAGCACATGTGAGCAGGGGGCATGGGGATGGTATTTTGAATGATCTGTCAGTGTCATGTTAAATATTTGACAAGTACTGCTATCAACATAATATGGAATCATGCATTACCGCAGAGTCTAAATTGTGCCTGCAATGTGATTATTCTTCATCACATGGGATTCAAATGTTTGGGTTTTTTTAAAACGGCTTGCTGTTGTCTTTGGCTGTACCCACAGATTGATCCTGAGATCATACAGAAGCTGTTTTGTTGTTTTAAAAGGCTGTGTGCACTGATGTAACAAATTGCTCCAAATGGGTATCTCAATAATAAGATTAATGACAAAGCTGGAGAATTTCATAGACGGCAGGGGAAGTATCTATGTCAGATAGGGAGGTTGGAGCGAAGTGGAGAGCAGTCCAGAAATTTTATTTCTGTAAAGTACTGTTGCTAATGTGCATATCATTACAAAAATCAACGAAGACATTATGAAAAATGTCCTGTTTAATATAAGCCTTTACTAGATCTTCATGGACACGGCAATCTGTGAAATTCTAGATCCTTTAGAGATCTAATCCCAAACTGAATCAAAACCCAATTAGCTCAATGGGAACGTTCACATGCTCTTCAATGGGCTTTGGGTCAGGCATTATCTGTGTGTAGTTCTAGCGCTGTAAACTCTGATTTGCAGAGAACAGATTTCCAAGTAGTATGGAGAGAAGGCAACAGAAAAAGAAGCTAATAATGAAAATGGGGCTGAGCTGGAGCTTTGGGTGGGCTGAGAAGTCTACACTGACATCACAAATACCATGAAACATGTAGCACACCCACCTGGAGGATACAGTAACCCCCATTTTTCTTTTTGGAGAGGATTTTGAGAGCTTCCTCCTCATAGCCCGGGGCCACTATACCATCAGACACCTGCAATACACAAATACACACAGCATTAGCCCCCAAGGGGAAAGAGCAACACTAATATGTGATTTCAGACACTGTCATTAGAAACACATTAGAGGCCTGGTCTGATGCCAACGAGAGTCTATGGACTTCAACAGACTTTGGATGAGGGCTCAAACCTGCAAACACTCACAAGTGGAAGTCGCATTACAAACGAGCAGAATCCATTTAAGGACAATAGGATACTCACATGCTAAGTGTTCGCAGGATTCAACCATATGGACGGGTGCTACACTGCCTACAGGCGCATGTGTTTTTCCCCACTGAAGTCAATGGAAACACATCTCCCACACATTTCCTATGGGTTAATTCATTCCTGTCTCTATTCGAGATAGGTTTCTTGTAATGGCATACTGGAAATACTTCACCTACTATACAGAAGGGAGGTTTGTATTACGTTCTCTTTACTTTGAGCATCTCTGAAACTCAGGGCGATCAATAAAAGTCCTGGTACCTTTGTGAATGTATTTGCCTAATTGGATTCAGAAGAGATGCTTTTTTGACAATGGCAGGTTTTCTTTTCTAAAAACATCTAACACTTGCCTACACAACAGAAGTAGTATGTATATATGGAGCAGCACCTTTTCGACCCATGCTCTGACTGGATACTTTGAGGACACAAATAGTGACCGAATAGAACTGCATTGTTCCAAACAGCATTAAAAACCAACAGAGGTGGTCTATTTTAGGGTCAAAGTGATACATTTCCTTTTCATTCATACTCTGCTTTCTTCCCTTCTTAAATAACCATCAGTGATACAATGCTTAGCCTAGAACAAACACTAACACTGTTTGGTGAAGTATTAACGTTGTCTGATTTAACTTCGCATTCACGGTTGTCATCTATTTCTAGTGACTTGTGTGATATGCTCAGTTACATAGGCAAAGGGGAGCCCAGCAGAATTAGGAGTACTATAGGTTCGTAGGCTCAATCTATTGGTAGGCAGCAATCCACAAATGCATTCTGTTTCCCCAGAAAGAAGCAGGCAGGCAGTTGTAGGGACTACTAGGAATTCCCTACTGTTCCATCAGTGCTGTTGAATCACCTATTACTACAATACAATCAGGGGTTTAGAGACTTGCTTAAGTGGCCGATGAAGGTTATGATCCACCTTGGAAGTTAGTGGTTTGATTGTTCAGTTTTCACATTTGCCACCACAGCTGGAAAAAAAAATCAAGACTGGTTTAAATTCTGTACCCTGGATATTAAATTATCCGAATGGACCAATAAATACAAATGAATAAAATGGACAGAAACAAAAATGGACCAATAAAAAAATTGTATGAATGGAATTGCCATTACAACCAATGAGTTCACTAAAGCTCCGCACCTTTGCCGTTCTTTTACTAACCTCTCTGGAAATAATTTTAGCAGTCGGGACATCACAGATATCAGAGAGAGCGATGAAGTCACCAAATGAAGACATGCGATCAGCCCCTGCAAAATAATGTTTAAAAAGTGATTCATCCACAGCACACACACAAACCCACACCCCCCACTCCACCAAACCATTCATGATTCAGTTTCTTTCCTCAGAGTTTGCTAATTTCTTTACAAAGCAGAGGAAAGGGACACTTAAGAATCACAAGGAAGGAAAAAAATCCAAGGCAGTCTCCCTGCCACAAAACCCATCCTAAAATATTTGTGTCTCTCTATTTTCCTCCTCCCCATTCTCACTTACAAAGCTTCTGTAATGAATATCTTATATAACACTGACTTTTCTAAGGGAAACCAGAGTCAGAAATGTACACAACAGAGATTTGTATTTTATATTTATTGAATTGGTGCTCATTTAAAACCAGAGACAAATCGCACCAGATGAAACTGTAGAGGTTTCCCGTTCAGTCAGGTCAATGCTCTTCAGTGTTACCCTGCAACAACCTAGCCATTCTAATCACTTGCCTCTCGTGACAGAGAATGCCAATCGTGTAGTAGTGCTTTTACATGAACAATGACCATCAAAGGTGACCTACAAATTGGGGACGGGACGGGACTGGGTGTGTGCCAATTATTTCCTTTTGAAACTGAGGTTTTATCTACCCTACTTTTCCTGGAACATGATGGACAACAAGAGAATGAGCAGAATGACATCACAATGTCAAGAGTGAAATCTGAGCCACTGAGAAGGGGTAAAAGGATTTTTAGCCTTCCTTTTTTCCCTTTTTTCCTTTAAACTCAAATATAAAACAAATGTTTGGGAGAAAAGATTTCTTTGTGAACGCTTCAACAGCACCCCACCCACAGTTGAGGGCTGAGAGCTTCCAATCCAGTTCTTTGGTTGTCCAGATTCTGCTGGCAAAAGCAGGAAAGAGATTTCTTAAGTGAAAACAAGCAGGAATTGGTTGAACTAGCTAAACTCACTTTGACTGAGAGCCAGTCCTGATTTGAATCTAGATCCCTCGAAAGGAGAATGGATTGTGCATTAATCAACAGAGTTATTTAGACTCTTCAGGAGAAAAACCAAAAAAAACAAGAGCTACCCAGATCTTCTAAATATCACCCTAAAGTTGCAAAGAGAAGAACCCGTGAACTACATGGCACATTGTTCAGGAGCAAGTACTATTGGTCTTCTCACTTCTTTGCACAGATTTTTTTTTTTACTTGCCATCCCACCTCTTGCTCGTGCATACGCAGTTGCCAAAGGCGTCAGGGTCGCGTGCAAATCATGTACCATGCAGGCCTGAGCTTCTTCCACTGTGAGTGGCAGTCCAATAGCAGCACCTGGTGGATAAAATGAGCAAAGACAGTGGAAGAAGAAAATGAGCTATATTCTGGTCTAACTCCTTCATATCAGCAAAGCTGCCGGGGCATTTTAAGAGGCGAGAGGACAGACAGTGCAATGGAATTCAAAGAACAGAGTGCCTGTATTTCTTCCATAAGACAAATGTCAATAAGATCCCCTCTTACCTGCAGGACTGACGTGTTTGAACGAGGCTGCTGCAGGAATATCTAAAGCCTGCTTGAGTTCCTTCACCAGCTGCCAGGCATTCAGAGTGTCGCACAGGTTGATGAACCCAGGGGATCCATTGAGAACTGCACACAGATCATAAATGCACATTAAAGGGCGAAGGCCCCTCTCTCCAAGGAGCCTGAACGCCAAGTACAAGTTATTTTAAATTTAAACTGCTACCGCTTAGAACTGAAAATTATACAAACTGTTTTCTTTTAAACACACTGAGCACGTAGGGAAAGAATGATCTGTTTTCTGCCCAGTTGCTTTGGAGATTGTATAGCACGGAGTGCATAGAGCGGAGCCCAAACAAAAGGCCAAGATTCTACAGGACACTCACAGAGGAAGGACAGTCTGCAATTTACGCACTGGACTGTTACTCGGCAAAGCCGGGTTCAGTTTCTGTCTCTGCCACAGGCTACCTGTGTGACTTTGAATAAGCCACTTAGGCCCTGATCCTCAAAGGCATTTCGGCATCCCACTCCCACTGATTTCAAACTCCCGCTCCAATGGGAGTTAGGAGCCAGATCTTCAGGGATTTAGGCACTGAGTATCCCTGTGCCTCAGTTTCACCACCTGTAAAATAGGAATAATCACACTTTCTTCTCCCACCCATTAGTCTCCCGTGTCTACTCTGGGCACAGACCGTCTCTTCCTGTCTATATACATTCTAGCAGTGTGGAGCCCTAACCGCTAAAGATGACATTGTAATATATGTAGTTAAAGAACATGGGAATACTTTATTTAAATATGTACATTTCTGCTCCCTCTATGGTGGGTCTTCTCAGAAACCCAAGGTGTTGATTTTTTTTATAACTAAGTGAATATGGCCCTGATTCAGCAAGATACTTAACCACATGCCTAGCTTTAAACACACGAGCTGTCCAATTGACTTCAGCGGGACTACACACAGGGATAAAGTTAAGCAAAAGCCTTTCAGCAAAGCACTTAATCCAGACCTTTAATCAGAAATGCAGACCAGAAGAAGAGCACAATCTCTCACAGTGACCCAAATGTGAAATAATCCCTCAGTATTTTAATACTATCACGGCATCTGCACACTCAAATCTACAAACATAGAGAACCACCTGCATTTGTGTGTCTGGACTGGGGGGAAGGATGATTGGGGGGCGGGGGGGGGCGTTGTTCTTGTGTTCCTGAAGGAGACTAGGACACCTGAAACTAATATGGTTCTGCTGACATGCAATGTAGATTTGCTAGCAAATCAGCTTCCAACTCCTGTCTGAGTCTCTTACAAGGTTCTTTAATTAAAACTACAAGGAAACGTGAATCATTAAGACCAATTCTTACTAGCATACTGCCTACACGTAAGGCATGAGAGGCAGCACTTCCAAACATTGACACTGCAAACACTATAATGAGACCAAAAAAAAAGGAGCGATCCCCACCATATTTGAGGGTCATTCTGATATCATGGGGATAAGGAAAGGGAAACCAGCAGAAAACTATCTAGAGAAGCATGAAACAGAAGCCTGGTCTGTATTAAAGGATCAGCTAGAAACACAAGTGAAAGTAACTGATTGGTGAACGTTTAGAGCCACAGATGTCCGAAAGAATGCTAAATAAGGAGAACAGGAAGGAGAACATTTTAAGAAATGCTAAAAGGTTTTTCTGCCTGGATTTTAATAATAAATTAGGACAAAATAAGCTGTTGCAACTCAGTCCTCATACACTGACTTAAATGGAACTGCATAGATTTACACCAGGTAAGGATCTACCCTTTAATATGAAATTACAGTAAATCTTGCAGAAACAGACTGTAGTCACCCATCTTCCTCATGACAGCTACTGTCTCTCTCTGTTCATTCATTTAATTGCAAAGTGCTTCCAACTCAACAACCAACTCTTTACTAGAGACCTTTGCTGTGTGGCATTCGAACTAAGCAACTGCAAGACACTTCAACCTCCCAGGCAAACATCATGCCACAAAACAAGCCTGCTACTGAAATGGAAACAGATCTTTCTAGAACCGAGGTGCAAGGCTGGAAAGTACTTCATTAACCTCATAGGATAACAGCACATCATCCTGCTTCTTTTAAAAAAAACAAAACAGAACAGAAATATTTATCAAACACTTTTGCCTTTGCTGCAACATTAACAACAATTTTACCATCTCCACCTAGTAACGGGCCTAGACCATTGCTAGGATTTCTTTTGTTCCTAATTGCGTTATGTATGTTCCACTATTGTGGGGATAGAGAAAGAAAACTGCTGCAGGAAACTAGCTGGAAAAGCGTAAAACAGGAACGCTTTAAGAATCATAGTTAGAAAAGTAAAAGTAAAAACAAAACAAAAAAAATGAACAAAAAATCCTAGAGAACAAGTTAGGCACTTGACTGGTTCTGCCTGATCCCAGGGAAATAAATATATATTGTACTAGGATCAGGAAAGACCAATCAAGCACCAATCTTACTCTCCCTGGGCTTGCCATAGCCTTGCAGGGGAGTAAGCAGCTAGAACAGCAGTGCCCAATACGTTCGCCACTAGCCACATGTGGCTAATAGGCTACTGAATTGCAGCTAATGCATGTGGCTTTTTTATAATGTGGCTAATAAGAAAAATTCAAAACCACAAGTGTGGCTAGTCGTGTGGCTAGCACTGAATTTCTATTGGACACTGCTGAGCTAGAACTATGTTCCACCTACTCCCCCGCAATACAGCAGGCAGCCACTGGGGGAGCTACTGACCAAGGGACAACAGCTGCACAGCACATTCCAGCCTCATACCACACCACAACTTGTCCTGGGGCTGCAGAGGGTGTGCTGGGAGGTGGCGCCCCTCTTGGTAGCAGAAGAGTTTATGTAAACACTTCCCTTTTGAAGTCACAAAGCACAGCTCAGGGAGGCATTCCCAGCCCAGAATCAAATACACATTTTCCCAATATCACCCTGGAGGGCCACAGGGTGGACTCTGCTGCTGTAGCTCAGCCAATCCTTCTGTCTTACCAGTCAGAGGAAGCTTAGGCCTCAGTGTGTAGAGCTGTGCAGGGGTCTGGTGGGGGTTCATGCCATAACGCAGAGGAAGCTGGGATACCCCCTTGCTGTACTCTTTCCTGAAGTAATCGGAGATAGCCCCATCATACTGAGCAGTGTGAGTGAAAGCCTGAGGACAAAACAGGCACGACTGTTTGGTTTCTAGGACACGCTTTCCAAAAGGAGCACAATTTTGTTCTAAAAAAAAGGACAGACCTTCAGTGCCAGCTGACGTCTGGTTTCCAAGGAGGTGTCTTTACTATTAGATGCCTTCATCTCTTCAGCCACAGAGGAATAATCTGCAGGGTCACAGACGACTGTCACACGAGCATGGTTCTTCGCAGCAGCACGTAGCAGGGCCACTCCTCCTTCAAAAAAGAAACCCACAAGTGTGCAACATTTCTCTTCCGTATCCAAAATACCTGGAGCCTCCCATCTTAGTGTAAGGTTGATGCTCTCTGACCTAGAGCTAAGGTATCACAGTTCCCTTCTCTACTAATATTCTATGGTGCCTGCCATCTGAGGCTCTCAAAGCCCTTTGCAATTATTAATGGCCCTGTATGAAAGCTCTGAGATCACCTTTCCCTCTTAAACCCAATTGCAAACACCTTTGATCGCAAAGATGCCTGGCCCTTGCAAGAGACCTGGTAACCAGACAACAGATAGGACATAATTCAAAAGCTTTCCCTTCATGAGACGCTGAACAGGGATGCTATCCAGTTAGGTTAGTAACTAACATGAGGAGCAAAGCTATGTATCAGAGAGAAATCCACATTTGCAAGCCCTCCCTAGATGGCAACAAATCAGGGGTCCTACCCAATTTCACGAGGGAGTAAAATGTGCACAAAGACAAGACCCTGCATTTGTAACTCCTTACAATGGTGATCCTCCTGGTGCTTTTAATTGCTTAGAAGCTTTGGGGAAGAAAAGCTATTTCTCATTGCATTGCCATGTGCTACAGGAAGACACAATCTGCTCTCCCCACACTGCAAGAGAGTCTGCCCAACCTGCCAGTTCTAAACAAAACCCCTGCATATACACATGGTGCTTCTGTAAGTCAGGCTGCACTATTCCGCCAGCTGAGCAGTGTGGCTCAGCAGTCAGTTAGAATGAATCCGTGTTACTGTGACTTTTGTTATTCTATTCCTGAAGGGCAGCCCCATTTCACCCTGCCACCCAAGCTTGGTCAACACTCACCCTTCCTCGACTGACAATTGCCATAATGCTTTGCAAAGTGGTCATGGACTTACCGATATCTATGTTTTCAACCGCCTCCTGTACAGTGACATTTGGGGAAGACACCGTCTTCACAAAGGGGTACAGGTTACAAACCACAACTCTGGAAAGTGAAATGGAAAAGCCTGGGTTACCTGTCAAGAAGTAGGGTAGTGAAGTCGGGCTTAGCCGTTTCCACAGTACAGGCACTGTTCTTTCCTCATGTCCTCGTTTCTGACATGAGACCAGCACAAAATCCTAAACTCAGATCTGTGCCTCTCCTAAGGAAAAGGGGATTGCTAAAACTCATCGATTCATACATTCCAAGACCAGAAGGGACCATTGTGATCATCTAATCTGACCTCTCACATAACCCAGCCAATCAGACTTCCCTGTATTAATAATTCCTGGTTCAAGCTCTGCTTGAACTACAGCATCTTTTTTAGGACAACATCCATTCTTGATTTTAAAATTTCCAGAGAGCTAGAATTGCTAAACTGTTCCAATGATTAATTACCCTGGGCTAACCATTTTCAATATGGCCTTCGTAAGCCTTTCATCGTCCAGACAGTCCTATTTTGCCACGTCCCATTCATTTGGGCCTCACCATATTTCTAATCCCCTTTACTTCCCATCACTGCACCTTTCCACAGTCTTTGTGAAGAGCCGCACCCTCACCCAGTGACTTTGTGGCTGTTAATACATGTATCTATGCAAGTCAAAACAGTGAATGCAATGGCTTACCATCTTGACTTCAATGGAGCCATGCAAATCACACCAGCTGAGGATAAATTCCCATATCTTTTAAGTCGGTTAATCAAAATTAGATTCAGTGAGGGTAAATTATTGCTTACCGAAATACAAAGCAATGAGGACACTTTATTCCCTTCTGAATTTAGCCAGGCCGCGTATTCAGACATTTACCTTACAAGGCTGAACCCCTGTTTGTCCATATCAGCTCCATCTTCTGGAATATTACGAGCCAAGATTCCTAATTACAAAAACAGTAGGTTTTTAAAACAAAGGATAATTAAAACTTTCTCAGCATCTTTCTTCAGAGTACATGCTCTCGCTGAGATTTTATTCCATAAACATACTCTGATTATGTTTAAATTACAACAGCAATAGCAAAAATCCCACTGTATTGGCTTTCTGGTTGCTCAAATTTCACTCTAATAGATTTTCCAGCACTAAATCTCGGGGGAATTCCAAGTGCTGAACACACAGCCTCAAAACAACTGCAATTAATGAGCAGCCAGCTGCTTATCTTAAAACATGGGAATGGTCACTGAAGGCTTTGGTGCATAGGCAAGGAGGAAAAAGCCACCCGTGACCTGCCACCCAACAATACATAAACCCCACGAAACAAATAAGGAGGTAACAAAGTGGAGCCGTGAGCAGAATGAGACAACTGACAGGCTGGTGTACAGTAAGTGGGAGAGGAATCCAGAGCTGAACGTCCCCTGAAGAGACCCTACTTTTCCAGTCCCTTCAAGAGTGTGAAATGAGATGGCCAATAGGTCCAACCCTATGGATCTCAAGTGCTGCAACAGGAGATGAAGCACTAGACGGCTCCTTGGTGGACTGGCCAAATAACTGGAGTTCTTCCAAAAGTAAGAGCTTGAATCACCTCAATGAACAGGGAGCCAATGAAGCTTACAAAGTGCAGGAATCACCCACCAAAGCCGAAGCTGCCATGGGGCCCCATTCCGCAGGCCAAATTCATCTACAGGCCAAGTTCAGTGGAGCTGCACCTGCTGGAACAGGTTTAAATTTCAGTCTGCCAGGAGTTTGCAAGGGAAGCCCAAGGCAGGCCACATTGCATTGCAGTAAGATCGCTGCACGTCATAACTTCTCAAGTACTTTCAGAGCTGAGCAGCTCCGCTTGCAGCTGAAACCAGGCTGAAGTACTCTTCCTGCAGATACGTGCTACTCCCAGGATGCCAAGTCGTTCATTGTGGTCAAACATCAACAGAGAGGACAGCCACTGCACATGACCCTCTTGGCATGTCTCCTACTCAGTGAACAATGCCTCCTACCTTGTTGCTAGAGTGATGAGAGGTGACTCCTCGGCCTCCAGCATCCTGGAGGGAAGGAACTAGTCTGACGAAAGGATCAGTGTGCCACACATTCTAACAGCCAACGAACGATGCAGCTCCCGTTTATTGTGTGTGGATTACAACTGAGTGACCTGCAGCTTCATCGGTCCTCGTTCCCCAGTTCTTCCACCCCCCACCCCAAAGGGCCATCCAGCAAGCCACCTTGATTTCCGCTTCAAAATGGAAGGACATCAGCAACAACTTACCAGCATGGACTGCGGGGTGCAGGGTTTTCACTCGTCCTCCTAACATTTCAGGAAATCCGGTCAGATCGGACACATCTCTGCTCAAGGGGGAAACAAAACGTTGAAATGACTGCTCAGCACTTGACAGACTCAGTGGCTCAATATTCTCATTCATGGCCTAACCTGATCCCATTTAAGTCAATGGGAGTTTTAACACTGGCTGCAATGGGAGGCAGTTCAGACCCTAAAAATCTCCAAACTTTAAAGGGATGCCCAAGATTAGGAAAAATTAGACTTCGCAGTTTTGCGTGGATGAAAATCATGACTTCTCTGTCTCCAATCACTCCTGAAGAGAGAGCATGATTCTTGTAAGTGGCAGGGCCCTGTATGTTCACAAGACTGGAGCAGATGGAAGGCATAATAAATAGATTGTTAACGTATCACACAACTCAGTTTCTTCCAGTATTGCATCCTTGTCATGAAGGGCTGATAAGACGTTTCAGGACAGGGAGTCATGGAAACTGTTCTGCGTTAAAGTAGGCATGGTTTATGGTTCCATTACGTCTGGCATCTCTCTGACACTAACTAGCAAAATGGTCCTGCGAGTAACCATTATTAGCAGAAGCATGCTAGGAATGCTCGTTTAACACTCTTCCACAATTTAACCGATTTCCTACACTTAACAAGGCATAGAGCTATATTTTATGTAAAACCTCTATCCGACACAGCACAAAAGGGGAAGGACACTGCTTTCTGTATCTGCCCTGAACAGCACAGCAGGAGTTCCCAAAATAAATAAATAAATCTAATGGGCATCAGCTGCTTTTCCCATGAACGGAAACAAAGTATGTATTTTTTAATCAACTTAAGCTGACCTGCACAGTTATTTTGTGAATAGGCTTTTACACTGAAATCACCAAGATTAGCAAAAGCCAAGTCAACGTGACTTACAAAAAAATACAAAGTAACCTCTGTCTTAAACTATTTATCCTGGAAGATATGGACTAGATAACTTAATAAGAACTTGTACAATGAGCTGCGAGATCAATCTTAGAAGAAAAATGATATGGGGAAGTTGACTCAATCATTGTAAAGAGCCAGGATTTTAGATACAGTATTATTATTCACCTCTCAGACAGAAGGTCAAGGTATAAGCACTGTTCCTCCTGTAAAATGTGGCTTTAATCCCACTGCTGTTATATTGTTCACTGTTCTTCATAGTTAGCCTTAGCTAATGCATTAAATTATGGATTTGCTTTTCATTTCCTTCACCACGTGACTGTTTATAATTAGAATGAACTGTAAATTGGGGAGGGAATGAGACTAACATGACCATCCTTAAGTGCTGTCACCTCTAGAGAGAGGGACCAGAAACACAATCGCAGGGGAATTTTGGAGGAAGCACAAATTCATGGAGATGCCTCCACAGCTTCTCTTGCCACAATCATTCGCGGAGAGGGTGAATAACAGCCAGTGAAGCCAAGTGCTTTAACAGATTTGCCATCATTACACTGGAAACTATTTATATTTGACTGAAACGGCTTTTGAATGGTGGAGTGCGGAGACCCAGAATTAAAACATTTCCTCAAATCACAGGCCAAACTGGCTAGAGACTCTGCGTGCCTCCCTTTTCAGTGAAGGAGTACTCAAAGCTTTCTTCTTGCCTGTCACACACTGAGGCCACTTTTGAAAAGCCAGGCCATCATTTTCAGAAAGACAATTTGTGGTTTTGAATAGAAATAATTTCTAAATCCCCATAAAACCCTGTAACATTTCCTACTCTCCAAGAAGGGGCAAAGACAAGTTTTCAGCTGCCAGCACAGACTAGCATTAAGGCCCGATTTCAAATTTTAAGACAACATATTGCCTCACAGGAGAGGAACTGGGTCAGGGCAAACATGAGAACACCTGGATTGCAGGAACCCTCACTTCCTCACTAGTCACCACACACAGTCCCTCATATCCACGTTCTTCCAGCCAAGGAGCCAGACCTTGAGTTTTGTTGCATTTAAATCAGGGCTTTGGAGCGGAGCCCGGAGCTGGAGCGCAGAGCAGTAGGTTTATGCCCAGAGCTGGAGCGAAGTCGGAGCGGAGCAATTCAAAAATTTGATTGCTCCAAATCCCTGATTTAAATGCTATAGTTCCCTCCCCATCTTCACCTCAAATCACAGCAAACTAATCAAATGATTTAACATTTTCAGACGGTTTGATATATTTTTGGTTGGGAATAATGTTGACACCAAGAGAGAGAGCTCTTACCTGACGTCCAGGCCAGAATCCCTAAGACAGTTTGCTGTTCCTCCAGAGGCAACCAAACCCAACCCAAGAGAGTTGAGGCATTTTGCAAATTCCACCAGGCCAGTCTTGTCTGAGACGCTGAATAAAGCTAGGAGGGGAAGAGAGGGAAAATTCTGGTAAACACACAGGTGGATTTTTTCCCCCTTTACCACATTGCATAAAGTAACAGATTTGAGGCCAAATATGCAACTAACCTCACTAAACAATTTTTAAATCAAAATTAGAAATTACTCCTGTAGACAAGCTGCATGTTCAAATGCCAACAGTAGCGTAGCCGGTGGGGAGCAGAAGCAGCACCTTTTTTGTGCTCCGACGCCTTTTGCTCCTACGCTGCAGCCAGAGCAGAGCAGTTTTTTTTGCTCCCGGCGCCTTTTTTTAGCTCCGCTCCCCCTGTGCTCTAAACCTGGCTACGCCACTTGGTCTGCTGCCTGGCTGAGTAACTGCAGAATCTAATTAAACATTTGCCCATACTCCTGAACTGGCACTAGGTTCTACACTGCCAGTTCTGCTACTGGGCTGCTGGAGGACCCAAGGCAAGTCACTTTGCCTGTACGTGCCTGTTTCCTCATCTGTAAAACGGGAATAATGACACTGACCTCTTTTGTAAAGCACTTTGAGATCTATGGATGAAAAGATAAAAGCTGGGTATCATTTATAATAATAGTGTCTGGGTGAGATTTTGGGGGTGAGATTTGAATGTCCAATTCTCATTCATTTTAAAACTAATTATTAATGTGATTTGTGGGGGAGGGGCGCAAATTATGTTGACAGCTTTGAAGAGCTGAGTCAGGATATTTTTCTGAAACATATGCCTAGCTCCAGTCATAAGGTGTTCGCTTCCACAGGAAGGAAGAATAATTCCCAGCTGAAGGTTCTGGGTTGTGCAATGCATGAGGTCAGCTGAAATAACCACAATGGTTGCCTTCTGGCATTTCAAATTAGTCCAACATACAACTGCACATTTTTTTTGCGCTCAAACTGAGGGTCCACAACTACAAAAAATAAGACCCCGGATATTTGTAAAAATAGCAACTTGCTTATTTCACTTGGCTTGTGAGTAGCTATTGGAAACTTTACAAGGGAAGAACAACAGTGTCTATGAATGGATTTATCAAAAAATGGCGCATGGTGAAACTCTTATCTATTATCTTAGCAGTGCAGATTAATGGCACCTACAACCCACAGTTCACAGATCCAGCACATTGATATCATTAGGCCCTGAACTTGCAAACATTTACCTCTGAGTAACTTCATGCATAAAAAGTTACTCAGAGGTGTTTGTGGGGTCGGAGACTATCCGTACCGAGCAGGAATGGCTGCAGTTGCTACTGTCATGAGCAGTGCTGCTCCAAGTTAACCAGACTTTTCAAAGTGCTTTACAAGCATTAAACACACACACTCCTAAGTATATCTTCATTTTATGATGGGCAAACCGAGGAAGAGAAAGGTTAAGTTACTTGCCTAAGCAAGTGCCATAGCGAATTGGTGTCAGGAACAGAAAACGCAGGCCCAGTCCCCTGCTGTAACTACAAGATCTTAACCTAGGCCCTGACCAGGGGGTTGGATCCACACATGCAGACCCCTGGAGCACCAAAGAACTGATTGCAAAGCTGGGGCTCTTAACGTTTCCAAGTGAGGACACCAGGTCCCAGAAGATCAATGAGCAGGGAGGCAGTTTTTAATTCACTATTTTGAAGGAGCTCCTGTGTATTCATAACTGTATCTGCTTATACTTCCAGCCAAATAACTTCTTAAAAAACTCCTGTTCACTCCAACAGCCCTGCAGAGCCAGCACACCTATGGAGTGAGCTGGGTTCTGTTCAGCTCCAGCCATCACTCCAATTATTAACTAAGGCCATGTCTACACTTACAAGTTTACAGCAGCGCTGCTATAAGAGCACTCGTGTAGTCATGTTACGGCGACTTTATGTTGCTCAGGGGTGTGAAAAAACACACACACACACACACACACCCCCGAGCAACAAAAGTTTTACCAACATAAGTGCTAGTGTAGACACGGCCTAAATGCCATGTTAACAGTCATGGCATGGGGCCAATTCATGGTCGTGCCTTACACTTTATGCAGTTATTTACATCTGTGCATCTTACTAGATGACCTCCTGAGGTCTCTTCCAACCCAAATCTTCTAGGATTCTATGAAATGGCGCACTCCCAGATATAAAATGCTATTCAGAAACATTTTGCACATGCTTGACAGTCACGTTACACTGGTGCAAATGACTGTGATTTGGACCCTGGACAATTGCAAAGGGAACCCAACCAAAGCCAAACCCCTGTGCTGTTTGTTTCAGAGGCTCTTACATTTCAAACATGATTTCACTGCACCCCAGCTGGGGGAGGGAGGGACTGAACGGGGAGAATCCAACTAAATTTTTTTTTTAACACCAAGCACAAAAAACTCACAGGCCCCACTTCAACCTGCCAAGGGATATACAGAGATCGTGTATTCAAACACCTGCTCAGAAGCATCATCGGCTCTCCCCTCCCCGCCGCTTTTTCCACGGCCTGGGGCAACAGCATGTTAAAGCCCTTTTGGCAGGCTGGAGAGTCAGCTGGGGAGCCCAGCAATGCAAAGCCAGGCCCATGCAATGCAGCCCCGGGTCTAACCCCCTCCTCCCGCAGCCCCCAGACACGCTGAGCCCCGAACCCCCTCCCCACGCAGATCACTGAGGGTTAATGCCCCGGCTAGGCCGGAGGCGGCGGCAGTAAAGGCTCAGACTGCGGCTGCAAACCCCAGGGCGCGCGGCATTACCCAGCTGCTGCCCCGTAGCCATGCTCGGCGGCGGGCCCGATCCCGGCGGCTGCACCTGGGGGTGGAGAGAGAGACTGGAGGGGGGAGGGGGAGGCGCTGCACGTGGGGCGGCCCTAGGAAGCGCCGGGCAGGAAGCGGGGCCGCAGCTGCATGCCGGGAGCGGCCGAGCCGGCTGCAGAGCCCCGCCCCTACGTCCCCCACGGGCGGGGCAGGCGCCGGGGGCGGGAACCCGCCGGACGGGAAAGAGTCCGCGCCGTGAACGCAGCGCCACGCGCAGCCCCGATTCTGCCGCGAGGCCGCCACGTGCTTCCCCATCACCCGGGCAGGGCCGTCCCGCGTTTGGAGCCAATTGAAGAGGCGACAGGCTGGCCCGCCCGGCAGTGCCTGCATGCGAAGCGAACGTCTTCAGCGTAGCGGTGCCAGCAACACCCTCCCAGGGCACATGGAGTTTTACTAGGGGGAAAAAACCCAAACCCGCCCACTCACCACCGCCACCACGAATTTTTTTGGCGGTCTCACTTCTGATACCACCGCCTAGGGCTTTTTGCGGGCAGCGCTGTGTTGTGTAACAACATCCCACCTGACACAACTATGCTGGCAAAACTTCCTAGCGTAAACCTGCCCTAACACAAACCCTAGGTCTTCCCCACCCAGCCCCCGAAAGGGCCAGAGCTGGTAGAAAGATTCCAATTTCAATTAATAATGTCAAAAATATTTTGAATTTCAATTAAAGGACGGTATAAAATAACAAAATTAGTGCAACACCTGGTCCTTAAGGAAAAGGATCATTGCAAGTTTCATCTCAAAACACGCATCCCTTCCCCACCCCTGCAATTAGGGTGACCAGACAGCAAATGTGAAAAATCGGGACACGAGGTGGGGGGTAATAGGAGCCTATATAAGAAAAAGACCCCAAAATCGGGACTGTCCCTATAAAATCGGGACATCTGGTCACCCTACCTGCAATGTACCAATGAGCAGATGTGGGTCCCAACCAGGTCTTTCAGGGGGTACATCAACTCATCTAGATATTTGCCTAGTTTAACAACAGGCTACAGAAAGTCAGCACAAATTAAAATGTCATACAGACAATGACTTACACAGCTCTATGTACTATGCACTGAAATGTAAGTACAATATTTCTATTCCAGTTGGTTTATTTTATAATTATATGGTAAAAAATGAGAAAGTCAGCAATTTTTCAGTAATAGTGTGGCTGTGACACTTTTATTTTTATGTTTGATTTTGTAAGCAAGTAGTTTTTAAGTGAGGTCAAACTTGGGGGTACGCAAGACATATCAGACTCCTGAAAGGGGTACAGTAGTCTGGAAAGGTTGAGAGCAACTGAAAACTTAAACCTGTAAGAAAGATGATGCATTTCCCCATTTTGTCCTATAGGGGAAGCCAGAGAGCTTTGGTTCCTTGCAGACCACCTCAGTCTGAAGCTTAACATCAGAATATAAAATTCTGGGCATGCTAACAGAAAACGGATTTTTAAAAAATAGCCAGTTTAAAAAAATTAAGTTGACAGCTTAAATATAGCTAAAGTGCAACAGCAGAGCAATAGTGAAAAATAGTGTGTGCTGGTGCTGGCCTATATAGTAATACCAAGCTCTTATTTTGCACTTTTCCTCAGCAGATCTCAAAGTCCTTTTCAAACAGGAAGTCAGTATCATTATCCCCATTTTACAGATGGGTAAACTATGAAGGGGTTTGCAGTTAAATTATAATGTGGACTCTCTTGGTAACTATTGACACAGCTACTTGACACCCGCAGCTAGCCTTATTGGAAATTCTGGGAGGTGCCCGCCCGCTTCTAAAGGCCCCTCTCCCAGCCTTGCGGGAGGAACTACTGGACCTGGGACCCAGCTGAATTCAGGGGACAACTAAGGAATAGCAGGGCAAGGAGTGGAGGTCAGAGGTTCAGAACTAAGGATCCAGCGGGGGACACCGAGCAGAGAACCCTGGACAGCGCCCACTGTTCCTCAAAGCTGACCCTGCCCAGAGGCACTCTGCCCAGATGCGTGAGACCAGGGAGGACTGGAAATAGGCCCCACAATCACAGAGCACCCCCTCGTCCAGCATCCTCCTCCTGGCCCTAGCCACTTTGGCTAGGGCCAGGAGGAGGTTGACGAGGACTCGCGACTTTGTGGGGCCACGGACAGGGTGTGAATATATGAAGAGGTGTGGGGAAAAGTGCACCCAGAACCTCATCAGGAGGTTCTGGAGGAGCCGGAATAGGGGCTGAAACCTGGCGCATTCTAGATAGGCGTGCGCCAGGGTCTCCCTCATATTGCAAAAAGGGCAGGCGTCAGGGATGGGGGTGAACCGCGCCAGGTACATGCCTATGTTCATGGCTCCACGAAGGAGCCACCAACCGATATCCCCCGATGGGCTGTGGGACCAGGGTGGAATAGAGGCTGGCCCACTGGGGTTCCTCACCCTCTACAGGTGGTAGAAAGTCCCGCCACTTGGTATCGGGGCAGGACACGAGGGTGAGGAAGTGAAACGTTTGGAGCACGAGCGTGTAAAGTTGTTCCCTTGGTGTGGTTCAGAAGCAAACTGACTGCAGGGCGCACAGTCGGTTCGGATTATGGAGGGAAGGGGCCCGATGAAAAGGTCTGGAGGACTTGGGGGAGAGGTGGGCGGGGAGCACCCTCTCAAAGAAAACCCGAGAGGTGGGCGACAAGGCTGCCTCCTCATTATGGAGTACGTGCAGGGGGGTCTGAAGGGTGGAGAGCCCCATGTGCCGACTGAGTGCTCGGGGATTCACCCACTACACTTGCAGCTGACCTGTGTCAGCTAACTTGGGCTCATGGGGCTCAGGCTGCGGGGCTGTTTCGTTGCTGTGTAGACTTCCGGGCTTGGGCTCTCGGACCCTGTGAGATGGGAGTGTCACAGAGCTTGGGCTCCAGCCCAGACCCAGAAGGCTACACATCAATGAAACAGCCCCGCAGCCTGAGCCTCACGAGCCTGAGTCGACTAGCACGGGCCAGCCGCGTGTTTTTCTTTGCTGTGCAGACCTACCCAAAATGGCCAAGAGCCAGTTGTGCTGGGCCTCTGGAACAAATAATGTACGAAAAATGAAAAATTGTAGGATGCTCTGTGGTTATCCAAGGACATAACATAAATTGTATGATATTATAGTGCATTATCTGAGAAACTGTAGAGAGAGATAGCATATGTTGTTTGAGCAATAGGTTTTTATCTTATTACAGAATCAGTATGTGATCATACAATCACTCCTTTAGGCATCTGAAGAGTACCTTTGACTTCACCAACTACTTGTGCATTAGTTTAAGCGTGTACTTTGTTTGTGGGATCAAGGCCGAAGAAGCTATCAGTTGTGCTCTACAAATACACATATCACTGTAAATATACTGTACCTATTTAATACAGTTATCTCCATACCACTATGAAACACACAGGGCCTACTTCTCCATTGCCCGTACTTTGTGCAGTCATTCTGATTTAGTAGCATTTGACATCCATATAGCAGACATTTTGCAGTAGTCTGATTGACTGCACAAGTTAGAAGGCAAGAAAGAGACAGGCCCAATGTACAATTACAAATACAGAATTTTCAAATCAGTAGTGAACAGTGCTGTGTACACAAATTCTTTTCTGAAATTAAAGAAACGATTTTACTGTGCAGAAAGCACATACAATATACTGAAAAGTAATATTTGCACTTTATGGAGGCAGTTTGAGGACAGGTCACATAAGAAAAACCACAAATTCATAGAGTCCAAGGTCAGAATGGACCATTGCAATCATCCAGTCTGACCTTCTGTATAACGCAGGCCATAGGACTGTCCCAAAATAATTGCTAGAGATGATCTTTTAGAAAAGTCTCCAAATCTTGATATGAAAATGGTCAGTGCTGCTGGGGAATCTACCACGACCCTTGGTAAATTGTTCCAACGGTTAATTACCCTCATTGTTAAAAATGTATGCCTTATTTGCTGTCTGAATTTGTCTGGCTTCAACTTCCAGCCATTTGATCGTGCTATACCTTTCTAGATTGAAGAATCCATTATTAAATATTTGTTCCCCATGTAGATACTTAGACACAATATTGCCAACCCATGATTTTATCACAAGTCTCACAATAGTTGAAATTTATTTTAAAACCCGAGCTGCTAGAATCAAGAGACTGCATGAAAATTTCAGCTTTTCATTTTTTTAAAAAAGTAAGTTTCTAGCCATCATGGTTGCCAAGAAAAGCTGGAGAACATGAAGTGAGTACAACCTAAAGGCTCAGACACTGGGAGGCAAATAAAAACAACCCCAAATTTGTGGGGGCCTTATCTCTTGATATTTGAACTCTTGGGCCAGGTCTACACTAGGACTTTATGTCGAATTTATCAGCGTTAACTCGATTTAATCCCTCACCCGTCCACATTAGGAAGCAGTTTATTTCGACATTAAGGGCTCCTTGAATCGATTTCGGTACTCCACCCTGACGAGGGGAGTAGCGCCAAATTCGAAATGGGCATGTCGAATGCGAGGTACTGTGGACGGAATTCGACGCTAATAGCTCCGGGAGCTATCCCACAGTGCACCACTCGGTGGACGCTCAGGGCAGTGTTGTGTACTCGGATGCTCTGACCTGCCACTCAGAGAAATCCCCGCGAAAATTTGAATGCTTTTTCCTCTGTGGCCATTTTGAATCCCATTGCCTCTTTGGACATAGTGGCGAGCTCAGCAGCACTGGCAATGATGCAGAGCTCTACAGCGGTGGTTTCGATGCCATCACTGAATAGAAAGAGGGCTCCAACATGGAGTGATCGTGAGGTTTTGGATCTGATCGCTGTGTGGGGCGATGAATCGATCCTAGCCGAGCTCCGTTCAAAAAGACGGAATGCCAAAATTTACGAGAAGATTTCACGGAGAGGCTATGACGGAGAGAGGGTACAGCCGGGATGCTACGCAGTGCCGCGTCAAAATCAAGGAGCTACGTCAGGCGTACCAAAAGACCAAAGAGTCCAACGGACGCTCCGGCGCAGCGCCTCAGACTTGCCGATTTTACGAGGCACTGCACGCCATGCTCGGTGGTGCGGCAACAACTACCCCACCAGTGTCCGTGGACACCGATGATGGGGTCCATTCTACGGACACATCGGAGGAGGTTTTCGCTGACGGCGAAGAAGAGGAAGGAGGGCAGGGGGACGAGGCAATCGAAAGCGGTCACCCTGGAGATTTCCCCGACAGCCAGGAACTATTCCTGACCCTGACTGCGCTGCCCTTCGAACACTCCCAAGGCAGCATTCCTGACCAGGAATCAGGAGAGGGATCATCAGGTCAGTGTTTTAGACATTTATTTTCAATACAATAGTTATGGTGTGTTAGCGCTCTGTAACTGTGGCTTCATTGGCCTTATGCGCTTCAACTTGGAGTCGCTTTCCCGTGCAACTATTCGAAAAGTCTGTCAATATGTATGGGGATAGAGGTGTAATCACCAGCAGAGATCTCAGAGAAGCTGTCTTGAAGGTACAGCGATAGCTTGTTTAGCACGTTCACTGGGAGAGCTGCCTTATTGTCTCCTCCATGGTAGGATACTTTCCCGCGCCATGCGAGCAGCAGGTACTCTGGTATCATTGCCTTGCATAGCATGGCAGCATACGGCCCCGGGGTTTGCTTGCATTGACTCAGCATGCAGATTTTCTCTGTCTCCGTAATCCTCATCAGAGTGATATCAGTCATGGGGTCCTGGTTCGAATGAGTGGTATAATTAGTATACTGCATGCTTCCTTTTCCCCTTACAGACAGACACCCGGCTGTTTACGTTAACGCGTGGTGGTAGGGGGTCGGGAGCAAAACCAGTAGTACATATCGGTGCGCGGGTAGGGACAGTCCCGGGGACCGGCAACGCTAAACCGGGGATAGGATAGGCGAGCCGTTCACGCTGAGCGGTTAGCGGGCATATTTGGTTCCCTGGAGTGGCCACGCTGAGGGGGGGAGGGTAGGCGAGCCGTTCACGCTGAGCGGTTCGCGGGCATTTTTGGTTCCCTGGAGCGGCCACGCTGAGGGGGGGGAAGGGTAGGCGAGCCGTTCACGCTGAGCGGTTCGCGGGCATTTTTGGTTCCCTGGAGCGGCCACGCTGAGGGGGGGGAAGGGTAGGCGAGCCGTTCACGCTGAGCGGTTCGCGGGCATTTTTGGTTCCCTGGAGCGGCCACGCTGAGGGGGGGGAAGGGTAGGCGAGCCGTTCACGCTGAGCGGTTCGCGGGCATTTTTGGTTCCCTGGAGCGGCCACGCTGAGGGGGGGGAAGGGTAGGCGAGCCGTTCACGCTGAGCGGTTCGCGGGCATTTTTGGTTCCCTGGAGCGGCCACGCTGAGGGGGGGAAGGGTAGGCGAGCCGTTCACGCTGAGCGGTTCGCGGGCATTTTTGGTTCCCTAGAGCGGCCACGCTGAGGGGGGGGGAAGGGTAGGCGAGCCGTTCACGATGAGCGGTTCGCGGGCATTTTTGGTTCCCTGGAGCGGCAACGCGGACGGGGGGGGGGTTTAGGACAGCCGCCGTAGATTATCGGTTTGGCCAGCAGCAGTTACTGACCGCCGCCAGGAACACTGAGGGAGACATGGGAGTAGAGCAGTGCTGTGAAGCGATCTCGCAGCAGTCCAAAGTAAGCACCTTACCATGGTTGTCAGAGAGGTGATTTTCTGTGTACGGCAAGGCTTCTGGGATCCGTATACCGGTACCCCAGACACTCACTCAGCCTTAAGGCATACTATTTGACCTTGTAGTACGTGTACATGTGATAGGCACTGTCTTTGGTCCTATTCACGGTGAAAGAGTATGGTCATTGTTCTTGAAAAAGTATCATTCTGAGGAATTCACTCCCTTTCATTTATCCCACAGCTGTGACTGTCTCCCGCCCTACCAGTGCTTCTCCCACCCATGGCCTAGTCCAGATAAGGCGGCGCAAAAAGAGAACCAGGGACGACATGTTCTCGGAATTAGTGATGCTGTCACAGAGGGAGGCGGCACAGCGCAGAGAGGACTTCGCACGGTACGAGCGAGCAGCCAGGGAACGGGAGCAGAGGGCTGAAGCGCGCGAGGACAGGTGGCGGCAGGAGGATCAGCAGGCGACCCAAACAATGCTGGGAATAATGAGGGAGCAAACAGACACGCTCCGGCGCCTAGTGGATATTCTCCAGGACAGGAGACATGAAGAAAGAGCGCCTCTGTATGTTCTTTCAAGCCGCCCTCCCCCGCCACCAAGTCCAGTGGCTTCCTCCCCAAAAGTCACTAGGACAAGGGGAGCCAGGGTGCGTGGAAATACTCAATCCACCCCTGCAGACCGCTGCAGTAGCAGAAGGCTGTCATTCCCAAAACCATAGACTTTTCCCTCCTCTCCATCTAGCAGCACCCCTGAGCACCTCCCTTCCCAGGTTCCATGTTAAGTTTCTGTTTTGTTGAATAAATCTTGTTTTTTGGTTCACCAATGTTTCCCTGAGTGTTTTAAATGGGACCGTTTGTATCTCTGGGTAGTGGTTAACATGGTTTTTAAGTGCAGAGAATGGGAGCACAAACGAGGGTGCAGACAGGTTAACTGCTGAAGTGACAAGCACAGTACACATTGCATGCATTAAGCACACCTTTCCTTCGTTGTGCTGGTTTCTACGTTCTAAACGTAGGGTTGGGGGTTGGGTGGTGCACTGTATGTTTGGGGAGGGTGGTCGCTGATCTTTTGCGGCTGACAGTAGCCTGCTGGATAGATCAATGCACTGTGTGATCCGTTGGCGATACTCAATACGTACAAGGCACATAGACACCACCACACACACATGGGATTAGGAGAGGTTGATGGTCCCTTTAAGCAAGCGGAACACCTCTTGGCACTGCGCTTTGGGCAGGATCAACAGCTTCCCCTTTGAAGGGAAGTGTCCCCCAACCAAACCGCCCCCCAACCGCCGTATGCCTACACAGTGATAATCATTACCCAAGAAGAAGTACAGGAACAGGTTCAAACAAAAAAATCTTTCCTTTATTGTGACTTTGCAGCATTGATCCAAGTAGGGGGAAGGCGGTTGGTAATGGGAGGATGGGCAACGGGACATGTGTAAAGGGACAGGGGAAGGTCCAGTATCTGTTTACGGAAGTGTAGCAGTCACTGGTTAACCCGCTCTGTCTGGAAGCGAGCTTTCAAAGCTTCCCGGATGCGGACCGCCTCCCGCTGTGATCTTCGAATGGCTCTGGTGTCTGGCTGAGCGTAATCTGCTGCTAGTCGATTTGCCTCAACCTCCCAGCCCTGCATAAATGTCTCCCCCTTGATCTCACAGAGATTGTGGAGCACACAGCACGCCGCAATCACAATGGGGATATTTTTAGGGCTGAGGTCGGAGCGAGTAAGTAAGCTTCGCCATCTTGCCTTGAGACGGCCAAAGGCACACTCCACCACCATTCTGCACTTGCTGAGGCGGTAATTAAAGAGCTCCTTTTCAGTGTCCAGGGCTCCCGTGTATGGCTTCATGAGCCATGGCATTAGCGGGTAGGCAGGGTCCCCCAGGATCACTGTTGGCATCTCCACCTCCCCAACAGTGATTTTGTGGTCGGGGAAATAAACCCCCTGTTGCAGGCGTCTAAACAGACCAGAGTTCTTGAAAACACGAGCATCATGAACCTTTCCTGGCCACCCAACATTGATGTTTGTAAAACGTCCTTTGTGGTCCACTAGTGCTTGCAGAACCATAGAAAAATAGCCCTTTCGGTTAATATCCTGGCCGCCCTGGTGCTCCGGTCCCAGGATAGGGATGTGTGTCCCATCTATGGCCCCACCGCAGTTTGGGAATCCCATTGCAGCGAAGCCATCTATGATCGCCTGCACGTCTCCCAGGGTCACTACTTTGTGGAGCAGAAGGTCAACGATTGCACGGGCTACCTGCATCACAGCAACCCCCACGGTAGACTTGCCCACTCCAAATTGGTTCGCTACTGACCGGTAGCTGTCAGGGGTTGCAAGCTTCCAGAGGGCTATGGCCACTCGCTTCTGGATAGTGAGGGCAGCTCGCATCCGGGTGTCCTGGCGCTTCAGGGCAGGGGACAGCAACTCACAAAGTTCCATAAAAGTGCACTTACGCATCCGAAAGTTTCGCAGCCACTGGGACTCATCCCATACCTGCAGCACTATGCGGTCCCACCAGTCAGTGCTTGTTTCTCTTGCCCAGCATCGCCGTTCCACGGGATCAACATGACCCATTGCCACCATGATGTCTATGGTCCGGGGTCCAGCGCTTTGCAAGAGATCAATGCCCCTTTCACAGTTTAAGTACTCCCGGAGATTACGTTGTCTCCTCTCCCGATTTCTCTGCATCAGAGTCTGGAAAAGGTGCGCTATAAGGCGCGAGTTGTTGGCTACGGACAGAACATCTGCGATAATCGCGGAGGGCTCCATGCTCACTGTCCAGTGGCGTCCGAGCTATCAGCCACAGGAAAAGGGCGCGAATTCATTCCCCGCCGGCGCTTTCACGTAGGGAAGGCGGAAGTGTGGGTCGAGTGACGAAATGTACGTATACCGACCCTTGACACAATTTCGTTCCCACAAGGCACTGGGGGCTACACCCAGAATTCCAGTGGGCAGGCGGGACTGCGGGAACTGTGGGATAGCTACCCACAGTGCAACGCTTGCAATGTCGACGCTTGCCCCCCTACTGTGGACTCGGACATTCGAATAAACATCCCTGGTGTGGATTCGAACAATCGACCTGGAAATATCGGGTTCACAAGTTCGGTTTCACAGAAATCGAACTAGTACCGTAGTGTAGACATACCCTTGGATTAATACTGTTTTCATAAGTGAGAGACAAACGAGAAATAGTAAATAGACAAAACTTCGTGCATGTATTACTCTTAGAAGCAGCTTGTGACTTACCCTTTGGAACAGATTTATTACTGTATCTGTGGCCAAATGAAAAATACTGTGAAATAGTACGAGTGCCATCATTATTATAATTTACACCTTAGAGAGAATAAAACTTCCATAAAGAGTACACATTTAGAAAATTGTGCTGGGCCTTTGGGACAATTAATGTATGAAAAATGAAAATCTGTGAGGTGTTATGCACTGCTTGTGACATATATGGGAATTTCCTGTAATAATCCTGGACAAACCTTATTGAATTAAGTTAAACCAGACTGAATTAAGTTTAAGTATCTTAGGAGTTCACTATATTAAAAACGCAAATGTGTATGTATTATTGTGGGATTGTATGTAACTTCTTTAAGGAGGAGACTTGGCTAATATAGACCCTAGAAAGTTTTATGAGCTCCAACAAAGTCTTTGAAACAATGTGCTAGACACACAAATGAAATGACATTCCTAGGAAATACTGGGGAGGAAGGGAAGGCAATGTCTTCTTTCTGGACCCATACTTCTGAAGCTGCACCTGGAGGAGAACCCCACTGTCACGTGGTACATGAGCACAAGATCAGAGGCTCCAAATGGATAAAAGAGTAATTCACAGATTCAGAGGGGTGCGCAGTTACAAACTTGTGACCACAGAAAAATCTCTTGGAGGGGTTTGAAGGTTGACCTGCCAGAGCCCTTGTTGGAATTGGGGTGATTTTTGGTAAGCTTGTTAGCATGTGTGTAGATTCTTTGATTGTTTTCAGTGATTTCTCTGTAATGCTTTTACCCTTAGAATAAATATGCTTGCTGAGAAAGAGCACCAAGTGGGTAATTACACTGTTGGTAGTCTCTCGGGGGAAATGCAAAGCAGGCCTGCTTAGCCAGTTGGATTTGCTCATGAATTCACAGTATAGGTAGGGAACTGTTTAGCTTGGAAATACCCTGGTCAGAAGGAAGAGAGATGCATGTCTCTGCCCAAGAGAAGTGATGTCTGGAAGCCAGAAGCCTAAGGGTGAGGGCCCTTAACTGGAGGATAAGAGGAAAATACAGTTGCAGTTGCCCTGAACTGCAACACAGTTATCCAAGGATGTAAAATAACTTGTAGGATATTATAGTGCACTATCTGAGAAACAGTAAAGAGAGAGACTGTGTATGTTGTTTGAGAAATAGGGCATAGTGTACTATTACAGAACAAGTATTTGATCATGCAGCCACGCCTGTGTCATAATGCTGAAACACAAAAGCGCAGAGCAGACAGCATCCAAACAAATAGTTAAAGGTACACTGTCAAAGTAAATGATGGAATTTGCTTTCCCAGCTGGCCAACAGTTTGTTGTCATTCAGGGCACGTTGCAAGGTCTCTGTCATTCAGGGTTTGCCTGATGAGGTAGCTGGACAGTAGCGTAGCCAGGGGGGAGCAGGGGGGGCGGCCGCTCCCCCTTGAGCAGAAGCGGCGGAAGCGACGCCTTTTTTTAGCAGTACTAAAAAAAGGTGCCGCTTCTTTTTAAGCGCCGCTTCTGGGAGACGTTGCGGGGCCCCGCCCCCGACGCTGGGTGACGTTACATCTGCGTCGGGGGGCGGGGCCCCGCCACGTCACCCGGCGTCGGGGGGCGGGGCCTGGCGTCAGCCCCCACCGGTGCCACCAGAAGCTGGCACCTGTGCAGGGGGAGGCGCCTTTATATAGGGCTGCTCCCCCTGCACTCCGGACCTGGGTGCGCTACTGTAGCTGGAGCCGGGGCTGAATTTGTTCTGTGTCTCAGGATGCTTCTTGTGAATTGACATTTTAGTTGATTTTCTTGAGCTGACAGTTTAGTTGTGCTTTCGTCATCCATGTGGGTTTACATGTCACATGTATGTGCCGCAATTCACGAAAGACATTTAAAAAAATAGAAAACAAAGAAATAAGTGCAAAGCCCTCCTTGGATTTAGTCTGCTTTTTAAAATTACTAAGTACTAATTTGCTTTTTAAAATGAATAATTATTACTAATTGCTGCTAATACATTTTTTGGTGATGATCACAAGCTTAGGGAAAGCCTGAAGTACCCCACACTCCCGCCCCTTCAGCAGGAAGAAAGGAGCTCACTACAGTTTTGCCTTGTGCTTTGAGCCACCATTTGGTCCAAGAATGCAATAGAATCATACTGAAAATTATAAGGAGAGTCTAGGGTAAGACAAACAATAATAATAGGATCACAGACATATAAAACGTGTTACTTTGTTCGTACCAAGATATACATCCATGCACAGACAGTCAGACTTAATTAACTGTGCATTCTGCTCGTTTAATGAAGAAAAGTGAAAAGCAGGTCAACACTGAATAGGGATATACAAAGAACACAGTTCCAGTGTTTGCAGTTGTCAAGGCAATACCCCAGATTCCCCTCTCTGGAGAGGGTAGAAACTAATGGCAATCCTCTTTATCTACCTTGGCTTGAAATCACTATTGTAATGCTCAGTTTTTGCATGCAGCATATTAGCAGGATTATAGGAAAAAAAGAGGTTGATTTAATCACTTATTAATTTTGGTATGTTAAAAGGACCTCTGGGTGGCCTAATTTTTTTTTTAGGTCCTTCTCAATAACTAATTGTTTTGCTAATTGTTCATGCAAATCAAAAGCAATTTAGAGAATGTACCTTTTGAGTCAATTATGTTTGCAAAATCATTTGTCTTCCTTTATTCTCTTTATGTGACTCCACTAAAAACATCACGGTTCTAATAGCATCCAGACACAGATATTTTGTATAATTTAAGGAGAGCCAATACACAACATCTGTTCCATATGAACTGTTTTTCATACTAATGGTCATTTAAAGCATCAGAAAATGAGAATTCAATGTACAATTCAGGAAGAGCACTACATTTTAAAAGGTGATTGCTATTATTTGCATTACAGTAGCACCTAATGTCCTCATTCTGCTATAAGGGCCCATTGTGCTAGCCACACACAAAAAATGGTCACTGCCCCAAACATCTTACAAGGTAAGACACCAATTCTGCAAACACTTATGCATGCATGTGCTTAATGTTACTATCTACTATCCACCTAGAGAATAGTAGGGTTATAAGGAAAAGCCAACGAACATTTGTCAAGAACATATCATGTCAAACCAACCTAATTTCCTTCTTGGGCAGGGTTATTGGCCTTCTAGGTGGGGGCGAAGCTGTAGATGTGATGTATCTTGAATTTAGGAAGGCTTTTGAAAAAGTCCCACATGACATTCTCATGTGCTAATTAGGGAAATATGGTCTAGATTAAATTACTATAAAGTGTATGCAAAATTGATTGAAAGACCTCACTCAAAGAGTAGATCTCAATGGTTCGCCATCCAATTGGAAGGATGTATCTAGTGTGGTCCCATAGGGGTCTGGTACTAATCAATGTTTTCATTAATGACTTGGATAATGGAGTGAAGAGTATACTGATAAAGCCTGATGGTGACTTTAAACTGGGAGGGGTCGCTAACATTTGGAGGACAGGATTAGAATTCAAAATGACCGTGATAAATTGGAAAATTGGTCTGAAAGCAACATGATGAAATGCAATAAAGAAAAGTGCAAAGTGCTACACTTAGGAAGGAAAAATCAAATGCACAACTACAAAATGGAGAATAACTGGCTAGAAGTAGTACTGCTCAAAAGGATCTGGGGGTCAGAGTGGGTAAAAAACAGAATATGATCCAACAATGTGATGCAGTTGCAAAAAAGTGAATATCATTCTGGGGTGTATTAACAGGAGTGTGATTTGTAAGACATGCAAGGTAATTTGTCCCGCTCTACTCAGCATTAGTGAGGCCTCAGCTGGAGTGGCGTGCTGTGTCCAGTTTTGAGCATCACACTTTAGGAAAGATGTGGACAAACTGGAGGGAGTCCAGAAGAGAGCAACAAAAATGATAAAAGGCTTTGATTGAAAACCTGAACTATAAGGAAAGATTAAAAAACTATGTATGTTTAGTCTTGAGAAAAGAAGACTGAGTGGGGACCTGATAGCAGTGATCAAATATGTTAAGGGCTGTTATAAAGATGATTGTTCAGTTGTTCTCCAGGTCTCTTGAAGGTAGGACGAATACTAATGGGCTTAATCTGCAGCAAGGGAGATTTAGGTTAGATATTAGGAAAAGCTTTCAAATTGTAAGGATAGTTAAACTCTGGAATGAGCTTGCAAGGGAGGCTGGAATCCCCATCGTTGGAGGTCTTTAAAAACAGGTTGGAGAAACACCTGTCAGGGATGGTCTAGGAGGTGTACTTGGTCCTGCCTCAGTGCAGGGGGCTGTACGAGATGACCTATCGGGGTCCCTTCCAGCCCTACATTTCTATGATTAGGGAATGACTCACAATAGTGAAGATGAGCATATGCTTAAATCTTTAAAGGGGTACAACATAAATAGACAAGTTAGAGGCACAGAGAAGTGATGTGATTTACCCAGCATCACGCAGGAGTTCAGAAGATTTTAGAACCCAGCTTTCCTGATTCTCAATCCAGCATCCTATCCATGGGATCAACTGCCTCTCCAGTTTATGGTGACTTCAGAAAGGATCATTACTACTGCAGGATGAAGCATCGCCTGTTGGGTTATAACATGGAGTGCTAGAGTTAAGCTAAGCATCGCTTGACAGTATGTTTTTCAAAAGCTGCTCCACACTAAACAGGCCATGAGCCTTTAGTAGCTAATTAACAGAGGTTTATTTAGCAGCTGTGCTGAGGAAAAGACTAGCTAAGCGTAGTCCATAGTAACCAGAGAGACCCAAGAGCTATAATTATTTTACTGTTCCCTTATCCGTTGTCTATCCATGCCCAAGCAATTCTTGTGATTCTACATTCAATTTATCCTCAGCAGTTGATACTGACTCGACTCCTTTCATTCATCAGCATAGGCTGACCATTTTGCTGGCTGTCCTTGGCACGTCTGGCAGCAGGATCACAAATACCATCACAGGGCCTAATCACATCCACCACGCCATCAGGGGCTCATTCACCTGCACATCTACCAATGTGATATATGCCATCATGTGCCAGCAGTGCCCCTCTGCCATGTACATTGACCAAACCGGACAGTCTCTACGCAAAAGAATAAATGGACATAAATCTGACATCAGGAATCATAACATTCAAAAACCAGTAGGAGAACACTTCAACCTCCCTAATCACTCAGTGACAGACTTGAGGGTAGCAGTGTTGCGACAGATTAACTCCAAAAACAGACTTCAAAGAGAAACTGTTGAACTCGAATTGATATGCAAACTAGATTGCATTTCCTCAGGATTAAATAAGGACTTGGAATGGCTCGGCCATTACGTTAATTGAATCTATTTCCCTTAAGTTAACGATCCTCATTCACACCTGTGTGACCATCTTGTTTATCACTTCAAAGGTTTTTCTTCCCCTGCTGTTATGGTTCCTCTCAATTAATTAGCCTCTTAAGGTTGATCTATGCACCTCCACCTTATCATGTTTCTCTGACTGTATAAATATCTGTCTACTGTATGTTTCATTCCATGCATCCGATGAAGTGGGTACTAACCCACGAAAGCTTATGCTGAAATAAATTTGTTAGTCTCTAAGGTGCTACAAGTTTTTCTTTCTTATTTTCGTTTTGCTAACACAGACTAACACGGCTACTACACTAAAATACAACTATGGTGACTAGCTTGTCAACAGCTGAGAGTTGCTCTTCTAAAGCAATTTAGGCCAGTATTTTCAAAAGCGCTCAGCACCCACAACTGGGACCAGATTTTCCCAAGTTCAGCTTCTGTTTATGCACCAAAATAAGCGCAGAGGAGCTGAGCATCCAAAGTGCAGAGCTGTTTGGAAAATATGGCGCATACTTTTGTAGAAAACAGTACAGACTAGGCAACATCTACACTCGCTGTTGGAGGAAATGTTACTGACCTCCTGAGATCTCTTCCAACCCTAATCTTCTGTGATGCTATGATTCTCACAAGACGGGCAAAGCATGTAAAGAACAAGAGCATGTGCTAAGCAACAGTGCCACCTGTGAACATGCTGTTATCCGATATTTTTTATGACACATTCATCTTTGGTGCTTTTAGGTCAGTTTGATTTCTGGGACTGCTTCTGAGAAGAAAGGCACTCTTATGATCAGCAGTGCATTCCTTACCGCATAGTCCCATAACATCCGATCCCCTAAAGAGGTGGTGGTGGTGAGAATGGGACAAGGCAGGATGTACTAAACCAAACTTGTGGTCTTTTTTTCCCCTCACCCAAAAATGGGCTAAAAAATTGCATTAGAAAAACAACAGTTCAGTCATCTAGAGCACCAGAAGGTTAGCTATAAAAACCAGCCACATTAGAAAAAGGTAGGTTGTTTAAATGGCCAAATTGAAAAAGGCACAGTTGAAAGTAATTTGGTTCCACCACCTTTAGTTTTGCAACAAAGAAAAAGCACCTTCCCCAGAATTCTTTTTTTGGGAGCTCAAAAACAAACAAAAAGGCAGTTTTGTGATTATATTTGTCCACTAAGTGCGGGGACCTCAAACACCATCCCTCATTAAACAGAGCTGAGGCAGGTGCTAATTATTTCCAAGCTGCAGAGTTTTGATATGGTTATGGTTCTCGTCAGCACCCGAGCTGTGTCCTGACTTGTTTGTTGCATCCCACAGATTAGCAAAGTAGAAGAATTGTAGCTCAAATCCCTCCAGGGTGATTTGTTAGCTTGGCTTTCGCGTTACCTTCCTACACACTCCTTTATTTTATTTTAAATTCCATGAGCAGGAATCATGGCTATACGCCAGTTTGCGTGCAGTGGTCGGGAGGGTTCTTGTTCTGAAGTCATTTGATGCTAACGATAAAGCTGGCTATAATTTGGGGGGTTTTTTTCTTTTAAAGACAAGTAATTACAAACAATTACATTACAAATTATTTGTTAGGATTCAACCTTTACTATTCTAACGCCCTCTCTATATAGGGGCCTTCACCTAGTACAAAAAATCGCGGATGTAATTTTGAATGCAAATTGTAAGCACAAAAAGGAAAGCACAACGCAGGATTTAAAAATAAGAGCCTTTATCTCTTGTCTTCCTTCAAAATGGAGCAAATGGCCATGGCTGAATAACCAGGCCACAAGTATCTTCCCGCAACAGAACAGCTATGGAGCTACTTGACAGAAGCTGGAGTAGTCTCCGTGAGCAATGATGTGCCCCATCTATGGGCAGAGAGGATGGAAGGACTGTCCCCCTCGGTGTGGTGACTGATGTTTCCTAGGAACAGAGAGCCATAAGCAGCAGTAGGGAACAAGAAGTAAAGTGGGGCCAAACTACAGGGTCTGAGGAGCTATGTTTGTTTTCCAGAATGAACTTAATACATTCAAGGGGTAAAATTCTGGCTCCTTTGAAGTTAATCGCAAACCTTCCATTGACTTCACTGGGGCCAGGAATTCACCCATAGCCAGTTCAGACCAGAAGAGATCATTGTGATGATCTAGTGTTACCTCCTATATACCACAGGCCATAGAATTGCACCCAGATTATTCAGTGTATTGTAGTATTGATTATTTTCTTCTCAGTTTTTGTTGCACTGATGAAATGAAGAAAGTTGTTGGATATTAGCCACCAAATTGTGCCCTTGGAGAAATGTCCAATGACTTGCTAGAGCAGAGTGGGCATATCAAAGGGCAGAATGTGGCTGTATTTCATTGACCAGTTTAATGGAGTTACAATTTGACGTTCTACGGACAGAATCCTATACATTTTTATTGATGGTATGTATAGCTAGGGAGTCTGATAGCTAGGGAGCCTGCGTTTAGCTAGGGAGTCTGATAGCAGCAGGATTTTTTCACCCAATGCTTAAAAGCAAGGTAAACTGTGGCAGAATCTGCAAAATGATGGTTTGCTTCCAGCCAAAGTTAGTTGACCCAGGCTGAGCACACTGGTACAGAAAACCACAATTAAAGAAGACATTGAAAAAAATAAGCCTTAACCCAACTAAGAACAGATTAATCACAATAGGTCCGATAAGCATCTTTTAAAGGTAACCTGGGGAGTTTCTCTATTCCAAGTCTATTCCTAAAGTGCTAAAATTTTTGATAGTATTGTACAGTGCTTAGCACAATGGGGTCTGGGCGTTAGGTGCCACCTTTATACAGTAACAGTGATAATAGATAGACACGGCTGGAAGTTAGGAGTCCTGGGTTCTATTTCCAGATTAGGCACAGACTTCCTGTGTGAATCCTGGGCTAAATTCTACCCAGGTTTCAGTGCACTGAAATATTTGTCAACTATCAGAGGGGTAACCGTGCTTGTCTGTATCCACAAAAATAACGAGGAGTCTGGTGGCACCTTAAAGACTCTCAGATTTATTTGGGCATAAGCTTTCGTGGGTAAAAACCCCCCTTCTTCAGATGCATGGAGTGAAAATGACAGATGCAGGCATTATTATACTGACACATGAAGAGAAGGGAGTTACCTCACAAGTGGAGACCAGTGTTGATAGGGCCAATTCCATCAGGATGGATGTGGTCCACTCCCAATAATTGATGAGGAGGTGTCAATACCAAGAGAGGGAAAATTGCTTTTATAGTG
The DNA here is from genome assembly GCA_037349315.1 of Chelydra serpentina. Lineage (NCBI taxonomy): Eukaryota > Metazoa > Chordata > Testudines > Chelydridae > Chelydra > Chelydra serpentina. The sequence goes on along the minus strand of JBAIAC010000029.1, from coordinate 42,203,786 downwards.
AAATTATTGGTGTTAAAGCAGGGATAAGCTTAACCTTCTGCGTTTTTTGTTGTACTCATAGTTTAGATTTTCTCCTCGTTTTTCCAGAGCATCACCCAATACCTTCCTTGTTTTATCCATATTTTTCTAAACAGGGCTCAGTCTCATTACAAAAAAATACATACCAATTGCCCATCTTCTTACAGACAGATAAGTGCTTCTGTTCTCTGCAGAGATGTGCATAGCATTTCCAGGGAAGCCTGTCCTTTTCTTACTAAAACACTCACATGCATAGTTCCTGTGTGCTGGGTTTGCAAACAGAGCCTCATCTAACAGCCCATTGAAATCAATGGAATGACTCCTATTAATTTCAGTGGGGTTTGGATCAGCTCATAGAGCGCCTCCATCAACCCCATATCTGGATGATGGGGAGTCACGTTTACCCAGACAGTCCCTAAGGGTATGATAATATAGGCAGACCATGGAAGCAAGCAATACTGGCCATGCTTTGCCTCTAGTTCCCAGAGCAAAGGGGAATCCCCAAGGGAAGCTATCAGACAAGAAGTGGCAGCAGCAACTTACAAAACCAGTAGCAGCAATGGGAGGTGATAAGGAAAATCTAACCTGCAATAAAAGGGGAAGAACCTGCTCTACCTGCTGTCACTCAGCAGCATGTGCATGCATCCTGCTCTTTCTGGAGTTTTCCCTATCGGGAGTAGTTGTCTTAGCAATTGCCTATGAAATTACCAGATACTGAAAGAGATGTCAATGGCTTCAACAGTTTCCAAACTCTGCTAGACCAGTTTTCTGACCCGCTGGCATTTAGAGTGATTCACAACCCTGAAATTCACATTGTTACAAGGCTGAAAGGAGACTGAACTAAACAGGATTCCAGTGACTCAACAGAATGCCTGATGTCATCTGATACAGCAGCTATGGGATAGAGTAGAAATTATCTTCTCTCTGCCCACTCTCTCCAATCCTCTCCTTGCCTTTCCAGCTAAGAGCATGATCAATTTTCCTATCTCCACTGCCAGAAATCTAGCTGTCATTTTGATCAGCAACTCTTTTTTTTTTTTTAATCCACTCCCAGTGTTGCCAAATCTTGTGGTTCTACTGCCAGTCTCATGATGTTTGGTGGGTTTTTTTTCTTAAAGTTTCAGCTTTTAGAGTCATATGATACATGAGAATCTTAGGTTTCCTTTTTAGAAGAGTATATTTCTAGCCCTTATGTCTGCAAAAAGAAGTTTGAAAACGTAACTCCAAAAGGTTCAAAAACCAGTAGACAAATACAAAGACTGTAACATTATTTGAAAACCCATCTCATGATTTTCAAGGCCCAACTCATGATTTTTGAAGCATGCCAATACCACTCCTCTCATGCACATATCTCACGAACGTTGAGTACATCCTCAAGCTTCTTATTCTTGACAGTGCTAAAACGTTAGTATTCTGTCCTCAGCTTTTGCAGCGCTATCCGTGCTAGTCTGTCCAATTCCATGTGCCAGCTTGCTGTGAATTATGCAGCACACCTAACTTGTGATCTGCCTTCCGACTCACTGACTTACCTCCCTGTGTTGTTGCTTTCAGATTTGTACCTTTATTTTCACTTCGTCCTACTTCTCAAACTGACACTTACTGTTCTTCCCTCAGCACTCCTTACTCTCTTCCTTCCTTCCTTCAGCTTTTCAGAACCTGATCAGAGTTCAGACAGTCCATAAACCTAATGCTCCACCTCTGCTTATTGTTTGTCTCATTTTCAGTTGAAATCCCTTCTGAAACCCTCACTCCTTTGCATTTGATATTTTACGTTTTATTTCTGTCACTTCCACCTAACGATACTGACTTTCCACCTCTTCCCCATTCTGTAGGCTGGGATGGAATTTGGATGGGGCGCTACCAGTTTGTTGGTTTGGACTGTGCTTTCAGTTGCGGTATTCATTGTGTACGTCATTGTTTCCTCTGAAGTCCTTGCCCAGTGAGGTGGTAGTAAAGGTATTACGCAGATAAATATAAGGTAAGGCGATGCAGTGCTAATGATTAGAAACGGACAAAACCGAGAGGGTTTTGCAAAAGTCGTCAGTCAGGTTTTGGCATGGTTTCAGGCCTCGTTATTATTTGTTTATGGTAGCGCCCACTATATGCTAGGAGCTTTCTATGTGTTTAGTTCTCCCACTCCAAGACTGGGCCCTGGGCTACAGTATCCTGTATATATGTACAGCGCTGCAGCTGCACTGTGGTAGTGCTTAGTGAAGATAGTATCTACCTCGAAGGGAGAGCTTCTCCTGTCAGAGTAGGTATTCCACCTTCCCAAGAGGCAGTAGCTATGTCCATGAGAGAAGCTCTCCTGCCAACATAGCACTAGGAGTTCAGTCGGTATACTAGGATTGTTGATTTCCACACCCCGAGCAACATAGTTATACTGACATAAGTTTGTAGTGTAGACTAGAGCTTAGTCATTCTTATCCTGGACTTCTTCCCTTTGGTAGTCTTAGATCACTGGTGACTTGAGTGACCAAACAGCCTTTTTAAAACCAGAGTATTGTTTATGTTAATAGTAGAAACAAAGCTTTAAAAGGGGTTTTTAAAAGCACAGTCTGCATGCATGTCTATTTTACCTAAAGTCTGACTTACCATCCCTTCATGGTAACCTCAGCCAGCCTAATTTCTTCAGACACCTCAGCAGATGTCATCTGTCTCAGTCTGGTTCCTTCAACAACTCTCCTCCCCTCCACCGCTTGAGACAGAGTCCTTTCAAAGGCCACTATAGTTATTTTGATCACTTGTGTTCCTGTCCGGACTTTGGCTCTTAACAACTCTCAAATGTTTGCTCCTTTCCTGCTTGTGTTTCCTGATCACCCCCATTAAACCAAATCAATATATTCAAACAGTAACCATCCCAGTAACCAATCAACCTCCCGTATTCATAAATTATTACAGAGCAGCTCCAAACCCATCACAGATGGTCCCTGCCCTGAGTGGCTCACGGTTTAAGGCAAACAGACATGAGACGGGTAGGCTGAGGTTATGGGGAAGAGAACAGGGAATGATGGATGTAATTTGCCTAAGTCAATACAGTTGTTCAAGAAATGCAGGAAATGCAACTATTCTTATAGCTGGTTAAGCAAAATAATGAAAACATTCAAAATATTTGAGCCAGCTCTTGAAGGCGAGAGGATTCCCTGTAGACAGCATGGAGAAAGTGAGCTTGTCAGAGGGCTCTAACTGCAGAGAGGGCAGGGGCTTTTGGGATGAGCTCAGGGAAGTCTTACCATGCCCATGGGACTGTGTCTGAAGGCACAGAGGTGACGGTGGGAGAAGCTGGCATATAGGCAGATAAGGCTGGGGAGCAACACAACGCAACAAGGGCAAGTAAGCAATAAGGGTGACGTATAATATGGATGGACAGTGCTGTGTAGTAACTACTTACAAGGAATTTATATATGGAAGCCTCACTTGTAATGTCACTACTCTAAAATTTCTGTTTTGTTCTTCATGAGCGTAGCACTGTGAGAGGCACTGTAATAAGGCCTATCCCAGTTTTTCAAAATAAATCTATCATCCAAAGTGAGCTCCACTATCAGGATGAAATTGAAACTTACCTATCAGGTTTTAACATGCATATTAATCCACTCACTTTACATTTAAAAACCGTACTAGACAGAAAAGACTCGGCCATTATTCAAATTAGCAACGACATGCGCAAGGTAAAACAAGACTTGAATAACCTTATCCATGATGAGGTATGAAATACTGATTTCCCACACTTGGATAGAAGTTACACTTAAGGCTTTGCTTGTGTTACAAGGTGTATTAGTTTTGGCTTCGTTAATTATGTATTGCCACTTACACAGTTTGTTAAAACTTTAAATCACATATAAAGGCTCTCACCACTGCTCCATATATTAATTTGGCAAAGGTGTCTCCTTGAGTATTACAGCCATCAAGGCGACAAGAAGAGGCTTGTTGACCAATATATGCTGGCTAGCATATATAATCATATTAATAACGTAATATCTGCACCACATATGTATTAGTATGCATTAAGCACAAATAGCATTAAGCACAAATATTATAGCAGTTATATAGCCTAAATTGGCCTATACATTTCCTATAGTACTATTCACTTATGCTAAGTATCCTATAGCACCTTGCATTAGCTGAAGTAAGCTTTGTCTTAAGTAGATAGGAAAGTCAGGACCAGGATAGGGGAGTATTTTACTATGGCAGCAGGTAGGGAGTTATTCTCACAGGCCTGTACTGGAATGTCCCAAAAGAAGAGGACAAGACATATGAATGTCTTTGCCAAGATTATCAGTGATGCAACCCTATGCTCTGGATGTTCCTAAACCTCTGACTGCTAGAGGCTGGGACGGGACAGCAGGGGATAGATTACTTAATAAACTGCCCTGTTCTGTTCACTCCCTCTGAAGCATCTGGCACTGGCCACGGTTGGAAAACAGGATACTTGGGTAGATGGCCCATTGGTCTGACCCAGTATGTTCTTATAAACCCCAGTTTTACCCTAGTACAAACCTAGGAGCTACCTTCACACCCACTGGTATCTAGAATGGATGTGTTCAGAAAAACAAAGTAGAAAGTCGATTGGTTAAATCTAGTTTCTGATGATGTACACGGTACCTTTTACTTCTAAACGGGTAGGTTATAAAAAGATGACTTAAGAAGTGTAACTTTGGGAGCACACCATCTGTATAAGATGAAAGTAGCAACGCTGCATAAGACGGCATCCCAGAGACTGGTATCATATATATGATAGAACCATTTTCCTGTACTATATATTACTGTCTGAGGTTGGTTATTTGGTCTCTGGGGTATATATTTCATAATGAACCAAAATGTGGTCAGGCAATTGACTATATCAAACCTGTTGATAAATTGTAGAGCTTTGGAGCTGGTGAAAATATGCTTTAAGCCAATGTGATAGCACATGAGGGATTCAAAGAGGGGAGTTACATGGTCAGACTCATGCACAATCCACATCCACAAAGTGCAGGGTGGTTGTTGTTATTGTTGTTTTTATTAAGGAACTGTGTTTTGTCCATCTGTATTATTTAAGGTAGGGCGTAATGTTGTTCCACTTAGAGTCAATGACAAAACACCCATTGACTCACTGAGAGGTGGGATCCAGTCCTTAGAGTCCTCAGAAATCAGGGAAAATCTGATACCAATACCAGCTAATTAAATAAGTGCATTGATTTCCCCAGTTAGGCAATTAGAAACATGAAATGCTGCATTGCTAATTTCTTTCTTAAAATTAATTTTACAAATGATTGTTGATTCAAATGAAAGGAAAACTGTATTGCTCAAAAGGAAAAGGCTTTATTTGGTAAAAATGCTCCAAAATTTGAGAATATGTTCTTACAGTCTGCAGATACTGGTTAGTTTAAATCCAGTGCAAATAATTTAATTCTGTTTCTCTACCTATTTTTCACACCATCCCAGAATAATACATTCTGCATGTAGAAGATATTAAGGGGGATGATGACAATTTGGGATGTTTCCCGGTAACTTTTATAATTCTTAATAACTTATTAGGAGTAGCTCCATCAGGTTCATATCCCAGCCATCAACAGCCTGAAAGACAGGTCAGAGCCAGGCTTGTCTGCACCTGTGGATGGAACTAATGTGTCTTTGCACATGGTTGACTGTACAACAAAAGCTAGAGTGAAACACATCCTCCTCGTAGGCGCTGACTCCGTGGATGCTCCAGTGATCTTTTTTTCCAAAAGGAATATGAAGGAGACTCATCACCATTCCTGCAGAGAAACATCTGCTAATCCACCCATGTTGGATAACAGGTTTAACCCCTTTCCTGCCCAAACCATAGGGGCCTCTCGCTTCATTACAGATAATTGTGGAGTGGGCGGGGGGGCACTATGGGAGCAGCTAATATAGTGCCATTTCCAGCTGACTGACAACATTAGAACTCGGAGCCCACACTCCTCTGCAGCATAAAGGAGGCTTGGCTGGCTCACTACAAAAGCAATGTTCCCTCTCTTGGTATTGAAACCTCCTCATCAATTATTGAGAGTGGATCACGTCCACCCTGACTGAATTGGCCTTGTCAACACTGGTTCTCCACTTGTAAGGTAACTCCCTTCTCTTCATGTGCCCATATATCTATGCCTGTATCTGTAATTTTCACTCAGTACATCTGAAGAAATGGATTTTTTTACCCACAAAAGCTTATGCCCAAATAAATCTGTTAGTCTTTAAGGTGCCACTGAACTCCTAGTTGTTTTTGTGGATACAGACTAACACGGCTACCCCTCTGATCTTTGAGTATGGTTTCTCAACCATTTATACACCCACCTTATAGTATTTTCATCTAGACCACATTTCTCTAGTTTGCTGATGAGAATGTCATGTGGGACTGTGTCAAAAGCCTTACTAAAATCAAGATATATCACATCTAATGTTTCTCCCAATTCACTAGGCCAATAACCCTGTCAGAGAAGGAAATTAGGTTGGTTTGGCATAATTTGTTCTTGACAAGTCCATGTTGGCCATTACTTATTACTCTACCTTCCTCTAGGTGTTTACAAATTGATTGTTTCTTTATTTGTTCTAGTAGTTTACCAGGTATTGAAATTAGGGTGACTGGTTTATAATCCTCTAAATTCTCTTTGTTCCACTTTTTAAAGATAGGTACTGTGTTTGCCCTTCTCTAGTTAACAGGCACCTCACCTCTCCTCCATGCATTCTCAAAGAAAATCGCTAGCTCTTCTGACAGTGCTTCAGCTAGTTCCTTAAATACCCTAGGATGAATTTCGTTACGCCCTGCTGACTTGAATACATCTAACTTATTGAAAAAATCTTTAATTTGTTCATTTTGTATTCTGGATTGTATTCCTTTCCCCTGGTTGATAATATGAATTGTGTTAAGTATTTGGTCTGCATGCTGTCTCACAGCACCATGCACCAACAACTTGTCTCCCCTCACTTCGTCTGTTCCCTTAATATTCTTCCATGCTGCAAAACATAATGTGACATAGGTCACCTTTCACTCTGAAGGATCCCAGAATGCTTTACACTCTTGGTTCTGATCTGGCAATGGGGCTCTGGCCAACCAGTTCTCACGGAAGGAGACTGGCCTAACACAAAGCATCACCGAAAAGTATCTGGCAAGCGACAGCTGAGTGGAAAAGCAGCAAGCACCTTAGTGAAGAACAGTGGTGAGAGGATGACTTTGGTCACAGTCATCAGGGTAAAAGCTGAGTTGGTTAAAAACATAACCTGATACAAAGAGGCTATGAAGAAAGTGGGCTTCCTAAAAGAGCTGGAATGGACTCACATTTTGCATTGACACTTGTAGAGGGTTGGGTGAGTCAGACATAAATAATGTGTTCGTTCATTATGCCTTTTTTTTTAAATCATGAATAGACCATTATAATTAGGCTTGGAAGGATTAGATTTTTATTGATAAATGTCAGCTTCACCGCACACACACAAACTGAAAACAAATATTTCCATCAATAATTGAAATGTACAAATAGGCAAAGTAAGAAAAATGCTGCTTTAGAACTTCGTAGAGTTTGTTTTAAGGATATTTACTTTGTATAATTTGACGTGATGTTGACAATTTGTGTTTTAGCAGTTCTAGGGCTTTTACTTTTTAAATCTCAACATCTAATGTAATTAAAGAATTGTGTGTCCCCCCACCTCAATTTCCCAGAACTATGAAAATGTAGATAAAAATAGAAAAAATGCTTAAAATAAACATTGGTATTATCCATCAAAATTATAAAAATCAAAATCAAATTCTGCTAAGCCTAATGATAAGACCATGATTTTTGAAAATTTAATTTGTTCAAAATTATTGGTTAAATTATTCCTACAAGTAATTCTGGGTCTGCAACTTTGAGAGCAGTTCATTACAAAAGTGTTTGATAGTCAGTGTTGTGTACATAGGTCACATGATATGTTTCTGCTCCCTATTGTATAAGGGAAACTCTTAGAATCAAGTTTCTCTTGCAAACGCTGGTGATCATGAGTTCAGTATTTCCATCTCCAAGCATTCAAAAATCAGGCCACCAAAACCATGAGATTGGCCTAAATATCATGAGATTTTAAAAATATCTTTTTTTGATTTGCTTTCTGGTATTTGAGACTTTAGGGTTCACATTTTCAAACTTTTCTCTGCAACCATTAGGGCTAGAAACTTACTTTTTCTTTTAATGGAAGCTGAGGTTTTCACTTAATTAACTGACTCCAGGAGTTGGGGCTTTAAGAAGAACCACAAATATTGCAAGAGGGGGCAACAATGTAAATTCAGAATTTGTTTTATCAGACTATTGTGCACTAGTCTCTTGACATTCCCTTTTTCAGTGAGCTTTTCTGCCAGTGCACTCATTGGAAGAGCGTTTCCTGACAGGGAAAACTTCAAGAAGTGCAAAGTAAACTTGGTTAAAAATTCAGATGCATATTTGGAGCTGTTTTGTTTCCAATATTCACCCTTCTTTAGCTGCTAGAATATTCCTGATGCTCTCTACAAATCCGGCAACTCACAGCTTCCTTACTAAGAGTTATTTTTCTTAAGAGGAACAGTACTGCACTTAACAGCTTTAAAACTGGATACTCAGAATCACTTTTTCCACTCCCTCGCAGAACATCCCAGGTCCTCCTGGTTTTGCGGGTATTCTGTCTGATGGAATAATTTCTGCCAGCGTAGAACAGTCCCGTACACAGCTCTGATACTCTTCTTTGGCTTTTTCCATAATCTCTTCTACAGGCACCTGCGCTGAGCAGTTGGAATGAGATGTCACCATGAGTATTTTCTTTGTAATCCATATTGATTTTGGTAATTGACAATAGAGTCCAGGACAATGGTAATAGGATGAATAGGATTCTGCTTTTACAAGACTTGCCCCAGTCCCACTCTCCTATATCTGATCTCTCTATCTATAGACTAGCAGACTCAGCTGATGGCAAGATATCTGCAGCTCCCTCCCAGTAATAATGAACTTGGGTGGCATGTGCAGCAGGTACTCAAGAAACAGCCTGAATCTGCAAAGGGAAAGCTTAGAGATAGGATTGCATTTTTTTAAGCGGATGCTGAATGCAATATTTTAAACTGAATCTCCACTACATTCCCAGTGGGCATTACAATGTAGGTACTTTAAGTCCACATACTACTCATTAGCCATGCCTGTTTTGGAATAACGTCTGGCATCAAAAGAGAACACAAAAAGAAATCTGTCAGTTCAGCAATAAAATACAAGGTGTGCCATGCTGAAGATGACTAGGCCAGGTAGCTCTTTCAGGTACAAAGCTGTAGGCTGATTGATGCAATCATTTGAAGGTGGTGATGTCCCGTGACACACTCCCTGTCATAGATAATTGCCTTTGAAGATATTTTTGAACAGCAAACATATTATTACATACAAACATACAATTCCATAACCCAGGATAAATTAAATTAAATTATGCACATAGTAAGAATTAAGCCTTTTAAAACTAAGCTTTCTTGCGCGAGACAGAAGCTGGTATTAGAACTGATTTTCTTTTTGGTTTGTTGTTTATTTATTTGATATCTGCTGGTTTTCCAGTATGGAATAGAAATGAGCAACACTCATTGTGCTCTCGGGAAAAGGAGTGAAGACAAGAATACAAGCTGGCCCAAGCAGCCCAATGCACATCCATGTGGTCAGGTGACCTTTGGCTTTCAAGGTCTTCTATGAGATACACTACAGTCCAGAGTAAGAGAAAGGTGCCAGAGAGACTTTTGAATATGATCACTGTTTTAAAAGTAAAGGAAGCTAGATTTTGTGGTTTTACAAGGAACCTTCCCTAGCTGGAACTACAGCTTTTAAAGATGTTGTATGCTGCTCCAACACTTTTACATGATGTACTGGGGCTGCAGCATGGACAAGGGTCTCACTCCAGAAACGTAAGGCTTGGTTCATCACTGTGTTACTCCAGTTTTACCCTGGTAGAATCACCAGTCCTTACACTGGTCTCCAAATAACTAGCTATTGTTGGACTTGAATCCACAGAGTGATTTGAAACTATTCAAGCAGAAGAGAGCCACTGGGAATATCCCGCCCCAGAGCATTTTTTTCAGTATTTCCAGGTCCATCATGATTTAACTGAACTTAGTGCATGATTAAGACAATCTGATAGTTACTGCTCTAGAAAAGATACGCTGGATAAGACAGTCCTTATGCAAGCCCATTTCTAAAATTTGCCAACTACATCTTAATATCAGGGGTTCTTAAATTTAGAAGAAGAACTAAACCTTAATTATATGGGAGATGGTTGGTATGCTGCATTCAAACAGGTTTCATCAATTTCATGTTATTTATAACACTTATGTACATCTAGATTTCTTCATACTGTATCTCTCATGCTGGTGGAATGGCCTTCTTTCGTAAGAAGTAACTCCACTCGGTGTCAGATGACTGTACAGAAGAAATATCTCCATACTGTATGCTCTGGTTATGCAATAACTTCTGGGAAGAAGCCATTTCCCAGATCTGGGGCTTAAAAAAATTGTGGTCCCTGTTTCCCCTGAAACATCTTCACTTTAAGTATCTCGTCAGTCTTGGGGCAGCACAAATTGAAGTTGCTGCTTTTACTGTCTATTTTGTAATAAGCTTGCACATAGCACATGGGCACACTATGAAATCACAGGCGTGAGGGCCCCATCCTGAAACCAGTTAAACATGTGAGCAACTTTACTCCCACAGATTGTTCCATTGACTTCCATGGCACTAGTCACATCAGTCACGTTTTCAGCACCTGGCCCCACAATTGGAATTCAGCCACAGATGGTGCCATTTAAAGAATAGATTACTCTTTAGGCACAACTCTGAGCCGAAGTGGTACATAAACTGCATCTCCCCAGAAGCAGCTCCTGGAGGTGGTACCACAAAATTTTTCAATTAAAAAAAGCCATTTTCATTTACTTTTTCCACTGAAATTTCGATTTTCAGTGGAAATTTGAAAACCAAAATATTTTGATTTCGAAATGCCGCATTGGTGCCTTATGGGAGTTGTAGTGTGGGTACCTTAAACTCCCATTCTCCTCTAGAGGCTGGGGCCTGGGTTCTTTGGCTGGACTACATCTCCCATGATGCACCATAGTCTCCCCTCTCTTGCAGAGCAGAGTCACTGGCCATGGTGCACAATGGGAGAGGTAGTCCAGATAGGGAGCCCAGCTCATAGGGGAGAATGGAGATATCAGGCAATTGAACTACAGTTCCGATGAAGCACTATGGCAGCATTTCCAAATATAAATATTTTGGTTTGGGGGCATTCCATTTTTGACACACACCCCTCAAAGTCAGTTTTCAAGAGAAAGCAGATGAGTTCACAAAAAATTTTACTGTGTCAAAACCCCAATTTTCTATTGAAAAAGGTTCTATCCAGGAGTCATTGTTCCTCAGAGGCACTATTCTTCCCAGCCTCCTGTTTGCACTTCCCTGGCTACCTGCCCTTGGAATGAGGAGGAAACAGTGAGTGCCCTGTGCTCACTCCCTGCACGCTCTGATGCGAAGTCCAGGTGTCTCACAGAGGTGCTCAAGGGGGATTCTTACTCCCCCCTCCCCCCCCCCGCATAAGTTCATACTCCTAGTCACAGCCTAGGCCTTAAGTCACACAGTAATCTTTCCAGGGATCAAGAAGATTACACAGGTGTTAGCCTTAGAAAATTAGGCCTCAGCTAACTCATGCCAAGGAATCCAGTATCCTGGATGAATTCTCTTCTTGCATCGATTCGGACACCAGAAAGGCCTCCGATTGCTTGTGGATCATGACACAGACTTTGAATGTTTGACTTAATATACAACAAAAACGGTGGCATTAGCAAGGCCTGTGTGTCGCAAAAGTCTGGGACATTGACCTCATGCTGGGCCCTCTGCTGAGAGGTGAATTTCATCCACGCTAATAATCAGTGATTTTCTCAGGTTATACAGCTGGTCAGAGACAGGGCTAGAACAGAATCTGGGTCACCTGCTGACTCCAATCACATGTCTACACTGCAACTGCAGGGTGTGACTGCGGCACAGGTAGACAGACCAATCTAGCTAGCTCAAGTAACCATAGCAGTATAGCCATGGCAGCACGGGGAACAGCCAGGACTAGCCACTAGAGTAGGTACCCAGGATCCCGGCAAGGACTGCATTCGGGAGGCTGGCCAGCACTGTTGCCCTTGCTGTCATAGCCACGCTGCTATTGTGACTCAGAGCCCCTTGGGCGTATCTACATAGGCTGCAGTCACGCCTCCCGAGTGCAGTGTAGGCATGCCCCAAGTCCTGCTCTCCTCTTGCGTCCATATATATGGAAATGTGTCCATATATATAATGTATTCACTTTGATCTACACAAATCCATATTTTGTTTGGATTTGTTACAGTAACCACACTCTTAACCTAGTTAGATGGTTACGCCATACTGCCTTCTCCCAACACACTGCGTTTCCAACCCTTCGGGGGTGAACAAGCTTTTCTCTGGGAAAGATTGGTTAGTCCCTGGGGAAGTATTTTATCTGATTTCACCAGACTAGGCGTTCTTTCCTGCACCAGTAAACTGACCCCCACATTTACCCTTCTAGCTCCCACTTTGAAACATTCCCTTAACACCACAGCACAGACCTCTACGACCTGAGTCAGAAGATGGATTCCAGTGTCTTGGAGTGGTAGCAGGCAGCTCTCCTCTGTAGATGAATTAAAGAGGGGAGATGCATACCACTTGATGAATAGTGGATGACATTAGCATTGCTTATCTGTAGCTTAGAGACCTGCTTGAAACACCCTCTGAATGGGAGCAAACCTTCCAACCACAACCATTTATATTCATGCTCCCCATTCACCTACAGCCCCTAAAGGCCTTTGTGAAATGATCTGCATACAGTACACACAACCTCTTGCAGTGGGTGAGTTCAAGCTTTGGAAGTTGCCATGCACCTTAAACTTGTGCAATTTGCACTTACTCATCAGTACACCCCATTGCAGCTTGCAAATAAGGGTGTGTTTTTAGATAGCTAATTTTGTAATAGCACCCAGCTACCTTGGTGATGGACACCTAAGAAATCATTCTAATACCAACAACTTATAAATGCCACATATCTGCACGCAGTGTTGTTGTAGCCATGTTACAACGATCTGTAACCCACTAACAGCCCTCTTCAGCTGCTTCTCCCCCAACCCTCTTCCTCCCTATAACTGAAGGGGTGTTAAGGGCCACTCCACCTTTAATGGTCCCTTGAAATGTGTTAACTACTTATGCTAAACAATCCATTCCACCTTGAATTTAGCAGTGATGTTCCTGAGTAAGTTTCCCAGACCTGAAGAAAAGCTCTGTGTAAGCTGGAAAGCTCGTCTCTCTCACCACTAGAAGTTGGTCCAATAAAAGATATTACTTCACCCACCTTGTCTCTCTACATATCTTCACCACATTTTGACAGATCAATTTTTTTGAAATATAGTTTTATCTGTTAGAGGGTCAAACGGCTTCATGAACAATATCACGTTCACTAGTTCTTTTGGTAATTATTTTCATATCTGGGAGTTTTTTCCATAGATCCCAGTCCTTCACTCTAGGAAATAGCCTCTAGAAAGTTCCACCTCCAAGCAAACCAGAAGATAAAAAGAGGTGTTATTATCCAGTAAAAAGTGAAATGTGTCCATATAATGTATTCACTTTGATCTACACAAATCCATATTTTGTTTGGTTTTATTACAGTAACCACACTCTTAACCTAGTTAGATGGTTTCTGTGTTAGCTAATAACATCTAATTTTACCATCCATTCAATTCGGCTTTTACTTGTGCTAGACCCATAGTGCGAGACCCTTGGGATCAAGAAATGAGCTTTGGGGTGATTTTTCTATTCTAGCAGCTTGGACATAACGTAACTTAATCTTTTGATCATTTTTCCTCGCTGCTTATGTGCTTGATTAAGCTATATGGGCTTTCCCAGTAATTTGACTGTAGCAGCACTATACCAGAAATACCAATGTGGTTGGTTACAGATGCCATTAAGTTACTCTTTGTTATATCAACATCCTGCTGAATGGAATTGGCTTCTAATTCACTGGACCGTGGTAACAAGACAGTAAAGTTCTTTTCATTTTAAAAGGTTGTTAGAGAAAAAAACATTTTTACTTCGGCTGGTAATTTGATTTGCCTGATGTATATATTTTTGGTGGCACACTGGGATCAATAGTAATGTGCTGTATTCTATCACTGATGCAGTCACATCCATTGAATACCTAATCAATTTCTTTAAGAATACTTTTCTGGAGGCAAGTTACACTTGCTGACCCATTTGATCATCAATAAGGCGTAAGTGTCGACAGTGAGAGTAATTAGCTATTGGAACAATTTGCCAAGGATTATGGTGGATTCTCCATCACTGACCATTTTAAAATCAAGAGTGGACGTTTTCTAAAAGAGCTGCTCTAGGAATTATTTTGGGGCAGTTCTCTGGCCTGTGGTCTGCTGGAGGTCAGATGAGATGATCACAATGGTCCCTTCTGGCCTTGGAATTTATGAATCTGCAACTCACACTCCTCTGCTACCTGCCTACATACATCGGACTTCCTAAACAACTATCTCAAGCTCTGTTGAGGGGTTTCTGCCCTTACGTAGATGTGTGCACTACCTGGACTGATTTTGTGCCTAGTATATGAAGCAAGGTTAAGTTTCTGTTTAACAGTGGATCATCCCTAATTATTTTGTACTGAATACACTTTCTATGATTACATTACACTTAGCTCCAGTATCTATTGTGGAATACACTCCTTATTCATTTATTTCCAATGCCCCAAACCAATCTCTTGCAGAGCCTTGCCTAGCACATTTGTTAAAAGACCTCATAATGAACTCTATCTCTGAATCAACAACACTATCAGATCTTTGTCCTCCACCCCTATGTTGATGGGTATATTTTATATTTGTGTGTTTTTGCAATTTATGCTGAGGGGCACACACTTTTATAAGAAGCTTTTATTGTAGGCATGACACTACACGCCTAATCGGGATGAAGACCTTTAGGTGATGTTGGAAACACCTCCATATTTCTCACAAGCAAATCTGGCTTCTGCCACTTAAGCCATGTACTAAGGGTTGTGGTGAAATCTCCATGACTGGCAACTTTTAAATAAAGATTGGGTGTTTCCCTAAAAGATATATGCTCCAATTCAAACAGGATTTTTTGTGGGGAAGTTGTATGGCTTGTGTTACATAGTGGTCCCCCCTGGCCTTAGAGTAGATGAAACTATGAATTTCTGTACCCTTGTAGTCTGTCTGTATGCTTTTTAATTAAATGCAGTTCAGTTTTTTTAATTGCTTACTGACACTTTTATTTGGGAAGTAGCATTCTATGCAATGAGGAGTAAGATACTCCAGAAGAGGATCTTGATAAATGGAGAGATGCATTGGAGAGACATGGCCTCAAAATCAGCAGAGAAAAAAAAATAGAGTATATGGTATGTAATTTGAATAATGTGAACATTGAAGAATTAGCCCTGAAACTAGATAGGCAGACAATACCAAAAATGCAAAGTTTCAAGTGTCTGGGTTCCAGAATCTGGGGAAATGGGGAAACCGAGGACGAAATTAGAGCTAGGATAAGAAGTTCCTGGCACAAATGGAGAGAGATGAAATGGTGTAGTATGTGATTGGAAGATACCAGTAAGATTAAAAGGGAAAGTCTATAACCGGTGGTCCATCCCATTAAATGTATGGTACTAAACATTGGGCAAAAAAGAAGAAACATGAGCAAATCCACAGCGATGCAAATGTTGAGATGGATGAGGGGTGTCTGCAAGAAAGACCATGTGAGGAATGTGCATGTTAGAGACATGCTCAAAGTAGGACCCCTAAATGAAAACATGGGGGAGTACAGGCTTTGATGGTTTGGTCCTGATAATGGTGTGAGTAAGACAGTCCAACAGATCAAGACAGAAGGAAAAAGACAGAGACCGACCCAAGAAGTAGTGTTGGGATGTCATAAGGGAAGACATGTTCACATGTGTTGTGATAGAGGATACAGCATTGAACTGAGCACTTTGGAGGGAGAAGTCTTAGAGTGGACCCCATTTTCTGGGATTTACACAAGGATTCTAACGACTTTCATTTTGGAAGCACAGTTTTCACCAGCCGTGCAAATATCACCCGGACCGTCCCTGAACACAGCTGTTGCCTGGGACACACCTAGTCTTGTCTTTGCAAGGTTTTACAACACAGACACTTTACCATGGCAAAGCCTCAGGCCATCTCTTTGTATTTAAAGGGGACCCTCCAGGACTATAGACGTCTCAAAGCCCCCGAAATGACCGTATCAAAGCCCAACTGCCAGGGCTCCAACACCTGCTGATACAGCCTCCACCTGGTGTGTCCTCCCCTCCCCTCATCCCAGCATATCCCCCATTTCCATAAGAACTGGAACATTCCAAAAAGGCTTTATGGGAGCTGGTTCTGCCTCCTCATCGGACTGCTCCATCCTTGCTATCGCGTCACAAGCTTCCCTTCCAACCAGCCCTCCAACGGTGCACAGCCCCTCTGCTGATGGCAATGAACCCAGACTGGAATCATACTCTGGGTAAGACCCTGTTGGTTACTCAGGACTTGCTGCATCCTTTGCAGATAAAAATGCAAATTCAAGGTCCTAAAAAGCCCACCTCTGGGTGTCTCATCCCCAAGCCTCCATGTTCCACCTCTCGACAGACCAAAGACCTCTTAATGAAAGGATACATCTTCCGTCCCCGCAACAAGAGAAAAAACAAGCCCATCATGTTCCCCATTCACTGTGCTGAGGGTGGCATGCACACTCTGACGACGTGAAGGAAGAGCGGAAGCAGGCTCTGGTGTATCATTCGCACTCTGTAGACTATGGAGGGTCCATGCCAGCTCCTCCATCGTTCCATCACCCACTCGCCCAGCTGCAGGGCCCTTTTCCAATTCTGTCTCGTAGTTGCTTCTTCCAAGCAGAACTCTGCCCCCCACCTTCCTGCTGTCTACTCTACAGCCCTTCCAAAGGGGGGAATGCTAGACCATTGCCACCCCATCCCACTCATCCCCCGACCATAATGCCTTACTTTTTGTCAAATTAACATGGCCCCTGAGAGTTGCTCAGACCACTGGAGGTAAGTCCTCAGCCTGTCATTCTCCTCATGGTTCGTGACTGTGACTGATATCATCCACAAAAGCTATAACCCGAGGGAAACTGACATGGCCCTGTCCGCCCCTCCCCCACAACTTCACCATCTAATGCCAAGAGTCTAACAAGGGGATCCACTGAGAACACACGGGCTCAAAGAACAGCCCAGACCTTAGTAGGATTGCCTTTGAGGTTTTCCAGTTTTCTAACAGCCACCTGTCTCCCCCTTTGGTCAGCAGGATCAACGAGCCCTCATTAAATGATCTCTCCAGCTCCTTCCTACTCAGTGCCTGATTAAACATGGCGGTCAACACCTAGGTTAAAACCTCTGGGAAAGTAGGTAAAATTCGCTTGTCAGCCCATCTATGCTGACCAGAAAGAAGGTGTGGTCAAAGCTGGATCTGTGAGGGGATTCTTCCCATAAAGCATGACTGCTCTGAGACTCGGCAGCCTCTCTTGATGATATAACACAACACTTCTTTTAACTCCACCATTTCTCTACCCAATGCCTCCTCCCCCGCCTGTGCCAAACAGTTAGTATCTTTCCATTTTCTGAATCTGCCTGTTGTTGGCAAGACTCCTGAAAAACCGCTTCATTTCCTCCTTCCTATTTACCCACCGGCTTGCTAAAGAGGGGCATGCCTCAGTTACGGTCTCTGAATTATTAAACTGAGCAAGGAAGTGAAAAACCCAGTCCTCTCTCTTCCCCCTGCTCCACCCAGTCGCTGCCACTCATTACTTCCAAGAGCCTCGGATTCAACTTCCAAATTCCCTTCCCAAAGCGAATGACTGTATCCAAATGCCAAGTGACCTGCACCAATAAATGATCTGAAACCTCCAATGCAATGGTCCTAAACCCTACACACTTTACTCCCTTCTGTATGTACAGTCTATCAGTTCTAGTCCTTCTTGCCCCTCTAAAAAAATGTGTATCTACCACCCTTCCCGCTTCTGGGTTGAGCCGTCCAAATCCTCTTCCCCCACCCCCCAAAATCTTTCCGTTCAGATTTTTGCACGAACATATGTAATTGTCTAACATCTGCTCCCCTGATATGTTGATGCCCCTTCCAATCCACCCCACTGCCCACTCTTCTGTGCCTGAACATGCGAGTTAATGTTGTCTCCAAAAATAACAGTCTGAGGCATGAAAAGACAAGGAGCAACATCTTCCAACAATAATGCTCTTGCCTCCCTCCCCCTGTCCAAGCTAGGGTGCACAGAAATAGTGCTTCCAAAAACTCTCCATCAGAGAGCTGTTACGAAAGCAGAGGTCGACCTCTCTCGACCTTGGCAACTGAATTGCTGCTGTGATGTCCGAAGGCACAAACCCTCCCTTTCAATATTGGATTCTCTATTAAGAGATCTCTTTCTGGCATTGGTGTTGTTAGGGAGATGTATTGCAAATGGACTATGTACCTCCTTGTACATCTCCATTTAGTTGTCTCTGTACTCCCACTTCCCTTCCCCACCCACCCACCTTCCAAACTCAGCCTCCTGCCCTAACTGTTGGCCACCGTCCCTTCCTCCCAATCACTTCAAGGCCTTTATAATAATAAATGGAGATATGCCAATCTCCTAGAACTGGAACGACCTTGAAAGGTCATCAAGTCCAGACCCCTGCCTTCACTAGCAGGACCAAGTACTGTCCCCTGACAGATTTTTTTCCCCCCCGAGATGGCCTCCTCAAGGACTGAACTCACAACCCTGGGTTTAGCAGGCCAATGCTCATACCACTGAGCTATCCCTCCCTCCCTTTGCATTAGATACCACTGACCCCACAGCACCCCTCTTGGTAGCGGCAAACGCAGTGTCCGATTGCAATCTCTTAGTTGTCGTTGTCCTTTTCTGTGCTAGGGGCAGCAGCTCCTGAGCAGACCCAGGCAGTTCCTTGCTCTGCTGCTGCTGTGTCCATACTACACTGACCTCTGCAGCGGTCCCACTATCCCACAGAGCCGCGCAGGAGAATTGCCTTTGCTAGCCCCATCTTCCTGAGTCCTTAATTTTCTAGTAATCCTCCCCTTTTGCTTGGGAGACTCTCATTCCCCAATCAGGGAGATTATCCTGTTTGTTCAGTTGATCCACCTTCTCAAATCCCACTCCTTCCTCCCCCTCCACATCTATAGCCACCCTGGTTTGTCCCAACCTGCTCTCCTACCTCTGCTCCATATCCACACCCACATCTCTCTTCGGCGCAGCCCTCAATCCGAGCTCTGTGTGAGTAGCGACTGCCTTCACCACCAGCCGCATAGCAGGCTCTCCCTAGTCACTGGGCACCTGCTTTCCCATCGCCATGCCTGCTGCTTCCTCCATCATCCATCTGAGCAGTTTCTGCCAGACCTTGTGACTCAAACTACACCACCAGGGCTGACAGAGAGAGGCGCCCAGCTCATGCCCCTCTCCTCCTTCCACACACCCTAGCTTTACCTGGTTCGGTTGCTTTTCCTACTCCACCATGTTAAATGGTGCCTGCCTGTGGCTGTTGCTGCTGTACAGCTCTTTGCCTTCTCCTGGGTCTTTTCCCACAACCTCTCCAAACTACCTGCCCTCCTGAACCCCAACATCCTCCCCTGTCCCCTATCTGCTCACTGCTCTCAGAAGTCTTCCAGTCTGCTAGCTCCAAGAACTCCTTCTGGTGGGGCAGGCTCCCTAGAGAAGCTCTTCTCCCCACCCCCAGACTTGGGAGACAGGCCCCTTCTCTCCTCTCCCAGCCCTTCTGGATTGGCTCAAACTACTCTCTATACCCTCTGCTTTATGCCCTTGCCCTTCTGCAATGCCTCCTTCTGTCCTCCTCCCTTCTTCTTCCTCCTCTTCTTCCTTTTTCTCCCCTGCTCCTAAATGAGAGCCTAGCAGGAGAGAGTCTTGCAAATCCCCTGGGTGTCCTCCCTGTAGCTGCTAAGCAGATGCAGCCCCCCCCCGACTCAGCAGCCATCTTGCTCCTCTCACCTAAGTCCACAGCTAGTTCTCTGAAGGGGTCAGGGGCCCAGCATACCTCTGACAGGTTCTGCAAGGCTGGGGGAATGAGACAACTCCAGCTTCACCTGGGACTAGTTAACTCCTTGTGTTACTGGGAGCAGGTAATTAGGCAGGAAAGCACCTGGGCAACATAAAAGAAAGCTGCTCCTAGGGGGGCCTCATTAGAACCAAGCTTCCTGGGGAGAGGAACAGTCCCCAGAGCACAGAAATAGAACACTCCCAAAGAGAAGTTTTCTCAGGAGGAAGCTGGTGAGGGGGACTCCCAGCAAAGGAAGAATGCTCCTCAGTAGAGGAGTTTCCGGAAGGAAGGGACTATGGATAGCCTAGGCGCTGACTCCGTGGGTGCTCCGGGGCTGTAATCAGGGCCGGCTCTAGGAACCAGCAAAACAAGCTGGTGCTTGGGGCGGCACATTTCTAGGGGCGGCATTCTGGCACCAGCCATGCCGCCCCTAGAAATGTGCCCCGGCTGCCACAGCTCACCCCTGCTCTGCGCCGTCCTGCTCGGCTTTAGCGTGCTGCCGCCTCCCACATTGCATTTCGGCTTCTCCCCCTCCCTCCCAAGCTTAAGAGCCTGGGAGGGAGGGGGAGAAGAGAACCCGAGAGGCCGTCTTTCGCGCGCCACTTCTCCCCCTCCCTCCCAGGCTTGAGAGCCTGGGAGGGACGGGGAGAACCCAAGCGGCCACGCCGCTGGCCGCTTCTCCCCCCTCCCTCCCAGGCTTGAGAGCCTGGAAGGGAGGGGGAGAACCCAAGCGTCCACGGCGTGCAAAACAGCTGTTTCGCACGCCGCAAGCCTGGGAGGGAGGGGGACACTTGGCTTGAAAGCCTGCGGGGGAGAACCCGAGCAGCGGCACGTGAAACCCGTGCGTGGCAAGCCTGGGAGGGGGAGAACCCGAGCGGTGGCGACAGAGCGGAGGTGAGCTAGGGCAGGGAGTTGTGGGTGGGGGGGCACAGGAAGCTGTTGGGTGGGGGACATGTAGCACCTGTGGGAGAAGAGGCGGGGCTGGGGATTTGGGGAAGGGGTGGAGTTGAGGTGGGGTGGGGCAAAAAAAAGGGGGGGCGGCCAAAAATCTTTTTGCCTGGGGCGGCAGAAATCCTAGAGCTGCCCCTGGCTGTAATATAGGCAATGTACAATGATATTAATCACCATGGTGCCAGTAGCTTTCAGAAAAGACCTCACTCTATACACTTTTATAATACAGTAATATTGTATACAGTCAGTTAATTCAATTGCTTATCACGTGTGGTTCCGCCCCCGCCCCGCATCTTTATAGACCAGTGAACCTTTGCAATGCATTCTTTGAAGAGTAAAACCGAGACCCAGCTTCTCTTTCCTATTGGGCATAGATGCCATGCTGTCTCCTCCCCCTCTTGTTAGCTTGATCACTTTGTTTACCTGATGTGTAATAGGACCTTCATTTTCTCTGCCTGACAACTAGTCAGAGAAGCAAATACACATTCCTTTGTCTAGGGCAGATCTGATTACCAATGCCCTCTGACATGCCTGGCTTACACACATGTTAGTCATCATTCCAGCATGTATCCACAACTCTTAATACAGACTACATGCCAGTATATTAACCACCACTGAGTTATTAATTTACCAGTGATACCTCACAAGGCATATTTTGTACAAAGAATATTACAATAGTGTGTAGGCTATGAATTTAGGGTTAGTAGGGTCACTACCACACAACGAACACCTGACTACATGCTCTCATGTTGTGACACGTGTAGTGTTGGCTCAGTCCTGTAAGGTGCTGAGCACTCTGCTGCTGCTCCAACAGAGAACTTAAGAACATGCTCGGCCTTTGTCATGAACACCAGTGAAGACCACTCAGTAGTTTGTTTCATTCTCTCCTATTTGCGATTGCTAGCTCTCTAGGGTCTGCCTACCGTGCAAGTGGAGGTGTGATTGTAGCACAGGTAGGCAACCAGTGCTAGATTTAATCTTGTTAGCACAGGCAACACTAGTAGTGTAGATGTGGCAGCATGGGTTAGCAACCTGAGTACAAACTCTCTGGCAATCCTGGGGACCCTTAGTTTCTCACTGCTTTCCAGTGCTCTCAGTCCCAAACACACAAAACTACATTATACAGGGCAAGTATATGGAACATGAAGATGATCACTTGCATTCGCTAGTTTATGCACAGACACCTGTATTTGCATGAATAAAAACTTCCCAAACAAAATCCAGATGTGTGAATGTTTGTGGGAAAGCAAACTAAGATAATAAACTGTTTTTTTTGGGGGGGGGTGGGACTATCTTTTTGTTCTGTTTGTACAGCACCTTGTGCAATGGGGTCCTGGGCCATGACTGGGGCTCCTAGGTGTTACATAATATAAGTAATAGTAATAACTAAAAAAGTGCCCACCGGGATTATACTGATTCATGCTTCAGAGCTCACAGATATGTTTGCAGATCACTTTCCCCCCTCCTTGCGCATCTCCACGATCACGGGAACAGATTCTGCTTTTCACTCCTGTGATCAGAGCTGGCAACTTGCACCTGAATGGCAGAAACGTCATTCTCTTCTTCTCTTCAACAAGTTACCCTCTGGCTACCTCCAACAGGGAGTGTTTGCTGACTCAGATCAAAAAGGAAGTAAGGGTATAAATTTGCTTGAGACAATTATTATCCCAATCACAATGTTCTTTTTA
The DNA here is from genome assembly GCA_037349315.1 of Chelydra serpentina. Taxonomy (NCBI): domain Eukaryota; kingdom Metazoa; phylum Chordata; order Testudines; family Chelydridae; genus Chelydra; species Chelydra serpentina. The sequence continues at coordinate 42,181,053 of JBAIAC010000029.1, read as the reverse complement.
AATAAGTGTTTGAGTGAACACCGAAAGGGAGCAATTAGACTCTTGCCTCATAAGACCTTGGCAAAGCGCTGAATGGTGAAGCCATAAATCCATTCCCTTTCTACCTTGCCCCCCCAGAGCAAATGTATCTATTTCTGGAATTTATTCTGCTCAAGAGAATAATGGAGTCAGATTTGTAAATGGCAATCAGACAAGAAGAAGTTCGCCATTATGGAGCCTCATTTATATAGTTAAAATTAGAGTTGTATTCCCAGCGTTAGAAAATGCTGTTGACATAGCCACAAATGACACTTTTTTACTCACAGAGTCATGGGCGACTGTGCACAGATTTGGGAAGTGGGGACTAGAGCTGGCTGGGTAACATATTTTGGACAAAACATTGTGTTTTTGTGTGAAAAATGTGGATTCCCATTGCCCAAAACATTTCACGAATTTGTGTTGAATTGGTCAAATTGTTTTGGTCGGGGAAAAAAAATCCCCCCAAATCTAACTGTTTCATTTTGACATTTTCGTTTGGATTTTTGTATTTGAAGTGACATTTTGTTTTGAATTTTGTTTTAATTTAATTTTAAAAGGTTAAAAAAAAATCTCAAAAAGGGAAACAAAATGTTTCATATCAGTTCAAACCAAGCATTTTGTTTGCCCCAAAACAATTTTCTTTTTTTAACTTTTTCATGTCGCCGCAAAATTTTCATTCCAGGTTGATCCAAAATAAATGTTTTCCACAATTTTTCAGTTTGAGCAGAGAACCAGAAAAAAAATCAGTTATTTGCCCAGCTCTAATGGGGACTTTTCATCCTCTTCCGAGTTGCTATGTGAGTGGCCAAAGGTATGTTAAGCTGTCTGTGCCTCTGTTTCCCCTTCCCATCCTTTGCCTTGTCTGTTTACATTGTGAGCTCTTCTGGGCTGTGGTCCCTTCAAAGTCTTTGGAGTATTTCCTTCACAGTTCCTGAACCCACACACTCTCCCTCACAGCATTCCAAACCTATGCAGGGGAAGACCCATCCCTTCTGCAGGCAACAGTTCCGTCTTTCTTATTTCAGCGCCATTGGCTTGTAGCTGCTCTGCTACCTCTACAAGTTGTTTCTGGCCATTAGGCCTGGCTCCAAGGTAAGGAGTGGGAAGGGCTTTTTAAATTGTCATTTTAGCTGTGCAAGTCACAAAGATGGCTCAAGTGTGGCAGAAATATCTTGCCATTGGCACAGGAATCGTTGAGTCTTTTTCACCCCACGTGAGTTCCCAAATTTTCTAGTGAGAGATGAAAAAGCCCATTGCCCCAATGATAAAATAAAAGGAGGGGGACAGGAAAAGAGGATCAAGGCAGGGTTTACATGTTGAATTCACCTCTTCTTTTCACCCCCCTGTTCCATGACATTATTATAAAGTTCCCTTTTATTTCAGCAAGTGTGAAATTCAGGTGTCTCAGCGACAATTAAGCCAGCTCATTAAGCCATGCTAATAACTCATGGGCAAGGCTATGTAAGCAGAGTCAGGATGAGCTCTACCCTGACATCTGGTGGTGAGTTGTGGAAAGGGATGTCAGGGGCTAATCTTGTTTGCATGGACACACCCACCCTGCAAAGCATGATGGACCGCTTGCCCAAATGGTCACCTTGACTGCTGTGGGAGCCCCAGTTTCTCTGTTATTGGGGCAGGAAGACTAAAGTGTTGTTACCCTGATTATGTGAATCAAGGACAGTGGGCTTTTGTTATGAGGAAGGGACTCGCCCTTAGCTAAGCAGCACTTGCTAGGCGAGGGACATGGATTCTAAAACCCAGTGAATTGAGAGAGGTTGGGGACAGGTATTTGTATCTGGTAGCATGGGCCTCTTCTGAGGGTCCTAAATGTCAATTGCACCTCCTTCTCTCTCTCCACTGTGGAATATCAGAGCTAATTTTGAGTTCCTTAGGAGTCTATTCACAGGCTGCTGAGTTGGAATTACTCTGGACTAAGTGTGCAAATGAGCACGAAGGCTCCCCTAACTACAAGCTGAAATTGTTATGAGCTGAAATCACTGAGCACTGTGTTAAGTAGTGGGGGAGCCAGAAGATCTATTGCTGAGCGACTGGTGGAGCGGAGCTGCTGGCGGAGCGGGACAGTTGGCGGGACAGCCGGAGCGGCTTGCAGGCTGGCTGACGGAGCAGAGCTGCTGGCGGAGCGGGACAGTTGGCGGGACAGCCGGAGCGGCTTGCAGGACAGCTGACGGAGCAGAGCTGCTGGCGGAGCGGAGCAGTTGGCGGGACAGCTGGAGCGGCTTGCAGGACGGCTGACGGAGCGGAGCTGCTGGTGGAGCAGCTTGTGGGACGGCTGAACGGAGTGACTCGTGGGATGGCTGGCAGAGCAGAGCAGAGCAGAGCCGAGCGAAGCACCATGAAGGGACGGGGCAGTCAGCTTCGAGCCACGTAAGGTGCCCCTTACCTCTCCCCTCCCCATTTCTACCCAGACTGGAGGGGGTGTAACACTCTGCAGATGAACTTTTGAACTCTGGGTCTGGACTTTTGGGTTGTTGGACTTTTGGGACTTTGGGTGATTTTGGGGGTTGATGGACTCAAGAACCAAAGGGAAAGGACATGGCCAATTTGCTGGGGTGGGTCATTGCTCACAGTTTGGTTTACAAATCCTAGATGTGGTGTTTCCCCAGCAAAAGGCCGCACTGTTTCTCTCTGTCATTAAAAGGTTTTTCTACACTCAGACTCTGTGCTTGCGAGAGGGGAAGTACTGCCTCTTAGAGGCGCCCAGGGGGGGTGATATATATTTGTCCCAGGTCACTGGGTGGGGGCTCGAGCCGGTTTTTGCATTGTGTTATTGGAATGGAACCCCTAGATACGGAACCCGGCCCTTGTTGCTGCCGACTCTGACTGGGGTTACAGCTACTTTGTCCCTTCTGTTACCCTATCCTATCCTAAAAAGACCCTTCCATTTTGCCAGCTAGCCCAGAAGAGCTTGTTCAGACTGTCTGAGTTAGGTAGGGGGCGTCTCATTGTGAAAGAGATTCAAGGAGAGAAGTAGTAACGAAAATTGCATGCACATTGCCTTGGAACAGACAGTCAAGATTGTATTGCGATTATTGTTAGAAGAAAAAAAAAATAAAAATCCTGCAATGTTTAACTCTGCTTCCTTCCCCAGACCCGAAGAAGAGCTCTGTGTAGTGCGAAAGCTTGTACCTTCCACCAACAGAAGTTGGTCCAATAAAAGCTATTACCTCACCCACCTCGTCTCTTGTCATATCCTGGGACCTACATAGCTCAACAACACTGCAAACCGTGTTTAACTTCTCCACTGAGTAGCTGGGGTTCTCTCCCCATTTGTATATGCCAAAGTTCATAGAGGCCAAGGCCACAGGGTATGTGTTGGTGTTGCATATTATATGTGTAGATTTGGATGTAGGCAGTTGGAGGTTACGTTCTCATTTTAGGGTGTGTTTGACAATGTTGCCTTGTCTGATCAAATCCAGTTTCATTTATTGTTTTGTTAAAGTCGCCACAGAGCTTGGTGCTTGGACCCCCCAGGAATTTAAATCCTCATTGGGTGTTAACCAGCTGAGCATCTGGCCTGTTATTTTGAATATTCTTCTGCAGGAGGATTAAATGGAACACTGCAAAGTGCTAGGCTATGACTCAACGTGATGGAAAACTGGGTCAGACTTTTTGTCAGCCCACATACCACTTTCCTTTAAGGGCAATGAAAACACTGGGGAGCTGCTAATGCATTCAGACACTGATCAAGGGCAATCAGGCTATTTCTAATCACACCTATGACCAGGCTCTAATCCCTGCAGTGATGGTGTTTTGTTCAACCCTGAACAGCAGAGAAATGAGATATTATACACAGGATCTCAGGGTTGGCCTGGTAATCCAGTGACATCCCAATGCAGAGGACATGGGGAATGTACAGTGGCAGCCCTTGAAGGAGAGGACTAATAATACTTTGCACTTACATAGCATTTTCCATCCCAGCAGCTCAGCATTCTTCACAAGCATTAGTTAGTTAAGCCACACAGGACCGGGATGTAGGCGTTACTACTCCCAATTTATAAATGGAGAAATGGAGGGACAGATGGAGTAAACTCCTTCCCTAAGATTAGATGGGAAGTGTTGTGACAGAGGCAGGATTAGACTCCTGTATCTTCTGACTCTTGGAGTGGGGTGGGGGAATGGGGAGCCTAATAATCATAGTGGGTTTATAACCATATTTGGTAAATCAGTGGAGCTGGATGGAAAATTGTTTTTTTTTCTCCCACTGTGGAATATCAGAGCTAATTTTGAGTTCCTTAGGAGTCTATTCACAGGCTGCTGAGTTGGAATTACTCTGGACTAAGTGTGCAAATGAGCACGAAGGCTCCCCTAACTACAAGCTGAAATTGTTATGAGCTGAAATCACTGAGCACTGTGTTAAGTAGTGGGGGAGCCAGAAGATCTATTGCTGAGCGACTGGTGGAGCGGAGCTGCTGGCGGAGCGGGACAGTTGGCGGGACAGCCGGAGCGGCTTGCAGGCTGGCTGACGGAGCAGAGCTGCTGGCGGAGCGGGACAGTTGGCGGGACAGCCGGAGCGGCTTGCAGGACAGCTGACGGAGCAGAGCTGCTGGCGGAGCGGAGCAGTTGGCGGGACAGCTGGAGCGGCTTGCAGGACGGCTGACGGAGCGGAGCTGCTGGTGGAGCAGCTTGTGGGACGGCTGAACGGAGTGACTCGTGGGATGGCTGGTGGAGCAGCTTGTGGGACGGCTGAACGGAGTGACTCGTGGGATGGCTGGCAGAGCAGAGCAGAGCCGAGCGAAGCACCATGAAGGGACGGGGCAGTCAGCTTCGAGCCACGTAAGGTGCCCCTTACCTCTCCCCTCCCCATTTCTACCCAGACTGGAGGGGGTGTAACACTCTGCAGATGAACTTTTGAACTCTGGGTCTGGACTTTTGGGTTGTTGGACTTTTGGGACTTTGGGTGATTTTGGGGGTTGATGGACTCAAGAACCAAAGGGAAAGGACATGGCCAATTTGCTGGGGTGGGTCATTGCTCACAGTTTGGTTTACAAATCCTAGATGTGGTGTTTCCCCAGCAAAAGGCCGCACTGTTTCTCTCTGTCATTAAAAGGTTTTTCTACACTCAGACTCTGTGCTTGCGAGAGGGGAAGTACTGCCTCTTAGAGGCGCCCAGGGGGGGTGATATATATTTGTCCCAGGTCACTGGGTGGGGGCTCGAGCCGGTTTTTGCATTGTGTTATTGGAATGGAACCCCTAGATACGGAACCCGGCCCTTGTTGCTGCCGACTCTGACTGGGGTTACAGCTACTTTGTCCCTTCTGTTACCCTATCCTATCCTAAAAAGACCCTTCCATTTTGCCAGCTAGCCCAGAAGAGCTTGTTCAGACTGTCTGAGTTAGGTAGGGGGCGTCTCATTGTGAAAGAGATTCAAGGAGAGAAGTAGTAACGAAAATTGCATGCACATTGCCTTGGAACAGACAGTCAAGATTGTATTGCGATTATTGTTAGAAGAAAAAAAAATAAAAATCCTGCAATGTTTAACTCTGCTTCCTTCCCCAGACCCGAAGAAGAGCTCTGTGTAGTGCGAAAGCTTGTACCTTCCACCAACAGAAGTTGGTCCAATAAAAGCTATTACCTCACCCACCTCGTCTCTTGTCATATCCTGGGACCTACATAGCTCAACAACACTGCAAACCGTGTTTAACTTCTCCACTGAGTAGCTGGGGTTCTCTCCCCATTTGTATATGCCAAAGTTCATAGAGGCCAAGGCCACAGGGTATGTGTTGGTGTTGCATATTATATGTGTAGATTTGGATGTAGGCAGTTGGAGGTTACGTTCTCATTTTAGGGTGTGTTTGACAATGTTGCCTTGTCTGATCAAATCCAGTTTCATTTATTGTTTTGTTAAAGTCGCCACAGAGCTTGGTGCTTGGACCCCCCAGGAATTTAAATCCTCATTGGGTGTTAACCAGCTGAGCATCTGGCCTGTTATTTTGAATATTCTTCTGCAGGAGGATTAAATGGAACACTGCAAAGTGCTAGGCTATGACTCAACGTGATGGAAAACTGGGTCAGACTTTTTGTCAGCCCACATACCACTTTCCTTTAAGGGCAATGAAAACACTGGGGAGCTGCTAATGCATTCAGACACAGATGGAGTAAACTCCTTCCCTAAGATTAGATGGGAAGTGTTGTGACAGAGGCAGGATTAGACTCCTGTATCTTCTGACTCTTGGAGTGGGGTGGGGGAATGGGGAGCCTAATAATCATAGTGGGTTTATAACCATATTTGGTAAATCAGTGGAGCTGGATGGAAAATTGTTTTTTTTTCTCCCAGAGAAAATTATGATTTTTTTTTAAATAAACAGGAAAAAGTACCCCAAACTGAACCAAAAATGTCCAAAAACTGTTGGGAAAAAAATCCACAAACTACTGAATACCGGGAAAAAATTGACCAAAAATTTAATATTTTTTCATTTTTTGGCTGAAAACTTTCTGGGTTGGGGGTTTCTAGTAACAGGTTGAAAATTTTCAATGAAAGCTGTTACTTTCTGCAAAACTTCTCATCTAGTCAAAAATAATTTTTCAACAAAAAAAAAGTTTCAGGAGAAAATTTTCAGCCAGCTCTATGGAAGATCTAAAGAGAAGGCTTTCCCCTCCAAATGTGACTGTCACCTAAGTATGAACGCTGGCCTGCCGACTGGTTAGAGAATGCTGATAGACATAAGCACAGTGCATAGTGAAGGCTAAGCTTATGGAGAGTAATCATTTTACATTTAAATAGAGTCTTCCCTAGGGAAAGATCACAAGCTGGTTTTTGTATTGGCCCTCATATGGGAGCCATTCTTGCAGCTCCATGTGGAGTAGAACAAAGGGTACATCTGCACTGCGGAAAAAATCAACCCCGGGGCAGCAAATCTTAGTGCCTCAGGCTGAGCGTGGCTGGTGTGTATTTTTTTGTTTTTGTTTTTTGGAGACATAACCTTACGCACCAGGCATCCGGCACTAGTGACACAACACAACTGTTTTTAGGAGGGGAAATGAAAAAAACCCATTGATTTTCCAAGGGGCGCAGCCAGTTGAATTAGAAGATGTCTCTTGGAGTATGGATACTGCAAATATTATTATTACTACTTATTATAGCCACAGTGTAGCATAAAGCTTTGATAACCACAGTGCTCTACTGACCTGGGAGAGCACTCCATGCTTAAATGCGGTAAAGGCAGGAATTTAGACAACTGTTATCGCATTGTCACACCTGATATGGAGTCTGTAGTACTCATTATCTCAGGAGAAGAGTCCTCTTTGAAGTGGAAGGATTTGGCTGAGCTCTTGAGCTGCAAATTGGCTTCCTCTTGGGAAGGGGCAGGTCCAGATTAGCTGCAGCCTGGAGGTAGTTTTGATTGGCACCAAGACCAGCTGAGGGGCTGGGAGGGGGGGCGTGAGTGATACCGAATGACACCTGCATATAACAAGGAATAAACAAGCAGAATCTTACAGCAACTAGACACACAAACCATCTAACTGGAAGTTGATGCAGTATTGCTTGGCAGATTTCTGGCCTTGTTCATTATAAGATGTGCTTTTATAATGTGGTACATCTAATATTTATCATCAGCCGTGTACACATTTTAAAGCAATACAGATTAGGATTAAGTATCCTGTGTCAACTCATTTCTCTCTTGGCAAGGAAACGGCCCACTCCTGGAGCCAAATCCAGTCTAATCTACCTATTTACCAATCCATTTCTACTGCACTCATCACTGTGATGAGTGACAGTGAAAGTAATTAACCATTGGAACAATGTACCAAGGGTCATGGTGGATTCTCCATCAATGACAATTTTTAAATCAAGATTGGATTTTTTCTAACAGATCTGCTCTAGGAATTATTTTGGGGGCAGTTCTCTGGCCTGTGCTCTACAGGAGAACAGACTAGATGATCACAGTGGTCCCTTCCTGCCTTAGAATCTGTGAATTTATGAAACTTCCTGGCTGCTTAGAAGCTCGGCCAGTACTGCATCACAGCTCTGAGTGTGTATCAGTTTGGAACTGTGCAGCTGTTTAGTGTCTGACTAGAAAGATGGATAGATGTCAAACTTTAATATGCTTGCAGTGTTCTTTTAGCCATGTTGGTCCCAGGATATGAGAAAGACAAGGTGGGTTAGGTAATATCTTTTATTGAACTGGTGAAAGAAACAAGCTTTTGAACTCTTGGAAACTTGAAATCTTGTGTCTTCCACCACCAAAAGAGACAGACTCTCACACACTTCTAATCTAACAGATATGGAAGACTATCTTTTAATTCAAGAGCTAGAAGTCTGTGGTTTTGGTAAGAAGGGACTTTCATGGTTATGAACACTGTGTGAGGTATCCAGATCATGTGGTGATCGGTGTAGTCTAAAAATGTCAATAAATAGATGGATCCTATTCCCAAATCCACGTTTATTCAGGTCGCTAACAATCATAGGGATTTATATATAAATGTGGAGATGAGCAAAACTGGATGTGGTCTTGGTTTACATAGACTTGCTGTTGACATATAGACTTTGCGAAACTAAAACAAGGGGTATTTCAAATCCAGCTCCCCTGGTATCCCAAGCCCCAGATTTTAGGAGAATTCAGATAACTGATTCTGATTATGGCCCAACTTTATTTCCAAACCTCACTGATTAGGTTATGGTTTTGATTGAGTGAGAGGGTATTTTACCTGAATCCTCAAGATTCTGTAGTAAGAGAGATTTCAGGTTAAAGATTTTACTCTCAACTTTTCTCTAGTAGGGACCTTATACTATAATAGATAGATCCCACTTACTGTTTAACTAAACTGCTATTCTACCAACTCCTGACTATGGGATTGAGTTGTAGCTAAGTTAAACTGAATTTGAGAATGAACTCAGCCTTACCAGGTAAGGTACCCATATGTGTGTGTGTGCAGCTGCCCTCTTCTGCATAGAATCAGAGCTGCTTAGATCCTCCCACCTGGCTAAGGTGTTGAGCTATTCCATAGCGACTTGCATATACGTTCCACAATTCATAGTTGTTCATATATGCTAGACGTGTTGTATGAGGTGATGCTGTCCACTGTGCTGTCTATCCTTTTCCATCTATCCAGCTATCTAGCTATCTGTCTGATTTTCCTAGTTAGCTAGCTACTAGCATGAAAATTCACCAAAAAAAAAAAAGATGTTTAAATAACACTAGTGATCTGAATTAACCTCACGAAAGGCTCAATCCTGCAGCAAAATTCCCTTTACATTACAGCTGTCACATGGAGTTCAATGAAAGGTTTGCCTGAGTGAAGATTGCATGATTGAGCCTACAGGAAGGAAGCCCAAGTTAGAAATTTGGGCCTTTGGGTCAGTCCATGGTGGTTGAATTTTACATGCAATGGATGTATTTTTCCATCCTTAACATTCTTATCATAATTTCCATTAAATTTAGATTTAATACAGAACCTTCATGTAGATACAGCTAATTTGACTTTAGCTAAGCAGAGAATGCACATGTTGCTGCTGCTGTTTTTGACTCCCAGTCATTGTGTGTGTATTAAAGGAGGGCAGAGACATATGACCGGTCATACAGGCCTGACAAGTAGCCTGCTGATGAATTTTTTATGACACCTCTTCCTCAGGTGCAATGTGTGGGCAGATAGGTGGTTTCATCGAGGCGTGTAGCAACTTCAGCAGATGCATCTTGGAATGCCACCCGCTTTATCACTCTGGGATTGAACAAAGCACAGTTAAGAGAGACTGGATATTATAATTAACACAAGCCACTACAGGCTGCTGCGTCTGTCTCCTCACCATTAGAAGAATAACCTGTTGAATTTGCTAGGAGCAAATTGCAGTGGAGAAGGAAGCTAGATTTACCGGGAATACAGCAGCTATGAGTGGTTGAGGTAGCTGTTCCAAAGCTATGCTGTGTGGAGGAGGAAGGGGCTCGTACGCTGGATGCAGCAAATCTGGTTGGGTCAGAGCATAAATTTTTGCTTTCTGAGACTAAGGGGAGAGAGAGGAAGCGGCTCGTCTGCTTTTGCTTGGGCTCCCCCAAGGATGGCTTCACTCTTTCAGCACTTGCGGATCCTGCTGTGGAAAAACTGGCTGAGCGTCAAGAGGCAACCTGTGAGTATGAAAATGAAGCTGCTGGAGGGGTGAGGGAAGGGAAGTTCAGTGGTTTTTAAAGCCTTTTGGAGCAAGTGACAGGTGCAGAGAAAGGCGGAGGGGCTGTAAGTGAAAACTTTTATTTTTGCATCAGCTGATCAAAGGCTCTGATTCTACATCAGGATCCACCAGTATGGACCCTGGGCACCCAGGTGGAGTTCCACAGAAGTCAATGAGGCTCTACAGGGGTCCAGAGGTCCATGCTGGCAGGACCCAATGCAGGAACCTGGCCATATCTGGTATCTTCATTGTCTGAACTATGGACCTGATCCTGCCACTAGCTCCAGGTGGGCAGAGTGAAAGGTACAGAGAAGGGCAACAAAAATGATTAGGGGTATGGAACAACTTCCATATGAGGAGAGATTGATAAGATTGGGACTTTTCAGCTTGGAAAAGAGACACCAAGTGGGGATATGACTGAGGTCTCTAAAATCATGACTGGTATGGAGAAAGTAAATAAGGAAGTGTTATTTACTCCTTCTCCGAACACAAGAACTAGGGGTCACCAAATGAAATGAATAGGCAGCAGGTTTACAACAAAAAAAAGGAAGTATTTTTCACACAACGCACAGTCAACCTGTGGAATTCCTTGCCAGAGATTGTTGTGAAGGCCAAGACTATAATAGGGTTAAAAAAAGAACTAGATACATTCATGGAGGATAGGTCCATCAATGGCTATTAGCCAGGATGGGCAGAGATGGTGTCTCTAGCCCAGGGGTCATCAACCTTTCAGAAGTGGTGTGCCGAGTCTTCACTCTAATGTAAGGTTTCGCGTGCCAGTAATACATTTTAATGTTTTTAGAAGGTCTCTTTCTATAAGTCTTTAATATATAACTAAACTATTGTTGTATGTAAAGTAAATCAGGTTTTTAAAATGTTTAGGAAGCTTCATTTACAATTAAATTAAAATGCAAAGCCCCCCCAGACCGGTGGCCAGGACCCAGGCAGTGTGAGTGCCACTGAAAATCAGCTCATGTGCCACCTTTGGCATGCATGGCATAGGCTGCCTACCCCTGCTCTAGCCTCTGTTTGCCAGAAGCTGGGAATGGGCTAGAGCAGATGGATCACTTGATGATTACCTGTTCTGTTCATTCCCTCTGGGGCACCTGGCATTGGCCACTGTCGGAAGACAGGATAGTGGGCTAGATGGACCTTTGGTCTGACTCAGTATGGCCGTTCTTATGTTATGTCTGCAGCTAAATCAAATTCTGTTAAGAGAGCGCTGCTAAGGGGAGACTTCTCGAGGATGGTGAACATGGGGCCATTTTGGCCCCAAACTGTAAGGAACAAGGACTTGTCTATAGAGAGAAACTCTGAATGCATTTCCTCCCATGGTGCACCCAGCAGCCCTGCAGATCTTCCTAGCCTCCTCAGAAGCAGCAGTGTTTATTTGTCTATCATTGATTCTTGTGCTGCTCCCAACAACCTGGCCTGCAATTACGTTGCAGGAGTTTACATTAGTAATACTGCATGTGTGTGTGTGTGTACGTGCACAAGGTATTCTTAATTAAAAAACATGCATCAGAGATTTGATTGCAGGGGAGGAGGAGGAGAAAGTGGGTAATAATATAAAAGAATGATAAAGGTACTATTTTCAGTGACATATTGGTGTTCTAAATAGCACAGAGATGAAAAGGCATGTAAATGGCTGTTGTCTGTAAAGGCTCAAATGTTGCTGAATGCTGAAACTGTGCAAATAGCCACTGAATGGAGCATTTTCCTGTGTCTGATTTGGTAGAGTTGTTTCCCTCATTGGACAATGCAAAGGCTCTCTCTCCCACTCCTAGAAATTGGCTCTGCTGCCGGTTACACGGGCGAAAGTCCACATAAGCCCCATTGGCCTTGCTGGAGTTCCTCCGATCCATCCTCCCTCCGATGGTGTATCTCAGAGATGAATCAGGCTCCTAGGCAATGCGCCTAACTCTGGATGGTTTTCAGTAAAGAGAACATTTCATTGCCTTTTGGAAAGCGGTGTGGATAATCTCTTTTTTTAAAGATTGTGAATATTGTTGAAAAACATGTTTAAAATGGGTCGGCTTTGAGCACGACTAACAGTAAAACAACCCTCTCACGCTTTGACTTCTGGCATAATAACCACCATCCCAGGAACTTTTACGCTCCTGCCATTACTATTATGTAGCACTATCTCAATGTGTACAGCATTATCTCCATCTAAGAGATGAACCTTCCTGTGTTTCGGTATTTCCAAGTGAATCACCTTAAGGTCATTTTGCAATTTTATTGCCCTTATAAATACTACCTGGTATTTAATAGTGTACATATAATAGTAATACCCAGTTTTTATCATCAGTAGATGTCAAAGCGCTTGGAGGTCACTATCCTCATCTGCACTTTACAAATAGGGAGGCTCAGAGCAGCGATTTGCCCAAGTTCACCCAGCAGCAGAGACAGGAGTAGAACCCTACTTTTCCGTATCCATGTTCTAGCCACTAAGGGCTTGTCTTCACTACAGCTGCTGGTTAATCTAAACTACGCAGTTTGAGATATGTTAGTAGTGTAACTCAAGTCGGCGTATCTTGGATCTACTTACCGCGGGATCCACACTACGCTGTATTAACGGGAGATGCTCTCCCACCGACATTGCTTCTGCCTCTTATTGACTACAGAAATCGATGGGAGAGCACTCTCCCATCGATTGAGTGTGTCTTTACTAGACCTGCTAAATTGATGCCGCTGCATCGATTGCAGCAGCGCCAATTTAGCTCTGTACTGAAGGCAAGCCCGAAGCAACACTACCTCTCAAAACAAGACAACCACTATTTACAGCATACTATTTATGATACATACATATCGGTACTTGTACTTTCTAACCAAGTTCTGGTGCTCACCAATACAACCAATATAACAAATATGCTTTTATTACTGTTTTATAGCTTTGGTCGTTCACCTTAATTTCCTGGCCTTTGATTGTTTTTATAATCCTGGCTATTGTCCGAATCAAATTCCCTCCAGAACCACAACCAAACTGTAAGTAACTGGAACATTTCTATATCTTTGGGATTTAGTTCCCATTTCAGTGACTGACATATTACTTTGAAGTATTTGGTTCCTTTACATGTACAATTCTTTATAGTTTCCAGCTGAAATTTCCTTAGGTACAGAATGCTGCATACAAAACGTCTTATGCTCTTCCGAGGTTATTTTTATTTACAGGTCTTTCATATTACCCTTATAGTGAGAAAGTGGGTTTACACATGATCTTACCCATTGAGATCTGCTCAGATACTACTGTAATGGGCGGCTATATAAACCCCTAGATAAATGACGGGCGAGAGAGCAGTATGAGTCAATCCTATTCAGCAAAGAAGGTAAGTAGAAAGCTAACGGCCCATGCCCAGATCCACAAGGGTATTTAGGCTTCTAATTTCCACTGCATTTAGAAGTTGGGAGCCTAAAGACTTCTATGGATCTGGACCCATATCCTTAGCTGGTGTAAATGGGTGAAAGAGATCTGCATCTTTATGCCAGCTGAAGATCTGGTCCTAAATGTATTCCATTTTGTTTGCACACAACCAGTGTTGCCAACTCTTGGGATTTTATCATACGATGAGCAATATGTGCTGTTTTGTTGTAAAGCCTCACCTCTGGGAGTCATGTGACTACATGCTTGGCTTTCATTTTTATAAAAAAGTCGGTGTGACAGTGTTCCCCATAAAACTTTATGGGGAGATGCCGTCACAGTTGTTTTTTAGCTCTCGTAGTTGCAGAGGAACACTTGGAAATATGGGGTGAAATCCTCCTCCCTGCTGTGGCCCTGTCACAGTACAGAACAGGACTGTAAGGTGATAGGGAATAGCCAGCATGGATTTGTAAAGAACAAATCATGTCAAACCAATCTGATAGCTTTCTTTGATAGGATAACGAGTCTTGTGGATAAGGGAGAAGCGGTGGATGTGGTATACCTAGACTTTAGTAAGGCATTTGATATGGTCTCGCATGATATTCTTATCAATAAACTAGGGAAATACAACTTAGATGGGGCTACTATAAGGTGGGTGCACAATTGGGTGCACAACTGGCTGGAGAGTACAGAATGGGAGGAGACTGTCTAGGAAGGAGTACGGCAGAAAGGGATCTAGGGGGTTATAGTGGACCACAAGCTAAATATGAGTCAATAGTGTGATGCTGTTGCAAAAAAAGCAAACTTGATTCTGGGCTGCATTAACAGGTGTGTTGTGAGCAAGACACGAGAAGTCATTCTTCCGCTCTACTCTGCGCTGGTTAGGCTTCAACTGGAGTATTGTGTCCAGTTCTGGGCACCGCATTTCAAGAAAGATGTGGAGAAATTGGAGAGGGTCCAGAGAAGAGCAACAAGAATGATTAAGGGTCTAGAGAACATGACCTATGAAGGAATTGGGTTTGTTTGGGTTGGAAAAGAGAAGACTGAGAGGGGACATGATAGGTATCTAAAAGGGTTTCATAAGGAGGAGGGAAAAAACTTGTTCATCTTAGCCTCTAAGAGTAGAACAAGAAGCAATGGGCTTAAACTGCAGCAAGGGAGGTTTAGGTTGGACATTAGGGAAAAGTTCCTAACTGTCAGGGTGGTTAAACACTGGAATAAACTGCCCAGGGCGGTTGTGGAATCTCCATCTCTGGAGATATTTAAGAGTAGGTTAGATAAATGTCTATCAGGGATGGTCTAGACAGTATTTGGTCCTGCCATGAGGGCAGGGGGCTGGACTCGATGACCTCTCGAGGTCCCTTCCAGCCCTAGAATCTATGAATCTATGTAGCACTGTAAAGGGTCCTAAAAGCCCTGTATCTGTCCAAAGCAGGATTCCCCTGCTGCAGCCACCACAGAAACAGTCATACGTCTAAGGACCCCCCCTGCAAGTGCTGGTGTAGGGTGCATGGCAGGAGTGGGACAGGGGATAGGAGAGAAGTGTATAGCACCTGGTGCTTCCTGTCTGGCTCTAGTACATATTTTTAAGGATGCAATCACTAAGCATAGGTAAGGAATTGTTTACAGTCAAGTAGCAATGGACACATTATTCCATGTAGCTAGCACAGTTGGGAAAGAGAATAAACTGCAGAAATATAAAACGAGCTTCTCAGACACTGACTTTTGTATTCTTAAAGAGTCGCACTGAAAACCTCAGTCTAAGAGCTAATCTCATTGAATCAGGGAACATAAAAGTACCATGAGATCTGCAACTATGTCCAGTCAAGACTAACACAGCTCAAAGCTTAATATCGAATTCTCCATAGGACAGGCGCATATGCAATTGACGAATCTGGAATAATTCAGTGACTAATGTTCAATAATGAATAAATAGATTGTGAGGTTTTTGGGGTAGGGAGTATCTTTTTATTGCACATCTGTACAGCACTAGCACCGACTGATGCCTCTAGCTGCAACAACAGTACAAATTATAAAAATAATATGCTGTTCACAGATAATCCAGGAACAGAAAAAGAGCTGAAATGGGTCAGGTACATTATTTGCTATGCCTAGTAAAATATTCACTCTTGGAGTGGAAAAATGAACTAGTCTGTACAGTAACTATGAAGAAAACATCACGCCGCACCATACGGGCAACCCAGATGGTTTTACAGGTCATGGGAAAGTGTACAAGATAGAATCTATCCCTGAGGGCTCAACCCACTCAGGTTGCTGAGGAACATAAATTAAACTCCTAGCCCTAACTGGCACTTGCCCTACCCCACTACACCTTCCTCCATCTTTTTATTCTACTCCTTTGCTCTCCTTTCTGTTGCCCCCTCAGATCTTTGTGTTCTCAGTATATGCTCTCCCTAGGAGCCTGATCCCCGTCTTCTATTCATTGCACGATGTCTTGAAAACAACAACCAGATTCAAACAACTGTTTGATATTCTTACTTAGCTGCCCAGTTACAATGCACCCATCACTGTAATGCCAAGTACAAGTACATCACTCTCCAGCTAGACCATAATCTGCACTCTTTCAATGGACTTTCTGAGGAATCGTGCTCGACACAGCTTACAAAGGAGATGACTCTGGGTTGATTCACAGCCTACTTTGCATAGCAAAGGCCTGTGCACAGAGCAGAACCATGTACAGTGTGCTCTTAATGTGACAGGTGTGTACTTAATTTCTGCCCTGAAAGGGATCCTCATATGAGGGCCTTCCATGAAGAATGCTCTGTTCCCTGCCCATGAAGTCTTTGCCCCACTTTCTGTCATCCAGCATGTCCCTGTTTTTGACACTAGCAATCTTGGAGGTAGGGTGTAATGCAGAGAGAATCATAGAATATCAGGGTTGGAAGGGACCTTAGGAGGTCATCTAGTCCAACCCCCTGCTCAAAGCAGGACCAATCCCCAATTTTTGCCCCAGGTCCCTAAATGGCCCCCTCAAGGATTGAACTCACAACCCTGGGTTTAGCAGGCCAATGCTCAAACCACTGAGCTATCCCTTCCCCACTATGATCCTTGTGCTGAAATCCAGTCTTGAGTCTAACCTCTGCCCCGACACATTTTTAGTGTAACGTTCAAGTGGGAGGGATGTCCTACCGTGAGCAAGGACCCGGGTGGATGCTGAAAGCCCGCCGAGTGTGGAACTCCCATTGGCCTCAGAGGGGAGTTCTTCTTGCAGGATTGGGCTCTAAATTAGTAACTCAAGAGGGAGATAATGGTTATTGAGATTAATACTGGAAAATGCTACGCCTCAGTTTAAAAATAGAGGTTATACAATTTGCCTGTGGCACGGGAGCCAGGATTTACATAGGGTCCCTACTTGTGTAGCAGAAGCAGACAGATACATATATGACATTTTTTTTAATAATAGAAATTTTAAAAGCTCTGAACAGTTTCACTTTGGGGCTAGGAAGAGAGAAAGAAAGAACCCCAGGTGTCAGATGCGAGTCACAAAGGCGCGTCTGGAAAGCGCTCAGAGAGGACGATCATATCTGAACATGAATAGAATGGATCCTGCAAGGTGCTGAGCATCCTCAACTGCCATTGACTTCCTGGGTGGTCCAGGGGAAACCTGCACTTCCAATTCAGCATCATTTCCGGGGTGAAATCCTGGCCCCACTGAAGTCAATGGAAGTTTTGCTGCTCGAGCCCTGTGAGCCTGAGTCAGCTGACATGGGCCAGCCACAGGTGTTTTGTTGCAATACCCTTACGCTCAATTCTGGCCCTGGCTATGGGCTTGCACAAGGCAGGAAGGGAACACAAAGGCACCCACTTACTCCCCAGGGCTGGCTACATGGATCATGGATCACTGAACACGGGATGTGGGGGAACGGAGGGAATGCAGCCACTGTGAGGTTGATACTGCCTTCCCAAGCATGTTGAGACCAGTGGACAGGCACTGGTAGCTCCAGCCCCCTTTGTGCATAGGTCAGCACAGACGAGCCAGCACACTAGGGGAAGCCATCTGGTTCCAGATCTGCTCCTGCACTGCCCCATCTATGAAGCTTGTGTCAAAAGCCACAATGGAGCCATTACTTCAGTGGGGAGTGGATACAGAATCCAGTGGTCCTGCAAAGAGGCTGTCCCAAGCAACCCCTGGAGGTCCACCCTGTGATTATGGATGTTTAGCTGTTATGTGGGAGCTAAGTCCTGCCTTTCAAAACAGGAACTAACCATCGCAATTCTATGGCTTTTCTTATCTTTTATATAGTCATCCTTTTTTCCCATTTCTCAAAATCTTTTTGTATTGTGTGTGTATTGACAAAAACCTTAGTAAAAATGAGGAGACTGGTTCCCATTTACACTAAGGCCTCTTGCCATGGTTCTAGGCAGAAATGTCCTTAACACGTACCTTACATCCCCTTGCACTGACAGAGTGGTGTGAAGGGGCCTTAGCATAAACGAGAATCAAACCAAAGCTCCTGAGCTTAGAAAATCACTGTAGATTCAAATGAAGAAAACACCATGTCACAGGAATTAGATTTTTTTTTTAATTTATTTTTTCCAGGTTACCTAGCTCCTCGGAACCTCCCCAGTGCTGGTTTTTTCCCATTCCTGCAAACCGTGCTCTGTGATTCAGATGCTAAGTGCAAGGACACACCATACACACCAGAAGATCTGTTACCAAGACTTCCTGGCAACTCCCCTCTCAGACGGTAAGGGAATGTGAAATTGCTTTGTTATAGGCTCTGGAGCCAGCCATTCAGTGATTGTATGGGGGCAGTCATGCATGCAATTTCTGTGCATCGCTCTCGGTGAGTGGTAGACCAGTCCTAGGCACTACAGTGCTTTAGAAACGTGTGTAAGAATGGGCAAATTGCCCACTGGGCACTTTAAAAATGTTTGTATTAAAATAATTATAAAGGAGCTGACACCAACACTATAATTCCCCCCTGCTTTCCACTATAAGAAAATCTTCCGACACTCAATGCACACACACACACACACACGAGGTCTGAAGTAAGGTTGCCAGAGAAATACAGGGGTGGTGTAGATCCCCACTGCATGGGTTAATATTTTACTAGCAGGACCTCTGTGCACTCATCTTTTGTCAATATTCTCTAAAACAGCGGTTGTCAACCGGGGGTCCGGGGCCCCCTGATGGGCTGCGGGCAGGTTTAAGGGGATCCACCAAGCATGGCTGGCATTAGACCCGCTAGGGGCCAGGGCAAAAAGCCAAAGCCCTGCCGTGCAGGACTGCAGCCCAGAGCCCCAAGCCCCATCACCCAGGGCTGAAGCCGAAGCCTGAGCAACTTAGCTTTGCGGTGCCCCCTGTGGTATGGGGCCCCGGGCAGTTGCCCTGCTTGCTACCCCCTAATGCTGGTCCTGGCTTTTATATGCAGAAAAACAGTTGTTGTGGCACAGCTGAGTCGTGGAGTTTTTATAGCACGTTAGGGGGCCCCAGAGAGAAAAAGGTTGAGAACCCCTGCCCTACTTTGAGCCCTAAAAGATGCTCTTGGTAAATCGGCTCTCCCAGCTTGCAACGATGACCTATCACCCGAGATGGGTGGGCCAGATGCTCAGCCAGTGCAGATGATCTGTCGTTCCATTGAAATCAGCAGAATTTTGCTGACTTACACACACGATGGTCTGGCCCAGGATATCTGGGGTGACTCTGGGAAACTTGTGTTAGAGTGACTACTATCATTTCTATTGGACTAGTGTCTAGAGGCCCCAACCAAGAGCAGGGAACCATTGCGCTCTGCATTATACGAACACTGTGTAAGGGTGCAGGGGCGGCTCCAGGCACCAGCACAGCAAGCGCGTGCCTGGGGCGGCAAGCTGGTGGGGGCGGCGCTCCTCCCCGCCCGGCTGGGGGAGCAGGGCCATTGGCATGCTGCCCTCCCCGCGGTGCTCCTCCGGCCGGCCGGGGGAGAGCGAGGCATGCTGCTGCCCTCCCCGCGGTGCTCCTCCGGCCGGGGGAGAGCGGGGACATGCCGCCGTCCTCCCCGCAGCGCTCCTCCGGCCGGGGGAGAGCGGGGCATGCCGCCGCCCTCCCCGCAGCGCTCCTCCGGCCGGGGGAGAGCGGGGCATGCCGCCGCCCTCCCCGCAGCGCTCCTCCGGCCGGGGGAGAGCGGGGCATGCCGCCGCCCTCCCCACAGCGCTCCTCCGGCCGGCCGGGGGAGAGCGGAGACATGCCGCCGCCCTCCCTGCGGCGCTCCTCCGGCCGGCCGGGGGAGAGTGGGGCATGCCGCCGTCCTCCCCGCAGTGCTCCTCCGGCCAGCCGGGGGAGAGCGGGGCATGCTGCCGCCCTCCCCACCGGCACTGGGGGCTGGGCTGCGGGCATGCTGCATTCCCCGCCCCGGCCCCTGCGGGGCCACGGGCATGCCACGCTCCCCGCCAAACCAGGCAGCGGGGCCGCGGGCATACCGCCCTCTCTCCCGGCTGGGGGAGAGGGGCGGCCGGTGGCTTTTTTGCCTGGGGCGGCAAAAAAGCCAGAGCCGGCCCTGTAAGGGTGTGTCTACACTGCAGGGTGAGCCTGGGTCTGTGGGACTCAAGTCGGCAGGCTCGGTGTTTCTAAGCCTGCGCTTGAGTGTTCACAACGATAGTGACCCTGGGTTTAGAATTTCTGAACCCTGATCTCACACCCATGATCACACGTCCCCACTGCCCTACACAGACCAGAGCCAGACCAGCCTATCCCAGGCTTCCTAGTGCGCTCCCCAGTGGTAGCCCTTTGTTCGTGGTGCACTGTGGGAAAACTTGACTGTCCATTCCGTGGCACTGTACCAGAAAATGTCTCAGCCTGTCAACACAACTAGCTGAGCCATCTTTTGGGTCTGCATGCTCCCGGCAACCGGAGCCAGCAACATGGATGAGGCCCCCTTTTGAAGAACTTGTCCTGCTTGCGCTTGCACTCCTGGTTCAGGAAATGGGCAGAGCACTGCGGACATACCCTAAGTGACAGTTCTTGCACTACAATGTTTGCTACCTAGATAGTAGAGCTGGTCGGAAAAGCTCTGATGGAACGTTTCATGGAGACAGTTTGATTTTGTTGAAGTTGTGATGGAACCAAGGCAGGGCTCTGATGGAACCCTGCCTGCCAGGTTTCTGAAACCTGCCTCGTTTCCTCACCTGCCCAGCTCTTTGGCAGCTGAGAACCTGGAAGCACTAGGAACCCGAGCTCCTAAGCATCTTGGCTTCTCAATTCCTCTGCAGTTTTCCTGGCGGGCAGCTGTGGAATGGAGTACTCAGGGCTCCCAGCTCTTTGTGCATTTATCAGGTTGCCCGATAGGGAGCCAAGAGCCAGGAAGTCTTGGGAGCTGCAATTCCCAGGGGAGCTCTGGGGCAGCCCACCAGGGGAACTGCCCCAGAACCGGAGCTCCATTCCCTTTCACAGAGAATTTCAAAATGTTGGGGTTTCGTTCCAAATGGGAATGAAACTAAATCTGAAAATATTGAAATCCTGCATGAAACAGAATTCCCTTTCTTCTCACAGCTCTACTAAATAGACCAAGGTCTGGAATTGTCCAAGGTCACATAGCAGATGAATAGCAGAGCAATGAATAGAGGCCTGGTCTCTTGATTCCCAGCCCACTGCTCTACCCAGTAGATGAGGCTGCCCCTGCTGTTTTGGCAGTCATCATTTTCTTTGTGCTTCTTAAAGAAGGTGGTTAATTAGGGATCAAGAAATTATAACTCTCAGGCCCAAAGTTATTCCAATTGTTGCCATTCTTCCTGATTTGTCTTTTATTGTTTTGCGTAAAGAGGGCCAGATAAGGTTTTATTTTCCCAGCAGAAAATTTTGACAAATGTGGAAAAAACTTGAAAATTCAAAAACAGATTAAAAAAATAATAATAATTTGGCAACTGAAAACCAAAATATTTTGGCCAAATTGTAGTGCCCCTCCCGGTCATTTGGATTGTTAATCAGCTTCCCTGTCACTGGTAATGTTTATACATTGCTCTGTACAATATAAAACAAATGTATCTGTGTGTGCGCATGCATTTGTGATGCACGCCCACATGCTCATTGATTAGATGCTTAATTTATCCGATTGTACAGGCTGTGAAAGCCTAGCTGAAAACTGTAGGGTATGTGATATCAGCAAAAGGGTTACTTGGAGCAAAACAACACCCGGAGGTCTCTGATTTCAGTCATGTCTCTAGGGTAGGATCAGCCAATGGGAGTTTGTTTTGATTATGCAACACTGCTATCTTGGTGTTTCATTGGCTGGGTGTGTTGCCACTAGACATTTTTCTGGAGGTTTTTAGGGGATTCACATTGTCTCCTGTTATGCAGCTTGGTTAAACTTGTCATTTTTCTAACTTATCTCCGAACGGTTCATTTCTATTGCTCCAAACACAGCAAATAAGCCAGTTTCTCAGCTTCAGTTCCATCTCACGTCCTGAGCAATTGAATGTAATCTGGCTGCAGCTAGCCAGCTGAGATTTCCCTTGGTGAAGTGAAACCTTTTCCCATGCCAACACCCTTCTCTCTTCACTCCCACTCCCAGTTTAGGAGATGATTCACGGGATGGAGGTAAAGCTCTGGTACCCTATGGTGATTCTCAGGTGGAGTACAGTCCCTTAGTGAGTACAGCCTGTTGTCTTAATTTAGAGCAGCCCCTAGGTTGCTTTAATTTGCAGTAGAGCCTGGGCAACTGTAAAATCAGGGAAATATAATCAACTTCATGGTGTCCCACCCCAGTCTTGTGATGAGTATGTCTTGGCAAAGTACAGAATCTGGCCTGATTATGTTTAGCCCTTCATTCAAACACAGGAAATTAGATAGAGGTTGGACCAAATTAATGGCAGATGTAATTCAAATGTAGTCAGTGGGGCTACATAAGGGGTGAATTTGGCCTTCTCTTTGTATTCAGTACCTGGGCCTCCCTCTGGAGTCAATGGAACTGAACCAGAACTTCAGTGCAGAGGTAGCATGAATCAAAACCCCTCATCCAACCACCCCTGAGAGTCAGTCCAGCTCTAACCTGAGCCCATCTCTAGGTTAGCATAAGTTCAGTTTTAAGCAACCGTATATGGAGTTACAGGTCTCGTCTCTTCCTTTATATCAGGAAGCAGAAAAGGTCATCTAACCTGGGGAAGGCCATCTATCCATCACCGCAGAGTGCTGAGGTTCCAAAAAGCAGGAACGCTTCACGAGGTAGGTTATTCAATTCTATTAGTGTTTAGAGAGTTCTCGGTGTGCTGCATGGAAAGGTCTAATCTTTTAAAGGTTCATCTTTTAAAGCTCTCCTGACAGAGACGCAATTCCTAGAAGAGTGCTGTTGAAATGATTGATATGTTCTCTATGGCCGCTTGAGTGTAGTAGTGCTATTATTTTAAACTCGTGGGAATAATCTCAAATAAATGTCTTTACAAAGCTCAAAAATTTCTTAACCCCTTAGGGATCAGAGCTTAGGCCCTCCTAGAGCTGAATCCAGTGTTGGGATATGGCCAGAACACTAGGGGTTTCTTCTGAGGAGTGCCATGAGAACTTTGATGCCCATTAGGGCCATCCAAATATTTCATCAATAAAAATGCATGTAACTAATATTGCCTTTTTTCCTGTTCATAACTCATCCACAAAGTGACTATGATTTTTGCAAATGTCTTATTCAAAATTCTTCAGCAGATAATTTCTGTGAATAATCCTTTCCCGGTAGCTCATTTGTGACAATGTGAATATTTAATCTTTGAGATGTTTTCACTGGTCACAAATTTCTCTTTCACTGAAGGAGTACCGCATGTCTTTTGGACTTGGGTTTCAAGTATAAATAGTCATAATTATTATTATACAGTATGTGCTAGGAGTTTCCCAAACATTCAAGATGGACATCTCTGTTCCAAGGAGCTCTCAATTCAATTATGAATTCACAATTCACATTCTGTAATATCTATTAAGTATTCATAATGACCAGAGGTGGTCAGGAAGGCTTATGTTTTACATCTCATTCAAAAGATTACAGGTCAGATGTAAACTGGCATAACTGCATTGATTTCAATGAACTATATAGTTGCGAATATATGAATGTATACAAATTAGGGCTCTCAAGCAATTAAAAAAATTAATTACGATTAGTCACACTGTTAAACAATAACAGAATACCATTTATTTAAATATTTTTGGATGTTTTCTAGATTTTCAAATATATTGATTTCATTTACAACACAGAATACAAAGTGTACAGTACTCACTTTATATTTATTTTTGATTACAAGTATTTGCACTGTAAAAAACAAAAGAAATAGTATTTTTCAATTCACGTAATACAAGTTCTGTAGTGCAGTCTCTTTATCATGAAAGTTGAATGTACAAATGTAGAATTATGTACCAAAAATAACAAACACGTGTAGATTTTTTTGTTATATAGCTGCATTCAAAAATAAAACAATGTAAAACTTTAGAGCCAACAAGTCCACTCAGTCCTACTTCTTGTTCAGCCAATCGCTCAGACAAACAAGTTTGTGTACATTTGCAAGAGATAATACTGTCTGCTTTTTGTTTACAATGTCACCCAAAAGTGAGAACAGGCTACTGTTGTAGCCTGTGTCGCAAGATATTTACGTGCCAGATGCGCTAAAGATTCATATATCCCTTCATGCTTCAACCACCATTCTGGAAGACACGCGTCTATGCTGATGATGGGTTCTGCTCGATAACAATACAAAGCAGTGCGGACTGACACATGTTCATTGCCCCATTGAAGGGGCATACACATGTTTCGCATAACTGGCATGTAAATACCTTGCAATGCCAGCTACAAAAGTGACATGAAAATGCCTGTTCTCACTTTCTGGTGACATTGTAAATAAGAAGAGGGCAGCATTATCTCCTGTAAACATAAACAAACTTGTTTGTCTTAGCGATTGGCTGAGGACTGAGTGGACTTGTAGGCGCTGAAGTTTTACATTGTTTTGTTTTTGAGTGCAGTTATGTAACAACAACAAAATCTACATTTGTAAGTTGCACTTTCGCGACAAAGAGATTGCACTACGGTACTTGTATGAGGTGAATTGAAAAATACTATTTCTTTTGTTTAACATTTGTACAGTGCCAATATTTGTAATAAAAATAATATACACTTTGATTTTAATTACAACACAGAATACAATATAGATGAAAATGTAGAAAAACATCCAAAATTTTTAATAAATTGTAATTGGTATTCAATTGTTTAACAGTGCGATTAAAACTGTGATTAATCGCAATTAATTTTTTTAATCACGATTCATTTTTTTTAGTTAATCAGGTGAGCTAACTGCAATTAATCGATAGCCCTAATACAAATAATTATAAGAATGTTGACTTCAGTGCAGCCATGCCAATTTACATCAGTTGAGGATGTGCAATATACCTCAAGTAGGATAATAAACAGTGCCACCCGGTGAATCAGTGAGATCACTTCTTGCAGTGCTTTGGTGTTCCTTAGAGATGTCCCATCCAACCACAGGCCCAGATTGATCTTTATTACCCTGTAAGATCTTGTAAGATGACTCCACCAAGTGTGATGGCTGCAAGACTGAAGACCCAGCATTAAACTAAATGTGAAGACCCAATGAAACATTCAAATGGATGAGTTTTAAAAGGTTACAAAAGGAAAATGTGACCTTTAGGATTTCATTAGATCGCGATAAATCCCTTAAATATTTGATATTGACATACGTCTTTGAAGATGGAGTAGTGACTAGAGCTTTTGGGAAAACAGTTTTCATGAGAAAATGCCAATGTTGAAACCAAAACTTTTTACAGAAATGGGTTGGTTTCGACCAGTTTTTCAAGCTGAAATTTTTTTGGGGGGAAAAAAGGGAACGAGACTGTCGAAATGTTTTGTTTTGACATTTTTGGTACAAAAAGTTCTGCTTTTTTGGCTTGAAATTAATTCTTGTTTTAAAATTTGAGCTAATTATTGTAAAAATGATTTGTAATGGTCAAAATCAAAACAAAACATTCTGAAATGATCAAAATGAAATGTTTTGAGAGTGACCAAACCCGATTTTAAAAAACATTTCTGTTCACAACCAATGGCAAGATTATTACTTGTTGTCCCAATCTGGGAGGAGAAATGTTTTGCTATCTCTACAATTTTTGTGCAATGGGAAAACTGTTTTCCACCCTGCACTAGTACTAATCACACACGCAAAGATGTAGTGTTACTAGCTGTGCTATTGCATGTGTTGGTTTACTCAACAGGTTATGAGTTATAGGCTTATTTGTGTTAGAACATTAAATTAAGTATAATGTTTGAAAATTCTCATTATTACAGCATTATCGGATTCAATAGCTAACCTGAAAAGCACCTTGGAGGATATTTCATCACCGTTCAACTTGAGTTCCAGAATAAATGTGCTCAACAAAATTCTAAGTTTGGGGAAGGTAATTTTTGCACCCGTGGTGCAGTGACATGGAATGAATTTGTTTGTTTAAATAACAGTTTTAAGCAGAATGGGGCCGACTCACAGCTGGCGTGAATTGATAGAAAGTTACGACAATCCCGACGCCAGCTGACAAGCTGCCGCCGTCATTTGAACATGATTTTATTTTAGGAAAGGGAAGATAGCTGCGGAGGGTGGGTTGGTAAGTGACGATGGTAAATGTAGTTCTTCTTCGAGTGCTTGCTCATATGTATTCCAATTAGGTGTGCGCGCGCGGCGTGCACGATCGTTGGAAGATTTTTACCCTAGCAATACTCGGTGGGCCGGCTGGCGCCCCCTGGAGTGGCACCGTTACGGTGCCTGATATATACCCCAGCCGGCCCAGCGCCCTCTCAATTCCTTCTTACCGCCCGTGACGGTCGTTGGAACTGTGGAGAGCAGCTCGCTGACCTCAACATCCCTAGCATACTTAGCACTCGCTTATCTTGTAGATAGTTTAAGTACTTCTTAATTAGTTGTTAATAGTTATTCATAGTTCGTTGTGTAGTTAGTGTAAATAGTAGCGGGAGATAAGGGGCTTCTCCCCTGTCTCCCTCCCGGTACTGGGCCAATGCCTGGCTCTTCGGGATTCAAGCCTTACTCGGCCTGCCAGAAGCCGATGCCCACAGGAGATCCCCACGCCTCCTGTTTGAAGTGCCTTGGGGAGTCCCACCTTCTGGACAAGTGCCGTATTTGTAAGGCGTTTAAGCCGCGGACCAAAAAGGAGCGGGACTTTCGTTTGAAGCAGCTCCTCCTGGAGGCCTCGCTTAGCCCAATGTCGGCCCCGCACCGGGACCCGGTACCGACCCCGGCGGCCTCGTCATCTGCGGCATCGCAACGCCCGAGCTCCGGGAAAGAGCCCAGGCACCGTACGCCTCAGGCTGGGACTTCGCAGAGGCGTCGCTCTCTGTCCCCGAGAGCGAAGAAGTCGGGCACCGCACCAGCACCGACTACGGCGCCGCTGCTCACGCAGCCTGTTCCAGACCACGCCAGGCCTGGTATGGCGCCAGCACCGTTGACTCCGGTACCGCAAGGACCGTTGAGCTCGGTGCCAGTGGCTCAGATCCCTGTGCCACCTACTCCAGCCCCGCAGAGGCCGTCAAGTCCGGCGCCGCCACCGATACCGGCGCCGGCCCTGCCAACTCCGGCACCCCAGAGGCCGTTGAGTGCAGGACAGCTTTCTCAGGCTCCGGTACCGACGACTCCGGCCCCACAAGGCACGTTGAGCTCGGTAACCGCCAGCTCCCCGGCCCACACCGTGGTAGAGCTTCCGCTGCCGTCCATTCCGGACACCTTCTCAGCGGCACGGGACCTGATTGCGATGACCGATCTGGCACCGACCCCATCCTCGGTACCGCCGTTGCGGATCGTCGCTTCCCGCGGAAAACTGGCCATGTTCCACCCGGTGCCACATGTGGAGACCAGCCAGCAGCAGTCGGCATCTCCTCGATACCACTCGCAGTCCCAGCGCCGGTCACCATCCCGGCACCGGTTGTACTCGCAGTACCGCTCCAGGTCCCCCTCCAGACGGCGGTATGTCGACTCCCGGTACCGATCCCGGTCCCGTGGCCGGTCACCACGTAGATCTCCGGACAATCGGCATCATTATCGTTCGCCGAGGCGTTCCCGATCCAGGTCTGGATCCCGGTACCACAGTCACCGCCGGTACCGTTCCAGATCCCGGTACCGATCAAGTTCCCGGTACCGATCTCCGGCACTGCGACATACCATGGCCACGCAGACCACCCTCCATGGCTACTCTGCACCACCTTGGCCTTCTCGCTCCGTCTCCCACTCTTCTAGAGCCGGTAGCGACCTGTACGTGGAGGATCGCACGGTGGGTCAGCAGGGCGAGACAGTGGCAGGAGCATCATCTTCCGGCCCGCCCCCTATCGATCTCCGGGACCATCAAGACCTGCTTCGCAGATTGGCCCTTAACATGGATCTGCAGATCGAGGAGGTTCCAGAACTTGAGGACCCGGTGGTGGACATTTTGACAACTGACGCCCCCACCAGGGTAGCCCTGCCATTCGTCCTCACGATACTGGCCAACGCCACATCTATCTGGCAGTCCCCAGCCTCGATACCCCCCACTGCCAGGGGTGTAGAGAGGAAGTATATTGCACCTCCAAGAGATTTCCAGTATCTCTACACTCACCCCCCTCCGTGCTCACTGGTGGTTCAATCGGTCAACGAGAGGGAGAGGAATGGCCAACAGGCCCCCGCCCCAAAGTCTAAGGACGCCAAGCGCCTAGACTTATTTGGGAGAAAGATTTACTCGGGGGGGGGCCTACAGCTCCGGGCTGCGAACCAGCAGGCACTCCTGAGCCGCTACGGCTATAACACCTGGGTCTCCATGGAGAAATTCAAAGAACTTATACCTCCGGAGTCCAGGCAGGAGTACAAAGCTTTTGTCGAGGAGGGCAAGAAGCTGGCCAGGACGTCGCTGCGAGCCTCTCTCGACATCGCCGACTTGGCCGCCAGAACTATCGCCTCGGGAGTCGCCATGCAGCGTATCTCCTGGCTACAATCCTCTACCCTCCCCGCGGAGGTCCAGCACACGATCCAGGACCTACCGTTTGAAGGTCAGGGTCTGTTCTCTGAGAAAACTGACCCAAAGCTGCAGACCCTCAAAGATGGTCGAACCATCATCTGCACGCTGGGGATGCATACCCCAGGGACGCAGCGCAGACCCTTCCGGCCCTTCGGACAACGTCCCTACTTGCCACCTGCACCACGACAGGACTTCTACAGGAGGCCGCGTGGTCGAGGGGGCAGGAGACAACAACCCGGTCGACAGACCGGCCAGCGACAGGGCCCCCACAAACCATCGGTGGGGCCCAAACAAAATTTTTGAAGGGACGCTCGAGGCCGGAGTACCAGTTTTAATCGATCCTGTCCCCCTGTTCCTGGACCGCCTTTCCTTTTTCTCCCCGGCGTGGTCAGAAATCACCACGGACCGCTGGGTCATACGCACGGTGCAAAAGGGATACCATTTGCAGTTTGTCTCCCCACCTCCATCCCATCCTCCCTCCCTGTCCTCTTCAGGGACCCTTCTCACGAGCAACTCCTCATTCAGGAGGTACAAGAGCTCCTCTCCGCAGGAGCGGTAGAGGAGGTTCCGAGGGAACTCAGGGGCAAGGGTTTCTACTCCCGTTATTTCCTAATCCCCAAGGCGAAGGGGGGGCTACGTCCTATTCTGGACTTGCGGGGACTCAACAAATTTATGGTAAAGTTGAAGTTCCGTATGCTCTCCCTGGGCACTATTATCCCCTCTTTGGATCAGGGAGACTGGTACGCCGCCCTCGACATGAAGGACGCGTATTTCCATATTGCAATCTACCCACCTCACAGGCGCTTCCTCCACTTCGTGGTGGGCCAGAGACACTTCCAGTTTACGGTCCTGCCCTTCTGCCTCTCGACGGCACCGAGGGTTTTTACGAAGTGTATGGCAGTGGTAGCAGCCGCCCTTCGGCGTCAAAGAGTTCAGATGTTCCCCTACCTCGACGACTGGCTTATCCGCGGCAACTCCAGCAGCCAAGTCCAGTCTCATATTCGCACGGTCATGGGCATGTTCAAGCGGCTCGGCCTCCTCCTGAACGTAGAAAAGTCCACTTTGGTGCCAACACAGAGGTTAGACTTTATAGGGGCAGTACTGGACTCCACTCTCGCCCGGGCATTTCTTCCAGAGGCTCGCTTTCTGACTCTTACAACTACCATACACAGCCTTCAGGCCTTCCCAACGTCAACGGCCCGGTGTTGCCTCAGCCTCCTTGGTCATATGGCATCCTGCACCTTCGTGACAGCTCACGCCAGGCTGCGCCTCCGGCCCCTCCAGGCATGGCTCGCCTCAGCATACCGGCCGTGCAAGGACAGCCTGGACCTAATTCTGACGGTCCCAGCACAGGTCCTAGCCTCCCTCAACTGGTGGCTGGACCCCAGAAAGGTGATGTCAGGTGTTCCATTTCACCCACCTCAGCCATCCCTAGCCTTAACCACGGATGCTTCATCCCTCGGCTGGGGAGCTCATCTACAGAACCTCCAAACGCAGGGTCTGTGGTCAGAGCAGGAGCTGACACTGCACATCAATGTCAGAGAACTGCGAGCGGTACGTCTTGCCTGCCAAGCCTTCGCTCAACATTTACAGGGCCGCTGTGTCACCATCCTTACAGACAACATGACGGCCATGCATTACATCAACAGACAGGGAGGGGCACACTCCCTCCCCGTCTGCCGAGAAGCGATTCATCTCTGGGACTTTTGCATAGCCCACTCCATTCACCTGGTAGCCTCTTTTCTCCCAGGGGTCCAGAACACCTTGGCGGACCGACTGAGCAGGTCCTTCCAGACTCACGAGTGGTCCATTTGGCCGGACGTCATCCACTCTGTCTTCCGGAAGTGGGGATTTCCCCACATAGATCTATTCGCGACTCGCGAAAACCGGAAATGCCACGCGTTCTGCTCACTCCAGGGTCATTCCCCAGGCTCCCTGACAGACGCTTTTCTCCATCCTTGGACGGACTACCTGTCCTATGCCTTCCCACCAGTTCCACTGGTCCACAGAGTCCTGCTCAAGTTGCGCAGGGACAAGGCCCGATTAATCCTGATCGCTCCGGCGTGGCCCAGGCAGCACTGGTACACCACTCTCCTGGAGCTCTCCGTGGCCGCCCCAATCACTCTACCATTGTGGCCGGACCTGATTACGCAGCAGCACGGCAGGCTCCATCATCCCGACCTGCACTCTCTTCACCTCACAGCGTGGCTGCTGCATGGCTGAACCCGTCTGAGCTACGTTGTTCCAGCCCGGTCCAACAGGTTCTGCTGAGCAGTAGGAAGCCTTCCACCAGGTTCACCTACTCAGCTAAGTGTAAACGGTTTTCCCTTTGGTGCGGCCCTCGGGGTCTTAACCCCTTGCAGGTGCCGATACACACCATTCTAGACTACCTCCTGTCCCTAAAGGAGCAGGGTCTGGCCCTCTCGTCGCTAAAAGTCCACCTCGCGGCAATCTCGGCCTTTCACCCTGGTGACGGGGGGCTTTCGATCTTTTCCAACCCCATGGTTAGCAGGTTCCTCAGGGGGTTGGAACGGCTACACCCACTGGTGCGCCGCCCGGTCCCCACCTGGGACCTCAACCTCGTCATCACCAGGCTCATGGGGGCCCCATTCGAGCCTATGGCCACTTGCTCGCTGCTGTACCTCTCCTGGAAAACGGCCTTCCTCGTAGCCATTACCTCGGCGAGGCGCGTCTCTGAGCTCAGACCGCTTACTTCGGAACCCCCTTACACGGTGTTCCACAAGGACAAGGTACAGCTGCGACCACACCCGGCCTTCCTGCCCAAGGTAGTGTCGGCCTTCCATATTAACCAAGACATTTTTCTACCGGTCTTCTATCCAAAGCCCCATGCCTCTAGGAAGGAGCAGCAACTCCATTCCTTGGACGTCCGTAGGGCCCTCAACTTCTACATCGAGCGAACGAAGCTCTTTCGGAGAACGACTCAGCTGTTCGTCGCCGTGGCGGACCGGATGAAAGGTCTCCCGGTCTCTTCCCAACGCATCTCGTCATGGATCACGTCATGCATCCGGACATGTTATGACTTGGCAGGTGTCCCCACCATGCACCCCACTGCCCACTCCACCCGAGCTCAGGCCTCGTCCTCCGCCTTCTTGGCACACATACCAATTCAAGAGATTTGTAGGGCAGCGACTTGGTCATCGGTGCACACCTTCGCCTCTCACTATGCCATAGTACATCATTCTAGGGAAGACGCCGCTTTTGGTTCGGCGGTCCTACACTCCGCAGTCTCACAATCCGACCCCACCTCCTAGGAATGGCTTGGGAGTCACCTAATTGGAATACATATGAGCAAGCACTCGAAGAAGAAAAGACGGTTACTCACCGTAGTAACTGTTGTTCTTTGAGATGTGTTGCTCATATCTATTCCAAACCCTCCCTCCATCCCCACTGTCGGAATAGCCGGCAAGAAGGAACTGAGAGGGCGCTGGGCCGGCTGGGGTATATATCAGGCACCGTAACGGCGCCACTCCAGGGGGCGCCAGCTGGCCCACCGAGTGTTGCTAGGGTAAAAATCTTCCGACGATCGTGCACGCCGCGCACGCACACCTGATTGGAATAGATATGAGCAACACATCTCGAAGAACAACAGTTACTACGGTGAGTAACCATCTTTTTTCCTCTAAACATAACCAGAAAGTGTTATGTTAGATATCCAAATTACTTTGCCACTTCACAGATTACCAAATACCAACAGACCATACCCCTGATACTCAAGCATAGC
The DNA here is from genome assembly GCA_037349315.1 of Chelydra serpentina. Classification (NCBI taxonomy): domain Eukaryota; kingdom Metazoa; phylum Chordata; order Testudines; family Chelydridae; genus Chelydra; species Chelydra serpentina. Next base: position 42,148,847 of record JBAIAC010000029.1, on the reverse strand, counting down.
ATTTTCTATTTTATTCAAAGCAAGGGCTCTCCATGAGGCAAAATGTATATCCTCTTTCACATTCAACTAAAATACCATGTCGTAGTCATTGCGATCATAGTCAGCATTTGCCCACAGCTACCACCCAGTGGTTTCAGAGATGCCACAGAATCCGTCTGTGATAAGAATTGTTTAGGGATGTGAGCTTTTTGTCAGTTAATGTACACTATGCTCTGGACTTTGTCTACCTTTAATTGATAAATTATAAAATATATTGAATATATTAATGTTTTTATGTCATGGCCCCAATCATGCAAACACTTACCCATGTGTTTAACTACATGCATGTGAATGGACTCAGAGAAGCCAGTGACACCATACACATGTATAAAATTAAGTACGTACATAAATGTTTATGGGATCAGGACTAAATTGTTTAACGTAATTACCGCTGGTCATAATTCCTTACTGCTTTGATTAAAGTCACTGTCAGGAAAACTCTGTTTTTATCACCACTAATGTTAAATTTCCCTTTTAGGTACAGACACAGAATTCATCTGCAGCGAACCTCAAAATTGTTATCTGTGAGATCATGTCACCGTATATAGCCTCTTCCGATCTCCCCTGGGAAAGCATGGGAGCAAACGTTCACAGGACGTTTTGTTTTACCAACTCATCTCTTTTAGAGTCATTTTTCCAAGCATTCAGAAGCCAAATATCTCAGGTAAATAGCCACCTTGTCTTGTCTCCATTGAGAATATTAAGGTGCTTATTATTATTCTGACGGTTGTATTGGGATAGTGCCTGGGAGCCCTACTAATGGACTAGGGTCCCATGTGCAAGGTGCTGTACAAACACACGACCAAAAGATGGCCCCTGCCCTAAAGAATTTGCATTCTAATTCCTTAGGAGCAAAGATAATGTAATTGCTTATGGGTGGCATTTTTCAAAGCATCTACTGGAATGAAGCACTCAATGCCCATTGAAAAGCAATGAGTCTTAGGTGCCTAACTTACTCCCATTGATGTTTTGAAAATTTCCATAATAAAGATGATTTGTTTCCTCCCATTATTAGTCTGTCCACTTTAGTAAATATAGGGATCTGCTGAGAATATTAGTAGATTTTTAAGGCCGGGGAGATCATCATGACCATCTAACCTGACCTCTTTCATAGGAGCCATATCATTTCACCAAGTAATTCCTGTGTCAATCCCAATAACCTGTGAAAGAGCATATCTTTCAAACGGCCATATAATTTATCACTCAAAATACTTATATCTTAAATAAGGTGTGTGCTCCCTTTTTATCAGGACGAGGGCTGTCTTGCGGTCTCATTCCCCGAACCATACAGAATATTCTCAGTCTCATACAGAAAACTAGATTAGGTGACACCCATGAGCAGGTGTTTGCATCTACACAGATGCAAAGTCTTTAAAACTAATTAGACCACAGGGATCTTATGCTTTGATGCATTCGTACTCCAGCGCTGAGTAATAAAGGAATCCTCGTCATGACACTCTGCCATTTAGAGCCAAATGCTTGGCTGATGTAAAGGTGCTGCTGCGTTGACTTACATGGATTTCTCCCTGTTTGCACCAGCAGAGAATGACGTTATTCCACCACGCCGTGCTCATCAGTTACTCACCACGGAAGGACTAGCTAGCGCTGGACTGATCCCAAGTCCTGTAACAGCTTAAACAATCGCTTGAAATGGGATTTAGATAGGCTGGCCAAATTCATCCCTGGTGGAAACCCATTCATTTCAGCAGAGTTACACTTGGGAGGAATATGATCCATTGACACAACTGTCGGCACAGTGTGCAGAATCACCCAGATACGAGCCCCGCTGAATGCCAGCGCTGGGGAATAAGGAGGTGTGTGGAGCCTCCGTGCCTGCACAGTGTACCTGCATTGCCAGATCCTAAGTGGAGGGAAATCAGTTGCCAATGGGCTGCTACCCCCCCACCCTCCACCCTGCACAGGTTAGTAAGGAGTGGCTTGTCAGGCGTGTGGAATAAGCAGAATCCCATAAAGCACCAGGCAGCACAACTAAGATGGCTTAGAGGAGGTTGCAAGCTGGGTTAGAAAAAGAGCGGGGGGCATCTTACTTCCTTACAGAGCAGGGATTGAATTGTGACTCCAGGTGACCCCAATTTGGTGCCTTCTCATGCTCTTGGGTCATTGTGTTATCCTTTGCTGAGGCTGGATTGTAAGGGTACAGCCTCGCTCAGAATAAATAGCGTACTCAGCCCACAATTGTATTACATTCAAAAATATTTTCCAATTCTAATTTTCATGCAACTGGTAAACACCTTCCAAAAGTGTCCTGGGGCTACCAGAGTTTAAAATGCTCTGGTACGAATTCCAGATAGCTGTACCCCTTTGAATGTGCAATGTGAATATTTGGGTTATGTGGTACAGCTAGTTAACAAATACTAAATTTCCTCTTTACCCCTTAAATAATTGTATCTCATTTTTATGGTTTAAGTTGCGGCAGGACCCTCAGTACCAGGTGACATTTGTCAAAGAAACCGTCTCGTTCCTGTCACTCATCTCACGAGTGCAGAATGAAACTTCTCTGTGGCATTTCCTCTTGATGGCCCCAGATGTGGTCCAAGGCAGTCTGAGAATGAAGGATATATTTGCTTTTCTTCAAAACACAAGCAGGTAGGACAACAGAAAGGATGGGAATGGTGCTGACGGTATGGTTGTTATGCCTGTTATTGTACAGGCAGGCGTGATGTGGCAACTCAAAGCAGCAAAAAGGGAATTTGTTTTTTTGGTGCAGGGCTATCTTACTATATATCTGAAGGTCTTTAAGGATGGTGGGTAACACATTGACTTTCAGTGAGACTCGGTCTACACAGCCCGCAAAAGCGAGCCTTTCTGCCTGGGGTTAACAGACTTGTGTTAGTGGGGCTCGCGCTAGTGTACTAAAAACATCACCGCAGATATTCCAGTTTGGGCCGGAGCTCAAGTTCTGAAGCCCACCCTGACCCCACAATTTCAAAGTGCTGTCTACACAGCTAATTTTAGAGCACTAGCACAAGCCCTGCTAGCCCAAGTCTGTCAACCTGGGTTGGAGGGCTTGCTCCTATGGGCCGTGTAGACATAGCCTATGTTGCTAAGTCACTTGTGAAAGTGACTCCTGTGTCACTCAAGTACTTTTGCAAATTTTACCCAGTGTCAGTTGGCTATAAACCTGTTCTGAGGCATAGTCGGTATGCAGCTAACATTACCATGTGGAAGTTGAAAGGCCAGGTAAGTGACTGTCCAAAATGTCAGATGAAGACAAGTCCTTTCTTCAGTGTTCCTCAACAGGTTTTTGATGATGATATTAGCTAACCAGCTCCTTCCAGAAGATCTCAGGGCCAGATGCACTGGTATACTCTAGCTGCTTTGTACCACTCTATGAATTTGGCTGAGAAGAAATCTTAAACTAGGTTTATGGTTACTTTGCATTGCTGCATTGGCATCAAGCAGCCAGACCAGAGAGGTGAATTTGGCTTTTAGAGTTTGTGGCTTTGAAACTATAGCTCTAGGTAGGAAGAAGTACCTTTGTCATGATATTTGTTGCTCAACAGTTACAGGGAAAATGGAGGGGACAAAACAGAGACTCATACATAGTCTTTATTGCCCTTATTGAAACCTTTGACACTCTCTCCAATGAGGATTGTGAAAACTTTCTTCAGGGTGCTCAGTCCTGAAGTCCTTTCTCAATTCTAACTCAGACAAAACTTCAGGATTGTGCCCCAAATTGGGTTATCGGGAGAAATGTATGCAATTCATCCACTGGCTGCATGACGAAAGCTGGATAGTGTATCTGCGGAGATCATTGTGTCTGGTCCACTTTATAATATCCAGTGGAGTCAAACCAAGTGTCTCTTTGCTTAGTCTCTTTCCAACAATGATTGACGGAGATGATGCTGGCAAGCTGTATTTAATATCAAACACCTGGTAAGATCCTTAATTTGTGCAGTTTGAAGACCCTTACAGAAGTTGCCAAGAGGATTGGTTGTGAACTTTTTTATGGAGTTGCTTGTGATCTTGGTGGTCTTGGGACTCACTCTTGATCATCATTAACAAGAAGCAGAGGAAACTAAAAACAATCAATGTGCTATTAGTCTGGAGAAAACTGAGATAATGTCCTAACCTGCACTTGGGGAAGCACATGTAAGATCTAGTATTACGATCCTCAGTGGAGCCACTCTCAACGTGATAACAGATTTCATAGAATCATAGAATCTCAGGGTTGGAAGGGACCTCAGGAGGCCATCTAGTCCAACCCCCTGCTCAAAGCAGGACCAACCCAACTAAATCATCCCAGCCAGGGCTTTGTCAAGCCTGACCTTAAAAACCTCTAAGGAAGGAGATTCCACCACCTCCCTAGGTAACCCATTCCAGTGCTTCACCACCCTACTAGTGAAAAAGTTTTTCCTAATATCCAACCTAAACCTCCCCCTCTGCAACTTGAGACTATTACTCCTTGTTCTGTCATCTTCTACCACTGAGAACAGTCTAGATCCAGCCTCTTTGGAACCCCCTTTCAGGTAGTTGAAAGCAGCTATCAAATCCCCCCTCATTCTTCTCTTCTGCAGGCTAAACAATCCCAGTTCCCTCAGCCTCAGTTTCACTTCCCTCAGTTTCACCTCCTTCGAAGGAGTTTTGTCAATGCTACTCTTCTTAATCAAGGAGCTACCTTTGAGTGTCTACATTCATTAGATTGCTGCGTCCAGATCTGAAACCAGGACTGTATCACACAAGAAGACTGTGCTATTCCATCTCACAGGGACATGTTATCACCTGGACATCAAAGAGCTGGGTAGAATTTCGTCAGTGGCACCTTGGAGCTGGTATACTTAGAAAGTGGCATGATAAATGCAACAATAATGGGTTTCCGCAAAAAGGTTGCACAAATACAATTTGAAATTATGATTATGAAAGTACGTCTTAGCCAGACTTGGCATGTCCTCTACATGAAAGAACAGGTTCTCAAGAAAATATTGCACAGTGATCTTTTTATAGGTGAATGATGAAGAGGCACACAAAGAACCTCCACCCATTGTGACATTGATATTAACATATGGAAAGCTGCTGAGTAGAGCACAGCAGAGCAGTGAAGTAACATCTTGTGCAGAAAGAATTGGAGCAAATTTTATTATCCCACAGGAGAAACTGAGGCCTTGCAAGCAAAGAAAATAGCAATTATGGCTAGGGTTGCCAATTTTGATTGGATATATTTCTGGAGGTTTCATCACATGACATAATTAATTAAAGATTAATCTTTAATTCTTGAAGACTCCAGGACAATCCTGGGGCGGGGGGGAGGCTGTCAACCCTTATTATGGACACACCTAGTAAAAATTCCTGGTTTTTAAATTTTCCTGCTCAGCCAGAGAATTAATAATTGGACTCTTCAGCTACTTTCAAGAACACAAACGTTCTTGCAAAACTATTCAACTTTGAAATAAAGGACAAAGAGCAACACCAGTTTCTGTTTCTACTACCTGCTCCTTTACATAATTGTGCTAGCTTTTGGCAATCCATCGCCTCTAGTGCCCTCACAATTCCTTTCATGATGCTTTTAGCACAGTGAGACAGGAGCAATTTTGATGCATGTCCCAGCAGCTCCTTCCCCTTTTAAGGCTCTTGCTGCTTACTCTTCCTAATGTGCACCTGGGCAGAATGAAAACATCCAGGTTAACAATGAGGGGAGAAAACCTATCCAAGAACATTACAATAAATATGGAGACGCAATAACTACCGTACTTCGTCCTTGCTCTGGGCCCATTCTTGCAAGGCAGTATGTGTTCATCCACCCAATACAAATCAGCTCTACTATGCTGTTTGCATATCTCTCACAGTACGTAAACAGGGCAGCAGTTGTAACTCCACATGTAATGCCGAATTGCACAATGACTCTGCACCTATCATACATTTTATACCTGATCCAGTGCCCATTGAAGTCAATGAAAAAGTCTGAAAGATTTCAATAGTCTTTGATATGTCCAGTGTTGTTATAGCCGTGCTGGTCCCAGGTTATTAGAGAGAAGGTGGGTGAGGTAAGATCTTTTATTGGGCCAACTTCTGTTGATGAGAGAGACAAGCATTTGAGCTTACGCAGAGCTCTTCTTCAGATCAGGTTCTTCAGGTTTTTCAGGCCTGTGTAAGCTTGAAAGCTTGTCTCTCTCACCAACAGAAATTGGTCCCATAAAACATATAACCTCACCCACCTTGTCTCGCTAATGGTCTTTGAATCAGATCCATAACACTGTGAATATTGAATAGATATTTTAACGGATACCACTGTAATACAATCAACCTAAGTGACAGCTTTTTCTTTTCTAAAAGATCCCTTGTTTCCCTTCAGTCTGAATGTTTTAGAGAAAAAATTAATCTTCTGAAATGGCTACATGTTTCCCATCCATTTATCTTGTCTTCTGTGGATTCCCATTTTAACTTGATCCTTACCTGCTCTATTTCTTAGTTTCTTTCAGGATAAAATTTACCCTGCACAGTGCACCGCCAGGATTGTGTGTCACTTTCATCCTACTTATGCTCTATTTTGAGAATTTAAGTATTGTATAGGTTTTGCTTGAGCTTCTTGATAGGAGTAAATTTAATGAGTATAAGGTGTTATACATTTCTGCTAATATACTGCTATGCGTTTCCTTCAAAGCCCTTTGTTAGCATTTTGTGCACGATCAAACACATAATTAAACATAAGGGCAGCGTCTTTTTTGTCATGAATTTTAAGAATGATGGTATGCCACACTCCAGCTATTTCCCACACTCTTTTGTTTCTCCCTGTAAACCTTGAGTCACAATTTGTTTTCATTGTTTTTTCCCCTTAGTGCTCTGATGGCATTTCAACAGGTTTCCCCCAAAGTCATGAGAAATGATGGAATCAAAACTATCCGCAACAGGATTTTGCATCTTTTGTATTCCCAGAACTGTTCAGAACAAGGTAAGAGCCTTCAAACTAACTATATCTTTGTTGAAAAACTTCAGTACCAAGGAGAAACATACTGTGAGCTTGTAGGCAACCAGACGAGTCTTGTGCCATTCAGGGTTTGGCATAGTGAATTGTCCCTTCAACTTTTAACAAATATAAATAAATAAATAAAATGTCTCATCGCCAATGGAAACTTAAAACTCTTCCTCAATTAACCAGCGGCTACCAAAAGAGACGTGTTTTTACAGCATGATAATTAACATAAATTAGTTTTCTCAGTGTAATATCTTAGAGGAGACAAAGTGCCGTAGTTTTTACCTCAGTGTAACTAGGCACGGTCAACCCCAGGTGAAGAGTGTGGTATTGAACTCAGGTAACTACGTAGAGGTGAAAACTGCAGTGCCTTGTCTCCAGTTGGACTTTACAGTGAGATAGCTTTCTCAAGGTAGTTGTCTTGCTGTAAAAACACACTTATTGGCAGTGAAGGCATAGCCTTTTAAACTTGTAGGGTATACTCAAGTGGGATTACATGAGTGGTCGGGAGAGAGATTAAAAATATTTTATATATACTGTGACAAAGTTCCTCCTCTATCTTGGTGGGTCCTGCGCTTATTGGCGGATGTTGCTTGCCTCAGAGATCTTCCCCTCTGGTAGAATCTACAGTCCAGGTTAACTCCTCCTGAGTCTGATCAGGAGTTGGGAGTTTTGGGGGGAACCCGGGCCCGCCCTCTACTCCGGGTTCCAGCCCAGGGCCCTGTGGACTGCAGCTGTTTAGAGTGCCTCCTGGAACAACTGCACGACAGCTACAACTCCCTGGGCTACTTCCCCATGGACTCCTCACAACACCTTCTTTATCCTAACCACAGGATCTTCCAGCAGTATGCCTTCTCACTCTCAGCTCCTAGTGCCTCTTGCTCCCAGCTCCTCACACGCAACCTCCTTCCACAGCTCCTGACATCCTCCCCTCACTGACTAACTGGGAGGCTTTTAACTAGTTCCAGCCAGCCCCTGATTGGCTGCAGGTGTCTCAATCAACCTCCCTGCCTTCTGGAAAGTTCTTAATTGGCCCCAGGTGTCTTAATTGACCTGGAGCAGCTTCCATTTACTTATTCTGGTACCATGGATTTGTTTAGCCTGGGGCTAATATATCTATCTCCCACTACTTTCCTATAGCCATCTGGCCTTGCCCCGTCACAATACGTATACAAAATATGCTATTCTCCATATGCTCCTTTACGTAGTCATAATCAGTTTTCTATTGTCTTGTTCAGTATGATTCATGGATAGTAGATGTTGGCATTGATAAGGAGGTTGTGGGATTAGTACAAGGTGGAATTCCATGCCTAAGGTGTGGTCTGGAAAAAAGCATGAAGTCGACTGATGGGAGAAACAGACAGGGGAAGAGGTTTGAGGTGGCAATGTTTGCAGAGCAGAGGATATGGGAGGTGATGCAAACAGAGATAAGAACAGATAATTGAGGGAATTGTGAAGGGCCTTGAAGATGAGCACAGGAAGCTGAACAAGCAGGCAACATCAAGTTGTGTTACTGGCAGCAAGATTCTTGTAGTGCTAATGGAGCACCTCTGCTAGCAGCCAGATGTTCATGATCCCAAGGTGTTCCTCAGATGGGGAAAACATAGATAGGGAAACCAGGTCATTTATTTAGCTGCCTAAATATAGATTTACGTGCCTAACTTTAGACATCCAAGTTTGCAAATATAACCATAATTTTCAGTTCAGTTTCCAAACTAACATATGCATCTTCTTTATGCTTCCATTGTAGGCAAAAATAACAGCTCAACAGTGGCTGATATTTGCAATCTCTCCATTAACTGGAAAGACGACCGAAGTTTGGTATCTCAGATGGAAGAAGTTTGGAGGTAAAAAAGGTCTTGTAGAACCATGGACAATTACAAAAATATAATTGAAATGTGTGCTTTTCCCTCCAAACTGCTTTTATGTTTTCACTTAAACTGATTTAATATTTTCTAAAACACTTTTCTTTCTTTTTAGAAAAATCAAATTACCGGAGTTTGATGGAGAAGACTTCAGAAGAGCTATTTTCTCAAAGGATTTAGAAACCATACAAAAGTCCCTATATCTTTTAAAGGGCTTCCAACAAAATTTGAATAGAAACAAATCAGAAAACTTAAATCCATTCACAGATGTTGAGAATGAAACCATTCAGCGATTGTATGAAATTCTGAAGTTGCGAATGAATATCACCTATGATTATAAATTAAGGAAACCATTAAGTAAAGAAACAATTGATGAAGTCTATAACTTCACATCTCTTCTACTTCAGAAAGACTTTAACAGGACTTCTGTTTTCAATACGGCAGCCCATTGGAAAGAAATTCAAAGTGCCTTTAAATTAGCTACAGTAATTTGGGATCTAGCATTTTTAAATAAGACTAATTTTAATACAGTGAAGACATGGGATATTATCAAAATGAAGATATCTCATAGGATTTCATCATTCCCTGAAGACATTAAAAACCATCTCTATGCAATGCAAGAAATCCCATCTTTTTTTTCAGATTCTTTTTTTAAACCTACTGTCAATGAAGTATTTCAGGAGCAGTTCTTTACTTTCCAGAAAATATTTGCTAATGTGATGAATGTGAATATGATGAGTCAGTACTATCTATTGAGAAACGTGTTTGAACTTATGCAGACAATCCAAAATTCCACTGATGTAGATCTGTGGAAGGAGCTGAATGCCTATTGGCGTACTGTTGAAAAACTAAGGTCCGCGAAATGGAACAACACTGACATCATTGCATATGGGCAGTTTTTAGATATATTGCACAACCGTTTATACACATTCCATAATGGTTCAGATGTTCTTTTCAATAAAGAATTGGAACAACTGACAGAATTTGCTTCCCGCATGTTACAAGAGTATGGTGGAGAACCCTCCAGCGTGGCCAATATCTCAATGACCATAGAAGCCATACAAAAAACCCTGTACATATTAAAAGATTTGCAGCAAAAGTTTAATATTAGTACATTAGAAACTATTGATCTAGTCTTTAATTTTGACAATAAAAACACTGGTAGATTGTTGGAAATATTGAAGGTCGGAATGAAAATCCTTCATGACAACAGATTGGGCGAAGCATCCAACAACGAAAAAATTGATGCTGTCTATAATTTCTCACATCTGCTACTTCAAAAAGAGTTTAACAAGACTTTCTTACAGCACAATACTTCACTGGAAACAAAAGTGTTGGATCTCTTGCATTTAGTCTTGAGTCCCTTCCTCGTGGAAAATAACAATCGTAATGAAAAGCCACAGAATTGCTCTGTCCAAGACATTCTTCACATAATTCTTCAGATGTTGCTTAAAAATATCACACTAAGTGAGTCCTTACGAGGAAGCCATTGCAAATTCCTGTTTACTTCCATGGATATTCAGATCAGAACAATGGAAAATCAAACATTTACTGAATTGTTTCAGCTTGCAATAAGAAACCTAGAGCAGACTCCAGAATTTACTAGCATCTTCAAAAACAATAGTGAATATTTTTCAAGGGAGCTGTCGTGTATCATCCAGTCATTGCAATTTTCTTCTAGTTTTCTTTCAAACTTAAATATGGTCTCTCACTTTAAGAATCTGTGGATAGAAGAAAAGTATCAAACTCTGACAGCCATCTCTAAGGAGCTTCCCCAGAGTAATGCCACGTGCCCAATACCAGCCTTTCAGAATATGGATCGTGTATTTAAATCTTATCCTTTAAATGTTTTGATTCCTATTATTTTGAATGAAACAGACTTGAAGTCACAAAATTTCTCTGGCAGTTCATTGGACTGGAATAGGTTGCCTTTGTCTATTGCCCGTCTACTGCCAACTGTTCCCCAGTGGAATGTCAGTATATATGAATTGGTACAGATGGTCCAAAATGCCTCCAACCAGCCTGAATGGAGACATTTCTCAAGAGTCTGGAAGAGCATTGGCAATCTGATGATCACCAAATGGAGCCTGACAGAAGTGGATTCCAGTGTGAAACTATTGGAAATGCTGAAAAAAGCCCTCAGTGTTCTTGACATTGGATTAGCTCCCAGAAAAGCAAAAGCACATCAGTTCCTTCATAACTCTAGCTTGGGAATGAACCCCTCAGATTTGGAAGGTATATCTAGTTTGTTAAAACACTTCCTCAATTCAACTTCTGCCACAAACAACAAACCTGACTTGGAGAGGATGTTTAAAAGATTTGCCCCACCAAATGAGATCCCCCCTGAAAGACTTTCCTATACTAATCCCTATTCAGAGGAAACACAATGTTTTTTAAACTTAACTAGAGTAATTTGGTATAAACTAATTTTAAATAAAGAGCTTTTATCCCTCCAAAAACTCCTTGCTACCATGGCAAAGGTGAACATAACTCAGCATTGCCTATTGATCTCTTCCCTGCCTAAGCTAATGCAGCATATCCAAAATTCCACTGATGGAGCTCAGTGGAATGAGCTCAACAGCTACTGGCACACTGCTGAAATACTGCGATCCATGAAATGGAGCAGCACCAATGTGATTGCCTACAAGTCACTTTTAGATGCATTGCAAAAACATTTACATACAGTGAAAAATGGCTCAGGCCTCCTTTCTAGTAACGAATTGGAGCACTTGATAAAACTTGCATCCCAAGAATATGGTGGAGAAGACGCCAGAGAAGCCAATGTCTTAAAATATTTGCAAGCAGTACAAAGGAGTATATTCATTATAAATGACTTGCAACAAAAGTTTAATATCAGTGAATTGGAAACTATTGATCAGTGGATGAATTTTGACAATAACTCCACCCAGAGATTGCTTGAAATATTGAGGGTGGGAATGAAAATCCTTTCTGATGCCAGATTGGGCGAAGCATCCAATAAAGAAAAAATGGATGCTATCTATAATTTCTCACACCTGCTACTTCAAAAGGAATTTAACAAGACTTCCTTACAGCACAATACTTCATTAGAAGCAAAAGTGTTGGATCTCTTGCATTTAGCCTTGAGTCCCTTCCTGGAGGAAGGTAACAATGACAACGAAAAGCCACAGAACTGCTCTGTCCGTGACATTTTTTACATAACACTTCAGATGCTGTTTAAAAATGCCACACTAAGCCAGTCCTTACCAGGAAGGCATTGCAAATTCCTGTTTACTTCCATGGATATTCAGACCAGAACAATGGAAAATAAATCATTTACTCAATTGTTTCAGCTTGGAATAAGAAACCTAGAGCAGACTCCGGAATTTACTAGCATCTTCAAAAACAAAAGTGAATATTTTTCAAGGGAGCTGTCGTGTATCATCCAGTCGTTACAGTTTTCTTCTAGTTTTCTTTCAAACTTAAATACCGTCTCTCACTTTAAAAATCCTTGGATAGAAGGAAAGTATCAAACCCTGACAGCCATCTCTAAGGAGCTGCCCCAGAGTAATACAATCTGCCTACCACCAGCTTTTCAGAGTATGGATAGGGTATTTAATTCTCATCCTTTAAGCAGTTTGATTGCTTTTATTTTGAACGAGATGGACATGAATTCACAAAATTTCTCTAGCAGCTCAGTGGATTGGAAGAACTTGTTCAGTCTCCTCAGTGATGTGCAGGCTGATGTCCAGCGGAACTCCAGTGTGTATGAACTGCTCCAGATGGTCCAAAGTGCCTCAAGGCTCTCTGAATGGAATAATTTCTCCAGAGCCTGGGAAGCAGTTGACAACTTGCTAAGCACCAAATGGAACCTGACCGAAGCGGCGGGGTATGGGAAGCTGCTGGAAATGATGAAGAGGGATCTGGCTGACAGCGAATTAGCTCCAGGAATAATAGAAGCTGCTCATTATGTTCTTAAGAAACTGAACTCTTCTGATCTGCCAACCTTATTGAAAATGGACCTCAACCCAGAGTCTGCCCCTAACAGAGCTGATTTCGATACTGTATTGGACAGTGTTGCTCATCCTTTCAGTGTTATGGCAGAAACCCTTTTCAATAAGACCCAGACTTGGAATGAAGGAGAACAAACCCTGTCTCCTAACAGTTTGGTTGCACAGTAAGATAATTTATTTCCAATTTAATAACTGTCGCAATTTCTTGTAGAATCTACAATGACTTCTGGCTTCCAGTTTATTTTATTTGTCTATTAAAGGAGCAACATTACACTGAAGTTACATGAGCTACACCTAGCTAGGGACATAAAATACAATAAGAATAGGTTCTATAAATACATTAGGAGCAAAAGACATACGAAGAAAAATGTAGGTCTCCTACTTAGTAGGGAAGGATAGCTAAAAATGGATGACATCAAGAAGGTTATAGTGTTTAATATGCCTGTTTTGCTTCAGTCTTCACTAAAGAGGTAAATTGTGATCAGATACTCAACACAATTAATATTAACAAGGGGGAAGGAACGCAAGCGAAAATAGGAGAAGAACAGGCTAAATGATATTTAGATAAGTTAGGTGTATTCAAGTTGGCGGAGGCTGATGAAATTACCCAAGGGTACCTAAGATACTAGCTGAAGCAGTCTCAGAATGATTAGTAATTATCTTTGAGAACTCCTGGAGAACAGGTGAGGTCCCAGAGGACTGGAGAAGGATAAACGTAGTACCTATCTTTAAAAACAGGACCAAAGAGGACCTGGGGAATTATAAACCACTCAGCCTAACTTTAATACCTGGAAAGATACTGGAACAAATTTTATTAAACTGTCTGTAAGACCAAAGAGGATAATAGGGTTATAAATAATAGCCTACAGAGATTTGCAAGAACGAATCATGCCAAACCAACCTAATTTGCTTCTTTGTCCCTAGTGGATAGTAAACACAATATATCTTGAATTTAGTAAGGCTTTTGTCACAGTTCCACATGCCATTCTCATAAAAAAACTAGGGAAGCATAGTCTAGATTAAATTGCTACAAGGTGGGTGCAAAATTGTCAGAAAGACTGGACACAAAGAAAAGTTATCAATGGTTCGCTATTAAACTTGGGGAATGTGTCCAATGGAGTCCCTCAGGAGGCTGTTCTGGGTCCAGTACTGTTCTAGGATAATGGAATGGAAAGTATGCTTATAAAATTTGTGGATGACCACAGGTTTGGAGGGATTGCTAGTGCTTTGGAGGAGAGGATTAGAATTCAAAACAACCTTGACAAATTGGAGAATTTGTCTGAAATCAACAAGATAGAATTCAATAAAAACAGGTGCAAAGTACTACAGTTAGGAAGGAAAAATCAAATGCACAACGACAAAATAGGGAATAACTGGCTAGGCAGTAGTGCTGCTGGAAAGGATCTGGGGGTTACAGTAGGTAAATAATTGAATATGAGCCAGCAATGTGATACAGTTGCAAAAAAGGCTAACCTCATTCTGGATGTATTAACAGCAGTGTCATATGTAAGAAATGTGAGGTAACTATCCCGCTCTGCTGGGTACTGGTGAGGCCTCAGCTGCAGCAAGGTGTCCATTTCGGGGTGGCATACTTTAGGATAGATTTCTATTGGAGAGAATCCAGGGGAAATCTACAAAAATGATAGACGGTTTAGAAACCCTGATCTATAAGGAAAGGTTTAAAAAATTGGGCATGTTTAGTGTTGACAAAGAAGACCGAGGGGAGGACCTGGTAACAGTCTTCAAGTATGTTAAGGGCTGTTATAAAGAGGATAGTGATCTATTTTTCTTCAAGTCCACTGAAGGTACAATAAGAAATAATCAGCTAAATCTGCAGCAGGGTAGATTTAAGTCAGATATTAAGAAAAACGTTCCAACTATAAGGGCAATTAAGCTCTGCAATAGGGAGCTTTGTCATTGGTGGTTTTTAAGAACAGGTTGGACAAACACCTATCAGGTGCTCAGGGGTTATTTGACCCTTTCTCAGTGCAGGGGGCTGGACTAGATGGCCTCTTGAGGTCCCTGCCAATCCTCCATTTCTCTGATTCTGTGTCTGAGACCTACCACCCTTATTTATGGTTCCAATCCACACAGACATTGAGAACACGGGGGTGAAGAAGATTTCATAGTCACTAAACCATACAAGCACTGAGAGAGATTTTCAAAAGTGCTAAGTGTTGGCCTATCTCTGTTCCCATTTAAGTCAATGGGAGTTTTAACCGTTGGCTATAGAGGGAGAATAGCTAGACCAATGCTAAATGCTTTTGAAAAATCTCACCCTAGGAAAACTAAACTCCTTAGCCTCTCCCCCCTAGTTAAATGACTTCCACCTGCTTCTCAGTTTTCCCCACTGTGCCTTTAAGATCAGTCACTTTCATTCAAATGAGTGACCATTTATTATACATTTTCTTTTGCTCATTGTCTCAGAGTGAATTTCCACAGAGGACTTTTCCTATAGTTTGTGAGATAATAGCAAAAGAGATCAATGCAATAAAAATCAGGAGCATCTTAATTGATTAAATATCACAGACTAGATCCTCAGATGATGTAAATCAATTGATTTCAATGAAGTGAAGTGATGCTGATTTACACCATCTGAGGATCTAGCCCTAATGCTGCTGACAGGTTACTCAGTAATGCTTGTTTCTTTTAAGCAGAAAAGGACTTATTCCAGTCTTATTTTTCAGGTTTCTGTTTTTAGAATTGGAAAACGCCATCTTACAGGTGTCAGCCGATAACATTTACAAACCTTACTTGATCTGTTTAATGAATGTGAGTGCAAGTCAAGACAATGAGTTGACAGGTAATAATTATTTAATTAACTCTGGGGGAGTTATCTGGTAATGTCTTAAGCCTGTCTTTTTAAAATGCTACATGTAATGACATGAAGAAATGGTGCTCCGTGTTATCAGCATCCTTGAAAGTCCATTGGAGCTGTCAGAGCTCAGAACCTCTGAAAATGAGGCCCCTTTTGATTTGTCTCGTGTATTTTTATTTTTTGGTCCTTAGGTGTGTCACATTGTCAGTGTAATTTGTCCACTCCAGTAATCGTACAAACATGGAACACTCTTCCCTTTGTGGGTGCATGGCTAGTAAAATGTATGCTGCTGACTCCTAAATAGTGAGCCTTTAGTCAAATGAATCTGGTATTTCCTCCTCTGCTGTGTACTACTGCAGCTTCTATGGTCCTTGAAAGCGGCTGCCATTATTCTGAGAGCTAAGCTTCCATTGGTATAATGGTGTTTCATATGGACAGGCTCGGTACATTGCTTATTTGCCTCACATACGAGGTGTTACTGACTCACTAGGTCTCGTATGCTTTCAGGAGTGTTGTTTCCATTAAGGGGTGGGTTTCAGGAGCAGGGGGGTGTTAACTTGAAGGTCATCTCTGAAAACTCTTGGCATACTCATTCAGGGTTTTAGTAAAAGGGCTGATGCAGATTACTTCCCCCAGAGCAAGAAGGAAGCAAGGACCAGATGGTAACTCTCAGTTCCTGCCCTGCTCCTGGGCAATGCTGCTATGTGAGGGCTTCTCGGAAGGTTGCTTTATGGCTGTCTCCTGCCATGCCTGTCCTGGGGGAACCCTCTGGCTGCAACAGGGACTCTTAGAGCCCCTTTATATCACTCTGTCCCTTTAATGCCATGTCATAAAGGGGCCCGAGTGGGGGTGAGGGTCTCACAGGCTGGATCATAGGGGTACAATCCAGGCCTGAGAGCATGACTGCAGAGGTGCTAAGCACCATTTGACCTCAATGGGAACTCCGTGCACTCAGCACCTGCGGAAAACAGGGCCTTGAAGAGGAAGTTCAATTTTCCAATGTGCAGGGGTTCTGTATGATCTTGTGTGTCATCTAAAGTAACTTAGAAGCTACAAAGGGTCCTGTGGCACCTTATAGACTAACAGAGGTATTGGAGCATAAGCTTTCATGGGTCAATACCCACTTCATCGGATGCAAGCAGTGGAAAAAAAAGTAACTTATTTTCCCTGGCAGAAAACATAACACGTCTTCTGAACCACGCTCAGCTAAAAGAAGCTCCTTTCCCTCAGAAGGCCATCTATGAGAAACATGCATCTATTCCAGAGATCCTGCAGCTAAAAGTAAGTCTGCTTAAAATGCTGACGCAGAGGAACCCCGCACTGATACATCAGTGTGCAATGGAGCGTTCAGGAAGCCAGCACATGGGAAACAGTTTTTTAAAAACACCTGATGTTAGCTAGCACTGGGAGCTGGATCTTACTGCTGCAGCCTGTGCTTTGGGGTTGCCATTACCCAGAGCAGAAAGCACTCTTTCCCACGTGGTCAGTGCAAATGCACATACATGTTTGGGAGAAAAGGGAGGTGCTCAGAGTCTGCCTGGACTGACTCCGAGTTACCGTGGTTTTCATCACCCCACTGGAAGAGGCCATCAGTGCGGTGTGGCTTGTGACTGGCAGTTCATTTCCTTGTTGGATGGATTGAAGGTTTATCCATATTTCTAAGGCTCAGGCCACTCGTGAGACTTTCATAGTGGAGTTAGGGGCACCATTCCCATGAGACTTGTGCTCCTAACTCCCACAGGTGCATTTGAAAAATCATGGACGGGGAGATTTTTCAAAGGCACAAATGACAGTTCAGCACCTAAAGTCCCACTGAAAGTCAATGGGAGTTTGGCATCTCTAACTGCCACTGGAAAAATCTTCCCTGTAACTAACAAGACATGCACCTTTGACACTCTGCTGGCATATTCCTGTCTATGATTGCTTGTCTCATTAGATTGTAAGCTCTTCCGGGTAGGGACTCTCTCTAAATATGTTTACTCAGTACCTAGCAAGGCAAGTCCTTATGCTGATTGGGGTCCCTCGGCATGACTGGAATAATAACAACAACAACAATAATAATAATTAAAAAATAGTAGTTTTCATTGCTGGAGATCTTGTCCCAGGAATTAGCTAGTGCCAGGGTTGGCTTTATAATGCCAGTGTATCATCTTTTATTGTGCTAATATGTCTTTCTTGAAAATAAAAATAGCCAGTTTTCCCCCAAACCGCTCTGGAA
This sequence comes from Chelydra serpentina, assembly GCA_037349315.1. NCBI lineage: Eukaryota > Metazoa > Chordata > Testudines > Chelydridae > Chelydra > Chelydra serpentina. Next base: position 42,131,008 of record JBAIAC010000029.1, on the reverse strand, counting down.
GGGCATAGCAGAAACAGGGGGTTTCAGAGCCTGAGTGTGAATGCCAATGCTGCTATTTTTAGCCTTGTACTGCTAGCCACGCGAGCCCGAGTCAGTTGACCCAGGTGCTGAAACCTGCTGCCACAGGGTTGTGTGGCTTTGGCTTTTTTGCAAAGTAGATTGACCCAGAACTTGCAGACCAAGAGGAGAGAGGGCTAGAGTAGCTGTCTACCACCATGCCTATAACAGGGGAATCCTCCGTGGCTGCAACCAGGGCCCCTTAATGCCACTCTAGCTCTTTAAAGCAGCATCAGGGAACCAGAGCAGGTGTGGGGCTTTCACCATAGGTAGCTGAAGTTAGTGTACTATATTTAAGTTTAAGCACCTAAATAATACTGAAGGGTCACAGAGCACCCACTCGGAATTGTTTACAATGCTTAACTTTCATTAAAAATATATGAGAGAAGTCAAATATCCCTGTGCAAAATCACAAAAGTGGTGTAATGGACATCATGATGTAACGTTGTTGTTAATTGCTTGTATTACAACAGCACCCATAAGTCCCAGTGAGCTAGGCACTGTACAAACACATAGTAAAAGATAATCCCTCTCCTAAGGACTTTACAATCAAAATAGACAAGGCAGATAAAGGGTGGGAGGGGAAGCCAGAGGCATGAAGAGAAGTGACTTGCTCAAGGTCACATAAAACAGCAGCAGAGCTAGGAGCTGAGAAATCTAGTCCAGGGCCCTGGACCTTTCTGCCTCTCCAGGGCTGGGAACAGTCACTGTGAATTTTAGTTCATTTTAAGACCTTTTGAACTAAAGGGCTTGAAAGCTGAATCCTGAATAAAACCAAAGCAATGTCTATATCTTTTAGCCTAAAGCCCACTTTTGATAATCCTTTTCTTTAACTTGTGTGTCTCTCTCTTTTTTTAATTTAAAGACATCTCGCCTCCGAAGCATGATAAAACTTCTTTGTGACTACAAGAGCTTTAAATCACTGCAGCGTATCTGTCAGCTCCCTACGGTTAGCTTTGAAGCACTGTGTGAACAAAGTCAATTTCATGAGCAGCTCCTTCGCAGCGCTGAGTTAAGCAATCACCTTGTGACAGATGTAGTTAATCAAAACAGGGTTTCTCGAGAACTTCGAGATATACTGATTGGGGATCCCACCAAAATCCATTCACAAATGAATTGGTAAGAACTTTTCTAAGCTCTTCTACACCAGTGTTTCTTCCTGAAATTATTAATGTGGACCCTTTATTTTCTTTTAATCTTGCCCATTTTTTAAAATTTAAGGATTCAAGAAAACATACCGCAAATTGATTATTTTCAAGATATCCCTCGGTATATGGCTATACTGAGTTCCATGATGAATACCACTGAGAATGCAACAGTTTCTAAAAAGCAAGGTAGTTTTACCTGTTTACTTTAAATGGTCAAATTTTACTATGATTGTCTTTTGTAAGCTATATGATGACTGAAGTAAGCATGTGCAATGTCCATTGGCTTCTTTTCTAAGACAGGTCGTAGGCCTATTGAAGTCACGTACATAACTCCTATTGAGTCAGAGTTGTTGGCTCAAGCCGTCAGAGGTCCGAAACTTATGTGCATGCAAACTGTGCTCGGTGCAGGACCCAAAAGCTATGGCCCCAACAATCCCTACATCTGCCAGAGGCTTACAGATTGACAAATGGTCCATCCAAATTCAGACATGTTTGAGCATGACACATGGTAGTGCTCCACTCAGCCAACATGCACAACATCTTCAGTCTGGGCAAAAATGTTTCTCTTCCGCTGTCTTAACATAGGTGCTCTGTGCATAGATATATGACAGTTCTGTAAGTATGGAGAAAAGAATTATATCATTTTTTGATTTTTTATTTTAAAGAAATGTTAATGGCTATGTTTAAAAATGTCGACCAGCTCAAAGAGGAGCTCAGAAATGAAGCAGGAATGTCCATAGCAAGTATCAAAGCCCTGATGGAAATGCCTCTCCCAGAAAACACAACTCAGGTAAGTTTACCGTAATTCTAGCTGAAGGGCCTTTTAAATTCGGCACTCAGATAATTAAATCCAGGGGCTATTAGTGAAAGCAGCTCAGCTGATCTCTGCTCCTGTGGGAACGCAGAGGGAGATACATGATGTTTAAGGGACACAAACGCTATACTGCTTTGTAGATCAAAATAGACACCCTGAGTTGCAACTGAAAGAACTTTGTAAGCCAGAGCAGCCTCTCGAGACCAAGAGCAGTATGTTCTTTGGCTGACACCAGTAGCAGGTGGGTAATCACGTACTGGGTGACTGCTGAAATATTTAGCTAGTGCATCGTGCATTGCAGTAATCCAGTTCAGTGGTCGCAAATGCGTGTATATTTTTGGTGAGGTTCACACTGCAGAGAAACAGTCGCAATGCAGATGGAAACGGGCATTTCTGGCCACTGATGCCACCAGTAATTACAAGAGATATCCCTGGGATCCAAAATATCTTCGCCGACAGTGAATCTCAGCCAAGGATGATCCTCAATGATTCGGCTCCAAAGACTTCTTCCCCCAGCCCTGCCTCGGAGCCTCACCATCATCTTGTCCGGATTCAGTCTCAAACAGCTCCCTTTTACCCAACCCCCAGCTCTGTCTATCACTGGGAAAGTTAAACTGATGGATCATTTCAGCCTGTGCAAAGTGTGCTAAAACACTACTATTCTGCTTTGGTTCTCCATGCAGGAATAACAGGGAGGAGAAGGTATGTTTCTTAGGCCTGGTCTACACTAGGGGCTGAAGTCGATGTAAGGTACTCAACTTCAGCTACGTGAATAACGTAGCTGAAGTCGATGTACTTCTATCGATTTACCATGCCGTGAGAATGCCGCAGGGTCGACTGCTGGCCCGCCGCTCCCCTGTCGACTCCACTTCCGCCTCTCGCCGGAGTGGATTACCGGAGTCGACAGCAGAGTGATCGGGGATCGATTTATCGCATCTACACTAGATGCGAAAAACCGATCCCCAAAAGATCGATCGCTACCTGCCAATTGGGCGGGTAGTGTAGACCTGCCCTTAGTCTACAGCATTGGAAGATGATGTTGGGGAAGATTTTAGAAGCGGTAGTTTAACCCACCCATGTTAGAGTAACCTAATAATGTACAAATCTCCTGCTTTTTGTGCAAACACAGCTCGTTTCTCAGATTCTCCAGCTGGAGTCATGTGACGTCCATTCCATCGACCCAAACCTAGACGCGGTAGTAAAGGAGTTCTGCAACCTGTCACTCCCAGAAAGGACCCGCCAGTCTTACATCCTGGGGGTCATATTCTTACGTCACTTAGACATTTACAACTTTCTGTACAAGGTTTGTGTTGGTTATTTAGAGCACTTTTGTGGCTTTTGTTAGATACTGTGGCTAAGATCCTCATCTGGTATACCTGTGCTGGTATGGAGCTAGGCCGCTTCCCACCAGCTGAGGATCTGGCCTTGTGCATGAAATAACAAAGAATGTTATATTGCATACCCATGCTGACATATACATTAAGTTATAGAGCCAGCTGGTGTAAATTGGCATGCCTCAGTTATAAACATGGGAGCTACACTGATCTACAGCAACTTAGGATCTGGCTCACAAGCTACTCTTGCCTGGTACACCATCCAACCATCCTAGCCTAGGTCAGGATGTGAACCCAGGTTCCAATGGATACAAGACACTGGGCTAAGGCTCCAGGGCCAGCTTTAGCGGGTGTGGGGCCCCATGCGAAGAACGACGGTGGGGCCCCTCCGCCGAAATGCCGCCGAAAACGGCAGCAGCACTTGAGCTGCTGCAGAAACACCGCTGAATGTGCCGCCAGCGGCCAAGCTCCCGCCGAAGTGCCCCCGAATACGGCGACGCTAGCAGTAAAGGTACCGCTGAAGCGCCGGATGTTGCAGGGCTCCGACATGGACGGAGCAGGACCCCCTTGGGTGCGGGGCCCGATTCCAGGGAATCGGACGAATCGGCTTAAAGCCGGCCCCGCAAGGCTCACTGTACCAATTAGCTGCCCCACTACATCACAGATTGTAAAAGGGGCTGTGATATTTATTTGCCCAATCCATAATAGCATTGCAATTGCTGTTATGGCCAATCAAATATTCAATATGTGTAATTATGGTTGGTGAAAACCACATGCTAAAATAGGTATGATTCATCAACAAGTATGTTTTCGATACAATGCTGAAATAATTGTCCTGCTGAATGATGCAATCAAATGAGAATGCCAGTGAAGTTGGCTCTGTGGTGATTGACACAAGGACATAAGAACAGCCATACTGGGTCAGACCAATAGTCCATCTAGTCCAGTATCCTATCTCTGACAGTGGCCGGGAGCGTACAGAACAGGGCAATTTTGGAGAGATTCCCCCCTTCTTCCCCTCCCAGGTTCCGGCAGTCAGGGTTGCCCTGAGCATGCAGTTGCATTCCTGTCCATCTTGGCTAATAGCCAACTAGTGGATCTATGCTCCATGAACACATCTAGTTCCTTTTTGAACCTGTTATACTTTTGGCCATCACAACACCCCATGGCAATGAGTTCCACAGGTTAATTGTGCACTGTCTGAGAAAGAACTTCCTCTGGCTTGTATTCAATCTGCTGCCTAGTCATTTCATTGGGTGGCCCCTGGTTTTTGCATCAATGGTGCTGAAGGACTTCTACTGTATTCCAGCCATCCTCAAAACAAACTTTCCCACATTTTAACTGTTTAGAGCCAGGTTCTTTAGAGCTACTCTTAAAGTTCCAGGGTGGAATTTTCAACAAGTGGGTAAGTGACTTGGGAGTACAAGTCCCATTGATTTCCTATGGGATTTGTGCTCCTAAGTCACTTAACCACTTTTGTAAATCCCACCTCTAACCCCAAAGAATTAGTACTAGATATGTGTGTATATGCTGACAGTTATTTTCTTCCTTCCTCTCTCTTCTAGATGTTTTTCCCCAAAGAACTGCAGAAATCCATGGACAAAATGTTAGGCCTCCTCAAAGAGATGGAACATTTCAGGAACCAGGTGGAGTCTGGCATGCGTCCACTGTTAGAAGCAATTAATTCATTCAAAAAGCTACGACAGTCTAGAAATGTGCCCCTCTCCAAGGTGTGTATTCGTGTGGGAATGCCTTTGGAATAGTTACACAGTGTTGTCCGTAGAATCTCTAAGTGCATCAAGGGAAGTAGCCAGAGGTCAGCAAGTCTCTGTCAGGATACTGAGAATGGACTTGTTTGGAATGACATAGGTAGAAGAGGGACAGTCACATGGTCAGTATGGGCGAGGAGAGGAATGAAAACACAGAAGACTTACAGCTATGTTGAAGTGGGATAACTAGAAAGGAAATTAAAGGAGACCTACAGCCACATTGAAAAGACCCAGCAAGTGGATAGTAAAAACTGCATGAGAGCAGGGGTGCTGGAACAATTCAAATGGGGGGTGGGTGCTGAGACCCCTTGAACCAAACAGTAAACCCTGTATATGATAGCAACCACTTCAAGCCAGGGGGTGCGGCAGCACCCCTAGTTCCAGCACCTATGCATGAGAGTGACACAGCAAGGACCTGATCTGGGCCCCTTCCCCGAGATCCCCACTGCTTCCTCTATTCCACACCCCACCCCCAGGTCCCTGCTGCTCACCGCGTCCCTCCTCCTTGGGACGGGGGAGTGAGGAGGAGGGACGCGGAGAGCCAGCAGCCAGCGGACTGAGGAAGCTCAGCCGGGTGCTGGGGCCGGCGGCTTGGCGGGGGGGCCTTTAGGAGTGGGAGGAGCTGGTATTTTCAGGGCCGGCAGCTTGGCCCGGCCTCACTCTGGCAGTGGGTGGGGGTGGCCCGGCGCTGGGGGAGGTCAGTGGCTAGGCCTGGCACTGGCGCCGGCCCAACTCTGGCGGGGGTGAGGGTCAGGGGCTCGTCCTGGTGCTGAGGCTGGGCCAGCACTTGGGGAGGCTGGTTGTGCAGCCTGGTGCTCGGGGTGGGTCGGAGGGGGCGGCGGCTCAGCCCGATGTGGCTGGGTGGACGGGCAGGAGCCCCTCACGGCTTCTCCTTTTATGGGGCGGTGGTTTGGGGTTCCAGTATGAGGGGGGGCAGGGTCTTGGGCAGCAGAGGCTGGGCCGGCGGGCTAGCCTCCCCAAAGCAGGGGTTCACCCGCTGCCCATGGGCCTGATCCAAAGCCAACAGAAGTCAATGGAAAGTCTCCCATCAACTTAAGTCAGCTTTGGCTCAGGCTGTCATCACACTTATTATGGTGATTACACTTATCAGCCAACTGGCTGGTCATGGTACCTTATGCTATGCCTCGGGCTGGGTACCATCCTTCCGCAGCTCATCTCTCGTCCTGTCATTATGCATCTTTTGCATCATGGGAGTAAACCTTGCTCTACATGCTCCAGGGAATAAATCACCTTGAGATCAATGAGAGTTGAGGGTGCTCTGCACCCTCAACATCCAGCATGTCTCATGATTGGATTCTCAACTCCTTTCTATAAATCTGCCAACCGCTGACACATATCAGCACAAATTATCCTTTGATATTGATGCTTTTCATTCATATTTATAAATAAGCATGCAAAGGACCAAGCCAGATAGTTTCAGGTTTTCCAAGCAAAGTCCCTTGTTTTGTAGGCTCTTAACCAAAAGTTTCCATAAATGTGCTTTACTTCTCCCACTGAGATAAGGCGATTTAAACATGCAGGTGTTTCTTTTTGCTTTTGTTTTTTTGTCCCGTAGGCATTGTTTAAAACAACCAACATAACAATAACTCAGGGATCATTTAAGTCTATTTCGAAAGCTCTCTGCAATGAGGAAATCACACCCTTGTTTTTTGAATCTTTGCTGCCTGATTTTGGAGATCCAAAAAGATCTAGTTCTTCTGCCCAGGATGAAAATGTACAGAAAATTATGAGGAAATATGGCTTCCCCCAGGATCCCAGTGAGTTTGCGGCAAAAGACGCGCCACAAGAGGAAACACTGAAACTATTCGCTTTCTCAGAGAATGTAGTTAGACTTAAATAGAAGGGTCAGTTAAAAAATGCATGGGCTAGATTCTGGTCTCTTTTGCACTAATTATAAACTGGTGTAACTCTGTTAACTTCAGTGGAGCTTCCCTGATTCATGATGAGAATCACTCCCCTCCCCGCGAGCTGGTTGAAGTTTTTCAGACAAAACTTTTCATTGAACGATTGCTTTTTAAATGAAAATTTTGTGGAAAACTGTGGACATTTTTAAAACATTTCATTACTTTTTTCCTTATATCTTTCTGATGCCATTATCTAAATGGGGTGACCATTTTTTGGTTATTGAAAACTCTGGGTTTTGGTAAATTAAATGCTTTTTTCATGGGTTCATTTCTAACCTTGAGAAACAATTTTAAAAAATCTTGACATTTAAAAAAAATAAGTTTTGAACAGCTCTAGCCCCTACAGGTCTAGCGGAACACAAGCGCATCAGACCAAATCCTCAGCTGGTTTAAACTGGAAAAGCTGCATTGGCGTAGCTGAAGTCGACGTATCTTAGTTCGACTTACCTGGGCGTCCTCACAGCAGCGAATCAACCGCTGCCGCTCCCCCGTCGACTCCACTTCCGTCTGTCACGGCGGTGGAGTTCCGGAGTCAACGGGGAGAGCGCTCGGGGATCAATTTATCACGTCTATGCTAGACACGATAAATCGATCCCTGATAGATCGATCACTACCCACCGATCCGGCAGGTAGTGTAGACGTAACCATTGAAATCAATGGTGCTATGCCGACTTCCACCAGCTCGTTATTGTATCAATTCTTTGTGGAGCACTGACTGATTGATGGTGGAACTATAATGTTTCCTGATGTAGCAGTTTGTGTGGAATGTGATGTGTTATTTTGTGCAAGATGCTGCATTATATGACAGCTTGGGTCAGGGTATCCCTGCCATTTCTGCAAGTGGAGATGACTTGGAGCTGGCAGATCTTGGTGGAGAAGTGGGAATGCAGCCTTCATGGCATTGTCCCTCTTTCCTCAAACCTGCAGTAGCCCATCTGTGGGAATCGGGCTCCAGAAGCCAGATGGGAGTCAATGTGGCTGGGGCACACAGCTGCTTTCCACAGATCTATGGGAACTCATGAAGTCCCGTTTCTCGACATAGGTCTTTCTCCCCTAGGCATCTGTCTCTTTCATTTTATGTAACAAAAAAGAGCTGTACATTTGTTTTGAACACTGGGACAGAAACATTTTGGAGCTGACCCAAGTATTTCTGATTAGATCCAGCACTCAGCTGTTCTGGGCCAAACCCTCAATTGGTGCAAATCTGCACAGCTCTGTTCAATGGAGCTGTGCTGATCTACACCAACTGAGGATCTGGCTCACTATGCTTATGGGTAACTTATTTTCGTAAAGCTTAAAAAGAAAAACTCAGGCTTCTGAGAGGAGTAGGGCAGCAGCTTAATGTTTCCTCATTTCCCAGTTCCCGCGGTGGTCTGGTTTTAGGACTGGACAGGTCAGTGATTTTATCCTGATGTGTAGTTTTTCCAGCTGCACTGGCATTATTAGCTCCTCCTAGTTCACAAAACTCCATTTAACCTTAAAGCAGAAAAAGCTCTGCTAGAACAATGAGAATCTTGTCTTGATTTCAGCAACAGGAGACCTTGGGGTGGATTAGTTCTGTCAAGAGGTATTGCATCAGTCAGTGCAGAGAGGGTTGTGCAGACATTAATCGGACACAGCAACAAAAATACTCTTGGGAACTTTCATGTGTCTACTTTATTTGTACTATTTGTTTTTTTGCTTTGCAGCACCATTCTGCTTATCATTTTATCTGGATTTGGTTAGTACCCCTACTGGAGTTTTAATATGGTCTTTCCTCAAACCTATGCTGTTTGGGAAGATTCTGTATACACCAAACACACCAGAAACTCAAGCAATCATGGAAAAGGTATGATGTTGTGAATACTGAGAGGGGCTCTGCTCAAGCAAATCCCAATGACAGGGCTTCTTGTTGAGTCTCCAGTGCAGGCTGGCTTTTTGGAGAAGCAGCACAATTCTGTTTTCTGCCTATGCTGGAAGTATTAGACTTGGTTGATAACCCCCTGGGAGAAAAATGAATCTTGAAGCATTACTATAGAACATAGCTGATGTGGTCTCAAACTGGAAGTAATCTAAAGCTTCTAAGATGCTTTGAGATTAAAGAAGAATGTAGATCAGTCATCAGCAAAGAATTGTTTAATGCATTTAAATTCAAAATGGGAGTGAGGTACTGACTGTGGGGTGTTGGTTGGGACCGACAACTGAAATTACGGAAGCTGGATCATAATTTTGCGAGTATTCAGAGCTGGGGGTTTGGTTTGGGCCGCTGATTGGGTTATCCCTAAAAATAATGAGGTTAGATAAACTAGCAAATCCTTCGAAACTTGTTTCCAGTGCACCGTAGCTTTGTGTTTCTGTTTGTGGGAAGGCACTGCAGAGAGAATCCTGATCTCCAAGAAATGAAAATACAAATGAAAGTGAAAGGCAGAAAATTTAAACTGGGGAAAGGGAAACATGATTTCACACAATGCACAGCCTCTGTGGCTCTTTGAGACAAGCTGTCACTGAGGTCAAGAGCTTAGCAAAATTACAAAAAGGACTAGACATTTAGACAGATAACAAGAATATCCAGAATTCTAATAGAAAGAATGTAAAAAAAAAAAAACAATGGTGAAACCCTGTGTCCATTGAAATCAACAACATAACTTCCATTGACTTCCATGGGGCCAGGATTTAACCCCAAGAATTTTGAAAGTGATGAAGACACTCACTGTTGAAGGCATAAACCAACCTCTAATGAATGGGGGTAGGAAAAATATTTCCCTGTGCTCAGGTTATCCCATAACGAGCTACTGCAGGGGTTTCTTGCCCCTTAATCTGAAGCAATTGATACTGGCCACAGTCAGAAATAGAATGTGGGACTGAATAGATCCCAGGTCTGATACAGTCTGACGATTCCTATGGTCTACAGGTCAATTGAAAAACAAGATTGTTAAAGGGCAGCGACAATTTGTAATCTACCACTTTGCGAATGTGGTAAATAGTTTCATTTGCATGAAACATCCAAGCAGCACTGGAAATGTAAGGGGGTTGGAAGGATTATGGGGGTTGGAAGGAATTCTCTGCAAAAGGCTTCCATTAATGTCAGTGGCGGTTGCTCTTCCTTCATGAGGACTGACTTTGGTCCTTGATCACAGCGAAGTGCTGTGTAACCCAAGAGGAAAATACAGAGTTTTGTGATTGCACCAAATTACTGCTCTGTGCTAACTAGATAAGGACCTGAGGTCAATAACTTTTAGTAGCTTCTGAAAGAGTTTTCGGGGAGGAAAATGCGTGATTCTTGATTAACAGAACTGGACTTCATTCTAAGGGCTGGTCTACACTAACCCCAGAATTCGAACTAAGATGCGCAACTTCAGCTACGTGAATAACATAGCTGAAGTTGAACTATCTTAGTTAGAATGAAAAAGCACTTACCCGGGGTCCACACGCGGCGCGCAGGCTCCCCCGTCGACTCCGCCTACTCCGTTCATCGAGCTGGATTACCAGCGTCGACGGGGGAGCACTTCCTGGTTCGATTTATCGCGTCTAGACAAGACGCGATAAATCGAACCCAGAACATCGATTCCGCGCCTCCGATCGGACGCGTAGGTATAGACGTACCCTTAGACATAGAGCAAGTCTACACTTAAACCGCTTTAAGCTTCTCCCACCGACATAGCCCTGTCTACTCAGGGGGATAGGTTGGTATAAACTAAGTCGCTCAGGAGTGTGGACTTTTCAGACCTCTGAGTGACGTAGTTATACCGATATAGGTCTGTAGTTTAGACCAGACCTTGGTCATAATACTTAAGGCCCCAATCCAGCAAAGCATGTAAGCAGGTGCTGAAGTCCAGCTCTGTTCAGCAAAGCACTGAAACACACACTAAACGTTAAATACCTACATGTGTGAAGTTAAACACATGTTAAAGTTAAGCATGTGCTTAAGCACATAGAAGAACAGGGGTGGGCTGCTGAATCGAGACCTAAAAAAGGAAAAACTTGTTCCATGTCATGTGCAAGGACCATGGAAATATTAATTTAGCTTTTTGTAAACAGGTCAAATGGATTTATTTTATGTGTTTGTTTGTATTTGTTTGTTAAGTCTAATGCAACCCTGAAGCAGATGGCTGATCTAATGCAAAAGTCTCAGGAATGGCTGGACAAGTCACCGTTGATCATGCATTCACTGACTACGTTAAACCAAACAATTCCAGTTGTCAAGGTATTATTATCTCACAGCTAACAGGGTTCCTTTGTCGCTCAAGTAAACAGAAGGCTGGGGTCAGCTACCATCTGATATAAATTGTCATAGCTCCATTGACATCCACCAACAATACAAGCACCAAGAGATTTTAAAGGAACACCTTTTCAGAGCTAAACCCTCCTTCTGAAATGCTTACAATACGTCCTCTAAAACTTCCAACACACTGCGGGCCTATGGTTGGCCATACAAAGGGAAGAATTCTCGTAGGTTTGTAAATGCAATTGCCTTCTGCTTGATGTAGCAATCAAAGCTGGGTGACTCATTACAAGGTTCATCCCAGCCTGAGATACCAAAGAAGTTCTCCTCAGGAAGCAGAAAAGCTGGGATAATACCTCGTTCTCCTCATTAGAAAAGTGCCTGAGAGCCTAGAGTATGAACAAATACCATTCTGCCTTTGTAGCTCAACGAGGAAAATATTTAAATATCAGTGTAAAACTTCAGACTCTCCCCATGAGGAACAAGTCACTGCTCAAACCTGGAAAGCTGTAACGTGCCTCCACTCTCAATGCTTAAGTTACTTTGAGGCCTTAGCAACAATGATCAGCTTCTCTTTGGTTAAGAAACAGAACACAGCCTGTTATAGAAAGGATACCTTGGGAACACAGAGTAATTATTAACTGGTCTCGGTGGGAGAACTTCACCACAGTGTACATGGCATAGCTAGACTCCTGGAACATCCAGGGTGGGGCGTGTGAGCGTCAGAGGTGAAACATTCTCCACGGAGCGGACTCGTTTGTGGAATGAGCTATTAGAGATTCAGCTAAGCTAAAACCTGAAGGCCTGATGCTCATTTACACGCAGGCCCTATGCACTGTGCTCTGACAGTGTCCAGGGCCCTTACAGCCCTGGACACTGTCTACACAGCATTTAGGAGCCCGCGGGCGCGAGCCTCCCAGGAGGGTCGACAGACTCAGGCTAGCAAGGCTCATGCCAGTGTTCTAAAAACAGCTGTATAGACAGGGCTGGACCTTGGGCTCTGACACCTACGGAGAGGGGTGGGCTGAAGAGTCCAAGCCACAACATCAGAGCCGTGGCTGTACAGCTATTTTGAGAGCGCTAGGGCAAACCTCACCAACCCCAGCCTGCTGACCTGGGCTAAGAAGCTTGCTCCTGCGGGCTCCCAAACCGTAGACACACCAAAAGTGGGTAGAAATTACATTTGCACAAACTTTAACATCTCCGGGTCACTAAGGATTCAGGCCTAAGTACTTTCCAGCACCAATCCGATGCCCAGTGAAATCAATGTGAGTGTTTTCCATTAGATCAGGCCCATAGAGGGCTGTAAGACACCGTCATGGGTTAAAGTTTTCTCACCGTAACTGAAATCAAGTGAAGAGAGGAGGCTCAAGAAGGGTGTAAGTAACATGGAGGGGCTCCAAAGGGGATGAATGTCTGTCTCTCTCTCATTTGATAGAATACCCTGCAGAATCCATTCGTACAAGTTTTTATCAAACTCATGGTGAAGCTGGATGCTATTGAACTGCTGAGCCAAATAAATGAACTGGGTAAGTCACTATTCGTACACCTCCTATTTATATAACAGTGCACGAAACATCACAAATGCTGCACTGCCTTAGCCCATTGGTGTAACGATTTCTGATGGCCGGTAGCTGATACTTTAGTGCCAATCAAACTCATCCATAGTGTATATTTGCAATGCTTCATGCTTTGTGGGGCTGGAAAGATTCCTCCTTCACCCTCTTAAAATATCAGCATATGTCCTGAGCAATGTGGTTTGAGTGCCCACATTATGGATGGATAAGACAGATGAAGAGGGGGGAGAAAGGGAGCATTATGATCCTTGTTTTACAGATGGGAAATGGAGGCATAGAGAGATTAAGTGATTTAGCCAAGGGCACACAGGAATTCTGTGGCAGATTTTGCCTTGAAGTGCAGCCTCCCGAGTCCCAATCTTGTACCTTAGCCCAATGCCAGTCATCCTCTCCATAAATGTGTCTTATGTGGCATCCAGTGTGTAACACAAAACACATTATCAGATGCATAAGCCAGTCTTTTAGCTGTGGGATTCCTGAAATGTAACCTGTTACTATGTTGTTGTTTTTTAAAGAAGCTAATGTCATACCAATATTTTTTTAAAAGGTAAACAGGATGACGCAGATAACTATAGGTCAGATAGCCTGATAGTGATTCCAGGAAAAATCTCAGAAAGGCTGATATGGGATATCATCAGTAAAGAATTTAAGAATGATAGCATAATTAATGCCAATCAACATGGTTTTATGAAAAATGAGCTTGTCAAACAAATGTATCTCATCATAAACTGATCACTAGTTTGGTCGAGAAAGGTAACTGTGTTGAGATAATAGATTTCTGTGAGTCATTTGACTTAGTCCTGAATGACATTCTGATAAATTAACATTATACAAAATTAGTGTTTTCCATATTAAATGGGTTAAAACCTGGTTAAATAATAGATCTCAAAAATAATTGTAAATGGGGAATCATAGAACCCTAGAAGTGTAGGACTGGAAGAGACCTCAAGAAGTCATCCAGTCCAGTCCCCTCTCTGCACTCAAGGCAGGACTAAGTAAAAGCAAGACCATCCCTGGCATCCCTGTGTTTGTCTAACCTGTTGTTAAAAACCTCCAATGATGGAGATTCCACAACCTCCCTAGATAATTTATTCCAGTGCTTAACCACCCTGACAGTGAGGAATTTTTTCCTAATGTCCAACCTAGACCTCCCTTACTACAATTTAAGCCCATTGCTACTTGTCCTATCCTCAGAAGTTAACGAGAACAATTTTTCTCCCTCCTCCTTGTAACAACCTTTTATGTACTTGAAAACTATTATCATGTCCCCTCTCAGTCTTCTCTTCTCCAGACTAAACAAACCCAGTTTTTTCAATCTTCCCTCATAGTTCATGTTTTCTAGACCTTTAATCATTTTTCTTGCTCTTCTCTGGACTTTCTCCAATTTGTCCATATCTTTCCTGAAATGTGGCACCGAGAACTAGACACAGTACTCCAGCTGAGGCCTTATCAGCATGGAGTAGAGCGGAATAATTACTTCTTGTGTCTTGCTTACAACACTCCTACTGATACATCCAGAATGGCGTTCACTTTTTTTGCAACAGTGATACACTGTTGATTCATATTTAGCTTGTGATCCGCTATGACCCCCAGATCCCTATCCGCAGTACTGTTTCCTAGGCAGTAATTTCCCATTTTGTATGTGTGCAATTGATTGTTCCTTCCTAAATGGAGTACTTTGCATGTATCCTTATGAATTTCATCCTATTCACTTCAAACCGTTTCTCCAGTTTGTCCAGATAATTTTGAATTTTAATTCTATCCTCCAAAGCACTTGCAACCCTTCCCAGCTTGGTATCGTCCACAAATTTTATAAGTGTACTCTATGCCATTATCTACATCATTGATGAAGATCTTGAACAGAACTGGACTCAGAACTGATACCTGTGGGACCCCACTTGATATGCCCTTCCAGATTGACTGTGAACCACTGATAACTACTCTCTGGGAACGGTTTTCCAACCAGTTACACACCCACCTTATAGTAGCTCCATTTAGGTTGTATTTCCCTAGTTTGTTTATGAGAAGATCATGCAAGTGCCTACTTGGGGAAGAGACTTCTGATACCAGAAGACTCTTTAATTGATCAGAAAAAGGCATTAAAACCTCCAATGGTTGGAAGCTGAAGCTAGACAAATTCAGACTAGAAATAGGGTGCAAATTTTTAACAGTGAGGGTAATTAACCATTGGAACGACGTGCCTAGGGACATGATGGATTCTCCATCACTTGACGTCTTTAAATCAAGACTGGATGTCTTTCTAAAAGATAAGCTAGGGCTCAAACAGAAGTTATGGGCTTGGTGCAGGGTTTACTGGGTGAGGGTCTATGACCTGGGCTACACAGGAGGTCAGACTTGATGATGATAATTGTCATGTTCCAGTACCAGATACGGACTGGCTACAGAGCTTGCTTATACACATGCGACGTGTTCATCATACAATCCTTTAATGCTCTGCCAGGTATCGCTGACGTTCCTTATAAATCAGTGGTCACCAACTCATTGATCGCGATTGAGTGGTCGATCCTGGAGCCTGGGCCATTCGATCGCAATCTCCGGGCCGCTAAAAGTCCGGTGGTGCAAGGGTTCAGGCAGACTGCCTGTCTGCCATGGCCCCACGCTGCTCCCGGAAGCGGCTGGCTGCTGGCATGTCTCTGCAGCCCCTGGAGGAAGGGGAGGGTGAGGCAGCTTCGCACGCTGCCCCCACCCCCAGCACCGTCCCTGCAGCTCCCATTGGCCGGGAACCAGCCAATGGGAGCTGCAGGGGTGGTGCTTGAAGGTGCGGGCAGCGCACGGAGACCTGCTGCCTGCCTCCCTCCAGGGGACGCATGCAGAGATGTGCCAGCAGCCAGTCTCTTCCTGAGCCCTGCTGCTCTGCCGACCGGGAGCCACCTGTGGTAAGTGCCTCCCGCCTGGAGTCTTTACCTTGCATCCCTTCCTGGACCCCCCACTCCCAGCCCAGAGCTTCCTCCCAGACCCCGCACCCCCTCCTACACCCCAACCCCCTGCCCCATCCCAGAGCCCCCTCCTGCACCCAAACTCCCCCCCCCCAGCCTGCACCCCAAAACTCTGCACCAGCCTGGAACCCCATCCAGCACCCAAACTCCACCCCAGAGCCCACACCCCTCGCCCCCTCCTGCACCCCAATCCCCTGCCCCAGGCTCAGCCAATGCACACCCCACTGTTGAGAATGGTACATGGATTTGTGACAATCCCTGAAAGATTTTGGATCTAAAACCACAAATGACACTAATAAAAAGTAAACCTCATGAAATGTCCAGTGGATTCTATGAGATTAGGTGCAGTGTGACCATATGACGCCTGCACCCAAACTCCCTCTCTGAGCTCGCACCCCTCACTCCTGCACCCCTACCCCCTGCCCAAGGCTCAGCACGGAGCCCCCTCCCACACTCCAAACCCCTCGGCCCCAGCCTAGAGCCTGCACCCCAACCTCCTGCCCCAGCCCGGTAACAGTGAGTGAGGATGGGGGAGAGTGAGCGACAGAGGGAGGGGGGATTGGAGTGAGCGAGGCAGGGCCTCGGGGAATGGGCGAGGTAGATCCTGGGTTGATCTTAAATTCAAAATGTGATCTTGTGTGTAAAAAGGTTGGAGACCACGGCTTTAAATGAACACAGCGCCCCCTAATGGCTGAACAGTGTAATATGGTTTAGCATGCCATTATAATAGTAGTCCCTTCCGGCCTCAAAATCTATGAAAAATAGCCTTAAAAATCAAAGGACCTAGTTTAAATGACTCCGATCCTGAATGTTTGTCAAATAGACATTGCATGAGAATGTCTGCAGTAAATCCCCTCTGGCCACCAGAAGACACTGTTCAGACATGATTATCCATCCAAATAGTGAATTGGAAGTCTGATGGGAAGTGGGTTTAGTAGTTCACTCACATCAGAACTGGAGGGTTTTTTTAAAGTTTTCAGGTCTCTCAGGTCCGTCCCTTTCCCCGCTCTCCCCCCCCCCCCCCCCCAGCTCCCGCCTCCCTACTCTCTCAGTGGAGTAATGTAGCAGCCACTTTAAGAACATAAGAATGGCCATACTGGGTCAGACCAATGGTCCGTCTAGCCCAGTATCCTGTCTTCCGACAGTGGCCAATGCCAGGTGCCCCAGAGGGAATGAACAGAACAGGGAATCATCAAGTGATCCATCCCTTGTTGCCCATTCCCAGTTTCTGGCAAACAAAGGCTAAGGACACCATCCCTGCCCATCATGGCTAATAGCCATTGATGGACCTGTCCTCCTTGAACTTATCTAGCTCTTTTTTGAACCCTGTTATAGTCTTGACATTCACAACATCCTCTGGCAAGGAGTTCCACAGGTTGATTGTGCGTTGTGTGAAAAAATTCTTCCTTTTGTTAGTTTTAAACCTGCTGCCTATTAATTTTATTTGGTGACCGCTAGTTCTTGTGTTATGAGAAGGAATAAATAACACTTTCTTATTTACTTTCTGCACACCAGTCATGATTTTATAGATCTCTATCATAATCCCCCCCCCCCACTTAGTCATCTCTTTTTTCAAGCTGAAAAGTCCCAGTCTTATTAATCTCTCCTCATACGGAAGCCGTTCTATACCCCTAATCATTTTTGTTGCCCTTTTTTGAACCTTTTCCAATTTCAATATATCTTTTTTGAGTAGGAGTGACCACATCTGCACGCAGTATTCAAGATGTGGGCATATCATAGATTTATATAAAGGCAATATGATATTTTCTGTCTTATTTTCTGTCCCTTTCTTAATGATTCCCAACATTCTGTTTGCTTTTTTGACTGCCACTGAACATTGAGTGAATGTTTTCAAAGAACTATCCACAATGACTCCAACACAGCCCTTGTTTGTGCGAGTGGAAGCTGATGTAGATCAGGAGTGAGTCTAGCTCATTGCAACCCATATTAGCATGCTGTGTAGAATTAAATGTGTGCAAATAGTCACCTATTGAGTGCAATCACCTGTCCTAACTGCAACAAAACCATCATCCTTGTGGCCGCTGTTCCACATTAGTTACGCTGCATTATGTAGTCATCATGTACAATAGCCAGAAGACAGCAGTACCTTTATTGGCTGCATTAACGGGTCTAATACACACGGCCACCATGGCAGACCTACCTCTTACTTGACGGGCTTGGATAAAATAGATTGTGTTCACCACTGAGCTAAAACAGATCAGCAGACATGGCGATTACACGGAAAATCACTGGACGTGGAATGAATGGAGAACATCATACACAGTTTTAAAAACCAGCAGATTAGCAGTAACCTCTGGTTTGAAATGGCTGTCACATTCCGTAGTTGGCATTCTCCCAAAGACAAACTGATGAGCGTGTTAAGAATGATTAACCTAAAAATTGGGTCAACCACATGCATTCATTGCACTGATAAATGCAGAATAATATTTTACGATTAATGTTTAGTGTGCTTGTTTTTTCCATCATTATTAGCATTAACAGCATAATGAAGTGATGGTTCTTTTGCTTCATTCCCTTCCCCCTCCCCCAGATGATATAAGGTTGGAATTGCAGAACAACGCCGACATCATCAATCAGCTGAACACATTATCTACCCTGGCAGTGAATGTATCCTCCTGTGTGTCGTTTGATCGCATTCAGGTGGCAAAAACCAGAGAGGAGCTGGAAATGGTAGCTAAAGAGCTTTTTTTGAGGAACGAACTTTTTGGAAGTAAGTGCCGTGTTCCGTTACAGAAATGCCCATGTAATTAATGAATTAACCCTTTTTACCCTGCTATCATGTGCAGTTGCCAAAGTGCAGTTCGTGAGTCAAGTGCTATACATAGAGTTCTATATTATGGAGACAATAGGTCCCTGCAAACAATGCTCAACCTGCAGTCTTCCAGCCAATCAGCCATGACATATTGCATGGCCATGCCTCCTTATCACAGATGAGAGTGGGCTACAATCTGCTCCTTTTCATGCAGACTAGGTGTAGGTAGCCCTTGGTATCCTGGCAAGGTGCCACTATGGTCTTCTGTTGAGCACATTGGGAACCCTCGGTGAATCTCCAGGACCCAGAGCTGTCCTCCAGATAGGCCTGTAGAGGAAAAGGGATATGTAAAGCAAGACATGAAGAGACCACACCTTTCTTTAGCGGATCATAATGTTCTTGAAATGCTTTAATGAAACCAAATAGCCCATTATTGTAGGAGAAGTATATTGGCAGATAAGAACTACATTCATGAAAGTCAGATGAATTTGGCCCATTAACTTTTGGCTATCATATCAAGTAGGAAAGAAGAAAGAATCTGATGTGTGTCCTTGGTTTAGTTTTTAAAGGAATCGGAATGTGAGCTCAGGCTTTCTTGAAAGTCCCATAAATTGTTCTTTTTTAATATCCCAAAATTCAGCCACCATTAAAAACATCTCCCTTATCAACAGAAACTCTACTAACCTTAATAATGTGATGTATCAGTAGTTATTAAAACTGATTTCCTGTACATCTGTCATACATGAGATTTGATACTCTGGATATGGAATATTTATAGTTTTTCTAGTCGGGTTAGATCTAAGACCTGGGTTTTCCAAAAGTGACTAGTGATTTTGGGTACCTCCAATACTGAGTGCTGACATAGGAACAACTTAAAAGGGTCTGCTTTTCAGAGGGTGGGTTCTCG
Source organism: Chelydra serpentina (assembly GCA_037349315.1). Lineage (NCBI taxonomy): Eukaryota > Metazoa > Chordata > Testudines > Chelydridae > Chelydra > Chelydra serpentina. The sequence goes on along the minus strand of JBAIAC010000029.1, from coordinate 42,111,546 downwards.
GCACCCAGAATCACCAGTCTGTTTTGGAAACATCAGCATAAATACAGTGTGAGCAACAACAGCTAACTCTACTTTGACATGCTTGATAGTGACAACAAACTGCATATCCATCTCAGCAGTAGGCTCTTTAGTTAAAAGACAGTTGGGTTTTAATATGCAAAGGGGTTATAAAAATGAGGCATTCAGATTTGATACTTATATGTGACACTATCCTACTGCAACCATTGTTGACTGAAAAATAAACTTCACTTTGTTTTCTCAAGGTGTCATTTTCAAGCTACCATCAAGCAGTAACAGACAGAGGAGAGCAACTCCCAGCAGTCTCTCCCTTCCTCCACTGGTCAATTATACCATCCGAATGAGCAGCAGGATTTCCCAAACAACAAACAGGATCAGGGAGAGGATCTGGACCGTGGGCCCACATAATTCAGCCTCGCAGAGTCAGATCTACAGCCGAGCCTTTATCTATATCCAGGACAGTATCGAGAGAGCAATCATTGAGTTGCAGACTGGGAAGAGTCCAGAGGAAATAGCTGTTCAAGTCCAGGCCACTCCCTACCCCTGCTACAATAAGGACATGTAAGTCCATGAGCTTTTAGTTGTTTAAAACTAAACAATCATAGAATCATAGAGATGTAGGGCTGGCTCAGGAAGTCAGCAAATCCATACCCTTGCACTGAGGCAGGACCAAGTAACCCTAGACCATCACTGAGAGGTGTTTGTCAACAGTGTTTGTAAAATCCTCCAGTGATGGGGATTTCACAACCTTCCTTGGAAGCCTGTTCCAGAGCTTAACTACCCTTATAGTTAGAAAGCTTTTCCTAATATCTAATCTAAATCTCCCTTGCTGTGGACAGGGCCATCCTACCCATACGCAAAGTACCCAGCTGCTTAGGGCACCAGAAAATTTGGGGCACCAAATTTCCTGGTTCCTCCACAACTGCATGCTGCTCCAGCCCCTGCCCCGCTTCTTCCTCATGGCCCCTGCCCCTGCTCTGCCCCAGCCTCGCCTCTTCCCACCCCTGTTCCACCCCAGCCCAGCCCCCACTCTCCTGAGGACTGCAGCAGGGCTGGGCCTGCACTCCCTGCTCCCCAAGCCAGCCCCCCGCCACCTCAGAGGCCTAGGGCCCCACACCCCCCAGAATAGCTAGGGACGGCCCTGGCTGCGGATTAAGCCCATTACTTCTCATCAACGACAATGATTTGCAGATCATGTTATACATTAACAAGATAATTACAATGGTTGGGACTCACCAGCTTCCTCAAAGCCATGCTCCCATGAAAAGAAAATCATAATAGAAAATGAAAATCTTTACAAAGATTTAAAGAAATATTATTTTGTTGTTTTAAAGGATCCAGGATGAGACTCTGGCCCTACCAAAATCAATGGCAAAACTCCCAATGACTCTAGTGGGGTGAGGATTTCACTCAGAGTGCTTTGTCTCATCATAGCACTATAAATATGTGAATCATCATAATTCCCATAGGTAGTATTGTAGGTGAAAATTACTATCCCCATTTTATAGACAGAGAAACTGAGGCCTAGCAAGTCACTGGCGGAGCTGGGATTAGACTTCAGGAGTCTTGGCCTATTCCAGTAGGTGTATAAATGCAGATAGTACAGTAGTTTAGAGCTGGGAAACTCCTCTATTGAGCAAAAAAAAGTCCATACATTTATGAGCCTAAATATGAGCTTTAAGAGTGGTAGCCGTATTAGTCTGTATCCGCGAAAAGAATGAGGAGTACTTGTGGCACCTTAGAGACTAACAAATGTATTTGGGCATAAGCTTTCATGGGCTAAAACCCACTTCATCAGATGCACAGAGTGGAACATACAGTAGGAAGATATATATATATATATATATATATATATATATATATATATATATATATATATACACACACACAGAAAATGAAAAAAAAAGGGGGTTGCCATACCAACTCTAAGAGACTGATCAATTAAGGTGAGCTATTATCAGCAGGAGAAAAAAACTTTTGTAATGATAATCAGGATGGCCCATTTCAAACAGTTGACAAGAAGGTGTGAGCAACAGCAGGGGGAAATTTAGCATGGGGAAATAGATATCAGTTTGTGTAATGACCCAGCCACTCCCCAGTCTTTATTCAAGCCTAATTTAATGGTATCCAGTTTAGAAATTAATTCCAGTTCTGCAGTTTCTCTTTGAAGTCTGTTTTTGAAGTTTTTTTGTTGAAGAATTGCCACTTTTAGGTCTGTTACTGAGTGACCAGAGATATTGAAGTGTTCTCCTACTGGTTTTTGAATGTTATGATTCCTGATGTCAGATTTGTGTCCATTTAGTCTTTTGCATAGAGACTGTCCGGTTTGGCCAATGAACATGGCAGAGAGACATTGCTGGCACATAATGGCATATATCACATTGGTAGATGTGCAGGTGAATGAACCCCTGATGGCGTGGCTGATGTGATTAGGTCCTATGATGCTGTCACTTGAATAGATATGCGGACAGAGTTAGGCTTTGTTGCAAAGATAGGTTCCTGGGTTAGTGTTTTTATTGTGTGGTGTATGGTTGCTGGTGAGTATTTGCTTCAGGTTGGGGGGCTGTCTGTAAGCAAGGACTGGTCTGTCTCCCAAGGTCTGTGAGAGTGAGGGATCATCCTTCAGGATTGGTCTCTTAGAGTTGGTATGGCAACCCCCATCTTTTCATGTTCTCTGTATATATATCTTCCTACTGTATGTTCCACTCTATGCATCTGATGAAGTGGGTTCTAGCCCACGAAAGCTTATGCCCAACTAAATTTGTTAGTCTCTAAGGTGCCACAAGTACTCCCCGTTCTTTTTATGAGCTTTAAGTTACTTGATATTACTTCAAGTCGCAGTATTTATTATTTGTTCCAGCAATTCCAGTTTAGATACCGTTCATAGTGTGCAGTTCTGCTATAGATGCCTCTCTCTCTCAGGTGCTGCAAGAGCTGTAGAGGAGATGAGGTTGTAACCCTCCTCTCAACAATGATAAGGAAAGACAGATGAGATTCCAGTGCACTGAGCTGTCAGGGTTAACTGCCTGTTATAGCAAGTGGTGCAGTGTGAATGGTGTATGAACCAGGGTGAGTCTTGATAAACAGACTGGCACAGGAGTGAGGAGTTTTGGATTCTGTTCACCTTGAGCCAGATCTCAGCTGGCGTAAAGCAGCATAACTCAGCTGACTTCAATACAGCCAAACCACTTTATACCAGCTGAGGATCTGGCCCCTGGGTTGTTATCAGTTATGATAAGAAATGGAATCCTGGGATTGTGATGTCTCAGAATTATTACAGGGACCAGAGACGGCATCCAAGCTGGGTAAAAGCATGTGTGAAAAGCCATTTTCAATGTATTTTAAAGCAGTGAGGGATGTTCAGCAAATTACACTGTTGGCTTGGACAATCATTCTACAGAGGACAGTATAACTGACTCCACTCAGGCCAACCGAAAGGATTGAACAAGGTTGGGCAGGGCTGGTGTCCCTAGCCTCTGTTTGCCAGAAGCTGGGAATGGGCGATGGGGGGATGGATCACTTGATGATTACCTGTTCTGTTCATTCCCTCTGGGGCACCTGGCATTGGCCACTGTCGGAAGACAGGATACTGGGCTAGATGGACCTTTGGTCTGACCCAGTATGGTCGTTCTTAACGCAGGACATTTCATACTAAAAGCATAGGCGCCGACTCCGTGGGTGCTCCGGGGCTGGAGCACCCATGGGGAAAAATTGGTGGGTGCAGAGCACCCACCGGCAGCTCCCCGCCAACCCCAGGGCCCGCGCCCAGCTCTCCGCCAGTCCTGGGGCCCGCGGCAAGCTCACCTCAGCACCGGGAGACGTTGCGGGGCCCCACCCCCAACGCTGGGCGACGTTGCGTCGGCGTTGGGGGCGGGGCCCCGCAATGTCACCCGGCGTCGGGGGCGGGCCCCCGCAACATCACCCGGCGTCGGGGCCCCACAATGTCGCCCGGCGTCGGGGGTGGGGCCCGGCGTCGGGGCAGGGCCCCGCCCCTGACGCCAGGCGTCAGCCCCCACTGGCGCCACCGGAAGTTGGCGCCTATGACTAAAAGCATGAGTTTGTACCACTTGAGCTAAAAAGCTAACTGCAACCTGTCGGACACTTGTTAACCATATGTGTTGATCAGCCAAGAGAGAGAGAAAGTTGTATTCTCCTAATGTAGGTTACAGTAATATAATTCACATGCAAATGGCCTGCCCCCTTATTGTGACTGCGAAGTGGTCAGGAATAGTTCAGACAAAATGTCAATTATTTACAGCAAAAATACGGATTATTATTGTTAAATCATTGTGTACTATGATGAACTATTTCCTGGAGGCACTTATTATTGAGTTGTAAGCTGCTTTTCTCGCACTCTTGCTGCCAAGAAAACAACTCACCTTCACAATTCTCTTTCCCCCACCTGGAAAGTTCAGGAGATGCCATTTCATTCAGTTATTAAAATACCCAGGAGCTGTGGAATGACGCTGCAATAGAAGCGGTTATAAAGTCAACATTCATCAACTGCTACCACTCAGTTACCATTTTACAGGCAAAGTTGTGGCAATCGCATATGTCATTGTATCGTAACATCTGGAAACTGCTGAAATTTGGAGACCCGGTTGATGTTCTTTTTAGTTGAAAAATGCAGTTTTATCTAAATTAAAACGTTTCATGAAAATGGGTTGATTTTTATGACATCTTTGAGTTTTCAACTAAAACAATTCAGAAGAAAAAATTAAATTTTAATTTCGTTTGAAATAGTTTCATTTGAGACTTTTTGCAGAAATAGTATTGGCTTTTTTCACCAGAAAAGGAACATGCTATATGTTCAGTAAAGTTAATCTACTATGCAAAAACAATCTGTTAATAGTCTTGTTTTCAAATACAGCAGGTTCAGTTTACTACCACTTACTATTTCCTTTGGAGTGGAAGAAAAGTTTGCTGGCTAAAGCATAGGGATGGGAATCATGAAATGTGGATTCCAATACCGGTTCTGTCCAGTAGCGTAGCCGGGGGGGAGCAGGGGGAGTGGCCGCTCCGCCACTGAGCAGAAGCGGCGCCTTTTTTGTGCTCCGACGCCTTTTGCTCCTGCACTGCAGCTGGAGTGGAGCTTTTTTTTTTTCCCCCTCCCGGTGTCTTTTTTTTCACTCCAGCTCCCCCTGTGCTCTAAACCTGGCTACGCCACTGGTTCTGTCACAGTCTGACACTGGGCAAGACACTTAGGCCAATTTTAAAATGTGGGTGTCAAGTTAGGCACCTGAATCCATATGTAGGCAGGGAAATAAGCAGCCTGATTTTCAGAAACGGTAAATCATCTGTTGACTGTATTGACTAACTTCATTCGGAGTCATGAATTCCCAGCACTTTGGATTTAGGTGGCTAGCTTTAGGCACACAGTTTTGAAAATGTTGGCCTTAATCACTCTGTGTGGCAGTTTCCCCAGCTGTAAAATCAGACTAATAATTCTTGTTTACATGATAGCAGGGTAAAAAGGGTTAATTCATTAATATTTTAAAACTGTTTGGAGGTTCTTGGATGGAAGATCCTATGTAAGTGCAAAATATCCTTATTCTAATATTAATTATACTCTACATTTAAAAATACAAGCATGGCTTTCCTCTGCAAAGAGTATTAATTATAAAAGTATATTAATCATAAATCCCTAATCCAGCACATTTTCTATTCAGCTAAATCCTGCATTTGCCTTTTACAGGTTCTTAAGCAGTGTGACCTACTCTCTTCCATTTGCTCTGATGGCTGCCTGGTCACTGTTTATAGCTGCTTTTGTGAAAAAGCTTGTTCAAGAGAAAGATCTAAGGCTTTATGAGGTACAGTAATGAAATTATGACTAGAATTTCTATCTAGAATGTAGCAGATAGATGATGTGACATTGACTGGAGCAGCACAAGTGTTAAAAGCCCTGTTTTCAATGTATAAAATGCACACATTCGACATGTAAATGTATGGAATCAATTACATGAATTAATCGTAGTTGACGGGAAATCACTTACTGGTACTTTCTTTGTTAAAATGAGAGCTGGGGGCTGAGTAGAGTTTCGGCAAATAAACCAACTCTTCTGCTGTGTGTTTCCATTTGGGTGGGTGGGGATGACAAGCTGTCGATGTGTTATTAGTGGTTTTATTCAGTGAGGAATGGGGGACAGCTATGTGAAATATTCAGCTCCAACCTAAAATCAATTTGCACACAGCCTGGGTTCAAGTTTAACCTGTTTCTGAACTTGCTGCAATGGTTTGCTGGAACTGCTCTGTTTCTGTAAACTGTCTTGCAAAGCTTTTGTTATCTTGATTTTTCATGAAAGGTCGCTCAGGGCAGTCTAGTCACATAAGTCTCAGGGCTTGTCTCTTTTGTCCCTGGTTGGACCCATACCCCATGTGATCAGGAGGGTTTGGCAAACTCAATAGACGCAATGTTCCCTGGGTATCTAAAGGAGAGGCTGAAATTGGGGCAGGCCCCCAGCCAGTAGAATGCCCCAGGCATCGTATTTTACGTCATCTCTAGCGAAAGGGAGCTCTTCGCTCATTGCACCTACCAGAGGGAAAATAATAGCATTGAAAGCAAAGTGAAACTCTTTTCCCTACCATAATGCAATTGGATTTTCAAAGTGAACATGTACTACAGCCTCGAGAGCCAAAGGGCTTTTGCAAGCCTAACCCTCAGCAATCAACAAGAACTCAGACAGATCTGTTCCTGCTACCATTCCCATGGAAACAGCTGCTGCTGGATCACCAAAAAATGTCTTAAACTAATGGACACTTACAAAAACTGAAGGAAATTTAATGAGCTTTTTTTTAAAAAAAAAACCCAACCAAAACCAATTAATTAATCTAATTGATCACAACTTATTCTGATGCCATTTTCCACGGGAACCAGAGTAGCGCCAGGCTTGTTAGAAATGTAACCAACCACATCGGTTATAGAAGAGAGCTGTGAATGTGGTTTCTCTTGCAGCCCATGATATTCTTAGGCCCTTAAAGCCGAGAGGGCCAGATTCAGAGCTGATGTAAATGAATGACCCTTTGTTGCAGCTGTGTCTGTTTACACCAGGAGGCTCTGGATTTCTAGTGTTAGGTAAGAGGGAAATGGGGAAATTGACTTTTTCTTTTACAACGAGCTCACGGGTTGAGATTTGAAAAGTGTCTTTGCAGTAAAACCACTCAATAGTCTTTTAAAATATACCCAAAATGTTTTAGAAAAGCAACAAGTACGGTTATACTAGAGGCTAATGTTAGTCTTTGTGTTGGATTTTGGGGGCCATGTACACCTTCTGGGACACGGCAATCTTGTAATGGACTGTTCTGCAAACACAGGATAGTCCGAAGATGCAAATGTTCTAAGCTACACTGGTTTATAAATAGAGCATATGCCAAAATCAGAGAGGGCATGCTCTAATTTCATGCACTATCCAGAGCGTGAGAAGAGAACGTTGACGTATTTCAGTGACAAGTATATAATCAGAAATATCTCTTAATAAACAGCTGTCCTTTTTCTGCCTTCCTTTCCATAGTACATGAAGATGATGGGTGTCAACTCCAGCAGCCATTTCATTGCCTGGTTCATTGAAAGCGCCACCTTCCTTCTAATCACAGTCATGTTGCTCATCATTACATTGAAAGTTGGCAACATCCTGCCCAAAATCAATGTGGTGATTCTGTTCCTGTACCTCATGGACTACAGCCTCTCCATCATAGCCATGTGCTACCTCATCAGTGTCTTCTTCAACAACACCAACATCGCCGCCTTGGTTGGCAGCCTTATCTACAGCCTCACCTTTTCTCCCTTCATTGTGCTGCTGGTAATTGAGAATCATCTGAGCTTCTCAGTGAAGAGTCTACTGGTAAGTTTTTTTCTCATTAAAATAAAGGGGCGGAGGGTGTTTGGGAGCAGACATTTGCTTCTGGTGCTCCCGAGGATCACAAATGAATGTGAGCTGGGTGGCTTCATTCTAGACTCTGTTTATGGCATCACCAAACTATGGCAAAATGTGACGCAAAGTAGAATTCTCCAGGGTCTGATCAAGAGCTACCCACAGCTAGAATAGCAAGGCTGTTATGGATAGAAATGAGGGGCTCTGGCAGAGCTTTAAGGGAAGGTTGTTGACTTCTTTACATCTGGTGCTGCCAATTCTTTAATTGTACAAACCTCAAATTCCCCTTTACATAGTAATGAAAACAGAACTCAAGAATTATAATGTAACGCTTGCTCCAAAAGAGAAAAAACAGGATGATCAGATATCAGTTCCTTTCTTAACTGAGATATGGACTAAAAGGACTTAGCAGGAGGGGCAAAGCATATCACTGACTAATCCATCACTGTCCTGCAATGGAAACCTCAGATCCTGCACTTCATTGGGATCCCGCAATGTAAGCAATTACACCCAAATCTTCAAATGCATTTAGGCTCCTAACGTCCACTGATTTCAATTCAAATTGGGAGCCTAAATACCTCTGAGGATCTGGGCCTTAGTGTCATTGGGGCATATGGGAGTACCTTTCTCATTGCCTGGACTGTATAAAGTCAAGGCATTAGTCTCATAAGTAAAAACCTCCAACTGGAGACAAAATTTTCTCTGGAATCATAGATGTTTTTAGGTTCCAAAAGCCAAATTCATTGCTTGCATAAGCAAACATAAGTCCACAGAATTCAATGGATACATTTTGCCCCATGCTTCAAATCATTCTGATTGACTGATTACCTTGCAAAGTTGCAATTTTTCAAAATTTTGTATCGGCCAAAATCCTTTATTTGTGAATACTGCTTGCTTAAAATATCTGACTATCTGATTTTTGTGTACAAATGCATGTTTTTGCACAAAGAAGCAACTGCATATGCAAAATTATAGGGGCACTTTTAGAGACCACCATTGAAAAATGTATCAATAATGTCTTTGATCCAGTGCTCAGTGAAGTCAGGGGAAAGATTTGCAGCCACATCTCTGGCCACTGGATTAGGCCCAATGAAGGTTTTTTTGTGTGTGAATTCTTCAGTAATTTAGTTTTCCAATTTGTTCCACAGAGTCTGTTGTCCCCAACTGCATTCAGTTATGCAAGTCAGTACATTGCTCGTTATGAGGAACAGGGCATAGGTAAGTAGGGCACATATGAAACTAAGTTTTGCTCCTTCATGACTGTGATACTCCATCAACATATTTCACAATATATTCTTTCTATCTTTACTTCAGGCCTGCAATGGGACAATATGTATAGCTCACCAATGACTGGTGACAATACTTCTTTTGGCTGGATGTGCTGGCTAATCCTGATAGACTCTTTCATCTATTTCATTCTGGGCTGGTACATTAGGAATGTTTTCCCAGGTAAGAATGCCAAGTATTACAAGCGACTGCCACACAGTCTCTCTTGAAAATTATAAATCAGCCCTGGCGGATTCCAGAATTCATGGGAATGGGTAGTTCTGTACTCGGAGGTGCCCTCCACTTGTGGATCAAGGAGGCGTGATTTGCTTTTTAATTGTATGTGACACACAGTAATATCTCAGGAGGTGTCCCTGGGTTCCAGTTGTGACTGGGTATCTGAGAGGAGTAATGAAACTGTGACGGGGTGAAGCAGCAGCCTAGAAACGGTTAAGGGGTCCCTGCCGGTCACATGGCTAGGTGGGCTATATAGGAAGCTGTGTTGGGGAAGGCTGCATACTCTTTTCCCCTGGCTGATGGAAGCCAGGGGAAAGTCTTTGGGGATGTAGCCAGCATTTGTCAGCAGAGTTGTTTTATTTTGTGTCCTCCGTCTCCTTTCATTTCACGCAATAACTCATGCCCTGAGGCCAGGGGCTTTAAAGGTCTTGGGTGTGCTGTTTGTTCCCCTTCCCTGGCTGATGAAATGGTCTATCAGTGTACAAACACCTCCAGTGGGGCTGGGCAGAAAAGTAAAGTGCTCCTTCCAACTGCCCATGAAATCACTCAAGATAATATATTACACAATAATTCCTGCTATGCAATCAGAGAAAAATCCTATATAGGAGTTACCAATCATACACGTGGGCATAAAGGCAAAAATAAACTCCTTCGGACTTTATCTTTGCTATTCATCAGTGCGCAGTCACAGCCAGTAGTTTCTGTGTGATGCCAACGAACAAATCCTTTAATTTGTGTCTTTCCTTCTTTTTTCTTTTGTTTATGGTTGCAGGAAAATATGGCATGGCTGCCCCATGGTATTTCCCATTGCTCCCATCCTACTGGACCGAACGCTACGGTTACATACCATTATGGAATGAGAAAAGATGCAGTCTCTTCTTCACCAACCTCTTGCTAAGAAAAGAGGCTGCATTCACCAATAAGATGTGTACGTGCGTACTAGAATTGTTAATGATGGTAATCCAAGCAAGAGCTATATGAAGCTAAGTTTACAAAAGGGGCGCCACATCATGTGTAGGCAATGTTTGTCCAGAGGGCACACTTAACAAGTCCATTCGTGTACTAGAGATATTGCTGGTTACAGTGGTAGCCCAGTTTTTAAATGTAAGGAATATCTCTGAAACTTTTCCTTGTCTAAAACCAGAATGACCTTGTTAAGTACACCCGCTCTACCATCTCTGTGTGCAAACTTGACACTTGTACGTGCAATCTTAGAGGTGTGCAGTTACCTAGTTTGGGCATGCAAATGCAGGTTTGCCTTTGGCAAAAGGGATGCGTGTATTTAAAAGCTTACTAGGTTTACCTAAGATACATAAATATGGATTGCTTGGTATTTTTAGCATGCCCCAGGCTCGTTTTAGGGAATACCTTAAATTCTGCAAAGTTCAGCTAATATTATTTAGTTAACTACAGGCCTGACGAGAAACCCCTTCCATTGACTTCAGTGGGTGATGGATCCAATCCCACAACTGCTATCAAGCCATAGTGCTTACTGCCTTGAGAAATCCTATGAAAACCAGTGGGACTCTTCTCACTATGCTTTGTAGCAAGTGTTTTCAGGATCAGGACCTAAGGCGTTATCTCAGACAAGTGACAAGGAATTAAGGGTGGCAGGACATAATTCTGTTTCTTTTTAATCAGTTTGTAACATAAACTTCTTTAGTTTGTCTTCTTCAGAAGCATCTGAGCATAGAGCCAGGATCTGCTGAGTTTTAGCCCTTGCTCTTACTCCCTCTGAGGCCTAGGGCAAATCACTTCACCTCTTTGTAAGGCTGTGTTTACACTAGAAACCTTACAACAGCACAGCTGTACCACTGGTCTCCCATGTAGCTGCTCTATGCCAATGGGAGAGAGCTTCATTCATTTAATATATATAAATTGAATTAAACCACCCCCAATATATATTCATTTAATATATATTCATTTAATATATATAAATTGAATTAAACCATCCCCAATGAGCGGCAGTAGCTATATCCGTGGGAAAGCATCTCCCACCCACACAGCTCTGTGCACACCGGTGCTCCTGTCGGCGAAACGTACGTTGGCCGGGGGTGTTTTTTCACACCCTTTACTGACAAAAGCTTTACCAACAAAAGTGCTAGTGTAGACATAGCCTCAGTTTCCTCGTGTGTAAAATGTGGTTAACACTGTAACCCTTCCCTACCTTCCCGACAGGGATGTTGAACAAACTGATTGATTAGTGAAGATGGGTTAAACACGTCGGTCTTATATAATGCTTCTCGTGTTCATAGAGTGCTTATTATTTCAAATAATGGCTTTTTATAATATGAACAGGAATAGTAGCAGCTAAAATAATGAGAGTACAATGCAGACAGTTAAATTAGCATCATTATTACTACTAATGATAATAATTAATTTTTACAAAAAAGTGACTAGAGGCCCCAACCACAATTGCTCCCCCACCCCCAGAGAGGCCTAATAAGAGACAATCCTTGTCCTAAGGCGCTCACCCTTCAAACAGACAAGACAGACAAAGCGGGGGAGGGAGGAAAACAGCAAGTGGAAGTGTCTTGAGCAAGGTCATGCACAGGTCAGTCATCAAACCATTAATAGAGCCCAGGTGTCTTGACTTCCAGTTAAGTACTCTACCCACTCGACAGACCCTCCCTCCTCAGACTGATGTGTATTTATTGAGCATTATTTGCGTTAGGTGGCATGGGCCTGGGGCCACTTATAAACAGATTAATTTTTACTGGTATGTGTTGTTATAAGCTGTACAGAGACAAGATGGGTGAGGGAATATCATTTATTGGAACAATTTCTGGTGGTGAGGGAGAGAAGCTTTCAAACTACACAGAGCTCTTCTTCAGGTCTGGGAAATGTAGTCCGACTGTCACAGCTAAACACAAGGTGGAACAGGATTGTTTTAACATGAGTAGTTAACACACATTTCCAGGGGCCATTCAAGGTGAAATGGCCCATTGACAACCCTCCAGTCATAGGGAGGAAAGGAAAGGGTGTGAGGGAAAGGCAGTTAGCAGGGAGGTGGGGGAGGGGGGTTGTGTGGATTATAGATTGCTGTAATAAGCCATAAATCTACTAGTGTCTCTATTCAGTCTGTGATTTTTAGTGTCTACCAAAGTTACAAATGTAAGCTCCTAGGCGTGTCTTATGGAGGTGCTGTGCAGGTTTCCTTTGAGGACGAGGACTGAGAGATCCGATATGGAGTGATCGTTTTGTGAGAAATGTTCAGCCCAGGTGATAGGGTGTTTTTGTCTTTTATCATTTTCCTGTGAGAGTTCATTGGAGAGCGCAGTGATTGTCTGGTTTCACTCACATCGTTGGTATTGGGGCATTTAGTGCACTGGATGAGGTACATCATCAGTAGCGTAGCCAGGGGGGGGGCAGGGGGAGCGGCCGCTCCCCCTTGAGCGGAAGCAGCGCCTTTTTTTAGCAGCACTAAAAAAAGGCGCCGCTTCTTTTTAAGCGCCGCTTCTTGCACTCACCCGGCGGCGCTCTGGGTCTTCGGCGGCATTTTGGCAGCGGGTACCACTGAAGACCCAGAGTGAGCCGCCGAAGTTTCGCCGAAGACCCAGAGTGCCGCCAGGTGAGTACAGGGGGAGGCACCTTTTTATAGCGCCGCTCCCCCCGCGCTCCGGACCTGACTGCGCTACTGTACATCATATGTGGTGATAGGTATGTGTAGGACCCATGGTCCTTGAAAGGTATGTTGTGGGGGCGTATTGATCATCATAGCAGTGGAGCTACGTCTGCAGGTTTTGCATTTGTTCTGGCAGGGTCTGGTGCCGCTTTGAGTTGCTGTGTCCTGGTCTGTGGGGAGCTTGCTTCTGATGATGAGTTTGGAGAGGCTGGGGGTCGTTTGAAGGCCAGAAGAGAGGGTTCTTGAAAGATGTCTTTTAAGATGAGGTACCCATCAAGTAGGGGTTGTAATTGTTCAATGACACCCTGTATGGTTCCAGTGTCGGGTGATAGGACCAACACGGCTACAGCACCACATACAATAATGGAAGTTTTAAACTGTAGGAAGTTAGAGAGAGAAATATTGGAAAGTTCAAAAATGATGCAAATACCAGGAAATGTTCCCAAGTTTTCAGCTGACAAGAATATACTTTTCTTTATTGTTCTTTATAAAAGGCCCTATACCTTTTCTCGATAAAAAGGTCCATAGCCTCATATATAAAGTCATAAGTTATCTCTTCTGATTCTTTTTTTAGATGTCAAAAGTGCCCTTCCTCCTAACCTCGAGCCTGAACCCCCCAACCTCACCGTGGGAGTTTCTCTTCATGGAATAACAAAGACCTATGGCTCCAAAGATGCAGTTGAGAACCTCAGTCTGAACTTCTATGAAGAAAACATCACCTCCTTGCTGGGGCACAATGGAGCTGGAAAAACAACGACAATGTATGTCTCTTTTGAAGTGTGATTATTTGATGCTGCATCAAATGGGTCTGTGTTGCTAGTGGGCATGAGTGAAAGAACAAATGGGAGTTCTCAGTGTTATAAAGGCTGGATAAGATGTCTTCTTTGATTTGGTCTTTTTGTAATTATCTTATATGGTGTACCTTGCTCTTTGTCCATCCCCTCTGTTATATATAAGGGTGTCTTTCTACTTTGGAGTCTGACAGTACTGGTTAAGAACATTTTAACAGGGGAAAGTGATCTCTCCTGATATTGAGGAAACAGAATTAAAATCCATAATAGTCATTGGATGCTTCCTAATCTAATGGAATTCCTATAATATTATATAGCACAGCAGTGGCTGCAAGTTCAATGGCACTTTGGTGCCCATGGCAACTTACTACCAAAAGCAGTGGTTGATTGGCTCATATCCTAGGCTGCAGCAGTATTGGGAAGAAGCTTAATGACTGCATATTCAAATGAAAAGCAAATGAGTCTGCTGGGCTGGGAAGAGCAATGGGATAATCTATTGGCCTTTCAGTTCTGCCAGGTTTGCATGTTTTCATTATTAGGATTTTTAAATAACGAATCTGAAAACAGGCGTGTAGGACTGGACTCCCCCTGTGTCCAAGCTGTGCTCAGCACTAGGATGGGATGATGTGCCCCCCAGGGAGCTGTTCACACCTCCAGAGCTGTGAGCTAGTCTGTGCAGAATCCAGGCATGAGTAAAAGCAGCAGGGGTTAGAGCAGCCTAAGGAACCATACATCACAACAAGAGCAATGTAGCACAATGGAACTCCACCCCACAATTGACATCTATCTGGCTCCCCAAACATGTCCCCTATGCGGGACTAGGATGGAGTATGACTGTTCCAGGAGCAGCTCCATCAGTCACACAGGTATCTAGGGTAGAGTGTATGAAACCCAAAGTTCTCCACTGTAAGCCTACCTCTCTGGAGTCCTATGCTGCAGCCTTCCACAGCACCACAGCGACAGGCTGGAAAGAAGCATGGCATAACAAACCATGCAACAGCTGAAAGGCCCAGGAATGACTAATAGTGGGTGTTACCCGGGCAGTACATTAAGCTGATAAGTAAAGATATTCCTAGGAGGACTAAACCCACAAAGGCAGACACACGTTATGACTCAGCAGATTACAAAGTCATTCTGTATCCTCCGAGGAGACCACAGAGAGATGGCGTGAGAGTGATCGTAGTGACGTCCTGGAACTGGACAGCTGGGGCAAATTCTGACGGGGGTGAGCGGGGGTCACAGGTTCCTTTCATTTCCTTTTTTAAATGCAATTAAGGGAGGGTTTTGAGTCCCAAGGGAATGAAGAGCTCTTGTGAAGGACTTAGCAGCAGCTGGGAAGGCCAAGGGGAAGTTTGAGAAATAGTTTCTCCTTTTAAGCCCTACAGGAAGCCTCTGAAAGCGACCTATATTGTATAAGTAGTCATTCTGGAGAGAAAGTACTCGCCTCAGTTCCATTGGGTATTGCTGGGTAGGTAATTATTTGCCTAAACTAAGCTACTGGATGGAGACCTGCACTACCTGAGGTGCTCGCTGTAGGTGTATTGTCTGGAAGTCTACATTGAGCTCTTTTTCTTGCTAAGAATGGCAGTGAACTCAGTGAACTCTCGCTTTCAAAGCCAATGTGGTTACAAGCAATTTGGAGGTCACTAGATAGTGCCGCTAAAACTCTCTAAAATTTAGAGTGATCGTCACAATATAACGAAAATAAGAGAGAAAAACTTGTAGCACCTTAGAGACTAACAAATTTATTTCAGCATAAGCTTTCGTGGGTTAATACCCACTTCATCAGATGCATGGAATGAAATATACAGTAGACAGATATTTATACAGTCAGAGAAACATGATAAGGTCGAGGTGCATAGACCAACCTTAAGAGGCTAATTAGTTGAGAGGAACCATAACAGCAGGGGAAGAAAAACCTTTGAAGTGATAAACAAGATGGTCACACAGGTGTGAATGAAGATCGTTAACTTAAGGGAAATAGATTCAATTAACGTAATGGCCATCACAATATAGTTTTTCAGAAAGTAAGCAGCAGCTCAGGGTCCATATTTATCTAGGTGTGGGGTAAGCCTGGTAGCCTGATGGCAGAGCAGTGTGCTTCCACAAAGAGGATCTGAGTTCAGAACCTGAGCTTTGGTCCCTCGACTCTGGGCCAGCAGACCCTGAGTATGTTGCCGGTATAAAATAACCCTTTTATGGGCTCCCCAGCAATCGCGGAGACAAAGAAGCAGAGTCGACAGGCTCTGAAGGGAGCTGTCTTGTCCTCATTGGCTGAAAGGAGCGTTGCCATGACGTGGAGTCTTTGTGAATGGCAATGGGGGAGGGATAAAAAGGTAAAGTGGGGATACCTATTGCTCCCTTTCTCTTTACCTGGCTGCACAGGTCAGTCCAATCTTTTCTCATGCTGTAGGCTCCCAGAGGCGTCTGGGACTTCCCCTTGGCAGCTGGAATGTGGCTGCCTTGCACTAAATCAAGGAGAGTTATATTAGGAGTCCCGCTAGGGGAATTCTGCTAGGCGCTCAGCGGAGCCCCTGGGGAACAGAATCTCCGCATTTGTTTACACCGTTTTCTTTTTTCTCCCAGATCTATTTTGACAGGGCTGTTTCCTGCCTCATCAGGCACGATACTTGTTTATGGCAAAGATATCAGGACCGATCAGGATCTCATCAGGAAGAACATGGGTGTCTGTATGCAGCACAACGTGCTATTTAGTTACCTCACTGCCAAGGAACATTTGCTGCTCTATGGCTACATCAAAGTCCCGCACTGGAGTGAACAGGAGCTGGATGAGGAAGTGAAAAGGTCTGATAATGGGGATGTCACACTCCCTCAGCATGTGTGTCACCTACAGTGTTCTTGCATGTTAATGCAGAGAGTTGCTATAAGAGTCACCACAAGCTGTTGGACTCAATGCAGGAATCACTGGGTAAAATTCTACATCCTGTGTTAAGCAGGAGGTCAGGCTAGCTTGTAACAGTATCTCTTTTTACCTAAATATTTGGATCTAGGAATACATGGTCCCTGTCCCAAGGAACTTACAATCAAATGTAGATATTCTTCTTGATGAGATTCCCCAATATGGTTCCAGCTACTTTGTGCCACTCCAGAGACAGAGCTCCAACGAGCCAGCTAAAATGGGTTTATAGTTGCTTTGTGTCCCCAAACAGTGCAAAGCATCAGGAACGTACCAGTGAATCTGGCGCTTTGTGTTCTCCAGCCGCAGGATTCTGCCCTTAACCTTGACATGTCAGTTGGAATTTTTGAAGCATCCTTAAAAAAACCCCAAAACCCTGTGTCTGAGCTACACGTTAAACTATCGTTCTGCATTATGACAATTCTGCATAGTGGTCCATGCCTGAGCAGTTTTTCATTTGCGTTAATGTTGCTTGATGCATTCAGATTTCCTTCCTTTTGCTAAATAACTGAACTGCTGCCTCTGGGGGCTTTTTTTTTTTTTTTTGTATTTTGAAGGACTCTGAAGGATACTGGCTTGTACAACCATCGTCACAAACTAACTGGCTCCCTGTCGGGAGGGATGAAAAGAAAGCTGTCTATATCTATAGCTCTCCTTGGTGGATCAAGGGTCGTGATCCTGGATGAGCCAACCACTGGTGTGGACCCATGCTCTCGGAGGAGTATTTGGGAGATTATATCGAAAAATAAAAAAGGTACTGCAAAGAGACTCGGTGTTGCGTTTTTCAAATGCAATCAAGTGATTTAAGCTCCTAAGTGGCTATGTCGCTTTTGAAAATGGGACTTAAGGTCCTTTGGTGCTTTTGAAAACGTTACCCAAGATTCTTACACATGAAAATTCAGCAGCAGTAGCTCCATTTAGAAATGGGGGCACTGGGAGGTAAAAGTTGCCCTTGGTGCTAATGGCAGGATTAGGGTTGGTTGGAAAATGGCTGGCTATTCAACAGTGGGTATGGGCAGGCTTGGCCGAGCAATTGTGTCCCTCATTCAGGCTCTGATCCAAAGCTCATTTAAGTGAGTTAGAGTCTTCAATGGGCTTTGGATCAGGTCTCCAGTCTTGCAAAATATTTCCAGAAGAATTTATAATACATTTATAAATGGGGGAGAAGGATAGCTCAGTGGTTTGAGCATTGGCCTGCTAAACCCAGGGTTGTGAGTTCAATCCTTGAGGAGGCCATTTAGGGATCTGGGGCAAAAATTGGGGATTGGTCCTGCTTTGAGCAGGGGGTTGGACTAGATGACCTCTTAAGGTCCCTTCCAACTCTGATATTCTATGATTTAACAATGAGGGAGCAGTTTTCTCAAAGTCTTAATTAATTTAACAACTTCATGAAAGGGCCTGACTGATGATCCGCATGATTCATGGCAGATCTTGTACTAGCTCCCAAGTAACTGGTCTGAGGGCTGAATGGTTCAACCAGGCCAGAATTCTTCTCCCTGGGCTATGAAGTAGCAGCAGGACTGCTCCCGGGGCACTACTCCAGCCATAGGGATGGATGAAGCTCCACAGCCCAAGCACCTCTGGATCTATAGCTGGTGTAAGATCCATTGGTACCACCTTTCTCTGCCTCTCCAAAAACCTCCATGGACTATGAGATATGGAGGCCACAAAGAGCAGGACTTTATGGGGAATAGGGTCTTTTCAGACCCTTGAGGGGCTCCTGTTATCTTCCGCTAAATTCACTTTGAAAAATTAACTCTGCCATAGTGCTAAGGGGAGCTTTCAGTTTCTTCCTAACGCCTCTTAATCAACTCCACTATTAATTCTAGACATGTACATATGATATTCTATGCACTACCTGTAGCCCTCATTTGACTATGTCTTTTGCCTATACCATATATTTCAAAATCTCCATTTATTCTATCATGTGTCTTTGCTTTGTTTTCATATGCATTTTCCAGGCCGAACAATTATTCTCTCTACCCATCACTTGGATGAAGCGGAAGTTTTGAGTGACCGAATCGCGTTCCTGGAACACGGAGGACTCAAATGCTGTGGGTCTCCATTCTACCTCAAAGAAACGTTCGGTGATGGATACCACCTGACACTCACTAAGAAGAAGGTTTGTAACTGTGTTGGGAACTGAAGAGGTTTAGGCTGAAATTTTCAAAAATAACTTGTGGTTTTGGTTGCCCAATTTCAAATACCTTCAAGGTATTTGAGTTCCATAGTATAACAGAATTGAGAAGAGAGAGGCAAATAATGACATCCCATAAAAATCAAGCACTCTGCAGAGAGGTTGGTAGAAGGTCTTATCTACATGGTGGAAATTGACCAGAATAGCTATTCCGGAATACCTTCTCATGTATGGACCCTTTATTCCAGATTTAAAATGATATTATTCCAGAATAAAGTCACTTTTATTTCAGAAGAGTTCCCACTCGGGGAATTATTCTGGAATAGCTATAGTGGAATAGTTATTCCAGTATAGCTTTGCCAGTCTGTGTTTCCCCAGACAAGCCATAAGTGGTGGAGTGACTCAAAATGAAATCTTGAGTCCTGATTCAGCACTTAACCACACTGGGAAAAGATAAAGGGTTTATGGGTGCCTTCCAGTCACATGGCTGCTCAGGTGGGGTACAGAAGGAACAGGAAGCTGAGTCGAAGGGGAATTTAGGGGAAGGGTGAGTCTTCTTTCCTCCTGGCTGTCTAAAGCAGGGAAAGCCTCTGGGAATCTTGGCCCAGTGTTTCTCAGCTTCCTTAGCTTGCACCCATGCTTATCTGTAAAGTAAGCTTGAAGGAGGGATTTCTAAAAGCAGATGAAGGTCCCATATTCAAAATCAATGGGAGTTGTGGTCCTGACCCTCCTTGGTGCTTTTAAAAATCTCAGCCTAAGCCAATGGGGCTTAAGTACTTTCTTAAAGTTAGGAACGTGCTGAAGTGCTTTTCTGAAAGGGGGCCTTTGTGAGCAAGGTTTTATTCTGGTGTGCTAGGGGACAAGAAACAAAATAGTGGGATGTAACCAGAAAATAGAGAAATTCCCCAGGGTGTGGAGGTGGGTTCGGGGATTTCCTTCGCCACAGCATCCCCAGTTCTGATTACCAAGTAGCTGATCTTATTACTCCTGAGGGCATTCCACGCCAAAAAAAAATTAAAATTCTGTGCACAATATTTTAAAATTCTGCAAATTGTATTTGTCAAATAAATGTGGAGGCTCCAGCACGGCACTGGGGAGCACAAGCCACTGACTGCACAGAGGTGGGAGATCACTGTGCAGCTCCCCCGGGGACACGGACTCAGCGATGAGGCTGCACCCAACCCTGACACAGCGCAAGGACTGGGCTTGCCCCCAAAACACCCTAGGGCCCTGCCCCTTTGTGCCAGGTGCACCAGGTGTGGGCAAGCAGGCTCAGCAAGGCAGGATCCAAGTGTGGAGGGGATTAGTGTGGGGGGGTCCAGGTGTGGGTTGAGAGGGTTCTGTGTGGGGAAATCTGGGTGCAGGTGGCTCAATGGGGGATCCAGGTGTGGAGGGGATCTGGATGCACAGGGGTTTGTTGGGGGGTTCTGGGTGCAATGGTAATGGGACTCTGCAGGGGTGTCCAGGTGAAGGTGGTTGGGGCTCAGCAGGGCGGGTCTGGGTGCAAGTGGGGGGTATGGGTGTGGAGGGCTCAGTGGAGGGGGTCCAGATAGGGTGACCAGATGTCCCGATTTTATAGGGACAGTTCCGATTTTGGGGCCTTTTTCTTATATAGGCTCCTATTACCCCCCATCCCCTGTCCCGATTTTTTACACTTGCTGTCTGGTCACCCTAGGTCCAGATGCAGCTGGTTGGGTCTCAATGGGGTGGGGATCTGGGTGCAGGTGGCTTGTCTGGGTGGTCCAGGTGCAGGGGGAGTGGGGCTCATCGGGAGAGAGGGGTTCTGAGTTTGGGGGGGTGAGGCTCGGCAGGAGGATCTGGGTATGGGGGGGTCTGGATGCATAGGGGAGGGGCAAATGGGGGAGTAGCTCATGTACAGGGATCCCTCTCCCTGCAGCTGAGGAGCGATGGGTGCAGGAAGTGGGGGTGGGGGGGGCAGGGAGTTTGCAGAGCTTCCTTCAGCTGGGGGAGAAATCTGGTGGTGAATCTGACCCAGCCCCAGATGCCGTGCAAGGGAAGAGGATGTCCCATCCTCCCCAGCCCAGCTGGGACTAGAAGCTGGGCCCGCAGGGTAGGAGCCACCAGCCAGATCTTCTCCAGTCCCTCCTCCTGCCCCACAGTGATTTACCTCTCTGCCAGCTGCCCTGGGCCCCCGAAACATACTGCTGGGAAGGGTTGCATGACCACTCTTGTGGCTTTGCTTCCCTGTCAGAAAGACATTTTCTGCAGCGAAGCTAAGAAATCTGGGGGGGACATAAATTCTGCACATGCGCAGTGGCACAGAATTCCCCCAGGAGTAAAGTCTTATAGAGGTTCTGTGTTCCTTCTGACAATGTAATGCGACCTTCAGTCTCCTTCCTCCTCACTCCAGTCTCTGCACCTGTGTTGAGGTCTATGATGGTCTACCAGCGTAAGCCATACCATCCTCAGAGAGAACTGGCTGTCAACCCTACTGCTATTGCCAAATGATACTGGGCTAGCTAAAGCCTCCCATGCCCCAGGGGCTGAGTGCTGGGCCAGCTCAGGGAGGAAGAGACTAACAAGGGGCAGCAGCCTTGAGTTTGCCTCAGAGCAGAGAGTTCTCTAACTAGGCCATTGACCCAGCCCCTTTGCCCCCCTGAAAGCTGGAACATAGACGTCCTCTGTTCAAAAAGAGGAATAGGATATCCTGGGAGGTTAAAGGCAGAGCCGCCTGTCCATTGTAAATTCAGTAGTTCAGAGAACCAAGTAGTGGGGAGAGTCCATGGGAAATGTCATCCCTGGAGCAGAGTATTATGCCACTTCACAGAGGAAGAAATCTGCTATTGATATTATGGTAGCAGCAAAAGCCCTGCCAGGCAGGGTACTTTCCAGACACTTAGTGAGAGCCAGTCCATGCCCCAAAGAGCTCACAGTCTAAATAAATAAGAGAGACAAAGTGAGTATTATTAGCTCCATTTTACAGGTGGGGAAGTGAGACACAGAAGGCCCAGCTCCTCAGAGGGACATAGGTGCCGAACTCCAATTTAAATCAATGGGAATTAAGTACCTGCCCACTTTTGAAGATCTGGGCCTAAGGGTATGTCTACACTGCAGCTGGGAGAGAGCCGCCCAGCCTGGGTACACAGACTAGCACGACCATGCTGAAAATAGCTGTGTGGTCAGTGCAGCTTTGGCAGAGACATAAGAGGTCATGTGGGTTAGAGCTCAGGTGGCTAGCCTGAGTCTCTGCTGGAGCTGCATCGTACACATGGCTATTTTCAGCATTCTAGTGCTTGTCTGTCTACCCAGGCTGGGCAGCTCACTCTCAGCTGCAGTGGAGACATACTCTAAGTGACTTGCCCAAGGTCACCCAAGCCTATAGCAGAGCTGGGCCTTGAACCCAGATCACCTGCGACCCAGTCCAGTGCCTCAGCTTCAGACCATTTCATCTGCCTTTGATAAAATTGGAATCTCGTGTCTTGAAGATCCTAGGCTCACCTAACACTCGCAGATAAAGTCGTGGGTTAGGAGGCTGACACCCCTGACTGATATTTGATCATCGAGTAATATCTTCTTTTCCTAGTGTCCAAACCAGAACCTGGCAGAGGAGTACGACACCTCAGCAGTGACCTCCCTGATCCACTCACACCTCCCAGAAGCTTCTCTCAAGGAAGATGTTGGTGGAGAGCTTGTGTATGTGCTTCCACCATTCAACTCCAGAGTCTCTGGAGCGTATCAGTCTCTCCTGAGGGCTCTAGATACCAGCTTGAGTGATCTCCACATTGGCTGCTACGGCATTTCAGACACCACCGTGGAAGAGGTATGAGTTCAAAATCTTTTTGTTTTAATTAAATGATATGAAGAGGCAGTGATTAACTTTCCCGAAGATCTATAATTCTGCTTTGGGGCCAACCAGTGACACGCGTGGGTGGGAATGGTGGGTTGTTGCTTTTTGGTAGATTAGTCAGCTGTTTTTTCCCCCCACTAGGTTTTGTGTTTTGTTGTACTATTTTTTTTAAAGTCCAACAATAAGAATGTTCTGGCTCGCCAAAAATTCCCACCTCGCTCAGTGTGTCTCAATATCTTCCCAGGAAAAAGAGATGCTGAGGGTGGGGGAACGGGAGTGATGCTGTGCTACTTATTTCTTTGGGCAATCCCAATGAATCAGTGTGTTTCAGCTGAAACAATCAGAGTGAGAGAGTTACAAAACGTCAACATTATGATGTTGTCCATTATGCTTCAGGGTGAACACCATATAGGCCACTCAGAATGACTGTCTCTGTCTGTCTGTCCTCAAACTCACAGAGACAGTGCTGCATCGTTTCCCATTCAGAAGTTTTAGTTCACTAACATAAATGTTTTCAGATTAAAGAGTAAATTCTTCAGAAATTGATGAGGGCTGCCGAAGAGGCGTGGGTCCAGGTGCCCAGTCTGACCTATTGGACTCTACAGAGGCGAAAATAATTGGAACCCCCAGAAAGTGTGTTGTCTCTATCCCAGCTGAAGTCACGGTGAGGCTAGTGTTGAGAATCTGCTGACATTTCTTGTGAAGAAGATTTATTTCCCACCGCTGACTCAGCTCCCAACAAACACAGGCATTCAGCTTCCTTCAGCTGGGGGAGACATAAAGTAAATTTAAAAAATTAAGGGCTAGGTTATCACAGCCCTTTCCTGGAAGTGCAGTAAGGGGGCAAAAGGCCCCCATTGCCCCCTTGAAGAGATCTCCCTGGACTTCTCTTCATTGCAAGTTAACTTGACTCAACCTGGGTGTTGCCCATCCCCACAAAACCCCCTAACTTGAGCATGATAGTGCTTTTAACTTGGCTGGCCCAAGAGGCTGTGTCTTCAGTAGGCAAAAAAGTGTGTTCTTAACTTGAGTTAATTAACTTGTGTTAATTGTGTTAATTAATGTGTGTTAATTTGTGTTAATTAACTTGTGTTAAATTGTGTTAATTAACTAGTAAGGACAAGGCAATTTGTGGTTTTCACACAGGTTAGCAGGTCAAGTTAAAAATGAGGCTTCCCAGTAATCCTTAGCTCTACCTGCTGACTTGTGTGAAAGCCACAAATTGTCTTGTCTTCACTACGATTTCACCTCGAGTTAAGAACACACCGTTTTTGCCTAGTAAAGAAGACTGAAGAGGGTATAGGGTAAAACCTGAGTGAACACAACTTTTCAGTTGACCACAGGACCTCTCTGCCGTGCAGATACAGCCTATTGCCATTCGAGTGCTGCTAGTCTTACAATGTCTTTCCACAATTCCCCCCATGTGCCCAGACAAGTTCTTCCGTAATTCACTGGGGAAAAGTGTAACGGCAGCACCAAGAATCATGGGATGTGTCCCCAGAAGTCGGAGTGCGGCACATAAGTCAGTGCAGCGCCAGTGCAGACACAGCAACTCAAGTGTTATTTCACAGCGTGGCCTCTCACTCGAGCTAGGCTACTCAAGAGAAATCACTTGATTGTAGATAAATCAGGATAACTCTGCAGTGAAGAAAGGCCCTCTCAGTGGGGCGAGCAAAGGCTTCTTGCTCAGTCCGCCCCACTGCAAGTGAACAGGCAGAGAGGGAACCCGAATGGGTGGAGACTCACTCACTCGCCAGAGTAGCTGATAGGGTGCACAGTGGAGAGGAAGCCACTTCATCAAAAGGGGCAAATTTACACCTCACCAAGAGCAAGGAGGACAGTAGAGAGGGGACTTTAATTCAGAGGGGTGTCTCCGAATCTCAATGTCTCATGAAGGCCCGGGGCACAACTGGATGATAAGAAGACAAGCTGAATGGTAGTCCTGTTTTGTTGTTATGCTAGGGAATGATTGTAACTTGAAATAGTCTTCTCTTTTGTTTTCTTGTCCTGTAGGTATTTCTTAACCTGACTAAAGACCTGGAGAAAGACAAACAGCATGATCCTGGATTGTCCCAGCAGGTGCCTGGGCCCTGTGAATTAATGGACAGCAAGGAGATGTCTCTGAGCACTGATAGCTTCACTGAAAGAGATGGTACCCATTTAACCCGATTTTATTCCCAATTTATACCAACTGTAATTAATGACAGCTAAACTGAGCAGAGAACACATTGTCTCCTTTCTTTGGTTAAATACAGACCAAACTTCAGCCAGCCAATCATCATCTGTCCAACACAACTACAGTACATAATAGTTTTATAATAACACTGGTTTCTAATTGTCTGAATCACAAAAGAAGTCCTTGATGTATTTTTTTTACCCACCTTCTGTTAAATAAGTCCCTCCTTAGAACATAGGATTGGGACTCAAGAGAACCAGGTTCTATTCCTGTCTCTTTCCTTGACCTGCTGGGTGACCATGGGTAAGTTACATCACCCACCCTGTGACTCACTCTTGTCATCTGTAATTGGGGACAATGAAACTGACCTCTTTTGAAAAATGCTTTGAGCTCCATTGATGATAAGAGCTGGGTATTATTATTATTATTTAATCCAGTCAAATACAGCTCTCAGTAAAGGTGCAAATGTGCATCTGAGTGTAATCACTATAACAGATGCAGATGATTATTTATAAAAATTAGACCAGCCTCAACGAAACTACCTGGAAAGACCTTTAATTTTGTGCCCCACCAACACAGCTAGGGGAGAGTGAGCTGGTTTCTGTTTCTTTCTGTCATGCCTATCTTTTTGCTTGTAAACTGATCCTGTAATATAGAGAAGTAATTGAGGACATTCAGGCTAGGTATTAGGAAAAACTTATATATTTTTTTGGATTTATAACTTTTTATTAATTTTTCCAAATACAACAAAAATACCAGATTCATCCTAATACACTAAGTAAGTAAAGAGGGGTAGTTTAAAGGGAGGGGAAGCAACATATCTATCTTCAGGGTCTACATTCATCATAGACCTCTAAAAAGATCCTCAAAAAATAGACCTTCAAAAAATTATTTTGAATTTTTTGGGCATGCCAGAAGCTAGAAATGGGCGACAGGGGATGGATCACTTGGTGATTACCTGTTCTGTTCATTCCCCCAGAAGCACCTGGCATTGGCCACTGTCAGAAGACAGGATACTGAGCTAGATGGACCATTGGTCTGACCCAGTATGGCCATTCTTATGTTCCTATGCCCCTTC